>JAVJIX010000001.1:22885000-24152500 GCA_036785185.1 Paratrypauchen microcephalus
GTGAACAATGCTTGAGAGAAATGGTAATATTGTGTATCTGGAATGAATTTTAGATCTTTAAGTCCATCTAATGAAAAATGGGAGCAAAAACAAAAGTGTTGAGTGTGTGTGTGTGTGTATATGTATATATATATATAAGTGGTTTCGTAACGTGAAAAATTTGTAAGTTGAGTAGCTATTTCAATGGAAAAAGCCTGATTCGTTCCAAGGCCCCAATCCAAGTTTTTTTTTTTTTTTTTATAGTGTAACTTTTTTTATAGTGTAACATTGTGTTCTGCGTGTTTCTCACATTTGTCTCTCGTTTAAACACTCAAACTTTCATAGATTTTCAACAAAATGTATTAACAGTGACGTGTGGGGGGGGAGCGGGAGGGGGGAGAAGACTGCGCTCTGACACGTGTGATAGCGCAGCATGACCTGGCGCGGGGCTGACAGCAGGTCTAGACCAAGGTCTAAACCTGGACTGGACCAGGACTAAACCTGGACTAAACCAGGAGGAGCCGCGGTGGGCTGGTTTAGTCCAGGTTTAGTCCTGGTTTAGTCCAGACCACCGCGGCTCCTCCTGGTTTAGTCCAGGTTTAGTCCTGGTTTAGTCCAGACCACCGCGGCTCCTCCTGGTTTAGTCCAGGTTTAGTCCTGGTTTAGTCCAGGCCACTGCACCTCCTCTAGACCTCCTCTAGACCTGGTCAGGTCTAGAGGAGGTCTAGACCACCACGGCTCTTGCATGGGTCTCGTTCATGCGCTCAGACTGCGTGCTGTCCTACTCGCTGCTCCCCTCAGCTGTGACTCGAAACGAAACCAGGAAATAGACCGCGCGCAGCGCTTTAACCCACCTGGTCTAGTCCTGGTCTAGTCCTGGTTTAGTCCTGGTCTAGTCCTGCTTTAGTCCTGGTTTAGTCCTGGTCCAGTCCAGGTTTAGACCTTGGTCTAGACCTGCTGTCAGCTCTGCGCCGGGTCATGCTGCGCTATCACACGTGTCCGCGCAGTCTTCTCCACCCTCCCCCTTCCCCCCACACTTCACTATTAATAATTTTGTTGAAAATCTATGAAAGTTTGAGTGTTTAAACGAGAGACAAATGTGAGAAAAGTTTAAATCCAGTCTGAGAAAAGCGTATAATGTGTGTGGCTGAGCGCGCATTATTTGATTTTTTGAGATTTCGCGTTTCGTAACTTGAATTTTCTTTCGTATCTAGACAAAAATTTACCGTGAAGGCGTTTCGTAACTTGAAATTTTCATTTGTTGGGTCATTCGTAAGGTGAGGTACCACTCTGTGTGTGTGTGTGTGTGTGTGTGTGTGTGTGTGTGTGTGTGTGTGTGTGTGTGTGTGTGTGTGCGTGTGTGCGTGTGTGCGCGTGTGCGCGTGTGCGCGTGTGCGCGTGCGTGCGCGCGTGCGTGCAAACTCTCTCCGCACATGCCATGTACCTCACTTCACCTGGACTCTGGTCCAATCAGAAGACACCTTGGACTCTATCCGGCAGTAAGTTAGTCTGTCGGAGAGATCGTTACAAGTAGCAGTGTTTAGTTGCGCGGACTATTAATACCTGCCTTTTCGCATTGCTGTACTCTGATTGTGTACTTTGCGTCTTGTGCAATTAAGTGTTTGTTTATTGTGTAATTGAGAGTGAGTCATTGCATTGCATTTTGTGACCACCAGATGGAGCTCTTTTATTGCTAATGTAATATGTTTTCTGCCCTTCTGGTAAGAGCTGGCCAAGTATAAACCCTTTAGTTATTTGTGTCAGTTTTGCCATGTTTGATAGAGTTTCAGTGTTCTATATCATTTGTACAATAACAACAAAGCTGACTTTGATCTTTGATATTTGGGATCTTAGGGCCCGTTTACACGAGGACGCTTACGGGTAAAAACGACAAAATATTTTATCGGAAGTGCCTTTCGTTTAGACGGTGACGGCGTTTTTGGGGCCTAAAAACGCAAAAATCTGAAACCACCCTCCAGAGTGGAAAAGTTAAATACGCTCCGCTGTAGCGTCTCCGTGTAAAGTGCCCAAGACGCAAAACTGGTCAGATCTGCTCACGTCAGTACACGTTTACGTCACATAGATGCGGCAATACAATGAGGAGGACCACCACCGGCCCCTTATCCCGGCTCCAGCGCACCGGTGGCTCCACCGGTCCTGAGCACCGGTGGAGCCGCTGGAGCCGGGATAAGGGCCCGGCTCCACCGGTGCTCAGGACCCGCTGGAGCCGGGATAAGGGGCCGGCTCCAGCGGGTCCTGGAGCCGCTGGAGCCGGGATAAGGGGCAGGAGCCGGCCCCTTATCCCGGCTCCAGCGGGTCCTGAGCACCGGTGGTGGTATTAGCGGAGGAGGACCACCGGCCCCTTACCCGGCTCCAGCGGGTCCTGAGCACCGGTGGACCACCACTACCGGCTCCAGCGGGTCGTGAGCACCGGTAGTTGCGTGCCGCCGCGCCTCGCGCACGGACCGGACGGGGAAGTTGCCCCGGCTCCGGTATACTTGGTTCGAGACCCCGGGGCGGGGGAAGTCTCTTACGGGCAGCTTTGAGAAATAGTGTCTGACGATAGCCGGCCCCCGCTCGGTCCGTGGGATTAGGGTGTACAGTCGCCTGCCATACCCCCGCGGAGGGGCTCCGTGATAAGGCCACTGGGAAGGATACGGTTCGTCTCGGTCTCACCTCCGAGGGGTCGAGCGCGTGCGGCCCGCGCCGCACCGAGCTACGAGCACTCGGACCCGCAGTGCCCAGGAGCCGTCTGACATGGGTAGAACCAGACAGGGGCCCTGAGATGGCGGGTCACGTATGCCCATCGTTCGAGCTCTTTAAGCGGGCTACATAGTCCGCTAATGTCATGCGTTAGACTTCCACACTTGTGTAAGGGGAGACCCCGCGGCTTCTCCCCGCTCATGAGGCTCTGTCACCGGCCACCGGAGAACCAGGACTCCAGCCTGTTCAAAAGTGGTGGATATTACCAGAGTTCAATTTTTCAGACTTCCACACTTGTGTAAGGGGAGACCCCACAGCCGGTACAGTCGTGGTTAGAAATGTAACTTGACGCTGTTGTGATGTTTTTTTTTTTTTTTTTTTTTTGTTTTTTTTTTTTCAGTCCAGCGCCTCCCTTCACTGGCTTTTGCGTCCACTTTTGCGTCTTCGTATAAACGCGGATAAAAAATTGAAGACGAGACGCCACTTTTGCGTCTTCTGTTTTGATCGTCGCCGTATAAACGTAGCCTTAGACTTGGACTTAAGGCCCTGTCCCCACGACAACGTTCCTGTTTTTTTTTTTACCCGGGGTGAAAAAAAGTGTCGTCCACACATGTGTTGGATCAGAAAACCTTCGCGTCAAGATGAGCACGGAGCGCTGAGTGAAAACGATGTAGTACATATGTCACACCGATAAGTGGCGCTGTAAACCGGAAAGAGCCAGAGCCACCAGTAACGCAAGACTACAAAGAGCACATGCGCAGAAAGTTCTTTCTCTTTCATAAACAAGCAAACACGTGTACTTTAGGGACCGTCAACACAAGCGAATGTATTTTGTCCCCCTGCTCCACCAATGTAGCAGGGACTCACTCCGGTAATGTGAAAATGCTGACCGTCCCTAACATAGACAGACGCCACAGAACAAAGATTTGCGCTGCATGAGCAGAGTTTTTGCCTATAAATCGATAGTTAGCATTACTTGCTATCGTTTTATTAGATAGACATTAACAAGTAGAACTCTCGTTAACCTTGGTCGCGTTATTTAGGCAAAATGCTTGTTTGGATCTTACTACGGGAATGTTAAACATACTCGGACATTATGTTGGCTTTTCGGCGAGAATATACAACCGGGGACCATCACCAACGGGCAGCTATATATTTTTGTGTGATACTGCATGTGCCTGTTTGTAAAAGGTACATTTTCATTTAATAAAAAAGACAAGAAATGGTTGCTCTTTTTCTTTATTTACAGCACACAACACACTCAAATTGGTATGTGCTCCTCATTGTCCACTATCTGCCTTTCCAGCGATGGGATCTTTCCAGTTTTAAAATACGTGTTTAGCTTTGAATTGGCAAACACCCGTGCGTCGTGCGTACTGCCAGGCCACTTCACAGTAACGTCCATAAACCGGTACCTGTAGTCACACACTGCTTGTATGTTGAGGGAATGTTTGCCCTTTCTGTTGATGAAGGCCATGGCGTTGGTGGATGGCTGCTTGATTTCAACATGTGTCCCATCGATCGCTCCCAAACATTGTGGCATGTCATGCACACGGAGGAAGCCCGAAACAAGCTCCTCTGCCTCCGGTTCCGTGAAAGGCGTAATTGTGCATGGTCCTCTGCTGTTGTCGCAATGCATTGCATATGCACAGAGTTTGATGCAGCAGTGCCAATAAACTGCGGAAGGCGCAGGGTTCCACCATCTGGTCACCGGTCACGTGATGATTACGGCAGCGCGACGTCATCATTTTCTCACCTGCCGCGCTTTTTTGCCGCCCACATTCCAACGCAACGGGGGGCGTTCTCCGACTTCTCCACTCTGGAAGCCGTTTTTGAAAAACTCCGTTCTCGCCCCCAAAAACGCCGGCGCCGTCTGGACGGCAGGCCCAAACGCACACAAACTTCTCCGTTTCCTCCAAAAAACGTTGTCGTGGGGACAGGGCCTTTTAGACTTCGACAAACTTTATTGATCCACAAGGGAAATTGTTTTGGGTTATATAATATATAACAGGGTAAAAGAAAAAAAAGAATAATAGATGGAATAGCAACCAAAGAGCAACAGACCTGTGTCAGACGAGACACAATTATATACATAAGATAATGATGATAAAATATATATACAAATCAGATTTAAATAGAAAGTAATAGTCAAATATAAAATACGGTATCAAATATGATGTACAGTACCAGCTATATACAGTTGTAGGGAGTATTATCTGTTACATAAGGGTGAGTTGTTGTACAGTTGTATGGAGTATGGTATGAATGTACTCTTGTATCTCTCACTGTTTGAGCGGAGCTGTAGGAGCCTGTTGGAGAATGAGCTCCTCTGCCCCTCTATGGTCTGGTGCAGTGGGTGAGCAGGAGTGTCCATGATGGAGAGCAGTTTGTCCAGTGTCCTCCTGTCCCTCACTGTGACAAATGTCTCCAGCTCACAGATCAATGTTACACTGAGAGCGCCCTCTTCAGGTTTGGAGCACTTCCATGGTCTTGTGCGTGTTTTCAGTTTTGCTACGCGTTTGCAACCCTCGGCCACTGTAGATTATGTCCAACCGCACACACGCACATACTCAATCAGACAGCATTTAGAAGAAGTGACTTTATTGATCTCACACAGGAGAAATTCTTCTCTGCATTTAACCCATTCTGTTATTAGGAGCAGTGGGCAGCACATTACTGCGCCTGGGGACCATCTCCATGATCTTCTTGCTCGGCTTGATCAGGACCTCAGCTGGAGGATTTTACCTATGGTGCATGTTTTGGGTTGATGGGGGAAACCGGAGTGCCCGGAGGAAACCCACCCAGACACGGGGAGAACATGCAAACTCCACACAGAAAAACTCGGGCGACCCGGGGATCGACCCAGATCATGCATGGAAACTCCACACAGAACACACAGTGTTCATCATACCAGTATGATGCTCGCTCACCTGAGCGCTATGCTAACTACAGAGACTCTCGCTATTCCACTAGAGAATATAGAGAACAGTCAGGCCATGCTGACTATTCCCCTGAATGCCGACGCTGCTCACCTCCAACACGACATGAGTCTCGACGTCGAGCTCTGAGCCCACCAGGGGGACAAGAGCGGACATATAGGAGGCCCACTCCTACTATCCTTCTGTCGTCCAAACCCTTGGGAGTTTGCCACACTCCGCATTGCCCTGGAAAATCTCCTCCCTAGAGATGCCACTGAGCGTTTCAAGTTCCAGATTTTGGTGGACCATCTAAAACTGGAAGAGGCGTTGCTAGTTGCTGATTCCTACTGCAATTCGGACTACCCCTTCACATACACTATGGCAGCTCTAAACCAGCAGTATGGGCAACCACACCAACTAGCACTCCAGCGTATTGCTGAACTTACGGATGGACCCAACATCCAACGTGGGGACATCAAGTTCTTCAGACTGTTTGCTCTGAATGTTAGATCACTGGTGAGCATGTTGGAGCAACTAGGCTTCAAGGGACAAGTTCAGATGGACTGTGGTTCTCACATCTCTCGTCTGCTGGACAAGCTGTCACATGACCTGAGATCCAGTTTCAGGCGCTACATCCACCCATTGTGCATACCTATTCCCACTCTCCTGGACTTAGCAGACTGGTTAGAGTACGAGCTCCAAGTCCAGGAGGCCATTGCTCAGTATCATACCAGAAAGGATACTAGTGCTAAAGCCAGGGACTCTAGAGGGACTGCTAAGCCCTCCCCTAAAGCGTCAGTCCTCATGCTGGGGACTGACACCAAACCAGTGGAGGCATCATTCAAAGCTCCTCCTGCCAGCCAGGTCAAGAAGTTTTGTCCATTTTGTGACAACGACAAACACTCTCTGAATAGTTGTGCAAATTTCAAGTTCCTCACCACTGCCCAGAAACACTCCTGGATCCAGACAACAACCGATGCTGGCAGTGTGGCAGAGTACACCGATCATCAGAGTGTGATCTTAAAATGGGCTGCAAAACTCGCCTTGCACAAGGTTAATGATAGAGCCCCAGTCAAATCTGACAAAGCAGAGAGAAGGCAGGACCCAGACAAAGCCAGTGGCAGTGAACCTGTGTCCATGAAAACAGCCGAAGAGGTGCTTTTGTATCGGCAAGCCACCCCAGGACAGTCGGGTCCTTCTCAAAATTAGCGAAGTGATCCTGCATAATGGTGACCAAGCCCTGGAAACCTACGCTGTGCTGGATGACAGCTCAGAACCGGCTGGTTAGCTCAACTGGTAAGTCATGGACTTTCCCCCTGGGGTTGTGGGTTCAAATCCCTCCCGGGCAATGAGCTAACCAGTGTGGGTCCTTGGGCAAGACCCTTCACGGTACTGCCCCCCGGGCGCCGAAAAAGACGGCTGCTCACTGCTCCTGAAAAAGGATGGGTCAAATGCAGAAGTCAAATTTCTCCCGTGTGTCACTGTGTGTCATTGTGTGTGAGACCAATAAAGGCTTAAGCTTAAGCCTTAAGCTTAAGCCTAAAACTTAACTTAATAGAACGCACTCTGCTCCTCCACACAGCAGTTCAGCAGCTAGGACTCCAAGGCATACCCAAGGACATGCCCCTGCGCACAGTCAGACAGGAACTGCAGGTACTTCACAGGGCGGCTGTCTCATTCACCATATCACCAGTCAGCTCCCCAGCACTGGTGTACAACTTCCAGGGAGCCTTCACTGCACCCAAGATTGGGTTAGGCCAGCACACCTATCCCACCAAAACCCTACAGGCCAAGTACCTCCATTTAAAGACACTGCCTATCCCAGCGTTCAAAAGCATTGTCCCCCTGCTACTCATTGGCTCAGACCATCCCCACCTGGTGACCCCAGTTGAACCTGTCATCTGGGGCTCCAGTTGCTTTTCGAACCCGTCTCGGATGGACACTCCAGGGTCCGACACATAACCTCAAACAGTACCTCACTGAACAGGTGCCTCTTCACCTCCTTTGGTGCCCCGCCAGCCGACATCTACCAGCAAGTTGAGAGACTGTGGCAGCTGGATGTCCTCCCATGGCTCAGTGAAAAGGACAGCATGAGGTCACATCAGGATCTGGAGGGGCTTGAATGTTTGAGTTCAAAGACTGTGCATGTAGAGGTTGATGGTGTCCCCCGCTATGCCACTCATCTGCTTAGGGTTAAAAACTTTCACAGTCTGTTTGCCCCAAAGAATACTGTGCTGCCCCAGCTCAGAAACACAGAGAAATGGTTGGTGAAAGCCCCAGATTTAGCCCAAGTCTACAATGCCGAGATCCAGAGACTTGAACAAGTGGTATGTAGCTAGGCTACCACCAAGCTCAGAGAACACGTCAAGCCGCTGGTACATACCCCATCATCTTGTTGAGCACAACGGGAAGCACAGAGTGGTTTTTAACTGTTCTTTCCAGTTCCGAGACATTGATCTGAACAGACTCCTGCTCCCTGGCCCAACACTCGGCCCGTCCCTGCTAGCTGTCCTGCTGCGATTCCGAGAAAACTGTGTGGCCTTCAGCAGTGATATAAAGAGTATGTTTCACCAGGTGAGGCTCCTTCCAAAAGATCAGCCCCTCCTTTGCTTTCTCTGGAGGGAACTTAGGTGTGAAGCAGAGCCCACAGTGTACCAGTGGAAAGTAGTTCCATTCGGCACCACCTGTAGCCCCTGCTGTGCTACATATGCCCCACTTTTACGTGGACAACTGCCTTCAGTGTGCGGCCTCAGTCAAAGAAGCCAAAGCCATCATCACGCAGCAACTGTCACTTCTCCGTCAGGTACAACTTGACTGTTTTCCCACAGATTATGCCCAGTTGCAATCAGGAAAGCCAAGAGCAGCCGCCTTCTCATGCTGGCACCAGAGTTTGATAACAGTGATCAGCTTATCCGAGTGGGTGGAAGTTTATGCCAAAGCAACCAGGTGGAACCAGACACTGTTGACCCTGTCGTGCTGGACGCCAAACATCCAATCACTCTTCTACTCATCCAAGACTGCGATGAAGAACTACACCATGCAGGCCCAGAGAGGGTCTTCTCAGAAATACGGCGCAAATACTGGATTCCAGGGGGACGGGAGGCCATTCGCCGCTTCCAACACAAGTGCCAGGCATGCCAGAAGTGGCGTGGGAAGCCACAAGTGCCCAAGATGGCGGATCTGCCTCCTTCGAGACTGCGTATCTTTAAGCCAGCATTCTACTCAACTGGGGTGGATTGTTTTGGTCCATACTCAGTAAAGATTGGGAGAAGAAGTGAGAAATGCTGGGGAATCATGTGTATGACCACTCGGGCAGTACATCTCGATCTCCTCTCCAGCTTGGATGCAGATTCCTATCTCATGTCCATGAGAAGGTTTATTGCTAGAAGGGGTAAACCATTTGAGCTGATGTCAGACCAAGGGACTAACTTCAAAGGTGGTGAACGAGAGCTCGGCGAGGCTTTTGCTGGCATTGCACCAGACCTCCAAACCCAGCTTGCCTCTCAGCAGATCCACTGTTCAATCCACCAAAAGCCCCCCACTTTGGCGGCTGCTGGGAGCGTGAACTCTGTTCGGTGAAACAAGCTCTACAAGCAACACTTGGAGCTCAGCTGATCTCCAAAGAAGTTCTGCAGACTTCATTAGTGGAGATTGAGAGGATTCTCAACTCCAAGCCGTTAGGCTACATCTCGGCAGAAATCGCAGACCCTGATCCAGTTACCCCTAACTCTTTGCTCATTGGACGACCAGATGCCTCTCTGCCACAGGTGGTGTACCCTGCCACTGAACTCCTAAGCAGCAAACGCTGGCGCCACAGCCAATTATTGGCTGACCACTTGTGGAAACATTTCATCCGGTTTTATCTTCCCAGCCTTCAGGCCTGTCAAAAGTGGAACACCGAGAATCCAGACTTGCACATCGGCAAGACCAGTGTTGGGGAGTAACGGATTACATGTAACGGCGTTACGGTAAAAGGATACAAAATAAAAGTAACTGTAATCCGTTACAGTACAAGAAAAAAACGATGTAATCAGATTACAGGTACATTCATTGAGAATGGGGATTACTTAACAGGATTACAATTTGTGCTGCTGCGTGGTGTTCCGCCATTTCTGCGAGCGGTGTCGGCTGGTTCCTACTGCCTGCCGCGCTCCCGTGTTTCCCCTCCGCACCGTAGTGTCGTAAACTCCTCTCGGTAGAGCTCCCGTATCCTCACCGTGCAGTCTACAGCTCTTAAGGTAAGCACTGCTACCCTCCACCACTGATAAGATGTAACTTGGCCCAATGCCACCCAGTCGGAAACCAAACGCTTCAGGCCAGTTCTGATTGGTTGGAGGGAGGCCCAGAACTAAGGCAGTCAAAAGTTAGTAAATTTGTGCATTTAGGGCAAACTGCTCATCGTTTCTGCGGTATGGTTTTGGCTTTTCGTCGGCATCCATTACGTAATGACGACAGTCGAGTCGTAGGCCGTTTCCCAATTCACCGACGGCACGCTTGTTAGCGTCCTTGGAACGGGATATGCGACATATCCGAGCGCGACAAGGGCCGTTCCATTCGTTTTTTCCCCCTGCACCGTCAAGACGAGGCTCTGAACGGCGCCGTCGTTTCCATGGAAATCGGGGCGTGGACCAAGCGTGCAAACATGCACGCTCCGCACACTTAAAAGCCCCAGCATGCACAGCGCGGGACTACAAAGACCGACTCGCCAGCGACATCCACAAGTGAGAGTTGCGACGTCACTATAAAATATACGTACTGGTTCTCCTCACCTACAACTATGCTACATGAAACTCTTCATAAACTACACTAAACATGTGTGACGGTAGCCGTAACGGCATAGATCACGGCACCTGTATTACCGTTCACATGCTTTTCCCCTTACACTTCTATATTTCCTTTGCTGTTGTAATGCTGGATATTCTACAGTGTCGCCATGTCCAGCGTTTACTCTAAGCTGCGCACTGTTCGCACATTCTCAGCGCACAAGAAAACTTATGCAGCGCACTGTAAATCAGGGATGAAAGAGCTTTTTATTCAGCCGCGGGGCATTTTTTTTTATATCTGCAAAGTGCGAGCCGCGCGGGGGGTGCATTTCGGATGTGGAGTTAGTGTGTTTGCTCAGACACATTAAAAATTAGGGGGAACATTGGCCATGTCCCAATTCCAAGTATTACTAGTCGCAATAGTATAATATTTTTGTCTTTAGGGAACAAGGAGCAGACCACCCAGCTCATTGAGCTGAGGCGGGACCTGTTCAATTTCGCAGACGGCCATGTGAGAAACGTGGTGCACTAAGGACAGAGCGAGTGTGCGCCGTCTCGACGACAGACCGACGGCATCTGAGTCTAAAATGTGATCTAGTGGTAAAGTCTTTGCCTGATATCAAGAGACCCGTGTCCAATCCAATGTGTGAAACCTGACAGCATTGCTGGTCTAAAACAGTGATTGTGTAATTTTACAAGCAAGGGTGTCATTGTAAATGTATGAAGTACCGTAATGCAGTTAGCTGGCAGTCAGTGGCTAGAACACTTGACATTGGGAAACTGTGTGAAACCTAAACATGCGCCATAGGTAAAATCCTCCAGCTTAGGGCCTGACCAAAGCATAAATAACAAAACAAATCATGGGGATGGTCCCCGGGTCAAATATAGAAACAACTTCTCCTGTGCGAGATCAATAAAGGTCAATCTTCTAATCCTTGACCACTGTAAGGCGCTTTGTGCTACAATTTTGTATGAAAAGCGCCTTATAAATGTTTGATTGATTGTTTGATTGATTGAAAATCTTACAAGTCTGGTGCAGGCATCTCTTCTTGTGGACCTCCTGTGATTGCCTGTCAGCAATTCCCTCCCAGTTTAGTACTCTTTTAAGGTTCACACTGTCAGTTCTCACAAATAAAATGTTGAACATGGGTTTAATGCTCATTTAAACTTAAGTAATCCAAAAGTAATCAGTTACATTACTTTGTAAAAGTAATCCAAAAAGTTACAGTACAATTACATTTTAATCAAGGTAACTTGTAACTGTAACGGATTACATTTATAAAGTAACTTACCCAACACTGCAAATAACTAAAGGGTTTATACTTGGCAGAAAACAGATGACATTAGCAATAAAAGAGCTCCATCTGGTGCTCACAAAATGCAATGCAAAGACTCACTCTCAATTACACAAACACACACGCACAAGACGCACACAAAGCACACGATCAGAGTACAGCAATGCGAAAAGGCAGGTAGTAATAGTCCGCGCTACTAAGCACTGCTACTTGTAACGATCTCTCCGACAGACTAACAACTTGCTGCCAGATAAGAGTCCAAGGCGTCTTCTGATTGGACGAGAGGCCACGTGGAGTGAGTAGGGGTGTGCAAAATAATCGTCATGACAATGCATCGCGATACTAACTTTCTCAATATACTGCGATTCTTGATGCCAAAAATCGATTATTATGTTTATACATAACGTTTCGCCTCTCGGATGAGCGGCGAAACGTTTTCAACCAAACAAACTTTGTCCAGTTGACAAATTGAACTTCTCCTTTGATCATTATTATGTTTAATAATTAATAATAATAAATAATTATATAATTTAATATTTAATAATTTAATATTAATAAATAAATAAATAATTCGTTTTTTTATATATATAAATCCTATGCACTTTTTTCTTTGTGAAAGGGTATTGTTTGTTATGATGGTAGCTACCTCCAAAATGGCAAATGTTTGAACATCATTTTTTGTTTTAGAAAAAATCCTATGCACACCCTATGCACTTTTTTTGTTATTGGTTTGGTTTATTTGTTTTTGTTATTCAATAAATCCAGTTATGAATTGAGTTGCTCAGAGTTATGTTTCAATTGAAGACACTACCCAGATACACAGCCACTGATATTTAAGTTATCCTCTTTTTTTTGGTACATTTTCACTGAAGTATGTCGAATATATTGCAATGCATCGCAATAACTCAAGTGTCGTGATGTAACGTGATAGTATCGCATCGTGGCATAAGAATCGTGATTCGAATTGAATCGTGACTTCTTTGCCAATACCCACCCCCAGGAGTGAGGTACATGGCAAGTGAGGAGAGAGAGTTAGTGTGAAAGTCTGTGGCTCCCAGCGGCCACAAGGGGGCCTTTTCTACAGTCGCCCCCAGATTTCTGTAGGAAATCTGCAGCTACAGAAAAGGCACCTACAGATGGTGAATTGGTTAGTCTGGCAGCTCCGGAAGTTGAATAAGGCGAGCCACAGGCCGGGTGTAGGTCCTGTCACCCACTTTCACCTCTGCTGAGTACTTTATCATCAAGTCCAGAAGTGACGCCAGTCACTTTGCCCACTGGCACAGCGAGGGGCAGTTGAGGGTCAATGATGACGACTGTCTTGCCCAGTGTTGGGTAAGTTACTTTATAAATGTAATCCGTTACAGTTACAAGTTACCTTGATTAAAATGTAATTGTACTGTAACTTTTTGGATTACTTTTACAAAGTAATGTAACTGATTACTTTTGGATTACTTAAGTTTAAATGAGCATTAAACCCATGTTCAACATTTTATTTGTGAGAACTGACAGTGTGAACCTTAAAAGAGTACTAAACTGGGAGGGAATTGCTGACAGGCAATCACAGGAGGTCCACAAGAAGAGATGCCTGCACCAGACTTGTAAGATTTTCAATCAATCAAACAATCAATCAAACATTTATAAGGCGCTTTTCATACAAAATTGTAGCACAAAGCGCCTTACAGTGGTCAAGGATTAGAAGATTGACCTTTATTGATCTCGCACAGGAGAAGTTGTTTCTATATTTGACCCGGGGACCATCCCCATGATTTGTTTTGTTATTTATGCTTTGGTCAGGCCCTAAGCTGGAGGATTTTACCTATGGCGCATGTTTAGGTTTCACACAGTTTCCCAATGTCAAGTGTTCTAGCCACTGACTGCCAGCTAACTGCATTACGGTACTTCATACATTTACAATGACACCCTTGCTTGTAAAATTACACAATCACTGTTTTAGACCAGCAATGCTGTCAGGTTTCACACATTGGATTGGACACGGGTCTCTTGATATCAGGCAAAGACTTTACCACTAGATCACATTTTAGACTCAGATGCCGTCGGTCTGTCGTCGAGACGGCGCACACTCGCTCTGTCCTTAGTGCACTACGTTTCTCACATGGCCGTCTGCGAAATTGAACAGGTCCCGCCTCAGCTCAATGAGCTGGGTGGTCTGCTCCTTGTTCCCTAAAGACAAAAATATTATACTATTGCGACTAGTAATACTTGGAATTGGGACATGGCCAATGTTCCCCCTAATTTTTAATGTGTCTGAGCAAACACACTAACTCCACATCCGAAATGCACCCCCCGCGCGGCTCGCACTTTGCAGATATAAAAAAAAATGCCCCGCGGCTGAATAAAAAGCTCTTTCATCCCTGATTTACAGTGCGCTGCATAAGTTTTCTTGTGCGCTGAGAATGTGCGAACAGTGCGCAGCTTAGAGTAAACGCTGGACATGGCGACACTGTAGAATATCCAGCATTACAACAGCAAAGGAAATATAGAAGTGTAAGGGGAAAAGCATGTGAACGGTAATACAGGTGCCGTGATCTATGCCGTTACGGCTACCGTCACACATGTTTAGTGTAGTTTATGAAGAGTTTCATGTAGCATAGTTGTAGGTGAGGAGAACCAGTACGTATATTTTATAGTGACGTCGCAACTCTCACTTGTGGATGTCGCTGGCGAGTCGGTCTTTGTAGTCCCGCGCTGTGCATGCTGGGGCTTTTAAGGTGCGGAGCGTGCATGTTTGCACGCTTGGTCCACGCCCCGATTTCCATGGAAACGACGGCGCCGTTCAGAGCTCGTCTTGACGGTGCAGGGGGAAAAAAACGAATGGAACGGCCCTTGTCGCGCCGGATATGTCGCATATCCCGTTCCAAGGACGCTAACAAGCGTGCCGTCGGTGAATTGGGAAACGGCCTCACGACTCGACTGTCGTCATTACGTAATGGATGCCGACGAAAAGCCAAAACCATACCGCAGAAACGATGAGCAGTTTGCCCTAAATGCACAAATTTACTAACTTTTGACTGCCTTAGTTCTGGGCCTCCCTCCAACCAATCAGAACTGGCCTGAAGCGTTTGGTTTCCGACTGGGTGGCATTGGGCCAAGTTACATCTTATCAGTGGTGGAGGGTAGCAGTGCTTACCTTAAGAGCTGTAGACTGCACGGTGAGGATACGGGAGCTCTACCGAGAGGAGTTTACGACACTACGGTGCGGAGGGGAAACACGGGAGCGCGGCAGGCAGTAGGAACCAGCCGACACCGCTCGCAGAAATGGCGGAACACCACGCAGCAGCACAAATTGTAATCCTGTTAAGTAATCCCCATTCTCAATGAATGTACCTGTAATCTGATTACATCGTTTTTTTCTTGTACTGTAACGGATTACAGTTACTTTTATTGCTAATGTCATCTGTTTTCTGCCAAGTATAAACCCTTTAGTTATTTGTGTCAGTTTTGTATATCATTTGTACAATAACAACAAAGCTGACTTTGATCTTTGATCAATGTTACACTTTTGTGCGCGTTTACGGTTTTGCTACGCGTTTGCGCCCCTTTGCCACTGTAGATTATGTCCAACAACACACACGCACATACTCAATCAGACAGCATTTAATAAAGATTCTTCAACCAAGTGAAGCATCGCAGTGATTCTGACCGATCACCTGCTGTGGGTTCCATCTTTAACGATCCAATAAGTAAACAGAGTTAGGAAGCACATCCTTCCTCACACCTTATTATGACCTTATTTTGTGCCTTTTGTTTTCCTGCAGGTGGCAACATTGCAGCAGTCAGTGACCCTGCTACAGAAAGATAAGGAGTACTTATCCAGACAGAACATGGAGCTGGGTGTCCGGTGTGCACATGAGGAGGACCGCCTGGAAAGGCTTCAGGTTTTTATCATACAAATACAAATACAACACAATTACACAAAGTCACTATGTAACATATTCTAACATCACTGTAAACCTTAGGTACAATTAGAAGACTCGAAAAAGGCCAGAGAGGAGGCCTACGAGAAATATGTGACATCCAGGTTTGACTTCAAACTCTTGCAATTCCACAAAAAAAGAAGGATAAATATACTAATAAATATAGCTGCAAGCAGCAATGTGGTTACAAGCACCGAATCATGTAGGCCGCATGCAGGGTCTGACAGGGTCTAACAGGTTTTAACAGGGTCTAACAGGGTTTAACAGGGTCTAACAAGGTTTAACAGATCAAAAACACATCAAAGGTTGCTAGGTACGTTGCCTAGCAACGCAGAAAATTCCTGAAAATTTTTGCAACTTTGACCTGCTGGTGCCACTAGATGGTTGGGGATGGGGGCCTATAAATTGCTGTGGGTAATGAGGAGACTGGCTGGAATGTGCATGCAAAATTTCACAAGTTTTTACCAGACAGTTCTAGGGGTTGCCATAGACTCCCATGATGAGTAACATAATGTATAATAAGAATCAGTAGAAACACTATGGTGCCTAGCACCTTCGGTGCTTTGCCCCAAAAAAATAATGGTAGTGGTTTAAGCAAAACAATTTTAGATTCCAGCTAAAATTGTAGCTGATTTGAAACAATATTAAGATGTTACTATTATGATATTACATTGTACTCACTAACCCAATGTGTGTATTAATCCGTTTTAGAGACCATTACAAGTCTGAATATGAGGCCCGGTTGAGAGAAGAGCTGGAGAACCTCAGGCTCAAAACTGGACAGGAAATAAACAGTCTACAGAGTGCCTCCAGGGAGATGTATGAACGCGAGAACAGGTGACACAACCAAATATTTACTGTTTCATCATTAATTGTATTACATTTTGTCTTCTATGTTTTGGCGGCACGGTGGCTGAGTGGCTAGCACTCACGCTTCACAGCAAGAAGGTTCTGGGTTCGATCCCTGGGTCGCCCAGGCCTTTCCGTGTGTGTTCTGTGTGGAGTTTGCATGCATGGTCTGGGTTCGATCCCCGGGTCGCCTGGGCCTTTCTGTGTGGAGTTTGCATGTTCTCCCCGTGTCTGGGTGGGTTTTCTCCGGGCACTCCGGTTTCCCCCATCAACCCAAAACATGCTCCATAGGTACCTCCAGCTTAGGTCCTGACCAAACCGAAGCAAGAAGATCATGGAGATGGTCCCCGGGCGCAGAAGTGTGCTGCCCACTGCTCCATATATATATGGGTTAAAATGCAGAGAAGAATTTCTCCAGTGTGAGATCAATAAAGTCACTTCTTCTTCTTCTTCTTCTTAAATAGGAACTTGTGTGAAGCCAGGGATATAGCAGTGGTGGAGAGAGACAGAGCGATGGCAGCTGAGAGGGATACCCAATCTAGATACGACCAGCTGCTGGAACAGTGAGTTTTGTTTGTTACAATAAAATGTCACATACATCTTTTTAATTTAGTTTACATACCACAATGACAGATTCAGGAGCCCAAGTTTTGGTTATGTATCTAATATATTTATATATTTTGATTTGGAAAATATAAAAATAAAGACCATCTAATTGTGTAATGATTAATTTTGACACCTTAAAGGAATAGTAACGTTTTTACAATCTGGACCTTATTTCGGTGATAAAACAACGCCATTTACTCACCCATTGTACTTTGGTGTCATTTGGAGCATTTCCGGAGATTTTCTAGTTTAGCGATATCCGTTTAACGTGAGTGCTCGGGGCAGACGGTTGCGGTCATCAAATAACACAACCTTTAGCACTTTTCAAATGACAAAAGTGTGTTAGTCTACACTTTCGCTGGAGTCAAAAGTGGCCTGTAATCCGATATCCAGCCATGGTTTTCATTAGATGACGTCATCAAGGACGGCGCGCATACGCAAATTCATTCCGCTACATTGCTTAGAAGCCGCTCAGAACTTTTCTGTTGCGAGCAAGACATGGCTGAAGATTTGGACTTTGAGACTGAAGAGGACTTATTTGAGTATGATGGTCGTTCCTATCGTTTTGAGCCTGAGTATATGGATGAAGAGATATTAGAAAGAAGGAAGCGGAGACAGTTTGAGGAGCAGCGCACCAGAGGACAGCCATCGGTATCGGATTACTTCTCAGAATCGTGCGCTGAATCTGCTGGCATTCTTTCTTTTCCTTTGCTGGTAAAAAATCATCCGGACTGAAGTGGGAACTGCAAACACGATGGTCCAAACGTCTTACAGCTTTGCCTTTCATGTTTGGGTCCATTCTCAAAGCAACTAGCCACAGCTTCAATAACTCCAGATTGTGACGAGGAAGCCTGTGAAAACTCAACTTCGTCCAAGCTGTCATTTTGTTTTCACTTAAGCTGAGATGTTTTCTTATTATTATTCCTTTGCTTCTTTATGACTGTAACCGAGAGCTGAGAGCGTCGTCTTATCTGCAAATCAGCTGTGAATGCGCGCATGCACGCTGTCCTCATCATCCAATCGAAACCATGGCTGGATATTGGATTACAGGTCACTCAAACGAACGTGTAGACTAACACATTGAGCGTTTGTCATTTGAAAAGTGCTAAAGTTTGTGTTATTTGGTGACCGCAACTGTCTACAAAATCTCCGGAAATGCTCCAAATGACACCAAGTACAATGGGTGAGTAAATGATGTTGTTTTATCACCGAAATAAGGTCCAGATTGTAAAAACGTTACTATTCCTTTAAACCATTAGAGAGCAGAAGCAATGGACAAATTCTATATAACAAGTAAACTAACATTTCTGATAAGTGATAAATGCTTATAAAATGTAATGTTTCAAAATGTGATAATTCTGTTCTTGAATTTTCCACATAACAGATTTTAACTTGCCTAGAGTACATCATAGTCAGAGCTCCCCTTAAGTGCCTACTGAAGTGAATTTCTGCCATATTCCACATAACTGTCATAACAGAATAAATATAGAATCAAACACTTGTCAACACACTTGCATAGCTCCAACAGGACTTGTGCCTTTTTAGTTCATATAAAAATTTACAGCACAAGGTTTCCATCTGATATTGATCTAATCTGAGTCTGTAATCATTATCTAGCTAATGGTGAATGGCCCCAGGAGAGTTTTCCTGTTTAACCTGTATTCGCTGCATACCTTGCTTTGAAGTGTGAAGACCAAAATTTCTGAAAAGGACACCATGTCACAAGCGGCTGTTATCATTTACAGTGGCCCAAATGCCTACACTCTTGGGCATTTAGATCACCTCTTCATTCTGTGAAACTAATTGTGAATGTTTTAAAAGGATCAGTTCCTGGTACAGTTGAGATAAGTATCACTGAAAGTTATAGAAGACATGCTCCACCTCTTCCATGTGTTATATCTCCCACTTTTTGTATATTCCGTAAATTATCCCTGAACTACAGACCCAATACATCCCACTTAATTATATACAAGTCTAACTGTATGGTTCATTCTGATGTATTTAATATATCCTAAAATGCCTGTGTTTTAATTTTTTCATGCAGCTAATTGCAGCTTAGAAGAAGAAATATTGTGGTAAATGTGGTTTTGCTCCCTTTACTCTGTTGGAATGAATGAGACAGAGGATTGCTGGGAGGTCAGAGGTTAAGGTAGGGGGTTAAAGGTTTGTTTGCAACCTGCTGGTGTCAGTGACCCCAATGGCTCTGGGTAAAGAAATCATTTTACTGATTCCAACTGAAAAAAACATGGTAAATTGACATAGATTGAGACAGTTAAAATGTGAAAAGTTTAGAGCTGTCAAAGTTTCTTGTCCGTGCTCCAGGCTCATTGTCTGGACTGAACACTGCCTGAAAACGTGCCTCTGGGTCACTCTATTGAGACAAGTTTCACCTCTTGCATAAAAATTGCAGAAGAAATATTATAAGATAAACTTTCCTGGATACATCCAATTTAGATATTGTATTTCATAGCAATCAGTGTTGAGAAGTAACTGAATGCATGTACTGAAAATATTTATTCTGAATGCTAATTTTGAGTAGCTGTATTACTTTTTCATTTGGTAGTATTCAGAATACAGTTTCTTTCCTAAAATCAAAGGAATACATTACGATATTTGATCATGTAATTTAGGCTTCAAACTGCACAGAATCAGTGAGGAAAAACAGAAAAATCTCTTATAGCATGTACATGAGTAGTTTTTCCTTTCAGTTCGTGAAAAACGGCGAAACAAATTTAATGTTTTTAATACTATGTTGCATCTTTTACACCTGTCGATTGCGACCTGTCAATCAGCACAGGTCGATCGAGGGCCAAAGTGTCAGTCGATCGCCAGGGTTTAATGCTCAATTCTGATTTTTTTTGTGAAATCCGATTTTTTTTGCGCATGCTCCCCGGAGGTCACGACGAAGTCAAATGCAGCGAGCGTGCTCAATGTTTACGGAAGTCACATAAAGTTGCTGTAGTACCAGAGCCAGAACATGTACAGCTTATTTGTTTTAAGGAGGCGAAGGACAACGTTTTTGGCCATGGCGTTTTGTGGAGCAGTGGCAGCATCCGTATGAACGTGTTGGTGCGGAGTCGCAGACAAAAATGGTGGGATTGCTACGTGCTTCGCCGCTTCACTGCAGGCATGAAAATCCCTCACCTTTTGGCGAAATTTGCCGATACGTTCGGGATATGTCCTTTTCTCCGGAGCTCCGGATAATTAAAGTCTGTGGATATACGCCGCGATACGCGTGGATACGGGAACTATCGACAGCACGGCAAACTGTTACAACAAAGCTGACCGAGTTCTTATGGGGTGAGTCATATTATTGTATTATTTCTGCATCAAAGGAACAGATTAGCTAACAGCAGGGGCCCGGGACTAAACCGGGACTAATCCGGGACTAAACCAGGACTAAACTAATTTACCTGCAACTCAATGTCAAAGTATTCTTAGTATTCAAAATACAGTACTCAGATTGACCATGGCATACATAACAAAATGCATCTTAATGCAGGTATTCTGTAACTAACTAAACACATTTTCAAAATATTCTCCCCACCACTGGCAGCAATGTTGATTGAAAATCCTACAGTATTTTCAATCATGTTTTGTGTGTGCCCCTACAGTCAGCAGTAGCATGTAGCTGCACTGAGTTACTACTACTCACTTGACATGCCGGTCATTTCTCCAGATCCAAACCACCAGCTGTTGGTCTTTCCAGGCTGACACACTCTCCCTTCCACTCTCCCCGCCGCGATCACATTCCAGCTCTGTGTCGTATCACAAGCCAGCAGCGACAGATGCCAGCCACAAGCCCTTAACCCCTAACCCCAAGTAGCTCCCTATTTTTGGGGTAAAGAATGAAGTGGACAAGCCTGAAATGGCATCAGATTATTCCACCAAATGAAAGACAAAATTAATTTCAGGGCTTTGTTGGAAAGGCTTTTGAAATGTAAATTGTTTAGTTTCTTCCACATAAAATGTACCTCACTTTTGGATAGAATTCTCTCTAGGGTGATGTCATCAGTTTGATTGGACTCTACTTTCTTCATATATTTTTCAACTTTTCATCTCAAATTGCTTCTTGATTGGTGTAAAACTATAATTTATATTTATAGTAGTTGTACTCCAACCAAGTTAAAGATGCATTGTGTAACTTTTCTGGTGGAGGGTCCATCATATGCATCTCTCCATGGAAATGTTATTGCTTTGTCTGGAATGTTTCACAGTAAACCTGACGTTAAATCTTTCTTCATGGAGACTAAACTGGACCATGTTACAGGTCAGGTCTGAGGAGAGGCAACCCCGCTCACAGTCAGAATTCCTGAGCTATAAAACCACCTGTGACTTAATAAATGCAAAGCAGAGCTGTTTAATGTCATACTGTGGAACATTCAAAGCAGAGTAATGACATATCCATAGAAACAAACAGGTGAAACAGACCCCCCATAATGCACCTTTTAAGAATTCAAACAATTTCATGAAGAGATTTTTTTTGCAGGACAGTAAAGCATAAGGGGTTATAAGAAATTGATACAGAGCTCTCCATTACTAATGAGTTTGTTCAGATTCTAAGCATTAATGCTATAGCATGGAGGATGGAGCCCCAGTTAATAACAAAGGGTCTGAAGTGTGGCCCATGTGCACATGTCTATCACAGTGAGCACACAGCTTAGGAGTGTGCTCTATGGATGATGAAATCCTATCAAGTCAGCTGTAATCGAGTTATTAATATTATCCAGCCAAGAATCCACTCCATGGAGTGTATGTATCTGTTTGTTCGCATGTCTGAGAGCTGCCCGAGGATGACCAGGGGATCATGAATAATTTGGCTTGTTAATTTCAGAAATGCTTCAATTATTGATAGACTCACTTTAATGTGAGTGCAGAGAAGTATTTCTAGTATGTTGCACTGAATTCAAACGAGGAGCTTTATGTTCTATGTGTCAAACACACAAACACACAACTTTTAAAGTTGTACGTGCTTTTCATAGAGTTTTTATGTTAATGTGACTGTAAAACCTTTCATTCTGACAAGTGACATTACATCTACAGGTGCAGGTTGTGTTGTACTTTGTGTAGGGTTACTGAGACCACTTATGCTAAAATGCTACTGTCATTCAGGACTGTTTTTGTGTGGGAAATTTTCATTCCTTTGTTTCTGAGAATTGCCCCTTTATGTGTTTGCCTCTGTATTCTGACTTAATTCTTTTATCTTTAATTACTTATTTCCTGACCATGAACATGGTTCTCCAACTGCCAAACCAATTACACTGGTCTACAAATTTTTGGACTCGGATCTACTTCCGAGATAAAAGTGGCTAAATCTCATTTATATTGATGAGATGAATTGAAAATCAATTGATAACTGTGCTGGTTAGCTAATGCATTCAAGATATGTAATGATATATATAATATATATTATTATTGTATGTTAAAACTCTAGACATATAAAAATGAATGTATTGGAATGTGCAGACAGGCTTTCAGATAGAACTGGTTGCTTGTAGACACACTGTACCTTCTGATAAACTTATCGTTTTTCCCTTATTTTGCATAAATTTCCTATTTTGACCCAATACTATATCTTGGAAACTATAACCAGTCAGCACTTACTTTTTCTTAATTAGTGACCTAAACCAAGAAAAATGTCACTAATTTTGTTCCGGAAGCATTTTGCTTGTAGACCAGTGTGATCTAAAGTTGTGCACAAACAAACATTGCTTTGAGCACCATTTAAAACGATTTAGGACCTGGATTTCCTGCTCTGTGACTCTGTGGACTTGTCAAGCTGTTAGGTGTCATCAAACTCATAAGTTGTTCATTGCGCAATGTACACCCGATTATCACTTCCTAGTTTTTTTGGCACGCAATTAACCACAAAATCTAATTTCATGTGTTTGAAAGAAAACGTTGCAGCATTTATTGGAAACCGCAGAACAAGTCTGAGCCTAACCAGGGCCTGGAGCTGAGTTTAGATTTTGTAAAGTTGAAGATTGGGCTTTCTCAAGAGATAAAATCATCTATAACTGTCACTGGCCCTGGGAGGTTTAACAGTATCAGTATTTGCTTAATATTTTTTGAGCTGTGGCTTTGTTATGATCTGTCCAGGTTCAGACAGTTGCAGCTAGGAACTGACAGTCGAGTGGCAGAGCTGTCCATTCAAGCCAAACTTCACAAATTCGAGGCTGAGCGTGCCGAGATGGTCAAAGAGGAGACAGCCCAAGCCTTGGCCCAGTGCCAAGTGGAGTGTGAGAAACTGCAGAAGAAAGTGGAGGTATCATGTGTTTTATTGTGGTCATTAAGATCATAACGCAGCCTTTATACTGTATGTGGTTATTAACTAGGCATTGATTGACACTTTTCATAATAATAACATACCCTAATAACATTGTGTAATTAGAATGACACCCAAGAAAATAACCAATTATTATTCAATTTCAAGACACCCTAGTATCTTAATCTAAAATAATGAATGTATCCAAATGTTTTTGCCCTTGTAACTGTATGTCTCTCACTGGCCAGGTCTTGATTCAGGAATATTACCAGCTACAGACGAGCTCGGAGAAGCGGGTGACTGAACTCCAAGCGCAGACAGCAGAACAGGCCTCGAAGCTGGAGACCTACGAGAGACTGGAGCAGGAGCTGGACCAGGTCATCATGCAGGCAGCCGAGAGTATGCATTCACTGTTTCATTACACATCACACATTACAGACAGAGGTCACTGTGGACAATTACAATAAATAACCATTTAAGTGGATGAATTGTGTTTGTGTTTCTAGTTGAAAATGAAAAAGAGGCTGAGAGAGTTTTGTTTTCCTATGGCTATGGTGCCAATGTCCCCACAACAGCAAAAAGAAGGCTAAAACAAAGGTACATTTGTATTTTATTTTAACTATGCCATTGGAGGGTCCTGACGTTATTGGTTTGTACAAACTGTAATTTATAACATTGATTTAAAGTTTGAACCTTTCCTGCTGCACATACTGTTGTTGTTGTCCCTGGGCCAGACACTCGTACTACCAGAGGATCCTTGGCATGTCCTAATATATACAAAAATATTAATGTTTTCTATAGAATTTATGAAGTAGTGTTTTCCCTACGCCTGTCACAATGACACACTTTGAAGCTCGATATTGCTACAGACAAAATACCATGATAAATGAGAATATTTAAAATATATATATGTATGTATGTATATGTATATATATATGTATATATATATATATATATATACATTGTATCAGTAAAAGCCACGAGTTGTTACAAATAAACAGCATAATGCACCAATAATTAGGCATACAAGTTTATGCTATGCTAAATTTATGCTACATCTCAAATCTTACAGTACAGAAAAATAGCAAAAATCTTCCCACTTTTGCAAGAAACCAGATACATGATATTGAGATATTGAGTCCCAAAAAATATTGTTCCAGCTTTCATATATTGAGCAGTAAGTTAATACAGTAATTATCATGACAAGCCTAGTTTTCCCCACGAACATAAACCTATCATGTGGAGGAGTATACATAACTGTGTGGTAATTGTTACTTCAGAACATTAATATTATGTAAATTAGAGAGTGAAGAATTAACCAGTGTGCACTTGTTGATGTTATGGTGTTTTGGAAATTCCATGGCTGTTTTATTTTATTTATTTATTTTTTTGCAGCGTTCACTTAGCCCGGAGGGTGCTACAGCTTGAAAGACAAAACACAACTCTGAGGAGAGAGCTTGATGCAAACAGAGCACAGGCTGAACAACTATCTCAAGAGGTACACATATACAAGATGCAATATATTGTTTAGATAGTGTTCACATGGTTTGCCTTCTGTGCTTTCTCTGTTGTTGTTATTATTATTATTATTATTATTATTATTATTAACAATAATTAACAACAATAATTATACACTTTGTTTAGCACTTTTCTAAACAATTGTTTCAAAATGCTTCACACAGAAGTTGCACAATACAAATAAACAACACAAAATTATACATTATTAAAAGCACACAGGTAAATTAGCCAAAAGCCTGTGAATATAAAAAACTGTAGGTAGGCCTGTCATGATAATTACTATATCAACTTACTGTTCAATACATGTTAGAGGGAACAATCATTTTTGGGGTTCAGTATTTATTGTGGTGACCTTTTCTATGTACTAGTGTTTTGTTTTGTTTTTTTTGGTGCCACAATAAGGTTTGAGCCGTAGAAGGTTGAATTATGAACTTCTATGACTCATTATTAGGGCGGCAGTAGCTCAGTTGGTAGAGCGTTTGTCCACTGATCCAAAGGTTGGTGGTTCAAATCCCGCTCTTGACATAAGAAACATCAGTGGTTGGTCAGATCCACTGACCCACAGGTTGGTTGGTACGATTCCAGCTCCCACAGATGAATGCTGCCGTTGTGTCCTTGGGCAAGACACTTAACCCTCCTCGCCCCCAGTGTCTGCGTACACTGGTGTGTGTGAATGGGTGATTGGTTCCTTGTTGTAAAGCGCTTTGGGTGCCTTGAAGGTGGAAAAGCGCTATATAAAGATGTGACCATTATAGATAGAAACAAACTGCTCAAGTGTTGCATTCTTTTTCTGTAATGCAGCTCTTTTTTTTTTTTTTACAATATTGCACATTTAGAATCGTTTTGGGGCTAATTCTGCTTTATGGTTTGGTTTCAATATTATTGGTCATCATCTATATTTACTTCAGCAATATATAGCATTTCAAAATTTGTTATCATGACAGGCCTAACTGTATTCTCTATAACTCATACTGAACATTCTGTGTATCATCCTGCTTTAAGTCTAAATTATATGCCTCATTCTTATTTCAATATTCTGCCATTGGCTTTCTACCAGATGACATTTTTCCAGGTTTAGAAGTGGCATTAGTATACTGGTTGGTAACACCTTGACTTAAAATATTGCATGACTCATTTGAGCTACAATGTTTATCCACAAATTACAGTTATTATTTCCCAGCCTCTATTAAAGCTATCATGATTTTAAAGGTGCATTGTGTAACTTTCTTGGAGCAGTGTCACCACCATGGAGATGATGCTTTGCCTGGAATTTCTCACACTATGATATTAAACAAATTTATTTCCATGGAGACAAGCACCATGACAATTTACAGGTCCGATTTATGGAGAGGTGGACCCGTGTACAGTAGAATACATAATTTTTCAAGGCATTGCTTTATTGTAAAAACACCTTTAATTAAATGATAAGTAAGTGTAATGCCATACTGTGGTAAATTCCAGGGAGCTTAGACTTAGAAAATCTTTATTGATCCACAAGAGAAGTTCCTTAGACACAGTAGCTCACACATCACAACAAAAAATAGCAAGAGACTGGTGTCAAATTAGGCATAATTATATAAATGCATATGTACAAGTAAAAATAAAATAGAAAATAAATTATTAAAATATCTCCATGGACACAACCAGGTGCTGGACTTGCACCAGATAAGTTACATAGTGCACCTTTAATGAGTCATGGCATTCCTCCGTCACGAGCCACCCACCTTCTTACACAACATCTGGGGCTGCTTCAACCATGTATCATACCCTTTAGGTACAATTACTAAGGAAAAAAAAAATCGGAGCTTCTTTTTTGTTACATAATTTTGTGTTTGTACAGTTTGTGAACACCCCATTAGGGATGCGTGAGGAATTATTACTACAGGAATCACCAGCCATGAATGCTTTGACTGCTGAACAATAAAGCAGGCCAGGGCTTTTCACAGAATTGACAGTTTGTTAGGAGTAGCCTGCAGACAGTGAGAGCTTAACATGAGACAGAAGACAGGTTGGCTTCTCAGTACTTGTCACACTTGTTGACACAGTAGAAAGAGTGCCAGAAACCGTGACGGCCATGCTCTCTTCAATCATCCAACTCCTATCTTACACCAATCACTGAGCCTTTTGTTAGCATACCATGTGCATTGACTTTAATATTAGCAGTGTTCTTTTTTTCTTCTCCATACTAGTCACATGTACCCTACTTGTGTGAAAATTTGCCAGTACCTTTATTTTGTTGAAATCTTGTTTAAAGTATCAGAAATGTACCTCAATTTTGGATAGAATTCTCCCTAGTGTGATGTCATCAGTTTGCTTGGACTCTGCTTCCTGTAATTTTCAACATATTTTTCAACTTTTCATCTCAAATTGCTTCTTGATTGGTGTAAAACTATAATTTATATTTATAGTAGTAGATATAATTCCACCATGTTAAAGGTGCATTGTGTAGCTTTTCTGGTGGAGGGTCCATCAAATGCTTTTCTCCATGGAGATGTTATTGCGTTATCTGGAATATTTCACAGTATGGTATTAAACCTTTCTGTCTTAATGGAGACCAAACCAGACCAAGTTGCAGGTCAGATCTGAGGAGAAACATCCCCGCTCACAGTCAGATTGTCTAGTTTTTAGGTATTTTTGAGCTTTAGAACCACTTGTAATTTAATAAATGTAAGGTAGAGCTGTTTAATATCATACTGTGGAACATTCTTGGCAGAGCAATGACATATCCATAGAAAAAAAACAGGTGACGGACCCTGAATTAAAACGTTACCAAGTGCACCTTTAAGTCAAAATTTGAGTCATATGCACTTAACTTAATTTGAGCAAGGTTCAAAATTCTGCTGACTCTCTATTAACGGTGAGTTCCTTTTTTTTTCTTGTCCATACTAGTCACATGTATGCTACTCGTGTGAAAATCTACCAGTAAGGTTTCAGGACAGATGACTGGCAGTTCAGGCAACCACTGTGTTTGCTTGGCCCTGCTACTACTACAGTACAGTGATAGTGCAACGAGAAAAGGAAAAGCTAGTCATATTTAAGTCCTTATAAGCCGGGTATTCAACTGTCGGCTGTGATTGACTGGTATTTATCTGAAGTCTTCATGATTCATGGAGTATGAAAAGAAAAGGAGTGAAAAATCATATGTCCCATTCACATAGGCCATGGGTGTTAACCGCTTAACCACCCACACAGATATTCTGACTAACTATTGTCCTGTAGCTCCCACCCAACAGTGTGCACTGGCTTTTTAGCTGTAAAATGGGATTAATGTGTAACATGCTCTTTTTATATTTTGTCCATTGGTTCTAAAACAAGATATTGTGCAACTGTAAAGGCGTCTGACATTAACAAAATATAAATTGTTATAAAATTAGCTCACCATGGAGCCAAATTCATAAGTACAAAGCATTCTTATTGAATGTCAAAGGGCTTGTATTACGCTATTTTCTGATTTATGTTATAAGAGTGTCCTCATCCCAAACATACTTGGAGTTGTGTTTTGTTTCATTCATAAATGTTTAACACACAAATCCTGCATTATGGTAATACAGGAAGTGCTTCACTGTGTTTTTAAACTCCCTACACCTTTACTAGAATCATTTGAATAATTTTAGATAAGGAATACGACCACTTTATGACATCACAAGTTGGAAAAGAGCATTTTGAGCTTTGAAGATGTAGACAGACTAATGATAAAGGATTACTCAAACATGTGAATGAAACAACTCCAGGTTTTTGATGAGGTAACAACATTATAACATGCCTTAAAGCTCACAAGATTACATCTTGCGTAATATGGAACCTTTAAGAGAAAATGTTCAAGTCAGTAACGCGCAATTAGTCTATATTAATGAATTTTTCGATCTATCACATTCCAATTAAAAGAAGGTGTTAATTACCTGCCTACCTACCTTAATTAAATTCTATAATACATACTTTCTTATTTTAATGTAATGATCTATCCAACCAAACTCAGATCAAGTCAAGACCTTGTGGTTGTGAACCAGTTGTGAAAAAAATGCAAACATAATTGGCAGTTATAAATAATTACTAATGTGTTTGCAATTATAATGCAATTGCAAACCTGTAATTGTCGTCTACTTTCTATTCTACAGTGCAGTTACATTATGATGTGAACCACTATTAACTTTAAAAGATATTTACTTGAACTTTGCCACATAGGCCTCAAATTGTTTTGTATAAAATTATGTTAAATAGTTTTGCTCCCAAAGCTTTTAATTTCTTCAGGGGTTTCTCTCTTATCTTTGAGGCTTCATCTTGACTCAAACCTTTTTCATATTTTAATCAATTTGAACTAGCTTACAGTTGGTCCAAATTTCTGCTGCAAAAAACAAGACCACATTACTTTGATTGTAGTTTTATAGTTAATGGTGTTGTTTATTTTGATTGCATCTATTAATTAGCATCTAATAATAATAATGCATTTTAATTTATATGGAACTTTTCTAAACAATCAAAGATGCTGTACAAAGAATACCATTTAAAAGGTTTTTACAAAAGTACAAAAAAAAAAAAAAACAAGGTAATGAGACAAAAATATATGCATGAGTTAAAAGCAAGTTGGATGTTAAAAGTGGTTCTAAATACATGGGTTTTGAGCAGTTTCTTGAAGTTCAGTACAGCCATGGGTTTGCTGAGGTAGTGCGTTCCAGAAGGTGGGTACGCCGATGGAGAAGGTGCTGTCTCCCCAGGTTTGAAGTTTGTTCATACAGGGGAGGGACGGTAGCATACTGAGTGACCTCCTCTTCCTGGGGTCACTTTAAATTTTAGTTGCAGCACATAATCATTCAACTAAAAATGATTAAATTTTATTTTATTACAATTACACCAATACAGACTGACTTGCAACTTGCCATTAGATTAAAAACAGTTCCCAGAAATGCAATAACAATAATGATTCCAGGTACAACATGAAATTATAACAATGCCACCTCACGCTTGCCTTTTTCACATTGTAAACTGTCCAAAATATGATTTATTTGAACTTAAAGCCTGAAATGTATTGGCTTTAGACTATATCTCAAACCTTATCCAAATGTAGTCTCTGTGCACAGGTTTGGACTGTTTGGGCTGGATCTGTTTATTGTATGTGTATGGGTATGAACAAACCTGATTTGGACAGTTTACATTTAATTTCCCTCCACTCCCGTTCACCTTGAAAAGAGTACACCTTGCCTCTGACACGTGAAGAGAGAACAGCATGCCTGATTCTGAGCTGCTATTAAATTGTGTAATGACTGCTCATGTTCTTAGTACTTGAGATATAATATAATTAGTGGTAATTATTCATGTACTGTGGGTACATTTATGTTTCAGCTTTTGGCTGTCAACCAACTATTGCAGCAGACGCAGCAGCCCTACAGGTACCTGATCGAGACGGTGAAGCTGCGCGAGGCTCACATCAGCACTTTGAAGAAGCACATAGCGTCACTTGAGGACGATGTCAAGTACGAACACTGTAGATTAAAAAAAATCTGTTATCGGCAAACATTGACATTGCGGTGGTTTTTGACTGGCATCCTGTCACGTGTAACAAAATTACTAATGTGATTCAGCTAACCCATCATCAAGAACACCCTGAGGCATCTTTACTTTCACCTTATCCAACACGAAGTGAATGTTTGGCATTTTTAAGAAGTTTTAAAATTTTGTAGGTGAAAAAGATGAAGGCATTGTGCTAAATATATTTGTGAGACAAATGAATAAAAAAATTAAAAATGAATACTCATAAAAATAGCAGACTAGTATAAAAGCAGAAGCACAGTGGTGGTCAATTACAGTTTTTAATGCATAAAATCAGTTCTCTTGTTGTTAATACTGACCTAAATCCCTCCTGATTCCCATTCCAACTTTATCTGAGAAATATTTGAACTGACACTTAGCAGGTTTTCTCTTGCTGCTCTACTCACCTGAGGCAAGCAATGTAGCTTTTAAAATGTCATATTTTTCAAACTTGCCATCCGACTCTTCCACTAGTAATAAAATACACTGTCATGATTTACAATTCAGATATTTCAAAGTTTTCCTTAAGCCAATTCTGTACAAAATATTTACATTATACTTCTTAAACAGGCAATTGCGCGTCATAACAGGTATTTATATACAGTAAATAAAAGGAGGTTGCTAGCATTAAACTTTTAAAGCTCTGATGCAATATTTACAGAATCACAATGAGCGCCTGTGTCTAATGTTACAAGACCCATGGGTTTATAGCCTTTTCTTGAGTGCTCAGTTAAATCTTAGATGACTATTCAGCTGTTATTTTAAGATTTGCGTATGATTTGCTTTTAAGAACCTGACTACACGCTCCTGCTTGTACTCCAGTCGCCTGTGGTAAGAACAGTGGAAGGAAGGAGTTATTAATCTGATAGGCAGACATTTTTAAAGGTTGAATAATTGTTTTTATTTTAAAGTTACATAAACCATGTACTTCTGGGTCCACCAGTGGATTTGATTATAGACATAGATAAGTAAACCTGTGAAAGCACGAGTGCTGAAGTTTTGCTGGGAGCAGTTTCTCTTCCATAGCTAAAGTTGGAGAAATAAACAAAACATGCCATGTGACCTAAGTTACCACACCAATGGCCAAAGTTAATCATTTTAAATGTGTTTGTGATATTCTCTTCTTTAGCTCTTTGAGGAGAGAAAATTCAACATTGCAACAGGTGAAAAACAACATGGCCGCTGATCTGGAGAAACTCCTCAACAACCGAGAGGTATGTGCTTGTCTTGGCAGTGTAATGATGTCCTCAGTTTCTGTTGCATTGTGTAGTATTATAGTTTCTGTCTTTAATGATGCACCCTGACTGGCCCAGTCTGTTGGACTGTTTAAATGGTGAGAAGCTGGTATATCCAGCAGAACTTGCCTGGAGAATTAAAAGATTAATTGGCAAAACCAACATGTCACAGCATATGTCCACAACTTTTACAGTTATGGATATTCCATGTTTGAATATCCACATTGGGTTATTGCACATGTGTTGCAGTGTTTCCCTGAAGATTTTGCCTGTGCGCAAGTCCCAGGGCCAGCCGTTTGCTGCCTGAAGTATGTGTCCTGTCATAGACAGCTGTTGCTCAGCCTGGCTGGTTGAGATGCCTGGGGTGTGTGAATGTGTGTATGTGTGTGTGTGTGTGTGTAACATGCCCGGGCTCATGTCCTCAGGGCTGATAAATAGAACCAGAGTTCTCTGCCCTGCTGCCACCCCAACAGACCCCCGAGCTTGTCAAGCTCATCTGGGATTTCTTGAGCTGAACTGTGGGGCTTTAGCTTTGTAGATTTCATCTTAATTTGCTTTTCAAATGTGTGATCCAGTATTCAGCAATTAAGTTGATGTGATTTTTCTTGGATGTTTTTCTACAGGAGTTGGCTGTAATGAAGCAGGTCTTAATTAGCATGCAGTCTGGGCACAAAGAGCAGTTAACCATGTTGAGGGCAGACAAAGCGGGCATCAGAGATAGAGGCTTAAGCACGTCCAAGGAAGAGTCACCCCACAAACCCAAACCTGTAGTCTTTGTAAGTGTCTGTCTCGACTACACCCTCACATGAGTCACTACACTTGAACCTGCCTCCACCAAGTTTAGACAAACAGCACTTGGCAGGACATTCTATGCAGTTGATAAATTGCTTTTTATTGTTCACTTTATTAGCTTGCATGATATTCGTTTCTATTGCAGCTAACGTGTGAAACAAAGCACACGGAACAGTTAACCATGACATTTCTATGACCTTTTAATAAAATAAAATGAGAAAATGAAATTATGAAATAATTATTTTTTTTATATTTTCATTCCAGACCAAGAAAGAAGCCCCTGGATGGTACGCTAAAACAAAGCAGAAACCTAAATGACCAGTGCATTGTTTACATGAGATTCCTTTAATACATTTTTATTTTTATTAACTTAATTTTAGGATTATAAAAGAGAAAACATTATTTTAACTATTAAGTGATTGTTTTGATTAATTGAGAATATTGTGATGAATTGGTCGTAGTACTTTTCACAAGGTACAAAGCCTTCACTAACAAACTGCCCAAGAATTCCTGATTCTTGGCAGTCTACTCTTTTATTAGGTCTGTCTATCATTAGAACCTCATCTTTTCCAGATTTGCAAGTACGCTTGTGCCTACAGACAAACCCATGCAAGCATCACAGATGTTAGTTTCCACAAGTCAAATCCCTGTTCTGCAAAGATACAGCAGACATATCTAAATTTCTGTATTTTGCACCTTAGCATTATTGGTGTCAAATTTACTGAAAAGAATGCGTTTGACTGGGTTATTTCTTTACTGTATTTTTGATTCACTGCATAAACCCATGAGCCTTTCTATTCGGTAAAATATTTGTAAGACTGTATAGTGTATATAAAGTATGATGTTTGTAAATAAATTGACTGTGCATTGATCTGGCCTTGTTCTTTTTCAGTTGTATGGTAATAAAAGGGAACCCTGCTGACCACTGACTTCACAATGAAATCACTCAATTTGTTTTGTTGTCCAAAGCGCAATGGCATATGGGAAAAGAATGGGGAAGCTATACATGGGACAAATAGGTGACCATTAGGAAACCGTCTTTAAAGATACACTATGCAACTTTTATGGTGGAAGGTCCACTACCAATTTTTCTCCATGGAGATGTAGTTGCTTTGCCTGGAATATTCCAATGTATGACATTAAACATATACATCTAGCATTTATTCATTATGGGTGTTTGTATTGCTCAAAAATACTTTTTTTTTTCTGTGAATAGGGGTGACTCCACAGATCTGAATTGTAATTTAGCGTAGTGCTGTAACCTGCATGTCTCTCTTGTGTTTAATCTATATTGTGAAACATTCTAGACAAAGCAATAATACTTCCATAGGGACAAGCAGGTGGCGGACCCTCCACTAGAAATGTTAGAGTGCACCTTTAAGTTATGGTAAATACAAATAGATAGGCCTAGGGAATATTCTGTCAGTAGCCAAACGATTACCTCTTACGCAGAAGAAAAAAAGTAGCCATTATGAAGGAAAAAATGTATTAATGCATAAATTGACCTGACTTTTAATGTGGATCAATTGCATTAACCTTCGTTGCCCCTGGGTTCAGTGCGGTTTGCGTGTTTTGCGCACACTTTACGGCACAGATAATGTATTTAGATGGCGCGCAGGGCGGTGGCCGGTGCATGAATGATCAAAGGTTTTTTAAAGATTCAGGAGGCGGTGCGTGCGCTGTATTTACTCTGGACAGCCCCGCCCTGAAACATGACATAGAAAACTGCAAGGAGTCAGTGGAGGGATGAAACCAGAGGAAGGAGATGTAGCAGACAGCCGCAGACGCACGACTCCTTTTTGAGCGTACATCTCTGTAGCATCATCACTTTCCCCTAACTCCCCCGAGCTCATTTGTGCTGCGTCGGAGATTCATGGCCGCGACATTGACGATGAACGGCGGCGGTGGGCAGGAGGAGCCCTTCTATACGCTGCAAAAGTCTGGTCTACCGGTGGGTTTTCCTCTGGAGGACTCCGCGCTGTTCGGCTTGGACTCCAAGATCCCGGACACGGACAAGAGCGGCCAAAACGACTACTCGCAGGTATGTCTTTGGAAATTGGTAGTCAGCACGGGCGATGGAACACCGTGTTTTTCATTGAATGGGCGTGGCAGACGTGCTTGTTTTGTTTCGCCTTAAAGTAGTCTATAACGCATTTAATGTTTAATAATAATAATGGAACAAACGCACGGACATGGCTGTTGCCAGTGGCAGGCTGGCGCGCGGCTCAGCCTGTAAACGCATTCTTCCCCGCGTGTTTCACCCTCCTGCCAGTTGGTCCAGCAGTTGTTGGGCTCTTTTTGGCGTCCGATCTGACTATCATACCATGCTGACAGCAACTGACTCCGCAGCCCCCAGATTCAAAGCTCCCTCCTAGCTCAGTAGTCCAGGCAGAAAACTTGTCAAGCCTAAGAGGAGGGAGGTCTAAACAGCTGTTCGGATCAGGAGGCTAGAAATAGCAGCCATGCCTCAGTACTGCTGTTGCTGCTGCTGCTGCTGCAGGCAGGAGGCATGGGTGTTTCCCCTTTGCCTTTCATGTTGCACTATCAGCCCTGGCTGCTGCAGGCGTCAAGTGTCTGTCACATCCCTGTTCACTTACCTCCAGGTTTATGTCAAAAACCATATTGCAAATGTCACATTATTTGCATTTGCATACAGCCATAATCTTATAGAGTACTTCTTAGCGCTCAGTGTTTTGTTTTAATGTGCTTTATCCCTGCTGGGCTTGAGATGACCTCGCAGCAAGGAAGGGAATGTGGCAGGGACTTATTGATGACTACTTGATAAATGCTTGTGCAGTGACAGTATTATCAAACCTGTCTTCCTCACATTGAGATCTGAGCTGTGTGCCTTCTTGTGACTTTAACACAGTTTATGTTTTTATCCACAGACAAAGTGTGAACTGGACAGGTATCTCTCCTCCTTTCTTCAGCCGTCAGGAGACGGCCAGCAAAAGCCCACCCGTGAGTCCGTGTCTGTGATGGACCAGTTCTTCAGTGACGATCAGACCGGCGCCCCCTACACTCTCAACATGAACCTGTATCTCCAGGACGTTGCCTATTTGAGAATGGGCTTGTGTCAGCAGGTACGGCTGCCTCAGGACCAAAACCACTCCACTGTGCCGCAAATCAAAACAGAGCCCACTGCTCAGTGCTTCTCTGCTCACCTCCCCCCTCAGTGCCCCAGCAGCACCAGTAACTGCAACCCCGGACATGCTGCCAGTGGGATGCCTATGGACATGACCGGTTTACCAGACTTTAGTGTTTTTAACAACTCTCGAAATGTTTGCAACGGTTCAGGCTCCGAGGTGTTTATTAAACAAGAAATGCCCCCTCAGTTTGAACAACATGCGCTCCACGACAACAGCAGCTCTCTGTTTCAGCTGCTGAACTCCGGCCTGGAACATCACCATGGAAACATTATGGAACATCATCATTCTCAGATGCCCACAGGACCATCACCTATTCACACACCTTACCACGAAGAGCAGAGTACAAAGCCTGCTTATTGTGGCCTTAACAACGGCTCATACACACGTCCTGGTGCCCACACACACCCCCGTTTCCTCCAGCAGCCCACCTACCTGCCCCCCTCCCCACCGAGCTCCGAGCCTGGCAGTCCTGACAGGCAAAAGGAGCTGCTCCACACATTGTCTCCCCCTCCATCATATGCTGCGTCCATCGCCTCCAAGCTTGCAGGGAGCAGCCCTGGGCTGGGCCACAGCCCTGGTGCTAACCTCCCCCTGCCCCATCACTCTCCTGTGCCCGGGCCAGCTCCATCAGGACCCCCCCAAGCACCACAAAGCACTCCAGCTCCCTCTCAGACCTCCATGCCAGTCAGATATAACCGGCGGAACAACCCTGATCTTGAGAAAAGAAGGATTCACCATTGTGATTACCCAGGTATGCTTTAATAAAACTGTTGTTGGTGCAGTTCAAAGAAAGTACCCAGTCACATTCTAACTAAACCACCAGTTATACAGCTCATGTTACATGTTATACAAATGCATCATTCATGAGTTTGCGAGGAGGAATAGTTGAACCTCGAAACTAGAAATCCTACAGTATAAATTTGATAAAGAGCGAGACTATATCTTCTGGTACCTGTATGTCTTATAGTTTGAGAATCGAATTTGATATTGTCACTTGGCTGACTCCTCTTATGTTTTTCAAAGTACAAGTTCTCTTTCTCCAAACTCTGAGTCATGTTGTGATTGTGTGCCAGAGGAATGACTGAAGGTGGTACATGGCATATTTAACTTGTTCGGCAATGTCTGTCACAGCCTAATAATATAATAATTAAATATCTGCTTGCAGAATTACAGTGAAATATTCCATCTTGCATAGACCAGTACTTTTGATAGAGTGACTACTGAGGCTTTGTAGGCATTGCTGGTGTCAGTGTCTGAGTGCATGTGTTTGTGTTAATTAGACAGTCCTGTATGTCAGCCCAAGCTTAAATACTTATCAGATGTATTTAACCTGACTGTGACCAACTGGTACCACAGACTCTCAAACACTTTCTGCCCTAAGTTGTTTGAGCTGTTTTTCCCACACACATTTGCAAACAGGCTCCACTGAATTTGCATGCTCTGAAGCAAATTAAAGGACTTATTTGGCAAAGCTCGCTGCAGCTTTTGTAGGATGTGTAATGTCAACTAGCCCGTAGCAGTGTGTAAAATGGGATTGAGTGTAACTTCTCCATACAAGTCTGCGCTTGTAAACCTAAGGATGTATTCCCCAATTTAATATTTATCTAACACGGTGACTACTCATCAGAGCTTAGTATAGTTCACAAACATACATTTATTAGTTACATTCTGACGTACAGCACTTTTATGTTGTCCAAAAGTTTTAGGTGTAAACATTGACTATATATTGATTATATTTTTCTACTTTTTAAAGTTTGAAACAACATTATTTCCACATCCAGTGTATTTGAAGACTTCTCCCTAGAAATGCAAAACAAACTCTGTTTTTCATTAGCTCACATTTCTCCCATTCCACAGCTCGGTGTCTTGGTTATTTCATATTGCAAATAGATAATGAATTACTCACAATTAGGATCTGTTTGTGTTTATCTGTGTTGTCAGGCTGCAAGAAGGTTTACACCAAATCATCTCATCTGAAAGCCCATCTCAGAACACACACGGGTAAGTAAGAGATTCTTACAATTAATGTCACTTTTTAAAATGGACTCATCAAGAAATGTCCGCTGCCCACGAGACTTGTATTTCCATATCTGTACTGGCACCGTGTTGCTAGGCAGAGTGTTGTGTTCTTGGCATGTGTGTGTAAATGTATCCTGCCTCATTCCCATCCTCTGCCCAATATACTATTCCATTAAAACAGGTGGAAGTAACACACTTCTGCCAGAGGGATGACTCTGTAGGTATGTGCTCAGTGTGAGATGTGTGGTGCTGTCTCTCTTGGGACAGAAGTTAATCCCTTCCATGTCAATGTTGAAATCTTTTATGCATTTTCATTATTGTATTGCACTCACAGATATGATCCACGTTTACTCATTTATATTTTCTCCAGTCGAAAATTGCAAGTGAACAGTTTGTCTCTAAAAGTGATTGGTTCATCTCAGAGCAGCTAACACAACAAAGATGACGTTTATATTTCCACATTCCTTTCCTAACTTGTTCTTCTTATTGGTATAAAATTTGTGCTTCTAAGTGTGCTGAGGACAGCGCTGTGGGTGTGCGTGCTTAGCGTCTATCTATTGAAAACATGACATGCCAATTACAACTGGCGTCATTCATGCTGCAGGCTGATTGTGGTTATTGCAGTTATTAAAGCCCACAAGACAAGAACACGACATGTAAAGAAATGTGCGCGGCGCTGGCATCAATCTCTCTCACTTTTTTCTTTTACATTGTTGTCTTTTTTTTGTGTTGTGTGCCCCCCCACCTTGAGTCCCGCCCTGGTCCGCTCTTTCAATCTTTGTCTGCTGCTTTCTTTCTCCCTTTCTTCACATTGAACCACTCCGATACACACACATCCACAACCACACACACCTGTCAGTAATCTGTGTGAGATGATTCCTAATGCATTTGCGCCCGGTGGGAGTTCCCACTCTAATCTCCATCAACATCCATTACCCTGATTATTTGTGTGCGGCAAGCGTGTGCCTGCGCCACTTTGTGTTGTAAAAAACAGGCGCTCCTTCCTCTCATTCCTCACTCTTCCCTCATCTGTGTTGTTTGGTTTTTCTTCTTTGTAACAACTTAATTTCTTTTTTAAAGATTTCAATTCAAATATAGATCTTTATAGATCTGCTTATTCCATAAAATTTGCTTTGGCATGTTTGCATAAAGCCATCATCAAATGACATTATATAACCTTAGGTAAATTGGACAAAACAAATAAGATCTATTAAAATGGCTCATTATTCAAATAATAGTGGGTTTATTGCAAAGCTACAGGTTGTAGCTGCCTGTAAGTCAAAGGGGTCATTAAAAGGATTTAGTATTATTATTTTAGTTGGCAGAAGTTTGACAAATATAAATCAAAGGTGATAAGGCAGAAAGGTTTATGTATGGTCTCTGTTATCTGTTTGAAGGCTGCATAGAGCCTGCAGAGGAGCAGTGTTACAGGTTGAAGCCCCTTTAGCTGGAGCTGCACATTGAGAGACATGATTGACGCATGGTTCGTGGGAACCTGTGCAGTTCTGCTGCATGTGCACAGGGTGAATGCCTGTGACTGCCTTATGACTCTTGTCAAAAGACTGGATCTTTCAGATAAGCCTGTTTTCCCAGTTCCTCCACCCAAATGCATGAATCATTGTTAACTTAAGGAGTTTGAATGCTTTAATAATAATGGCCTGCTGTTCAGTGGCAACAAAAGCATTTCACTTATCATTACTCCTGTCATTAGACTTTTACCATTGTAACTTAAACTTAATTTAGGATATTGTTGTGTTTATTGCTGTGCAGGTGAGAAGCCGTACCGGTGTACATGGGACAGCTGTGACTGGCGCTTCGCTCGCTCAGATGAACTTACGCGACACTACCGGAAACACACCGGAGCAAAGCCTTTTCAGTGCGCCGTGTGCTCGCGCTCCTTCTCCCGCTCGGATCACCTCGCCCTGCACATGAAGAGGCATCAGAACTAGTGTTGCCAACACCACCACCCCGGTGCTGCTACCATGATACTAGAACTGTTGATCTTAATCCAAAATGGAAGTTTAGGAACAATAACAGCGGCCAGATTGACTTCTAGGCTCTTAATTCGTAGATACATTTGCTTTTGCAATACTACCAGTCAAAGCAAACTGTATCACCAAATGTCTCCATAGACTGTTTTTATGACTGGAATGAAAGCACTTACATATTTTGTATATTTTAATTTTGATCAGGCTTTTTTATTTTTTATATTTAAATAAAACTTTTATCAGACTAGCCAAACCAAATCTTTGTTTACCTTCAGGTTTGTTAGTTTGTTTAAATAACTGGAAAATTCAAATGTCTATATTTTCCTTTGGTTTGCACTAAAATCTGTAATTACATAGGCCTTGTCGATACCCAAGTTTCTCTTTCACCAGTGAATGATCATTATCACTACCGGACTGAATTTCACAAGAGCACTCAAATCACCCCATGGCAGACATAAATCACTGTTGTTCTGATATTAAAAATTGAAGGCTTTGATACTCAGGAGAGAAGGAGAGATAGAGAAGGGAGTCCGAGAGGGGAGAGCTTTGAGTGGGAAAGATTTTTGATTTTTAGATGGATCTGAGGACGACTGCGAAGGAAGATCGGAGAGAGATGGTTGTTAAGAGCAGCAATTAGCGATTAATTATTTAGTTTGTCTTTCAATAGATGTCCACGCTGGGAAAATGTCAACAGAAACCTTAGACATACAGATATAACTGAGATCCCAAAGTCATTCGGATAAACTTTTGTCAAAGTCAAAACCATCTGATACGATTACATGTCGGTAGTATGAGACAGTACTGTAGATTAGGTGCTATACACAGGGCAGTAAATAGGGGGACAAAGGGGTATGTTGTCCCGGGCTCCAGGGTTTTAGGGGCCCAGAATGTAACCCTGTCCTATTAATTTCTATTAGAGGGAGGGCCCATATGAGGCTTCTTGCCCTGGAGTCCCCAAATTTCTGTTGACAGGCCTGGCTATACGTTATCGCTGTTAATTGAATTGATGGAAGGGTTTATTGTGGCAAGATGGCAATGATCACGTTTTATGCAATGTGGAAGCCTCTCTCTCTAATCTCCTATTTATATCTGGAGATTATTAACAAAAGAAGGGACTATCTTTAAAGAAGATAACATTTACTGTAGTTTTTTTTTGTTTGTTTCTTTTAAACCAAAGTATCAGCTCATGCATCAAGAACTTTTAAGTGCCTCTCGTGTTTCGTTTCTGTGGTAGCAGATATGAGAGGATTATTAAAATATGGTGCCCTAAAGTGATGGTTCATCCTGGTACAAACTTGGTACAATTTTAAATGTTCATTGCATTTCTAATAAGTAGATAAGATATCTGACTGTCTACTAACTTGTATTGGGTTTTTGTGGGCCAATTTGATATGGGAAGCTAATTGTGTAGTTTGGGTCCCCATTAAAACTGTACATGTTTCATCACTGCAGGTAGTATAAAGACAATATCGCACTGTAATGTTTATTAATAAATCTGATTATTTATTTGATAGTGTAGAAGTGGGGGTGCATCACATACACTGTCTTTCTCCCCAGCAAAAATGCCTTAATGTAAATATATGCACTGTAAATAGTATTGATTTTTGTTGAAGCTCTTTTGTCATATGATTTTCTAAACAAAAGGGCAAATGTTAAAACTGCCCTGCATCCAAAAAATTGAGCCCTATTTTGTCTTTTTCTTGTCTAAAATATTTTGATGCCATTGTTTTATATTGTCCTTAAAGCAATTTATTTTGTAGATTCTTCTCTTCTTCCATAGTAAAACGTTCCAAAGACAAAAGTTGTTTTTCATCAACTGAGTGAATCTGATCCTAATAAAGTCAATTGACACTTTTTACATGCGTGTTCATATATTTTACACTCAAATTTAGATTCAAAGGTACACTGTGTCACTTTCCTGCTTCATTAAATGCATTAAATGTTCTACAGTATGCATTTAATTTAACTATCTCCATAAAAACAAGCAGGCCACATCACCATGCCAAGTTACGGGTCAGATCTGTGAAGTGGACCTGTTTACAGATGTAATCACTGTTTTGTTGTAATGTTGAGACATAAAAACACCTGCAGTTGAATAAATACAAGATATATTTGTTTAATGCCATACTGTGGAACATCCCAGGCAAAGCAGGAACATCACTGGCGGAAAGACAGAAAAGTTACACAGTGCACCTTTAAAATGTAGAAAAACTGCCATCATTTTAAGCACTATGTAACAACAACATTCATTTTCTATGCTATTAATAGTCACGTTTTTTGCCCATTTTGTTGCCATCTTTGTACCAGAAGCCACATGATATTAATGAACCGTTTTTAGCTTTAGTTATTTTTAAAGCACGTTAAACCATTAACATTTCGATTGTTATCTGTGCATGAAGAGGAGCTGTAAGAAATACAACCTGAATAATTTAAAGTAGAAAGATAATTTACCAAGAATTTGAAGATCCATCTGTAATACTGTTCAACAAGTTTATTCACCTGCCAAGTGCCCGGCCAAGTTCAAGTCCTGGTTCACATCAATTCCAGATGGCAGGTAATGTTGAGTGAAGGTATCAGCACTGGAAACAGCTGGAAACAGTAGAACCATTTGGGCAATCTCATTAAACTGTTAAGAAAAAAGTTCAAGAAAGTTAAAGTTAAAGCAGTTCTAGTTTAATACAAAATCGATTAAAAAAATTCTTGCATGAAAGTTTAAAGAGGTTCGCAACATTTCAGATAGAGAGCCTGCCACCATCTCCTTGTATCCATGGAGATGTGATTGTTTTGCCTGGAATGTTCCACAGTATGGCGTTAAATTATTCACAGAGACAGGCTGGGAATACTACAGATCTGACCTGTAACTTGGCCTGGTAGAGAGATGACCCCACTTAGTAACAATGAGTGTTTTCAAGGTCTTTAATGCCATAAAACATATGGGATTTACTACATGCAAGATAGGTAAGTTTAATGCCGTACTGTGCAAAGCATTAACATCCCCGTGGAGATAGAAACAGGTTGCAAACATCCCACCAGAAAAGTAACAGGCACCTTTAAGTTATTTAAAGGTCCTATATTACACATAATGGATTCATGTGAGTTTTAATTAATGTTATAATGTTGTTACCTCATCAAAAACATGTCTGTTATGTATAGTTTCATTTACACATGATTGAGTAATCCGTTATTGTTAGTCTCTCATCTCCAAAGCTCAGAATGCTCTTTTCCACTTTGTGATGTCACAAAGCAGTTTTCAAATCAACAGCTACATTTTACCCTTTGTTCAGTAGAGATGGGAAATTCCAGGGCTGAAATTATCCAAATGATTCTAGTAAAGTTGTATGGAGTTTAAAAACACAGTGGAGCACTTCCTGTATGATTCATATATCAAGTGAAACAGAGTGTTTTCTGTTTGAGAGAAGAACTCAGCCTGTGAATGAAACAAAACACAACTCCAGGTATGTTTTTGATGAGGAAACATTAAAACATAGATCAGAAAATAACGTTATATGGGCCCTTTAACACTACCTGCTATTCTACCAGTACATACCAGTGCATTATTTGTTCATGATTAATATTAAATTTCATAACTTTGCATGTCACAAGAGAATCCAATCTGAACAGAGTTCACATGACATTTTTGTGGTTAGATCCTATTTCTTCTAGATAAGGGAGGATGAATCAGTGGTTGACGGTTAGAGAGGGAAAGAGGTAAAGAAGAGCTAAGAGCTTCCATCCGGGACCAACAAATAACCTGGAGCTCCCTTGCTGTTCCACAAACAATGTTCCTTTGATATGTCAGTGAGAGACAATGAACAAGAAAATAAATCTGAGCATCACAGTGGGACCAGCGGGGAATCCCAGAGCGGAGCAGTGGACACTCACACTCACCATATGGTCCTGGTTTAAGTCATAACTGTGACCTGTGCTCTCTGCTGTAATCTACCTCAGATGTCAGGACCAGAAGGAGTCAGAAAGTGCAATGCAGAACAATCTAAACAAGAGAATCTCCAGAGAGCCTTAATCAACCACTTCCGCCCTCCTACGACTCTCCCGTGTTGTCCTCCTCCTCCACTTTTTACTGATTTAATTTTACTTTCTCCTTCTTTGTCTTTCCGTGGACCGTATCCCCCTCTTTTTTCTTCTTCTTCCCCGTTGGAGTGGGTTGTATGGATGTCCAGGGGCGCTCTGCTCCAAAGGTCAGAGTGGAGTCTGTTCTCATAACCTGTCCGAAGCTCCAATTTTCTTGTCTTTTTCTCTCATCCAATTCTTCACTTATAAAGCCCTGGTATTAAATGTGAACCAAGGTAGATGGAATACCAAGCAGTTTAAAGGCACACTGTGTAACTTTTCTAATAGATGGCACCTGCTTGTTTCCATGGAGATGTTATTGATTTACCTGAATTGTTCCATATTGTATTTATTCACTTGCATTTGTTTTTATTGCTCCAAAATACATTGAAAAACATACATTCTCCACAGATCTGACTCTTGCTTGTCTCTGAGGAGAGAGGTAAGTTTAATGGTATACTGTGAAGGACTTCCTGTATTACCACATGACATCACAAGGTGAAATTGAGTGTTTTCTGTTTGAGAGAAGAACTCTAGGCCTAAATGAAGAGGGTTGTTGTGTTAAACATGAATGAACCAAAACACAACCCCAGGTATGTTTTTGATGAGGAAACAACATAGATCATAAAATAGTGTAATATAGGCCCTTTAACTAAACAGCTATATAATTTGTTAGCAAAAGCAAAACTAATTTCATATACACGTCCTTTGGCCCATTCAAATAACTGTAGTTCTGTTGATACTTCTTTCACCACCAACAAAAACTAATACACTAGAATATATGGAGCAACAGTGAAACTTAATAACCCATATTTTATTTTTTAGTGTCCCTCTTTTTCAGTTGCTTATCTTTATCCAAACATACCGGCCTCTTGGACAGGATCTTATGTGTGTAGTAGGTCTGCTATGCTCCGAGTTGCATTGAGTGAATGAGTGGGAGCTACTGGTTCATGTTTGGGATCGACTCAAGTAATGTCACACATCTGGAAGGAGAATGCTGCCGCTGCCTGCTTAACCCTGTGCAGTACTGCGTTGGTGTGATTCCCAGTCCTCCCCTTTGTCTCTCCTTCTTTCTTTTCGGTGGTGTATATGTATGTGTGTAGGTGTATAAAGTTTCCAGATCTGTACTCTCTCGGAAAAGACCACCCACTCGGAAGACCAATAGAGGGACTGCGGGGAACCTGGATAGACACATACACACACTCATGTCCAAGTCCGGCTTCCAAAGTCAACCTGATCTCCTCTGTCTTCTCAGAATAGAACATGTTGTTATCAAAGATCTGACAGATAGCACAATGGCCGACAATGAAAGCGTATCAAAAGAACAAGACTTCAGTCCAGACAAGTGGTGTGTTTGGACGTGCGGTTTGAAGAGGTGCACTGCAACAGGAATATCAAATAGGGGGTTAAATGGCCTGATTTCAATATGTGTATCTTGATCTTAATTTTTTCCATATTTGAAATTATACAAAAATAGATAAACAAAAAAAAATAAACTAAAAAAACCTTCACACATCCCACCCCTCCCTCCACACTCATCACAGACACAAAACTACACACAAAGCAAACAAACATTATCAGTCAGTCATGTTCATGTTAGTCTTAATGTGAGTATTTTTGACAGGGTTGTGTTTAATTGCTACTAGATTTAACTTTGTCTTAATATTTTTGACTGGTTTTAAGAAAATGTATTTAGTACTTTCCAGTTGCAATATGCCTTACCTTGGACTTGAAATACAAATAAAATAAACCAGGTACATCAAGTAAATACATTTAAATTTGTCAAAAGTATGGAAATTTATATAAACATTTTACATATTTAACTTATTTTTTCCCACAATAAAATAAAAGAAATATTAGGGCATAAGTGTCCTATTTGAGAAAGTCAATAATTGGACAAATTCTCTTTTCTAGTTTTTATTGCTCAAAAACACAATGAAAAACATTCTTACTGTAATCTGGGTTGCCTCTCTACAGATCTTACTAATGCCCTACTGTCTAGGCAACAAACTAGGGGCAATTCTGGTGCAGGCCCTCAGGGATCGAGTAAAGAAATCTAATCTTATCTAAGCAGGTGGCAAAGTTCCATTTTGCACCTTTAAAGGGCCCATATCACACTATTCTCTGATCTACATTATAATGTTGTTTCCTCATCAAAAACATACCTGGAGTTGTGTTTTGTTTCATTCACACATGTCAGCACACAAACACTGCTGAAAATCCTCTGCTCCACCCTGTGATGTCGTGTGGTAATACAGGAAGTACTCCACTGTGTTTTTAAACTCCATACACCTTCACTAGAATCATTTGGATGATTTCAGCCTTAGAATCAACAATCTCTACTAACTCAAAGTAAAAGAAACTTGAAAACTACCACTTCATGACATTATAAGTGTAACAGAGCATTTGAGCTTTGGAGATGTAGACAGACTAATAATAAAGGGTTACTCAAACGTGTGAATGAAACAAAACACAACTCCAGGTATGTTTTTGATGAATTAACAACATTCTAACATGACTTAAAGTGTAATGTAAGTGTTGATGTAATATAAGCTTTTTATCTGGAAACTTAATATTTGACTGTGTTGTTTTTGCAGTGCATAGTATCTCAGTTGAATAGAGTTGCTCCCTTTCATATCCAACATTATTCAAAGATTATAAGTATCTATAAAGCCTTCATCACATGTAAACACGCTGGGCACAATATAAATGTCTGAGCAGTCACATTCGTCACTCTAAGTGCAGCTTGTCTACTGTTGTCATTCACTCAGTTCAGAGTTAACCTTAAACCTGGACCACAGCCAGAAACACTGACAGTTATTGTGTCTACATCGCTGATTAATGACTGACTTAGACTACATTTAACTTTTTTTTACTGTCAGGGCTTGACTTTCCCAAACAGAACAAATTAAGTGATGCTGCTGCCTCATTGGAAAACAGGTATAAATGGCTGATTTGTGAAGAGGTGTCCGGCTGTGACCATTACGCACTGCGCTGGCGGGGCATCTGGTGGACAATGATTTTGCACTAATTCTTTTTACACAGTACTTTGGTGAATTGCACTTAGGCTAATTATAAGAAAGTTGCCCTCTGTCACTGGAAGTTTATTTTGAGTCTATATATAGTCTTCAAAGGGGAAACAAATGAAGAGTTTAATAGCAAAAACAGGCATTTCAGCTTTGAAAAACTGCCAAGAAGTTTCCATCTTCTACAGATATTAGCAATGAAAATAATATATAGATAAATAGATACTGATGATAATAATCCCGAAGGAAATATATAATGAATTTTATCAAGAAGAGATGGAATAATATTTTGATTGCAGTAAAGTGGATTTGTCATTTGGAAACAATACTATACTAAGAGTAAAAGATAAGACTCCAATGATTTTGTCAAATATGTTTTTGCAAATTAACTCATCAAATGCAGTTTATAGGACATATTCAGACAACAGTGGCTTTATCTATGACAGATCTACAAGTGCTTTTCACAAGAAATACAAATAAGGCACAGTGATATATACGACACAGTGTGAATTCTGCTGTAGAAAAAAAAAAACTGACATGTGAATGTATAAGAACCAGTGTTGTGAATACATACTGAGAATACGTACAGTTACTTTTCTAAAATCAAAAGAATACATTACAGTATTTGATCATATAATTTAGGCTTCAAATGCACAAAATCGGTGATAAAAATTGAAAACACAGCTTATGGTGAGTGCATATATATGATTTTTCCAACTCCAATTCCATCTGCCACTTTGTAATGATTTTTTCCCCCTGATTTTGACAGTGGGTTCATGTTATCAAAGTTATCAAAAAAAAAATTAGAAATGCAATTCAATCATTAGTACCCTATTTCCTAACTTTGTCACCCCTTGCATATAGCACACATTTTACAAACAAATGGCCCTTGACAAGACTTGACATTATAATAAATTAATGAAACTTATCTCAATGAATGGCTTTAAATCCAGACTAAGAGCACTTGAGACAGCCTCCATAAATTGTATCTGTTTTAACTAATTTATATGTCATTTTAATTGGATTGTAATTGTCTTTTTACTGCCTTGTCCAGGGGTCCCTTGAAAAAAAGGTTTTTAGTCTCAATAGGATTTTCCTGGTTAAATAAAGTTATAATAATAATAATAAATAAATCATAAAACATTTCACTTTAAAAAGTCAGCAGAATTATGTTTCAGACAAAATGATCTAATAGAAACAATGGATAAAAGAATAATAATAACATCAATGAATAAAAATATTCAAAAATCAAAAACTGAAGTTCAAGATAAGAATTCAAGATAGATATATTTAATGCCATACTGTGGATCATTCCACATATTGCAAAAACCCTTCCAGTGAGACATGCAGATGCATACTCGCGCACAGAAAGGTTACATGGCACCACAACACGAACTTTGCATTTGGACCGTAGATGGTTGCATTACATTACAATGTATTATTATTTTCCAGAGTTTTGTTGTGTGTGTTTTTTTTTTCCTCAGAAGGCAGTGACTAATCAGAAATCAACGAGACATTTCCTAATATAAAAAGCTTGATATGAAAACAGTTCTTTCCTATACAGTATACAGTACAGCTGGTGCAGAAAATGATTAGCTGCTATAAAGGGTGGGGTTCTGTCTGCATGGTAAATATAGTAAAAGCATTAGCCTATACTTCAAATCAGGCAAACAACACCCAAACACAACAGAAGAGACCAGAAAAGACCTGCCACTTTCATCCATCCTTATCAAGCACAGAAAACAGTCTATAGTGGTCTATATGTACACTTGATATTAATTGTGCACTTGTATAGTCTTGAATTGTCACCTCCCTAACCAAACATTTTTTCTCTTACATTTCTCATGTTTTATGATCAGCCAGATTGGAGTGAAATGCGATTAGTCACACCGCTGTCATAGAAACTCATATTTTGCTTTGGCAATCATTTCAAAAAGCAAGTTTGCAGTTTCAGGACCTATGTAACGTGATATGTTTTTCATCCACCTGTGCTATGCTTTCAGAATCTATTTGTTCTGCTTCAGTAGAGTTGTAATTGCGTTAACAAAAGCTCCACTATCTGGCAGTAGAGCTGTGCAATTGATCAAGTTTTAATCTATAATAATAAATAAAAAATTCTTTATGTTCAGGAAAGCCATTTTTATTTGACTTAAGGGTGTACTGTGTAACTTTGCCACCTGCTTTTCTCCATGGAAATGTTATTGCTTTGTCTAAAATGTATCACAGTATGGCATTAAAACTTTCTATCATCATGGAAACTAAACCAAGCTAAGTTGCAGGTCAGATCTGTGAAGAGGCAACCCTGCTCACATTGAGAATACCTGTTTATCTAGGTGTTTTTGAGCTATAAAACTACCTTTAAAGGAATAAATGCAAAGTAGAGCTGTTTAATGTCATTTGAAGCCGAGCAATGACATATCCATAGAAACAGGGTGACGGACCCCCAACCGATCGGTTACATATTGCACCTGTAACTAAATAGAACTGAATCAAATGTCATGATTGACCAATATGCTCTCAAAATGTACTTAGTTACAGAATCCTGAATACCTGCATTAATATATATTTTGTAATGTATTCTGATATATGGTCCAATCACAGTACTGTATTCTACTTTTACATTGAGTTGCATTTACAATAGTTTTTTGTTTCACTGTTTTTAAAGCATTTGCTATCACACATTGGAGATGGAAAATATCATGCACTACCTGAATAAATATTGTAGCTGAATACAGTTACTCAAAATTAATATCCACAATACATTTTCATTGGCCCTTTCTCCTAATGAAACAAGGAAATTATTGTTAACTTTTTAATACATTGTTAAATCGTTTATAGATGCAAGCTGAATTCCCAAGGCTTAAGTTTTGTTGGACCCTATTATTCGACAATCTGGTGTGTTTCTAAATTTTGGACAGGTCATAAATCAGTTTTTATTCACTATTGTCTATTATGTGAATGTCATCTCAGGGAATAAAGGCATGCTGATTGCTTGGGAGCTGTAGTTTTCAGTTAAAAGTATGCAACTCTTGAGACCTCTTTTATAAAGAAAAACAAAACAAAACATTATCTTTCAGTCTGTGCCATTGCACCTATGTAAAGCCATGGTTTTTGTTTCGTTTGTCTTTGCGCAAACCTTCCTTAATGACTCTATTTGGCTTTTCAAGCTTTAGCCCCTAAATCACATATACCATTATGCTGTGGCTCAGTGCCAGACAAACTGCATATCATAGGCTGTACCAGTGCTAACATGACATAATGTAAGGATTCATCACAAACAAACCCATGCAAGTTCTCTCATGTGGTACGCCTGCAGTTCAAAAACACAATTATCCCACCATAAAGACAACACATCAGTTACACTTAATAAATGTACACGTGTTTAAAGCAAAGTTTAATGTGCAGAGAGCAATTATTAGTATGTTAACACCAGTGGTAGAATGGAACGAAGTAAAAATAAAGAAATAAATACAAATTTTAGGTATCTTAAGTATATTTTAAAGTGGATACTTTTTACTTTTCACTTCACTACATTTGAAATCAGGCATCTGTACTTTCTACTCCACTACATTTTTGAATAGGATTAAAAAAATAATTTATGTTTTTATTTGTGTGAGACCTGCTGAGGTTATATTTTTATAAACTTTTGAGCAAACAAAACTACACAAATAAAAATAGCTAGGAAAGAAAATAAACAAAATTCAGCAAAAAATCTATATCAAAATCATTACATTTGAAGCTTTATTGGATCTCAAACTCTGCACAAAATGCTTTTACCTTTTGCTCTTTAGGTACATTTTTAAACAGGTACTTTAATACTTTTATTTAGATAGATTTTTTTCATGTGATACTTTTACTTTTAGTGTTTTTAGTATCTGTACTTTTACTTAATTGACAAAAGTGAATACTTCTTTCAGCACTGGTGAAACACCTGGACGAGGACTCGTTTATGGCTATCTGTGGCTTATAAAACAGCACACTCGTAGCATCACTTAATCTGCCTATTTGCAATGATCTGTTGTTATGAGTGCTTAAACATTATCATGGTCTGTCAAGCAAGTAATCTTAATCTATTCACAGCCAGTCCCCGGTTTAGTGTGTACCTTGGGTGTAACTGGCCCACAAGAATACAAGCTTTTTTAATACTTCACAAAGATTACTAAGTCTTGTCTGGAAATGCGAGTCCTGTCTGAGTGTACATGGGCATGACTGATTGACGGATTAACCAATCAGCAAAATGTATTGTCCGTTTCATTGTCAAAATAAACATGGCTTCTTACGAGTAAAAGAAATCTGATGTGTAACAGTATGGAGCTCAACAGTGACCACCCACCACCTGGACCCAGAACTTAATTTCTCATTCATTTTTCCCATAGACTAAAAAAATAATATTACAAGTTTTGAAAGCTTGCTCATCTATGTGGTAACTAATGACCACAAGGCCTATAATTTTATTTAAATCATGTTTCTGAAACGTTATGAACTGCTAAGTTATTAAAACATTTAGCTGAATCTTGCATTTTAAAAGTGTGCTGTGTAACTTTGGAGGGTCCATCACCTGCTTGCCTGCATGGAATATTATTATTGGCCTGGAATGGTCCATGGTATGGTATTAAGCTTATCTATTTCCATAGAGATAAGCAAATGATGCCAAGTTACAGGTGAAATTTGAGGTTTTTCAGGTTTTTCTAAGTATTTTCAATAAAGATCAATAAATTCTTATCTTATCTTATCTTATTTTGAGAGAAATAAAATCACCTGTAATTGAAGAAATGCAAAATGGATAAGTTTAATGCCATACTGTGGAACATTCCAAAGCAAACCTATACAATTTCTATGAAGGCAAGCAGGGAGTGGACCTTCCACCTCAAAGTTACACAGTGCACCTTTAAATGCACTTTTTGGACTTAACTCAACTGCATTATGGATATTAGTTGCCGTGTAGCTGGTTAGCCTCTGTGATGCTTTTGAACTTTTGAACTTAATACTTGAATTTTCTGAAAAGAGTCTGGAAAAAAATCAATGGAAAATTTATTTCATAAACCAGAGTAGGCGGTCTCTGTCGAGCTCCATTAGTTAATAACACAAGGATATTTTAGAGGGAACATCTTCAATTGAGCAATGTTCACTACAAAGAAGAAGATGGGATTAGATCTGATTTGACAGTTGTTCTGTGCTCTATCAATATTGTATTTTTATTTAGTGTATTTTTGCTCTTATTTGATTTTACTAGTTTTATTGTCTAAAAGAGGACTAGTGGAGGTAAACAGAGCTTTATTTTATTAGTATATTCCCATTGTATATTTTGTATCTGTATTTGCACCACTGTGGAAACTTTTTGCTTATGAAGTGCGTTATATAAATAAAGTGGATTGGTTTGGATCAATATATTATGAAAGCTTAAACTAAATCCAGTCATGAAGCCAAATTATCAGTAAAACAATCTACTGTTTACATACAGGTTTAAATACATTTTATGTGCTGGTACGTCTTCTTAGTGCGACCATGTGTACTGTATATACAGACAAGCAGTTTCTTGTGAGGTTAAGCTCATAATTCTCTTCATGAATAGATGTCTCGTAATGAAAAGAAGTTCCCTTTGCTTGTTGGAACTTGTCAAACCTGTTGCAGATTTTAAATATGCGTGTGTACTTAAACATAAGACAAACTGGCTGTTAAAAGTTGCGTGGGTGCACATTGATGCCAGATCTTCTTTGTAAAAATAATCTCCATTTCTTCCGCTATCCTATTTTACATCCAAGGCCTCTCATGCTTGAATTCCCTTGCTACAGCCAAAATATCCCCTAACACCTACACACTCACCCAGCACATGGCTTGGTCCCACTTTTCCCCCCTTTTCGCTTTCTTCTCTGGCAGCTGTGCGTCATTTTAGCTGTGTTCTATAAAAACGTGTATTCATAACTGTTTCCCTTGGGTCCATCTAACATCATAATGGTAATAATGGTCATGACCCTGTCCCGTTGTTTAGAGATGACCTGAGTGGGAGCAAAAATGGTGAACACACATGCACTAAATACAGGCAGCAGCTGGGAGTCATTCAGAGAGCTGTACTCGTTATCTATCTCTTTGTATGGAAGCTCTGGGACTTTTGCTTAAAGGTGCACTGTGTAACTTTCTGGTTGGTGGTCCGTCATTTGCTTCTTTCAATGGATATGCCATTTCTCTGCCTGGAATGTTCCACAGTATGACATTAAACAGCTCTACCTTACATTTATTCAGTTACAAATACCTAAGAAACAGGCATTCTGACAAGCAATAACATCTCCATCGAGAAAAGCATTTGAAGGACCCTCCACCAGAAAAGTTAAACAAGTCTCCTTTAAACTTCTATACAAAGTAACTACAAGCATCTAGTAAAAAAAACAAAACACTTCAGATAGTTGTGTTTGTTTACAGTACTTTTGGTGTCCTAATTTCACTAGTAGGCCTACTACATGTCAGTACATGTTTAATAATAGAAAACGTTCCACAAGGATGACTGCAAAAATCCTGTTCATCAAGAATTTGCAATGGCAATGTCCTTCAAAATAAAAAAAGTGTTGACATTCACTTTACAAACTGATTCACTGATAGCAGAATAAAATTCTAGTTTGAGTGCTCTCCTTGGTCACAGATGAGTCATACAAAAAACAGGTGCTCATCTGGGTTTTTTAAGGGCAGGTACTTGATAAGCAAAATAGAGGGCCGATGTACTGTTACTGAAATTCGCTTTTTCTACACCATCACATTTCAACTCACATAGGAGTCCTTGCCAGGGCATAGTAGAAAACTCCAACAGTATATGACCATCACTGATATACTGATACTTTGCAGCTGATGTCTTCAATACTGCCTGGAGGCGTGATGCTAACTGAAGGAACTACTCAATCTGAGAGAACAGGCTTGACTCTACAACAGGTGAGATGATTTGTAGCTACTGTTAAACAAGTCTCCCACATACAATTAGTCAGGAGCTGGCTAGCATTAGTCAACAGTTTTTCAATTAGTCACTCTCACTTTTTTGTTGAAACTCAAACACCTAAACAGGACCATGCACGCTCATATTGACCTCAGGCTCCTGAAAATCAGAATCAGAATCAGAAAGACTTTTATTGCCATTGTTAAGTGAACACAATTCACAGACTAGGAACTTGTCTCGGTGATAAGGCGCGAACATAGACACTAAATAATAATAATAATAATAATAATAATAATAATAATAATAATAATAACTAGAATATAACTATCATATAGTAAACAAAACAAGGTTCAGAGGAGCAGCATCAGAACAGTAGTGTGTTGTATAAAGCCATTGTGTATTTTTTTCTTGAGTTTTCAGATGATTTTGAAAATACAACTGTTCTGATCTGATGTGTCTGACTGATTCTCGTAATGTTTTGTCCAATAATTTAATGTTGTTGTCTTCATCTAATATTGTTCAGATATTCAGGCTGACCACCTGACTGGGGTATATGAGATTCTGCTTGAATTCTTGCAGTAGCTTATATGCAAAACAAGGGGGCGCTATACCATGATGTGATTACACAGGTTAAAAAAAAAAAGATCTCTTATTCTTTTCTATTGTGGAGCAGTGTATTGTACAGAGATTTTAGAAAATTGATTAAAGAGCGTATATTGCAGTGTTTTCCCATCTATGTTATAATGTTGTTTGCTAATCAAGAACATACCTGGAGTTGTGTTTTGTTTCATTCACACATGTTTGACACACAAATGCTGCATGTGTAGGCTGAGTTCTTCTCTCAAACAGAAAACACTGTTCCATTTAGTGATGTCATGTGGTAATACAGAAAGTGCCGAGAATTTAAACTCCATACACTTTCACTAGAATCATTTTAGATAATTACTTAAATATGGGTGACTGCTTTTGAAGAGGTAGCAACAGTCAATTACAATGGTACCTCACCTTACAAATGACCCAACAAACGAAAATTTCAAGTTACGAAACGCCTTCACGGTAAATTTTGGTCTCTAGATACGAAAGAAAATTCAACTTACGAAACGCGAAATCTCAAAAATTCAAATAATGTGCGCTCAGCCACACAGATTATATGCTTTTCTCAGACTGGATTTAAACTTTTCTCACATTTCTCTCTCGTTTAAACACTCAAACTTTCATAGATTTTCAACAAAATGTATTAATAATGAAGTGTGGGGGAAGGAGGAGGGGGGAGAAGACTGCGCTCTGACACGTGTGATAGCGGCATGTGTGACAGCTGACCCGGCTGCCAGCAGGTCTAGACCTGGACTAAACCTGGACTAGACCAGGACTAGACCAGGTGGATTAAAGCGCCGCGCGTGGCTCTATTTCCTGGTATCGTTTCGAGTCACAGCTGAGGCGAGCCGCTGCTCGCATGCAAGAGCCGTGGTCTAGACCTGCTCTCCAGGGCCCCTCCAGGCACGGAGCCCCAGACATCCAGGGACCCAGGGGGACACTGCCACCCCGCCTTAAGAGCTCCCTAAGCGGGCATGGGTCCGGGGATTGTCCTGGTCACCGGCCTGGAGGTCTTGAAGAGGCCGACCTCACGGTTCTATCCAGGCCGCTCTGTGAGCACCTTACAAGGGCAGGTCTAGAGCAGGTCTAGAGCAGCTCTTGCATGCGCCTCAGCTGTGACTCGAAACGAAACCAGGTTTAGTCCAGGCTTAGTCCTGGTTTAGTCCAGGTCTAGACCTGCTGACAGCCCCCGCGCCGGGTCAGCTGTCACACATGCCGCTATCACACACGTGTCAGAGCACAGTCTTCTCCCCCCTCCCCCTTCCCCCCACACTTCATTATTAATACATTTTGTTGAAAATCTATAAAAGTTTGAGTGTTTCAACGAGAGACAAATGTGAGAAAAGTTTAAATCCAGTCTGAGAAACCAATCAGAACACAATGTTACACTATAAAAAAAAGTTACACTATAAAAAAAAACTTGGATCGGGGCCTTGGAACGAATCAGGCTTTTTCCATTGAAATAGCTACTCAACTTACGAATTTTTCACGTTACGAAACCACTTCCGGAACGAATTAATTTCATAAGGTGGGGTACCACTGTATGCATAATATAGGACCTTTAAATAAGTTTAGTAAAAATTATATTGTAGCAGCATCAGCCATGAAAAATCAGCTGGTTAAGTTTGCAATCAAGTGAATAAAATCTAAACTGTCAAATACTATGAATTTTCTTTGGAATGTGGCCATATCTGTTCTAATGTTTCATTACACAAGCACAAACACACGCACACCACAAACCAGTTTCTATTATTTCATCCATCAGCTTTGTCCTTTGAACTTGAAACTGTGGCAGAGATACTCAGTACAAGGTGGAATTTCTCATGAAACATTTCAGTGTCTGCAATTTCACAACACTGCTTCGATGACAGTATATTCATCATGGTAACCTCTAAACTCATTAATCCAGTGAGTGATGACGATGACTAACTTGTGGCAAGTTTTGGTTACAGTTGTTGGCACATCTTTCTTTATTCCAGTAAGTGACAGTTGGAGTCTCCTTTACTGGATTATGCCTTCATGACATAAGTGTGTAGCTTATAATTGCATTTTGTAGCTTTTCTGGTGTTGGGCCCGTCTAGTGCTTTTCTCCGTGAAGATGTTATTGCTTTGTCTGGAATGTTTCACAGTATGGTATTAAACCTTTGCATCTTCATGGAGACCAAACCAGGCTAAGTTATAGGTCAGATCTGTGAAGAGGCAACCCCACTCTCAGAATGCCTGTTTTTCTAGATATTTTTGAGCTATAAAACTCCCTGTAATTTAATACATATAAGGTAGAGCTGTTCAATATCATACTGTGGAACATTCCAGGTGGAGCAATGACGTATCCATAGAAACAAGCAGGTGACGGACCCCCAAACAGAAAGTTACATAGTGCACATTTAATATCAAAGATCAAGATCAAAGTCAGCTTTATTGTCAATTCTGCCATATGTGTTCAACATACAGTGAATCGAAATTTCATTTCTCTCTGGCCAGGTAGTGCAAAAAGACAGTGTACAAAATACAATATGAGGACAAAACACAACAAAAACTATCTAAGACAGAGATCTAAAGTTAAAACTAAAGTCTACGATCTAAAATCTTACACTACCAGTCAAAAGTTTGGACACATCCTCTCATTCAATCTTTTTTTTCTTTGTTTACTACTTTCTACATTTTAGATACATATGAAAGACACCAAATATATGAAGCAAGGTATATGGAATTATGTAGGAAAGAAGGGAAATTTAAATAACTCTACTAAGTATATGCTTATATTCAAATCCTCAAAGCCACCCTGTGCTTTTTCAAAAAACATTTAGTAGAGTTATTTAACTTTTTTATTTACTGCGTTTTTCAATATATCTTGCTTCCTGTATTTGATGTCTTCTGTATGTATGTAGTGTAGAAAAACACTGAGAGGGACATATGAAAAAAAAAATCCTATAGCATCTTCCAATTATTATTTTTGGATTGATAACAGCTTATAAAATTTCCCTTTCAATTATACTGAACAGAACTTTTTCTATTGCAACAAGTTTAATGCCTTTAAATATTTTAAGTCTAAACATATTTATTTTAGGCTCTATGAATTAGTGCATGCATTAATTAATACTGCAACAGTAATAGACTGCTAGGGGTGGGCAATTGACAAAAATGAAAAACTTTTTTCTGGAAAACACTGTTAACTGTTCATAAATATACCATAGTTTATCAGAATCAGAACCCAGGAGAAAGGGTGTAGCCATTCCTTACCTGGCTGGCATATCTGAAAAACTACAGGAGGATTTTCAGACTTAGACTTAGACTTAGAAAAACTTTATTGATCCACAAGGGAAATTGTCAACAACATGAAATCCCAGTCTATTTCAAACCCACAAACACTTAAAGACAGAAACTGGTCCACAGAAAGGACAAAACACCGAGCCACAAACAAAGCAATGTGGTCTACTCCATTCAGTGTAGTGAAGACTGCAGTGAGCGCTACATTGGAGAAACAAAACAGCCACTTCACAAGAGGATGTACCAACACAGACGGGCGAGCCAGAGTGGACCTTCATCTGCCGTACATCTCCACCTAGAAGCCACAGGCCACTCCTTTAAAGACAGTGAGGTACAGATCTTGGCCAGAGAAATGAACTGGTTTGAGAGCGGAGTTAAAGAGGCTATTTTTGTCAAGAAAGATAATCCTTCCTTGAACAGAAATGGAGGTCTCAGACATCATTAATCTCTCATTAATAACTCCATCCTCAAACCTAAATCAAAACAAAGAAAACAATAGGGCGAGCAAGGTGGGGTCCAGAGGTGTGAAAACACCCATTATGGCCCTGAATGGTTCTGCTAACAAGACCCCACACTCCACTCCCACTGCATATTTAATAGGCCCACCTAACTAACAGAAACTGTAAACAAATAGGTGTCGTTATTTCATAGTAATTTCATTGTAGTTAACTCCTTCCTGCAGTTTGAATCAGTGTCCACCAGCACTCTAGCCAGAAATGAAGAAGTAGCTTGGATGAACTGTGAAACGTATTCGACCAAATAACCTTTTGTCCAGTTGACAAATTGAAAATTTTTTTGGCATACCATTGTTTAATTACATTTTTAATCAGCTCCTTTTGCAGTTTTGTTATAATAGACGTGATACTCAATCTTCTTAGACTTAAGCAAACTTAACTGACCACAAAGGAAATGATTTGGACACAGTAGCTCACACATCACAATATATTAAAATATCAAAAATCTAAAATATAAATGGTAAAAATACATTCAAAATAAGTAGCCAAAATAGCAAGAGACTGGTGTAAAATAAGACATAATTATATAAATGTATGTACAAGAGTGAAATATAGTAATACGAACATATCTCTCAGCTATACAAGAGGTCATAAGGAACAAACAGTGATAAGAGAGTTGAAGTAGTGATTGATATGACCTAGGGTTATCTACACATAAGGGTGAGTTGTACAGTTGTATGGTATGAATTTAGTCTAATTCTCTTAGCATTTCTCAGCATTTCCTGTATTATCTTATGGACTTGTATTGCCCTTCTCCACATGTAATCCTAGTATCCCATATCTTGCAGATCTGGTCATGTAGTATTTATTTATTGCAGAGTAACTCATGAGCAACAAGCAGGAAATCTATCAAGGAACTGCTAGATCCTCTCTCTCTCTCTCTCTCTCACACACACACACACACACACACACACACACACACACACACACACACACACACACACACACACAGACACACACACACAAACACAAAAACCTACACACACATGCACACACACTGCACATGACTGGAAAGGACCACGACTAGCTGTTTCTCCGCACCTCTGTGTGAAGAAGCCCTCATTAATATACCAGCCTGCTAAATTAAGTCTGGCTTGTCAGTGCAGAGTCAAAGTTCATGCTCTGTTATCTGCCATAGAAAAACTCCATACTCCATATTGTACGTCTAAAAGAGTTCTTGACATTTCCAAACAAATCCATCTTAAGGCACGTGTAACAATGTCGCAACAACGCATGGTTAATCATTGTACATCATCTTGGATCAGGGCATATCTCTTAAATAAATATATAGCCACCCAAACAGAAAACAAAGCTACCCACGCATGCTATCTTTTTATGTTTTTTTTATTTTTTTTTTCAATGACAAAACTGCATCAATTAATTTTGCAATTACCAGTGGAATGAAATAGTAGTAATTATTTTGGTCAGGAAAGTGTGTACGTGAGTGTACAGGTGAAGCAGGTTTGCACTCACACAGATGGGTGGAGACAGCAGACAAAGTGGAGTCAGGGGTTATAAACTTTCTCATCAAACACCTCACTAACTGTTCTTTTATATTTCACATGACTAATGTTTGACCATATCCGTCTGAAATGTCTCCTCGAGTGAGAAGGCAATGTTACAATGTACAATACGTGTAGTGTAATACCATTTGTACTACAGGTTATAGAGGACAGGGTGGAGACTACTACATACACATTCTTGTTCCAATAATATGCTTTAGGAGTATTGTACGGTGTAATTAAAATGGTCTTGAAAAGGATTACTTGCAATGACTTCACCAACAACTTCTGATTCACTTTTAAATACCAGCTTTGCAAATTAAAACTAGTATGTTCCTGTTTATGTATTTTTTTTATTCCAAATTATCTTTTATCACTGGTGGAATGTAATGAAGGGAAAGTAAAGTACTCTACTTAAGGATACATTTTAGCTATCTGAACTTTATTTAAGTACATTTTAAAGTGAATACTTACTTTTACTTTACTGTATTTGAGAGCAGGTATCCGTACTTTCTACTCCACTACATTTTTTAACTGGACTAAACAGTAAAATATTTTTATTATTGTCTGAAATCTGCTGAAAAGGCTGAGGGTTTATTTTTTAACACAAAGAAAGAAATGGTCAGTTGTTTCTACTGAACAAAATTCAGCACAAATATTTATCAAAATCACTACATTTGAAGCTTTATTATCTCAAAACTTGAGCAAAACACTTTTAGTATTTACTTTTTAGTAATATATATATATACTTTTTAGTATTTTAGTATACATTTTTAAACAGATACTTTAATACATTTACTATTCCTTTTACAACGACTTTTACTGTTTAGATTTTTTCATCTGATACTTTTACTTGAGTCTGCTTTTACTCCAATATTTGTACTTTTACAAAACTGGGTACTTCTTCCACCACTGGCTTTGACTGACTATGTTTTCCAGCAGACACACCTCCCAGAAACCATGTTGCAGGTTGGATAGCGATGGCAGGTTGGGCGTTTCTGTGGGTTTCCTCCGAGTATTTCCCCCATTAACCTAAAACAAGCATAATAGACAATTCTCAATTCTCCAGTGAGGTATGCCTGGTCAGACTGAGCCCTGATATAGAGTCCGGGGTTACCGGGTTACCAGTTACCAGGAGAGGTCATGTCAATTGCAAAGGACAGTTGTTCCTATAGTAACAATAAAATATATCTTAAAGGTAGCCTACACTATGTAACGTTTCTGTAGAAGGGACAACCGCCATGAATATAATGAAAATATAATTGCTTTGATGAGATTAAATAGGATTTTTTTTAGGAATAAAGTCACTTGTAATTTAATAAATCCAATAATTAATACAATATATAATTCCAGACAAAGCACATCTTCATGGTGACAAAAGGTATACACCTAAAAAGTTACATAATGCACCTTTAACTCTAACAAAAGGCTTAATCATTCTGTTCTGTGAAGGTCTATTTGATCTATTTGACAGTTTCCCTTTCCACACTGATGTATTCTTGCCATAAAATGTATTACTTGTATTTATTACCCAGCTTTTGTGTGGTTCTTTTAAACAAGTTCACGGGCTTACTGAACATCAAATACGGCAGCAGTGATTGAGTACAGCCAGAGAATCCGTGTCTTAAATGAGCCGTGGCCCCTGTGTTTCTGTAGCAGTCCATCAGTGTTTTACAGCACAGTGGAACATGTGCTCTGATAGCGGGACTCGGGAGCTCCTCACCGCGTTCAGGCAGCAGGTGTACCCAGGGAAAGATAATAAGATCCATGGTTGTACCTCACAGGATCAGCCCCAGCAGACCGGACCAGGGCCAGTCATGTGATCCGTCCCTGTGTGTTTGTCTAAATCTGGGAGCCGTTGGTGGTCTCGTGAACCCCAAAAAGAGCTTCTGATCTCCCCTCCGTCCGCTCCCGGTGTTGAACTTCTCCACGGGCGTGTTTGGTAGAGAAAATGTTTTGTGTTTTTACCTTCAAGCATAAGAGAGAAATGTTTGTCAGTCTTTCTTTCTTCTTTTTTTTTTTCATCTGTCCCACATGGAGGCTGACATAATATTTTTACAACAAACTTCTGTAGCCAGTAGCAAACTGCTATCCTTAATTTGACCAGTGCAAGAATAGATGATGTCTTATGGGGTGCGTTTCCTATTTGAATTTTGTCGATTTGGTGCAAATGTAATCAAATCATGCAGTCTCTTTCCTGCACTGTCCGATTATAATCCGTTTATGCTCCTCAGCACAACAGCTGAGACCCAATTAGCTCGAGTAATGGAGAGCTGTAATAGAGCGACCTCTGGTGGCTATTTTAAGCCTTACATTGCACAACCACGTTTTTTTCTCAATTGATTAGCCCAGTGTAAATTTACTCAAACATATTGCAAATAATAGGCTAGGCTTTATAAACGCGTATGTCTACATTCTGTTAATTGTCCACTAAGACTTTAGTGATATCTTTGTTGATGTGGTCAGTTTAGATGAATCCTTTAAAGATTAGTCTAACTGCCTAATTAGATACAGATAGATATGATATAGACATACCATATGGCATATAACTGTGTAGATGACACTGTTTATGGAGGGTTTTTTGTGTGTGTGATATTCAAGGTTATGCTCAGTTAATCCATTACCCATGTATAAAGTGACAGTTTTGTTAGTGCATAAGGCTACATGTAGATTCTACCTAAATGGCAGCATGTCCACATTTGGAGCAGTGCTGTCAAAGATGTGGGAATTCGCTATTTAGGCAACTTGTCCTTTGCTGGCTCTAAATACTATCTGCATTAGACTTATGCTGTACTCAACTACTGACATTATTAAATCTGACTCCTTGTATTTCTCAGTGTTCAGCATCAGCATTTAAGGATTCATATGATACTCCATACTATACTCTGCCAAATAAGCCATTTCAGCCAAATTAGATATATTTTACATTAGTAATAGCTTGCTAAGAGTTGTGAAAGCACCCATCAGGAGCCTGAACGATTATACTAATATGACTCAGGCACAGTTCACACTTAGTGTTGTTCAATAGACCTAGCTAACAAACAGAACCTGTAAACAAGAAGATGGGTTACTTGCAGAGTACTTTCAGGGCAGTTCACTCCTCCCTTCTGACAGATATAAGGCAGTGTCCGCCAGCAAACTGACCAGAATTGGAAGCTTGGATAAGTTGCGAAATGTCTTTGATCAAAATCTTGTGTCCAGTTGACAGAATTGAATTTCTCTTTTGCTATTTGTTACTCTCTTTCATGCGCTTAAAAACAGTGTTAATCACTGCCATCATTATTAGCTCAATGCCACCAATAGACTGGAAGGAAGGATAGGCTGGTAACATTAGCTATAGGCCTGAAGGATTAACTGATATGTAACAGTATTATATTATTCTATTATATTAATTATATAATTTCATGATGATTACATTTCAAGTATAGGCTATGTACTGTAATAAGTATCTGAGCTATGAGGTGTATCTGTTGCAACATGTATGTGTTACTATCAGCTTTGTACTGAGGGTAATTTAAGAGCTAAACGGGATTTAGCCTAATAAGGATTAATATTTTCTTTGTTGCTGTTCAATTTACAGATAACAGCCAAATAATTACTGTATGTAGTTATATTTTATATTATATTTCAACAATTTAATGCTAAATACATTTCAAATTTTGATATTTGAGTATTTGTCTATTTATTTCAAATGATAAAGTTGTATTTTAGAAACATTTGTTGCGGAAACCATTCGACCAACAAATACATGAACACATTTGAATGCTAATGAAATATTGTTTATTTGAATAAGTTTGCGGTGGCGCCTTCGCCTTTAGTGCCTCCTGGAAGTGGAGCAACGCCACACATGAGTTATGGTTCGATGTAGACGGGCTATGCCACCACCAAACCTTTTCTTCATGGCTGACCAGAAGGAGGCTTTCTTGCGCACACTATTGTCTGCTGCATCAGCCTTGAGATCTTTGGAAGAAACACCAACAGTGATTTCAGCCTGTTCAGGTTCATCCGTATGCTCCTTATTCACATTGGAGCTGACCTCATCATTCTGGTCCATCTCGAACCAGAACAGGATGGGCTCATTGTCCATAAGCAGATCAGGGTCAGTGATGCTTGTATCCATGTACTGGTTAGTCTCATCCACAGGCTGGATGATAACAGAGACATGATTATTTCCCAAGGAACAGTCTTTATTTGTCTCAATCAAAGGGCAGTCATCTTCCTCTGGCTCCTCAGGTTTAAAGGACATCTTGTGGTCCTCAAGAGGAGGCCTGTTGACTGAAAGTGCAGCAGACTTTGTCCATCCGCTTTGTCCATTTTTTTGAAATACTGTGACAGTGGGAAGCTGTACTGCACCCCCTTCACCTCAGTCTTCACTTCCAATTTCAGCCATGCCCAGCTCCACCTGCATTTTTGCCCTATTTCAAGCTGATGCACATACAGTGCCTCATCCTCCTCAAGCTCTCTCATCTGGAAGAAAAAAATCCAACCTTATTGCCTAGATCAGGGTACATGTCGTCACTAAAAACATTAAGGTGACACCCAACTGCATTTGTTGACATTTAAAAATGTATATGGTTTTCAAATTCATGGGGTTCGTGTTGGCGTGACATAGTAGGCTAGAACCAGTTTCACATGGGATGTTTTTGACGATAGTGTTTTTGAACAAATCTCTCCAACAAAAACACACCGGTAGGCAGGTGCTTTCTTGACAGCTGACCATGAATGACGCAAGTGAAGTCCTTCTTCGGGCAAAAAAAGAGTGACGACCTACCGCGCTCAATTAACAAAATAAAAACAGAAACATTATGTTGGCTTCTAACGCCAAAACAAGCACCTTTTCACCTTCAACATATGAAATAAACAGCTGCTAGTTGACGATGATAACAATTATGATCAAAGGAGAAGTTCAATTTGTCAACTGGACAAAGTTTGTTTGGTTGAAAACGTTTCGCCGCTCATCCGAGAGGCTTCGTCAGCTCTGGTTATTGTACTGGTTAGACCCTGCTTATATCTAGCTGCCGGGAGGCGCGTCCTACAATGACAAAAGCTCTGAAAACGATCCCCCCTAATCTGTCTCTTTGTTTTTCAAATTACTCTGACGGCTGGTTTCGACCCCCTATTCAACGTCTAACGACCCTCTCCACCCCTCTGCCCTGGCTCTGTTTGACTGGTCTAAGAATCGCATTATAAATGGGAGACAAGTTATGTCTCACTCCCCCATTTCTGTTTAATGACGGATTCTCTTTTTTGACAAAAATAGCCTCTTTCACTCCCCTCTCAAACCAGTTCTTTTCCCTGGCTAAGATCTGAACCTCACTGTCCTCAAAAGAATGGCCCGTGGCTTCTAGGTGAAGATGTACCGCAGAAGCCGGTCCACTCTGGCACGCCCGCCTGTGTTGGTACATCCTCTTGTGAAGTGGCTGTTTTGTTTCCCCAATATAGCGCTCACTGCAATCCTCACTACACTGAATGGAGTAGACCACATTGCTTTGTTTGTGGCTCGGTGTTCTGTCCTTTGGGTGGACCAGTTTTTGTCTTAAAGTGTTTGTGGGTTTGAAATAAACTGGAATTTCATATTGTCTGAAAATCCTCTGTAGTTTTTCCGAAACGCCGACCAGGTACGGAATCGCTACCCCTTTCCTCCTGGGTTCGGATTCTCTGTTGTCTTGTTTATTGTCCTTGTCTCTCTTGGTTTTGTTGACAGCCCATTTAGGATATCCACAAACAGAGAGGGCTTCCTGCACATGTTGCTCTTCTTTCTCCTTGCCCTCTGTGCTTGTGGGAACCACTTGGGCCCTGTGTTGTAATGTCCGAATAACACCCAGTTTGTGCTGCAGTGGGTGGTGTGAATCAAAAAGCAGGTATTGGTCTGTGTGTGTGGGCTTCCTGAAGACTTCTACTTGGAGTCCCCGGTCTCCTCCTATCGTTACTGCACAATCTAAGAATGCCAATGTGTTATCCTTGGCATCTTCACGGCCGTACCTGGCCGGCGTTTCGGAAAAACTACAGAGGATTTTCAGACAATATGAAATTCCAGTTTATTTCAAACCCACAAACACTTTAAGACAAAAACTGGTCCACCCAAAGGACAGAACACCGAGCCACAAACAAAGCAATGTGGTCTACTCCATTCAGTGTAGTGAGGATTGCAGTGAGCGCTACATTGGGGAAACAAAACAGCCACTTCACAAGAGGATGTACCAACACAGGCGGGCGTGCCAGAGTGGACCGGCTTCTGCGGTACATCTTCACCTAGAAGCCACGGGCCATTCTTTTGAGGACAGTGAGGTTCAGATCTTAGCCAGGGAAAAGAACTGGTTTGAGAGGGGAGTTAAAGAGGCTATTTTTGTCAAAAAAGAGAATCCGTCATTAAACAGAAATGGGGGAGTGAGACATAACTTGTCTCCCATTTATAATGCGATTCTTAGACCAGTCAAACAGAGCCAGGGCAGAGGGGTGGAGAGGGTCGTTAGACGTTGAATAGGGGGTTGAAACCAGCTGTCAGAGTAATTTGAAAAACAAAGAGACAGATTAGGGGGGATCGTTTTCAGAGCTTTTGTCATTGTAGGACGCGCCTCCCGGCAGCTAGATATAAGCAGGGTCTAACCAGTACAATAACCAGAGCTGACGAAGCCTCTCGGATGAGCGGCGAAACGTTTTCAACCAAACAAACTTTGTCCAGTTGACAAATTGAACTTCTCCTTTGATCATGGATTCTACCTGGACAACTGAGGGACTTTTCACGATGATAACAATTAGCTAATGTCTTTGATACTAGCCTGCTTGGGCTCTAAAAGGCAAGCTACAGGCCCTGCCTAGCCTGGGAATTCCCAGGCCGCTTCCGTTCGTTTCGAACTGGAAGGCGGCCTGGAAACTCGTCCAAGCGAGAGTCCCAGATTTAGGGCCCCAATCAGAGAGCGGGGGAGGTGTGGCAAGACGGTGACGCGTACTACATGACAAACGGAAGCTTGTAGTTTGAACTGACAACTGACATGATTGGCTATGGACTTACGTATACGCTCAATGATAGACATTCATAACGCCCAATAAACGGCCGTTGGCAATCGCTAACCACACCTCCGCTACGGGATTTTTCGAAGCGAGTTTCCAGACCCATATCTCACTTGTGATATGGTCAGGTGTTAACCAGACTAGGCCCTGCCAGCTTTCTATCTTTCCATTAGGGATGCAAATTATGCCTTGTTTCTGATCAGGTGTTTTCTGTATCTGAAAACCATCCAATGTGAACAGGGACATTCTCCAGGCAACGCACTAAGCAAATGTGTTCGTTTTCAACTCTCATATCCGACGACAGAGCAGCTAGCATTTACATCTGCAGCTGTTTTATGCAGTTAGCTGGCATAATATTAATTTTCAGCACGTATGTTAAAAAAATACATTCATGTACATATTTCTGGCACTGCAAAACACATGTAACAGCAACGAAATCCTTAATCCAAAGACAAGCTTTTCATCCGTTCATCCCACAGAGTGGTCGTTTTCACACCAGCCTTATTTGGTTCGTTTAAAACTAACCAGAGTTTGTTTGCTCCTTTGATTCTGACCTTTTGGGCTGGTGTGAATAAAAAACAAAAATCTTGATCCGGAGCAAACAAGTGGACCGAGACCACCTAAGGTCGGTCTCGGTCCGGTTCCATACGAACTCTGGTGCAGTTCGTTTGAGGTGAGAATGCAGACCGGACTCGATCCGACACAAGTTGGCTTTTTGTACTTACCGAGCTCCCGTCGTATGTCGAGCATTATGGGAAACCGAGGCTGACGAAACTAAACTAAACGAAACTTACGAGGCTTACTTACGTTGTGCGTGAAGAGCAAGAGTCACAACTTGATGCGCGCATGAGCGCTGTCCTCCGTAGCCGTCTTGCCCTGTGACTTCGTCGTTTGGAAATTGATTGTAAACATCACGATGCTGCTCAAACATTTGTGAGAACTGCAAAAACCTGAGCAAACCATATCGCTAAGGCTAGATTGAAAACAGCACGTAACACCATTATTCTCCTCCTTCGGCGTTTGGACACAGCGTTTGGACAGGGCTCATTTCTGTCCAACGGCTGAGCGACCTCAGCACATGTGGTTTTGTTTATAGATGTTAGTTCGCTTGGGGAAAAACTGCAGTGTGAAAGCGAACCGCACCAAAATAAAAAAAATAAAAAAACATTTGGTCCGGACCAAAGCAAGTGAACTATCGGACTTTCCTGGTGTGAAAACGACCAGACTGTCCCAGATCTGTTGATCAGATCCTTTCACGAAATGAGGTTGCCAGATCAATCAGTAAAAAAGGTGACTGCAGACTCTGAATCCTAACTGCTATGGAATTTTCAGAAGCGAGGACTGGCAACCAGAACTGCGCACCGTTACTGTTTTATTTAGCGACAAACCAAATGTTCGGCATTCACACAAGTGACCCATTTTGGGATCAAAACGGCGAATTTCGCCGAAAGGTGACTAGTTTCCAGGTATGAGTATTTCATATGATGCAGTGGTACTCCTCACAGGAGAAGTGCTCAATGTATTTGACGATATTCACCTCGTCTGGGTCAATGTTCCCCAGCTGCTGGATGATGTCCAGCTCCACTTGCATCGCATAATCATCTTCAAACATTTTGACTGCAACCACTTCTTTGGTTTTGGTGTTGAAGCATTTGGCCACTTGTCCATATGCTCCTTCTCCAAGAAACTTCAGAAAGGTGTAGTTCCCGAGTGTACGGGGGCACCCTCTGCTGGAGGGCCGGTGGAGGAAAGTGATGCAAACATTGCAAAAGTCACTGTTTGTACGAGCTCGAGTGAAAGTAGACTGTCTGTCGAAGGGTTTGTTCAAATGAAGACCTGAGCCTACTGCTCACTGCACTCCAGAACTTTATAGCCATCTCCATGGCGCAGGGCTCTCAAGTCTCACGCTTTGAGAGTGTGACACACGCAATTCGACGTGTTCACACTCTCACACGCCACACATGGTATTTCTCACGCTGAATTTTTTTTAAGCAATTCAAAACTTCACAGCTAGGGTTGCCAACTGTCCCTTGAAAAACGGAATTGTCCCGTATTCAGAAACAAAACTGCGCCCCGTATTGAGCTTAAAAGGGGACGCACTTTGTCCCGTATTTCCATGTGAATCAAAAATAGTGTCTAAAACAGGAGTTAGCAATAAACCTTTACCGGTGTGCGGGACCGCGCGGAGCTTCTCGCTGCAGCCTCCTCACTGCAGCCTGCGCGCTGCAGCCTGCGCGCTCGGCTGGAGCAGCAGACACCACGCGCGCCACCAGCGCACGCAGCTTGTTCGCTACAGCATGTACCTTCACCTCATGTCCTCCTTTTCACACTCACTCTTCCCCGACTATAGCGTACACAGGCTCCTCCTCCTCCTTGATTAGAAGAGCAAGACGAAATGCAAAGCAAAAACTAATCTAAATTATGTTACAGCATCCGCACAGAGCAGGCCTACAGTGACATGTGGTTGAATTTTGCCTAATAAAAATGCACAAATCTGTTTGTCACATGCATTTGGTAAATGTGCAGCGGTAAATACCACTGCAAAGCCAGTAAGAGAATGTGACTCCAGAATGTGAATGTGTGCACCGCGCGTTTTTGTCATAAAGACATCAAAGGATTTGGTGGTTTGTTTACATTTAAGAATATATTTGTAAATTAATTAGGGCTGTCAGTATAATGCGTTATTAGATTAGATTATTTAATTACACCGCAAATTAATGCGTTATAAAAATTTACGCAATTAATTATGAGCGGCAATTCAATGCGCGCGCATTTTAAATTTGGCGTGCAGGGGCTTAAAAATGTGACCGCGGAGGTTGGTTCCTAAGAGCGTTGTCCCCGAGGAGAGCGCGTGAAGGCGCGCGCGCCCATTTCCGTATCTGCTGCGCTCCGCGCGCCTTTTCATTATCAACCATAAACTAATTCTCATAACCTCTCCAGCGTGTTCTGCCGCGACTCAGGGTGCACACTTAGAAGCACCAGTTTTGCCTCCCGTGGTGCGATCTGGTGCGATCTTAAATCCTCACCTTTTGGCACCAGAAATATTAGCCATTTAATAGTGGAATGGTGTAAATGAGCTTTCGAATGAATGTTATGTAATGTGGGAGGTGGAATGGGGGTATATGCAGGTCTGCCAACAGTCTTGTCTTGGTTACACTGGAGGTAACGTGCGCTGAGAGAAAGCAAGTGAGCGAAAGACTTAAAGGGGAAGTCTGCAGTCTTTTCACTGTAAATATTTTTTCACGCACGTTTGACACCTTTTTTGCACTGTGGGAGAGCACAATAAACCACCTAAAACAATTATTAAAATGCAATTAATTAGATTAATTAATTACAAATCCTGTAATTAATCAGATTAATTTGAATCGCCTGACAGCACTAAAATTAATTAAAAAACAGCATGCCAAATGTCGACAATCACTATATTCCAACAAATGTTACAGACTTAGAAACATTAACAAATGCATGATCAAAGGAGAAGTTCAATTTGTCAACTGGACAAAGTTTGTTTGGTTGAAAACGTTTCGCCGCTCATCCGAGAGGCTTCGTGAGCTGACGAAGCCTCTCGGATGAGCAGCGAAACGTTTTCAACCAAACAAACTTTGTCCAGTTGACAAATTGAACTTCTCCTTTGATCATGGATTCTACCTGGACGACTGAGGGACTTTTCACGCATTAACAAATGCAGGAAATCTTATTTTAATGCAGGAAATGACATTTTATAAAATGTGCCTGCATTAAAATAAGGTATCCGTGACTGGGAGCACTTTCAGGACCAGTCCCAAAGTCCAAAACCTGGTGAAGACATGAGCATCTTTAAGGGCGATTACATGAAGAAGAAGCTCAGTGCCCACGGGCAACAGGAGGTTTCTCCACAACCACCGGCACAAGTCTGGACTAGCTGCCCAGGCCCAAAGAGAGGACAAGGATATATTATGTTTGAAAGAGTATGATCTTTCTAAACTTTTGTAACTATTAAAGCATAAAAATATAAATAGAGCAATTGCAAATAGACCTGGCTAAAATAAATCCAGGTTCAAGACACAAATACCTACTTTTATAAACACAGAAGTTTCCCCGGTAAAGTAGTTATATTGTACATGAAAGTCTTAACATGCTCTGTGTCATTAACCATCCGTAACTGTCTGTCTGGGTTAAATATTGATTTAATTTAGTGAAACTTGCCTAATTTCTCATAGAAAATAGAGCCAGAAGTGACGATTGCCCTATTGACAGGAGACAACCAATTATATAGTGCACATAGAAACTTTTTTTTAATTTACAGTTTCCTTTAAGATTTTACAATACATCAAATCTTTCCACTTTTATGTTTTTTCATTTATGATGTTAATGCATGTCTAGATATAAAAAAACTGAAGACCACAATAACCAATTTGCACAGATTCAAAGTCTGGTCCAGCACATTGCACAGATTATTCAAATGAATGTTCCGTTTACATGCACCACATTGTTTAGACATTGCATACCACAAAATGTTCCATAGCGCAGACAATAAGATCCTTTTTTGGGAACATGTGAAAGTTCATGTAATTTCTAAAGATAACTGAATTATGTTGTAGGGAATCTTCCTTTACCATGTATTTTGATTGTTATGTAAGCCTATTCCTGTTATAGCACTGTTATAGCACCTATAAGGTCTGGTATACCCTGAGGTCTGTCAGTAATGTTCTTTATTACATTTGAAGTCACTGTTGTGTTTAAGTATGACTGAGTGAACCAATGGCACAATGGCATACACATACACATGACATCACACCAATACATCCTCACAGCACACAAGGGTGGAGGGGCTTTTACAAAGTGGAAGAATCCATTTATTTTGAAGACAATGCCCGTGTAACTCCTTTTAGCATGTCATATATTCTGTTCTCTACTTCTTTATTCAGCGACATTTGGTTTTGTATAGACTTTATCCAGTCTCATGGCCACAAAACTTGCTTGGATTTCTATATCATCAAAGATAACTTAACAGAAGATGGAACAGAAAAAGACAGTACATTAAAACATGTTATAAAGTCATCTGAACACACTAATGCCTAACACCATGTAATTACATGTACTGGTATAGGTACTGTAAAATAAAGTGTAGCTGACATTACAATTTCAGAGAAACACACTTTAAATTATACAAAAAAATAATGTAACATGTGCCATAATTCCTCAAACTGGTTTTATTCTCATTTTCCTCCCAGTCATTTTTGAAAAAGTGTCTCCACTTCCAGTGTTTCATCATGTGTAAGATATGAGTAGTAAATCATCATGTGGTTTTTCTCAAGTAATTCAGTGGAAGTCGAAGGTCTTCAGTGCAGAAATGCTTTAAGTGGTGAAGCTGTTCTCTGGTCATGCTCCATTAGACCTGCAGAGTCCATTTTAGCTTAAAGTGATGGTCAAACTCTCCATCAAACTGGACCATGTCAGGATTATAAACCTCTCACTGTCTAAGCCAAATCTTATTTTTCCAAAAGCACAACAAAAAATATTATTGTTTGTTAGTTATTATTGGACCGTTGAACCTTTTGGAGAATATATAGTGATTATGCTATTTGATTATACAGAACTTTAAAAGTGCACAAATGTGTTAGGAGTTTTCATTGTATAAATTATTTTATATATTATATCTATATCTATATATGTGCAGATGTGACTATTTTTCATATAATGATGGATTTCTTTTTTTATATAAAACATTGATTGTTATACTACAGTGTAGAAAATGACTCAAAGTCAAAAGGTTGAGTGACATATGCCAAATGGACAAAGATGGAGCAGACAGCTGGACAGTGCTACAAAGGGACATACACATTCAATAGCCTACTTCACACAAACAGAACTCTGCTTTGGGTAAGTGTAAACATGTTCAAATCTTATGTCAGAAGTTAAAATCCAACCATTGACACTTATATTCCCACAAAAAAAGTATTTTCATCATATGTGATTTAAATCTTATTTGAATAATTTCTATACCTAGTAAAACCAAAATATCTCCACAAAGTGCAAGACAAAGAGAAAGTGCATGAGTCCTGCCACATGAAACCACACAATAACCATGCAATCACACAGCACACCTTCCATAGACGTAGAATACAGTGTATACAGCTAAATGTTAGGCAAAGCAAACCTCAAGGCCCTCACTGAAGCTACAGACAGCAGAGTGGGTCTGGTCTGGCATAAAGAGGGACTAAGCTCACTAGTTATACAATCTCACATTATTTGGCTCACTAACAGAAAGTCTAAATTTGGTCCTCCTTGGCAATAATATTAATAACAGTTTTTAATTAGTTCAACTAAATAAATGAGCATAAATGCATACAACATTGAATGTTTTTGATTCAGTCACTACTAATCCTGCTGTGATAATCCCACTACAGAAAACGTGTTTTTGCTTGTGAATTTTGGGAATATGTAAGAGCAAAAATATCCCTTTTATTGAATTCACTGCGTGGGGGAGCAGTCTTCTAAATCCAGCAGCTCTCGGACCAGTCTCTCTCCAAACTGTGCTCGACTGTAGCGTTTGCCGGAGTAGGCGTCGGACATCTTGTACAGGATGTATGCGTTATTGATGGCGATGCTGATGCTGAGCCAGAACACCTGCTGCCATGTTTTATTAGGCTTATGGAAGATGAAGTATCTGAGGGGAGAAAATCTATTAGTTTTTCACATGGAAAGACTACATCAAACCTTGTTATGAACTACATAAGGCATAGAATTTAGCCATATAATAACTGGAATTTGAATAACCTTAAATGTCCTATATTACAAAAAAATGATTCCTGGAGTTGTGTTTTGTTTCATTCATGCATGTTTGAATAACCCTTTACAGCACCTTCAAAGCTCAAAATGCTATGTCCCACCTTATGATGTCATGAAGTGGTAGTTTTCATCAGCTATAGCTACAGCTACATTTTACCTTTTGTTCAGTAGTGATGGGCAATTCCAGGGATGAAATCATCCAAATAATTCTAGAGAAAGTATATGGAAAACAGTGGAGCACTTCTTGTACCAACACATGACATCACAAGGTGAAGTGGGATGTGGGATTTTCTGTTTGAGAGAAGACCTCAACCTAAATGTGCAGGATGTGTGTGTGTTAAAAATGTGTGAAAACTCCAGGTATGTTTTGATGAGGAAAAACATTATAACATAGATCAGAAAATAGTGTAATATGAGCCTTGCAGATGCCACATAAAAATGAAAACCTTTCTTTATTTGTGAAGGCAGGTTGACCTGACCTGACCTGACCTGACCTTCAGGTTTTGCTATACCTTTAGTTATGAGAAATCAGAAAGACATGTTGGGGTACATACTTGCTGTACTTGTCGTCATACTTGCAGATGTAGCTGAGATGAGCTGCAAACGCTTCTACAGCAAGTGGACACGGGATCTCCCCACTTTTCCTCTTGATGATCATTCCTGTTAAGCACAACGGTAGAAAAACACACTCCTCAATGCTTTGGAGTTATTTTAACAAGACAACAAAAATCAATTCCAGTGGAGTCAAGTTTTTTTTCTGATGCTGTAAAAGACGAAGGTTATCAAAAGTATTGAAAATCTAAACTAGTATCATAACCAGTGGTGGCTGGTCAATAGAGCAGCACTCCCTATAACTTGACCTAGCGCACAGAGGTTTTAAATCTACCTGGTGCCCTAGTGCTAATATGGACTGGCCATAACTTTCAGATCTAAGTGGAAAGTGCGATTAACACTAGTTTAACAAGCAGCTAGTGCATTCGGCTACCGGATCTTGTGTTGTCTCATTTACCGGTGAGTCATAGGTAAATAGTGTTATAGTGTTAATAGTTAAATAGTGCGTAAATGAGCTTGTGGGTACGACGGAGCTGCTCCAGTATTCTATTCTGTGTTTTGTAGGAGCAGCGCTGTCGTGTGCTCGTGTTGTGATCGTAGCCTCTGAAGTTGTTGGGGCTGGTTGTGAGCGGTGTGTCAGATTGTGTCGTTGGGGCTGGTTGTGAGCGGTGTGTCAGGTTGTGTCGTTGGGGCTGGTTGTGAGCGGTGTGTCAGGTTGTGTCGTTGGTGCTGGTTGTGAGGGGTGTGTTACGTTGTGCTGCTGCATAAACTTTTTCGCTTTTGAGCAAAAATGACCCACCCCCCAAATTATACCACTAGCCGTCACTTATTGTAACTAGATACTGATTTGAGCAAGTACAAGTACTTAAAAAAGTCCCATTCATAAAGAAATGAACCGTTCCTCCATAACTTTATAATGATCTTGAGCTGTATCAGAACAAGTCTAAGAACACACAATACAACTGTGGACCACTGTGGAACCTACCTGAACAATTACACAAATATCAGGCCACATGGTAAGATAAAAAAAAGTAATATACAGTATTTAATGTTGAAAGTTACATTCTATTGTCTAAATCAGGGGTTCCCAACAGGTCGATCGCGTGCTACCGGGAGCTCGTGGGCAGAGTGTCAGTTGATCGCCTATGGCTGCGTTCAGACTGCAGGGCTTAATGCTCAATTCCAATTTTTTTGTGAAATCTGATTTTTTTGCGAGGTCGTTCACATTTCCAATTAAATACGACTTGTATGTGATCTCCAGTGTGAACTTTAAACGCCCCAAAAGTGTCCCACATGCGCCCCGGAGGACACGATTAGGTCACGTGCAGCGAGCGTGCTCAATGTTTACGGAAGTAGCTTAAAGTTGCTGCCGTACCAGAGCCAGAACATGTACAGCTTATTTGTTTTATGGAGGAGACGGAGAAGGACGTTTTTGGCCATGGCGTTTTGTGGGGCAGTGGCAGCAACGTCCGTACAAATGAATGTGTTAGTGTGGAGTCGCAGACAAGAGTGTGCACTAAACCGGGACTAAACAGGACTAAAGCAGGACTAAAGCAGGGCTAAACCAGGACTAAACCAGGACTAAAGCAAGACTTGAACCAGGACTAAACCAGCACTAAACCAGGATTAAACCAGGGCTAAAACAGAACTAAACCAGGACTAAACCAGGGCTAAACCAGGACTTAACCAGGACTAAACCAGGGCTAAACCAGGACTAAACCAGGACTTAAACAGGACTAAACCAGGGCTAAACCAGGACTAAACCAGGACTAAAACAGAACTAAAGCAGGGCTAAAACAGGACTAAACCAGGACTAAAACAGAACTAAAACAGAACTAAAGCAGGGCTAAACCAGGACTAAACCAGGACTTAAACCAGGACTTAAACAGGACTAAACCAGGAATAAACCAGGGCTAAACCAGGACTAAACCAGGACTTAAACAGGACTAAACCAGGACTAAACCAGGGCTAAACCAGGACTTAAACAGGACTAAACCAGGACTTAAACAGGACTAAACCAGGAGTAACCAGGACTTAAACAGGACTAAACCAGGACTTAAACAAGACTAAAACAGGAACTAAACCAGGACTAAACCAGGGCTAAACCAAGACTAAACCAGGACTAAACAAGGACTAAACCAGGACTTAAACAAGACTAAAACAGGACTAAACCAGGACAAAAACAGGACTAAACCAGGACTTAAACAGGACTAAACCAGGACTAAACCAGGGCTAAACCAGGACTAAACCAGGACTTAAACAGGACTAAACCAGGACTAAACCAGGGCTAAATCAGGACTTAAACAGGACTAAACCAGGACTTAAACAGGACTAAACCAGGACTAAACCAGGGCTAAACCAGGACTAAAGCAAGACTAAACCAGGACTAAAACACGACTAAACCAGGACTTAAACAGGACTAAACCAGGGCTAAACCAGGACTAAACCAGGGCTAAACCAGGACTAAACCAGGACTAAACCAGGATTAAACCAGGACTAAAACAGAAATAAACCAGGACTAAACCAGGACTTAACCAGGACTTAAACAGGACTAAAACAGGACAAAAACAAGACTAAACCAGGACTTAACCAGGACTTAAACAGGACTAAACCGGGACTTAAACAGGACTAAACCAGGGATAAACCAGGACTAAACCAGGGCTAAACCAGGACTAAACCAGGACTTAAACAGGACTAAACCAGGACTTAAACAGGACTTAAACAAGACTAACCCAGGACTTAAACAGGACTAAAACAACCCCCCACCCCCTTTCCCTTGGTAGATCAACCTCAAAAGTAGATCTTGGTTAAAAAAAGGTTGAGCACCCCTGGTCTAAATAATGAGTGTTTATTATTAGCATTGCGCAGAATCATTATTGAATCTATTTCTTAGTATCAACATTTTTTAATTTTTAAAATTTTATTTAGTAATTTACTATCGTGACAACACTATAAAGCCACCATTCTAGTTCATTCTAAAGATTAGCATGACCATAATTTCCATTCCCCTTCGCTCTAACAACTAATCAGATTCTGAAGAACAATATAAATTTGTATAATTACACACTGTGAGACATTCATATAGTTCTACTGAGATTGACAAATATTTTACCCCCTTGTTAAGAAAGATAGATCAGCTCTCTTGTAGAAGACAGACAGAAAAGAAGACAGAAAATCAATGAGAGATAATGATGTCTCAACTGATCCTCTCTTAGCTTCAAAAACGCTGCATGATAATCCAAACAAAATGTGGAGTGGATTAAGGCTGAGACAGGAGTGTAAAATCCTCTGGAGAACAGGTTTTTACAGATCAACAAATTCCTTGGATTTTTCAGACAAAGCTGTTCAATGAACCAGACTATATAAACCACTATCTAAACCCCAGTGCAGTGGACATGTAGTAGTAGTAGTAGTAGTGAACTACATGTCCACTGCACCTGGTCCAGTTTTTTGGTCCCAGTCTGCCCCTGGAGTCAGACCCTGTCAGGGTCTGAACATTCTATTTGAACCATATATTGCAAACTGTGGTTTAACTAATTTAACCAAACAGTATAGGGCCTATACATTTAAACAGCCTTACTTAATAGTTATTCTTGGTTGAAACTGAGTTTAGCCATTCATTCAGAGATAAAGATGCACTATGTAACATTTCTATAGAGGCTCTGTCACTTTCTTGTCTCCATCGAAATGTGATAACCTTGCCTGTAATCCGTAGTATCGCATTAAACTTGTGTATGTATGGACCAAGTTGCAGGTCAGATCTGTGGAGAGGTGACCCTGTTTCAAGTAAAATATATATATATTTTCAATAAAAACCTCTGTAACTGAATAAATGCAAGATAGATTTAATAGGTTTAATGGCACACTTTGGAACATTCCACGCAATGTACTAGCATCTTCATGGAGATAAACCGATGGCAGAGAAGTTACATCTTCTTTAAATCCATGATTTACACTCATATAGCCTTAGCATTGTTACTATTAATAAATGGCTTTCTACTATATATATTCTACTGTATACCTTGTTTAGTGGGTGAGTAGGCATTGGTGAGGAATCTGAAGTGTCCTTTGTTGTACCAACTGATCAGAGACATGCCCCCCTTCATCATGACCCGGGACTGTCCGCGCTGGGCGCTAGTGGAGGTACAGACTAGCATGCTCTGGGGCAGGCCTGTACAGTCACTCTTCCTGGTGCTCAGAAGTCCACAGCAAAGGATATCTACAAATAAGAGATAACAGATTCAAAACATACAGTGTCATGCAGTACACTGTGTTGGTTAAAGGTCCCATATTATGATTTTCTGAAGTATAAAGTTGTTTCCTCATCAAAAACATGCCTGATGTTGTGTTTTGTTGCATTCACACATTTAACACGCAAATCCTTCATATTTAGGCTGAGTTCTTCTCTCAAACAACATACCCTGATCCACGTTGTGATACAGGAATTGCTCTACTGTGTTTTTCAACTCCATACACCTTCACCAGAATCATTTGGATGATTTCAACCTAGGAATTGCCAATTATTACTGAACAAAAGGTAGCTGTTAACTTGAAAACTACTACATCATGACATCACAAGGTGGAACAGAACATCTTGTGCTTTGGAGCTATAAACAGACTAATAATAAAGGATTACTCAAAACATGCCTAAATGAAACAAAACACAACTCCAGGCATATTTTTGAGGAGGAACAACATTATAACATAATAAGAGTCAATTTTGCATAATATAGGACGTGGGTAAATATGTGGTGTTGATGTGCATTGACCAGTCTAAGGATAATACACTGTTTTGGATAGAGATAACCAAAAAGAAAATATATTGAACCATATTAGAGAATGGGGCGCAATAAAATTGCCTTAACTTGTCTTACCATGAAGTTGCCATATTAATCTTATAATTAAATCTATTTTACAATGTTGTTTTCTCATCAAAAACATACCTGGAGTTGTGTTTTGTTTCATTCACACGTTTGAATAACCTTTTATTAGTTTGTCTACATCTCCAAAGCTCAAAATGCTCTGTTCCACCTTATGATGTCATGTAGTGGAAGTTACCAGCTACTTTTAACTTTTGTTCAGTAGAGATTGACAGTTTCAGGGTTGAAATTATCCAAATGATTCTTGTGAAGGTGTTTGAGGTTTAAAAACATTCCTGTATTACCACATGACATCATGACATCACAACAGTGATGGGCGACAGTGGCTCAGTTGGTAAGAGCGTTTGTCGAATCCTGCTCTTGCCCCAGTGTGTGCATACACTGGTGTGTGAATGGGTGAGTACTTCCTTGTTGTAAAGTGCTTTGAGTGACTTGGAGGTGGAAAAACGCAATATAAAAATGTGACCATTTACCATTTACAGGGTGGAACGCCTTCACCATCACAAGGTTGAACAGTTTGTTTACTGTTTGAGAGAAGAACTCAGCCTAAATATGTACGTATGCTAAACATGTGTGATTGATATAAAACAAAACTCCAGGTATGTTTTTGATGAGAAAACAACATTGTAAAATAGATTTAAAAATGTAATGCAGTTATTTTATGTGACATTGAGGCAACTGAAATCTTCATGAGATAACATAACATAACATCATTTTATCATATAAGGTGAAACTGCAAAAACAAAAAGAGTCTTCTTCTGAGCTCAGATTTATGTACCATTATACGAGAAAAGCAGTGAGCATGACTACTGAATAATTACTTGCACAATCTCCTTTTATTGTGTTCTTTGCTGATTGCAAGGTAAAACAATCCTATTTCATTTGTGGGAGTGATTTCTATCAATACACAAAACAGACTTTCATTGTGAGGGGAGAACAGGGCAATTAACGTTCATAATTAATCTGAATGACAAATCTGAAACAAAACATTGTGCTCACCAGCTGTATTCATCTGCACGTCCCCAGGCTTTGACAAGAGATTAAATATTAACTCTGTCTTCAAACTTTCTCTGCACAGCGAATATAGAGGTGAAATATATTATATTTATATTAATATATATTAACAGGTCTTTGGGTCATTTTCACCAGAGCCCGTTCACTGTTGTATAAGGATGACTATGGAAATTCTTATAGTAAATTAATAACTTAAATAATGAAGTTTAGACCTTGATATAGAGAAAAAAACACTGAATGAGATGGTCCAAACTTTTTACAAGTAGTGCATGTTCTTAGGTGGAGGCTCCAAACCATTCTTTTCTCCAGGAGATGTTGTTTTGCCTGGAATGTTCCACAGAATGGCATTAAACTTTGCAACCTCTAGGCAAGCAGGTGATTTAATCAGCTTTTATGAGGTTTTAACCCTGATATAAAGGCATTCTCTCATTATTTTGAGTGAATAATGCATGTTTGTATGTACTGTTTTATAATGGAGGTTTGAGTGCTTAAAAAATTCATGTTCTCACCTATATTCTTGTTCCGGTATTTAGTTTTGATTATTAATAAGTTACTCATTGTCCTCACATACTGTATAAATAGTCCATATGGTTTGATGTAAAATGTCTGAAGAATCCAAAATTAGAATTAGAATAGGGGGAGAGATTAAATTAAAGTTTTTTCTTCTTTCTTCTGTCTGTTCTTCTGTTTTTGGGAATTTTTTTGGCTCTTGTTTTTGATATGACGAATTCATGTCAATATGGATGTTATTATTATAGCATTATTATTATAATATTCCATTATTCCATCCGCAAAATGCACTAGCCCAAAATAAAAATAAAAATAAATAAATAAAATAAGATTCCCAAGTCCTAAAATGTCATGTAGCCATTTTATAACAATAAACATGCATAAATTAAAATCTGCTTGCTACAGTGAAATGCCAAAATTAATATGTGATTCAGCAGTTTTGAACAAGTCAATGGACCCATTTCTGTTACTAAGCCATTTTAGATCAATATTGCATTTTACAATGAACAAAATGTAATCCAATAATCTGCTTTACTCTAGGTTGTTGCCTGATTTTTTTTTATATAAATATCTTGTATAAATATCTTTTTAATGTAAAAAGAGACTATATAAATGAATTGGTCTAGTAGTTAGATCCTACTGAATTTATTTCTTTTTATTATATATAACAAAAATAAAAATTTACCAAAAAAAAACACACTACTTTCCTAATTTCTACCTTTCTTAGCTTGAGTGTGATTATTGCGACGATTCTAGTGACATACCTTGTTTGCTGAATTCAGTGAAGAGGCTGAGGTTGGTGATGGATGGTCCGGTGAAGATGATGGTGTTCTTTCCGGAGATGTTTTGGCAGAGCTGTTTGGCCACCAGGCTGTGGAGTTGAGGCTTGTTCTTGAGAGCAGACAAAGCATCTGTGCCCTGTCCCTCCTTCAAGTGCACAGAGATCTGCAGCACAAAATAAAAAGGACACATTATCATATATATATAAAGGGCCCATATTTGGCTATTTTTTGATCTAACACAACTTCAGGAATGTTTTTGATAAGGTAACAACATTCTAACATGGCATAAAACTCACACGAGTGCATTTAGTGTAATATAGGACTTTAATGTTGAGGTGCCATTAAGTCTGTATTAATCAGTGCTATTTCAAGTTCAGCATAACCACAATTATAAGAGCAGGTTATTGACTTTTTAGTTATAACTCTATACCCATAATTTACTAGTAGTGCATCTGCGACGATTACGGCTAATCAGCCTTTCAGCATTCCTGGATCCCTAATATAATTTTGCTGTGCTCTATTAAAAGCAGCACTATGTACGTTTTTAGTTAGAGGATCCAAACCCTTTTTTCTCCATGGAGATGGAGAACATGTTTTGCCTGGAATGTTCCATAGAATGGCATTAAACTTGACAATCTCTAGACAAGCAGATGAGTCCACCCAACCAAGTACTCCCTGGTAATAAAAACACATGTAATTACCTTTATACCATACTGTGCATTATCATAATAATGTTAATGGTTTGCCAGACACTCATCCAGAAAACGTACATAGTGTACCTTTAAAGATAAATGCTTGTCTCTTGCTTTTAGGAAATGAAAATCAAGACATATTTTTTTTCTTTATTGCTTTTAATGCAAGGCATATTAAATACATAATAATTAATAACAACAACCAGTAGATTCATGAATGTTAATTGATGTTGCATTTTAATTTTAAATTGAATTGTTAAGCACTTTTATTTCCAGGCAATAGGAGAAAATTAATATCCTTTTGTTTACTATTGTGCCGACTCGGCATTAATTGACTGCACTACAGGCCCATAACCATTAGAAATGTGCAAACACTGTTGGTGAGTGTATGTCCCTGGTGCCTCTCCAATAACCTGAATGGTATTAGCTTGATTTGCCTGGCTCTATATCAGGCTAGTGGCTATTACACTAAAAGGCTAGTCCCCCCCCCCCCATGTGACTGCAATGCCTAATGGAATCCCATTGATTCACTCCATTAACTCTCCTTATTTCTTGTATTTTTTCTTTCTCTCCCTTGACACAATTCATTTGTAGTGATAAGATGAGTGAGCAGAGACATGCAGACTGGTAAAAAGAGAGAGTTGTTGTCAAATGACACAGTCAAAGGGAAAGATGATGCTTAAATGGAAGCTTTTATTCCAAACTTGAAGATTTGCAGTTTGAAAGCTGGCCTTAAAGTCATGAGATGTCTAGACTGCTCATGTGCTGAGACACACCTGAGTTGGAAAGGTTGGAATAAATAAAATTGTAAAATATTGAGCAAGAAAGATGTCAGAAATATTTGTGTGCATAGGATAGAAATCCGTGCATATTTGGCTGTATTTGAGCATAAAATAAATATTTGTAAACTCTCGAATGAGTTCAGTCGTACATAAAATGTATTTTGTGTATTTTATCCATCTGAATACGAATTAAAAAGAATTACAATCACAAAATGAAAATTTACGATTACGCTTTCTTCAGTACGAATATGAATTCACAGGTGCAACTCTAATGTCAAAAATATGTCATCACTTCACAGGCATTTATTGAGCAGAAGAAACATTGATTGAGATCAAGACTGCACATGCGCTGAAGTTCCATGTTATGCAATTCTCTGTTTTTATTCTCCGCTTTTACCCTCTCTGCTACAACTTAACACAGATAGCTGCAGAAAGGATCCGCAATGGAGTCCACTTGCACATTGCGGTGGATCCGCAACTCTAGAAAAGAGTAGAGTTGGGTATTGGCAAAGAAGTCACGATTCAATTCGAATCACGATTCATATGCCACGATGCGATACTATCACGATGCATCACGATACTTGAATTATTGCGAGGCATTGCAATATATACAACATACTTCATTGAAAATACACCAAAAAAAAGAGGATAACTTTAAATATCAGTGGCTGTGTATCTGGGTACTGTCTTCAATTGATACATAACTCTGAGCAACTCAATTCATAACTGAATTTATTGAATAACAAAAACAAATAAACCAAACCAATAACAAAAAAAGTGCATAGGATTTTTTCTAAAACAAAATATGATGTTCATTTGCCATTTTGGAGGTAGCTACCATCATAACAAACAATACCCTTTCACAAAGAAAAAAGTGCATAGGATTTATAAAAACAAACAAACAAACAAACAAATAATTTATTTATTTATTTATTAATAATTAATTAATTATTAATTAATAAAAATCGATTTTTGGCATCAAGAATTGATGCTGTAGATTGTGAAAGTTAGTATGGCGATGCATTGTCATGACGATTATTTTGCACACCCCTAGAAAAGAGTGTGTAAAACTGTCCATCCTTGACTCACTTGTGTAAGTCATAATCTGAGGGTCATCTGTGGGTGCATTTTCAAGCAGGTTTTCTGTATTTTAGCCAAACAAATTATAATATACTGCCCCCTTTACTGTTGCCAGGTATCAGATTTGTCAAAAGTAGAGACACTTGGGACATATCTTGTATAAAACTGGGACAAATCACTGTTTTTGGATAAATCTGCTGGGACAGAAGACACAGGGCTCGAAATAAGACCATCTGGTCACCTTAAATCAGTGTCAGTACTTTTAAATGTGTATCTAGCTTCTACACTAACCAAGCTTTTAGCCTTGTTGCTGGCACACAACTCTACCACAGCATGGGGAATGTGTGTAGGCGGTTCGATGAAAAACCTGCACAATTTTCTCTCCTGTGGCAACACATTTTTAGAAATGTTTGGCTTTCAAGGGCCCATGTTACGCAAAACTGACTCTTATGAACTTTAAAGGCCCCATGACATGGTACTTCTTGATGCTTTTATATGGTGCCTTAATGATCAAAGGAGAAGTTCAATTTGTCAACTGGACAAAGTTTGTTTGGTTGAAAACGTTTCGCCGCTCATCCGAGAGGCTTCGTCAGCTCTGGTTATTGTACTGGTTAGACCCTGCTTATATCTAGCTGCCGGGAGGCGCGTCTTTACAATGACAAAGCTCTGAAAACGATCCCCCCTAATCTGTCCCTTTGTTTTTCAAATTACTCTGACGGCTAGTTTCGACCCCCTATTCAACGTCTAACGACCCTCTCCACCCCTCTGCCCTGGCTCTGTTTGACAGGTCTAAGAATCGCATTATAAATGGGAGACAAGTTATGTCTAACTCCCCCATTTCTGTTTAATGACGGATTCTCTTTTTTGACAAAAATAGCCTCTTTAACTCCCCTCTCAAACCAGTTCTTTTCCCTGGCTAAGATCTGAACCTCACTGTCCTCAAAAGAATGGCCCATGGCTTCTAGGTGAAGACGTACAGCAGATGCCGGTCCACTCTGGCACTCCCGGCAGCTAGATATAAGCAGGGTCTAACCAGTACAATAACCAGAGCTGACGAAGCCTCTCGGATGAGCGGCGAAACGTTTTCAACCAAACAAACTTTGTCCAGTTGACAAATTGAACTTCTCCTTTGATCATGGATTCTACCTGGACGACTGAGGGACTTTTCACGCATGGTGCCTTAATGGTTCCCTAATACTGTAAATTAATCCTTCTTCAAAATCAACACTCAGTGCATGAGAAAGACACATGTACACAGTCAGAGTCAGAATATCTCTCTCTGAACAACTCATTCTGGGCCTTGTTGCTTGAATGCAAATGAGAAGGACGGGGGGGGCAAATGTGCCGCTGGTTCCTTGTTTTAGCGGTGCACTGTGTGCTGGCCCCACTTCCGTGTTTTAAGCGCGGAGGAAGAAAGGAGAGGCTTTTCAATGAAAAAAACACATTTTCACAGAAAATAAAATTAAACCACTGCTGTTTCAGAGGTCCAGAGGCTCAGATAAAGGACTTCCAAGCCTAGAAACACTCGCACGTGCCTCCAGGCAAATAAAAAAACGCATTTCGCATTGCGTAGCTCATTCGCGGTCCAAACTCTCTGGGCGTGATTTACAGAGATGGTGGGTAGACATCCAGACGGGGGGTGGAGCTGCATTTTTCAATGTGACGTCACATAGTTGCCTTGTTCAGAATCGCCCGTTTGAGCTGTGTTTTTTTCAAACGCAGAAAAGGACCGCAAATGCTCAGTTTAGACATTTCGCAACTTTTAGCCATGGGGGGGGGTCCCTAAACAGGGTAGGGGAGCTCACATTAATGTTCAAAAACCTCAGAAAGTGAAAATTTCATGCCATGGGACCTTTAAGCCATATTATAATGTTACCTCTTCAACTCACACATTTGAATAAACATTTATTATTAGTCTGTCTACATCTCCAAAGCTAAAAATGTTCTGTTCCACCTTGAGATGACATGAAATGGTAGTTTTCAAGATAACTTCTACCTTTAGTTCAGTAGAAATTGGTAATTCCAGGGCTGATATTATGCAAATTATTCTCGGGAAGGAGTATGGAGTTTAAAAACACAGTGGAGCACTTCCTGTATTACGCCATGATATCACAAGGGGGAACAGTGTCCTCTGTTTGAAAGAAGAACTCAGCCTAAATATATAGGGTTTGTGTGTTAGTGTGTTAAACGTGTATGAAGGAAACAAAACATAACTCCAAATACATTTGTGATGAGGAAACAACAATATAACATAAATCAGAAAACAGTGTAATATGGGCCCTTTAACATTCTGGAGAAATCGGCTCACACGGACAGTAGCTCTAGTTAGATTGTAGCTTCAAGGGTATGTCATTGGTGAAGGCTATGGAATAAGAAGTGCAGTAAAGGTTGTCTATGAGTTATGTACTGCTGTGTCTCTCTCACTAATGACCTCTGTAATGGTGCATGCTGGACAGGTCTGGCAGTCCGGCAGCACTAGCCTTAAGTTAAATGAGTCTGTTATGTAAGTAAATGGCGTAGAAGAGCAGGGTTGTTCTAAGGGCAAAGCTGTTAGTGAGAGTCTCTGTGGAATAAATGTAGGGTTGGGCAAATTAATCACAATTTTCTTATTACAATGGTTGATTTGATTTGTCTTATTAACACATTGACTGCCGGAGACGTCTTTTTACGTCCCCTCAAATCCAAACGTAGACTGCCGGAGACGGAAAAAGACGTCAATTGCGTTTTTCAGCGGGGGTTGCTAGGTTACGGCCTGGAGCAACTTTTAAGGTGTAATTCACACCTCTCAACCTGTAGGTAGCGATCTTGTATCATTATTTGCGATCAGCGGAAGAGAGTAAGAATGCAGTGTGTGTATGGTGTATTGGCCAGAGGAGCAAGATGGCGAGGCCAGAGAACCCGGAAAAGCAGAGGACTGTTGATCAGCGCCTACGGAGCGATCTGATCGCTCTTGGGACCCAGGATCCTGGATCAGAGGATCGCAGAGACAAGCCGGATCAAGCAGCGAGGTCGGTGCCGAGATCTGCTGTGCCCAAAGCAGGGGGCGTGTCATGTGTGCGCTGCACGGAGCAGGAACTCTGATCAGAATTACGACAGCGCCAAAGAAGAAGTTTACTGACTTGGAGCAGTGATGCTGCTGTGTGGTAATTGTAATAAATTAAGTTATATGTGTGTGTACGTGCGTGTGCGTGTGCGCGCGTGTGTGCGTGTGCGCGCACGCGTGTGTGTAGCTGTGTGTGTGTAAAGGTTTATGCATGGGCTTGTGTGTATGTACATATATATGTGTGTGTGTGTGTGTGTGTGTGTGTGTGTGTGTGTGTGTGTGTATTAGTTTTTATTATGGGTCTGTACTCTGGGCCTCAGACAAAGCCTCAACAAAGTTCTATTTTATATGAAAAGATATTATTATATCATGTAAACATCTCTTGCCACTATTGATTTGAATGAATTTTCAATTCACAGAGCCTTATATTCTTATATTTGTAAATAAAAAATGTACTTTGTCATCAAAAATCTCTTTCTCTTTTGTTTTACATGTTTGAGGTGTCACTAAATCGATAAATATTGATGTCAAAGTCACTGATCTGCTCGAAATCCTTCTTTGCACAAAATGCTCGTTTTCTCAATTTTTTGGTCAAAAACCAGTGTTTTTGCTGAAACTTCCCTATGTTCTACTATCAGTTATTTGAGAACCGAAAAGGTTAGAAACATACTTTTTTTCCAGGTGAAAGAAGAGAGTCTACGCTTTATTTTGATGTGTGCCATGTTTATATAGTCAAAGAACTGTGATAACAGGAGAAGTTCAATTTGTCAACTGGACCAAGTTTGTTTGGTTGAAAACGTTTCGCCGCTCATCCGAGAGGCTTCGTCAGCTTCGTCAGCAGGATGAGCGGCGAAACGTTTTCAACCAAACAAACTTGGTCCAGTTGACAAATTGAACTTCTCCTGTTATCATGGATTCTACCTGGACGACTGAGGGACTTTTCACGCATAGTCAAAGAACTCTCAAAGTATTCTGTGAGTCTTGTAAAATCAGTGAAAATCCACTGAAACCTCCGGCAGTCTGGGGGATACAATTCTGAAAACAGGCCGGCAGTGAATGAGTTAAAAAGCGAATTAACCAATCAGAAAGAGGCATGGTCCATTCATGTCAAAACAAACATGGCAGCTTACACGTATAAAAGGGGAAAAACACTACTGAAGACTGAGAAGCAACATCGATTTCTGCAGACAATCGAAGCATTAAACTCTTATTTATCTAAGGTAAAAAAAAGTTATGTATTTTGTTCTGAATGATACAAGAATTTTAGAGAGGCAATGTGTTGGAGAAACGGATTTGAGAAACACATGCATCTGTGGTTGGACATTAGCAGTGACGTGCAGTGAGGGTCATAGCTGTTGAAGCATTAGTGACGTCACCAGGTGTCGACAAGTAAATTTGGCCCCGGGCAAGTTTCTCTCCCTTTAAGTGACAGGTAGCTCGTAATATTTTTGATGTGAAGCTGAAGATGAAATATTACTGTTCAGTGCATTTTCCAGAGCGCACTGAGTAGCGTCATAAATTAAAATAGCGACATTTTTAGCGCTCTGAATGTGAGTGGTGGACCGCTCATGTTTAACAAGGCTTCTTTGGAAATTTTTCAGGTCACAATATCCTATCTGAGTCCAGACATTGTCGCAGCAGGTTGAGAAAAGAAGGCAGGAAAAGCAAAAAAGACTATTTCTTACCACGCTGTTTGAAAAGAGCGAGTCTTTCATCCCGTAGTCTGGAGCAAACCCTTAAGCTCCTGCATTGGTCTTCCTTTAATTATAAACTCCTGCTTCGACTAAAAGTCTTGAGTTTTAATATGAAATATGAAATCTTCCTCCATTTAAAAAGTAGGGCCAGACAAGAAGAAAAAAGTGAAGTTGAACGGGTTATTAAACTTGACTTGCTAACTCTAAATTGTAGCTTGCTGTCACTTATTCTGCTGCCTCAGGAGTTGCAGGAAGAATCCCTGGGCTCACGAGTGCCCCGACCATGAGGTCAGGTAATTACGTGCCTCACCCGGCGCCTTTTCACAGCTGCTTTGGTTTAGTGTAGTAGCTGTCACCGCTGAGCTACAACACAGTCAGTCCATGGTGAGGCACAAACTGCTGGTGCCTCTCTGTGCCAGTATTTGAACAGTAAAAGTGAAAATTCAGTGATTTTGAATAAAAAATGAATTAAAATGGTGAAGTTAAACAGAAAATAACTTCATAGTACAAATCATTGGATAAATACAACCATTTTATTTTTTCATTTAACTTTTTTTTCCTCTGTGGTGACAGCCTCACTTGCCTCTAATGACCGCACGTCACTGGACATTAGGATGGAAATTTTCACGCTCTGTGGTCCGGTTCCAGACACTTCTGGATTCAAACAGAATGTAGATGGGACTGGCTGGTCAGACAAGCCCTTTATAAATGTGTTCAACTGAAGCCTAAAAAGTTGTATTTTTGTTAGAACATTGGTAGAGGCTTCACATAAAATTCTTCCTGACCTATTTTCTCACTAGCGAATCCTTAATTCGTCCAAGTGTAAAGTGTATTTTTATGTCTTTGCAGTTGAGTTGGTACCTGACAAATGAAGCCGGTGGAGGTACACTGTCTAACCCACAGACTGAACTTCCTCTTCTTCCTCTTCCTCAGCTCGCGCTCGGTGCATGTGGTGATGAATACTGGGTCCTCGTCTATCAAAGGCTCATGGAGAACCTGCAAAAATCAGCCAACAAAGAAAACAATGAACTTCCAACAAGTACAAGTATGATGTAACGTGAAGGCGTGGGACACACAATCAACACTTGTGCAACTTGGAAACACTGTGTGATCTGCCAAAATTTTGTTTAGTGAAGAAAAGCAATTTCTTTTCGAATACTGGATTTTAAGCTTGTTGGTTGACTGCACTCTTATGTTCAAATTGTAGTCTTAAGACCTTGTATATAGATAACAAATATATTAAAAACTACTAGAGACAGGTTTACGACATCTGAACTTGAATCTTGAAATAGTAAAAGGTGCACTGTATAGCTTTTTGGTTGTGGGTCAGTTAACTGCTGTTTCTATGGATATGTCATTTCTCTGCCTGGAATGTTACACAATATGACATTAAACAGCTCTACCTTTATGACCAGCTACCAGCTCTTACCTTTATAAATTACAGGTGGTTTTATAGCTCAAAAATACACTAAAAAACAGACATTCTGACAGTGAGTGTGGTTGCCTCTCCACAGCGCTGACCTGTATCTTGGTCTGGTTTGGTCTCCATGCTGATAGAAAGGTTTAATACCATACTGTGAAACATTCCAGACAAAGCAATAACAGCTTCATGGAGGTGTTCCTTTTATTTTCAATCCCAAGATCTATATAGGTCAGGTTAATAGACAGCTCTAGAGTGCAATAATCATGATAATAATTTGCCAAGATATTATAGCCTTTCTTCATGGAGACCAAACCAGAAGTTACAGGCCACATCTGTGGAGAAGCAACCCCTTCTCACAGTGATGCCTGTTTTTCTAGGTATTTTTGAGTTATAAAACCACCTGCAATAAAATAAATGTAAGGTAGAGCTGTTTAATATCATACTGTAGAACATTCCAGGCACGACAATAGCCATAGAAAAAAGCAGGTGACGGACCCTCCACAACGCACCTTTAATTCTTTTACTGAAAATAGTATATTCTATAAGAAAAGCATAACAAATTAAATAAATACAGTGGTACCTCACCTTACAAAATTAACTCGTTCCAGAAGTGGTTTCGTAACGTGAAAAATTCGTAAGTTGAGTAGCTATTTCAATGGAAAAAGCCTGATTCGTTCCAAGGCCCCGATCCAAGTTTTTTTTTTTTAATAGTGTAACTTTTTTTTATAGTGTAACATTGTGTTATGCGTCCTGATTGGTTTCTCAGACTGGATTTAAACTTTTCTCACATTTGTCTCTCGTTTAAACACTCAAACTTTCATAGATTTTCAACAAAATGTATTAATAATGAAGTGTGGGGAGCTGAGGGGAGCAGCGAGGAGGGGACTGCACGCAGTCTGAGCGCATGAATGAGACCCGTGCTCAAACCTCCTCTAGACATGGTCTACCAGGTCTACCAGGTCTAGACCAGGTCTAGAGGAGGTTTGAGCACGGGTCTCGTTCAAGCGCTCAGACTGCGTGCAGTCCCCTCCTCGCCTCCTCGCTGCTCCCCTCAGCTGTGACTCGAAACGAAACCAGGAAATAGACCCGCGCGCTGCTCTTTAATCCACCTGGTCTAGTCCTGGTCTAGTCCTGGTTTAGTCCAGGTTTAGTCCTGGTTTAGTCCAGGTCTAGACCTGCTGGCAGCCCCCGCGCCGGGTCAGCTGTCACACATGCCGCTATCACACACGTGTCAGAGCGCAGTTTTCTCCCCCCTCCCCCCACACTTCATTATTAATACATTTTGTTGAAAATCTATGAAAGTTTGAGTGTTTAAACGAGAGACAAATGTGAGAAAAGTTTAAATCCAGTCTGAGAAAAGCGTATAATGTGTGTGGCTGAGCGCGCATTATTTGAATTTTTGAGATTTCGCGTTTCGTAACTTGAATTTTCTTTCGTATCTAGAGACCAAAATTTACCGTGAAGGCGTTTCGTAACTTGAAATTTTCGTTTGTTGGGTCATTCGTAAGGTGAGGTACCACTGTAGTAACATTTTCAACAAATATATGAGCATATATTATTATATTGTGAAATCGTGTTGTGGACTCAATATTGAGTTTGTCTGGAATGGATATTCATCCAGTAAGCCACAAACATTTCAAAGTTTTCCACCTCTCTGAAGTCATTATTCTGGGCTGTCTCTAAATATGGCTCTGTAATAGCTTTATTCATGAAAAAGTGTATTCCCTGTTTCATATCATATATTCATATACAGTGTTATGAGTTTCAGTAAACTAGTAAATCTGAATTACAACTAATTCGCATCCTCTGAGCGGGAGAAAAATTACTGTGGTCATGGTCATTCACTGATCTCTTTTCACCCTTGCATGCTCCAAATTTGGCTCTCCCCAATAAAAAAAAAAAACAATATTAAAATTCAAAGAGAGAGACGGCTATGAACGCATTACAAATTTATGTAGTATTTATGTGTATACTATAAATATATATAGTATAATTTTATGTCAGCCACATTTCGACTGTGGTGAGTGTAGGCGTGACTCTCGTGCAAATTTTATAACTACTTATTTAAAACATTCATATGGTCATAATATGGTTCATGTATTTTATTTATCTAATCCTAAATGTAATTCTCAAGCCGTAAAAATGAGATGCAGAGCACATCCTTACTGAAGGCCTCAAATTCAGATGCTCACCCAAAAATAGAGTTGCATTGCTGCCCTATATATGATTGCTGAAATGGCACCTGAGGTAATGCGCTATATAAAAGCTTAGTTATGCACCATACCCTTTTGAAGCTATTTTTTTGCAAGTTTTCTTCTTCTATGTATCTAGTTTATGTGTGTGCCTTACCTGTGTCTGTGAGGGCCTGAAGGTGCAGCTGAACGACTGCTGCAGTGAGTCCAAGAAGGGCTGGATCTTGTACAGTCCCTGGTTACTCCCCTGAGATGGTCGAAAAGCCACGATGTGAAAGTATTTTAAGATTTTCTCGAAGCGTGACTGGCTCATCTTAAGTGAGATGCTGCGATTGCTGAAGAAGCCCGAGCTCCAGATGCTCAGCACAGACTCACACCTGTGCACACTAGTGGAGATGACAAAGCCCAGAAACGCCTTCATCTCCTGGGCAGTGACTGGACACCAGCCCTCATCTGAGCCAAAGCGCTCCTGGAACTTCTTGGCGTACATATTAGTCTGGGTGACCATGTTCTGAATGCAATTGTCTGGTACAAAAAGCTGAAAGAAGTCCAAGACAGAAGCACTGTCTGGCATTTTCTGAGCTGGGCCTGTTGCGAACAAAACAGAGAAACAAAGGATATATTGTGAGGGAAGTGTCTCTAAATCATAACAGGACCCACGTCTTCAACTTGACGGGTTCTAAAAACGTTGGTGACAGTAACAAACTGGAGTTTGATAAACTGTCATTGTCAAGGCTGTGTGGGCTGTATACAAACTTTTGATGATAAACTAAAATAGCTTCATCACAAAATCACTTAACACTCAAGTATAGATAGGTCTTATTCAAACTAAGGAGCTCTGCACACATAAACTACACACTGTACTGTGTAAAGTACATTGTGTTCAGGGTACTCATACATGTGGAAGATTTTGACATAAGGCTGGCAAAACAAACAATTGTTTGATGCTCATATTGACTGATCTCAGGTTGCAATTCAGTGTTACTTTTTAATATAAAAAGTACATATTACTATGAATTTCATATTGACACAAAACAGGTTTTCAACCAGTTCCATATAACACAAAAATAACCCAATTTATTAATCCAAAATCCAAACTCTGCTTGCTCCAAACCCACACATCCTTTTACTGTCAAAGAATGTAGACTTATTGATTTAATAGACCCGAGCATATCATCAACAATTAGTCCAGCCCTACACTGCAGCAATGTAATTTAGAAGAGAAGGGATTTTTACTTAAAGGGACTAGGGGTGTGCAAAATAATCGTCATGACAATGCATCGCGATACTAACTTTCACAATATACTGCATCGATTCTTGATGGCAAAAATCGATTATTATAATTAATAATTTAATATTTAAGATTAATACATAAATACATAAATAAATAAATTTTTTAATAAATCCTATGCACTTTTTTCTTTGTGAAAGGGTATTGTTTGTTATGATGGTAGCTACCTCCAAAATGGCAAATTTGAACATCATTTTTTGTTTTAGAAAAAATCCTATGCACTTCTTTTGTTATTGGTTTGGTTTATTTGTTTTTGTTATTCAATAAATTCAGTTATGAATTGAGTTGCTCAGAGTTATGTATCAATTGAAGACAGTACCCAGATACACAGCCACTGATATTTAAGTTATCTTCTTTTTTTTTGGTACATTTTCACTGAAGTATATCGAATATATTGCAATGCATCGCGACAATTCAAGTATCGTGATGCATCGTGATAGTATCGCATCGTGGCATATGAATCGTGATTCGAATTGAATCATGACTTCTTTGCCAATACCCACCCCTAAAAGGGACCATGTTACACTATTTTCTGATCTGTTATAATGTTGTTTCCTAATCACAAACATACCTGGAGTCATGCATAACACACAAATCCTGCATATATAGGCTGAGTTCTTCTCTCAAACAGAAAACACTCTTCCACCTGGTGAAACCATCTGGTAATACAGGCTCCACTGTGTTTTTAAAGTCCATGCACCTTTATTAGAATCATTTAGATAATTTCAGCCTTGGAACTTCCAATCTCTACTGAACAAAAGGTAACTTGTAATGTCATGCAGTGGTAGTTTTCAAGTTAACAACTTAACTTGAAAACTACCACTGCATGACATTACAAGTTGGAAGAGAGCATTTTGAACACACAAAACACAGCTCCATGTATGTTTCTGAGGAGGTATTATTATATCGCTTTAATTAAACATTATAACAAGGCTTAAAGCTCACAAGAGCCAGTTTTGTGTAATGTAGGACCTTTAATGTCCTGTTTGCATACACACATTGTAGCAGCATCAGTATTCAGTATTAGTGTCAAAAGCCCAAGGCGAGTATTAGTGTTTACACAAAGTGACAGCACACACATGTCCCCTCACTGACATGACATGGCATTTAAGACCGCTACGCTCTCCTCTTATGTTTACTTTACAGCATGTGGTAAGGCAAAAATGAGAAGTGTAGGGCAGTTACAAGTATTTAATAATAATAATGCATTTTATTTAAAAGCGCCTTTCAGAACACCCAAGGACATTGTACAAGGTTATTTGTAAATAGGTCTATCTAAACAAAGTCTAATCCTACATAGAAATAATATTATTGAGAGCAGTTTGTTCCACAGACTCTGGCACATCACTGACTTTGGTCAGTTTAAATCAAGTTTAAATACATTTTACCACTCAGAAATGCAGTGACACTGCACAATTTGTCTTATGTCATTGTTTAATGTTTTGCATATTTTATATTGTTTTGATTTTATTGGAAAGCACTTTGGTCACTCTGAGTGTTGTAAAGGGCTCTATAAAGATTAAAGTGACTTTCAAGTCATTTGTATTGATTCTGAACATTATACAGAGAATTCTTTCTGTAACTTGAAGCAAGAGAGATTTTTTTGCATTTCTACCTCAGTAACACCAAGAGAAATTTGTATGATTACTTAGTTTTCATTTAAGCCAAAAGCACAAGTTATTTCTTCAAGCTAAACAATAATTCATTATTAGCAGAACATGGTGTACTCTATAATATTTTCCTGACTTTTGCCAAACTGCAACACAACCAATCAAGTCCTGTCAACAATTTATGAAAAGTGTATCCAAGCGTAATATACAAGTCCAAGATTTATATTATAATTAATGATAGTGGAGAGCAGAGAAGGATGAGACAAGCCAAGAAGAACAAAATGGCCGTAAAATGTACCCACAAAGTTAGAGCCAACTCCAACACTCATTTGCATTCCATTACATTTAAAATGCCTGTAAAATCCAGTGTGTCTTCCTCAAAGAAGACTGAGATAAAACAACCATACAAACTGAAATGAGTCAGCTAAACTCAAACTCAGGAACTCAGGCTATAGGCTCACCATTTTATGCATAATCCTCTATACACGTTATCTTTAATTTACATACAGAATCATATGCATTTACTACGATGAGGTGGGCAGTTTCATGTATTGACTTGTGAATTTGAATTTGTGAATGACTTTTTCTTTGTATGTGATTTTTAAGCCACTGCTCTCCTAATGTGTGTGGTGTCAGTGTGACTCTGAGCTGCTCTGTCAAATCATAACTACTAAACCACAAACATCAGCAACGCTACGACAACAGCCAATAAAACAGAGCGTCAGGGGCAGAGGAGCGACGGACACAGAGGACGCAAGGTGCGCTCACAACTGTGTAGCCTGTAGTCTGCAGTCATATCCCGCACCAGCCTTTGCGATTCTCCTCGTCTGTGATGTGCGCGTTTTGTCGCATGTTTAAAAATCGTTTAAGACTGAAAAATCCTGTAGTGTGTGGCAGCCTTTAGACAAACTTGATCCACATGGGAAATTATTTGGACACAGTAGCTCACATATCACAATGTCACATAATATTAATGAGCACAAATATGAAAGTAATAATAAATTCACAATAAGTGGCAAAAATGGCAAAAGACTGGTGACTTACTAGAAAAGTTTTAAAGATACCACTCTTGGTTAAAAACAATGGGAGCTCAAAGTAGTATCTGTTGAGCACACTTACATTGCAATTAACATAGAATTGGCAGAAGAGTAATGTAGTTTTTTTAGCCTCTGACAAAAAAACAAATGTTAGTATTTTCAAAGTATTAAAGGTCCCATGGCATGAAATTTTCACTTTCTGAGGTTTTTGAACGTTAATGTGAGCTCCCCTACCCTGTTTAGGCCCCCCCCCCATGGTTAAAAGTTGTGAAATGTCTAAACTGAGCATTTGCGATCCTTTTCTGCGTTACAAAAAATCGGAGCTCAAACGGGCGAGTTTGAACAAGGCACCTTATTGACGTCAGATCGAAAAAAGAAATGCAAATGCAGTTCCACCCCCGTCTGTCTGTACTCAGCATCTCTGTAAATCATGCCCAGAGAGTTTGGACTACGAATGCGCTAGGCAATGCGAAATGCGTTTTTTTATTTGCCTGGAGGCACGTCCGAGTGTTTCTAGGCTCGGAAGTCCTTTATCTGAGCCTCTGGACCTTTGAACAGCAGTGGTTTCATTTTATTTTATGTGGAAATGTGTTTATTTTTCAATGGAACGCTTCAAATCTCTCCCCCGTGCAAAAACAAGGAAATGGATCAGCTGTCGGCTCTGAGCTCTGAGCGGAGAGTTTGGCCACTCCCCCACCCTCTACTATTGGCTATCTGTTTTCTCCTCATTTGCATTCAAGCAACAACGCCCAGAATAAAGAGTTTGAGAGAGATATTTATGACTCTTTCTCATCTTATCTCTGTTTCTCATGCACTGAGTGTTGATTTTGAAGAAGGATTCATTTACAGTATTAGGGAACCATTAAGGAGCCATATAAAAGCATCAAGAAGTACCATGTCATGGGATCTTTAAAAATAAATAAACAATGCATTTCAAAGTAGAAATAAATGTCCAGCGGGATGAATCTAACAGATCCTAGTAATAATCTATTTGGGTACTCAGTAATGTGAACTAGTGCAGTAAATCCAGTCAACATTGTGATAGTTACATAATCTGTGGTGTGGCTCTGTCCCATAATCCTCAATGTTCTTAGCTTTTAAACCTAATGACATCAATGTTACGCTTTCTTTTTCTAAACTTTATAATTATGATGTCTGTCAGTCTGCCAATATAATTATTTATTTTAGTTTTTTTCATGGCTGATACCGATGCAGAGCAACCAATGGCCCATAAACTCTGCTGATATATTTGGGTATGTGGGTCTGATTTTTATTATTTTCCTCAAATTCTATAATTTAAATTTACTACAAACTCACCCACAAACTTTACCATAAACCTGTAAAAGAGCTGTGTATTCATTCAACCATTATCTCTTTGCACTGTGTTAAAATAAAGTTTAGTGTGTATTTTTTCAGCAGCATATCAACCAAAACAAAATATCGGCTGTGCTGGAGATTTAAGCCTGATAGTTGATGCATTAAAAAGTCAAGTAGAAAGTCTATCTCTAGTTCAGTAAATGAAAATAAACAAATTAATAAATAATATAGAATTGTGTATTGGTGAAACACTAAACAAGCCTGACACTACACGCTGCATTTCTGGTTCCGTTCAAGTTTGTTTGACTTGATGCAAAGTGACTGAGGCCGATGATTTATTCACAGTCTCAGAGCAGTGCAGCCATCACATCAGAGCTGACAAGAACAAGACCAGACCGTGAAGAGCCAAAATGGACGAGAAGGTGGTAAACCAGCAACAAACTGAATCTCAAGTATTAATCCAATGACATCACGCTGAGGGTGGTCTACATGCATGTCTGAAAAAGTTTTAAGATAGTCTAAAAACAAAACAAAAAAAAAGTGTTCATGGTCCTGTTTAGGAGTTTGAACAAAAAGGTGAGAGTGACTATTTGAAAATTTGTTGGCTAATGCTAAATAGCTTGTGACTGTAATTGTATGTGTGAGAGACATAACACACAACAAATCATCTCACCTGTTCTAGTTCCAGCTACGTCAGATGATCTTTATGGTCAGATTGCGTTAAAACAAAGCACAGATTGAGTAACTTGAGTAACAGAGCTTCAGACAGAATAGTTCCTATAGTTAGCTTCACACCCCCAGGAAATGTTGATGACATAAGCTGCAAAGTATCAATAGCAGAAATAGCCCTTATGGGTCGAAGGATGCTCCAATTGCATGTAGGATCCATAAGTTTAAGATTTATGGCTGTTAATTTTATGTCCTATAGAAAATGTAATGGTGCCATCCAGGTTTGACTACTGGGAGGCATGGGGCCTTTATGTGCAGAGTTTGCATATTCTCTTTGTGTCTGGGTGGTTTCCTCTGGGTACTCCAGTTTCCCCCATCAATGCGAAACATGCAAAATATGGTCAAATCCTCCAACAAAGGTAGTGCTGACCAAGCCTAGCTCAACATCTGATTTGTTTTATCCACACCTTGAACACATAAAACCTGCATCTTTAGGCTGAGTTCTTCTCTCAAACAGAAAATACTCCACCTTGTGATGTCATATGGTAATACAGGAAGTGCTCCACTGTGATTTTAAACTCCATACACCTTCATTAGAATCATTTGGAGCTCTGGAACTGCCAATCTCTACTGAACAAAAGGTAAAAGGTACAAGGTGGAACAGAGGATTTTGAGCTTGACAGACTAATAATAAATGATTACTCAAACATGTATGAATGAAACAAAGGATAAGGTAAAAACATTCTAATATCATAAGCTCATAAGAGTAAATTTTGCTTAATATAGGACCTTTAAATGATGGTGTTACGAAATAATGTCGATAGAATTTTAAATTGTCGTTTTAAATGAAAAACATCACCATCAAAATAGGATGCATAGAAATTGTATGTAATGAAAATGCATTTCGTCTTAAGTCAGCAGTTATAACATGTCATTACTGATTTTGTCTTTATGTGGGTTAAGTGGAAACATCTCCATCTCTTAATTTCTTTCCCATGCCATTATATCTGAAACATGAAGATAAGCTAATGCGTTGAAATAGAGTTTTAAGATGGATAAATGATGATTTGTGCATTAATATGTTTCTAGTTTTAACTATTTCATCTCTGAAAGTAGATTTGGTTCCCCTGAACAAACATCATAAAGTCTCTTAATCAAAGCAAGGACCACACCTGTGTTTACCTGTTAAATACACAAAGCAGAATGGTCTTTTCTATCACACATATCTTATTATGTTCCTGCATAAAAGTACAAAAGTGATGACATCCCTTAAAGCTCCAATGTTCGTTTCAATTTTGGATAAAAGAAAGTGCCAGCCACCTCTGCTGCTGCACAAAATGGGAAAGAGAAAATTGGTTTGATAATTGTGCTAGGTAAAAGGAGGAAGCTAACATTCAATATGGACAGAGATAAAGCGCTTCAGCTATGGTGCTTTGTATCAGGGTAATTCTACACCATCAGTTCAAAACCTCACGGCACTATCCAATGGCCACATAATCATATTTGACTTATTATTATAAGCAGTGTATTTCTAGAACGGTAACATCTTGCATGCAGACACCCTCGATCTTGCCAGTTCCCTTCATACTAGTTTGTTTGAGAAAACTTTTCTGGCATTATGAGGCACAGTAGGGAGAAAATTCTGTTGTGCAAAGTGTACATTTTTAACACCTGTCAATGTCAATATGTGTTCATTTCTAGACATGCATATATAGTATACAGAAACACTGTACAGGAAAAGATAAAATCTTATTATTCAACACTTTCCCCAAGATCACAGAATCTCCTCTTTATTTCTTCCAGACTGTATTAGCTATAACAAGTTAACATTTATATATAGCACTGAATCAAAATATTAGCAGGGTGAATTTGATTGCTGTACAAAAATGTTAACCAAAATTGTTAACTGTCATGCAGTATAACTGATATGCACAGACTGTCTGAAGAGCATATGACAAAATGCACTGGGGTCCATATCTGCTGTGAACATATTGGTGTCCCTGTGAAGGTGAAAACTGCCACAGTGGATGCTGGACAGCAGTGCCACAGGAGGAAAAGAAACCTAATCCAAATGAGCTCCGACAGAAGGAGCCATACTCACAGTCTGTTCTCTGACCACTGATGGCTGCAGTCTGCATATAACACCATACAAAGTGTTCAGATGCATCAACAACACCAGTGTGCCAGGGAATAGGTTTGAGCTCAAATATGATCACAGACATGTATTTGTGTGTATTGATTAGTCATGATTCACACAGACACACACCATGCTTTTCACTAATGCAGTGCATTATTTTGTCTTTTATGGTTCCATTTTACTGACGTGCATAAGGACAATGTTCAGTAGTCTGTTTTGACTTGTGCCTGTAAAAATAAACAGACATGAAAAAAGCATCAGCTGTTCCCTAGATTATGCTCTGAAACGTGCCCAGTGCATGCATGCTATTAGTACATTCACCCAGGGGGCAGTCACTGCACCAAGCGGTGAATATCAAAGCATAACCATAATACATCAGTTAACGTTGCAGTGTCATGCCACTGTCATTCACTCCAGGGCACAGGCGCGCACAGCCCGGGAACGCGCGTAAAGTAAAATGCAATGTTTTATTACAGTGAAATGACTCTTATGATTACTCTTATGATGCTGAAGCTGTCCTAGTCATAAATGAACTGCTCTATTTGTGTCTATTCATGTTTAGTCATTCCACACACACATGGCCCACTGCAAAAGGCACAATAAATGACCTTATTCATCATACTGTCTCACCATATGTCTCTTTGTACGGCGGCACGGTGACATCCTGCAGCTCTTCGGTCCAGCCCTCCTCTTCAGCCTGACTTTGGGACAGTGAACCTGGAGGACCGCTGTGACCACTCTCTTTGTCAGCCCGTCTCTGCGGATGCGGCTGCTCCTCCTCGCCTGCCTCCGCGATGTAGTGGTCCGAGTCCGACTCGCCCGACGTGCTGTAGAAGAGGTTGTCGCTGCTGTCGTCCCCGGACTCGCCAAAAACGTCGTCGGATATCTGCAGGCTCTCGTACCGGGAGCGGGCCGCTTCCAGGAGAGACAGCGCCTTCCGCCCGCACTCCGCCATCTCTCTCCACTGATGCACTTCTCCTTATCCCTGTAGTGGTCACGGTTCGCTTTTGCAGCACCTCTTTCCTTGTCTTGTAATGCAGAAGCGACAGGACACTGGTGGGCAAAAACGGTGATTCCCCAATCCCCAAGATTCAAAGCCCACCGGTCAAAACCTTATGGGGCTCCAATGAGAGCTGTCCTCTCCAAGGGTACTGAATCTTTCCGCCCCCCGCCTACAGCGCTGCACATTGGGCCATATGGAGGTTGTAGTAGCATCGGCTTTTCAGGATCAGAGCATTTTTCCTCTCTTACACAAGTAGAGAGAGGAAACAGAGAGAGTGTAGTGGCTGCGCCAGCATCACCTGACTCTGTGGTCCTGCCCTGCTGTCCAATGAGCTCCAGCGAGGAGAGGATGGTGGCTGCAGAGAGCCAACCTCGCACATGTGGTGGGAGTGAATTGCTGTAAAAATTCAACAGTGGAATAAATCCAAATTTAATACGCCTGCCTGTTTATTATATACGTTGTAGGTCTACATCAAATAAAAATACACTACTGTTTCAGTATATTTCTCACGTGTGTCACTGAGACGACAGAGGCTCAGTTCAGGTTTAGAGGGTTTACTCTGTTTAACAAACACAAATAGCTAAAACTGAGTCTGACGGGTCCAGCATGTATCTACTGGCAAAAAATAATACACCCAATAAAAGTAAATGAGAAAATAAGTAAAAAAAAAAAAAAAAAAAAAAATTATTTTTAAGAGTATGATTTTCATAACAATTACCTTGTTAAAATATTAAGTGATAAAGAAAAGACATTAGCGGTTCATTTACGACAGAGACAAGACTATTTACAAAATGCAGATTAAGAAAAAATAACAGTTTTCTCTGCACCTCAAATTAGGAGATGGGGCAGCTGATCGTCAAAATCGCACAAATCGAGTAACCGTCACTTTTATGGAGCTACAACAGGGGGCGCTGTTTTCTTTGGGGCTTCCTGCTTCTTGCTCGTGGGATGCGCTTGCCATGTTTGCGGAAGTAAATGATTTAGCGTAAAGCTGCAAACTGCAAATGCGATATTTTCTTATTAATTTGAATTTGTGGACCTTGAGATGAATCTCCCAAAAGGACCAGACTCTTTATGCTTCGATAAAGATGTTTTTATGAAGGTATGATTTTAATTTACAACTTAAATCGTATGTATTTGAAAATTGCCGGGTGCTAGCTACGTAAATGTCACTTGACGTTTAACCAATGTTAATAAAAGCATAATAGAAAATAACGTGGTAGACTAGACTAACTAAGAATATAACTTTACATACAAAATCAAAATTATTATCATGCTGCTCTTAAATGACAAATGTGTGGTATCTATGTAGTGTGTGTACGTAGTCTGCTAATCCCTCTGTATCAGTCAGTTATATTTTGTTTGTCTTTGTTTTTTGCAGGATGATTTTGACGTTGACCAGTTTGTGTCAGAATGCAGGAAGCAGGTGCAACTGGAGGAGATGCGAGAGGACTTGGAGCTCTACTATAAGTTACTTAAAACTGCAATGGTGGAGCTCATAAACAAAGACTATGCAGATTTTGTCAACCTGTCCACCAATCTGGTCAGTTGTCATTCTTGCACTAACCATATCCCACTGATCTGTTTGCATTCAGGAAATTCTATTTTACATTTTATCATGAAATTTAAGCAAACCTACTGGACTTAGTGTTTGCGGCCAGTGTTTCACTACCATCCAGTTAGCTTCTTTCGGGCTTTGTGTTAGTGATGATGGCTCCCACCAGATGTAGCAGTGGAAAAGTTTACTGTGATAATATCTTGCCCGCTAACATCTCAAGAACTGTTTCAATTATGTTGCATTTTGATGTGGAAATCCTGAGCTGATGAATAGTTACTTGATTAAATTATCTTCTCCATATCAGGTTGGGATGGACAAGTCCCTCAACCAGCTGTCTGTTCCTTTAGGTCAGTTGCGTGAGGAAGTGATGGTAAGTGTTGTTGAGGTGTTCAGCTCATTATGTAAATTAATACATACTTTCTTACATCGTTGTTATGCATTGTTTTGCAGAGTTTGAGGTCTTGTGTGAGTGAAGTAATTCAGGCTATTGACAACCAGCTGTCCAAACGAGAAGATCTACAAAATAAAAAGGTTAGAAATATTTTGGCATCATTTTTGAATAATTCTTGCATCCTTTGTGAACATCTTTTTATCCTTTTCCCTTAGGTGTGTGTGTTAAGACTTATTCAGGTGGTGAGATCTGTAGAGAAAATTGAGAAGATCCTAAATTCACAAAATTCCAAAGAGTCACACTCTTTGGAAAACAGCAGGTAGGACTGTGACTATCGGCTATTAGAATTTCATCATTAGTGCACCTCAGATTATTTGTTGTGAATGTAAAATAAATTACTTCCTGTATGTTTGTGTCTGTTTTTAGTCCTTTGTTAGCAGGGCAGATCCTGGAGAGAATAGCCACAGAGTTCAACCAGCTGCAGTTCCACGCTGTACAGAGCAAAGGCATGCCCCTCCTGGATAAAGTCAGACCTGTAAGTGAGTGGGGGCCAAGGAAATTCAATTACTTATTTTAATCATGGATGTTAATTTACAGTTCATGGATTTTTATGCCTAGATTTTTCTTTGAACATCCACAATTTTATTTTATAGGCTTCAGTGTTAGGTTGTATTTCTAAAAGACTTAAACAACTTGGACAAACTTTATTTGTCTATAAGGGAAATTACTTGAACTCAGTAACTCACACATGACATAACAACAAAGAGAAAATGGTAATAATGGTAATGATAAATTCAAAATAGCAAAAAATAGCTAGAGAATGGTGTCAATTAAGGCATAATTATATACACATATATGTACAAGTAAAAGTTAAAATAAAATAGAAATAAGTAATAAAATATCTCATATCTATCACAGTATACAATAAGTTGTAATACAGTAAAACATTGTACAGCTACTATATTTCTGACATGTATAAAATGTTTGCTATATAGCGCATTGCAGGTATCACTTCAATGCTCCAGCAATCTCTGGAGGGTCTTCTGATTGAGGGGCTTCAGACGTCTAATTTGGACATGGTGCGTCACTGCTTAAGGACATATGCAACTATTGATAAAACCAGAGATGCAGAGGCCCTGGTGGGTCAGGTGCTGGTTAAACCCTACATGGATCAGGTAAACCCACTGCTACTATACAATGAATATAAGTTATCTTGGAAAACAAACTACTACTATTCTACTGTATGATGTACTTTTAGGTCATATTGGAAGACATGGTGAAATCTAGCCCCAATGGTCTCCATGTGATGTATACTAGACTATTGGAGTTTGTGCCTCATCACTGCAGATTGCTTCGAGAGGTGACTGGAGGTGCCATCTCCAGGTATTATACATTATTTATAAATCGGTCACTACCACGGTTCATGTCTATTATTCTAACATTGTGTTGTTATCCAGTGACAAAGCTGATACAGTGCCTGGATATGACTTCCTTGTAAATTCTGTGTGGCCTGAAATTGTCAAAGGAATTGAAGACCGGTTGGCTTATCTGTTCAATCCTGGAAATCCTGACATATTTTATGAGGTAACTTACAGATTCATATCTAATGACTATTTTGAAGTAAATTTAGCATTTAATTTGAATTATTTTGTCTATCTTTATATTCTTTAGCGATACAGTACAAGTATGGAGTTTGTTGGAAAATTTGAACGACAGTGCAGCTCACAAGCCAGTGTGAAGAGGCTGAGAGTCCATCCTGCTTACGTTGCCTTCCAAAACAAGTGGAACCTTCCAGTCTACTTTCAGCTACGGTACACAAGATTTTCGCGTGTGCTTTAATTACGCAAGGCTTTCTGCGTTATAAAGAAAATCCTGTTCAGCACTTTTCTTAAGATTTTTAACAATTACAAAAACACAAATCTATAGTTAGAATGATCATAATTATAGACCTTAAATGCTGACATGATAAAACAAAAACCTATATGTGTGTCAGTACAAAAAGTCAGTAATGTGAAACTGGACCTTGCTATCACACTTATTGATTTTTGTGAAACTGTAGAGAAGATCTGTGACCACCCACACAAAGTTTATTAAATACACAAAGAACAGGTTGTTTGCTGCATGTCAAGGCAGGACTAATAGAAAATTTAATAGAATAGAAATTACCTTGTTGTGTGTAATAACAAATAAGTTTTTTTGGGGGTGTCTTCCAGGTACAAGGAAGTAGCAGGAAGTTTTGAAAATTCCATTAGTGATGGCTTGGAGACAGCACCGGGTATAAAAACGATTACATCTTTAAAAAGCTATGCAAAAAGTGTAATAATTTTCTTATAGAACTTGTGTCTGTTCACGTGTAGCTACTAGTGCCTTTCACCTAAAGGTGTCGGGGGTATTGTGGTCCTGCCTGGTCAGGTGTTGGTCTGACAAGATCTACCTGTCACCTCTGGCTCATCGCTTCTGGAAGCTCACGCTGCAGCTTTATTCACGATATGCAAAGTTCCTTGAAGAGGTTAGAAATAATAATACGCAAAATAAACATATAATGTCTATAGGTTACATTCTACTATATATACACACAATATATGCATATTATTTATTGTCTTTGTACTATTTACACACTTCAAAGGATGTATGTTAATCTATGTATACTACTATACTTTTTAAAATGTTAAAATTATCTGTACAATCTGTTTCTCAAGGTTTTGACTAAACCCTCGGTCCCAGAGGTGCCCAAAGAGCCAGCCAGGCCTTTACCAAGCTCAGCCTCCTCCACCTCTAGCCGCACCTCTCTGGAGGACGGAGGCAGTGAGAGTGGTAGTCCTACGTCCTTGTCCACTAAGCAGCTCATCTATATTGCAGCTGATGTTCAAAAGCTGCAAGAGCAGGTATGTATAATACATAAATATTTATTATATATGTAATACACCCAATAATTAAATGTGAAAAAATCTCTTAACATTTTTTCAGAAAATATTTGTTCTCTATGTGATATGCATTTGGAATTTGATGATTAATGTACCAGAACAATAAATTATTTTATTTGTTTTTCTTTTCCCAGATGCCACAATTGTCAGAGATGGTCAAACAAAGATTGAAAGCTCTCAGTTTTACTAATTTCTCAATAGTGGAAGGTGAGTCATTATACTGTGTATTTATAATGATTGGAACTAATGACCGTAGATCACTTAAAGCCCCAGTGTGTAGGATTCTTGGTGCATAGGTGGATGGTGCTATTGCACTTTCTGTTGTAGCTACGGCAGACCTCGAGGGTCACCCGGGCGCGCGCATGAGCCGTGCGCCGCTACTGTATAAATAAAACGCGGTCCCGTTTTTTTTTTTTTTTTCTTTTCTCATGAAAACACATATTCCCGATCATGTACCATGACACTCTACACATCAAATGAAACCTTACAGTCTCCTCTTTTTGACTATGCAATTCATTTCCCTGCACAATAATCACTCCCTGAGCACATGGGGCTTTTATACGGAAAAGCACAAAACGAGGTTAGCTTACCTTAGAATGCTTTGCACAGGTCAAACTCTGTATTTCACCATAAACTTGCTCTCAATTTGTCCGTAAGGATCCAGCGAATAAAATCCAGTAAAACAATTTAGTCCAAAACACGTGTTAGATCCATTACGACGTCTGATCCGGCAGCATGCTTGTGTTGTTTACCCAAAACCACAAGCCTTGGCGAAGGCGGAGCCCAAATGTCCTTCTGTGGCTCTCGTATTCAAAATGGCTGCCTCTGCATGGGGAAGATCCCCCTTTTATGTGACTATATCTAAGTCCAAAAGAATACTTTGATTTCATGATGGAAGTGAAAAGGCTTGGAAAACAATGTATTTTTGAATGGGTATCTTCAATTTCAGTAATTAACGGGTAAAAATCTTACACACTGTCCCTTTAAAAACGTTTAATTTCTTGACATGTGTTGATTTAATTTTTCAGATGCGCTTGTGGATTCAAAGGCTTGTCTTTCTAGTAGCATTCCCACTCTCAACACTCGAATGACACAACACCTCACAGAACGATGCTGCCGCTTTTTGAAAAGTGCCTCTGAGGTTCCTCGGCTCTACCGCAGAACAAACAAGGTCAGGATTCTGAATAGCTGACATTGAGGCGCACATTGCTGACTGCTGTATTGTAGATTAACAATGATCAGAAGAATTTCTGCTTGTCAGATTGGCTATTTGTACAGTGAACCCTCGCTGTATCGCGGTTCACTCTTCGCGGCCTCGCTGTTTCGCGGATTTTTTTTTCCAATTTTTTTTTTTTTTTTTTTTAATTTTTTTATAGTGTAACTTTTTTTTACAGTGTAACATTCTGTCCTGCGCCCTGATTAGCTAAGAGACTAGACCAGGACTAAACCAGGTCTAAAGCAGGTCTAAACCAGGACTAAACCAGGTCTAAACCAGGACTAAACCAGGTCTAGACCAGGGATGGTAGGGACAGAGTCTCTGATGTCCTTCACGAGAGCGCCTGGGTGACAGGAGGTGTGGCCTTTGTTTACTTGAACGAGCCATGGAAGAGAGTGCGAGCCGGACCATGGAAGAGCCAAAAATCAACATGGACGGGCCTGGCGCCTGGCCGCGCGGCGTCCGGGGGAGCCGCAGCGGTGGCTCTCCCCGCTGGTTAATCAGCGGGGAGAGCCCTCGAATGTGGATTCGAGGGAGCCGCAGCGGGGGGAGGACACTCGTGCGCACAGAGGAGACAGTGGCTCTTCCCCGTGAGAGGACGAGAGGACGAACCCGACCCCGTCCTAGAGAGCTGTGGAGTATTGGCGACGCATTGATAGCGGTCTGATTTTGGAGCCGGGGTGAAATGCAACCAACTCTTGTGAGCGCAGGTTGGTCTTACCTGGTCTTGTGGTGCTCAGAGGCGTCTGTTAGCGGTTTGGCACTGTTAGCAGTGGCTTGAGTCTTGCCCAAAATGATATCCAGGTCGCTTTCCACTCGACTTTCGCACATGGCATGGATATGTGGTACCAAAACAAACACACGTGTCCGCGCGCACGTGTCCGCGCGCACGTGTCCGCGCGCACGTGTCCGCGTGTCACGTGCCCCCCCCCCACTATTAATATATTTTAATGAAAATCTACAAAAGTTTGAGTGTTTAAACAAGAGAAAAATGTTAATACCAGTCTCAGAAAGGTGTATAATGTGTCTGGTGAAGCGTTTTCAGCCTTAAAACATGTAGAATAATTGTAAAATATAAAATTGTCCTACTTCGCGGATTTCACTTATTGCGGGCTATTTCTGGAACCTAACCCCCGCGATAAACGAGGGTTCACTGTAATAAGAAATTTTGTTGTCCATACAGGACCTGCCTGTTCGAGCATCTGCATACATGGACAATGCCCTGCGTCCCTTACATCAGGTATTGACAGACTCAACAGGATTGGTTAGTCCCTCCACAGCTCACGAGTGGTTAAGAGTTACGCTGTGTGACTGTACACAGAGGTAAGACAAGTAAACCCCATAACAGTGATGCATGTACCCTCCTTAAAGGCTTATATTTTCATGTAATTTTGAGGTATTATGAGACCATCTCAGAGGTGCTGAGCTCAGTGAAAAAGATGGAGGAGAGCTTGAAACGCCTAAAGCAAGCCAGGAAAGGCCCGAGTGCAACTGCAACAACAGCAGCCAATGGTGGGCCCACGGACGACAGCAAGATCCGGCTTCAGCTGGCACTGGATGTCCAGTACCTCGGGGAACAGGTAAACACAAAATATGAAACATGCAAAACACTATGTGAAAAAACTATGTGCTCTATGTTTAATGTCCTGCTTTAATACACAATGTTTATATTTCAGATCGAAAAGATGGGTCTGCAGCCAAGTGACATCACAATGTTTTCTGCTCTCCATGAGCTGGTTAAAGAAGCCAAAGAGCTCGCTGAACACAGCTAGTAGTCGGGTTCACTATGGCAATTTGACAAATGGCATTTGGTTTTATTTGTTTCATTTTTTTAATTTTTTAAAATCAGATCAAACCTTCCAATTTTTTCATTAGTTCCCCAGTTGCCCACTTCTTACCAAACCTTTTTTTTTTCTTTTTTTTTTACATAATTTATGTAATATTTATTGTCTGATTTTTGTCTGAGCAAAATCTGTGCTGTTAAAATGGAAAACACAGCTTATGCAGCCTTTAGTGCCTGATTCTTGTTGTTACCAGAATTAACTGTTATGGGATCATTGTACAAAAAATGAATAACTATTCAATTTTGTTAAACAGGGCATGACTGATGCTATAGTAGATTATTGTAACACAAAATATAAGGTTAGCTTCATGTTTTCTATGGCATGGCGAAGGATTTATTCAAACGAATAAGACAGTGTAAAAGAAAACGTGTGTTGAAATTATATATATATGGTGTCAATAAATTTTGTTTATTGAAATATTTCTATACTGATTAGACCATGCAATTTTGATTACCAGTTCAGAATGGTTTAAATTGTTGTTTTTTGTGATCCTGTATTGAATGTGCATACAAAGATAAGGAATTTCTGCCAATTCGAGTTTTTAGAAAGTTTATTTTTAGAAATCCCACATCATCAAGAACAGACACTTACATTAAGTAAGCACTAGTACAAAACTATAGTCACAGTATCAGAACACTGCTGTCATACATAATATACAAAGCACTTATATTTAGTGATATTTATAAATACTGACGAAGTTACAAGTTCTCCTTCACATTTTAAGATTATTCCTATGTGGCCTAGTACAGTGTAAAAATAGTGCTATAAGTCCTATTTAGCATGTATAGTTAATTTTAGAGGGCAGGATTAGTGACCTTGCCCAACAACAGTATAGCACCAGAGTCTCTCTCTATGACTGAGAAGAAGAAAGGCCGGTTGATGGACAGTTTCAGAGGGATGCCACCTTCCTGAGTCTTGGCTTGAGCTTCAGCGCCTTCTTCTGACATCTCAAACATGACCTTATTGATTGCCTGACACACATAATCAGTAAATTACATTCACAATTCCAATTACATTCTTGTACACAAATGAATGACATGCTGCTTACCTTATCGACAGTGAAGGGTTTGGTGCTGCTGAGTTGGTTGAACTCGGCCTGAGCACCCAAGAGTCTGACCTCGATCTCTGGATCCATGTTGGTCAGAAGGTCACGCAGATTATTCACAGCAGACATGGAGAACTTTGGCAGTGACAGCTCTAGAAGACTGGATGGGAATGCAAATATAAAAGTTTATTATTGTTACATACACTAAAAAAGTTATAAAAGGTAATGTGGACAGTTTTATCTTACAAAAATGTAATTACAAGGTGTAGAATTTGCCCACCCTTCTTGCAGGTTTGCATTCCAGACGGATATAACAGTAAGTAGCTCGGACTCTATTTCTCTCAGGCTAGTGCCTTCATGGGGTAGGACCAGTAACATGTAGGATCTCTTGCTCAGAGACAGTTTGACCACTGTGCAGCGCCGAACCTAAAGGGTGGAAGGAGAAATTGCTTTATGTGAGTTAAGATTTCAAAGTCTTATTTTGATTGTTGTTGAACATTTACCTTATCATTTAGGTAGTGGTAGGGACCTGTGTGCGTCATCAGTGGAACCATGACAGTGGTCGTCTCATCTACATGAAACTCTTGCTGTAAGGTTTTTTCAGGCTGGAAGACTGTTTTCCAATTACCTGGAAAGATTTTTTTGAAATGCATTTAAAAGATGTGTTGAATTTGCCCAATTTACAATAAGAAGTGTTTGTTTTTTTTTACTGCAAATTTAAAATAATAACAGACAGAGTCAACATTAAGGTTCTGAGCCTGATTAACGGAGTGTTGGCTAATCAAGTCTTTGAATGTTTCCATGTAACTGATCATAGACCACCAGTCTGTAGTCCAATCTTTTTTATGTGTTTTAATGTGACGCTTGATGAAAAAAGTTCATACTATTTAAAATTACCTCTAAATGATGCATTTAAAATCTCTTGACTTACCTTGGAAATTGAAGAAGCTGAGAAACAACAGGTTGCTGCTTGTGTTTAGTTCAGTGAAGATGTTTTTTATTTTGTCCCCTGATGTCTTTTCTATAAAGCTGTTGATCTGCCGCTCTGCCTCCTGTGTGTTGGAGAAGTCCAGACTGCGGATGAAGGATGAGTCAGAAAAGTCCTGTGTCCCGTCGACAAAGTCTGTGGACAGCTGCATGCGCGTTGTCGGAGTGAACGCCCACACCTGTGTGCTGATCTCATCCTTCGGCCCATCGTCCACCAGAGAATTGATGCTTTGCAGAGTCCTCAACACTCTGTGTCCATCCACAAAAGACACACAGTCCACACCATCAGTGGCACTGCTCAGCCCCAGGAGTTGCTGAGAGACAAGAGAACAAATAGTGTTTGCTACATAGTACATACATAGTGTGTGTGTGTGTGTGTGTGTATATATATATATATATATATATATATATATATATATATATATATATATATATAAACATATATATACACACACACACACACACTACTATGAACTGAAGTAGAGTGTATTCCTTATTATTAGTTATTTGTTTTTCAAAACAATACTGAAACAATTGCATGTTTCAGAAAATAAAATATTGAATATTGATCTTTCAGTTAGATCAGTCATTCATTTTAGTAATAGTAACAAATCAGACTAAAGACCTGGTAGAAGCTGGCTGTTTTCTTGGATGCTCCAAGAAAAAATGTGACGAGGGAGCCAAATGTGTTGACTGGAGATAAGAGCGTGTTGCTGCTCTGCTGTTTGGTACTAAGCGCTTGGTACATTCTCAGGCCCAGAGAGTTCAACAGCTCTGCTAAAACAGCCGCCCTCTCTCTGATGATCTGTCTGTCAGTGTCCTCTTGGAACATGTCCCTCGTGTCCATGGTCAGGATGTTCAGATCAAGGGGTGCCACGGTGACGGTCTCAAAGGGCTGGGTTTGGGTCGACAGAGTCTCACAGCTGACATTTTCAACAGCAAACAGGGAGAAAGGGTGAACGTAGACTCGGTTTGCTCTGCTCCCAGCAAAGATAAATGAGCAGAGGAGGAGGAGGAGGGAAAATTTCTTCATTTTGACAATTGTGAGCTTCTGTGGAAAGGGAAAAAAAGAAGCAGTTTTAATGAAGCAGTTTGAATTAAGGTGTGTTTTCTAACTGGTGCAAGCTAAATAGTGTGTCATTGATAAATTGACTTGTCTTTGTGCAGCTTTAATTTCGCAGGTCAGTGAATGTGAGCAGGCAGTAGCCTTAGTAACAGAGGTCACAGAGCTAATGAGAAGTATGTGAAGGCATGTGCTGGACTGGTGGGATTACTTTTCATTGAAGTTAGTGCCCTGTGGGCTAAACCTTATAAGACAGTCTAAGTAAAATGAAAGAAACATTATTTTGACTTTAACCTTCTTGCAGTCAATAACAAAGCGCTGTCCTGATGATATTGTTACGTAAAATAATTATCTTGTGAGTTGAACGAACAGTGGTGGACTGCTGGACTTTTGGAAGACATGAGCAAACATGTGATTTTCCTGTATTTTGGCAGGAGCACAGGACGTGGCCTTGGTGCTTGATCAATAAAACACGTATGCATTTAAAAAACTGTAATATAATCATATATCCCCTTAATGTATTCAACTCTTCAGTCTCATTGGTAACTTTAATTTAACTTTAAATTTAGTTGAAATGGTAAAAACTTAAAATACATAAAACATAAAATTCAATACTCCTTTTCAGTGCTTATACCATATAAGTATAGAATACATGAAAATACCCACCTCAAATACCCGTTAAGTAAAGATAGATATACAAATGGTCTTATTTGTCTTATCTCACAGGTCACTAATTTACATATTTAAAATCAAAGTTTGCTCTTACCTTGTGATGCTGGCTAATTCCCGGTGCTGAATGAGTACTGACTGACCTGAACCCACTTTTAAAGCTCTCCTTTGCTGTTACTGATTAACCCAAAATCTGGTTTGGGGCTGGTGCAGTAGTGACTGATAGGGTGCTTTGTACTCCCCAACTTCCAATCAATGCATCTGGGTGAAAGCTTAAAGAGAGACCACTCAATGGCTGTTCCCTTGTTGACGTGAAGGCTGTGGTGGTGGTGACCCAATGGCTCTGTGAAAGATGTGTGGGAGAGAAGTGACTCATGCCAGAGATGGACAATTTGTTTGCAAAAAAAGGACAGCTGATTGATTGCGTGTGTTCTTTGAAACTTTGCTCAATCTTAGTTGGAAATTGTTTACGCTGTTCCTAAATTGTTTAGAATTACTTGGTCTGTTCCCACTTGCATCATACATAAGATTGTAGCATGTACATAGTATTATTCCAAAAGTTAAAATACCATAATTAAGGTGTAGGGTAGTCAAAAATAAAATATATAGATACAGTTGGTTCAAATAATATTATTCAAAAGTACCAGTAAGAAGTATCTGATAAGAGTAACATTTTATTGTATTTCTAGATTTCTGTATATAGCTCACAAGTTGAAAATATCAGGTTCAACATTTTCTGGATTTAACTTCTAGATATTTCATAAGTAAATACAATGTTGTGAATGAAGAAATCTGGCTCTTGTAAAACCTTGTAAAGATTTTATCTTATAGTCTTACTCAGTGTTATAGTACACTGATACTAATACCTGAAGAAACATGCTCTTGTTGAAGTGAAAAGTTATAGGTAACATTAACCTCCCTGTGAGTTACTTTGGTGAGTTACTCTATGCTGTCTGTCAAGTGAGATCCAAAAGGGAAAAAACTAAGAAAACATTATACCAGGAACAAGTATATCTATTCATCTTTGTCACTCCCCATGACACATGACTATACACTGGGCAATGAGGACATCCTGCTTGTCCTGAGACCAGAGCAAACAAGTCAAATGTGTCCCACAGTTTATATTTGTTTACGTAGTTTTGTTTACTTAAACATAATCAAACTGTGCCTCTTTTGCACCTAGCCCAACACAAATCTTCTCAGCTTTATGGCCACTATAACCACAAGTATGTGGCAGTGCCAGTATAAAATCCTGATAAATGAAGTGGTGTATGTTAAGAAGGACATCCAGCATAAATTTAAAGGTGCACTCTGTAACTTCTAAGATGGAGGGTCTGCTTACATGGAGATGCTGTTGATTTTCATGGAATGTTCCACAGTAGGGTACTAAACATACAGTATATCTCTCTTGCAATTTTTCAATTACAGGTGTTTTATATCTCAAAGATACATAAAAAACCCACAGATTTACTATGTGCTTCTTCATAGATCTGACGATTAACTTGTCTCCATTGTGAGTACCAAGTTTTTTTTCCCATACCGTGGAATAATCTGTGGAAAACAGTAACATCTCCAGGCAAGTGGCGGCCTCTCCATTAGAAAAGTTACACAATGCACCTTTAAGGAATCAGTTAAAATGATATAAATTGTGACTATAGGATGTGATTATATTAAATTGCTGTTTCTGTTCTGCACTTTTCTGGACGGAGATGTCTGATTTTTTTCCTAGGAGCTGCTGTAGCCACTCCTCCAGTTTGGGGGTTACAGCCAGCTCTTCGTTGAGCCCCTGGTATTTCTCTAGCTTCTTGTGTTCCTTTTTTTTCCCCCTGATGTTACCATCACTTGGTATTGCAATGTCCACCACCACGGTTTTGTTCTGTTGCTTATCCACCACCACTATGTCTGGTTGGTTCGCCATCACCATTCTGTCAGTCTGTATCAGGAAGTCCCACAGGATCTTGGCTCGGTCATGCTCCGCAACCTTCGGAGGTGTTTCCCACCTTGACCTTGGGGTCTCCAGCTCGTACTCTGCACAGTGCCCTATGCCCGCCACTTGGTTGTATATATATATATATATATATATATATATATATATATATATATATATATATATATATATATATATATATATATATATATATATATATATATATATATATATATATATATATATATATATATATATATTAGGGCTGTCAAACGATTAATTTTCTTGATCGCAACTAATCTCAGAAATTTCATAGTTAATTGCGATTAATTGTGATTTATTTTGCATGTTTAAAATTGATATCTTGCAGTAAGACTTCGAATCGTTCGAATCTAAAGTTAAACTCACAATGCAAAGTATTTCTCACCATTTTTTATATTTCAAAAAAGTGCAGAGAAAGGAAAAAGTAACAATGAACCAGTAATAGTGCTTACTTTGAGAAATTGTAAATAAATGATTGAAGCCCGCTCGAGCTGCCTACGGATGCGTAGAAGGAACTAAATACTAGCAAACTCAAAATAGCGCGTTTAACCGACAATGAGTTTAATTAATACAACCAAATGAGCTGCATATGGATGGTAGAATTGCGGAAAATGCTGGCAAACTCTGATCGCGATTAAAAAAATTGTTCGCGATCATAACTCTAATCGCGATTAATCGCGATTAACGCGTTAATATTCCCAGCCCTAATATATATATATATATATATATATATATATATATATATATATATATATATATATATATATATATATGAAATATATATATTTTCATGAACATGCATGACTTACATCACATGGATGTAAAGTTGTAAACAAGCCAAATTTCGGCAGAGTAATCATTAATCATCACCCATATAATCTCACCTAAACCATTCCACACCTTTCTCTGCAAACAGCAGCACCACCACATGTGTGTCTCTCACAGCCATGTTCTTTTATTTAACTTATTCTGTTTTATTATGCTATAAAGGTGTGAAGGGTACAGTATATAAGCCATCTCTTTTTGCAGTGGAGGCATGGTGAGGAGAAAGAGGCTCCAACATGTTGACTCTCGTGTTTCTCTGTGCAGTGATAACCTCCTACGGGGCACAAGGTAAGATACTGGATCTATCGCTTTAATTATTTCTAGTTTTAAGGTACAAGTGGGATCCACCTAATGATGTTTTATAATATTTATATATTTCCAGGCTGGGGAACAACAGGTAAAACTGTGTTTTTCTTGTATTCATATTTTTTCTTTATGAAAGTGGTGTGAGCGTGAGTGTTGGTGGTGGTTGGAGGGACCTATGGTACAGATTGGCAGCCTTGTTTCTGTCAGTCTGCCCCAGGGCAGCTGTGGCTACAATAGGAGCTTACCACCTCTGGGTATGGAGTGAATGAATAATGCACCAAACTGTAAAGAGACTTTGAGCACCTGGAAAAGTGTTATATAAGACTAATGTATTATTATTATGACTACCCTCACCTATGGCCATGAGCTCTGGGTAATGACCGAAAGGACAAGATCGCGGATACAAGCGGCCGAAATGTGTTTCCTCCGCAGAGTGGCTGGGCGCACCCTTAGAGATAGGGTGAGGAGCTCAGTCACACGGGAGGAGCTCGGAGTAGAGCCGCTGCTTCTCCACGTTGAGAGGAGCCAGTTGAGGTGGCTCGGGCATCTGTTTCAGATGCCTCCTGGACGCCTCCCTCGAGAGGTGTTCCGGGCATGTCCCACCGGGAGGAGGCCCCGGGGAAGACCCAGGACGCGCTGGAGGGACTATGTGTCCCGGCTGGCCTGGGAACGCCTTGGGGTCCCCCCGGAGGAGCTGAAGGAAGTGTCCGGGGTGAAGGAGGTCTGGGCGTCCCTGCTTAGACTGTTGCCCCCGCGACCCGGCCCCGGATAAGCGGAAGAAAATGGATGGATGGATGGATGGTATTTTTAGACAGATTAATATTAATTGCATCAAACCTTTTTGGCGCCCTCTCCCTCAGAGCAGCCTTCATGTCGTTATAACTGTGGCTACAACCTGGGAGCCTGCTCCTGCACCAGCTCCTGCACAAACTATGGCACCTGTTGCTCTGACTATCAATGTAAGTGTGTCAACGTGAGAAGTGCTCTGTTTATCACATGTATATGAAGACAAATATGGGACAGACAGTATAACCATTCTTTATTTATGTAGCTTACTGTGCAAGAACAACTGAATCTCCCATTGAAGGTATTCAACTTTATTTCAAATTAATGAATGCAATGTTGTTTAAAAAAAAAAAAAAATGAAGGAGGACCTAATGCGAATATGACCTTCTTTGGTTTTATTTCCTTCCAACAGCATCCACACAAGGTATAAAACAAGAAAAGCATAATATAATAAAGATAGTTCATATTCATACTCGAAAATGAGATTATTTTATGTGGCGTGTCTCAGGTCGTTCATGTCGTTATAACTGTGGAGTACACTTGGGAAGCTGCTCCTGCAGGGATTCTTGTCAATACTATGGCAACTGTTGCCATGACTACCATAGTAAGTGTGGTCTATTGGCCCTATTGACATCACTGTAAGAAAAAGGACATTCAATTAATAAATGTTATATTTTCCTTAGCTTACTGCCCAATGCCAACAACAACAACTACAATGCCATCTACAATGCTTGTAACTTCTTCAGGTATGACTGTCAACTCGTTTTAATTTTAACTATGTGGAAATTAATGTCAGTGGCCCTTCATTCAGGACCTCATTCCTGTCGTTCCTACTGTGGGTATCACCTGTCGGGCTGTTCCTGCACCAGCTCTTGTCAATACTATGGAAACTGTTGCTACGACTACTATTGTGAGCCACTACTACAGCAGATACATTGTTTTCAAAAAGGTCCACTTTAATCTTGTAACAGTTTTACCTTGTACACTTATCATTTAGCTTACTGTTACAGTACAACCCCCTCCAGCCAAACCACAGGTATAGAATATACTTAGAATATACTAATAATGACAACACATTCCTGACATTTTTGTGTTTCTCAGAACAACCTTCATGCCGCTACAATTGTGGGCACTACATGGGGAGCTGCTCCTGCAGCAGCTCTTGTCAATACTATGGCAACTGTTGTAATGATTACTACAGTAAGTCCATGACAACCTTTATTATTTATAAATGCTGGTATAAAGTATTATTGTTTTTTTTCCTCAAACAACAGATTACTGTTCATATACTACAATGATGACTGCAACTCCAGGTAACATTTTAAACATGTTTAAATAGGCTATGTTCTGAAAAAACATTACTGTACAATTCTATAGCTCCTCCTTAAAGAGGTGAAGCTATTCCATTAGTGTAAACTTTACACACACACTGTGACTATCCCTTGTCTTTCTTTTAGAAAACCCTTCATGTCGCAACAACTGTGGCATTTCTTTTGGAAGCTGCTCTTGCTCTAGCTCTTGTCGATACTATGGAAAATGTTGCCCCGACTTCTACTGTAAGCCACAACTAATAACTAAGGACTGTTTTATTAATATAATAAAACAGTCCTTTTTAACTTTATACTGTAACTGAATTGCACATATCCTTATTATTTAGCTTACTGTGACAGTGCAACTAGACCCCCCCCCAGCCAAACCACAGGTACAGAATATACTCAGAATATATTAATAATGTCAAAAAGGCATCCCAACATTCCTGATATTCTTCTTTGTGTTTCTCAGAACAACCTTCATGCCGCTACAATTGTGGGCAACACATGGGGAGCTGCTCCTGCAGCAGCTCCTGTCAATACTATGGCAACTGTTGTAATGATTACTACAGTAAGTCCATGACAACCTTTAATATCCTTATTGTGTATATACATTTTTAAAGTAATAATTCTCCCCAATCATACAGATTACTGCTCATATACTACGAATCCTACAGTGGCGCCTACACCTACAGGTAATATTTTTATTGTTATTTAATGTTACTTGGGAACTACCTATTTATGGTCTCATGTGGTGTATAAGCTAGCTCCTTAAAGAGACATGTATTTTATTAGTTTACACATCCATTGTCCTTCTTAGAAAACCCTTCATGTCGCAACAACTGTGGCTCTTATTTTGGAAGCTGCTCTTGCTCCAGCTCTTGTGAATACAATGGCAACTGTTGCCACGACTACTACTGTGAGTGTGTCACAAGCAAATATTTATTAAGATGGATGATTTTCTTCAGATGTATGAATTCTTTACAAATGACATAACACACAAATGCATGTAATAATTCTTCTCTGTTATTCAGATTTCTGCTCTTACCATACCACCAGCAGCCCAGGTATTAAATTAGCCCGTTAAACAAATACATTGAACTCTTTCCAGTGTATTGATTCTAGATGCTCTTTACCATTAGGTGCAAACTGTGGAGGCTCTCTCTTTGGCTCAGGCTCTTTCTCCAGCCCTAACTACCCTTACCACTACCCAGAAAACTCCCGCTGTGTCTGGCAGATCAGGGCATCATCTGAGCAGAACATCTATCTCACATTCACATACCTGGAGTAAGTTCTCCGGTCACTTCAAACTGAACAACCATATATTAATTTATCCTCAGTGACTTTTTCAAATCTCAACAGACTGGAAAACTGCTGCAGTTGTGACTACATTAATATCTACGATGGACCATCCGTAGGGTCTAGGCTCTTGGGAAAAGTTTGTAATAACAGTAACCAGACTTCTTTCCACTCCTCCTCCAACTATTTGACTGTGCTCTTCCGTACTGACTCCTCGGTGGTAGGACATGGATTTAATGCAGAGTTTACAAGCTCACTGTCACCTGGCCTAGGTACTAATGAAAACAATTAAATAAAACAGTTTCAAGGTGCACTGTGTAAATTCTCTGGGGGAGTATCCGTCACTTGCTTGTTTCTGTGGATCACTGCTCTGCTTTGAATGTTCCACAGTATGACATTAGACAGCTCTACCTTTTACATTTATTCATTTACAGGAGATTTTATAACTCCAAAATACTAAACAGGCTTTCTGACTGTGATTGGGGTTATCTCTCCACAAATCTGACCTGTAACATGGCCTGGCTTAGTCTCCATGAAGATAGAAAGGTTTAATACGATACTGTGAAACATTCCAGACAAAAGTAATAACATCTCCATGGAGAAAAGCATTTGACGGACCCTCCACCAGAAAAGTTACACAATGCATCTTTAAATGTATCCAGTATTACAATAAGATGGTTCTTCAACAGGTCGAGTGGACTGCTCCTCAGACAACATGAACATTGTGATTTCCAGGAGCTACCTTAGCTCAGTTGGTGTCGACGCCTACAATCTGTATTTGAATGACCAGTACTGCAGACCGGAAATCTCCTATTACAATGTGGTCTTCAGGTTTCCCATTAACACTTGCGGTACTGTCCGGGAGGTAATACACTCAACTGATATCATATATTTCATAGTTTAATTCTTATTGGTCATTAATAATTGGAGACATCTAAACATTATAGTTTAAATTTAAGATGGAGAACATATAATGGTAATATGGTGTAATTGGCTGTTAAACTGTCAGGTTGCAGATTTGCTGACTTGATTTATGGTTAGTATCTGTAATTTCTGGGCTTATCCATATGAAACAAAAATGGGCGCAAAGTTCAATGCTACAATTCACATAAATAAACAAAAGCAGATTTTTTTCCACAAGCTCCTAAAAGTGGTGCCATTATCTAACCCCGAAGACATGATTCTTGTCAGTAAAAAAAAACAAAAAACTTGAAACCACAAGACTGATATGGCAAGTTTGTAGAGCCAATAAGGTTCAAGATTTGGAGAACATAAGTTTGGAGATTCCTTTCAAAAACACAAAAGGTTTCAGCTTGCTGTTACATGCAACATTTTGAGGACTTTTTCCCATTCAAAAGTTATAATATTTTATTTTAAATTGAGGATCACTATGGCGATGATCCTAGATTCACTTCATTCTGAAACCCATGGATAGGCTCTAGCTCTCTATCTGTAATTCAAAGCTGCATTGTGTAACTTTTCTGGTGGAGGGTTGTCAGCTGCTTTTCTTCTTGAAGATGTTATTGCTTTGTCTGGTATGTCTCAGAGTATGGTATTAAACCTTTCTATCATCATGAACACCAAACCAGACCAAGTTACAGGTCAGATCTGTGGAGAGAGAACACAGACTGTCAAACGGGATGTCTTCTAGGTATTTTTGAGCTATAAAACCACCTATAATGAATAAATAAAGAATAAATATAAAACAGGACGTGTCATACTGTAGAACATTCCAGGCAGAGCAATGACATATCCATTGAAACAAGCAGGTGACAGACCCCCAACCAAAAAGTTAATCAAACTCTAAAATGGGAATGCAACTACTGGACTTTCTGTTTTCAGCTTGAACACGGCCGAATTGTGTACACCAATGCCCTTCGTGCTTTTTCGTCCAACTATGGAGAGATCACTCGTCAGTCTCTGTTTAGACTGAATGTGAGCTGCAGAATGGAGCAGGACTCTGTTTCTCAGATCATTTATGAAGTCAAACACAATGACAATGTTAGCATCTCCGGATCTGGCAGATTCAACACCTCAATGGCTTTCTACACATCTAGCAACTTCTATTACCAGGTACAAATTAGAAGGAAGTAGACCTTTTCGATCCGAAATACTAACTTACTGCTTTTCTGTTAGGTTACCCAAGTGCCATATCAGGTGAGGCTCAACCAAGATCTTTATGTCCAAGTAAGCCTGAGGCGTGGAGACAGCACCCTGGTAGTATTTCTGGATACTTGTGTGGCCTCCCCCTCACCCCATGACTTTCACAATAGATCCTATGACTTGATTCGCAATGGGTGAGGAAAAATTAAATATTGCTATTAATTAAATTCATATGGTTTGTGGTAAAAAATAAATAAGTAAAAATAAATAAATGGGAGATTATTGTAGTAAGATGTGAATAATTGTCGACTGTAGTGCTTTGTTAGGCTTACAAACCATTTTTATAATTATAAATGCAGAATAGCCTAAACATCGACAGCATGACAGACTGTATAACAGATTAGATCAACTTCTGTGAGGATACGGCCGTCCCCACACGCACTGTCCACTGTTACCCCAATAACAAGCCCTGGATCACCAGCCAGCTGAAGGATCTACTTAATAAGAAGAAACAGGCCTTCAACTCTGGTGACAGATGAGGTGAAGAGGGTGCAACAGTAGCTGAAGGTCCAGCTAAGGCAGGGCCAGGAGGCCTATGAAAGGAAATTGGAGGCTAAACTCAGAAGGTCAAACAGAATAACACCAGAGATGTGTGGAGGGGAATGAAGGCCATCACAGGTCTCTCCAAAACAAAGCATCAGAACAGTAGCCCAGACATATCAACCTGACTCAATTTGCATTTTAATCTTTTCTCATTCCTTGGCACCCCCATCTCTACACCTCCCAGACGCTCAGCCCACACCTGACCACAGACCACTCAGACAGCCATTCATCAGCCCATCACCTCTGCTCCCACACCTAGTCCCACCCCCATGGAGGAACCCAGCTCAGTGTCTTTGTCCGTTTTTAGAAAGCTCACCAAAACAAGTCTCCTGGACCAGACCAAGTCGCCCCTGCGTGCTGAGGACATGTGCAGCACAGGTCACTGGGATCCTGCACTTTCACTTCACACTGATGCTTGAAAGGATACCGGTGCTTTGGAAGACCTCCTGCATTGTGCCAGTGCCCAAAAAGCCTATCCCATCTGGACTTAATGACTTCCGTGTTCGACCAGTTGCTCTGACGTCTCATGTCATGAAAGTGTTTGAGAGACTTGTTCTGGCTCAGCTCAGACTCCTGGTGGCACAATCCCTGGATCCTCTACAATTTGCCTATCAGGCCCACATTAGTGTGGATGATGCTTTAATCTGTCTTCTACAGTGGGCTCACTCTCACCTGGATAGTGTTAAGGGTTGATTGCAAATTTTGTGGAGTGGTCCCAGGGAAACCATCTGCTCCTGAACGTTAACAAGACCGAGGAACTGGTGATTGAAGAGGACACCAGTGGAGTCCATTACCATCCAGGGGCGTGATATGGAGATTGTGGACTGCTACAAGTACCTTGGTGTCCATGTGAACAACAGGCTGGACTGGAGGGACAACTGTAATGCTGTGTATGAGAAGGGCATGAGCAGACTCTACTTTCTGAGAAAGCTCAGCTCTTTCAATGTGTGCAGCAAGTTATTGGAGATCTTCTGCCAGTCTGTGGTGGCCAGGGCCCGTAGTCTGCTGGGGGAGCAGCACCAGTAAAAGGGATTGACAGGGCGGATTGACAAACTGATCCGTAAAGCTGGTCACGTGATCAGCTATGAGCTGGAGACATTTGTCACAGTGAGGGACAGGAGGACACTGGACAAACTGCTCTCCATCATGGACACTCCTGCTCACCCACTGCACCAGACCATAGAGGGACCGAGGAGCTCATTCTCCAACAGGCTCCTACAGTAAGAGATACAATGATAGATACAGGAGTACATTCATACCATACTCCATACAGCTGTTCAACAACTCAATCTTTTGTAATGGATAACCTTATGTCGTTTCAATCATCATATCATTGCACTGCCTTTCTTGTGTCTTGTATATATCTGTGATTTTATATTTTTTATTACTTATTTTTCTATTTTATTTTGACTTGTACATATACATTTATTTATATCATTTTGTCTTATTTGACACCTGTCCCATGCTATCTTTTTGCTACTTATTTAGAATTTATTATTACCATTTATTTTGTACTCTTTGTTATAATATTATATTGTGATGAGTGAGCTACTGTGTCCAAATAATTTCCCTTGCGGATCAATCAAGTTTGTCTAAGTATAAATAACTAGCATAACAAATATAATAAAGTTAGAAAAATATTGATTTAACACATAGGTTAAAACTGCTATTTTAAAAAATGGTTAATTTTGATAGTAGTGTTGTGTTTATGATAGTTATGTATTATATAAAATATAAAATAGACTAACAAACTCTCTTGATCTATAGATGTCGAGTTGACTCCACGTTCTACTCGTACTCCTCTGGCACCAGTCCCTATGCACGATTCAGATTCAAGGCCTTCCAGTTCCTACGTGCCACTGACCACGTGTACCTTCAGTGTACAGTGCTCATCTGTCCAGCCTCGGACTACAACTCCCGCTGTCGCCGCGGCTGCAGCCGAAGAGTGGCCCGAGAGGTGGGCTCAGAGCATGACACTGAAACAGTGGTGCTGGGACCCATTCAGCTTCAGCGTAAGCGTGTTTATATCTATATTTAATTCCTTAATACTGAGATTACATTAAAGTTTGAACTTACTTCTTTTTTTTTTATCTTTTCAGAGCCAAGAAAGAAGAAATTGGCAAAGACAGCTCAGCAGAAGACCAAGGGTTAACTTGAGACTTGAAGTACAAACCATTTTAATCATTTACATTAATCATCACTATTCCTAAAATATAATTTTATACTTAATTAAAAGCATTATGAAAAGACAAAATGTGTGATACTCCATTTCATTAGTTTGATTAAAATTTAACACTTTTTAAAAAATTAAATATTCCAGATTAAGGAGTTCATAATGCATCTATTACCGACATTAACTTTATTGTTAATGTTCCAAATTGTCTAGATGCATATGGTTTTATCAACATTCATTTCTAAATCGGTGTAATCCCTCTATTATGTTGTAAATGCATAAAAAAAGAACCAGAGACAATGGGTTAAAAACACTTTACTTATAAATTAGGTTTGTCAGTCCCACAATAAAATGATTTTTATTCCCAGAGGGATGAAGCATAGCCAAAAGGCATCAACATTCAGTTTTATCTAGTCGACTACAACACAATTTGCAAACCAAGTAAGGCAGTCTGTATGGGACGTCCCCTATCATTGGTAGGCATTGACGAGTATCTGGTCCTTTTAGTATAGGGATTCTTAGCATTCTGACTATTGGGGCCCAACTTTTCCAGTACAAAATAACCTGGGGACTAGCGGTGATTAGTATTATAAAAACTTGTCACAATTTTCATAGACTGACTCTGATCACGATCTAATTGTCACTCATCAATGAAAATACCACCAAAATAGCAATGTTACAAGGATCAGATCACAAACTTTTAATTGAGATACTGCTCAGTCCTATTTTGCACCACTCATTTGACTTTACAGTTACATTACACACACAGCCCTACCTTGGGCCCCTTTGGTTAAAAATCAGTGCTTAAGCATGTTGTTAAATGCACACAACAGTTTTAAAGACACTCTGTGAATTAGAAATCTCACTGCAACATGTTTTGACACATAACAATCAAACCAATACAATACTGAGTAAATATTCAGAAAAGTCCTGGGCTCCACAAATTCTGGTGGGAGTGATAATGACAAAGGATGATAAAAGATTCTACCTGGACGACTGAGGGACTTTTCACGCATCCTAATGACAAAGGATAAAATGTGTCCCTGACGCTACGTGGCAATTCTGAAGGTGAGACACAATACATGAGGATTCTGTCCTAGCTACTGGATACTAAATAATGACATACAATATCAACATATCGGTAAAAGAGGTAAAACAACATAATGACATCTGAAATAAAAATAGTCCTCTGAAAAGTAATGTGTTGTGACAGTAGTTCAAAGTAAGCAGCATCATAGCAAAAAATATTGGCAAAACACTATAGGACAGACAGTTGCCATCCCAAAATAACCTCATTATCAAAATAAAAAAGTTATATTAACTATTAACAAGTGGTGATCTATTCAGGCACTGTAACAAAACTTTTTTTTCCAACCATGTAGGTAAAAACTACAAAATGTCTTCTCAACTTCAACCACAGCTCAATTAAAAATGTAATTAGAACAAGCTCTCACAATCTTCATTCATTTCAGGTATTATACGACTATTACTACTAATGATGTTTACAATTAATTTAGGTGTGACTTATGGAAAGCAGCTCAATGAAAACAGTCTTTTTTCTACTGCAGAAAGATACAAGAGAAATGCTTTCCAATGATGAATAAAAAGATCTTCAACATCCCCAAGTAATTTCTCAACTCAGAACACTGTTCCTTCTTAAAAGGTGCATTACAAAGAATTTAGAAGATTAAAACCTCAGTTTGCAATTTACACAATATCTAGGTTAGAGACTAAATGTGTAAATGTGAAAAAGTTAATCATGATACATTTAAATGTAAGTTTAAAACTAGAATTCTCTGCCAACAGATCTAACATGTTGCACCTTTAATGAAACACTTCAATGGTGATTGTTAAATACACAAAAGAAAACAAGAAGTTTTCCTGTGAAAGCACAATGTGAAAAAGCTAAGCTACATTGAGGCCGAGTATAGGACCAATAAATAAAGACTATAAAATTGAATAAACAACTGAGGAGTCTGAAGTGTTTCTACTGCTTGTGCTGTCCTCGGGCAAAGTGGCAGGCAAAGTCGTACTTGCTCTTGCACTTATAGCCACAGATGTTACACTGGAAAGGGTTCTCGTAGCCATGACAGCCCATGTGGATGGTGTAAAGGATGTTATCAGGAAAGTAGATGTCACAGTGCTGGCAGTGATGCAACGCGTGGGGGTCCTGCAGGGGAGCGGACAGGCCGGGAACTGGAGTGCTGGGTTGGCTGTTGGAGATGCTTGGAGTACTGTTGTGCCTGCTGTGCTCACTACACGGCACTCCTCCTGGACTGCAGTTGCTGTGAGGAGGGGCGCGGGGCTCTGGAGTGATTGGTGAAGAGGAGGAGGCATGTGCCATGCTCGCACTGACCGCCACAGGAGCTGTAGCAGGATGAGGCTGCTGGATGAGGAAAGGTTTCTCATCCACAACAGATTCTGCTCCTGGAGACATGGACCCCTGTGTCTGCACCTGGGCCTCTGATGGGAGGCTGGCCAGTTGGCCTGCCAAAGTTGACAGCTGGTTCAGTGGATTTTCCATGACCATATCATGGTGATGGTGATTCTGGTTCACAGACAGACTTTCTTCACCTGGCCGACTCTGGTTATCATATGCCTCCTGCCGTAGATGCGGCAGCTCATGTGAATAGTCACCAACATTGTCAGCTTTATGTACAACCATTGAGGGAGGGCTGAAGTTGATAAGCAGCCGGCGACCGTAGCTAAGCGAACTAGCTTTCTTTTGTAAAACACTCAGCATTTTCTTGTGAGAAAGTGAGCGGGCCCCTTTCATTGGCAGAAGTTTGTGTCGTCTGCGCCGATGATGAGACAAGTTACTGCGGTCACTACAGCGGAAGGAGCAGAGCTCACACTTGTAGGGCTTCTCTCCTGTATGAGACCTCATGTGGGCTTCTAAATGTCGCTCATACGCTGAAGCAAAGGGGCACAGGTGGCAACGATGAGGCTTCTCTCCTGTTTAAAAAAAAAAAAAAAGGTTCAGACTCGTATATGTTGTTACTGTAAAACCTTCCAATAAACAAGACCTGTATGAATTCGGATGTGCTCGATTAGACGTGCCGTGCCTCTTGTGGCATAGTTGCAGTAGCGGCACTTCAGCTTGCCATCGTAAGTCCTCTCAAAACCATCTACCAAGATCCCTGAGCTGTCCTCTAATGACATTTCCACAGAGGCATGCTCTAGGCCATTCTGGGTGCAGTCTGAAAAGAATAACAAATTACTTCATAAATCATTTTAAATCTTCTGGAAACTAAGTTGATGATCTAATGATTTTCACTTTAACTGACACACTCTGCTGCCAAATAAGACTTAGGAAATAGTAAAACAAAGATTTACCAGCTGGTAGTTCTTCTTCCTCTTTAACGCCACTCACGGAGCCTGAGATCATATTGACGTGTTGAGTCTGTTGGCTGAGGTACTCTTGGAAATCTCTTACGAAGTCCAGAGTGTCTGGCTTTTCCTCCCCCATGGATGCAGACTGGCGCAAACTAAAACGAATAACATTCCTAAAAGTTAGGGCTGGTTTGATACATTTTATAAACACAAAACATAAATAAAAAACAAGCAGCAAAAACTGTTAAAGTCTTAAGTTATATAGAATCATCAGAGGCTGGCAAGTCATATTTGTACTCACCTCTTTAAATGTTGAACAGGTAAAACTTGCGGTGCTGTATGTTTATATGTTGTACAGGCACATTGATGATAATCCACGATAACAACGCAATAAGAGCTCTTTTGGCTGGCTCAGTCTCACGCACCTCTTGATTTTAACATTTTGTTACTAACGCTATCGAAGCTAAGCTAAAGCTAATGCTAGCTTACGTGGACAAAGCATCTTTAAAAACTACACAGACCACTGGGTAGCCAAGGCCATATTATGTCATTTACCATCAAACAAACGAAAAAAAGAAATTCCTTTGACGTTTTAAAACAATTAATCAAAAGAAAAAACCCAAATCCTGTTTTATTTAGGGTTAAAGTTCGCCTGGTTGCATCGGCAGAAACGGTCCCCCTCTTACTTTGGTTCCTACTACAAACAGGTTCCTACATCGAAAATCTCTTATGAAAACATCAAACATAAAAAAAAGTATTATGTATTATGTATTATGTATTATTATCATTATTATTGTATACACCAGGTCTGATCATGCATCTTTATGTCTTAGACACTCTTTCCCCCACCCATTTCTCTTGTAGTACAAAATATGTTGACTCTTGGAAGTGCATAGCTTCTTTTCTCAGCACCTGCAATGTAAATCTTACATTTTTAACACTTACCACTAATGATGTTAACTGATAGCTTCTACTAATATCTGTGACAAGCACTCTTGCAATTACATGTAAGTGGCAAATGAGGCACAACAATTGCAATACTTTCAAAAGCGATTGACTCATTCATGTTTTATTATAATCAATAATTTACAAGAAGACACTTGGTGATATCACATCGCCCCATTTGTGTCACAGTTGTAGGAAAACCACTGAAGAGAGGATGACAAATGGCCAGGTGGAGTGAGGCCCCCATATCCGTTTACCGCATTACAACTAGTACTGAAGTCTTACTGTAATACAAGTGACCTATTGTATATAACACAGTACTATTAACTGTACAGAGGATGTGAGATATTTCCTGTCCCTGTATGTTAAAGTTTTTACTGTACTTGAACTCCTTGTTTTGCTTTGTCTGCTTAATATACGTTGAGTGTTTATAAACCAATGTATAAATAAAATGCATTAATATTATTTTTAATTATCAGCATATTTTGACTGAAATTATGCAAATGTTCCTGTTCTTTTTTTTTTCCCCTTCATTTACCCATGCATACCCATACTCCGATAATTGTAATAATATCCGTTGAAATGAGCACAAGCTTAGAAGTGGCACAAGAAAACATGCTACTTTTTTATTTGTGTGTTTTATTTATTTATGTCTAATATTTATCTTTTTCGAACAGGGATATTTGTATTAAAATAAGAATGACTATGATGATGATAACGTCGCAATAAATTCTAACACTAGATGGCGCCAACATACCACTGATGAATCACGTAGGGCCTAAGCGTCAATGATTACAACTCTATAGCATTATTAAACTACTCCTTCCTATAAGATTCAAAGATAGAATGTAGCCCATGACTGTATTTTAGTTCGAAATGACAACCGCCTCACTACTGCTTCATCTACTACTTCTGCTGCTACTACTAAAATTATTCACTACTGATACTGCTCCAAACAACCGTGTAAACTGGTCCTGTCCTGCCCACTGCTGTCCCGCGGGACCTCATGTAAGAGGCATGACAGTCGACCTCATCATTTGAACCATGACCACTAGAGCAGCCAATTACACCACCTTCTAACAGCCTGTCCACACTAATGTTATTTTATTGCAATTTAATTATGCTCAGGTTTCCACTGGAGCCAGATCCTGTTGAATAATTTACCCTGAGTCACAATGATTTGTCACTAGTAAAAGACAAAGTGCACCTTTCTCTGCACTCCCATTCATTTGAACAGTTACAGTGTAATTCCCATCAGATAAATCTTTAAGCAATAAACGTATATTCTATTTGTCCTGTTTATTGCAATGCCCAATTTTGACATAAAGATTTATCTAATCTGAAATATGGGGGTTACAAATGGTCAAACTTAATTTTGAATTAAAGACTTGTGATATATTTAGCTGTTCTCTAAAGGGCAGTGTATTAATTAGACCTGAAGAACAGAGTAGAGAGGTTGGCATTTAGACCTATCATCAAAGTGCATTGATGCATAAAGAAAATAGTTCACCCTGCATTGTATTTGTTGAGCATGGATATAAATAATAGTGACAATATAATGTGCAATATCTTATTTAAATGATACTGGGTTCAGGTGAACAATAAAATGCACTGGGGTCAGATGTGAAGGCTCAGAGGCTCAGGGCTTTTGGACCTTCTATACTCTGTGGTGGCATCAACTGTCCTGTACGGCGTAGTCTGCTGGAGCAGCAGCATCACAGAGATGGAGAGGAAGAAACTTGACAAGTTCAAGAAGAAGTCCAGCTCCATCCTGGGCTGTCCTGTGGGAGTTGTGTGGAAGGTGGTAGACAGGGTAAACCTGGCTAAAGGAGAGATTCTTCAGATCCGTCCATCCTGCTGCTGTGAGGCCGTGCTAGGTCCAACGTCATCCATATGTAATCACACATAATACTGCAAATCACCACCATGCCACACACTGCAGATACTTGACCTGATATTTAGTGTCCATATTCATGTCCATATTATCTGTACATAACTATAAACTATATACATGTTTTACTCTACTACTAAGTCTTAGTGAGTGATTATTATTTTATTCTTTATTCATTTAGTATTTTTTATATTCTATTCCATTAACTGAGGGACAAATAAATGTTCTCTTGTCTTGTCTTATCTTTCCTTATCCTAATTAAGATTCAATTTGTAAAATGACTTACTTTTGATGATTTGAAAGCCCTTGTTCTTACAGACCAATAATAACTCCTTGAAATATTACATGGATAATAACAACTGTCATTGTAAACAAAGTTTGCACAAAAACACTTAAATGTTTAAAGCAATCTGCAGATTACCTGAAAACTTCATTTCATTTGATTTGGTTATGGTTGGTATTTGGTGAATACAAAGTCGTGTAGATGATAAGAAAATAGTGTTTTGAGAGAGCAGATTTATCTTGTTTAACTGTGCGTATAGGTTCATGGACAACACCTGTCCTGAAGAAGGTTGCAGTGTTATCCACTTGCTCCAGCTCACAGTTGAAAAGGGCCTGAATGAAAAGGTTCCCTTGTCCTCTTAAGCGCTTGATTTACTGCCTGTTTGTAGTTTAACACCACACAAGACAATTCATTTGCTCCTTCTTTGGGAAGGAAATGGGAATTTAATTTAAGGCAGATTTTAAGCACTTTTTAAAAGGCTCCAGTGTCATTTGTTGGCTGCATTAGAGATTACCCTTCTAAAAAGCCTTTTTAATCCCACACAAGTGTGGCCATAGTAACAGCAGCAGGCTCTTGGAGGGAGAAAGGTGAAGGGGGGCTTAGAGGAGATTTATTCTTCTTCTCCTGACAGTGTTTCTTTTGGAGTCTGTAGCTCCACGTGGTGTGCTGTAAAAAAGACACTGAGAGGTGGAGGCGGGATAAAGGAGGTATATATTAAGCTTTTATTTCCTTTCGCCACTTAATTTCCTTGCAGGCGCACCTTGTGCCAATGTAATGAATGTAATTGCTGCCTTTGATGAAAATACTATTATCCTGATCACACTTTACATGGGCAAACAAGACTGGCCCTCCCTCTGTCCCCTCCTCCCATTTAACTTAGCAATGAGACCCCCCAATTATGCAGGGAACAAGTGCCTTTTCATAAAGCCAGTGCGTTGCTCTTGATTGGTGAGGCTTGGAGACGGCTCCACACGGACAAAGGATAGATTAGACGTGATATAGGCACCACCAAAAACCCCATTTCCTTGATTAATTTCCTGCGTGTGCTGTTCAAAGAGCCCACTCTTTCTCCCTGGACTGAATCCTATCTCTCCCTTAAAGACAAACTTTCATCATTTGATAGATGTGGAAACTCAATGGACAGACAGACATTTTATTGACCTATGTTTGACCACAGCCTGAGCAGGAGGAGCGTGGGGAGGACAGTATTACTTGTCATTTTAAAAAAGCTCCAAATCTTTGTTGTTGAAGAGTACACCTGTCTTCAGATGGGATCTGCTCATTCATCACAGCAGCGCATGCTTAACACCTATTTGATATTACTGATATGATGGGGCTTTATGAGGCGATGCACAATAAACCGCTGTCACCTCAGGAAGTCAGTGGGCGCTGCTGACTGCCTTATTACCGCATTATAGCGCCACTTAAATCCCAACACACACTACCTGACCCGTTCTCAAATTCTGCCCCATAATGCACTGCGCTGAAATACTGTGGCCAATCACGTCCACTGTCACATGTGACAAATTATACTATTACTCTTCAAAGATTGTCACCTTTGAAATGTATTCATAGCCATTTCTTCTTTATTGGTGAGTGATTATTCCTCTAAGCAAGCAGGTCTATGGTGATAAATTGGTAATCAATTCATTTGACTAGAGTACTTTAAGAATGGCTGCCAGGGATCTGCTGCATTGGCCATTCACCTGCACATACATATATCTTCAGCTTAGTCCTCATAGTATTGGCCTGTGATAGATGCCTACTGTCTGCCCACCTGACTCTTACAGCTTTTAACAGGTTGCCATCCGGACCGGGTCGCCACCGAGAACGAATTGGACAATATTTTTGACTGAAGTGGCATTTTAGCAGTATTTATTTGACGGCGTGCCTACCAAAACCACGGGTCACAAATAAAGAAGATGGTATAATAGCTTTTGACTGGCCTGGCTAGCTTCCCCCGACTTGAAATGAAGTGTCCAGTTGTGAGTTATCATGGCCAAACGTCATTTGTACAGCCTGAAAAGTGGGGGCATTTTTCTAGCTTGTCGTTATCTGGCTATAGCTCATTGTCCTGAATGATGCCTCCAAACCTACAGTTGGACTAATACGAGGATTTCAGTGGCACGCAGGAGAGGCTAGCAAATGGATTAGACTGTCCATAACAGATAATATAGTGCGTCCACAGAGGTATCCTTAACACTAGTGGGATCCTGTCACACACTGAGGGGCGGCTGTGTGTCACTGAGCTGTGCAGTCCACATCACAGCGACTGGTGTGTCTTTTAACTGTCAGCAGGTGAATGTACAGTATATCTTGGTAAAAACAAAACCATCGAAATTATTTAACCTGATTAATCATAATAAATCATTAAAATATTGTACACGTTTGCAGATTTTCTTCCTGCATGTTGGCTCTATGTCCCTCAGAATTAAACGTTTTCTGATCTATGTTACAATGTTATTTCCTCATCACAGACATACCTGGAGTTGTTTTTTGATTCATTCTCACATGTTAAACACGCAAACCCTGCAAACAGAAAACACTCAATTTGTGATGTCACGTGGTAATACAGGATGTGCTTCATTATGTTTTTAAACTCCATACACCTTCACTAAAATCATTTGGGTAATTTCAGCTTTGGAATTACCAATCTCTGCTGAACTAAAGGTAAAAAGGAGCTGTTTACTTGAAAAGTCCGCCGTCATGACATCACAGGGTGGAACAGAGTATTTTGACCTTTGGAGATGGAGACAGACGTGTGTGAATGAAACAAATCACAACTATAGGTAACAGGAGGTAACAAAATTCAAATATGGCTAAAAGTTCCCAGAGTCATTCAGGCATTTTTAACTACTTTTGGACACATTGGTTTTTTTTTTCTTAACTTAAAAATGCACTATGTAGGTACCTTTTCTGGTGGACTGTTCACTATCTGCTTGTCTCTTTGTTTACCTACAATCTTCCACGTGGAGTTAAACTTCCATGGCGAAGCCTCTGGGCCGAGATACGTGTGAGCAGTGTAAGTTTTTTTACGTGTTTTTAATCATGCGAAGAATAGTAGTGGTGATATAAGCATGATGATGTTAGTTAGCTTTGCAGTGAGGTGAATACGGTAAGTGAATGGATTTTAAAAACATGGAGGAAACAACAATATGGAAACAACAATATGAATCGTAAGATCTGATAATCTGTCATAATATAACAACTTGAAAATCTCACTTTATTCATTCTCCAAACTCGACTGGCCCAGCAGCAGGACTCCCGTGTCCCTGAGGCATTGTTAGCCAGACGACGATGATGGCCGCCTCCTCTGCCATAATGGGAGGCTTGACTGACCTTTGACCTTGTATCGATCCACAGGGCCGTGTCCAGCTGGGCCTCCCAAAAGCCAGTCATCTGAAAAGGTGTTTAAAAGCTACTGACACTGGCTTCCCATTTCTGCTGCTTGGCGCTCATTAATTACATCATTTACCTGTGACAGTGACAAACCTGCCCAACCACGCCACGCTTTATTAGGGTCACTGTATGGAGCCCGGGCCAAGGCAGATCAAAAGTGTGTTTAGCTGTGTGTAATGGCCAGTGAAACAGCCTATCTCATACAGCACAGGCTTATGAGTATAGATGCACGCTCCCAATACCACTGTCCTGTTTATTCTGATTGATGTGATTTGCTTGGGGAGTGGAAAGTTACCGCAGTCCCTGTAAAACACCACACAGACAACACTTTGTGACATGTTTTTGGACGGAATATAAAAACTGTACAGATTTAGGGCTGCCATCTTTTTACGAGCTTTCTGTGTTTGTTGCTATTTGCTGACTCAGTTTGGTCTAAGCTGGAGGTTTGTGGCCTCTTTTAGTTTCACAACTTTTGTTACTTCACTTTTGGGGCAATTTCTTACAAAAAATATATATATATGTTTTATAATAATATAGTTGCATATTATTATAGTTATATAGCTATTTTTGGACACTCAAAAGAAGACTTCTTTACCACTTTAGCTGCCCTGGAGAAGAACAACAGTATATACCAGTTAGAGCTGGGATCAAACCAGCAGCCTTCAAGTTGGTGGGTGGATGCTCTAACCCTGGCATGTTGAAATTATGGGCCAGACAAATACGTTTTTTTTATTTTTATTATTTTAAGTTTAAAGGCGCTGTACCTGATTTGCTGTCTTGAAATGTGAACTAGTTAATTTTAAAGAATTTGCAGTGCAATGATTCCTTATACGTCTTATGCATTCTGAGCATCCTAATTATTCACCACAATGAATTTATAACAACTTTTCAGAACTGTCATGAACCAGAGTGGAGTTTCGTTGTGTATAAACACACATAAATGCAGACTGTACATAGCAGGCTTATTTTAACCTTAAGCTGCTTAAACAATATATCTGTACTGGCCTGGGGCAAGACAAATTTCACTAATTTTCTTCTATTTTATATTTGTACAGTAATGAATAAACCATTTGGCCTAGGCCTACTAATGTATCCTATCTAGTTTTGTAGTTGCGACTGCCTGGAGGTGTCTGTATAGCTACCATCAAGGATATAATCAGTTTAAAATTAAGTCAGATGATGAAAAGGGAAGAATTTTTCAATATGTGTATGGCAGATTTGCATGGATCTTCATTTGTGCATGTGTCTCTGAATTCTGAATGTATATGAACCTTGAAGGTACTCTCTCTCTCCCTCTTTCTCTCTCTGTCTCTCTCTCTCTCTCTTTTCTCTCTCTCTTCAATGTGGCCCTCAGCACAATAAAAGAGTATTGGTTTCCTTTTGCCATACCTTTCCCACTGCACTATGGTGTTTCAATCTTGACTCAATCGAGAAGGCCTGACCCTCCAGACATAAAGAATTGGCTTTAAGGCTTTGGAAATGGGGCTAAATCTGCTGCAGGTCACACTGGGGGAAAATAAGCAGCAAATGTAAGTAAGCATGAAATAGTTATTCATAAATAACCCAGACGACAGCAGGCTCTCTAATGGTGCCAAGAGGCTGTAAAGGAATATGTTGCCAATTCCTGCCCTATTAAAGTGAAATAGAAAAGCCAAATACATAACGGAAAAGTTGGATATGTGGCGGCTTGGTGGAGGTGAAGCTGTATTGTGGAGGTGGAGTGATTGTGTGGTGTTACAGTCAAGGTCTCTGTGGTGCATAAAACAAATGCACCCTTTTCACATCAGATCAATCGCTCAATAACTGGAAGCTTTCTTGTGCATGTGCGCAGGTAGGCCGCCCTCATCTGTCCGTGTGATGGCTGTTTGATTTGCACTTATGTTTTTACAAATAATCAATGAGATGTTTGGAACAATGCAAAGGGCCTACAGCAGTGCACGTGGTCATTATGACGAGATGAGATTTAAGCAAGGGATAAACAAATGGTACAATGGGAAAAAATAGACTACTTTTGGTATGATTTGGATTTACACCAATGCACTTAATAACTGTGAGAATAACTGTAATAACTGTCTTTTTTTACTATATAACTATCTCACAAAAAACAAGATACTGTAGTTATATAGTAACAAATATCTTTACCTTTGTGACAAAATATAATATATAAAAAAATCTCTATATAAATATTGATTATATTGTAATATTGTTAGACGATATGTAATATTTGAATATTGAGTTGGCTATATTGTCTACAATAAAATGCTGCAAAAAAAGCTTCCAAAACTTCCAAATAAGTGATATTTCTGTACTTGTGTTGGTAATTTAACAGCCATTTCACTTTAACCTCATGTACATTTAAAGACATTTAAATTCACATTTCTCTCGGGTTGAATATTATCGTGATTTCAAAAAAATTTATTGTCAATATCACTCACCCCTATAGCTACCAACACCTTATAATACTACATTTTATAATGATATAATCGGCTCTTTAAGCCTTTCACAAGCAACGTTTCCTATTCAAATGTGAAAATAGATGAATAAGGTGCAGCATATGGCCAACTGCCCATACTTCTCTGCAGTATGAGTTAGAGAGAGGACAGGGAGAGGGAGGGGTCTGATTTGGAGTCCCCTTGAGTCACAATCGGTTATTTATTGCTATTAAATGGTTAATTTTCCAGCTTGCCCCGAGGACAGTGGCCTGTTTTAAGATGTGAGTGAGATAGACTTGTCAGGGCCAAATGCACTGAATCCAAGATGTATTAAGAGGCCATTTTAGCAGATCCATTAGGGGCCGCATGGGTCCCAGGGTTACTTTTGATTAACAGATGGAACCAAGGGAGCAGTTTTTATTTACATTTTGGTCTCACATAACAGTCAAATGACCTGGTATAATCATACAAACCTTCTAGTAATTCCAAATGTAACCGTTTATAATCTTAAGATTAGACCTTACATTCAGTTATGCCATCCATCCATCCATCCATTTTCTTCTGCTTATCCGGGGCTGGGTCGTAGGGGCAACAGTCTAAGCTCCCAGACTCCCAGACTTCCTTCATCCCGGACACTTCTTCCTCCGGGGGACCCCAAGGCGTTCCCAGACCAGCTGAGAGACATAGTCCCTCCAGCGTGTCCTGGGTCTTCCCCGGGGCCTCTTGCCTGTGAAACATACCCAGAACACCTCCCAAGGGAGGCGTCCAGGAGGCATTCGGAACAGATGCCCGAGCCACCTCAGCTGCTCCTTTCGACATGGAGGAGCAACGGCTCTACTCTGAGCTCCTCCCGTGTGACTGAGCTCCCCACCCTATCTCTAAGGGAGCACCCAGCCACTCTGCGGAGGAAACTCATTTCGGCCGCTTGTATCCACAATCTTGTCCTTCTGGTCATTACCCAAAGCTCATGACCATGTCCATTCAGTTATGTTATTATACAAATTAGATTAAAGATGCTGATTTACTTTCAAGATTTGTAATAATATCCTTATTTATTATATTTTAAGGACTATATGCAATAGTATTACTTACAACAGCAACATTAAAACAAATCTGAGTCTATGAGAAAAAAAGGTTGAAAATTTGCACATGATCAAAAACTGCCCTCAAGATTTCATTTTTTTAGATGCAGTTGCAGATGCAATATTGTAATGACTAAATCACTAAACCTTGCTATGGTACAACAGAAATATTGTACCATGTACAGTGGGGCAAAAAACTATTTAGTCAGCCACCAATTGTGCAAGTTCTTCCACTTTAAAAGATGAGAGAGGTCTGTAATTTTTTATCATAGGCACACTTCAACTATGAAAGACAAAATGAGAAAAAAAAAATCCAGAAAATTGTCTTATTTTTAAAGAATTAATTTGCAAATTATGGTGGAAAATAAGCATTTGGTCAATAACAAAAGTTCATCTCAATACTTTGTTAAACGTCAAACGTTTTCTGTAAGTCTTCACAAGGTTTTCACAAACTGTTCCTGGTATTTTGGCCTATTCCTCCTTTACACAGATCAGTCATCCTGGTCCCTTTGCAGAAAAACTGCCCCAAAGAACAATGTTTCCACCACCATGCTTCACAGTAGGTATGGTGTTCTTTGGATGCAACTCAGCATTCTTTCTCCTCCAAACACAACGAGTTGTGTTTTCAACAAAACGTTCTATTTGCTTTTATCTGACCATATGACATTCTCCCAGTTCGCTTCAGGATCATCCAAATGCTCTCCAGCAAACTTCAGACAGGGCTGGACATGTACTGGCTTAAGCAGGGGGACACGTCTGGCACTGCAGGATTTGAGTCCCTGGCGGTGTAGGGTGTTACTGATGGAAGCCTTTGTTATTTTGGTCCCAGCTCTCTGCAGGTCATCCACTAGGTCCTCCCGTGTGGTTCTGGGATTTTTGCTCACCGTTCTCGTGATCATTTTGACCCCACAAGGTGAGATCTTCCGTAGAGCCCCAGATCGAGGGAGATTATCAGTGGTCTTGTATGTCTTCCATTTTCTAATAATTGCTCCCACAGTTGATTTCTTCACACCAAGCTGTACTACCTACTGCAGATTCAGTCTTTCCAGCCTTTCCAGCCTGGTGCAGGTCTACAATTTTGTTTCTGGTGTCCTTTGACAGGTCTTGGCCATAGTGGAGTTTGAGGTTGTGGACAGGTGTCTTTTATACTAATAACCAGTTCAAACAGGTACCATTAATACAGGTAACGAGTGGAGGACAGAGGAGCCTCTTAAAGAAGAAGGTACAGATCTGTGAGAGCTTGTTTGTAGGTGACCATATACTTATTTTACTGAGGAATTTACCAATTAATTCATTACAATCCTACAATGGGATTTCCTGGATTCTTTCCCATTCTGTCTCTCATAGTTGAAGTGTACCTATGATAAAACATTTTTTACAGGGCTCTCTCATCTTTTAAAGTTGGAGAACATGCACCATTGGTGGCTGACGAAATACTTTTTTGCCCCATTGTATGTATGTGCATGCATGTTTAAATGTAATTTCTTCAGATCCACTCAACTTCACTAATATTAGAAGGTTGCAACAAAAAATAATGGATTTATTTATTGAAAATGTTGTTTCACAACTTAATTTAGATGATAAATACTTTAAATATGTGGTGATTGAGTTCCCTCTTAACTTCTGTAACGGCAGTAGACCCACACCTCAGTCAGTGTCATTAAGAGCATACCTGTGTCCCTCTCTTAGATACCCTGTCTAAGTTAAGGGGGCGGTCCAGTCTGTGCTCAGGTTTCCTCTTATTACACAGGCCTGACAGCTGCTGGAAGAGGCTGCACTAATCAGCCCATGGTAATAGCACTCTTTACCACACTGAGACACAAGAGAGGGAGGAAAGAGAGCAAACAAACACCAATTACTGTCTGTCAGTGAGAGAATGAGGAGCGGAGGGGCACACGTGTTTGGGTGCTCACTGTGATGCTAATGCTAACACACAAACAACAGGGTCAGATGGTTGTGTCCACATTACACAAGCTCAGTAAGATGATCAGAACTCAGGAGAGAGTACACTTCAATGGAGGTTAACTATCTTTGGGTGTAATTTCAGGTATTATAGAGGTAGGGGGGTTCATTCATACAGATTACTAGCCTGGGAATTCCCAGGCCGCTTCCGTTCGTTTCGAACTGGAAGGCGGCCTGGAAACTCGTCCAAGCGAGAGTCCCAGATTTAGGGCCCCAATCAGAGAGCGGGGGAGGTGTGGCAAGACGGTGACGCGTACTACATGACAAACGGAAGCTTGTAGTTTGAACTGACAACTGACATGATTGGCTATGGACTTACGTATACGCTCAATGATAGACATTCATAACGCCCAATAAACGGCCGTTGGCAATCGCTAACCACACCTCCGCTACGGGATTTTTCGAAGCGAGTTTCCAGACCCATATCTCACTTGTGATATGGTCAGGTGTTAACCAGACTAACAGATTACATATACACCCATAGAAATTGTAACAATGGCACTCACACCTTTAAATTTGCTCTAACATTTGTGACATAAGAATATCGCTGATTTAAGACAGGTGGACACAACACTCCATCAAGGAAACTACTTCAAAATTCTTCTCCTTAAAGGTCCATAATAACTGGTGCTGGGTCTACCAAATGCTATGGAGATGTTATTACTTTGCCTCCAATGTTCCAAAAGAATATATATATATATATATATATATATATATATATATATATATATATATATATATATATATATATATATGCATTAGCTTTATTAGGGGTATTTTGATGCTCAGAAATACCTTGAAAAACATGTATTCTTGAATTCACCTCTCCACAGATCTGACCAAATGGCGTCACTTGTCACCAAGGAGATAGATACATTTATGTCACATGGTGCATTCAATGCTATCTCCTGGAACTGGAACAAAACAGACCCAAAACTATATGTTTACAAAGGCCCTATGGAATTATAAGATCTCCCTAAAATAAAAAAGCCACTAACACTACAACTCTGATAGCATTGTCCAAATGAAACACCTTTACAGGTTAAATCAGACACAGACATGTGTGCTTCAAAGTGGACTGGCTTGTACTGCTTTAACTGCCACCTTTTAGTTTTAAATGTCTTGGTAATATTTGCATATTTTGAATAAAAAATTATCTGAATCTAAATAATTCAGATTCAACAGTGCCCCACATTGTAGAAGATGTCTACAATATTTCCTGCTTAAGCTAAGAAAGATAACCCTGAAACAAAAAGGCTATTAAAGTGTCATTAGCTTTGAAAGGCTCGTAATGGCTGCTTATTCATTACCCAGTTAATTGATCCATCAGTAATCAATACTGGCTAATTTCTAACTGAGAATCTCAATCCATCTCCACAAAACTCTGATTTGAGCCTTTGCTGGCCTCTGGATGACCAAATCTATAATCCTGTATTTTGTGGCTCTTGATTTTGTAGGTGTAAGTCTAGGATGACACTTTCTCATCTCTCGGGGGACCACTACCTTGATACTATAGTTGCTCCTACATTATGCAGTAGCAGAGAGAGATCAGCTGTCCCCATTGATGTAGACAAGATAACATGGTGACACACAGTTTGCATTACACTAGGGTTCAGGGTCAAGGCTGCACACTGGAAGCCAAGCTCTTTAACCTCCCATGTGTTGTTTCTGAAGCAGGTATTTGGTAGACAACAATATTAGGAAGTGATCCCATAGGACACAGAGTACAAGAGGAGACAGTTCTGTGCAAGTGGTGGTTAGCAGGCCCCCCACCCCCCTAATCAGTTATGCCAAACAACAGCCAGTTTTAAATGTTCATTTTTTTATTTTTATTTTTTGACTATATAGGTCTATTATTTCTGAATCAGGTTAAAGGAACTATATGTAGCCTGCGCTCTTATAATTTCAAAATTGTACAGTGGGTTCCTTTAAAATCCTATATTATACAGCATTTATTCTTTAAGCTTTAAGTCATGTTAGAATGTTGTTACCTTATCAAAATATACCTGGAGTTGTGTTTTGTTTCATTCACATATGCTTGGTTAATCCTGTCTCTCTACATCTCCAAAGATCAAAATGCTCTGTTCCACCTTGTGATGTCATGTAGTGGTAGTCTGCAAGTTAAACTTTACCTTTAGTTCAGTAGAATTTGGCAATCCCAGGGCTGAACTCATCCAGATGGTTGTATGGAGCACTTGTATTACCACATTACATCACAAGGTGGAACAAAGTGTATTCTGTTTGAGAGAAGAACTCAAGCTAAATATGCAGTGTTTATGTATTAAACATGGGTAAATGCAACGTAACACAACACCAGATATGTTTGTGGTGAGGAAATTATGACATACAGAAAATAGTGTATTATAGGCTCTTCAAGGTCAGGTTTAGAAAAAGCAACAAAGTTGTTGCTTTGGAACAGGTTTAGGAACTGAGTTTTGGAAGAACTGCATTAGGAAAAAAATTATGAGGATAACAGTGCGAAGCCTGTTGGTCATGATAGCAGTAGGCTGTGCAGGTGATAATGGTCAAACTTAGAAAAACCTTAACTCCAAACTCAATGTTGTACTTCACTAATGCAGAAATGACAAAATCACACTTCTATGTGTTTGTTAGGCCACATACAATGGCAGGGAAGGGCACAGTAACCTGAATGCTCACCTAGAGATACTTAAAGTTCCCATACCCTGATATATGTTTCCTCATCATACACATACCTCGAATTATGTTTTGTTTCATTCACACATGTTCACACAAACACTGCAAATTTAGGCTTAGTTCTTCTCTCTCACAGAAAACACTGTTAAACCTTGTGTCATGTGGTAATTCAAGAAGTACTCCACTATGTTTTTAAACTCCATACACCTTCACTTGAATCATTTGGATCATTTCAGCTCTGGAATTGCCTATCTCTACTAAACAAAAGGTAAAAGGCTATTACCTTGAATACTACCACTACATCACATGTTGGAACAGAGCATTTTGAACTTTGGAGATGTCGACACACCAACAATAAAGAACTACTCAAACATGTGTGAATGAAACAAAACACAACTCCAGATATGTTTTAGATATGTTACAACATTATAACATGGCTAAAAGCTTACAATAGTAAATTTTGTGTAATAGGACCTTTAATTAATATTGTCGGTCACAGTATATGTACACTCATTTGGTGGTTGAGACAGAATGTCACAGTCAAAAAATTTTAAATGTATCATCAAGTCCTATTAAGTCATATAGGAAATTTTGTAAATATTTAAATCCAAACCCAACACTATACTAAACACAAAGCCCTAATAACAAGATTAACCAAGACTAAGGATGTATGAAATAAACAGCTTCCTTCTCTTAAACTACATCCTCTGCTCCAGTCACTGTGCCCAGCCACATTTAGATATTGTTAAGTGGCTTTGAATAGCTTCCTTGATTTCACAGTTCCAAATGACCCGCGATAATCAGGTCATTAAAATGGGCTCATTCTCCACATCTGACACACTTCCACTGCCTGCTCCATTTGAATAACAAATCACAGCTGGAGTGCCTTTCTGCAATGGTGACGAATGGAAAAATTGGCTCTGTCTTTACACCCAGGTTAACCTACTATAGTGGAGTGTCTGGATGGAAGATATTGGGTAAGGTAAGGGTCCTGTCAAAAGTGTCAGTGCTAGTGTCAGAGTAACCGGTTTTCTTAATACATCCCTTAGGAGCGGATAAGTCTATTAATCTGTTAAATTGGGAAGCCATTAGCTGCCCTGGTTTATGTGTTTCAAGCTGTTAACTAAAGGCTGATTGATTGTTGTTCCTTTGATGGGATATGCTGATCTAATCTCGCTGTGTGCACGTTTGCCATAAATTACGTACAATTCATTTCCCCCATTTAGTGCGAGTGAGTGTGGGGGGGTCACACCTCCAGGCATGCCTACGCTCTGCAGGCGAAAGAGCAAGAAACCTATTTTATGGCCCCATTTAGGCAGCAAGCTTTGAGCAATCTCCAATCCCCCTCGCTCTCTCTCTCTCTCACCCCTCCCTCCTCACCCTCTCCACCTCTCCGAAAAAATCGAAGCATAATCAAGGTGTATGTTTAGAAAATTTATTGTTATAATTTTGCCCCATAATCTCCTCCATTTTCCAGCGGGCGCCATAACATAGATCATCATCTAAAGGGAGAGAATGGATAGCAGTTTAAAATTTATCGGTCTTTGATTCTCAATTATACGTGTTTATGACTTCATCTGTCTTCTGCGACTTCAACCTTTTCCATTACGCTGGAATATTATTTGTACGGAATCCATTAAATTCACAAGGCAGTGGGAGCCTGTAATGGCGGTGCTGCTGTGGTGGCGATTTGCGGTGGAAAAAGTTTTTTGCAAGGGTTGGCTTTAGGAAAAATGCGCCTGTTATGACACTAAAAATTGCTTTATTGATGGTGTGCTCTGGCGCCCGTGTATTCGGCCATTTGTTACCCGGCCCATATCTATATCTCAGCAATGACACTGATGAGAACTTTTCTGTTGGCCTCTTCAGATTACCCAGTTGTAATGACACATTTCAGGGCACCACTTTGGACTTACACACAGGCGGGGTATTGAAGCAGGCCTTGGCTAAGCTGCTCTTAATAAAGAAAGAGGGATACATCTCTCACATGGCTGTCTCTGCCCTCAGACTTTCATCTTTTCCACCAAAAAGAGCTCAGGACTTGATAGAATGTGCACGGATCTGCTCATGCACCCAAACGGTGAGACAATATGTCTGATACTGAAAAGGCAACGTAGCAGATATTCTAAAGGCTGTTAATGACTCATATTCACATAAAAGGAGACAGACATTTTAAGTGTATTTATAAATGCATACAATAGTGTAATGGAAGAAAAACAGGCTGTTGGTTGAAGGCCATATGTGCTTATACATTTTGTGGTTACAATGGCAAAACTGTTCAGATGTTTGAAACATCATACTCAGGAAAAGGGGTTCATGTCAAGTATTCTACAGCCATGATACATACAAGGCAAAAAAAAAATCAAATTCCAACAGATTTGAATCTATACTAAGTATATGCATATTATAGACTTTTATGAGCCCTGATCTTACATTAAAATGTTAACTTTAACTTTTGTCCAAAAATATAGCTTTATACATGTTTGAGTGTCAGAGTAAGAATTGGTACCAAACTAATTGCTAAAAATGTTTTAATAACCAGGTGATCCTTTTAAAGAGTTAATTCACAGCATTTCATAAATGATCACTACACTGATAAACCATTGAGCAGCAGTTTCCTGTTTACACAGGAAGTAAGTGTATTCCCTGTAGTTAAGTGTAGGCTTAAGTGCTTCAACCTGTGTGACATTGAGCTCATTGGCCAGGCCTGAGCTAGGTGCAGAGTAAAACCTAATCAGGCTGTAACTCAAACTGGGCTGGCCACTCACTGATCAATAGCTGCACAATCCCAATTAAAGTGTGCTGGGTCAGTGCACGGACACCGATGCCTTTACAAGTTTAAATACAATACTTAAATCTAGGCAATCTCCGTGTGGCCTTGGTTGGGTAATGGCTTGTCCCAAACTGAAGTGTCCAGTTTAAAGTGGACAGAGGACACACAGTGGACAGCCTCAATGATGGACAGGGCTGTTTGTGTTGATGCAGTTGGACACTTAGATCTCTTAAAGGCCCAAGTAAATGCTCAGCTTGATCACAGTGTCCAATCCAGCACTGCACGCTCGGACTCACAAAAGATCACTAGACTCAGTTAAGGCTGGGTAAAAAAAGGGAAACAAGTTTCCACATGTTTCACCATTTAAGAAACCCTTATCAGAGCTTACTGATTTATTTTATTTTTTATATATGTGGCCATTAATTAAACAATCACAGTATGCATGTAAAGCTGTGAAGTGCAATATATTGTACCCAAAGAGTAATATGTTAACTCATAAATACAATTGTTAAGTACTGGGGTAAAATACAGTAACGTTAATTCAATAACAAGCCATATTTTGTAGTTACTAGCAGCTCCTGGCTACCTATTTCTCTCATTCCTCTTCTAGTTATCACCCTTTGAGCCTTTTGCCATTGTATCCACATCCTTTATCACAATTCTGAGCCACCGAAAGGAATTCTCACAAGATATCAAAACAAAAATCTATATTTAATATGGGAGCAATTACGCAGCAAAGTTGGCTGCACGGGGCCATTGTCACCAGACCTGGTGTTTTTCATCAGGCCAGTCATTAGAAGATGATGGATGTAAACCTATAAAGTATCTAAACTGGAGCTTTTAACAAACCTCGAGCAACACTATCATTTCTCTAATAGAACCTGCTGACCGTGTCATTCCCTGCTGCCATTTGTCATTTTTCCTGGTGAAATAATCAATATCTGGGCGCTTTGAAATAAATAATATAAAAGTCATCGTAACCTACCCGAGGAGCAACAAAAATAGACTTATGGAACATTGCGAGGGTCTGTATGGCCTCTGGGCACTGGCCACTATGGTTGTGATCAATGCAGAATAGAAGCGAGATTTTAAAGGGATGGTGTTCAAAGGTCAGAGTTTAGATTTATGTCTGCAGACACAGTATAATTTAATAATTATAACACATAACCATAAGAAAATGTATTAATGACAAATCTAAAACCATAGGTAACACAAACAGAAGCAAGAGCCTTCCATTAGGTACACCGTTAATGCCAAGTGCTCAAGTGATGCAAGAAAGCCTTTTCAAATTTGTATTTGAAAAGGGTAGAATAATGCCATACTGTGGAACATTTCAGGCAAAAAAAAATCTCTCCATGGAGACTAGTAGATGGTGGACTCCAACGTAAAAGACTAGCCTTCTAACAGTAAAGATTTTATATATTGGGAGCAGTATCTTTCTTACAGTTGCCAGTAAGTTCAGTCTGCTTCAACTCCATAATTTTTACTTGTTTATTAAGTAGGACATGGTTGAACTTGGAGGAGACAAACAAACACAACAGAATGTAGTCAAGGGTCAATTTCCAGTGACTTGTTAATACTTTCATTGATAGATCTGCATAAAATACCATTTCTGACAAAGGGTGCCTTTATTATTGTGGGGATGTATTTAAGCCCCCTATCAGCAGATTGTATTTGAGAAGGAAAGCCTGTCGTGTACTTGTTGAGTGTTGTGATGATGACCATGTGAGGCAGTAATGACACTGGGTAACAGGATATCTGTGCTCAGCTCATCTTTACTTACTCTGAACCACACCAATGAACTGTGCTTGTTAGGAAATGTAAAACTTCACCTCAACATTCCTAAGTAAAAAGTGATATCCAAAATATTTTAAAAAAATGACATAATGTTTAAATTAATCATACTATCATGCTATATCAACATGAAAATCATAGACTTCTAAAACATGGACTACTGATAATAATAGTCAATGTAGAAAAGTCCATATGCAGTTCCCCTTCATCATCCAAAGAGGACGCTGTCTCCCCGCTGTTCCTATCTACAGGCTCCCACCCAACTTAAACAAGTCAATTAAAATCAGTGACAAAACACAAATAAATTACACGTAAATTGCACGAGTACAATTTGAAACTGGATTTCCCTCATCAACTAGAACAAATGTACATTTACGCATGACCCCGAAACATTGTCATTCCTCTAAAAACAATTCATCTGACATTTGAATGTAAAATCTCATTGCCTGCTCAGACCTTTTCCGAGTAGAGCAAGAAGAATTAATAAAAATATATAAATGAATGTATCAATACAGTAAACACAAGTCTGTAAAGCAACTGACAAAACGCACCGTTCCATTTTAAACCACAAAATAGCGCTTCACTTTTACGCACGATTAAGAATACATTTTTGGAACCTTCAAACATTTGTCATATTAATGCAACATAATGAACATTTTAAATAAACTCGAGATATGCAATGCACATCCATAATTTTCAGATTAACAGTGGTTAGTTCGTGAATCTTTATGAATTGCTGAAAGATGAAGCCTATTTGTTCTTTAAACTGTAGTCTTAACTTTCTCAAAAAGGCCTGGTTCTGAAGCCTGTGACTTATCTCGAGCCACAAACTTCTTAAACTTGTACATTTGTCCTATTGTCACTTCATCGTTATGGTACTCGTTCATCCTTGGCGCTTATCCCAGAGCTTCCTTTCAGCGCTAAAAGCCCTGTGTTCATTTGCTGCCTAATTGGACTGTGAGACCAATAACAGGCGAGCGCCCAGGGGCTGCAGCCACAGAGTGCGCACAGAACAGGGGGACGGCCTTCTCTCCCTCCTCCTTCTCTCTCTCTCTCACAGTCTCTCCCAATCCCATTTGCCATTGTACATGCCCAATCGCCTATACTTTCCGCATTTAACTTGGATGACATTTTTATTTCATCATTAGCATCAGACGCCAGAGTGACTGACACAGTGGACAGACTTTGGTCCTTCTTTGATGAGTCGGGGATGAGCTCTCTGCTGATTTCCACGCGTTTTGGCGTAAATACTGTTTTCAACGCTTTTTGAGCCAAGCAGGACGCGAGTATTACGAGCCGCAAGTCTCCTCTCCGCTGAAAGCAAAGCACACAGTGGCACTCGGGATACAGGCTGTGTGTAAGTGACTTTTTATTATTTGATTTCGCATCCATTTCCTTTTCAAGAACAGCCGAAGCGATGCCTGAGACGACGCAAGAGACTTCAGCCAAGGACTCGCCTTTCTTTATAAAGAACCTGCTCAACTGTGACAGCAAACCGTCCAAACCTAAGCCGGTGTTGGCTGCTACGAAAACGGCTCTGGAGGGTGGTTTCACCCTGTCACAGGTCGGAGACTTCAGCTTCCCACGCTTCGAGTTGCCCGCTCAGAGGTTCAGTCTCCCGGCGCACTACCTGGAGCGCACCTCGGCATGGTGGTACCCCTACACCCTGGGCACCGCAGCGCACCTGCACCGAACTGAAGGTAGGCCTAAATAATGTGCAAATTGTGCATGTCATTAAATTAATACGGTATATGTCCATGAAAGTGTTTTTTTCCTCATTTAAAGAAAAAATATTTAGATTTAAAACAAAATAAAATGTCTAAAATATGAAACATTTTCACTTTCACTTGAGAGTGGACCGTTTTATTCTTTCGTAGATGTTTTTATTTTTAAACTTTTATTATTGTAACAATCACCTTTTAGTTGTAGCCTACAGCTTGTAACTTAAAGCCAAACCAAAAGGATAGACCTGTTTAGGCACTGCCACGTTCAGTAACAGATCAATAAACTAACACTATGTATAAAAATCAGATGTAGGAGATGACGCGTGTGTTTAATGTGTCTTGTGGCACTGGTAACGCGCAGGTTTTCCTCTTCTTGTGGGTTTGACTTATGGGATATGGGAACAGATTATTACTTTACAAAGGTGAATCAACAGGAGGAGCAAGTAACCAGAGACTCGAGTGTTTACGATGTGTTATCTGTTTTAGTGAGTGACAAACCCGTGGCCAGAGACTCGTCTCCGACCTCAGGCACAGACCGGGACTCTCCGGATCTCCTGCTCAAAACCGAACCGGACTCCAAAGACGACGACGACGAGGACGAGCACAACAACAGCAAGAGCGGAGACGAGATCATCCTGGAGGAGAGCGACGCGGAGGAGGCCCGCAAGGACGACACCGACGACTGGAAGAAGCGCGACGACGACAAGAAGCCGTGCCGCAAAAAGAAGACGCGCACCGTGTTCTCCCGCAGCCAGGTGTTCCAGCTCGAGTCCACGTTCGACATGAAGCGGTACCTGAGCAGCTCGGAGCGGGCGGGTCTGGCGGCGTCCCTTCACCTCACCGAGACGCAGGTCAAAATCTGGTTTCAGAACCGGAGGAACAAGTGGAAGAGGCAGCTGGCGGCGGAGCTGGAGGCCGCGAACCTAAGCCACGCTGCGGCGCAGAGGATTGTCCGGGTGCCCATTCTTTACCACGAGAACTCTGCCACAGAAAGCACGAACGCCTCGGCCAGCGTGCCCGCGAGTCAGCCTCTGCTCACGTTCCCACACCCGGGCGTGTACTACTCACACCCCATAGTGACATCCGTGCCGCTGCTCAGACCCGTGTGAAGATGACAAAAAAAGGACTATATTTTTATACTGACAAAGTAAAAAAAAGAAAAAAAAGAAATGCAGGAACCAGGCAACTTGTTCATTTGCCAGACTAATTGGACTTGACAACTAAACGTGTCATCGCCCATTATTATTATTATTATTATTATTATTATTATTATTATTATTATTATTATTATTATTATTATTATATCACCTCAGACCTCAGGAGTCCACTGCCTACACTGCCTGATGACATGGGGCCCACTCATGTGTTTACATTCTCTACTGACCATTTTTGATTTTTTTCTAAAAGTTCATTTTAGTGCGTGCAATACATTGTAAACTCAAACTCAAATCACCACGCGTGAGATAATGATGTTGAAGCATTGTTGTGTCATTTTATTTTCGGAGACAATCAAGACTGAAGTGTAAAATATCTGTAGCTTTATGTTTAAGTCGTGAACTCTTTCAAAGCACAAGCGAGCGATCCAGTGACTCTTCTTTGTGTGTTTTTTTTGTTTTGTTTAAGCGGAAAGCGGCTGGACCACAGCGGTGTACAAATGTAAATGTATATATTTAATGAGAGGCTGCACCTGTCGCTTCTCCTTTGTACAGTTAAGACACGTTTTGATATTGTATTGCCGAACGATGTTGTGAAATAAACGGAGAATATTCCTTAATTTTAATGCTCATATTGTAATTACCATATTTTGCATATTTGATGTTTGTGAAAAACCGCAGCACTTGCACCTCTGCACTCTGCAGGTGGGTTTAATTATACTTAGTGACGGCTACGCTCTCGGACAATGTCACTTTGCATAAACATGGACGCACTCAATTAGATGCGTAATTGGCACCATCCTGCAAAGATGCAAAATGCAAATGCAAATAATAATAATAATAATAATAATAATAATAATACATTACAATAGGGTTATATTCACAAGAGGAAACGCGTGGTTTGGCAAGCAATATGACATTTCTCATTAGCATGTTAATACACTGTCGTAATTGAGGTAGCCTACATTTTTAGATTTTTGATTGTTTACTTTGAAATGCACTTAAAAAGAAAAATGAATTTGGGTAATTTGATTTAGTTGCGTAACATTCTACTCCTGTAGCCTCCTGCCATATCTCTACAAACTGGAGTTCTTTTAGCCTGCGTGACAAGCAGCGCAAGCGCAAACCGACAAACTAATTAGGATATTTATACAAGAATAATTGAGGCGGCGTCACTGCGTGTTTTTTTTTTTAGTGCAGACACCAGTGGAATAATTGACCATTGAGCTACGAAGTGGAGTATACCACAAATCTGCAAAATAACAAGAGAATGAAAGTTACATCTTTTATTTAGCAAGAGGCAAAATGCTGTACCTGTATTGAAATAAAACTGTATTGAGACAATAGACTTATCCTTCCAGTAACAATAAGTACCTTTTCCTCTACTATACAATTCAATAAATATTAAAGCCTAAGAACGCCATGCGTAAAACAAGCCTTTCACAAAAAGGAAAGACCGCGGCCAAGAAATTACGCAGTGGCCTTTTACATGACAGGCTATTGTGAATTTCTTTCCTTTATACACAGCCAATGTATTGACCAATACAATTATTGGGTATAAGTCGGTCACATATTTCACATTATGACCTCTTCTAGAGATAAAGGGTTCATCCAAATATCATTGGATCACCCAATTATTGACGTGCACCTAGAGCGCACGCTCATAACGGCCCCATTATTGCAAATGAATAGATTGGTATGGCATTATTCCTCTGGCACATATCGATCTCGAAAAGTCTACGCCATATTGCGTCAAGAGCAATGTTCACGGGTCAGTTTGGCACGGCACATGACCTTGATTTGCACGCATAAATTGTAAAAATTACCACTCAATAATTTCCATTTGTGCGACATCTTTATGTAAAAGAGAAAGAGAGCGGGGCCAAAATCAGATAAAATACATTTGCAGGAATGGGGACAAGCGTACGTGACCACGGAGCGTGCGCATCCGCGACTACCTTCTATTAAAATGGAGAGCTGAATGGGTAATTTTAAGCCCCCTATCAGAGGTTTTAGTAGCAGTTTGGAAACACACAAGTGGCACGACCACCTTGCGTAATGCACGCCTCTTGTGCAGCCGCTGGCATGTGTGATGGACAATTATAGGAGATGTTACTCTGAAGTCAAAGTCTGCCATGCACACATTTAAGCATTTATACAGAGCTTTAGAGTAGAGAGCACGGAGTTTTAAGCGCTTACATGAGAGAGGTTATGATATTACACTTATGGAAAGCTGCAGCTGCGTATAGGATGCACAAGTTTTGTATCATGACCCAACATTTCTTTATTAAACCCTGGAGGCTCTCAGGCTAAAACACAATGGAATACGTACGTAAGATAACTTGGCTATGTGTTTTATAACGTGTTTAAAAACATATTGAAGACAAAATAATTCAGGTCTCATCCTATGATTAAAACTACATCTCCCAACATCTAGCCACCTTCACTTAGGAATATTATATGGCTAGTATATACATTTTTTTTTTTTTTTTGTATAAATGAAACGTCCAAATGAAGGCAACAGTTCATGAAAAGCCGGGCAAAGAATGGTCTACTATATAGCCTTTTCTTATTTGACTACAAGGCCTCCTGATCAGCAATGGCAACTTCTTTACTCAAACGATTACGTAGCTGATCTTCAAGATCTTCAACACCAGTTTGTACATCTCTGAAAGACGGAAATCTTGTTTTAAAAAGCCACACCATTTGCTTTTCTGATTGAACGCAAGTATCAGGTTTTCATCAAAGTTCTATTAAGTGAAACATAGGTTGCGGGGCACCGTCTGATTGGAACAGTTTAAATTTTAATTGTGTTTTTAATTTGACATATAGTTGCTGTGAAGAATGACAGTGAAACGCCAAGGGGCGGTCGATTTTCTTAATTTCTCCCTGAGGAATTGATGAGTCTATCAGGGCAGTAGATTGGAAAGCCATTAAAACTCAATGGTTAGGTTGTTAATTGGAACTTGATGGATAGGAGCCTTTGGATAGGCTGTACTGATCCCATCTTCCTGACTTTGTGTTTTCCAATAAATTACCTAGTTCATTTCCACACCCAGATTACATAAATTGTACACCTTCAGGGCTCGTGCTTTGCTCGCGTTAACAACTCTCTCCTTTACATGCACGCGCACACACAGGAGAATGCGCGCGCGCAAAAACGCCCCCCTGAAAAAGGCAGGCCCCGCTTCCTTGAATGAAAATCGAAACATAATCAACGTTTATACTTAGAAAATTTATTGATATCATTTTCTCTGGTAATTTCCTTATTCTAGACTTGGACACGCCATATATCATAATACACACATATAAAAGGCTTTTTGTTTAATATTTATCGAAGCTTGATTCTCAGATAAAGCTCCTCATAACTTCATCTGTCTTTCTTCGTGCTGCTTTTTTCCCAAGATCTTGTTCCGTTATTGCGGTAGGGCGCGGGTACGACACATTTCACTTTGACGGAAGCGGCGCTTTGGTTCTTTAAACATCATAAAGTCAGAGTGAGACCCAGACATGAACATGAACATTACCATACCAATACACTGACCCTGACCAAATAAACAGCACGTCTTTTACGCACGGCGTTACTTGTTAGGTCCCTAACGAAAGTCAAAGTGATGGAGGCAGATACAAAGGTCTTTGTGATAAAATAAACCCATTTAACTGTCATCGTGGATTTCACGCCTTATGTGCAAATGCAATAAATCTCGTATCGTGGCCCCATATATTAACCCTCTTTCACCAAAGGCCTCCCCTGCGTTTTGGTAAGACCGTTTAGCAGCTGCCATCTTTACGCGTGTGCCCAGATGCTTCAGAGGCGAGGATAAGAAACACATCATCACAAACCTACAGTGTCCTGTCAGTGCTGCGCGCTCACAAGTGATTATAGTGGGTGTAATGCGGGCCCTTAACAAAAGCAGCTGTCCCACCACGGAACAAGAGGACAGAGTTGGGGAGGGGGCTCTCGTCTCTTCTTTTACGCACAGCACGCTCCCGCACGCGCACTCACCCCCCAATCAATTAGTCAATCAATTAGCTGGCCTCCTCTCCACGCGCGCGGTCATCAGGAGGCAGATTAGCTGCACTAATGATCAAATTAATTCTTAATCGCAGATAATGGACGGAGAATGAGTTTATTATTTTCATGAAATTGAACAAGGTCGCGGTATCAGTTCTCAAACCTGTGACACTTAACAAGAATAGTGAACGCGCACAGGGTCATGATCAGGGGCCTAGACCCACACTCATTTACATATGTGAAAATCAGCCGATCGTTGTGGCGTATAACAATTAAATACAAATTATATGGACAAAGAGGTATATATATATATATATATATATATATATATATATATATATATATATATATATATATATATATATATATATATATATATATATATATTTTTTTTTTTTTTTTTTTTTTTTTTTAAAGCAGTTTACCGAACCGTAATATGGCCCACACAGCGCAGCCTCTCTTGGCCCGTCACAGACTTGACAGCAGTTTGAAAGTTCCGGGCTGAAGCGCGGGGCCGCCATTGGCCCAGGAGGGGCTTACCTACATGCAAATGAAGACACGCAGCGCAGTGCTGGTGAACAGAGCGAGAGGAGGAGGACCGGGATTACACTCATGTTCCCCGAGCTCTAGAAAAAACAACTCCTTCAATGTAAAACTCCACAATTAACAGCCACACGAGACAAAGGCAGTATTTTAGGCACTGAGACAAAAGCGGCACAACGCGAGGACTGTTATGAAGCTACAATGAGCGGCGCAGAAGACAGCGGGAGCAAGGGTTCTTCGGGCCCCATCTCCAGCTTCACCATCCAGTCCATCCTGGGCACGGGCTCCGACACACCACGCGCCCCCAGCAAGGAGCCTCCGCCGCACGCGCCACCGCGCAGACGATCTCTGTCCGTGTCCTCAGAAGAAGACTGCAGCGCTGGAGAGGACTCTGCGGACTGCTTCTGCTCCTCCGACACGACGCACAGCGAACCCTGTGCCCAGACGCACAACTTCTCCTGTTTAGGTATTATTATTATTATTATTATTATTATTATTATTATTATTATTATTATTATTATTATTATTATTATTATTATTATTATTATTATTATTAGTAGTAGTAGTAGTAGTAGTAGTAGTAGTAGTAGTAGTAGTATTAGTAGTAGTAGTAGTAGTAGGCTAGTAGTAATTGTAGTTGTAGTAGTAGTAGCAGCCTGTTCTACTTCTTCGTCAGGCTAAAATAAAATAACATGCTGTTGTTTTGTTATTAAACCACAATATATTTAAACTAATCAAAACAGGAGAGACTGTACTTTCCCTTGCACATGTTTTTGCATTGGTATATGCATGAAGCTTGTTCACCGTTTGTTATTTGGTGCATGTGTAGGATGTGATTACTGCGGAGGAGGCTCTGGATGCTGCCGTTCTAATATTAATAATTAGACCTCTGGCATTTCCTCTCATTTCAAATTCAATTGAGCTAGCCTAATTGATGAACCACGTTTTTCAAAATGGCGCACTACACGTCGCCAATCGAGCGTTAAATAGAAGTGAATTAAATAATAGTAGGCTACTCGGCAGGCTTCACACTCGGGTAGTTGTTTATCTAAAACTCACCGAGGCAGTTCACACTTTCAAACGGTGTTTTTTATTCGTTAAACGATGTGCCGCTAAACCTAAAGGCACCCTTTCCCCTTTTACGCACAGGTCCAGCCAAAGGTCTGTTGTCCACAGGCGAGGCGCGCCGGCCCCTGCTGCAGGACTACAAGGAGGAGCAGGGTGCGTGCCACCAGATGTCCCCTCTGTGCGAGGAGCGGCAGTCCGAGTGCGCGGACAAACAAGGCGCCAAGAAGAAGACGCGAACAGTGTTCTCCCGGAGCCAGGTGTATCAGCTGGAGTCCACATTCGACATGAAGCGGTACTTGAGCAGCTCGGAGCGGGCCTGCCTCGCATCCAGCCTTCAGCTCACAGAGACACAGGTCAAGACTTGGTTTCAGAACCGTAGAAACAAGTGGAAGCGGCAACTCTCCGCCGAACTGGAGGCGGCCAACATGGCGCACGCCTCGGCACAGACGCTCGTGGGAATGCCGCTGGTTTTTAGAGAGAACTCCTTATTGCGGGTCCCCGTCCCGCGCTCTATTGCCTTTCCCACCCCGCTGTATTACCCCGGGAGCAACCTGCCAGCGTTACCTTTATACAACCTGTACAACAAGCTCGAGTATTGACGCTGCAGTGCGCCCAGACGCGTCTCGACATAAGCCCTTGTATAGTACCACTTCATTTGTTGAGATATATATTATGCAGCAACTGTATGTCTCACTGAAAGCAATCAGCTTCCCAATGTTAAAATACACCATGTGTATAATTATTGTAATAATTTTTGTACCGTTTATTTTTATTTGTTGCCTCAATGACACTTACTTAAACACTCATCTCATATTGTTAACACTTCAGCAGAGGACTAGGTCTTTTACATTGTTTTTTTTACCAAACAAGTGGTTTGTCAAATATATCTGATGTCACCTGACATGAACCCACTGCTACAGGACCAGCTCAAGCTTCCACTCACAGGAAATATACCCTTTCTATTGTTATTTAAACTTTCAATAATAACTACTATTCAATAAATTTTCTATTTCAGTGAGAAGTTTCATGTCATTTCGCCAAAACTAATATCATATAGCTATATGAATGATAACCAGTCACATACATTATTTGTCAATAAAGGCCAGCAAAAATGACTTGAATATTCTTGAATATTCAGACACACAAAAGAAGGAGAATGGTTACATGATATTGCAGCAAATTAGGAATAAAGCAAAAAAAAAAAAAAAATACAGAAAAAATGTGGACCTCTTCAGTAATTGTGGGTGGGTAGTTTTGGATTTCTAGAAAATAAATAATATTGTCATTCTAATGCACATAGTAATTGTACAAAGCGTGTACTTTGTGGCACTGATAAAACTATGAGAGAAAGCAAGTAAGCCCCACAACATCTTGCGCCAATCGGCCTTTGGGCGGCTCCTCTGTGCGTCTGAAGTGTGCGTCTTCAGGCTTCTCAGGCACCAGGCCATGTAAGAAGACACCACAAAGAGTTCAACCATCCCCACTGTATCAAATGCATATTAATATACCAATGTATCATTTACACTGGTTCCCTGGACTCACTGGGGATGTCATAGTTTGCATTTGGTGAAAATTGTTAGTCATTAAATTTCTATTTGAGATGAAACTGTTATTTAACCGCTTTCCTTTAGGTGTCATTACATTTAAGGGACTCACATCTCTGCTCCTCTCTCAAAATCTCTCAGTGGATGGACGCTAATGGCTACATTATCTAACATGTTCACAACTAGCTAAGCTCTGCCGCCCTGTAGATTATGCCTCGACCCAATTTCTGCAACAGCCACCTTGTGTTTCTGAGAAAATGGATAGCGTTCGACAACAACCGTGATTTATGGCCAACTCCGGAGAGGTGCAGAGGGGATACATTTGTGACAGATAGGGGGACAGGGAGAACAGGGGAGGGGAAATGCTTATGAAAAGGAGCAATAGCTTTGGTTGAATGAAGCTGTTTATTAGTTTCCCAAGTGGTCATTATGTCATCAGGTGTGACGGTAACGCGCTGCTTATTTTGGGATGGATGCTGGCGCCACGGCGACGGGTGGAGAATCTGCATGAGCTGTCAAACTGAAGTCAAACACGAGGATGGAGATAGAAGGATGAAGGGTGGACGTGGTTGGGCAAAAGACTGGGCAAAAAAAAAAGAAAAAAGAGGATGGTCGGTGTCATGTTTCAGCTCAATGGCAGCTGTGAATTACAAATTTTAATAGCGAGGCAATGAAAATGATTTGAAGAGGTTTAAACGGCACGGAGACAGCGATGATGAAGATTTGTTGAGATGATGTGTTGTGCCTTAGGATTCATCAGACCTGCCTGCTAAGGTGAAAAGCAAATGTAATTCACTGCTCTGTAGTAATTTATGATGGGGCATAATGGGGACTGTGGACCAAGCTCGCACAGCAGGCAGAGGAGAGGCAGTTCTGGACAAATTGATAGTAGGGGTGTTTCAAGGAGTATTTACATGAAAATGAATTAAAGTAAAACCTGCGGATATCAGCCCTTTAACGCGCTGGAATAACATGATGTAGATCAAAAGCCACGGCAAGTCATTTTAATGTGTTACATGATCACTTATAGCAGATTAACCCGCAAAGAGAAATCTGAAAAAAATGGGGTATATACATGAATGGTAATGGTAATAATATTTACTATTTTTCAATCATCTGTGCTGTACTAGTATATTGTGACTCAACAGTAGAGCTGCAGTGAATATATGGACTGGCTCAAGCTCCTCCTGGGTTTGTCTTTAGGCTTTTTATTAAAAATAATGCTTACATGTTTTCAAACTTGATAACAAAAAATTGTGCTTGAAATCATGGCATGACCATCTGCATTGTATTGCATTGAGTTCACAATGCAGAATACACACTGACACAAATATATCTGTTGCCATTTTAGTTTTGGCATCTGCATTCAAAATTTAATTCAGTTAATTTCGACCTTTCAAACCTGTTAACCTGTTTGATGTAAATTTTATGAACACATAAAACATTGTTAGCTTACTTAATGTTATATGCTGATTTGTGCATGTTTGAGTAATTATAAATGGTCATGCATTTGAGCTCATATTCCCACCTACATCCATGTATTTACCGAGATCCACACACTGGGTCTTATGTAGTTTTCTTTTTCTTTTTTTTTTAATTCCACATCATACATTTTCAACAATAAAAACACCTGCTTGCTATGTTAAAATTCAATTATGAAGAAGCAGGATCAGCAGTAGAAAATGAGTTCAGTGAACAGGAAGTTCAAGGACCAGTTTAGGATGGTTTAGGTCAATACCGTGTTTTCCAATGACCATGTAAAATCATTATCTACTTACAGCACAACTTGTCTTCTTTAAATAATTGAGAATGTATTCATTTAAATCTATGATCCACTAATTTTATTCCACAACTCCACAGTTTGCAAACGTAAATTTCCAGTGAAAATGCTATGAAACATACAATGAGCAGATACAAAGTCCAGGGCTTGCCTCCAGACGAGAGTTTTAAAAGCGATCGCCATGCATTAAGCCAGACAACTCTCAAGACCTGTTTGGACCCTAAATGAATTTGAGAGGAGCGTAACAAGGTTTTTGAACCAGGCCCTGTCATCCGCTGCCTTTAACCAGCCTCTGTATTTATGTCCTAATGGTTAAAAAGGAGAGCTCGGACCAGAAGTGATTTTTCATGATTTCTGTTTTATATCAACTGGAAATGAAGGAGCTGAAGGGAAATTGTGTTTGTGTCCCCCCCTTCTCCCTTCCCCTCCATGCCCTCCCTCTTTTGAGCCACTATTGCTTATTCAAGGTATGTTACAAGAGAACTGAATATGAATGTTCCAAATCTGAATCATATGGCATGCTAGCGATTACTTGCTATTTGTACACTTAAATCTCTGACCTATATGGACTTCTCATAAAATGCTTTAACTTTGAAGAATCAGAAAAAAAACATTAATCAATTAATAATAAAACCACATTCAATATTTCATAAACATTACAAAACAAATATATATATTAAAATATATACACCTAGAGTATACATTAAAATATGCTCCTATAGTGGACCTTTGTTTATTAATTCCTGTACTCTTTGTTTATTGGCTTTTCACTCACACCACCTGCCTAATGTCATAACCTATAACATATATATTACCCAAATCCATACACATTGATGTATGACTACATAATGGGAAGACTTTCACAGCTAAAGGCTTCACTGGAGTACCCTTTCTCCTGCCAAGTTAAGCTCCTTAAGAACAATATTTAGCCCAAAAATCTGCATTTGGACTTTAATGGAAAAAGCATTATGCTTCATTGGTAAAATACCAGCCATTTCTTGAACTGCCTGCTTCAAGTGCCATTCTCTGTGCAACGTGCATCAAACTATTATAGGCAACTGTTCATGCGGAGAAATCAGCTATTATTCTAGAGATAAGTCCATTAGCATTACCTTTGACACAATAATGGCTGTGACGGACAATTTTCTGCTCTCCATTTTGTATTTGTAAGGATAATAGGGGGATTATCTTGAAGGCCTTATGCTACTTACTCAAGAGCGGGCCCGCAGTGAGCAGAGAGGGCTGTGCAACAGTTGTTTTCTGTCTCCTCCACAAGCCCCTCTCAGGCACAAGATAAAGCATGTCATTATTCTATTAAAGACCTACAATTTTTGTAATGGGACTTGCAGCGGTCGGCAGAAGTGCAGGCAGCTTCTTCAATATCCTGGACATTATTTGCTCGTTTAGTTAAATGATGTTTCTAATTCTCTCATAATTACTGGTAATGATGCTGTCTCCCTCGTTTTGATGCGGCCACGTCTTAATACAGCATGGCATTCTTTTTAGGGATAATTACTTCTCATGAGTCAACAGAAAGACTGGGAGAGGGAGAGAGAGAAAGGCTGCACACGTGGCAAATTGGCTTGTTTCCTGCCATCTTGTCTTCCTGCAAATTGGTAAATTAAGTTTCTCGGCTGGAGCATTAGAACTGTTAAATTTGCTTTCTCGGCTCCTTCAAATGATTGGCTTCAGCGGCAGACGGAGAGATGTCAGTATATCCTGCTTTGTCTCACTGACATTGTGAGATTGTTTATTTGCACAAGATGGTGAATGCAGGAGCGGCTGTGTAATCCCATTAAAAAAGGACATTTTAAAACAACTGGGTTATCACAGCTGTGTAGCGTGTAAACTGTATGAAATAAAGAATTACTATATTTATTGCATAAAACATGCATGTAATATTCAAAAGTATGTTTATTACAAATTTAAATCAAATTCAACACCACACTATATTAAAATTCAGACAGCAAAACATCAGATGCAAAAGCTTAGTAAGTCCAGTTGTTTTGATTAATTTGGTGATAATTCAGACAGATGCATGTAATCTGTAGCCAAAACTTTCAATTAGAAATCCCACAATATAGGTGGACACAAAACAAAATGTTTTGTTTAAATTAAAATAATCAATCAAGTATAATCTAATGGAGCATGATTTTTTAAAACTTTCTCTTACAAAGTAGAATATGATACTCAGAACTAGTGGTGCCCAATATGAGAAAAGGTGTAAAATTCAATAACTATGTTTTGTATTACAATAACAATATTATTGTGATATTTTAACATACTTACAATAAATTCTGTTGAATAAGAAAAATCTACCTTTATTTACTGTAGCCTACTAGTCAAAGTGTGTCAAATAAAAAAACTTAACTCTAACTTAACCAAGAGAAAATCAGAAAACTCATGAATAAAAGATATCCTTTTGTCCATTTTACTTTCTTTCTTTAATTTTCTTGTGATATTGAGTATTATGTCATTATTGTGTTACATTGTGCAGCCCTACTCCAAACCATAGTTTACGTCCTCATTAAGTCTTTTAACTTTGACAAAATAGTAGTAGTAGTACCATCAGCGGCAGTTAAGTTATATGCATGTTTAACCATGACACTTCAGTACTTCCTACTACAATGTTTACAAGTTTGTATGAGAAAACAGCTTTAACATAAAATGTAAACAGATGGTACTGCTAACACCTGCTGATAATATAGATAAAGCACCTGCCTTATACAACCACACATCACAACATTTACAAAAATCACCATAGAAAACATATCCACAGTTACAACGCACAAGAAACAAGAAGGTCCTGAGACAGAGACAGACAGCTCAGGGCAGACCGCAGCCTTCACTGGGTTGGCATAGGGGTTCTCATTTCTAAGTGCTGATGTGTCGCAGACAGTTTGGCTCTACAAGGGCCTGTTATGCGCCGATTAAAGCCAGTGAAGGAGCGCTCCCACAGGGCCGCCTCGTACATTTACCCCCACCGCAAAAAGGTCTAGCGTTTACTTCCCGGTGCTGACACGACCTTCAAACAAGGTCCCAGAGCAGCCTATGTGGATACTGGAACTGTCTGAGGAGAGCACACTCCGAAACACTGCAGACAGAGCAGAGGGAAATCATATCTGTTATCATCAGGGTCGCCTCTTCTGAAACACTACATAAAGACCAGCTTTTTGGGAAACGTGTAGTGGATGGATATTTCTTACAGAAACAAGATATAGTACAGAGTTTATGCTACAAAAAGGGGGCTTATTTGGAAGAAAAGACAGCTAATCCAGATTTTAGCATAGCCAGCACCAAGCCAGTAAGGGAAGGGCATCTGGTATAAAAATCAACATGCAAGTAATCAGATTGTTTTCTTTTACTAAGCCTGAAAGGGAGATATTTTCACAGAATCCACTGAAAGGGTTGTGTTTTATTATGAAAGTGCTTAGGTGAGATATGATAGCGACTTGTTTTTAATATGGGAGTTGGGCTCTCTTTGTATGAACAAAGTGGAGTCTTTGAGCGGCTGGGGGCTGCTGTATAGAGAGATGATCTGTCACTTTAGCCGGAGACTGACTGAAGACCACATAGCCTGCAGCGCAGCAGCAGGAGCAGCACAATGAAAGCCCCACGCTATCAGCTGACAGCTAATTAGGGATCCCTCCCTCCCAGGGAATATACTGTCTTTAGGAGCCTAAGAGGGAGCAAGGGTCGCCCCAACCGTGTGAAGTGTCAGTCAAAGCCACAAGCCACCTGCGATATCTTTAGGCATGGCCTAGGTGAGATTAGATGAAATCTGAATGAATGGAAGACCTATTGTAATTTTGATCAATGCTTTTGTATTTGGACACAGCCATATGCCTTGCTGAGGGTTAAGTTGAGACATTGACCTGGTTTGTTTAAAGAAGTTTAAAATATAAAGTTAGACCCAAGTTTTGATATAAGACCATGTAAAACCTAAATTGTTGATGTTGATGATGTTGATGAATTGATGTTGAATTACAATTGCACTAAAAACTGCTCTAGAATGCTGATAAGTTAATTGAACTACATACACAACTGAAGAATAAAATTGTGTTAAAATTCAGACTTTCAATTTACTAACACTGAGTCAATCCATTAAACCAATTGTCTGTCAGAGTGTGCAGCTCAGGGCAGCTCAGAGCAGTGTGAATCTGGTCTGTATGGGAGAGCTGGGACTTCTTTGAAAACACATTTGTAACCATTAGTTGAGTGTAAGGTTTCATGTGCAGAGTGCATCCTCGGCTGGTGTCAGCCTCTGTGCTGATGTGCTGCTTCTCTGGGCGGGCTGACTGGAGGGACAGTGCTCTGAGCAGGAGGAGGGGTCACTGGAGCCTGGCCGTCCCACCGACAGTACACCATGGCAGGCAGGGCGTAATCCGAGCTCCCCCTCTGGCCCCAGTGTGGCCTGCTACAAGGGCTGCCTTCTGCACCCCCAAGATGCTTTTAAAAAGATTTGGTCAGCAGCTCTTCAAAAGAATCGTCGTCACATTAGAAAGTAATTAGCCGTGCCCCGGGCACAGTATTCCCTGACCTGGCTAACTCCGGCCCCTCCACAATCCGTCTTGCACCATGTAGACTGGCTCGGCACGTTCTCGGTGCACACACAGGAGATGGGCTCCAGAAGGGAGACATTCCCATGGTCTGCAGGTGGATAAATACACAGAGGTCATCGGGAAAGGTGACGGTGTAATCCACCTGAGCAAAGGTCTTCTGATACAGACAGATGTATGGAGAGATTATGGACCAACTGTAAGGAGCCAACATCTCACTCACTCGCTCTTATAGAGGTTCGTTCAGGAACAATCTTTAAGACAGTGACAGATTAGGGAATAGCTGCTGGAAAACATAAGTAAAATATTTACATAGTATAAAATATACAAATATTGAAACAACAAATATATTTTTTCTCTTGAGGAGCTATTGGAGCAGTGTTTGGCCACCTGCTTGTCCCAAGCCCCAGGGCTCAGTGACAGCAGCCTTCCCTCTCAATATATTAGACATAGTAATCTGATTGACGAAAAGATGAAGGCGGGAGGGGCAGAAACTTACCAACCAAATGCTGCAGGGTGGGACCTGACACCAGCAGGGCTCTCTTTATGGTTTAAGAGCTACTGTAGCCTTCAGCAGGTTAGGCCACCACAAAGGAGATGCACACAGCACTACACAATATGCTCCTGGAGTACAGTCAGCAGAGTGGTTCAACTCAATTAAGACTGTTATGTTACAGGCAAAAGTCCAACAAACCTATTTGAGTCTTTTGACATATAATCGCTCACATCATCTGCACTCACTTCAAAGGCATCAGGGCTGATGTGGGCTGACACTGGAGAGTGGTTAGGAAAACATACACTTGCAAAACCAGCAAGAGCTAGAAAGGCTGCTGAGCAATTGGCCAATTAGGAAGTGGTTCATCATGTCAAACTCATTTGCCAAGGCAAGGCTTAACCCTCAGGGTTCGAAGGTCGGGATCAAAGGGTGTCCCCGACGGGACCGTGCACAGCTCCTTGAAGAAACGCTGTTCCCAAGCTTTTGTAAAGGAATCTTCTAATTACAATAAATCTCCACTGCAAGCTATAGACAGCAGTGTGGTACAGTGGCTATATGATAGTAGGGCCCCGGGGCCCGCAGGTAGCCTATAGATGTCTAACACAGGACTGATAGACGATAGTGCAGTGATCACAGCTCCAGTGGAGCAGGCTGACCAGCACCTCTGAGCCCCATAGCCTCTGGTGTGGAACCGCCTCTTTGACCTTGCCCCAGATTAGGATCAGTATCAGTATTAGCACTCCACAGAACTCTGCTATAAGCCCTCTTTGAGTTTACTCTACATAGAATCTTACTGATGTCTACCAGCGCTACTGCACATTACTCTAGTCTCTTCACCATCATAAAGTTTGGTTGCACAAATAACATTTTCTGATCTAAACTAAATTACACTCTTTTTAAAAACACTAAACTAAAAGTCAGCTTTTATTTCTACACATTTATTTATGAATAGAAAACTCAGCAGACCTAATTCAAATAACGATCTTGGTATATGTGATCTAGTTATTGTATGAATTATTATATAAGTGTATATTTTGTTTGGTCTTCATTTATCTGTATGGTTCAATAAAAACAAGCTGTAAGATGGAACAAAACCATGTTCACCTGTTGCAGTAGTGACAGTCTAAACCACAACTTCAGTTTAACTGAGCTTTACCTTTCCGTATACCAGAGTCTCACAGAACAAGTGTCTTTGTGCAGTCCCCAGTGGGCTCTGTGTGTTCTTCTATGTGCCCAGTGAAGGCCAAAAGGGGAGGAGAGAGGAAAAGGAGGGGAGAGTAGCAGTTTGTTCTTCCTGCAATTAGCATTCACGGTTAGCTAAGCAGAACTAATGCAGCGAATCTTTGAGTCTCGTGTTACCTGTGCTGGAGCGCTGGAAAACCTGCAGGCCAGATTAGACCGTAGTGACATGACAAACCCCCTCCTTGTATCCATTACAAGCCCTTTATTATTAGCTGTGTTATTGGTAATTCCTTTTCAATGGCCACCACAAAAAGCTCACATTGGTTACAGCAGGCTTCAAAAAAGCCCCTGCCGCATGGGTGTGGGCAGAGCGCTAGTGATACTGTCATTGGGAAAACAAAGTGAGAGTGAGAATGCTGCTCTGATGGCGTGCCTTTGTTTGGCTGCACTGGCGGGGAACATCTCTCCCAGCGGCACATTTTGATCTGACCTGCTTTAAACTGACGCCTTCCCATGACAGCATTTAGTGCAGCCACATGTCAACACAACAGGCCCGCTGACTTCATCCATATTTTATAACTCGCTTCCTTTACAATGCCTCCCTTCAAATGGGCCAATAAACAACAGTCCCCATTCAAATACCCTGTACTACTCTAAATATAACGTTTGCGGCCAGCCACCATCTCCGGTAAGTTGTGTAGCATGTAGGTCAAGACTCAATGATCTCACTGTCTTTTGAACTGCAACAGGAGCAGGATATGGGCTCACCATGTCACCTTTATTGGACGAGGATGAAACACAGATGATCTCATGTGTCTTAAGTGACAAAACAACACCTTCTCAGGCAATATAATCTAAAATAATGCACCGGATATAACTATGTATTGGGTGGCATGAAGTGAATACATGGACCTTATGAAACCGGTGCACTGCTCAACTTTTTTGGTAGAGGTCAGCTACCTGCTTGTCTCCATGAAGATGTTGCTTTCCCTGGAATATTCTGTGGTATGACTTTAAACATTACCATCTAACATTTATTCATTACAGGTGTTTCTACTGTACAGCTACCAGAGCAAAAAAGTATTACTTGATAAAAATCTGCTTAAGTATTAAAGTACACATTAAAAAATGTACTCAAAGAGAAAGAAGGAAAAGTATTTTGTGCAGATTTTGAGATCTAAATGTAGTGATTTTGATACAGACTTGTGCTGATTTTTGTTCAACAACGGAATTGATTGTTTTTTCCTAGTAGCTCCTATGTAATGTAGTGAAATAAAAGTAAAATGATTCACTTTAAAATGTCCTTAATTAAGTACAGATATCTACAATTTATACTAAAAGGTGCATTTTGTAACTTTTATGGCGGAGAGTCTGTCAAATGCTTTTCTTCATAGAGATTGCTTTGTCTGGAAGGTTTCCCAGTATGGCATTAATTCTTTCTATCTTTATGGAGACCAATCCAGACCAAGTTTCAAGTCAGATCTGAGGCAACCCCACTCACTGTCAGAATACCTGTTTTCTAGGTATTTTTTGAGCTATAAACCCACCTGTAATTTAATAAGTTTAAGGTAGTGCTGTTTAATGGCATCTCCATAGAAACAAGCAAGTTATGGACCCCTGACCAAAAAGTTACATAGTGCACCTTTCAGTACAGTACTTCACTACTTTTACTTCTTTACATTCCTCCACTTGTGATTAGCCTTGTTTATCACTGCATAATCATTACCGGTTGTCTGAAGTGCTGTCCGATCACTTACAAGCAGGTACAAGTGCTTCCGATTGATCCGCAAAAAGACTCCCAACATGAGGAGGAGGGCCACTGTCTATAGTCACCGACGCACAGCTTAAAGGAAGGAGAGACTGGGCCCAATCAATAAGTCTGACTGCCACACGGAGCCTGCTAAAGTCTACACTTGGAGAGAGAAAGTGCAAGAAATCATTGCAGAGAAACGAGAGCCAGTGCCATCAGACAGGACCATACAATAGTGCCATTGATAAACTACGTTAAGACTCAAGCGGTCAATATTATTAAGTCAGGACATTTTAGGAGGTGACAATATATAACTTGGTTTTCATTGGTTAAGCAAGAAAATGCTTAAAAAAGGCAAAGTTGTGAGTTATATTCACTACTTAAATCGTTATAAAATTATGAAAGAATTGTTGGTATATTGAGATTAAATAATACCTAATAAACAAAATCAAGGCTGAAAATAGGCACATTGCACTAGCTGTTTTAAAGGTGCATTGTGTAACTATTTTGTTGGGGGTTCATCATCTTGTTTATACTTATTCAATATTATGCTCAAAAATACCTAGAAAAACAGGCATCCTGACTGTGAGTGGGAATGCCTCTCCACAGATCTGACCTGTAACTTGGTCTGGTCTCCATGAAGATTTAAAGGTTTAATGCCATGCTGTGAGACATTCTAGACAATGCAATAACAATTCCATGGAGAAAAGCATTTGACAGACCCTCCTCCAGAAAAGTTACACAATGCACCTTTAAGTATGCTATTTAACAACATTCATTTGATCCCTTTGGATGCACCACATAACATTAGTTAAAAAAATCTGTAATTCCTCAAGCGCCACTCAGACAGCAGAAGTCACAAATAAATTCACTTTTGTTATGTTGAATAAAAATTTTGTTTGCAAATGTTGAGTTAAGGGACTAAAAATGGATTGAAAAGCATTTCAAGTCAAAGGTGATGTTCCATTCACCCAAAAGCTCCAGCTTAATTAAGCTGACATGCCATTGGTGGTTTTAACATGAAATTGTGAATGTAGGAGAGCTCAGAAAAGTGAGGCCATTTTACAGAAGGGAAATGGATCAAAATAAAGAGACAATCCAGAGCAGAGCTGTTACTGCAAAGTGGACACACAGCCAGTGCATTTGTGCAAATCGCCCAAACTAAACATTTTTCAGCTAAAATCAAGACTGCTTCTGTAGTGCTTATGCTTCACTGGAACACTTCTGTTTGTGTCACCCTGTCTGCTTGTTGAACTGCCTCTACTTGATGGGCAATCTAAATAAAAAAGATCAAATAATAACGCACCCATACTCCCTACTTATAAAGCAGTTGGCAAGTGGAATATTGAGATTCATAGAACTCCTCTCAACTAGAACAAAGGTGCGCATATAACCTGAGTTTCGGTTTTGCGATTGGAGAAGGTTTAAGGTTACCAGCTAATTTCCACGTTGTTAGCCACTGCCGACAGCCCCACATCCGGTCTGCACAGGGAACAGTACAATCTGTTATACTGTAGTGTTCATCAGCTCTTCCCTGACCACTGACCAGTAATTACCTGTTTTCTCTCTCTCTTTCTACCCCTCCTCCCTCCCACCTCCCTCTCTCCATCCCCTGAGCTATTACCCTAACTGGCTGTTGTGGAGTAAAGAGGAGGTGTGCCACAGAACAAGGCAGGCTTTTATGGACTCCCCACCAGCGCCACTCCACATTGCTCCATTTGGAAATTATCGGGTCCCCATCGCTTTTGAAGTCTCTGTAAGCGCACCCTCCTATTTACGAGATGGCTGTGTACTTAAAGGTCACAGATTGATCAAGAGGTCCTAAAGATGGCCTTTTCACTGAAAGCACTGCAATACTATGGCTTCCACCGACTCCATCTGTGGGAAAAATAAAATGTATCACTCCCCCAAAGTCAGCCATATTCAGACTGTAATGTACAATTCCATTTACCCTGGAAAATGCCACAATTGAGTATGGAATTCACAATGAGGAGCATGATCTATCAGTGCTTTTTTGGCCATTTTGTTGGCTCAGGCTTAAGCATATTTTACTTAGAGATTACCTGCAGGTCATCCAAATGAATGTGCAAAAATCCAACTTTTGTGAAACATGAGATCTCCACAGCAATGCTCTGTCCTCTTTGAAATGCACGAGACCTAACAGCAAATCTGACACCAAACAAGGCTTAGGAAACATCACAGGACAGCAATAATGACCTCCTTTCATTTCGTTCATTATAACAGTAGGAGATGAGTGCTCTTGAGGATGACTAAATGTAAATGTGTACAGATAAAGTAATATTCAATTTGAGGATTACATGCGTTGCTTTGTCTGCCTAGCAGTTACACTTTGTACTGACTGCACTTTATATAGCCTTAAAGGTGCATTTTGTTACTTTTCTGGTGAAGGGTCCATCAAACACTTTTCTTCATGGAGATGTTATTGCTTTTGCTGGAATGTTTCACAGTATGGCATTAAACATTTTTATCTTCATAGAGACCAAAAAAGACCAAGTTACAGATCAGATCTGTGGAGAGGCAACCCCGCTCACAGTCTGAATGCCTGTTTTTCTAGGTATTTTTGAGCAATAAAACCACCTGTAATTGAATAAATGTAAGAACGAGCCATTTAATGGCATACTGCGGAATACTGCAGGCAGAGCAATGACATAACCATAGAAACAAGAAGGTGATGGACCCCCTACCTAAAAGTTACACAGTACACCTTTAATAAAGCAAACAAATTGTTTTATTAATATAACAATAATATTTTCTGTTTCTCATGTGGCCCCATGGAAAAAATCATTGCCCCCACCCTTGCTGCAGAGCATTCCTGGCAAAGCAGTAACATCTTCATGGTGACAAACAGGTTACATAGTGCACCTTTAGTATACTATGTAACCTTTTAATAAATATTTAATAAAGAATAAGGGTTAGGAGTAGAGTAGAGCAATATATCGAGCCAATATTTTGACTTTTTAGCATGTGACTTCACAGCTCTCTTTGTGCTATAAATGGCTGTGTATAAGTTTGTAGTAAAATCAAATGATATAATTTGGGGAAAATAATCTAAATTGACCCATCTTATCGGCTCAAAAATATCAACATAATATTGGCCAGCGGTTGCTCTATATTCTATATCGGCCATGAAAAAAACCTGTGTCAGTCGATCTCTAGTTATGAGTTAAGGTATTCATTTAGTAGTTACTAATCCTAAATCCTTCTTAATAAACAATTTGTTCATTATTCTTTATTAACACCAATTAGGTCTAGTTAATATAAAGTGTCACAGATGCATCAACTCAAACTGATGCCAAGATTATATGAACATATTACATATTAAAAATGTACCATTTAACTAGATAGCTAAGATAGCGTCTGTTGTCAGAACCAATATTTTTTTACATAGCAATATGAACTTTTTCTACCTAAATGATACACGACTAATTTTTGACCATAGCTCTGAGTCACTATTCATTGCCTGACATTGTGCCCAAAAGCAGATGTATTTATACATAATGTGTTCCAACTAGCTGTCAAAATATTGAAGAATTGCTGAATAAATCTCTTCAGAAAACAACATTAATGGTAAAAGTAAAGCTATTAGCCCTGTAGCCAGAGAAGTTTGTTGTTTAAGACTTTTTACTTGTATGTGCTGACACAATGGTGCTGTATCAGAAATATATGATTCTGATACAGCTTTTAGACACATTTATAAACATTAGATTTGATCATTAGAATGAAGAACTGTACATAAAGAATGACTACACCACATGTTTGTTTTCTATAGCTTTATAGAAGACAAACACAGAACAGATGGAGAAATAGGGCTGGTTCTGGGCCTTGATTCTCCAGGTTATTAGTTATATAATATAATCCTATCCAACATATAGTGTACGTCAACAGCAAACAAAGCCATACTAAAGCATAAGGCTTCAGTTTATCATAAGCTCTCAAACTAAACTCACTCTGTCTTTAATATTGATAGCCCATGCCATGATTTATCCTATTTATTACCCAGCTAGGTGGATGTATGGTAGCAAATACAATGAGATTTAGCCTTGAGATTTAAAATATGCATCAAAAAACTTGTCAACATCGGATTCCGAGTTATACTAATTGCATCATTCACCTATTATGATCTATGTGACATTTGACAGTGAATAAGAATAGGGTCAGAGCCGTGGGACTAATGGAAGTATTCTGAGAGGGGGAAACAGGGAGATGGATGTTGTTTTCTACTACATTAACTCTGCAAATGGCTGCCAGAGAGCAACGATGCCTCACCAACATATGGCCTCAATGCTGGAAACTTTGTGATATTTGACTTTAATAAAATACCCAGTCAAAAAGTCTTCATCATTAAAACCTATGTAATCATGTTTGGATGCAAAATTCATTGCATTAGTGTAAGAATATTGCTGGCGGTGAGGCAGTGGGTTATTTGGAAAGTGTCGGCGTGGTGTCTGACAGTGGATGACGGATGAGGTGGGAGTGATGTAGCGCGATCGGAGCAGGTTTAGGGAGCAGCTTGGCGGGGAGCACATTCTGATTTAAATCCCTGTGGAATGAGTAATCTTACATAATAATATCCTCATGTGTCTTGATAAGAGTAGGGCCTGCACAATCCGCCGGCATCCGTCAGCACACACTATGAAAACTCACTAACAGCCATATGGATCCTGAAAGCAGCTATAGCCCCCGCAAATATGGTCTGTGAACCTCTAATTTGGCAGCTATATCTTCTTTAACGACGCCATTACCGGCGGCCATCACCATAACTGCATCCACATCAACAAGGCTCACAAAACACAGAATGAGAAACCCAGTTAAGATGGCTCCCATGGACGCAGATATTCTCCTCTGCTGTTACATTCAAATGCAAAGTAAAAACTGTTTTGCAAAATAAAATATACTATTTGTCAGCATATTAGTATCAGCTCATTACAGTTTGACAGATTTAAATGGGAAGGCTTAAACAGAAATATTCTACACTATCATGTGGTGTACGGTGTGGCCATACCGGCTTGTCAAAGCCTGACCCCGTCAGATCTCAGAAGCTCAGCAAGGCCGGGCCTGGATAGTACTTGGATGAGAGACCGCTGGGAAAATCAGGTGCCACAGGGGGGCCCCAGATACAAAAACTGTTGTTGTGTCCTTAGGCAAGGCACTTCACTCACATTGCCTAGTATGAAAGTGGTGTGTGAGTGAGTGATGGTGGTGGTCGGAGGGGCGATGAAGCAGATTGGCCTCACTGTGGCTTCACTAGTAGCTTACCACTACCAAGTGTGGAGTGAATGAATAATACCCTGTAAAGTGTCTTCTATATATAAAACTGATGCATTATTATTATTATTATTATTATTATTATTATTATTATTATTATTATTATTATTATTATTATTATTATTACCATTATTATTATTATTATTATTATTATTATTATTATTATTATTATCATACAACCAAATTACTATTATTCTAAGCAACTATTTTCTTGTCAATTTGTCCATATAAATGTGTCTGCTACTACTAAGCCGTTGACAGGAAGTCAATGTACTACTTTAATCCCATTGTGTCATTATATCCATTTCATTATCCCACAGAAGATCATTGATTTTAAAAATTCTCATTCAGTATAACTGTGTGCTCTTTGAACTGCAATAATCTCCAAATGTCAGCACAAGAACAATGATGATGCAGTGACAATACAGACTTACAGAACAATATGGCAGTCAGCTGTATTTATGAATAGGAAGTCAATAACTTTGGCAAAATTATCTGAAGACATACAGTGTTTGTGTGTAATATTTAAAAAAAACTACCACATGCTCCATTATAATTTAGCAAAATCAAGATTAATATGTGTACTAGTGTATGTGTGCATAAATCTACACCATTTTGCAATGTCAAAATGCTCAATGGGAAATCCCAGCACAAAAGTGGCTTTTGAATGCAATAGTCTACATTAGAGGCCTGCTATTGTTTTAAGTGAGAGCTAATGAACTAACTTGGTCAATAGAGGGGAGGAATGCTTGAGTGTTAGTTGTTTATAGCTCCCGTGGGTGCCAGTAGGGGTGAAAGGGTACCTTGCGGCCCATCCATACAAACCAAAGACCTGACAGATCCTACAGAAAATGTTACATTCAATTATTTATCACACTAAACTTTGCACTGCACAGTATTGTGTCCATTGCAGGTGTGGTTATATAGATGTATGTCAAATGCACTGTACAGAAACAGCCACTGCTGATCAGTAAATGGCTCGCTTAGCTAATCATCTCTCGTTGGAGCTCCGAGATGAGAGAAAAAAAAGGCAGAGATAAATGTTTAAGCGGAGAGGTTGAGGGCACCCTCTCTGCAGCCCTACCCTCACTGTCTGCGGAATAAAAGCCTGAAAAGGAGCCACAACGTTGGGGCTAGAAGTGAGTGCGACTGGGCCTTTTGAAAAGCGCTGCCTCTTCTCCGGGGGCCTCAGCGCTAATGCATCCAACTCAAAGGATGTGAGGCGCTATGCCGGAGAGAAAAGAGGAAAGAGGAAGAATAGACACGAGGAACTGGTGCTACACAGGACAAAGAGCTCCAAGGTGTGCGCTGGGTATTCAGTAATTGGTAAAAGAAGCTTCATTTCTTACAGTGATTTCCTGTCTTTTTTACCGTCCCTGACAATCCCCACGCTTTTAATAGGGGTATGAGGAGGGACTATTCTATGTGCCCACTGCTCCATTCTTTCCCCCTCACCAACACCAACCTGTCTGGATGCTGCTCGGCCCGGCAACCCCTCCCGCCGTGCTCTCTCTCCTCTTCTATCCTCTGCAAAATGGAAAAAGAAAAAAAGAAAAAAGCATTAACCATATTCTTTTCTATCATTCTCTCCTTTTGAATACCTCAAACCCCTTTAGCTTTAATCATTTCTGGATCAGACTCAGTCCAAATAAGCCAAGCCATTTTCTGCACTCAATTACTCCCTTAACAGCATCAAAAAGAGAAAGGATTCAGGTATAGTGAGCAGAGAAAGAGGGTGAGAGGGAGAAAATTGTGAAGCATCTTCATCTGGCGAAATGCTTTGAATACTTGGAAAGGCTTTCTTTTTTAATGAAAAACCAGTAATAAGACATGATTCGGACTATAACAAAATGTTTACTGTCTGCGCACTATCTGTGGGCTCTTCACTCTCCCCCGGATAAATTGTTGAAGAGGGAGAGGGTGAATAAAAGGCTCTGCGAAATGGGCCTCAGAATGACTACATTTCCACCGAATCCTGCTTTCATTACCTAGGAAAATATATCAGGGGGTACTTCACTGCAAAAGGTATTTTAATAATACATTACTTCTCTCATAACTACTTTTAACCTTTCGATACAATGCATTTTGGATGAATACAGCTGTCACGGCTTGGTGTTCAGATAATGAGACATCCAGTTCTTATTTACTGAGAGCTGCTGCAGATCTCGCTCACAATATGCTCAGTGGCTGGCTCACTCATACGGCTATATCCATACTGCAAAGTCAGTCCCAACTGCAAATATGCTAGTTTTGAATGAGGGCACAGCGCCATCATTTGCTTGTCATAAACTACATCCGGCAAGTGCATCTAAATAGGTTTTCATAAAGCAGCTCTCAATCCATAAGTATGGGCCTTCAGGCTTCCAAACGCTGCCCTGCTTTTCCTCATCGCCCCAAATTGCAGACTTTGTTCTAAATGCCTGCCAGTAGACACAAATCAAGTATGAAATGCGCGAACACCAACAGGGGTCAATAAAGCATGTCCACAGTAATATAATGTGATTGATTTTTATCTGCAGCTCTTTCCATACACCGATGATTACTGCAAAAAGTGCGCATGGTTAATCATAATGGCTTAGGGTGAGCACTTTAGTTTGGCACGGCCTCCTTTTCGCTCGTTTCCTCTCTTTGCAGATCATGGGCGGAAAGGTCAACATGACACACACAGTGAGGGCGCCTCTACTGGTGCTACTGGCTTCTGTCATTATATCACTAGTACTACAAGGGTTAGATAGTGAGTATAGGAGGACACATCAGTGGTGCTCAAAATGTTAGAACATCATACCAGCCAGAGGAATTTAGATGTAAACAAAAACAAACATTACATACAATGATGCTTGTATTGAGCATAACTGTAAGGGTTATACACAAAATGGTGATTCTGTTATCTGCAATCATATGTAGTTTTGCTCTTAGCTCTTAACACTAGATAATGTAATTGGTATTTATCCTATGTCATCTTGGACCATGCTATAAATGGTTATTTGTGTTGACAGTTTAGAATTAGACAAACTTTATTGATCCGCAAGGGAAATTATTTGGACACAGTGGCTCACATGTCACAAAAAATAATGACTACTAGCAAAAATATAAATGGTAATAATAAATTAAAAATAAGAGGCAAAGATAGCAGGAGACTGGTGTCAAATAAGGCATAATTATAAGATGTATACATGTATGCACAAAATAAAATATAAAAATATAGTAATACAAATATATCCCAGCTATATTGAAGAGATCGAAAGGAGAAACAGTACAAAGATGAAATAATCATTGACAGGACATAAGGTTATCTATTACATAAGGGTAAGTTGTACAGTTGTATGAAGTATGGTATGAATGTAGTCCTGTATCTCTCACTGTTTGTGCAGAGCTGTAGGACCCTGTGAAAAACCTGGTATTCCCAGCAGGGTTGGGCCTGGTTAGTACTTGGATGGGAGATCCAAGTACTAACCAGGCCCAACCCTGCTTAAGTTCCAAGATCAGAAAAGATCATGTTAGCTTTCTCATACTCGCCAGTTCGTTTTATCTGACCATATGTAACTACCCATGATAATTTACATCTAGAATACTAAGGATGTGTATCCCAACCCTGAGCTCTAACTATGAGAAGAGACCTATGATTATCGAGGTTTATATGTGCTGCTTTCAAGGGTCATACCTTAAGGTAAGGGAGTTGTATCCAGGCATAATAACATGCTTTACTCCTCTGAATCAAGGTGAATTACAAACAAAAAGATGCTGAGTTGAAGTTTTGTAGTGAATTTTACGCTATGTTACTTTTGCCATCAAACTGGTTGTAAATAAATAGAGCATTTCAGCCATAGAAAGGAAATGGTCAATGCCATGCTATCTCAAAGCCCTTTTAACAACATACTCAAAATAATAGCTGCTCTCTTCACTAAGATGATCATTTACAGCATGGGAACAAAGCTGCCATCCTGAGTGTTAATTAAATCTAGCCGCCTTTTAGTGCATTTAAACACCCACTTTATACTTGCCACTTTTCATCTGTCCACAACATATTTTTACCATTCCCTTATGCTTTTGAAATAAGAAAGTCTGGGCCAAATGAATGCTCAGAGAAAGAGCAGAGGCTTTGACTCTTAATGGGTGCGTTTGCTTGGCAAAGTCGCTAATGGACGATGCTAATTATCACCAGCTTGGAAGGTCCACAAAGGAGTGGATCAATATGTGACGCTGCACGCTCCACTCATTCTGTTAGATGATGACATTCGCTCCAAACATGGCACTAGACTCAGGGCATTGTGGAGAAAGGAGCACAGGGAGGGTCTGGGCAGGCTCCCAAGAACTCAGCTCTTTCATTTCACAGCGAGTTAGCTCAAAGAGGACACCTAATGTGCCCATTAAAGAATACAACACGCACAAATGCACCAGCACAGTCTTCTTACTGAATCTGGATGCAAGGTGGTTAATAGAAAGTGACTTTCAACTCAAATGGACAGAGTAACAACTTAATTTGCCCTGCTGCATGTAGTCTTCTATCGTCAGTGAAGTCTTTACTGTGAAGTCCAAGAAGCACAGTTTTTAGGAAAGGACACAAAATATACATTTGATACATCAAAAGATTACAGCCCTGACTAGAACACTATGTATTATATGACAAAAATACAGACTGCCAAAACAATTAAAAAGGACAAATAGGATTTCAGAATTAATTCATTCAGTAAATGTTAAAGGAAAGGTTCATCGATAGATAAGAGGTGGACAACTGTTTCATGTGAAGATAAGAGAATCTCCAGAGCTTAGGCATTTAACCATATCAGCCACGTGAACATTGAAGCATACAGCTTCATGAACAGGACCCCCACAGTTCTGTGGCGCTTTCGGACAAGCTGTGGCACACTTTTCTTGGCCAATATCCTGCAGTGCTCCTCCTCTTCTTCCTCCTCTCTAGAGAGAGCACTGATCCTCTGTCTGGTGAGCATGCAGGGTCCAGTATCAGGAGAATTCCACGAGGGATTGGTTTTCCCTTGTTACCTTGTAGTTTGGAGCCCTGTTCCTGCCCCTTCCTAATTCTCTCCGCCTTTAACTTCCCAGTGGCACCAAGCACGTCCACGACACAAGGCCTCCTTTGTGCACCTGTGGGAGGCAGGAAATGGAAGATATTTAGATGAGGTAGGGATGTAACACAAATGTTCAGAGATGTGGGTCTATCAACAACAACCGCCTGTGGATAATAGAGAATACAAGCATGGCATGGAGGCCAGCTTTCAGAAGGTGAATTATTTTTAGGTACTTGTTGCTGAAACACAATACAATTTCAACCAATCATATGTAGCACATAATTTGTTTATTGGTTTGGTTTTGCCTTGATTGTCAAACTAAATCTATTTCCTATGTAATACTGGCTCGTCATTCCTTAAAGTACAATGTTCATGCAAGCGCAAATGGCCCAATCATACCCTCCCAGCACTCTGGACTGTTTTGCCAAAATGAGAATCCGGGCCAGCAGACACTCATTGCTGCTCCAGCCAAACCTCTGTTCCTTTCTGCCCTGAAATAATCTCATGAGAGGTGCCCTTTAAAAAGTTCCCAGTGCAGAGGCGATTTTTTTTTATTTCCCTTTCCATGTGGCTGCTGGACAACACCAACAAACAAACAAGGCTGAGAGAGCATCATTTCATTTCCATATAGATGAAAGTGCACAATGAAACAAGCAAGTGTCCATTTGTGCACAAGGAACAATGGTCTTCATCTTGATGCTTCAATATTGTTCCAAGTGCTCGGCAAATTACCTGAACAAAACACTAGATAGGATGATATTCAGGCCATTGTCATTCTAAAAGGAGACTAATAGATTTTGCCAGTGTCCGAGCACTTGAGACATGAAAGAGGTTAAAGCAACACGGATCCCAGATGATAGAACAGCACTTCAGCCTTATTCACCACATATGTCATAATACTCACTTAGCTACGAGTGACAAAACCCAGGACTCCTTTGGTTGTCTTGTAGTATGGAGCTATAAGGGTGAATGTGGAGAGTTATGGAAACAGAATGAAAAGTTGCAGATTGTCCAGACTGAGTGGAGATTCATTCATAGGAAGGAGATAAGGCCACACAGGGTTGTTGCAATAGGGAAGACAATGCAGCAACCTCATCTAAGACACTATTGATATAAATTATATGATATTGATAAAAAAAAATATATTTGTTTGTTCATATTATGCAATTAAAATTCTTAAAGAGCTCATATTAAGCTATATCTGATCTGTTATATTGTTGTTTTCTCATTAGAAAAAACATACCTGGAGTTGTGTTTTGTTTCATTCACACGTTTAACACACAAAAATGGCATACTTAGAGTTCTTCTCTCAAACTGAAAACACCCAGTTCCATCTTGTGATGTAATGTGCCTTCACTAGAATCATTGGATGATTTCATAATTGCCAGTCTCTGTGAAACAAAAGGTAAAAGGTAGCTGTTAACTTGAAAATTACCACTACATGACATCACAAGGTGAAACTGAGCATTTTGAGCTTTGTAAATGTAGACAGATTAATAATAAAGGGTTACTCAAACTCCAGGTACTGCAGGAGGTAAGCCCACAAGAGTCAGTTTTGTATAACATAGGACTTCTAATTCTGATGTTAATCTGGTAATTTGGCATCCAGGTTGTGTCCTGCTCTAGAGATTAAAATGCTCATTCCTACATCATGATGCCATCAGGTGGTAATGCAGCAAAGCAAAGTCCAAACTACTTCAGACAATTGCTCGATCAATTATCAATTATTTATTTCGTAACGTGAAATTAGAAGACTTTGATCATTTTATTAACTTCACTAAGCAGCAAAACAACTTTAGTCACAATAATTTTTAGCTTGTTAACACTGCTTCACTCCTCAGTGGGCTAGCAGTCGATCTGCCCTGCGCTGGTGCTTTATATACATTGTGAATTTTGTGAATTTTAACTCAAATTAGTTTAAAAATTAATGCATAAGATAAAACCTGTAATTAGGACAAAGATTGTGCGTTACATTCCCCTCTGGAGCATTAAAAACAAGTTGAAATATAGCCTCTAAATGAACAGAAAATATGTTTTTAAATATATAAATGCCAAATGTGTGAAAGTAGTGCACAAAGAACGGGCTGCAGCCGAAAAACATCTTACAACTCTAAATCTGAACATAAAAAGGAGCAAGAATTGCATCCAAATGTGCACTTAACTAAAAACCTCGGTGTGAATTTGAATGATGACATTATTTAAACCTTACACAAAGGCTGGGTGCATTATGGCCAAAACACCTCTTTAATCTGAAAAGGGTTCAGACCACAGAAAACTAGGTGTAGCCATGATAGATATAATGATCAAGGTTTATATTCCTTTGATCTGGACAACCCCAGTTCTTTACCAAACCTCTCAAGACCAGTTCCCCGGTTTTACACGCCTACGTCTCTCATCTTGTGGAGAAAAAAGCTTGTGTGTGCGGTACAAACAGCTAAACAATATTTCACTCCCAGGTTCCAGGTCCCATTTGAAGAGATCACATCGGGACATGAAAGCTTCCCTCCGTGCTCCTTTTCCAACTCCACTCACGCTGGCCTGGAACGGCGTTCTTCTGATGGTGGTAAATGAGTTAGAGACAATCCAAGTCTCAGCTAAATGGGAATAGTAGTGAGCTGTTAATGCTGCTGGAGTGGTTGTAACAAAGGAACTAAAGAGACATAAAACGCAGAAATCGTAGCATTCGCCATTCTACCTCTGACATGTTGGAGGATCTCAGATTATGCACCCAAAACACATTAGCAAGATGTTTCCAAATTGGAGAACAGAGAAGCGGCCATTATGGGGTTACTTTGCATCACATTTCTGTTTAAATTAACCACAAACAAAAGAGGACAACATTGTGTATGAGATACTGTAGCAAAACTTGAATTTGTGCAAAATGTGTCAATACCAAAAGTTCTGTTACACACCCAAGCTGATTGAAGGCCTAACTACAAACATTTAAATAATTTAGGATCTGGAATTGTCCATCTGAATAAAAGGGAAAAGGGAGCTGTTAACTTGAAAACTACAGCTTCATGACATGACAAAGTGGAAAAGAGTATTTTAAAGGGACAGTGTGTAAGTTTTTACCCGTTAATTACCGAAATTGAAGATACCCTTTCAAAAATACATTGTTTTCCAAACCTTTTCACTTCCATCATGAAATCAAAGTATTCTTTTGAACTTAGATATAGTCACATAAAAGGGGGATCTTCCCTATATAGGTTTCGTAACGTGAATTTTTCGTAAGTTGAGTAGCTATTTCAATGGAAAAAGCCTGATTCGTTCCAAGGCCCCGTTCCAAGTTTTTTTTATAGTGTAACATTTTTTTTATAGTGTAACATTGTGCTCTGCGTCCTGATTGGCTAAGAGACTGTAGACCCAGGACTAAACGTGGACTATACCAGGACTGGACCAGGTCTAAACCTGGACTGGACCAGGACTAAACCTGGACTAAACCAGGACTGGACCAGGTCTAGACCTGGACTAAACCAGGACTAGACCAGGTGGATTAAACCACCGCGTGCGGGTCTATTTCCTGGTTTCGTGCTAGCTCTGCCGGTGTACCTCAAGAGTCACGGCTGAGGCGAGCAGCGAGGAGGGGAGGGGATGTGCCTGCCCTCGGGACCGCACGCAGTCTGAGCGCATGAACGAACGCAGGCAAGAGCCGCGGTGGTTTAGACCTGGTTTAGGGGTCTAGAGGAGGCACGGTTTGAGCACAGGTCTCGTGCTCGCAGCCCCGCGCCGGGTGCGAAAAGTTGAGAAAAGTTTAAATCCAGTCTGAGAAAAGCGTATAATATGTGTGGCTGAGCGTGCATTATTTGAATTTTTCGTTTCGTAACTTGAATTTTCTTTTGTATCTAGAGACCAAAATTTAACGTGAAGGCGTTTTGTAACTTGGAATTTTCGTTTGTTGGGTCTTTCGTAAGGTGAGGTACCACTGTAATTGTTTTTGATCTGTTTTATAATGTTGTTTCCTCATCTAAAACATACAGTACCTTAGACTTTGACTTTGTTGATCCACAAGGGAAATTATTTGGACACAGTAGCTCACACATCACAATATAATATGAGAAAACAGTGCAAAGATGATATGATGATTGACAGGACATAGGGTTATACATAAGGGTGAGTCTATATGGAGTCTGGTATGAATGTTCCTGTATCTCTCACTGTTTGAGCAGAGTTGTGTTTTGTTTCATTCACACATGTTTAACACACAAACTATGCATATTTAGACTGAGTTCTCAAATGGAAAATACTCTGTTCCACTTTGTGATGTCATACGGTAATACATGAAGTGCTCCGCTGTGTTTATAAAATCTGTAAATACACCAACCAGGATATCAGTAAACTGCAGAAGAAATTAGCAATAGCAATATTAATCCTAATGTGCCCTATGTAGCTATAAATTGCGCATCAGTTTGTTAATTAACTTTTGTTACTAGGTCAAAAGTGGAGGTGGTCTTTATTTACATTTTACACATTGTTACAACTTTTTCAGAATTGGGCCTCTGCTTCAGTGATCCACCTGCGTGAATACAGTGATAGCGTCTAATTAAACATTGTCTGATAAATTATGCTAATGCTTCTGTTGAATAACTTCTGTGCTCTGGAAAGAGGTTAGTTGTTTTTAATCTCATCCAATTAGCACATTAAACACAAAGTGCTACAGAACCACGCGGCACTGGAGCAAATGAGCCCACCTATCTAATTGAGAATTAATGAATGCTTTAAAGTGTGAGCAGGCAGCACAATTGTAATTCAAAACAAGAGAAAATTAATCACAATAATTTCTGGGAGAGAAAGTTAGCATTAACATAATTGAAGCGGAGAGGATAAAAAGCCATGGCAGCGCAGGGAGCATGGCTAATCAGTAACCCTCCATGGAGGAAATTGTTTGTTATTCCAATTAATTATCCACTGTACTTAATCACCTAAATTGCAACAGATTTTTTTCTCTTTTGTGCTTTCATATCATAGAAAATGAACTGTCCAAGTGTGCTGGTGGGTGGGAGTGTGGTTGTTAAAATCACTTATGATAAAACAGAAAGAGCAATACTCAAATGGATAGCAGCAGTATAACATTTATTCTTTCTTGAGAATGTGAAAGTAGAACGTGTCTAAATGTGTAGACAACATAATCAGAAATCAAAACATTATAACCACCTGTATGACATGTATAATTAAAAAACGATGAATGCTGTGGGATCGTTTCCTACATTTTATGTAATTTTATTTGTTCATTTATTTCATTCATAAAGTACCAAAAGACATTAATAGTGTCATAACGTTAAACATAGAAGAGTAATCTTATGTTATCTCTCGAGTCAGAAAAAAGCAGATACGATGTTCACACATATTCAGTATCCTTCCAACAGTACTATTTACAAAAAGAACCAAAAATGTATATTTATATTTATAGTCTTGTGTTATGATTTTGCTCACAGTGCAACCAGCCACAGCCTGTTTTGTGTCAGAAAAGTGAAAAATAGAACAAACAATTTTATAATTTCAACAGCCCACTTTTACAAGGATTCTGATGTCAATGCTTTCGAGCATGACTCTTCTCCAAGATTTTTTTAAAATATGGATTTGAGAAAGAAAACAAAACAAATTGCAATGGCTGAATTAACTAAAAAACAGGTGAGATGGGTGAACTGAAGGTCTGATCAAATAAAGTAGATCACACTAAATAAAGCACCATAAGTAGGCTAATACACAAGATTTAACAGTTTATCTTGTATGGCATTCTATAAGCGGCAAGTGGTTGTAATATTTTGTCTCTATGGTGAAAAAAACATAATGTTAAACTGGGAAGTGTATTTTCAAAAGTTGTACATTTAGCACTAAGCATCCTCAGTGTGTTGGTACTTAGTGCTTCATTGACATAATACTGGTAAAAGAGCTCCACACAACAGGTAACATTTATCCTGGACATGGGCACGATTGCAGTGATACTGGAGGAGAACGTAGCTGTTTTCTGAGCATCTGTTGCCATGATCAGCATTAGCATAAAAAGCCATGCAGCATTGACTGTTCCCAACAGAACTTCCAGATGGATTCAGTTCTAATGGCTCATTATATGGCAAATTAAAAGGCGGGCAAATGGAAGTGCAAAAATTTAAATGAGCGAGGAGAAATCGCTCAAGCTTGATCTGTCAGATATGTGCCTGTTTAGATACTGCCCTATTACATATTAGATTGGCTGCTATTAGTGTGTTAAGAATGTGCTTTACATCTTAATGTGTAAAGAAGAAGAAAAAAAAGAAAAAAAAATATTTTGTTGGGTCAAACTGAATGTTATTTTAATCTTAAATTTCATTGACTGCCAATATTACTGTGTACATTACAGTATATTCTGTGTATAGTTACACTATAAAGTGAGTTTGTAAATGTAATTAATTTATTCATTTATTTATGCAAAAATAATCTTTTTCAAATCTTTATAGTGCAAACGTTCAGGCAAATTCAGCTGCATGTTTGAGCAACTTTATCACCCAAATGTATCTCTACTATATTCAGTATTACATTGCATCTTAAGGCCTTATCTTTAATCTATAGCCTAGTATGCATCATCTCAACACTAAGACGCTACAACCTCCAAGCTTCCTAATACTGTTTGACTAACGCTAGACCAAAACACAGCGCACTCACCCACCATACGTGAAGCAGGGGTTTGTAAGTCCAGACTCAGGGTCAGCTCAGGTCATGACCCTGACTGAGACCTTGTGACCCCCGTCTGGCCCTGCGCAAACAATCATGGCCTTAACCTTTAGCCCCTGACAAGCTGTTATATCCTGGTCCATACTCACCTCCCTTGTGTTCGACCACTGGCTCCTTTTCAAAAAAAATCGATAAAACGCAGAAAGGAAGCACTACTTTTGTAAAGAATAGACGGGCCATTGGATTGCACCGGATCTCTAACATCAGCCTGTCCGGATACCTGTCTGTTAATGGCTGCTGTTTTGTGAATCTATTTGCTTTATCTAAATAAGGTAGGGTAATTGAGTTTTTCCACTGTGGGTGTACGGGTGGCACGGTGGCGAGGGTCTGTACCACTCAGGCTGGTGAAGAGGGACAAAAGAGAGGGAGTTTGAGCCGCTCGCCTCTGACCCGGTAATTAAAAAAAGAGAGATTTTCCACAAAACCGCCATTATCAAAACAACTCTCCTAAACCCATTTAACACGACTTATTCGTAGCACGCGTAACAGCTAATGCAACCGAGCAACCTTCTCTGTAATCACCGTGGCTAATGTTCATATTGTCTGTATTTACCTAGCTTTTTTTTTTATTATGAGTCATTTTCCATTCGCAATTCCATCTTTATTTCTAAATTGTCAAATGCAACTTTCTGAAACTACTTGCTTACACCTCTGCCAATTTGACTCTGGCTCATCCACTTCTTTTAACCAGCCTGCTGCCATGTTTGTACGCCATGACAAAAGATTCATTAGAGGACCACAGCCATCCACATAATTGGGGCCCATTTATTTCAAAGGTACATTTAATGGTGTCTCTTATCCCCCCTTCCCGTGGTGAGCTGAGGATTACGCTTGATCACAATGCGCCTTTTGTTACACATCTATTTTCTTCATTTTGAGAGGCGGGCCAGTTATTAAATTATTTCCACTTTTTTCTTTCATCTGGAACGTACAATGAAGACTATGGAGCTCTTTGGTTAATGGTGATGGCGCGCTGTTGCGTTTTATCCGTGACTCCTTGTTGCACGCTTATGTAAGAGTGCAGTTCCTATCCTGCTGTCTCCTTGCTTTATTTCCATACCTACTGTACAGATGCAATGGGGGGGGCAGGGGCAGGCACCTCTCAATCCTTTTAGAACATAGACCAAACATCAAAAGCTGCGCAAAGCAACAAGGTGGGGAGATATTACTTTGTACCCCCGGACTCTCATGTCAGCTCTCACCTTTATGTGGATAATTGTGGGTGATTATTTTAACTGTGAAAGGGGTAGCAGGTAATAGTCGATGATTAAATTCAGTGGACAGGAGCCCGGGTGCCTCTTAAGACACAGCGGTGTAATAACATTGAGAGCCAGCATCACCTCCGCCAGCCAGTCCACTCACCTTATTTTCTGTGACACAGGGCCACACGCAATTTAATGCATTTATTGTGGTGTTGGTCCCCATATTGACAGCTGTAAACAGTTGTGATTAAATTGAATCCATGGTTGTACTGTTGCACTGACAAAATGTGGGACAAGGAATGAAATAGAAAGAAAGCGCACAGACAGACACAGAAATCATATAGTCTTTTTGCTGACATAATACAGATTAGTGTCACCACGGAGACTGCACGCCTGATATGGAGTTAATATGAAAGCTGTTAATGTCGAAAAAAACATGCCAGTCTTGATTTTCAGACATCTCAAAAAGGCTGATCAGACTTGTTGGAGCAAATGAGAGTTGATGTAGGAACCCACGTGACATTTTTATATTTTTTATTACACAGGTATGTGAATATAATGTATTTTTTTAACAGTGTTTTACAGGTTAGTCAGTCTAAAGGTACGTGCAATGAGAGTGTCTTTTAACACTATGCTAAAAATGTCTAAATTTCTTCCTTGGATCATTGGTGACCTTTTTAAAATTCAAAATGTAATGACAAATGAATGACTCAATAACTAATATTGCATTTGCATTATATTTTTAAATGTTAGGCTTCTGACAGGGCAGTGCAGCTTGAAATGGTGGTGGTGAGTGGGAGAGACGTTCATATTGCTTAAGCAAAGAATCAAACTCTTTCCCTTGGCCATAGTGCAGGATTAGGTGACGTTTGTCATTTATTAAAGGTATACTGCACAGCCTTTCTGACAGAGGGTCAGCTACCTGCTTATTTCCATGGCATTCCATGTTATTGCTTTGCTTAGAATGTTCCATGTTATGACATTAAACATATCCATCTAGCATTTGTTAATTATGGGTGTTTCTATTGCTCAAAAATAGAATCATTCCTTTTGTGAATAGGGGTGACTCTCCACAGATCTGAACTGTAATGTACCGTAGTTGTAAGCAGCTCATCTCCCTTGTGATGGATAAGTTTAATCAATACTGTGGAACATTCTAGTTAAAGCAATAACATTTAGAGACAAGCAGGTGGCGGACCCTCCACTAGAAATTTTACACAGTGCGCCTTTAATTTGTTGTGGCAAACTTCTTACTCTCCAATTCATTTATCAGCTGCCACAATCTATACCTTAAACAAGGTATTTCAACCCCAACACTTTGAAAACAGAACAACATATTCAGTTTCTTCCTAGAAATCACCACACACTATGAATTTGCACTGAATTTCCAATGCAACTGTTATTGATGATCAGGTCTGGTTGAGCTGGCCAAAAGCGCCGAAGAGTGAACGTGTTGGTGGCTCAGATATAAATCACATCTCCTCCATGCTATTAACTTGTGGAGCTATGGGCAGGTCAAGAGTACGGCCACAACAGGAACATCCCCTACAGAGACCTTTGGTGGATGGGGGACTGAACACCCAAGTAAACAAGTCTCCCTGGCCAGAGGGCATCGCCAACAATACGCCATCTATTACACAGGGCGCAGACTGAGAGAGGGGGCTGGGAACAGAGAGGCAAAGAAACAACAAACATTTATTTACTGTCTCTCTTCACAGCTCTTTTTGATTTATGGCGAAGTCTGCGGAGCTTGAGTTAAATTGATTGGGTCATGTGAATTTAAGAAAGAGGTATTGGCCTTATAGAAAAGCAACTTTGAACAGTTTCTGATGGAACTCCTACAAAGCAATTCTATACAAGGCCCAAACTTGCACTGTGTTGCACAATGGAAACGCACCTGAGGTCTTTAAGTTTAGGGGTAAATAGGTTAGTGCTCGTTCCTCACAGACACAAGGTTCCTTTCCTGGATAATGTGTTACCTTCTATGGACGCTCTGGATTACACCATGAACCTAAAACAAGTATATTTTCAATTAAATGCACCTAAATAAGACCCTGGCGCAACAAAATGTACCTAGGTGCTCTGTAGGTTCACACAGGAATGGTTCATAGTGAGTCAGACTATATTTTTGTAATCTACCAGCTTGTAAATGGGTTGTATTGCTCAAAAACAGTGCTAAATACGCTACAATTTTATTTTTTTAAATTTAATACCCAGGCACTGCACTGTAGCTGAAGGATGCTCAAATGTAGAGGATTTTCCAGGGATCAGTAAAGTATAGGGATGAACCGATCTGATACTGGTATCGGATATCTGTGCCGATACTGAAACATTAGCTGGATCAGATATTTGCTTCCAACTGCTTCTCAGTTCAGTCAGTATCCTGGTTGAACATATAAACTGATGTAATAAGACTATTTACTGGTCGTAGCTGACCCAGAAAGGTTGATAATGTTTGAATTTTTATTTATACAAAGATGTACATGAGAGATACATAAAACATTTGGATCAGTTTTGTTTTATTTTACTTTTGTTTTAATGAAATAAATGCAAATATATTCAGTCTCTCACTAGTATCAGTTGGTATCTGGTATCGGCAGATACTAGGGGTGTGCAAAATAATCGTCATGACAATGCATCGCGATACTAACTTTCACAATATACTGCATCGATTCTTGATGCCAAAAATCGAGTTTTATTAATTAATAATTTATTAATGAATAATAATGAATAATTTATTAATTAATAATTTATTAATTAATTATTAATTAATAAATACATAAATTATTAGTTTGTTTTTTTTTATAAATCCTATTCACTTTTTTCTTTGTGAAAGGGTATTGTTTGTTATGATGGTAGCTACCTCCAAAATGGCAAATGTTTGAACATCATTTTTTGTTTTAGAAAAAATCCTATGCAATTTTTTTGTTATTGGTTTGGTTTATTTGTTTTTGTTATTCAATAAATTCAGTTATGAATTGAGTTGCTCAGAGTTATGTATCAATTGAAGACACTACCCAGATAAACAGCCACTGATATTTAAGTTAGCCTCTTTTTTTTTGGTACATTTTCACTGAAGTATGTCGAATATTTTGCAATGCATCGCAATAATTCAAGTATCGTGATGCATCGTGATAGTATCGCATCGTGGCATATGAATCATGATTCGAATTGAATCGTGACTTCTTTGCCAATACCCACTCCTAGCAGATACTTAAAGTTATAGTACCGGAATTGGAATTGAAAAAGCTGGATCAGTGCATCCCTAGTAAAGTATTTTAACTCATCTGTCAGCTACTGGAATTTCCCCACTGTGGAACTAATAAAGGTATATCTTATCTTACTTCTACAGCTCATCACTATTGCATATCTTAGAAACAACAATTCCAATACTACCTGATTATCTCACACTCAACAAACAAAGCAACCAACCAAGCAACATAAGCAGAGACCTGAATTCTTCTAAGCTGTTTGTAAAGGGCTTTGTAACTGTAATATAATTAACTTTGTCAGTAATAATTACATCTGCTTAACGTGGATATCAATCAAACAATATTTATAAGGCGCTTTTCATACAAAATTGTAACACAAAGCGCCTTACAGTGGTCAAGGATTAGAAGATTGACCTTTATTGATCTCGCACAGGAGAAGTTGTTTCTATATTTGACCCGGGGACCATCCCCATGATCCTGTTTTGTTATTTAGGCTTGGTCAGGCCCCAAGCCGGAGGACCCCACCCATGGCGCATGCTTAGGCCGGTGGGGGAAACCGGAGCGCCCGGAGGAAACCCACCCAGACACGGGGAGAACATGCAGTCTCCACACAGAAAGGCCCGGGCAACCCGAACCCTCTTGCTGTGAAGCACGAGCGCCAGCCACCCAGCCACCGCGCCGCCAGGAAAAAACAAACAAAACAAACAACAGAAAAACAAGCAGACGAACAAACAACAAACAGATATACAAGCAAACAAACAAAAGAACAAACAAAAGACAAGCAAACAGATGACGGAAGTCAATCAAAGGCCAAGCTAAACAGGTGAGTCTTGAGCCCACTCTTAAAAACATGAACGTTCTCTGCAGCCCTGAGGTCCTCCGGCAGGCAGTTCCATAGACGAGGGCAGTAGTACTGAAAAGATGCCTCTCCATGAGTGTGTGTCCTGACTTTGGGAATGACCAGGAGCCTGCTGCCAGAGGAGCGCAGGGCCCGTGAAGGTTCGTAAGGGGAAAGCAGTTCTGAAAGATAAGAAGGCCCAAGACCATTAAGACATTTAAAAACCAGTAAAATAACTTTAAAATCTATCCTGAAACTCACTGGGAGCCAATGCAGAGATTTTAAGACCGGTGTAATGTGGTCCCACCCTCTGGTCCTAGTCAGGACACGTGCTGCTGAATTTTTTAATAATTGCAAACCTGAAATACTCTTTTTGGGAAGACCAGAGGGCAGGGCATTACAGTATGATATGAATCATTTTGCAACACAATTCTAATACTAACAGTTATTACCCCGAGAAAGATGACACACAGAATGCAGCTTTTGTGCTTCCCTAAACCAAAGCCTGAGAAGTGTCTCAATTAAAACAAGTCTTCTCATTCATGCACCGTGAGCCACTCGTCAGTCTGGTTCTGAAGGGAAATATAATTATGTCTGTACTTAGACAAGGCACCTATGATGATTCAAATGCAATTATTTACAAAACACTAACCTCCTGTCTGGTACCACGACTATTTGGTTCTGAAAATCAACAAAATGAATTGAAGTGGTACATGAGGTATATACGAGGGCCATTCAAAAAGTTCTAAGACAAATGCCATAAATTAAATATAGCTGCAAGCAGCAATGTGGGGCCAAGCAGTGACCCAGCCTAATTTGATGACGTGCGTTTTTGAAAATCAGACTTACGGTTCAATATTTACAAGCAGGGCCGGCCCAAGCCTTTATGGGGCCCTAAGCAGAATTTGATTTGGGGGCCCCCTAGTCACTATTTTTTCCCGAGGACCGGGGGGCGGGAAGGGGATGGTGCGAGTGACTATTTTTTCCCAAGGACCGGGGGGGTTGGGGTTGGAGCCCCCCAACTGGTCTTGGGGGCTGCCTGGTGGCGTGGGGGCCCTAAGCGGCACGGTAGCTGAGTGGCTAGCGCTCTTGCTTCACAGCAAGAAGGTTCCGGGTTCAATCCCCGGGGTCGCCCGGGCCTTTCTGTGTGTGTTCTGTGTGGAGTTTGCGTGCATGGTCTGGGTTCGATCCCCGGGTCGCCCGAGCCTTTCTCTGTGGAGTTTGCATGTTCTCCCCGTGTCTGGGTGGGTTTCCTCCGGGCACTCCGGTTTCCCCCATCAACCCAAAACATGCAGCATAGGTACCTCCAGCTTAGGTCCTGACCAAGCCGAAGCAAGAAGATCATGGAGATGGTCCCCGGGCGCCCTAATGTGTGCTGCCCACTGCTCCTAATATATATATATATATATATATATATATATATATATATATATATATATATATATATATATAGGATGGGTTAAAATGCAGAGAAGAATTTCTCCAGTGTGAGATCAATAAAGTTCACTTCTTCTTCTTCTTCTTCTTAGTTCGCTTATGCCTTGGGCTGGCCCTGGTTACAAGCAGAAATGTCCCTCAAATTTTGACCTGTTGGTGGCGCTAGAGGGTTTGAGCTGGGGCCCTGTAATTTTTTGTGGGGAATCCTGGGAAGGACGCGGACATCTGTGAAAAGTTTGAAAATAATCCTATGAAGGGTTCCTGAGATATGAGCTCACTTCGGCTAGATCAAAGATCGAAGGGAGTTAAAGAGGCAATTTTCGTCAAAAAAGAGAATCTGTTGTTAAACAGAAATGGGGGAGTTAGACATAACTTGTCTCCCATTTATAATTCGATTCTCAAACCAAGTCAAAAACAGACAAAGAAACATTAGGGCAGACAAGCCAGGGCAGAGGGGTGGAGAGTGTCGTTAGGCTTGAACAGGGATGCTAAACTAGACGCCAGAGAAATTTGAAAAACAAAAGAGACAGATTAGTTGAGATAGTTTCAGAGCTATTTCAGTGTAGTGAGCTCCTCCCTGCAGCTAGATATAAACAGGGTCTAACCAGCACTAGAACCAGAACTGACGAAGCCTCTCGGATGAGCGGCGAAACGTTTTCGACCAAACAAACTTTGTCCAGTTGACAAATTGAATTTCTCCTTTTATCATCTTTGACGTAGCCGAATCAATTCAAAAAGATCAGTGAAAGGTCAGTATCGGGTGCATAGAATTGACCTGTTGACCTGCTCGTGGCGCTAGAGGGTTGGGGGTGGGGGCCTATAAATTGCTGTGGGTAATGAGGAGACTGGCTGGAATGTGCATGCAAAATTTCACAACTTTTTACCAGATGGTTCTAGGGGTTGCCATACACTCCCAGAGGCGGAAGAATATATAATAATAATAGGAATCAGTAGAAACACTATGGGTGCCTCGCAGCTTCGCTGCTTGGCCCCAAAAATGAGTCTAACTAGTTCAACAAAATGACCTTGAATCGTACCACTGATAACTTATAAACACATTTGACAAGTTTCGGCATTCTAGCTTTGTTATTCAAAGAGTTACGTTACATATTGCACAACCCACTTTTTTGACCCTCCAAAATGAGCCAATCTGAAGTCTGAGCAAACATTACATTTCTAACAAAACTTCAATGGAAACCTAAAGAAATTATTGAAGCTTTGCACAATGTTTATGGATGTTTTTTTCCCCCTATTTCCAAAGTTGAAGGAACATTTAAAAGGAACAAGATTTCAGTCCATACTTGAAGTGAAGGGGGAGGTTGTGACCTGGTTGACTAGACAAGCTCCAGAATTTTTCGGTGGAAAGATCGCTTGCAGACGTGTATTGACTTAGGTGGATGTTATATAGAAAAATAATTTTGTTACTTTCAAAAATAAAGTTGTTTTTTAATTTGTCTTAGAACTTTTTGAATGACCCTCGTACTTGGCTTTGCGGAGTCTGTTCTAAAGATATTGTACTATAAGCTATACTTATAGTACAACTATAACTCGTGAATACAGATGTTTTTTAACCAATAATTAATCTTAAAAAGTATACTAAAATTCTCATTCTGTTATATTGTCCTAAACAGCAAGAACATGCCTTTATCAGCATACTGCTAAATAAAATTGAATGAGCCTCATATACTGTATTTGGGTCTATTCTTCTAAAGGTGTATTTAGTAATTTACAATTAATGGTCAATAGAAAATGCATCAAATAATTATCAAATAATATAAACTAATCAATAATAATATTATAATAATATAATAATAATATAATTAAAATAAATATATATATATATATATATATATATATATATATATATATATATATATATTTCGAGTTCTCCAACTACATACATAAAGCTAGCCTTATATTTGACTAATTCCCCATCTTGATTCCGCTCATTCGTTTGTGCATTTGGACATTTAACCTTTAAACCAAATTTGCTGGGGAAAGGCACAATAGTGGCACAGACGGCAGGGACATATCATGGAGTGATTATGGCCAAGACAAAGACCTCGCTGTCTGGGCCTCGACAGCAGCCCCTACATCAGGTGCCCCCCGTCCTCCCTCCATCCATCCAGAGCTCGCCATCCCATTCCACCCAAATGGGAATTTCCTCCTCCATCATCCATTTATCCGCTCATTCATCTCTCTTTCCCCGACAAATGGGAATAATAACACCCAACAGCACAACAAGCGACCGTTTCGGCACACTTTTCTGCCCAGCTAGCAGCTAGCATACCAAACTCCTTCTGTACTGACGTACCTTTTGGCAGATACTTAAAGGTCCACTGTGTAACTTTTTTGGTTGAGGGTCGGCCACCTCCTTGTCTCCATGGATATGTTGTTTTGATTGTTTTGTCTGGAATGTCCCGGTGTGGCATTACATGTATCCATCTTACATTTACTCAATAACATGGGATTTTATTGACCTAAAAAGTTGCATTCTTACTGTGTGTGGGCTCGCCTCTCCACAGAGCTGACACGTAACTTGGCCCTATGGTGACAGCAGCTGATAAATAAGTGTAATGCCATACTGTGCAACATTCCAGGCAATAAAGCCATGGAGACAGGTAGTATTTTTATAGCTCAAACATATCTAGAAAAACATACATTGTGACTGTGAGTGGGGTTAGCACTCCACAGATCTGAGCAGTAACTTGGTTTGATCTCCATCAAGATAGAAAGGTTTAATGCCATACTGTGAAACAATCTAGACAAAGCAATAACATCTCCATGAAGAAAAGCATTTGATGGACTCTCTACCAGAAAACTTACACATCTGCATCTTTAACATGAATAGGAATCATTTTGCAACACAGTTCTAATATTAACAGTTATTAAACCGTTTTGCCCCAGCTAGCATCCCAAACTCTTGCCACACTGACACATCTTAGATCAGGCCCTCTCAGAGCTGTCCCAGTGGCGGAAATAGATATGTGTGAATCATGAAAAGAATGTCACTGGCAGGTATGGTGTGGTCTAGCTGTACTGTCTGCCAAATGAATTCCACACAGAGCATGCAGCGCTCAAGCTCCAGATACCTGTGCAGAGTTTTGTTATCTCAGACAAAGAAGGTTTAACGTTACATTTGATTATCCAGTAACTTTGAGACAAGCGGACCACTCACAAAAGGATTTCGGATGATCTTATGCACGTTTACATTCAGATAATAAGGGCAGAAGTTTTGTGTGTGAATGTGAATCTAAACAGTGTCTTGGCACGATACAGGGGACAAATACAAGTGACTTTACTTCTGTTACCTCTGGGTTTCCCCGTTTCTTTGATTAAAATGTTGTGTTTGAGATAAGGAGGCATACCATTTTTATTAACAAATCTGTTCAAACAAAGTATTTATCTTGCTTTGTCTATGTTGGGTATGTCAAAAAACAACATTTTCTTTGTTTATTCGTTGTTGTTTTTTACATGTAAATTGTGGAAACACTTTTACAGATACAACGAAATCTTTGTTCAACTTCTTTAAAGGGCCTATATTACACTATGTTCTGAGGTTGCTGTTAACTTGAATATTACAATAATGCAGAATTATGGATGCATGAAACAAAACACATCTCCAGGAATGTTTTTGAGGAGGTAAAGACATTCTAACATGACTTAAAGCTCACAAGAGTCAATTTTGCGTAATATAGGACCATTCATTGTAAGTTTAGAACATTCTATTTGAAGCGATTTTTAAGAAAATAATCTATGCATGCATTTTAAGAGTTAGCATGTCGGTGCAGTAATTATCATCCTTGCCTTACATCGTGGAGGTCTTGGGTTCAACTCCCGGACCAATCTGTGCGAAGTTTGCACCATCTCAGGCCTTCTGAATAACTTTCATCTGACCTAGGTACTGTTGTGTGCACCTTTTATAATGACATTACTGCCCCAAATCTCCTCCTGCCCTGACACATTCTCTCATCGCTAAAAAGAGTTATCTTACTCAAGAACACAACATCAGTGAACACTCAAGTCAGAGTCCAGCAGCTCATCCTCTGGTTAGTGAAATGTGCCAATGCATTCTTTGCATTGTACAACAACATAGGGTTTTTATGTAGACGTGAAGTGGTAAAGCAAAGAAAGTTGTCAAAGAAAAAATGTCCACGAAAGCCCTATTGACATCCAAGTAAAACTGCATTGTACTGTTTCCATGGCCCCACACAGCACAAGTGAAGTATATTTGGTGCATTTCTCTGGCAGAAGATTGGCACCTGGGGCCCTCAGACAGCACACAAAGGAGTTTTAGCTCACACTTGTGACCTAGTGAGCTATGTGCCCCACAGCGGTGCCTACAAAGAACACAGCACATGCTGCTGTCCTGCTTTTTTCAACACTTTGTTACATCAACCTCTGGAACTATGACAGTCCCATCCCGGTTTCAATTTACTGCAGTACAAATGAGCAGGCGAAGACACACTCCAGGGAGTCAAACTTGCAACTATCGGATTATAACGATAGGATTGATGCATAAATTTGCTACACTGAGCACATGAGAACGGCCCTTTATAATGCACAATGGTGGCTGACATAAAGGCGCTTCATAATTTAGGGGGTTTCTGAGAGGAGTGTCACTGTCTTCTGTTCTCAGTTTAGTTTCAATTGTTGACGACCAATGCACAATACAATGGTCTCTGGAGATATGCTGATAAGAGGTCAGGGTTTGAAACTCTAACCATAAAGTGTATAGTCTGCACTTGAGTGAGATAACGTATACTCAACCTAAGTGTATGAATGATTCTTTGATGATTTCAGTGTAGGGCTGTTCAGTTAATTACAATCACAACCACAAATTCAATAGTCGCCAGTGTAATATAGACTACAGTTATTTAGGTAATATAATGTCCTTCATAAACCACAAGTATCCAGTCTTTTTATGGAAGAATAATCTCACTGATCATGAAGTTTAGACCTCTACATACATTTTCTAAAATCTACAGGATTCTTGTATTGTTTTAGTAGTCCATAGCAAGGCAGGGCAAGTTTATTTGTTTAGCACAATTCATACACAAAGTAATTTAAAGTGCTTTACAGAATAAGAAAGACATTAAAATCACAATACAAAACATAAATAATGATCAAAAATGATCATAACAGAGAAAAGTGCATAATAAAACCTTTCAGTCATAGGCACAGCTAAACAGCTTAACAGTTTTGAGCCTATATTAAACATTGTCAAAGTCACAATTTCAGTTCATAGTTTGATTTTCTCTCAAATATTTCTGAACATGCTAACTGAACAGGGAATTTAAACCCAATTGCAACACATGAAAAAAGACATATGCTAATCTGACTGAAAAGAACAAAAGCTTTAGAGCAACAGAAATGATTCGACTGACATGTAAACTGGCATTGAGTAATGATACATACTTTGTGAGGGCCGGGATATGTCATCACCTGCATGTTTGCTATTCAATCTGCACAGCTTTTTCCTTGTTAATTTACACAATAGGAGAACATGAGCATGCTGGGGGCCGTGGTTTTACCTGGAGCCAACAGTGCAGAGTTACAGCTGAACTCAGGTGGAAAGGTAAAGAATGGCTACAGGTCTCCTACAGCAGTGGGTTCACAGTGAGGGTGCTATGATATTTAAAGAGTGAAGTGGTAAAGTAAACAAATCAAGACAAAATTACTGCATAAATTATCTTATATCCATGGCCAACTCTTTCACAAATTCTTGTAAATATATTAATTCGGACTCAGGAAAATTAAAATATCAAATTACAGAATGTTAGCAGCATCAAAACACTTACAAAAGGCAATTAAATGTCTTGTTACCTTGGTGATAAGATACTCTCCACAGAATAGTAGTAGCTGTAAAAGCAGCAATAGTGGTGGTCACTGATCCAGACAATAGTGGGAGCATTAACTTGCAAACAAAAAAATAAACACTCAAAATATAAAAGTTCATTAAAATCCATCAGATTACCTTACATACAACAACTATAATACTTTTTAAATTATCCAAAAAGACTGCAATTCACTGTTTAAAGCAAACGTAATGCTATAACACAGTAAGTGCTTTCTGGCTCACTTAAAAGGCCCATCTTACGCTATTTCCTGATCTAGGTTATAACGTTGTTTCCTCATCAAAAACATACCTGGAGTTGTGCTTTCTTTAATTCACACGTTTAAAACATAAATCCTGCATATTTAGGCTGAGTTCTTCTCTCAAACAGAAAACACTCTGTTCCACCTTGTGATGTCATGTGGTAATACAGGAAGTGCTCAACTGTTTTTTTTAAATCTCCATACACCTTCATAAGAATCATTTGGATAATTTTGGAATTGCCAATCTTTACTGAACAAAAAGGTAAAAGGTTAAAGATTAAACTGAAAACTAGAATCACAAGGTGGAAAAGAGCATTCTGAGCTTTGGAGATGTAGACAGACTAATAGTAAAGGATTACTCAGACATGTCTGAATGAATCAAAACACAATTCAGAGTATGTTTTTGAGAGAGTAACAACATTATAACATGATTTAAACCTCACAAGAGTCAATATTGTATAATATAGGACATTTAAGGTCATAAGCCAGAACTACACCTGAGGAATGGGAGCTTTTTTCTGTGAACTTACGGAAACCATCCCACAGCACTGTCGAGAAACATGATGGTATCACCTTAACAGCATTACATCCTCTTGCTTTTTCTAACACCAAATTTTGGTAAAGACACCATAATCTTCCATATTCGGGAAATCCCTGTAGTATTTATGACTATCACTAACGTCTGGATAGTATGATAAGCGTGCCACAGCTAGGCCTGTCATGGTGAACAAACATGAACATGAACAAATTTTCAAGTGTGATATATTGCTGAAGTAAATATAAATGATAAACGATAATGTTGAAACCAAACTAAAATGCAGAATTATCCCCCAAAAATATTCAAAATGTACAATATTAAGTATTGTTCAGCTGTATGAATAAATAGCAGAATTCAATACTTAAAGGTGCACTGTGTGACTTTTCTGGAGAGGGTCCGCAACCTGTTTGTCTCCATGGAGATGCTAATGCTTTGGTTTAAACTGTCCACATTATAGTATTAAACTAGAGTTTATGAAAGACAGAAAAAAGGTGTATTTTTTGTTACACATTCCACTTATAATATATTAAATGATAAGTTGATATAGTAATTACTGTGACAGGCCTACCTGCCAAGGCTTCAGCTAAACCTGGCAGATACTGACTAACCATACATACACAAACACAAACACATGCAACCAGCTTCTTTCCAGCTCACACCACTGTGCATTGTTCTGCATTCAAACCCATCCACTCCACTGCACACCTGCTCCCTGTGATGACTACGTCCTGCTTGGAGCTCCGTAAAAAGCCCCTTCGCTAACATATGTTTCCATCCAGATGTCCATTAGACTTGTGGCGAGTGCTCTGTGACACGCACCTGTCCCCTCTAATCACCACATTTGCAAAGTTATGACTGTGATCGTCCGTCCAACTTTAAAATAGCTCTGCCTTCGCTCCGACTTGGCTAACAGGAAACCATTAAAGCATCAGCAATTACCATTCCCATCCATCTACGCACTGCCTATTTTATTTTAATCTGTTTAAGTGCATTTTCTACGCGAGGTTAAAATATGAATTCCCCGTTGCCCCCTCCCTCTCCTTCTCGAGCCGCCTGGGTTTTTCTGCCTTACTTGAGAGCACAATTTACGACTGATTTAATTTGAACTCCGCAAACATTTCTAACGACATTAGCCCCAGTGCATATACTGACTGCCTCTCCCTCTTATTCCATTAAGTCCTAAATCAGGTTTAAAGACCATACTGATGCGGGATGCTATTATGGGTGATTATCAAAACAACAGACAATGGGCCAAAGTGTTTAGTAACTGGTTTAGTGGTAATTTTACGTAACCAGGACAGATGGGAACACCGCAAATGACAAATCAATCTATTCAATAATAAAAGACCTCACAGTAAGTTTATGTGGCCGAGACAACATATGCCAGGAAAATGATTTACTTGTTAAAAAATATAAATGCATCTTCTGTGTGACAACTAGCATAGCGCTAACATGAAGAGCACTTAAACCAGGGGCCTCTATGGCGAGTGTGACAAGGACTAATGTCTGGTGTCCCCCTGCATACATGCTAACAGCTGCCTCTAGTCTGCACAAAGCCAATCATTGTGTTATTAACCCCACAACCCTATTTCATATTATTATTACCCACCAAAAGAGACTTAAATGTCGGCAAGCTCAGCTAAGGATGGTTTAATCCACAAATGCCCATCGGTCATTGTCATAAACACAGCATGTAAAAGAAGGGAGGGTGGAGTTCATACTAACTGTCATGTTGGGGGCATATTATGTGAAGTGTGTCGAAAAGCTTGTGTGATTTATTTAAAGGTCCTATATGACACAAAACTGACTCTTGTGAGGTTTCAGCCATGTTATAATCCTGAATTATTAGTCTGTCTACATTCCCAAAGTTCAAAATGCTCCGTTCCACCTTGTGATGTCATGAAGCAGTAGTTTAAGTTAACAGCTACTTTTACGTTTAATTCAACAGATATTGGCAAAATGACTGAAAATACATACAATGTGAGTTTAAAAAGACAGTGGAGCAGCTATTGACATACTTCAACATTAAAACATGTGTAGCATAATAACTAAAATTTCTAACGCATGGTACCTTGTTAGTAAGTATTAAAGGGCCCTTATTACGCTATATTCTTATTTTTTTCTCATTAAAACATAGCTGGAGTGTTTTGTTTCATTCAGACATGTTTAACACACAAACTCTGCAAATTTAGGAGTTCATCTCTCAAATAGAAAACACCCTATTCCACCTTGTGATGTCATGTGGTAATACAGAAAGTGATCCAGTGTCTTTTTAAACTCTTTGCTAGAATAATTTCAGCTCAGAATTGCGCATCTCCACTGAACTAAAGGTGAAAGGTCGCTATTAACTTGAAAACTACAACTTCATGACATCACAAGGTCGTGCTTCACAAGGTTGTGTTACAATTTTGTATGAAAAGCGCCTTATAAATATTGTTATTGTTTGTTTGTTTGCATTTTGAGCTTCGGAGATGTAGACAGACTAATAATAAATGATTACTCAAACATGTATGAAAGGAAAAAAAAAAAAAACACAACTCCAGGTCTGTTTTTGAGGAGGTAACAGCATTATAACATGATTTAAAGTTCACAAGAGTCAATTTTGTGTAATACAAGACCTTTAATAAAATGTTTCTGTTACTACTTTCTGGTTGTTTAGACTGAAACGGATCAGCCTGGAGTCGAAATAAGATGGATTCTCATGAGTTTGAAATCTCAGCATAAAATATTTAAACAATGCATGTTCTCCAGGAGGACAGGTAAAACAAACAAGGCAGCAGACTTTAGTGATAGTAATGCCTCTATATGTTTGTGTGTAAATAATTGAAGTCCATGTCACGCTGCAGGTTGGACAGCCGAATGACCTTAGTGATAGACATGCAAATACACCCTCATTTCAGCCCACTTCAATCCCTTTATTTTGTCCAATTAAAGCAAACGCCACTGAAACTGTAATTAAGCCGTGTCTGTGCAAAAGACTGCCTGCTGATTTTAATGAAGCCCTATTGATCGGCCCTTTTATTTGCTATTGCTCTCCTTATAAGTTGTGTGGGCCTGAAGTTAGAAGTGCAGCTCTCACATCCAGGTTCTACATTGTACTGCTGGGTTTAATTAGAAACACCACACAATTGCTCTAAGCACATTTGGCATCAGGGATAGTGCTGTGTACTGTGAATGGCCTAAGTGTGTGGTTGCAGATCAGCGAGCGTCTGGACACGAGTGGAGAGCTCACTGTCTCTGAGACTGAATGAAACAGACTGAACAAGCAAACAAAAGAACTACAGCACACTCTGTTATTTGTGAAACAGAGATGACCTGGGCCAATCAATAGCTCACAATTTAAAAAAAAAAAGCCCAAACCAATTAGCCACATTGAGCTATTGCTAAAGGCAGACTGCTGTGATTGGAAGTCCACTGTGGGGACAATTAAAGATAAAAGGTTTGGTCAGGCAGAAGGACAGAGTCAAACTGTCCATTGATTACAATCAGAGCATACTGTAGAGCAGACTTTACCAATTGCTGTGTTTACATGACCCTGGCTAGACTGGGCCAATATAGGGCCTCTATACAAAACTAAAACTCAACAATTCATATATCTTAATCTTAATATAGATAGAAAAGTTGAGCAATATATACTATTTAAAATTATATGTTATCAGAACGTTCACAATCCAGGTCAACATTTTGTGTATTTGAAGAAAAATGCTCCAACATAATCTATAAATAAGTAAACAATATCCTTGTAATTCCACCTACATGTATCTGAGTGGTTATCGTTTGCTAAACGCCTTGTGATATTCTGAGGTTAATCTCATAAAAATTCCACTTAGAAGTAAGATGTCTTTGTTTACCACCTTCTAAGTAGTCTATTTATGGGTTTCAGCTTTCTGTTACATGCTACATTTTGAGATCTTTTCCATATTTAAAAGGTATAATTTTTGGTTTAAAATTGTTCATCACTAAAGCAACGGTCCTATTTTTTCATCATTCTTAAACCAGTGCAGACATGTTATACTGGTTAACTTGAATTTTACACTGGTTAACTTTTATATTGAGGGGTTGTTGGTTTAACTTTTAACTTCTAATTTCAAATTAACTGTCTGAAAGGAATTGTATTTAGTGTGCTGGTGTTACATGTGTGATTGTTGATGGACTTTTCTCTGTCCTGTAGATTACTTGGCATCAACCTGCCAAGGGACTGAAGATGGAAATTAGCCACGTTAGCTATAATCGTATGCACATATTTACATTTTAAATATTCATTAAAATGTGCTGTCCCTTTACAAATAAATAAATAAATAAGAAATAAGAAGAAAATGCCTTGAATGTTAAATTAAAGCTATTGGAAAAAATTCAACCAAATTAAGCCAAGCCAAACATGTGCTATGCAACCACATCAATCTGAGTTAGGATATGTAATTTGTGCAAAAAATCTTGGCTCACACCTCTTAGAACACAGATACACAAGAATAAAGAGAAAGAACAGGACCACATTAAAAAGACATTTCTTAAAGCATTGTAAAGCCCATCACAGCAGAACTGGGGACGCATTACTTTAATTGCAGTACCAACTGAACCACCCCAAGCAAAGATTACCCTCTAATGGATTAATAGCTAGATTTAATAAAAGCTATTATCAAACCAACAAGAGAGACAGAGCTTTGGAGAAAAGATGTAATGGATTGTGGCATAAAGCATGAATTAACTGAAACCTTTGCAAACTTCTCCATCTTGTCTCTCTTTTCAGGGCTGGAACTGGCTTTGTCCTGCCTGGTGACAAATGAAACTTGTAAGTGAAATGATCAGGGTAAATCTGACTGCAAACCCCGGGAGACAGCTACAAAACACATCTTCAATAACGCGTGCGATAATGTAACTCTCTTCCTATAACCCTCCCTCTCCGTCCTTACCCCAGCCTCGCCTAACAGATCTTCCGATAAATTAACTGCTTTTTAGTTTGCAGCTCCGGTCCACCATTAATCCATATTGGAAGAAGTGTAGTCAAGTTACACTTAGGAGGAGAGAACTGGTCCATTTTAGCAAAGCAATTAGGACACATTAGTCTTGGCTTTAATTAGAAGGGCTGTAGCGTTGATATTACAAGTGCTCCTTTGCGCTGGTGTTGTGTTTCTCCTCACTGTGCCCTCGGCTCCGTCCAGCAGGAGTCTGTCTGGCGCGTGGGCGTAAGACTTCCATTTTTTGGTTGGTTTCTGATGGTTTTTCTTTGTTTTATGTAATGATACTCAAGTGTTAAGAGTTATTTTAGAGACAATTTAAAGATCTAGTTGCACAGAATTACTTTCTTTGTTTTTCCATGACATAGAATATGAGTAATATGTATTGGCGGCAAATTGGGTCGTAAGTAGAATATGCTGAATGTAATATATATTTTCTTTTAAATAATACAATATAGTTAAATATGAGTGTTGAGGTTTCACCTTATCACCTCACATTATACATTGCACATTCATAAAATCCATCCATCCATCCACCAATTTTCTTCCACTTTTCTGGGGATGGGTCACGAGGGCAGCAGTCTAAGCAGGGACTCCCAGACAAAATGTGTTTTTAAGAGATTTAGTCAGTTTTAGTTTTTTAAGTGAGTCTTGATTACTTTTGATTAAATCTCTGTGATTAAACCTAGATATTGTTTATGTTAATTCAAAAAAATACATATTTTTACTTGTTTTTAATAAGAATTTAAATAAAATTTATGTTTGATCAACAAAACTCGTGTTTTTTTTTAATGAAATGCCCAGTCCTACTTTCAAATCTTATTGATATTTTATTGCCACTACTTTTTTACTTTTTACTGTTTTTTTTTTACTTTTTTTTTTTTTTTTTTTGGGGGGGGGGCGACAACAAGTAATTCCCATACAAACAGTGATGCACACATGCACCTTTAAACTTTACCATGTTATTGTTTGGGAGCCTTTATGATAGTGTGTTTAAATCCTATTTCTATTTGAGATTTTCACTACTATACCTGGCTTTACTTTTCCCCCAAACTAGCCATGTTTGATACTACAATGCAATAATGAGTGTTTTCCATTAATAGAGAAGACTATGGTGGCCCTTATAGTCTAATTTTTGCCCCCATAGTAGTAGAAGCTGAATGAATGATTTTTTTAAATGAATGGGACCAATATGTGACATTTATATAGATAGACTGAATAATGAATAGCTTAAGTTGTTTTGACCCCATTAAAGACACTGTGATTGGTAACCATGTAAATACTATGCGAAACATATGCTGACGTACTGACCTTCTGTTGTGTAGCATGATAGATTCTGGCAAAGCTTTTTACGGACATCAGTAAAGAGATTACATATCTACAATAAATAGCCTAAAAATGCAAAATGGCTAAAAATGCACTGCTTTCATGTCAGGGGCCGTAGCCTGATAGCACGAGAGCAGAGAGACAGGGGAGGATGGGGGGCGGGGGGTCAGGATTGAGATGAGTGGAGAGTTAAAACCTGAAGCCTCAAAGTCAAATTGATCTGCTTGAGGTGCCACATTTAATTGTTAGCCAAACAGACAGACATGACATCTTAGCCGCGCAGCTCTCTCCCCAGCCACATTAGCTGACCGCACCGCTTCATGTTCACCAGCTGGAGGCAGACTGTCTGGAGGAGGAGCCACACTCAGCATCCACAGCCATCCCATCCTTCCTGTGACGCTTCCACAGCACCGCAGGGACAACAGCTAAGGTCATGCCAAAAAATAAATGGGTTTATAGTGAAATTAATTTGTGGAAATGTGATGATTTAAGGGATGTAAGTGTTGTCTCCTTACTTACATTTCAAACATTATTTAAATTATTATAAACTGGTTACCACATTGATGATGGATGTGGTCTTATTGAGAACAAACACACATTAGTGCATACAATATAATGTACTTTCAGCACAAAATAGTAATCATTTCTTGGTGCACTGTGTAACATTTCTGGTGGAGGGTCCACCACCAGCACTACAGCACTATGCTACACTACATTACAATTTAGATCTGTGGTCGCCCCTATTCACAGAAGCAATGATTGTATTTTTGAGCAATAGAAACACTCATAATGAATAACTGATGCAATATTACAAGTGACTGTTAAAACTTAAAAAAAATAAAAAAAAATAAAAAAAAAAGACCAATGCTATTTTGCATATTAGGATCAAGTCTGAACAAAGATAGGTAATTCAGAACTAAACCAGGACTGAATCAGAATAAAGGAAACTAGGATCAAGATATCACTAAACCAGAACTAGGACTATTTTCTGATTAAAACACTACAGTCAGACTACAAACAAACTGCTCTCTGTACCAACAAAAAGGAACAAAATAAACCAAATAAGACACTCATTTCAGCAGGGACCATTCTTCACTCAGATAGAATAAAATCATTATGATGAGTGCGGTTTCTTGTGATATAAAGTGGTCAGTATTGCTACATAAAAGAAAGCATCTTTTAACTGGATTTGGCAATACTAACTCTATATAGCTGGTAAATGAAAACATCAACAGAATGTGCTTCACTGGTCCGGCTCATTTACTTTGCCAGGAATAGTTTATTAGAACAACTGAGATCATTACAGCCAATTAAGTCATGATTCATCTGTCTGGGTAAACAAGCACCGAACATGGCATTAATGTGATAAGCAGTTGTTGGTCTGCACTGTGAGGAGATGTACAAACAAACAGCTCTCCAGCGCACAAATGGAGAAGACTGAATCCAATTTGCATATCCCAGCTATAAACATGGTAAGAGCAGTATAGTGGAGTAGCAGATTGGATGGGAGGTTTGCAAATTAAAATGGCTTTTCTGACATTAATGGGTCTATTTGGTTTAGTTTTTTGCTATAAAGACTAATGAGCATGTTATAATAGGGCACTCGCATAAGATTTGACTCAGAGTCATTATTTGGTTATTATGTAGTTGTGTGTATAGATAAACAAGTGGATGGGAGGAACTGGTTCCAGCTACTACCGGCAATGCGAACACAGCTCCTGCTCCGGTCATACAGGGACCGAACAGGCCTTAGCAAAGGGCCCCGAACCCTGTACTCCCAGAGCACTCTCCACAGGACCCCACGAGGTACACGGTCGAATGCCTTCTCCAGATCCACAAAGCACAAGTGGACTGGTTGGGCAAACTCCCATGCACCCTCGAGCACCCGATGGAGAGTATAGAGCTGGTCCAGTGTTCCCCGGCCGGGACGAAAACCACACTGCTCCTCCTCAATCCGAGGTTCGACTATCGGTCGAATTCTCCTCTCCAGCACCCTGGAATAGACCTTACCGGGAAGGCTGAGGAGTGTGATTCCCCGATAGTTGGAACACACCCTCCGGTCCCCCTTCTTAAACAGAGGGACCACCACCCCGGTCTGCCAATCCAGAGGTACTGTCCCCGACCGCCACGCGATGTTGCAGAGACGTGTCAGCCAAGACAGACCTACAACATCCAGTGACTTGAGATACTCAGGACGGATCTCATCCACCCCCGGGGCCTTGCCACTGAGGAGCTTTCCAACCACCTCAGTGACTTCGGCCAGGGTGATGAACGAGTCCGCCTCCAAGTCTCCAGCCTCTGCTTCCTCCTCGGAAGACGTGACGGCGAGATTGAGGAGATCCTCAAAGTATTCCTTCCACCGTCCGATAACATCCCCAGTCGAGGTCAACAGCTCCCCACCTCCACCGTAAACAGTGTTGGTGAAGCATTGCTTCCCCCTCCTGAGGCGCCGAACGGTTTGCCAGAATTTCTTTGAGGCCGTCTGATAGTCCTCCTCCATGGCCTCTCCGAACTCCTCCCAAACCCGAGTTTTTGCCTCTGCGACCACCCGGGCTGTGGGTACCGGCGGGCCAAGCGTGCTGCTTGGCCCGCCGGTACCCGTCAGCTGCCTCAGGAGTCCCATGAGCCAACAAGACTCCTTCTTCAGCCTGACGGCATCCCTTACTTCCAGTGTCCACCACCGGGTTCGGGGATTGCCGCCGCGACAGGCACCACAGACCTTACGACCACAGCTACGGGCGGCCGCATCGACAATAGAGGCCGAGAAAAGAGCCCATTCGGACTCTATGTCCCCAGCCTCCCCCGGAATCCGGGAGAAGCTCTCCCGGAGGTGTGAGTTGAAGATGCCCCCGACAGAGGGCTCTGCCAGACGTTCCCAACAGACCTTCACGATACGCTTGGGCCTGCCAGGTCTCTCCGGCTTCCTCCCCCGCCAGCGGACCCAACTCACAACCAGGTGGTGATCGGTTCACAGCTCTGCCCCTCTCTTCACCCGAGTGTCCAAGACACGTGGCCGGAGGTCAGATGACACGACAACAAAGTCGATCATCGACCTCCGTCCTAGGGTGTCCTGGTGCCACGTGCACTGATGGACACCCTTGTGCTTGAACATGGTGTTCGTTATGGACAAAGTGTGGCTAGCACAGAAGTCCAATAACAGAACACCGCTCGGGTTCAGATCAGGGAGGCCGTTCCTCCCAATCACCCCTCTCCAGGTGTCACTGTCGTTGCCCACGTGGGCGTTGAAGTCCCCCAGGAGAACAACGGAGTTCCCGGTCAGTGCACTGTTCAGTACCCCTCCCAGGCACTCCAAGAAGGCCGGGTACTCTGCACTGCTGTTCAGCCCATAGGCCGACACAACAGTGAGAGACTTGTCCCCGACCCGAAGGCGCAGGGACGCGACCCTCTCGTTCACCGGGGTGAACTCCAACACTCGGCAGCTGAGCTGTGGGGCAATGAGCAGGCCCACACCAGCCCGCCGCCGTTCCCCGCGGGCAACGCCAGAGAAATGGAGGGTCCAGCCTCCCTCAAGGAGTTGGGTTCCAGAGCCCAAGCTGTGCGTGGAGGTGAGGCCGACTATATCTAGTCGGTAACGCTCAACCTCCCGCACAAGCTCAGGCTCCTTCCCCCCCAGCGAGGTGACATTCCATGTCCCCAGAGCTAGTCTCCATGTCCGGAGATCCGGCCGTCGAGGCCCCCGCCTTCGACTGCCGCCCAGATCTCTCTGCACGGGGCCCTTATGGATCCTCCTGCGGGTGGTGGGTCCACAGGGAGACGGCCCCATGTCGCTTCTTCGGGCTTCGCCCGGCCGGGCCCCTTGGGGAAAGTCCCGGCCACCAGACGCTCGCTGGCGCACCCACCCCAGGTCTGGCTCCAGGGTGGGGCCCCGGTGATGCCAGTCCGGGCGACCTATCTGGCCTTGTTACTGAACTCATCATAAGGGCTTCTTCGCATTGCCGGTAGTAAGTCGGACCTGTTTCCGGTGCATGTTGGACTCCGCCAGGGCTGCCCTTTGTCACCGGTTCTGTTCATTATATTTATGGACAGAATTTCTAGGCGCAGTCAGGGGCCGGAGGGGATCCGGTTTGGGAACCACAGGATCTCATCTCTGCTGTTTGCAGATGATGTTGTCCTGATAGCTTCATCGAACCGGGACCTCCAATGTGCACTGGGGCGGTTTGCAGCCGAGTGTGAAGCGGCTGGGATGAGGATCAGCTCCTCCAAATCCGAGGCCATGGTTCTCGACCAGAAAAAGGTGGCTTGCCCTCTCTGGGTGGGTGGGGAGTCCTTGCCTCAAGTGGAGGAGTTCAAGTATTTCGGGGTCTTGTTCACGAGTGAGGGGAGGATGGAGCGTGAGATTGACAGGTGAGATCGGTGCAGCGCCGGCAGTGATGCGGTCGCTGTACCGGACCGTTGTGGTGAAGAGGGAGCTGAGCCAAAAGGCGAGGCTCTCAATTTACCGGTCAATCTGCGTTCCTACCCTCACCTATGGTCATGAGCTCTGGGTAATGACCGAAAGGACGAGATCGCGGATACAAGCGGCCGAAATGAGTTTCCTCCGTAGAGTGGCTGGGCGCACCCTTAGAGATAGGGTGAGGAGCTCAGTCACGCGGGAGGACCTCGGAGTAGAGCCGCTGCTTCTCCACGTCGAGAGGAGCCAGCTGAGGTGGCTAGGGCATCTGTTTCGGATGCCTCCTGGACGCCTCCCTCGGGAGGTGTTCCAGGCATGTCCCACCGGGAGGAGGCCCCGGGGAAGACCCAGGACGCGCTGGCGGGACTATGTGTCCCGGCTGGCCTGGGAACGCCTTGAGGTCCCCCCGGAGGAGCTGGAGGAAGTGTCCGGGGTGAAGGAGGTCTGGGCGTCCCTGCTTAGACTGTTGCCCAAGCGACCCGGCCCCGGATAAGCGGAAGAAAATGGATGGATGGATGGATGGTTCCAGCTACTATGGGCCTAAGGTGGGGTAGACGTATACAAGGCCATACACACATTGTGTAGTAAAAATCAGATAGATATGATTTTTTTCTTGTGTATTATTTACATGTACAAAAGAAATCTGAACATCAAAAACACCTGGTGACTAATGTTAATCAATTGATTTTCTTTTCAATCTTTCAAACATTTTCTCTTTCATTTAACTCTGTGCCACACTAACTCTGCAGTCATTTCAACAATCTGACAATTCCAAAAATCAGCCAATGATCATACTGTATATTTGGTGTGCATAGGCCTATAAACATAGCCAATGACCAGTAGTGGAACGTAACAAAGTTAAAGTAGTAACATACTGTACTTATGTATAAATTGTAGGTATCTGTACTGTCTTAAGTGTATTTTAAAGTGGATACTTCTTACTTTTACTTCCCTACTTTTGAGAGCAGGTATCTACAGTGCCGTGAAAAAGTATTTGCCCCCTTCCTGATTTCTGTGTTTTTTGCATATTTATCACTCAAAACATTGTCAGATCATCAAACCAATTTTAATATCACACAGAAACAACCCAAGGAAAGACAAAATTCAGTTTTTGAATGATGATTCCATTTATTAGTGCACAAAAAAAATCTAAACCTATCTGGCCCTATGTGAAAAAGTAATTGCCCCCCCTTGTTAAATCACAAACTAACTGTGACTAACCACAGTTTTGAGAAAACTTAGTTCAGTTCTACATGCCACACCCACACCTGATTGTCACCACCTGTGTTGAATCAAGAAATCACTTAAATAGTTCCTGTCAAACAAAGTGAAGTTGGCTACAACATCTCAAGAACAAACACATCATGCCACGATCCAAAGAAATTCAAGAACAAATGAGAAAAAAAGTGATAGAAGTCTATAATTCAGGAAAAGGTTACAAAGCCATTCCCAAAGCTCTGGGGCTCCAGCGAACCACTGTCAGAGCCATTATTCAAAAATGGAGGAAACTGGGAACAGTTGCAACCCTTCCCAGGAGTGGTCGACCAACTAAGATTACTCCAAGAGTGCGACGACGGCTCATTCAGGAAGTCACAAAAGAACCTAGACGCACATCGAAAGAACTACAGGCCTCGTTGGCCTCAGTTAAGGTCAGTGTTCATGACTCCACCATTAGAAAAACACTGGCCAAAAATGGCATCCATGGAAGAGTTCCCAGGAGAAAACCACTGCTTTCACAAAAGAACACAAAGGCTCGTCTCACCTTTGCCAAAAAGCACCTTGATGACCCTCAAGACTTTTGGAGAAACATTGTGTGGACCGATGAGTCTAAAATTGAACTTTTTGGAAGGTCTGCAGCCCGTTTCATCTGGCGTAAAAATGGCACAGCATTTGATAAAAAGAACATGGTGCCCACAGTAAAGCATGGTGGTGGCAGTGTGATGGTCTGGGCCTGCTTTGCTGCCTCAGGACCAGGACAACTTGCTGTGATTGACGGAAAAATGAATTCTGCTGTTTACCAGAAGATCCTGAAGGAGAATGTCCGGCCATCAGTTCGTGCCCTCAAACTCAAGCGCTCTTGGATCATGCAACAGGACAATGATCCAAAACACACCAGCAAGTCCACCTCTGAATGGCTCAAAGAAAACAAAATTAAGGTTTTGGAGTGGCCAAGTCAAAGTCCGGATTTAAATCCGATTGAGATGCTGTGGTGTGACCTTAAACGGGCAGTTCATACAAGAAAACCCTCCAATATGGCAGAATTGAAACAATTCTGCATAGAAGAGTGGGCCAAAATCCCTCCCCAGCGGTGTGAAAGACTCATCACCAATTATCGCAAACGTTTGGTTACAGTTATTGCTGTCAAAGGAGGCTCAACTGGCTATTAGATTAAGGGGGCAATTACTTTTTCACATAGGGCCAGATAGGTTTAGATTTTTTTTGTGCACTAATAAATGGAATCATCATTCAAAAACTGAATTTTGTCTTTCCTTGGGTTGTTTCTGTGTGATATTAAAATTGGTTTGATGATCTGACAATGTTTTGAGTGATAAATATGCAAAAAACACAGAAATCAGGAAGGGGGCAAATACTTTTTCACGGCACTGTATACTTTCTACCCCACTACATTTGTGAACAGTATTGAAAAGTAAGTATTTTTCATTATTGTCTGAGACAAGCTGAAAATCCGGAGGGGTTTATTTTTTAATACATTCATAATTTGAGGGGGAAAAAAGATTAAATAAATAAATCAATAAAAAGAAAAACGACTGATTCAATTGTTTCTGTTGAAAAATTCAAATACAAATCTTTACCAACTTTTAAAATTGTATTAGATCTCAAAATTTATGCAAAAGTACATTTTAAAACTGGTACTTATATATTATTATAATACTTTTACTTGAGGGTTTTTTTGCTCTGGTATCTGTACTTTTATTTAAGTAACAAAATCGAGTATTTCTTCGACTAGTGTGACACAAGACTTGAAAAGCAAATCCATACAGAAATTACTGTCAAATATTGTTTTACGCAAAGTTTCCCTGCAGTTTCGCATTGTACTCTATCCATTAGTCTCATCAAAGCATTACCAGTCTGAATAATGAGAAGCTTTAAATATAGTTAATTCTGCAATTAATATCAGTCGTTTTAATGATTTCTAATTAGGTGCAGTTAGCCGGGTTCATTTTATTAATTAAGTGCAATATCCATCTCTTTAAACTCTACTTGTGTGTTTACAAGAGCTCGGGTTAAGGTTACATAGACTAAAACAAACTTTACTGATCCAGAGAAATTATTTGGACAAAGTAGCTCACACATCATCATATACTAACAAAGAGCAAGAATGTAAATGGCAAAAATAGCAAGACGCTGGTGTCAAATAAGGCATAACTATACAGTATTAAGATTATTTAATTTAATTTAAGATATTAGGAAATGTGAGCAAATATCTGACTTTGCAGGTCCTATATTAAGCAAACTTGACTCTTGTGAGCTTTCAGCCATGTTATAATGCTGTTACCACCTCAAAAACATACCTGTAGTTGGGTTTGGTTTCATTCAGACGTTTGAATAAACCTTTAGTCCGTCTACATCTCCAAAACTCAAAACGCTCTGTTCCATTTTGTGATGTCACAAAGCAGTAGTTTTCAAATTAACAGCTACATTTTTACCTCTTGTTCCATAGGGATTGGCAATTCCAGGTCTGAAATGATCCAAATGATTTTAGTGAGGATGTACGGAGTTTAAAAACAGTGGAGCACTTCCTTTATTGCCACATGACATCACAAGGTGGAATAGTGTGTTTTCTGTTTGAGAGAAGAACTCAGCCTAAATATGCGGGGTTTGTGTGTTAAACATGTGTGAATGAAACAAAACACAACTCCAGGTATGTTTCTGATGAGGAAACAATATCATAACATAAACGGGAAAATAGTATAATATGGAACCTTTAAATAGTGATACTGTGCAATACAATATGAGACTTCCCAGCCCATAGCGACAACACTATTGTTCCCATTCACAAACCCAAAGGGTGAGGAGAGGTAGAACAAAAAACAATGTCTGTGTGAACAAAGATCTGGCTCCTCAATATGAACTACACATGAACTAATGAAGCTGTTCTTAATCCCAACTGTCTGTCCCAGAAAAGTATGGCATTCTCAATCAAGAGTTTTACATGCTCAATCAATCCTGCTTCATCTTTGTTGAGCATGTTTATAACTGTTAACTTATTAACTTTATTGATTCACAAGGGACATTATTTGGACACTACTGCTCACACATCATTAGGGATGTAACAATGACCAAAATATCATGACAACATCGGAAAACTGTCTGCCCCGTCTCTGTAACTACTGCAGTGGGCCTCATTATTTTGGTCTTAAAATGTTCATATTAACCCGCTCTACATGATTCTGGTGTTTTTATTTTTGCTATTTTGTACATAAATAAATTCCTAACCCTAATATGGACCTGACTCCAAATTTCGGTCCTATAGCTGCTAGCCTAGTGAGCTTTATTTGAGCGGAGCCAAACGCTATAAGATAAGATAAGATAAGATAAGCCTTTATTGATCTCACACAGGAGAAATTTACTCGCCACAGTAGCTCCAGGACAAGAGGGAAAAGTACATGCAGTCAGGGAGGGGATAAAGTAACTAATAATACAAATAGTAATACGTAATAATAATAATAATGGAAAATAGTAATAATGATAATAGTAACAACAAGCATCAACATGAAAAAGGATATTGCACGTCTGGCCTATATGTTAGAATTATACAGTCTGATGGCGGTGGGGATGAAGGATCTGCGGTAGCGCTCTTTCTTGCAATGGGGGTGTCTTAGTCGGCTGCTAAAGGAGCTGCTCAGCTCCTCAATAGTCCGGTGCAGAGGGTGAGAGGTGTCGTCCTTAATGGACATGAATTTGGCCAGTACCCTCCTCTCAGCCACCTCCTCTACAGAGTCCAGAGGACAGCCCAGGACAGAGCTGGCCCTCTTGACCAGCTTATTCAGTCTTTTTCTGTCCCGTTCTGTGCTGCTCGGGGCCCAGCAGACGACAGCGTAGAGGAGAGTCGTAAGAAGTCTTGAGCAGAGGCCTGCACACTCCAAAGGACCTCCGTCTCCTCAGGAGGTGGAGGCGACTTTGGCCCTTCTTGTACAAGGCGTCGGTGTTGTGGGACCAGTCCAGTTTATTGTTGAGGTGAACACCCAGGTACCTGAAATTGTCCACAGTCTCTATGTCCTGCCCCTGGATGTTCACCGGTGAGGTAGTGGTCTCCTCCTGAAGTCGATCACCAGCTTCTTTGTCTTACTGGTGTTAAGGCACAGGTGGTTGCACCCGCACCAGTCCACAAAGTCACTGATGACCGAGCGGTACTCCAGCTCGTTCCCCTCTGACACACAGCCCACAATGGCCGAGTTGTTGGAGAACTTCTGGAGATGGCAGCTGTTCGTGTTGTATATGAAGTCCGCGGTGTAGATGGTGAAGAGGACGGGTGAGAGGACAGTACCCTGGGGGGCCCCAGTGCTGCAGACTACCACCTCTGACTCACAGCCGCGCAGCTGCACGTACTGTGGACTGTCAGTGAGGTAGTCGATGGTCCAGGCAGCGAGATGTCCATCCACTCCCGCGTCCTCCAGCTTCCCCCGCAGCAGCACCGGCCTGATGGTGTTAAAGGCACTGGAGAAGTCAGAGAGAGAGAGAGCTATAGGTGACATAACACTCCCTTAGCTCACTTCTTTATACTGTCTATGGTTTGAAGCTATTCCAAACCAGATCAAATTGATTTGTTCATTTTCTACACTGTCTTTATCCGGGTACATTATTAATCTGATTCAACAGTGGCTTGGTTTGTCCAGGTGTGAACAAGAGGAACGCTGCATCCCATAATCAAAGACAGTAAGTGGTGCTAGTACAACAATCTAGTTTCCTGTACCTGGATATAACCGTACTGAGTTACAGTTGGAAGTGTCAGGAGTGCGTTTGGTGTGTATGTGTGTGTGTGTGCTGTGTGTGCGTGTGTGTGTGTGTGTGTGTGTGTGTGTGTGTGTGAGTGTGTGTGTGTGTGTGAGTGAGTGGTTGGCAGCTCACACAGACCAGAACCCCTTCATGTCTCGGTCTGTTTACAGGCCAAAGCAAATCAAAGATGCGTCTCATTTCAGAGGCTGTAAAAGTGCGCCTGGGGAGGGATCAGATGTCCCAGAAACATCCAATCCTCCCCGAGCTGCCTCTACTTACAGCCTCGCAATCCATGTAGCCTCCAAATGAACACTGCAAACAAGCATTCTAATTAAGTGTCCAATAGAATAAAACAGCATCTGTAAAATATGTCTTTAATATAAAAGTAACTAGAACAGCATAATATATTAAAATTTGTTTATATATTAAATTATATTAGTGCTAACCAGAAATGGATGATGCTGGATCAGATATTGATCGTAGGGTTGGGCAATTAATCAAGTGAATTTGATTAACAAGGGTTAATTGTAAAAACTGCAAAATCAAGTATTATTACGAAACAAGTTCACTCCTGACATTCTTACTTATAAAGCAGGAACATTGTGCAGTCACAGTAAGATACAAACATAATTAAGGTGGTTTACAATTTCTTATATAATAGCATATGGTAAGGATGAAAACTTAAAGAGTTTCCGCCGTTTCAAAGACGAGCAGTCCCTACTCTGACTTCATTTAAAATAGATTAAAATAAAAACAATCAAGATTTTAGTTTTTGGCCATATTACCCAGCCCTAATTGATTATAGGGTATTGGTTCAGCCAATCAGAACTGAAAAGGCTGTGGTGCAACCTTAATTTTAATGTTCAAAAAGCTGTCCCATTGAGAACCTTATAATGCATTATGTTTCTTAAGATAACATGCTAGCCATCTATGTAATGTCAATATTTTTGCCATATATTGTGCAGCAGTAAAATAAAGCACATTCAGTTTTCTTGATGATAAATTATTGATTAAAGTTCCGGGTTTACCAGCTGTGACGTTTTTAACTTGCCAATGCAACTAGGCGTATCACTTTATCATATGCAGCTATTCATGCTTTTAATGCATTAGACTTATACCATCAAAAGCTATGGGTTTTTCTCCCCGAGCCCATTGTATGAAAAAAATCAATGAAGGTTTTCAGTCTTGTAATATTTTGTTTCTTGTGGTGTATTTGTATCCAGAGTGGCCACGAATAAAGCCCATCTAATCGAAACATCAATTTATTATCTGAAAGTGCTTGTTTGAAAAAAAAAAGAAAGAAAAAGCGTTACTGGAAATTTCACAGTCTCATATCCGCTGTATGAAATAGAATATGCCTATATGTTGTCAATGCGTTTCAGTCATCAAAATACTCGAAGGGTTTTATTTCGGCGTAGGGGCATAGTTTGTTAGTAAGTGATTTTGATTTTGAGACAGATGCAGTGTCTTTTTGGCGTCTACAGCGTACATCTTCTGAAATTCATGCCGAACGGTTTTCATTTACACATCGCCAACATGGTGATCCAGCGGGCCATTACGGACAGACTGACAGATCCCATTTACAAATATTTTTTTGTAAATACAAGATCATGTTCTTAACACAGTGGCTCCCCTGGGCCGTGCAAAGAGCCCTGGGAGAATATGGTTAGATGTCAGGAGCAGGGTTTTTATTGAACTGCAAACATCTGGAGGTGTCTGTCCCTTGGTGGAGAGCACGGCATCTTGGGAGATCAGACCTTCTGCCGTGGTACAATATGCATATGTGATGAGAGAGGGGCATTCAAAAGAAATGACTGAAAAGCATAGTTTGTATTAGAGAAGGTTAGATTGGTCATGTTCAATTGATATTATATTACAAAAGAAGAAACATATTGTATTTTTAGGTACAGTCAATACTGGACAGCAGTTTTTCTTTTCAGTTTTTATGTTTATATCAAATTTTCAACAGTCCCATTTACAGATACAGAGTACCATACTTGCCTAATATAATACCAGGTTCTAGGCCTGTCACAATAACACATTTTGAAGTTTTGAAGTGAACTATATATTGCTGAATAAAACCTTGATGATAAACGTTTGACAATAATATTGAAACAAATTTATGCCACTGACACAATAACCCAAAAGTAGTTTTAAACCACAAAAACTATTCTAAATGTACAATATAATTGAAAATGAGCTACAATACAAAACAGCAGACTTAAACACTTTAGTACATGCATTTGTAATGACACATAGAAGTGAATAACACAGAAATGACACATAGTTATTAATTCAACCTTTTACATCTTAAATCTTATATAGCCAAAAAATAACCACAAATGAAAATGTACACATGACAAATATTAACCTGCAAAAATGATAGTCCTAGCTTTTATATAATGAACGATAAGTAATTATAGTGACCATGTTGTGTTCGTAACAATACTACTTTTTCTTTTAAAAATCTCAAACAACAGGAATTTGCATTACGATAGGTATGTAAATAAAATAACATAATACGAAGAATGCAGTAAACAAACAAAACAAACAAACAAAAGTGTTGAGAAGAATACCTGCATTAAAATATTAGTGTTAGATATTCCCTTCACATTTTCTGAATACGTACATGTGGAGTTTTAGTATATTATAGAAAAGAAACAACATATTTTTAAAGCAGATTATGTTTGCTGTGCTGTACATTGCGTGATTAAAATACTACAATACTTCGGTTTTAGGAAAATAACAACCTGTACTGTACTACTACTACTACTTAAAATCAGCATTCTGAACACATATTATTGTACTTAAGACTTACTTAGACAAACTTTATTGATCCACAAGTAGCTCACACATCACAGTAAATATAATAACAAAGAGCAAAAATACAAACGGTAATAATAAATCCAAAATAAGTACCAAAAATAACAAGAAACTGATGTCAAATAAGGCAGTAGAGTACATGTACTTTGTTACTTCCCAACACTGTCAACAAAGTGTGTATATATATATATATATATATGTATATATATATATATATATATATATATATATATATATATATATATATATATGTATACAGTAAAGCTCTCACCCCTTCCTCCTCCCTCCTTCTTGCAGTGCCCCCCCCCCCCCGCCCCCCGCCCTTCATCACACTCCTGATTAGCTCATAATGGACGACTCCAGTCCCCCTGCAGAGCCCCGGGAACCTCCCTGGGGAGCCCTCCAACTCTGACCCCTATCTCCACCCTGAACTCCACCTTCTTAAAACACACTAAATAATCCTTCATGTGACAGCAACTTGAATGAAATTCACCTTAGATGCGCGTCATTTACTGCACACAAAAGGATATTGATAAATGAATCATCGGCTTTTATACGTTTTATTTTAATGGCTGAAGGCGCTTTGGGGAGCAAGGAGATGCTTGTTTCTTTCAGGGTAGTGTGTTATTTTGGATAGTTAATATTCAATTAGAACACACAAAGCTGCTGTTTAATTATGTACCTTTTAAATGAACAAAGTGAAACATGAATTATAAAACAAAATTAGACAAGGTTTTACGAGCTCAAGTGAAGAGCTTGTGAGAATTCTGGAAAATAGGTTGGGATGTTCTCACCACTGTTTTGAATGTAGAGGGTTATGGTGGGAATTTCCAAGAAGGATTACATTTCTGCAGGCTTCATTCATAAAATCAAAAGGTGTCCTAATTTGTCCAGGTTACACTAACCCAATAATAATAATATTTTAATGTGGTTAAATAGTTAGAGTTAATATACAGTATAGTGAAGTTAGATAGAAGAGTTCAAATAATAAAAGTATGCTATTTTGATTAATATTTTAACAGGAATTAAGAACTGAAAAACAGAACTGAAAAACAATCTGGAAAAGGTAGATATAATGTTACATTAATGAAATCATGATTCCAAAAGTTTGTGGAGCTAAAAATGAATTATCAAAAAATATCACTTAAAAGGTCCCACATTACACTTTTCTGATCCATGTTATAATGTTGTTTTCTAATAATAAATAGACCTGGAGTTGTGTTTTGTTTCATTCACACATGTTTAAACACACAAACCCCGCATATTTAGGTTGAGTTCTTCTCTCAAATGAAAAACACTTGGTTCCACCTTGTGATGGTAATAAAGACAGTGCTCCACCATGTTTTTAAAATCCCTTTTCACTAGAATTATTTGGATATTTTCAGCTCTGGAATTGCCAATCTCTGCTTAACTAAAGCTAAAAGGTAGTTAGGTAGTTATCTTGAAAGCTACCACTACATGACATCACAAGGTGGAGGAGAGCATTATTCAAACATGTGTGAATGAAACAACACATAACTATGTATATATGTGTAAGTGATTCTTGCTCTAAATGAATCATCATCATTACTATGCATAAATACAGCATTTACACACTTAAATATAATTCTCAAAAATATATAAACTACTTAACAAAATTGGACATGCATTCAATGCATGTGCTAATATGTGTGTGAATTGCTGATAAAACTCTTCTTACTTTAGACTGAAGAGAATGTAGATACACTTAATTCTCGATTTAAAAGTACAAGAACATGAAACCCAATCCACAGACATTCAAAGCTCTTTCTATAGGTTGGGGTCACGTGATATCACAGCATTCTAGTAACTCTAGTCTATAGTTTAAAATGGAACTGAAGGGCAGGTCAGATTTCTATGGTTGCTTTCAGATTGCAGATTTGTTGTCCTGGTTTAGGGTTAATATCTTGGTAATTACTGGGTTTATCCATATGAAACAAAAACTGGCAAATTTCAATGTCTTTTCTGTCTGTAAAAATGAGCAAATGTGACTTTTTTTTTTACAATAGCTTTTTAGTTGTGCTATTCAACCCCAAATATGTGAATGATGTCAGTTAAAGGACTTCAAGACATTAGATTTAAATGTAAATTTGTAGAGTCAATCTCAACCTCACAATGATAAGGTTCAATAGTTTTTAAGTTTAATAAGCTTAGATATACTGTATCTCTGAAGTGAATCTGCTTAAGTTATTTAGACCCATCCTGTCCATCTGAAGTAATCATAACATTACGTTCTACAATGTTAATGCAACCTATTCTCCCTCTTGTGCCTTGCTAGCATCTACTATATAAGAAAAGCACAGCTACTTCCAGAAGAAATGCCTTTGAATTAAAAAAAAAAAAAAAAGTACAGACAGGCTTTGAAGCATAACATTCTAAGACAAGATTAAATAATTATAACTTGTACTATAGCTTAATTTTCGATAAGATGCCTCTCTCAAATATGTATAGAAAGCATGCATATATAATCCTTTGCCATAATTAAGCCCAAACCCAGCAGATTCTACACAGTCAATTAATCAGGGCACTCTAAAACAAACAAAAGCGGGATCCCAAACACGAGGCTATTAAATGTGCAAGTGGGGCTGGATGGCTGCTTTTAGACACAACATTTACATGTAATTATCTTCTTATATAATTAAGTGCATTCAGTTAACAAGCGTCTTGCTAACGGGCCACATTGCTTCCCCCAAACGAGCGACGGCGAGCAGCCCACAACGCTGAGTGAGTGAGTAATTAGAGCTCGGCACGGTCGTGTTAATGGAAATGATCTGAAAAATCACTGCAAGAGAGGAGGGGGAAGAGGGAGAGAGAGGAGGGGAAGGGGTGCTATACAGGAGGCAGGAGAGGGGTGATGTAGGGCTTTTTGATTCATTGCGATTTGATAACCTCATATTTCAGAACAAGTGCAATTAATGTATATATTTTAATTTATTTGGATAATTCATGTGCAATAAGGTACTTCAGAATGAGCAAACAGACCTCAATGCTTGAAGCACGGTCTTCAACAGAAAAGATGTGACCTTAAAAGTTTGTAGACACTGCTAGATGTGAATTATTCCATACTGTTTTCAATTTTATTATTGTGGAAAATAATAATTTGTTATTGATTGATTGATCCCCTTAAAAATGACTATAACACTGTATCTACAGCTATAGTATAAGTGAATTTTCATTAAAGGTACACTGGGTAACATTTGTGGTGAAGGGTCCGCAACCTTATGACTTGATGGAAATGTTAAACCTGCTTATCACAAAGGAGACAAGCAGGTTACAGCAGTACGCTACATTACATTTCAGATCTGTGGAGAGTCGCCCCTATTCACAAAAGGAATTATTGTATTTTAGAGCAACTCCCGTAATAAATAGATACTAGATGGAATTTTTTAAAGTCATACCATCGAACATACCAGGCAAAGCAATCTTTATGGAGACAAGTAGAAAAATTGCACAGTGCACCTTTATATTCACTTAAAATATGGTGTACAGGATGTGTAGCATTTATTTGTTGTTGTTTGTTTTTCAAATTTCAACACACTACTATTACTATTACTACTACAGTAGATTACGCCCTAATAAAACAGTGTTGTTATTCACTGTGTTAACACCAGTGACTTGTACAGTGTGTGTTTTCCCCATGCCCTGATCTGGACACCCCCATTAGAATAACAATAGCCCTGGTGCTTTACTCATGTTGGAGCTGACACCGTGACACCCAGGTCCACCCTCTCTTCAACAAGCCAACACTGCGCTTTGATTCTGCCCCACACAGCCATGAGCTCATCGTGCCCGGGGCAATAGAGGGGAGGGGGGTGGGGGTATGGGGGGTGATCTCTGCCACACTACTGCTGTTGCCTCTGTATCGCTTACTCATTTGTCAAGCCGAATCAAAGCAAGCGGATTTAATTCACAATCGCAATCAAAGGACGCCCTCCAGATGTTAAGCGCAACTTTCCAAAACAAGCTATATTGCGTTACTTTCACTTATAGTCTGGCCCGATTTCACTTTCCTTCACATGAATAAGTTGAATGAGATTTTGCTACCCCTTTACAAAAATGCATGGTAACCCAATAACTCCAGCTAGTCCGCAGCTCCTCAGTGTTAACAATACATGACAGGCTTCACACGTCATGTCCAACCGCAACCTTTTCACCACTCTTCTCAATCAATCCGGTACAAAACCCCAAAACTAACCCCTTAATTCTGACTTTAAAATCCCCTAATTTTCTTCAAAGCTCAGTTTGGTTAATATTCCTAATAGGGACAAATAAGGGCGACCATGTTCAAAGAAACATCCTGAAAAGCTGACAAAATTCCTTCCCAATTGCTGTAGCTTACAGCGGAATCATGATACAAACTTTGCAGCAAGCAGGTAAGATATCCGCCACCATTGTCCCAAGCACTTTCTATTGACTTCTATAAACACTTGAGGAATCAGGACAATAGGGTTTCTTTAAACTTGACACCAAACCTGTTACAATACAAAAATACTGCTATACTCCAAAGACTAATTGGCTTTTGATACATCCGAGCAAGGCAGACGTAATGGTAAAGACTATCCGTGGTGCTTTTCAAGGCCCGTAACTGGAGTAACTGATGCACAAAGACACAGGAACAACAAAAATCCTCCTCATTTTGGTTGCTTATCACCCAAGCCGCAACCATTTGTGTTTGAGGGCAGCAGAGGTGTAATTTGAATAAGGACAGGGTTTATAAGTCACACTGTGCGGACTTGGAGCAGTTGTCGGCTGGCCTGTGAGCATATTGGCTATTGATATTCTCTCTCGATGACACACACATCGCATCTGCTCACACAACATTGAAAGAGCCAAGCTGAAACAAATATGCACTTTTTTCATTGGCACTGTGTAGGCAGGTGAATGCATTGAGGCAACACAATTTGACTGCAGTGCCATCTGCTGGTGACATGCATCGATGCTGAGATCGCCAAGCATTCATTTCATAATCAAAAGATGGCGCCTAAACTTTCTTGATCAGTTTGTAGTCTCTAAAAGATTAACTTAACAAAAAAAAAGCTTAAGTAACAGAATACCCTAATAGGTTTTTTTTTTTAAAGAACGGTGCAAAGGCCACGAGGGACAAAAAAGGTTGAGAGTGAGGGGGAGTTCAAACAATGTCATTAGAATATTAAGTTGGACTAAATTGTGAGGTAGCCCCCAAGGGAAAGAGAACTGTTTAAATGTTTTGCAAAAACCAGAAGACCTGAAGACCTGCAGCACAAAGCACCTCTGGGTGTACAATGGAGGAGTGGGACCCACCTGGCAAACCTGCATGACCTCTGCATGACCCCCTAAACAGTAAGTACTTAAGACTAATATTTTAAAAATGTTAATTTCTCAGAGCAGGTGTATATACAATTAATTGCTCTTGAGGATAAAGTAAGTTCTTTAATACAGGACAGGATAATATGGGTATAATACCTAGGGCAAATTTTGAAACATGATATATTGCTATAGAGCAGGGGTCTCAAACTCAATTTACCTAGGGGCCGCATGGGGCAGAATCTGAATGAGGCTGGGCCGCATCAGGATTTCCACAAGAAAAGTGCAAATAAATCATTCCAATGTTCTCAAATATATTTATTTTTAATACAAATGAAATAAATGAAAAAATGATAAAATAATAAATCAATCAGTAATAAATAATTTAATAATAATAATGGTCATACAGTAGATACAGACGACTAAAGAAACCGCATATTGACTGGCTAGTTATTTTTTATTCAGTTTTAAATGTATGTATTAACAGTTTTTTAAACGTTAATTGCCTGAAATGGAACATTGAACATAAACTGTTTTAAACATGGATTCTCTGGTTCAGTCCTGGTTCAGTCCTGGTTTAGTCCTGGTTTAGTACTGGCTTAGTCCTGGTTTTAGACCTGGTTCAGTCCTGGTTTAGTCCTGGTTCAGTCCTGGTTTAGTCCTGGTTTTAGACCTGGTTCAGTCCTGGTTTAGTCCTGGTTCAGTCCTGGTTTAGTCCTGGTTTAGTCCTGGTTTTAGACCTGGTTCAGTCCTGGTTTAGTCCTGGTTTAGTCCTGGTTTTAGACCTGGTTCAGTCCTGGTTTAGTCCTGGTTCAGTCCTGGTTTAGTCCTGGTTTTAGACCTGGTTCAGTCCTGGTTTAGTCCTGGTTCAGTCCTGGTTTAGTCCTGGTTCAGTCCTGGTTTAGTCCTGGTTTAGTCCTGGTTTTAGACCTGGTTCAGTCCTGGTTTAGTCCTGGTTCAGTCCTGGTTTAGTCCTGGTTCAGTCCTGGTTTAGTCCTGGTTTAGTCCTGGTTTAGTCCTGGTTTTAGACCTGGTTCAGTCCTGGTTTAGTCCTGGTTCAGTCCTGGTTTAGTCCTGCTTCAGTCCTGGTTCAGTCCTGGTTTTAGACCTGGTTCAGTCCTGGTTTAGTCCTGGTTTAGTCCTGGTTTTAGACCTGGTTTAGTCCTGGTTCAGTCCTGGTTCAGTCCTGGTTCAGTCCTGGTTTAGTCCTGGTTTAGTCCTGGTTCAGTCCTGGTTTAGTCCTGTTTTAGTCCTGGTTCAGTCCTGGTTCAGTCCTGGTTTTAGACCTGGTTCAGTCCTGGTTTAGTCCTGGTTTAGTCCTGGTTCAGTCCTGGTTTAGTCCTGTTTTAGTCCTGGTTCAGTCCTGGTTCAGTCCTGGTTTTAGACCTGGTTCAGTCCTGGTTTAGTCCTGTTTTAGTCCTGGTTCAGTCCTGGTTCAGTCCTGGTTTTAGACCTGGTTCAGTCCTGGTTTAGTCCTGGTTTAGTCCTGGTTCAGTCCTGGTTCAGTCCTGGTTTAAGACCTGGTTCAGTCCTGGTTTAGTCCTGGTTCAGTCCTGGTTTAGTCCTGGTTTTAGACCTGGTTTAGTCCTGGTTCAGTCCTGGTTTAGTCCTGGTTTTAGACCTGGTTTAGTCCTGGTTCAGTCCTGGTTCAGTCCTGGTTTAGTCCTGGTTTTAGACCTGGTTTAGTCCTGGTTCAGTCCTGGTTTAGTCCTGGTTCAGTCCTGGTTTTAGACCTGGTTCAGTCCTGGTTTAGTCCTGGTTTAGTCCTGGTTCAGTCCTGGTTTAGTCCTGTTTTAGTCGTGGTTCAGTCCTGGTTTAGTCCTGTTTTAGTCCTGGTTCAGTCCTGGTTCAGTCCTGGTTTAGTCCTGGTTTAGTCCTGGTTTTAGACCTGGTTTAGTCCTGGTTCAGTCCTGGTTTAGTCCTGTTTTAGTCGTGGTTCAGTCCTGGTTCAGTCCTGGTTCAGTCCTGGTTTTAGAACTGGTTCAGTCCTGGTTTAGTCCTGGTTTAGTCCTGGTTTTAGACCTGGTTCAGTCCTGGTTCAGTCCTGGTTTAAGACCTGGTTCAGTCCTGGTTTAGTCCTGGTTCAGTCCTGGTTTAGTCCTGGTTTTAGACCTGGTTTAGTCCTGGTTCAGTCCTGGTTTAGTCCTGGTTTTAGACCTGGTTTAGTCCTGGTTCAGTCCTGGTTTAGTCCTGGTTTTAGACCTGGTTTAGTCCTGGTTCAGTCCTGGTTTAGTCCTGGTTCAGTCCTGGTTTTAGACCTGGTTCAGTCCTGGTTTAGTCCTGGTTTAGTCCTGGTTCAGTCCTGGTTTAGTCCTGTTTTAGTCGTGGTTCAGTCCTGGTTTAGTCCTGTTTTAGTCCTGGTTCAGTCCTGGTTCAGTCCTGGTTTAGTCCTGGTTTAGTCCTGGTTTTAGACCTGGTTTAGTCCTGGTTCAGTCCTGGTTTAGTCCTGTTTTAGTCGTGGTTCAGTCCTGGTTCAGTCCTGGTTCAGTCCTGGTTTTAGAACTGGTTCAGTCCTGGTTTAGTCCTGGTTTAGTCCTGGTTTTAGACCTGGTTCAGTCCTGGTTCAGTCCTGGTTCAGTCCTGGTTCAGTCCTGGTTTTAGACCTGGTTCAGTCCTGGTCTAGTCAATATATGGATTATCGCAGTATCGCCCGGGTCTCACGCGCGCGCACATCAAACAACACGTAGCGCGAGTGAGGCCGTGACACTATCTGCACGTGTGGGAACAGGGCCGCCCGCCGCCTCTCCACAGATCTGACAGGCTCTGAATGGAGTCAGAGACGGACGAAGACGCGTCCCTCCCGCCGGAGCTGTGCGCGCAAAGCAGGAGGGAGGAAGAGAGGAGCGAGCGAGCACTCTGAAGAAGGGACACACAAATGCACCTGCCTCCCTCGTGTCTATGAAATGGATCAATCACTGTCCCTGTCTGATGTCTGCCTGCCGCAACCCCAAACACACAAGCACACACAAGCACACAAGCACTAAAAGCTCTAAGCACTGGGACCTCACCCTAGCCCCGCCCACATTTAGAGAAAATAAGCACGACCGATGTCCCGCCCTCCAGAGCCATATACCACATCGTGATTGGTTCATTCTGCGTCGCACACAAGAAATGAAATTCATATTAATCTTGCGGGCCTCACTTATATTAATCTTTCATATTAAGACGAGGGCCGCAAATTATCGTCCCGGGGGCCGCAGTTGGCCCGCGGGCCGCGTGCCTGAGACCATTGCTATAGAGTTATACCGTGACGTAAATGATACGAATAACAATAACACAGGATAATCCAGTAAACACTTAAATTTATATTATTAAAAGGCTTGACCTGCAACAAATAAATAACAGAATGAACCAATAATTAGCCATATACGTCACTTATTCAACCATTTACAGCTCAAATGTTACTGTATTATAGCAAAAATACCCCAAATCTCAAGAAAATGCACATGGAATAAATATTGAGCCCCAAAATATATTGATCCAGCTACCATATATTGAATGATAAGTCGATATAGTAATTATCATGACAGGCCTACATATATACCTACTGTATATTCATTGGTATTTGTATATAGGTGTATAGGACATATATATTTCATTATATTGTGCTATGAATAAACTACACAGATGCCTTATTTTTGCCAAATGCTATAAAATATGTATATATCATATCATTCTGAACTAACTTTAATTTGTCCAGATGGTATGCTTTGGGAAGTTGTGAAAGTGACATAGGAAGGACCACCATAGGCTTCTCTATTTTTCCAGACTTTGGACTGGCACAAGAGTGTATTTTTATGTCAAAAGTTTTGTCTCATTTTCACAATGCAAAAACGAAACAGCTGAGATGTGATTTGCATTTGTAACATACTTCTAAAGGTTTACACTACTAAATATGCTACTACTATAACGGCATATTCCATTTGTACACAATATCAAATCTTTAAACATATCTTTTCATCCATTTGACATAATGCTTATTGCTTTTTTAACTCTGCTGGTTGTCTTCATTACCCCTTGCATTCTCCACACAGATCTGTAATACATCACCACGCAGCACAATGAAATGTCTGTTAAGGCCCAGATGACATCATCCAGTGTGCCCCAAGGACAAATATAGATCATGTTTATCTTTAACTGATGATCCATTTGTGACATGTTCAAGAGATATTCATGTCCCATTCATGGCATTTAAACAGTTACTTTAGGGGCCACTGTGTTTTTTGAAAAAGTATTGCTTCTACAATTTAAATAGATGTTTGTGCATGTTCTGTCCCAGGTCATTGTCGGGGCAAAATTGCATATTGATTAACAATTAAAAAGCTAAGCGGAGAAAAGAGATGATTACAAAAGTTAAAGTACAAAATAGACTGGGAACAAAAACAAAAAACATAATGCAATCTTTCTTTTAGTTCATTTTTTCACACACTGTCCCCTCCCTCACTGACCCCCACCAAACCCTTGGGAAGCAGCACTCCAAGGTCTTCCATTTGAGCTTGTATTATGCCCCTGTATCTCTGCTCATTTTTCATCCGCATTGCATTAAGTATTGATATTGATTTCTTGTAAATGGTGGCGAAATGGATGGCTTGCACTTTTTTGTGTTATTGTTCTACAGCACTTGTAGGTAATTTATTATAGCTGAGGGTCTGGTGAGGCCTCCCAGTTGCCTGTCCCTCTCTGCTGATGGAGCGTGCCAACCAAGCACACCTCAGACCACTCATACGGGACGCTACACCAACGTCAAAACATCACTAACGTACTCTCTCACGCTCGCTATATCGATATTCCTCAGTCCACTCAAACCCTGGGAAAACACAGTCACATAAACATTAACTTCACGGGCATTTCTCAATCTAACACAGGAGTTCAGCAGCTTTTTATTTTGCGTCTCCTTCCTATTTTGAAAATTATTCCTTTTTAGCAGCACTTATGTTGAAATCCATTCCCAGTTTTGTGACAAAGCATGGCCTTCTTGACAAACTGGAGTGGTTTACTTGCATTGTCATCCCGGCCAATTTCTTTTTTCCGTGCTGCCGCAGCCCCAGCAGTCCATTTGCATTTCAATAGCCTCTCTGTCTGCCTCTATATTGCCTGATATTATGTCCGCCTTGTATGAATTCGAATTTGCTGTCTGCATCTGCTGTTCTACTACTCGGCCAATTCTCATAAAAAGGTGTAACATATGAGAAAATAAAGCTTGCAAGCAAAACACATCAATGCTGTGTTCATGAACAGTGAGATGTACATCTAATGTGTTGACTTGCCTGGTTTGGCTGTGGACAATGCTACTCCATTATGATTGACCTAAATAGGACTATGTTAGCCCGCAATATGTTGCATGTCCCTGATATGTACAGTGCCTTTCACTAATATTAGAACCATTGATCAAATCTAGGGTAATGTAGGTGGAACGAAATCAGTCTGTAGAACAATGAAACTTTTTTCAACCAAAAATGGGGAGTTTTTGACCACAACCATCCTGCTATTGACTATTAAGACACGATTCAGAACAAATCTAATTTACTGGAAATGCATTGGTATTTGATCAAAATATTGACATTCTTTAACATACACTAAAAAACTAAAATATTGTGTTCATATGAAATGAAAAGTGTGCTAAGTACTTGGGCACAAATACATTTTACTCTCCCGAAGTTCTATTATCAGTGCATGTTTGAGCAATCTGTAATCACTCAAATTCAAGTCGTCATATTACCAATCAACCCATTTTCACCGCCATCGGAATACACCCACTGCTCTCTACTTACTTTGTTCTCCAATTGTATTTTCTTAATTGGTGATACACATAGGCAGCATAGTCATTTTGTACAAATGACTGCCACTGCTCTCTAGTGTAATTTGCAGCTCTCCATCAAAGGTGCCAACAACTTCACAGCGCTTTGATGTAATGACATTTGTGGTGATGTCAGCTCCCATTGTGCACAGTAGTTTTTTAACTTGGACATTAGTGTTTTGTTTTTTTTATGAAGTCGTTTTAGATGAATATTACAATTTGAAATGTGCATATTATAGGTGTCGTAGATTACAACTATATAGCAGACACAAGCACAATAGGTGTTTTTTTAAACTAGAATAATCAACGTTTTAATTTGGTATATTCATTCCATAAATAATGTATTTTCTTATAACCAGATGTGCATTTTTATTTGCCTACCTTCAATGAGGACACTGCATTTTAAGCTTTTCCCTCACCACAACATCATGCAATCATCTACTCACCCCGACTGGTGCCATAAAGTCGGACCCAAGAGTCACATGACCCTTACCGGAGTCCCACAGGTATCCCAGAATGCACTAGGGCTATCATCTCGTGTCCGCTCTCTCCACGTTCTTCCTGGATATATGGGACATCAAAAGGCCATGGGCAGTTACTGTTAAAGGCGCAGGGGTTTACTGGAATCTCAGCTTTTAAGAGATATAAACGGACAATATCTGATGAATCTCTCTTCGGACGCTATTGAACAAAGCATATAAAGAAGGTATCAATTCAGATGGACATCAAAGGGATTCATCTTGGAGAAAATCTATTTTAAAACAGAAGAGAAAGTCAGAACGTATGATACTTTTTACTATTTTGACATATTAACATGTTTTATTATACCATTCATATTTTTCTCATTGATATTATAATATTGTGACATGTGAGCTACTGTGTCCAAATAATTCCCTTGTGGATCAATAAAAGTTGTTTTTAAGTCTAATAATGGCATGTTTGATGACATCATTTTTAAAAAATAATATTTTCCCTCATGTTATTATCATTGTGCACTGAATTAACTTTCCTGAATTCTGTAAAGTATAATTAATTCTGGGTTAGCAATAACAAAAATGTTGATAATCTATCTTGGACACACTATAATTCTAAAAATGCACAGAATGTAAAACATTCTGTATGTTTTACATATGTTTTTTAATGCTAATTATATTCAGATCCACACTGTATTCACACCCCTCTTCTTAACGCTAACCTGTGCCAAACGTAGCCTTTGCTAAAAAACAATGAGTGTGAGCCAGAGCTGGGCTGTGCTGCCAGGCTAACAGCTGTGTTTGGGCCACTTGTTGTGCCTCCAGCACAGATAATTACAGCAATCCAAAATCAGAGCAGCCGCTCATGGAGTTTAATAATGTACAAGTAGTCGCTATCTCTTTATAGATCATGTTACCGCAGCACTCACTGACGTGTAATTTAGATCAATCAAAAAATATGGTGGGGCTATGAAACCAGTGCCTTTGATAATAGTTGCCAGGTAGTAGTCACCCGCTGTTGTTGAAGCATCTCCTATAAAAGGCTCCATTCCAGCCTCCATCAAGCGGCCTGGTGCGCAAGGATGTGTAACCCGGGCAACAGATGCATAAAGCAGCATTATGGGGCTTGATTTAATTTGTCTAAATGGGAGCTGGAGTATCTTGGTTCTCAGTTCGAATGTCCCTGTTATACACCACTACAATGTAATGGGCTCCTCAACTAGAAGTCACTGATTGTCTTCCTGCTGCTCTAGCAGATTTCCCTCCATTCTGTGTTTGTATTCTTCTGTTTCCAGGCCATTTACGTGGCTTTAATTATTGAACATCTTCCTTCAATTACATCATTCCCAGCTGTTTACCGGCTCTGAGAGATCAATGCCAAGTGTACAGTGGCACAGTATATACAACAACAAATACTCTGGAAGCCCTTTGTTCTCTAGTAGTTCCCACCATCTCTCTTTAAGATATTTTGGGGTCAGCAATTTAACTGGAGGCCAAAGCTTTATTCTGCATTATTTAGGCTTCTAAGTGTGATATATGAAAGCCTTTGTTGAGCTCCTTTGGTTGATTTGATCTATTGTGTTTCTTTGCAGCTACACTCCCTGCTTCAACCCATTTTAAGAACTATTTGAAGCGAGACAATTTAGCCGGTAATACCTGGGTATCATCTTCTACCTTTGCATGGGGACTCTCCTTGCCTCTGGCTTGTTTTAAACTACCAGAACAATTCAAAGGGCTTCCACTTCACCTCCTCGTCCTACTTTTAACTTCCCCCTTTTCTTCTCCTCACTGCTCGCGTTGCCTCCAACCCATGGGTCTTTGTTTTAAATGGCAATTCATCCGCCAGCTCGTCAAACATCAATTTCCTCAGCGAGCACACATTACGACCTGATAGAAGAAATAAAACCTCTGCCATTTATCGCACAACTCCCACCTCCTTGTTCCATTGCTACATTCTTTCCTGCTCTCTGGCATGGCTATCAAGCACAGGCTGCCTCATCAATGCGTCCAACAACAAAAGAGCAGGCACAACAACGCCAATGTCATTCGACTTCCTCTTAAGTCGTTTTATACTTACTGCAAAACAGTAACGATTTCAAGGGCCTTTGAATTCCTCCAAGAGCCGCAGCTTTATAAAACATGCATGAGGTGTTCAGTAAACAATGCCCAATGGTCTTATTCCTTTTAAATAAAACTATTTCCATGCGGTGTAAGAGAGACTTTAATATTGCCTTAAATATTAAAAGAGAGAACTGAGCCTCATCAATTTTTCATTTATTGGGCCCGCATGTAAGGAGTCATCAATCTCCAAAGAAATTACTGACATTTTCATTTCAAATAAAAAAGGGTACACTTTATCCAGCGGTAATAGGGATTGCCACTCTTACACAGGGAGCATTAAATGGCTTCTGGAGTGCTGAAAATTAGATTTTTTTTGTTTCAGAACAGCTTGTGGTTTTTACCCCAGTGAAGCAAACATGCATGAAATTGCAAAATAAAATGCTGCACATTACGGTCTGCTTTTTAAGGTAAAATGTAGCTCATTACAAATCAATACAAGTTGAAATCACAACAAACTCAAGCGGGTTGTTTGGCCATTTGCTCGTATTGATATCCTATGACATAAATTCTTTGGCAGATAGGACTGCTGTTATGATATATTGTTACAAATGTCTCCATTAGTACATGGCGTTGCTCGTTTGCCTTAGGGTTGAAGCTTTGTAATTACTGAACAATAAACAAATGGTTTGGGTAATGGGGAAAAGGAGGGTCCCAGGACAACAGGAAGCGAGAGAGGATTACTGCACTGTACACAGCCCCCTGGACCCAAACTGTGAGGCCTGTCCCACACCTCACCACAGTTCCCTTGTGGAAACACACGTCTGCATTATTAATGGCCTGGCATGTTGATATATCATCAAGAGTGTACATACATTGTGTGAAGGGGAAATAAGGGTTACAGTAGGCCAGGATTTATAACAAAAGCTTGACATATGCTTCTAATTCACCTTGACAACAGTGTCACATCCCGCGCGGTGAGTAATCGTCCACCTGAAGAGGGGTTTGTAGGTAGCAGCGCACTTCCTCTGGATGCATGTCTCTCTGCCTTCACAGCCATAACTCATGAATATCTGTTTGTAATTTCTGTACACAAGTCACCCCGCTGTCTCATTTGCATAGGTAGATTGAGATGCCGCAAGCATAACCAGGCCGGCCTCTGAGCTGGCGACTGCAGGACACTGACAAATAGCGCTCCATTTGCGTCATGGCACCTTTGTAAATGTTTGATTAGTTTTGAATGGATTACTGTTAGATTATCGGGGTTTGGGGCACCAGCTTAGACGTGTGCCATGCTCCTTACGGGTGTCCAGTGTCATAACAGGTCTGTGCTGCTGACAGAGAGCGAGTGTACCAGGGCAGGGGCTAGCTCTGTTTATGTGAGCCTGTCAGAGTGTTTGATAACGCCACTGCCCTCTCCTGTCACCGCCGCACAGGGAATAAAGTAAAGCACTTGGAGAGCTGAAAAGAAAATCAACAATTCCATAAGACATAGTTTCATCTTCAAACTTTTATGTTCGATATCTTTGACTTCTTTGCTCCCAAATCGGCTCAGCAATTCAGAGATATTTAACGCCTTGCTAGGAATCTCATCGTGGGGTGGCTATAAATTCCGCATGCTGCCGAGAGACACTCTTCCATTGCTTGTGTGGCAATCAGACTGGTGATTATATGGGTAATGAAACATGTGGCTCCTCTCGGTGTCTGCTCCTTCCATTGCCTGTCTCTTCAAATTCACCCCTCCAACTTTTCTTCCCCCTAGTTAACGTAGCTGATAGATGAGGTGGAACTATCAGGCACGCTGTAACCCATCACTTCCTGGGCCTATTATGCACAGTTAGATGCAGGCTAGCGTGGAATGCCGCCGCCCACCCCTGACGGCCTCCGAACCGTACAATTCTTTTTAGTTGAGAAACCCGTCTGGCACGTTGACAGCGCCACTGCCGCCCCAGCTCCCTCTCTCAATCTGTTTAGCTTCCTGTTGTGACCTTTCATACAGTCAAATATATTAGCAAGCGCCGTGTTCTCATTAAAACAGTGCATTAACCAAAAGAGTCTTTGGAGTCTAAATGACAGCCAAAGGAACTGAAAGCTAATAGCCGTGGGCAGTTGGGGAAACTTAACTCATGAATCAGCGTGCTAATGTGTTAGCGGAGAGCCTGCAGCGCTGTGAGTATTTGGTCTCCATTGGCACCCCTTTTCTCCAGCTCATTTCCAACCCCACTTCCTCCTCCTGCTTCCACTGCTCTGTGTCTCTCATATCACTATGTTCACTATCCACTTCTACCTGACACATTTAGTCCTTTCTCACACTTCACAAAGCCAGTCCTGCTTGTCCTACCATCTTATTTGTTCATTCTATTGGGTCCAGTATTGAACTTGTCTGTGTCATCATTTCTGCTTTCCTCCTCTTTCTACTCATATTGTTTTTAAAGGATGATGAAAAAAGATGGAGAGATTGAGACAGAGGAATGAAAAAGACATTTGGAGAGAGAGAGAGAGTAGAAGAGAGCAGAATCTAAAAGCTCATTACTTTCTCCTGATGGAAGAAAATGAGTGAGGGGGCAATAATAAAGCTTGAATTTTTCAATACTGTTAAAAATGGGGCTGTGACAGCTCACCACCAGTGCAAGAGGACAGGCACCGACAACGCATGGTGAGCCACCGAATTAGCAATACCATACATCATAAAATCTAATTAAATCAAGGAGCAGAATCAAATTAGTTTTGTGTGACTCAAAGCGGCCGCCAAAAGGGCTCTATTAAATGAACTGTAGAGAGGGGATTAAATAATTCACAGTGAGGGATTTTGCATTTATACAAAAATTGTGCACTTAATTGTCCGTGCTATATTACAGATTTGGCCTTATGTTAACAATGAGCCTAAAGCGCACTTACTGGTGCACACTGGGCACACATTAGGGCCTACATGGTCGACAAAGCCTCAGACAGAGGGAGGATTAGAGTCACTAGCTCTTTGATGGCACTAGTACATGGAGCTCAGGGTCTAGAGCCGGCAAAGGCTAAACTGATTATACACCACTGACTTTTAATATGCGAAAAAGTCCATGCTTGAATTTTAGTGAGGTGTTCAATTAGCTACATTTTAATAACGGACCAACACAAACCACCACATTGCAAGCTGCCATGCATTACAATTAAGTCAAGTATTTCTATGATATTAGTAGAATTATGATGGCTTCATTATTATTATGTGATATAGAATAGAAAAAAGAGAATAGATGAGTCATTATAGTCATATATTCAATATGTATGATCACACTGATTTTTCATTCTCAGAAAACAAGCTCCATTTAGGTCCTGCGCTTGGTGCTTCATCCAACTTAAACCAGACATTTCTGACTGAAGGACTTCCAATTCATTACAGTGGCTTTGGGGCATTTGATATCTTTAAACTGAGATACTGATATGTGGCAGTTGCATTACAACCAAAACCAGCTATTCTTCCTCCATTTTGACATTATACACACTGATTGAAAGACCCACAGGCAGACCATCAAACTTAAGTACCCAGATGAAGTTCTTACATGGTTTTGTGCATTGCCTTAGAAGCATTCAACCATCATCTCCTCTACTACATGGTACACTCTTTCTCTCAATCTCTCCATCTCCTCTTCCGTCGGGCATCACAACAGCACAACTTTATTATAGTCGCTGTCAATACCGTAATAATAAAAGAATGTGGTGGGGACAGACTTCCATATTACACTTTTAACAAGAATATTGCAGATGCACATTGAGTGAATATTGAGTTTTAAAACTTGTCGGCATGTGATTTGTGGCCCTGTCAGCGCAAATATTTTTCACTGTCAAAGCAGCAAGCCGCGCCTGTCACTTGGCGGTCAGTTGGGACGGGGGGAGGCACAAACACAATGATCTGGCCCTTAATGGAGAACCGCTGGGACTGGCAAGGAGGTGATGAAGCACTGTTTAGTTTGCGCCTGCCATATTTCTGCTTGGGGACGCTATTATAAAACACAGCGTTATTTTGTCAGATTTCAATCATGCGCCAGGTTATTTGTCACCTGCTGTCATATTGTTGGGGCAAGTCAGGCTGACGGTGAAATATGAAGCGTGCCAGCCCAGCCCCCACTGTGAAGAAGAGGAGTTTTCTTTACTCAAAAAAGGGGGGGAAATGTACTTTCTTTTCATTTTAGGCCATTATGATACGTTTTTCAACAAAATCATGCAGTGTTTGTGCTTGAGTTCTCGCAATTCACTATATTATGGGTATATCTATCTGTATCTGCCCATCATAAGCCCCAGGTAGCTTTGGTTTAATTTCATTCATTAAAAAGTACTCTTGGGTAAGGGGTGTGCGAGATCAAATTATTGATATATTGTGAAATTTGGTGATATAGTATTGTTATTATGGGCTGTTGTATTGATATAATGCCAAGAGTTTTCTGTGTCTTTTAGCAGTTCTTTGTGTGACAACACTACAATTTTTTTTTTTTGTGGAAGGAAAGTTGTTTATGCAATACACTTATAGATGCATTTCATATTAACATTGCATAAGTAGTGGTTTAAAAAAGAAATATTGTTGCCAAAATGCATGTGGTTCTTAAAAAAAACAGCAGTATGTTAAAAAGCTTAATGTGCAATATATAGATTATTGTAGCAATCCCCAGATCGTGATACTATCATATCTTATTGAATTGAGAGACCCTGTGATTCTCAGCCCTATCTCATGTACTCATCTATCCATTTGACCTCTTGCAGCTGTATCAGAGGCAACATATTAAGTTAATATGAAATATTATAATGATGCTTTCTGCTCTTCATGAAAAAGTCACAAATGGTTCAAGTACATTTAAAAGAGGATGATGGGAAAGCACTAATACTTTGTCATCTAATTTTCCCTTCCAGTGACTACATCTCAAATGTGGGGAAAAACAAGATGACATCTATTCTGCTTATTGACATTGACATCTGCTTTACAGTTCACCGTTCACCTGAGCACAAAAGACACTCTTCAGTAAGTTAGTTTCCTAATGGGACTGTTTTATTTCCTTGTTACCCTTGTGGTTGACTGTCATAGCCTGGGCAGCTGTAAACACCCATGCATACAAATACTTCCTGCGATTGATGCAGAAAGTGAGAAGGTCTGTTATCTTAGGACTCTTTGTAGATTTTGTTGATATGCGACTATTAGCCATATAAATATGCAAATCAGAATTTGATTACCATGCGCTGCTCTGTTGGTCGAGAGACAGGGGTGTCATTGTGCTGCTTCAACACTCCCCCTAGTCTATGAATACAACTATTATTGTTATTATTGGGACGTTTCTCAAACCGCTAAAATATGTAAAGTCGGGCAAACTTTATCCTTGTCAACTTCCTGCTGCTTTCTATGTAACACTAAATAGATGCATTCATGAATACAAGCACTTCTATAGCAAAAGCTTCTGTACAGTGTATAGGTGTATACTGTATGTTACAATACATAGCAAAGTACATTCACACATAAAGCGACCATTAGCTTTGGCTGACATGATAGCCATTAGCACCAGGTTTCTAGCTCTGTCTGTTCCATTCCAAAAGACAGATCATTTACATAATGTGTGTTTTCCCCAAACGGTGTGAACAACTGGCACTCTGTGTAGGTTTCCTGCTGGCAAATGTTTCAAACTGACCTTGGGAAACGGTCCATCCGCAAACACTAAACCCATAATGGGCCTTTTACTTGTTTTTTGTGAATATCTGAGCGTCCGCATACTCGTAGGTGTCTGTTTGGCCTGGCTAGTGTTGATGTGTGTGTGTCTAGAGCTGATGACTGGAGCCAGCCGGACGGCTTTTATATGTATTAATATTAATATGTGCCTGAGCTGAAGCCCATCTCGTCCCTGCCCCGTGGTGCACCGTGTCCAAGGGCAGCTATTATCATCCCTTTCTGACTGTCAGTGAACCTGGAGGAAGGGAAGCCAGGCTCACTGATCGCGATGAGGTCAAACAGTCAGGCTAATACAACTCAAACCATCAGCAGTGCATGTGTAAAATGTACTATGATGATGTGCATGTCTAGTCTACTGCCGCCCTGTATGTATAGTGGCTCCTCTTATGGACAGATATGTGCTTAATATTACACTGTGCTTCATACACAGACACATATAATACTAGAGCGTTTGCATAGTCGCTTAGATGTTTATCAGCCACCTCTCCATGTATGACAAGTGCAATTCTTTTGAATGAAGATGGTGTGTTGGTCCTGAGGGCAGTATTGATGGCAATGTTAACCACGTCCCATAAAATCAATCAGTCAATGGAATATTAAATGTATATGTCTGGGAGCTTGTCAGTGGGGCGCTCAGGGGTGAATCTCCAATAGCCTGTCAAGCTTTATAGCCTTTTATATAGGGGATCCACCGACACACGAGTGTTTCCATGAAAATACACCTGTACAGTATATCAGCGCTGATGTCACAGCCAAGACAGAGCACAGCAAGCACTTCTTTTCACTGTCCATTTCTTTTGTGCACAGGCCCTCCCCAGAGCTACACAGCAAAACAGATGAATTTTCCTTCAACAAAGGCTGTATGGTAATTAAATGGAAGATAAGGCTATTCAGAATGGCCAAGACTGTGCCAGGCAAATATCCTGATCAGCTTAAAATCAACCAAGTGGGACAGAATAACAAAAATCCAAATTGGTTGGTCTAGATCGCTTTTGATAGGGCTTTCAATATAATGCACAACAATGGCCAAAATGAATAGGAATCAAATTACAAGAGCCGCGATATGGCATGAAACTGCATGAGGGAATTCAAGCACAATCACTTTTCAATGTGGCTTTCAATATTGCAGCCAATCCTCACACGATTCATATCCGATCACAAATAATGTTTATCACCCTCATATCTCTCTCCCTAATGGAAAAGGCCTAGTGTTGGGGTTTAAAGAGTGCATTCATTTTTAATGAGGTCTGGGCATTGGCCAGAATGAAATGAACAAGCTGAGTTTTGGGCCACAGTTACAGCGACTGGCAGTAAAAAGGTTGTTCTGTTCCTTCTCATTTGACCAGGTTATATGGAAGTAGACGCTGCTCGTAATGTCCTCTGTGTATTTTCATTCTATTGTTTAGAGCTACTGTAGCAAAGGTATTTTATTTAAACTCTGAAATAGCCATTTGTATAAAATGTTTCTATTTGCTTCATAGAGTAACAACTATAAAAGTAGCTATGTGTGTTTTAAAGGAGTGCTAATAACAAATATATTTATTCAAGTGTGAGTTTATTGCCCTCAAATCCAAACTGATTAGAGGAACTTTGCGTTAGTTTCTTATATAATGAAGAGGGTTGAAGTGATTTGCATATTGATTTTTCAAAAGTAAAATGTTCAAAATCCAATATGCAAATCTGCTCAGTAGGCAGATGGTGACAGTTAACAGCGATCATCCTGAGGCCAAAACTAACTATGTAAAATTCACTCACCAAAAATATCTTTGAGAAACTATATTATCTATAGGTAGGGTTGTATTCGTTTGGCAAATATAAAGGTCCTATATTACACAAACTTGACTTTTATGAGCTTTTAGTCATGTTATAATGCTGCCTCAAAAACATACCTGGAGTTGTGTTTTGTTTGATTCATAACTGTTTGAGTAACCCTTTATTATTAGTCTGTCTTCATCTCCAAAACAATGAATGATGAATGAATGAAACAAAACACAACTCCAGGTATGTTTTTGATATGCAAACATCATTATAACATAGATCAGAAAATAATGCAGTATATTTAAGCTTGTATTTTAAAAGTTGGCCGTTGTATAAGCTATTGTCCACTGGCAGACAGTCATTTGTGTCTAATTCTGTTGAAGATATATGCCCTGCCTCTCCACTGAAGCATGATTGGTGAGTGACTGTGCACCGGTGACGAGATCACTCTGCGGGGCTGAGGATAAAATGTCGCTTAGGATAATGTGATTGCCCTTAAGGTACAAGGAGCTTGAATTATATCCTCTGATTTATACTCGGAAAATTAAAGACTCACTCATTTTCTAATTTAATTCCACCTTCAATGGAACAATGTTCACTCTGAGCCAAATTGGCGAATAATGTTACTAATTCAGATGCAGATGTAATTTCTATTCGGGGGTCTGTGGCGCACAGTGATGGACGAGTCCCGGATGGATCGTTGCCACTCCTATCTCCCCGTCTCGACAATTCCCCAGCAGTTGTGATAATAACCTGTGCAATAAAGGAGGGAGAGGCAGAGCTAGCCTGTTCCACTGTTCACAGCCCAAGTCATCAGATACTTCATCTAATAGTTTTTCTGTCCTTTCTCATGTCACTTTGTCTTAAGGCTTCGGAAAAACGCTGCACCCACAGCATCTGCGTCCAACTGTATTACCGCCACCTACCTCCTGCTAATAACCCACATAATTACTGCTGTGGTGCGCAATGCAAAAAAGTCATTGCAATAAATCCGCTGCTAAAAACTTGATTGAATACAGGGTAAATGTCAAGGTAATTATGAAGCGACAAGGGTTAAAAGCAACATTAAATCGTCCTGCTGAGCACTGACATTCAGAGGAGATGAAGACAAGAGAAGAGAAAGGAAGGAGGAAAGGAGGAGAGGAGAGGAAAGGACGAGAGTTTGTAAATGTAGCACGCGATTCAAATCTAAGCAGGGATCACTTATCACTATTGCTGCTTATTTACTGCTGTGAGCAATTTGAGATGTGACCTCTCTCTGACTGGTTTCTTCCTGCGTACTAATAGTCCCATTAGAGACTGAATTCATCATGTAAAATATCATAATGACACAAACAGCCAAGTACTGTGCATGAATTTTGAATGGTGTCTCCCTATTGCAGTTACTTACAGCTTCAGTTGGAGCTAGCATTAGTATAGAGAACTATGCAATAGGCCTAACTAAAAATGGCTATGTCTGTCAATGTGAATAAAACTTTAAGGTGGCTAATTTTGGTAAGCTTCCAGGCAATTTATAAGCAGTAATTCGTCTGATTTAATTGTAAGATTGTCAGATAGTTTTAGCATCACTTCCTGGCTGTTTATCCTAAGTAAATATTTTAACATGTATCAATAAAATTCAAAGTTCAGCTTTATTGTCAAAAACCATATGTACAGGTTGCGCACACAGGATTTGAAATTGCAGCGCTCCCTAGACCCATAGTGCACATTAAACATCTGATAAACAAGACAATAAACACCATGACTAAACGTCACATATACCCATAGCAGAGAAAATTACTTAAAAAGGACAAAGTTGGACATAAGTAGTGTAAGGCCATGTGGTAAAATAAAAAAAACTCTGATTATTATGAAATAAACAGTGATCATCTATAATGATACTGAAATTGGTAGCACATTAAGATTGCCTCTTTGTATTAAATAGATTTTTTTATGCATTAAACTCCCAATAAAACAGAGAGACCAAACCATGCATGCACAACCACCCAAAAACATGATAAGCGCCACTATCGTTCCATTTTAGCCCTCAAGTAAAACTAGGGTTCACCAATATGTTTTTAACAGAATTATATTTCGGTGTAAGCTGTTGTTAAATTCAATCATTGTTTTCATTCATATTATGAGTTTTGGTTAAATCTTCTATGTCAATCAACAGTGCCTGACATGGTACAGACTTTCATTGGCACCTACATACCTGTTATTTGGAAGCAGAGATAGCCCATAGTCATTATATTTATATAGTTCAAAACTAAATAACTTTTAATTCTACACAAAACATTAATGTTAATTATACAAAACTCTCAACATAAAACAATTTCCAACCAAGCAAACACTCGTTTTGTATAGCAGCCCATTCCCATTGCATCACTTGACCTATCTTGAAAGGGCCTTACAAGATTTCTTTATTTGGTGCGTTGTCACCTAATCCGGGAAGTGGAACAAAAGCCAACACTTCCACAAGATGGGGATTAAAATCTAGGATGAGGTTCTCCAAAGGTTGCCTCATTTACTGAGCGATGTGGAAGGGGTCAGGTGGGGGGGAAGGTGGGGGGAGTTCTGGACAGCTGAAATGCTTCCTGCTCCGTCGTGTGCCTCCTCTTTTGAGTTTAATGATCTTCTCTGCCACAATGACCTTAAGACGACAAGCTCTCCACTGAGGCCTCTTTTAGCCCAGCTCATACTCACTTCTACTTGGGAATAATGCAAAGAAAAGGACTTGTATTCCCTTCCTCCTGGTTTTGTCCTCCCCGCTCCTTCCACCTCCAGTCACTGTACGCGCCAAGGCTCCATGACAAAAAGCCAATAGAGTTAGCTGCCAAGCCTGGGAGCTCTGAGAGGGATAACTGGCGCAGAAGGTTAAAGCAACAATGTGCTTGGGCCCATTGAGTTGCTCCTTCTGTGTGGTGTGTTCACTGTGGAGGTGGGCTCGCACTGGTCTTAAAGTACGTGTGTGTATAACGTGTCAAGGGTTGTTCAAATGCATATGCTCGGCTATAACCAAAAGAACACCTGTTCGTTTATGTGCTCAACAGCTTCCCCAATAATGAGGCCTTCATTTGATTTCAATCTAACCTTAGTGATGACTTAACAGTATTTCCAAGTACAAATAGTCAAAGCACACTGAGCTCACACAGGCTCAGTGAAATGTTAATGCTCGGCATCTTTCTTTTCTGACATGAGAAGGGACATGCAGTCATTTGACAGACTAAACTGAAAAGGAAAAGTCTGGATTTTCAGATTAACACTGGCTTTCCTTTTGCAGGTAACCATTTCAGAGCTCCAGCTTGTGCGCCCTGGCGACAAAGCTCCAATGAAAGGTGTGACATGCTTCTGGGCGAGCCATAATGGTGCCTTGTTTGAAAATGACAGGTGTACGGATGAGGCCCTCTCTTTTCCTAAGTACAGCAAACCGTGGTCATTCACTCTGCTTTGTTTTTAGCGTAATAGCCCCATTTACAAAATGTCTGTGAAATTAATGTGGGACAAATGCAGCGGTAACTGAGCCAACTAATTTTTGCTCATTCAACTTGAATTATTAATAGGTGAGAAATATACCATATGCTTTCAGAGGAGCAGCATACATTCATTTTATACAGAATTGCTGCTGTTTTGTGAAAAGTATAAGTAGCTTAACTGCTCTTTTCAAAAGGAGTGACTTATATGGAAACCTTAATGATGTATAAATCAGCCCATGTAATTACGCTTCCAGCTGCTGCCTTAGGCTACAGGCCCACAGCAGCTCAGCCTTCATCACATCAAATCTAACTAATCACAGCTTTCTCTGTTTATATTATACAACATTTTATGAATAAGAAATATCATTTTATATGGACTAAATATACAACATGATTAAATATACCGTTGTATCATTTTGTGTGGACGCAAGTACCCATTTTCCACTGCTTCAGAGAGTGTGGGACTCTTGAACTTGCCATGTTTATATGCCTACTCCAATTATCTTCCAATTACCATGATTATTATTATCTTCAAATGTAATATACATTGGCTTTATAAGTATATAAGTATAAGTATAAAATGTATAGTATAGTGAAATGTACATACTAATTATTTACTATAATCTATTTATCAATAGTAGTAGTAGTAATAATAATATGAGTAATATTGGACAACCATGTTTATCTTGAAATACCAAATATGCAGAGTCCATCACTGCTAATTTCTGAAGCAAGAGCATGTTGTTGGTTTGTATTAGTGAAGAGATGGGGCACCCCCTAGTGCTCAACAGCTGATACAACTTCAGACACCTTAGCTGAAGCTTTATGTGTTTAAAGAAAAACTCAGAACTGCTGGTACCATTTGTACCCTAAGCCTCTGTCAAAACAACTCATTTTCCTTTGGTGAGAATAATATTCCTGTTTTCATGAATGACAATCAGAGCTCTGTTATCTGAAGTTGTTTGGAGTGCTGTTGAGTCTCCCTCATTTGTAGCGTGAGCGTCATTAGATTTATCATCAATTTTAGCTTTAATTATATTAGTTAACCACCAACTATTCAATGTCAATGACATTATGATGATGTGCTAATTTCTGAAACATGATGTGCTTTTACGGTCTATGACACTCTTTGCATAGTCAAGCTCTATTTGTTTATAAGAGCTGAGGAAGATGCAAAGTGCTGCAGTCACAGTGACCTGGAATACAGTCTCTGGAGAGCCACAAAGGCCCAAAACTGTACAATGGCTACAATGTGTTTCGTAACAATCCTCTTCACACCGAAAGGCTTCAAACCACTATGAAAAACCTCAATGCAATGTTTATCGGTTTCTATTGATATGCTGCACAAAGCAGTTATCATACATGGGGCGCTTGTTCTGAGGTCAAATACATTACAATGCAAATCACTTCTGTAGAAGTATTACACATGTTAGTAATGCTCCTTTGTGCTGGTCACTACAACATTGTGCATCAATAATACGTAAATAAGTATGTGTGCTCTAGGCAACCTGGTATATTCTCTGTAAAGCCATCTTTGAAGTTTCTACATAAAAATAATATAATCAATATATTTACTACAAAATACATATTTAATCTAAAGGATTTCCAACTAAGAAAAAAATAGAAAATCTAAAATTCACAACAAGATGTCAGGTAATTAATTACAGAATGAAGCCAGATGAAAAGCCACTAGAGTTGTATTACTAACTATCGCAATGTGACATGATGGGACACATCATAGAAACATCATGATCATCCATAAAAGATAGTATGAAACAACAATATATTTATCTCTGTATTTTATACTGTAATTTCAAATCATCTAATACATTAAAATGTTATAGGTACTCTAACAAACCTTAATAATTGTAGTCTTTCACAAAGCTGAGGATACCAACAATGTCACTTTAACCTTATTTCAGAAGGCCAGAGAAGGCAATAGCTGATACCAGGCTGGGCTGCTTGATAGGCAGCCACAGCGTATTGAGAATAATGGCTGACCAGCTCCTTGTTAATTGTCACATCAAACAAAAAGCTCTTAATTGGCCAAGGTTCCAGCTCGATGCTAAGTGGACGCAGAATGGGCCCTGTCTCCAGATCGCTCTCTTTGTGTGCTCTGGTGAGCGGTCGAGCCCCTGCATTAAGGAGGCCGCACTAGAGTTGTGTTTTCTTTGGTGTGTAATGAAACACACACCTGCTACTCTCAGCCCCTGAATGGAAACTTGAATCTAATATCACTGTCATGTGCCTCCTATTAGAGACCATAATGCAGTGTTTTATGTTGGGTTTTTCTGATGAGGCAAAGCCAGAGGGGCCAGAGAGCTGCACTTTTTTATCCCACCATCTGACTATAGATCATTTACCAAAACAAGACACAACAGCTATCATTTAAGCATATTCTACCAAAATAAAAAGTATAAATAGCTCTATGAATAATGGCATCTCTAATTGAGACAGCTTACATTGCACTTGTATTTCAAAATCATAAAAATTTAAATTTTTCAAAAATAAATTATTTCAACCAACTTTCCCAAGCACAAACATGGACACACAAACGGGCAACTCCACCTTGAAATGCTAATTTATGATTAGCTTCATTATTCAGTAGTGTAATTTCACAAAGGCCTTCCCACAGAGGCGGACAAAAGAGCCCATTCACAGCAGCAGTGTCAGCGCCACACGGTGTGAGGATGGAGAATTACGGCATGCAGATGAACTCATTGATGCACTGTGAGATTTATTTCATAATTATAGACCTTTGCGCGTTTAATGCCACTTAATAAGGAGTGTGTTGTATCATTCCTGTTTCAGATGATGAAAGCTTGCTGTTTTTTGTTTGGCTCTATGTGACAGCTGTTAGCCTTTCTGAGCTTAAGGGTTTTTTTTATTGAAAAGTATTGCAATTGCACAATAAGTCACATAAAGTAGGTAGTTAATTAACAAGCTGGTGGTAAGGTATGAATAATAAGATTGGTAACGCAAATATAAAACACCATTGCTCAACGCTGAATGTAATATGAATATGTGGGTTAATTAAAAGCCTGAAACATTTCTTTGGTTTTATTTGACATTATGCTTTAGCAACTGGCAATGCATCACCCCATTACAAGCTATCACTCTCTGACACGCTGTTTACCCAAATGTCAGTCCTAACGCCTGATATAGCTGTGTTGTTGTGGAGAGCTAATTAAGTTGCCAAAGTTTAATTGCTCAATCATCAGCGGTTAACAAAGAAGCGTAGCTAGCCCCCTCCGTACTTCTCAACGCACTATATTTATAATGGCCAACAATTACACAGAGGGCCCTTTAGCTGGGTTAGCACTGGTGAAAGCTGCCGGCGCTAATGAAAAGCTATAATCACTCCGCCCACAGCAGTTATTAGGAGCAAATTATGGGTCAGCTCCAGGCCTGGCAGTTATACGAGTTAAGAAAAATATGCTTGAGAAAATGAAGGAGAGGCAATTGTCTTCAACTTGTTTGTGAAATTTCCTCAGTAGTTTTAAGGAGATCATTTTTAGAGTTCATTGGTCTTTCTTAAACAATATTTTTTAAGGAAAGCCATTATCTGCACGTCTATCAAAATGGGTTACACTTGGCTATAAATATTGCAGTTTTCTTTGCATTTGCCACTCCCCAGCTTGGATAAGAAGGGACTATTTTATTAAAGGAATACTGTACTTGGTAAAGTTAAATTTAAGTGTGATTCTGTGCACACTGGAAGGCATGTGTTAGGTTAAACTTGTAGCCTATATTTATTACAGCTTACACAGCACTGTTATAAAGCATTTTTTTCCTGCTTTGAACCAGATGTAAAACTGGTGCGCTGTTAGCATGCTAGTTGGCTCACTCTGGTCTCAGAAACGCACTTATAAACTTGTTGTAGTGAAGAATTATCATGCTAGGGATGAGTTACGAAAGGGATGGCTATATTTGGGCAGCTGCAAACAGTTGAAATTGAACTAGCTCTGTTTTCATCAGGTACATGGACACTCCTGCTCACCCACTGTACCAGACTGTAGCGGGACAGAGGAGCTCGTTCTCCAACAGGCTGCTCGAGCCCCGTTCATACAGTAAGCAATACAGGATTACATTCATGCTATATATAGATAACGCTATGTCATTATTATTTCATTTTTCTCCTTACGACCTCTTGTATACCACAGATATATTTGTATTATCTGTACTTTATTTCTACATTTTATTTTTACTTGTACATTATATAAATATAATCATGCCTTTTTACCTTTTTTTTTGCTACTTATTTTAAATTTATTACCATCATTTATATTTAAGTTGTTATTATATTTATTTTGAATGTGAGCTACTGTGTCCAAATAATTTCGCTTGTGGAACAATTAAGTTCAATAAAGTCTATATCAATTGGAAATATGGGAATTATCAATATTATGAACCTATTCCATTTATTCAGGTTTGGAACTAAAACATGAGTGCTGGTTGCTTTTAGGTAGAAATGCATTCAGTTGAATAAATTGCTATGAACCTTTCCAGTTTGACGACGAAACAGTCAATCAAAGAAACAAAGCTCTGCCTCTCCTTTTAATTAAACAGCAATGATACATTTAGTAGAATTGAATATGCCGGAAATTGGTTTGAATGAGAAGGGTCACTGAGCTACCTCATAAATATTGTGAATGGCATCTGTATTTTAATGTAGCACTATCATTATTGCAATCATAATATTTACAATATACAAATACAGCAAAAATATCAAATTTAAATAAATAAAAATGTGTGAGTTCAAAATTGTGAATTGAACTGCACAATTTATTTATTATACATTATGTCAAAATCTCATCTTGTCTCGTTCTTGTGGACCCACCCTGATATAGAACATTTTTAAAGCTGTTTTTACCATTTGCTCGGTGACACCACCTCTTTTCTTTTACACCACTTTTCATTCTCTCCCTTTCCTCCTGGTTGCTCAGACAGACTCGAAAGGAATTTGGCGTTTCATTGATCAAGTCTTCATTATCTGCGACTGTGCTGCTCATCTGTCCGATTCCACAATACAGCTGTAAGCAGTAAGAAGTGTGCCCAGTGTGTAGTGGGGGGCCTCTCAGCACAGATACTAACAATCGGCAGGCGTCCCATTCGAGTTAATGAGAAGGGCCCCGGTCTTTGCAGCTAAGGAAGAATGCTTGGCCCGTCACTCAGCACATTACTCAGGCCTATTAGCAATTCATTAAACCACTGACTGCCACCTTGCTGTATCAATTAGGGGATAGTTGATATGTCGGTTATTGTTAGCTTTGCCTGTCTGTTGAGATTGCATTGCGTTTTATTCATGGATTTTCACAGAGAAAAGGCCAGGAGCAAAGCAACAGATGCATGCTGGGTGTCCTCACAACCCAAGAGATAATCAACATTTTAACTAGGCCACAGAGGTCATAATAACACAAAAAAGCTATTTCCCATCATTTAAGATTTGAAAGTAGAAAAGGGTGAAATACTGCCATCTTCAGGTAAAAGAGTTGATTAATAAATTAGGGGTTTCAGTTCCTTGTTTTTTTTTTTCTTAGTTTTTGGTAAGAATTAATTTTTTTGCATATTAAAAGTATAATAGAATATGTCCTCAAGTTAATCCAAAGTCCATAAATACCTAGTTGCCATAGATGCTTTGTTTCTTATACTATCCATATTATGATACAAATGATATTTTCAACTAATTTCTGTAGCCCACAACTTGAAAGAGTATAACACTAATTCAGTTTTTGGTTCTATTATGCAGAGGCTCTTGAAGATGTAAAAAAAAAAACTGTCTGCAAGAATTCACAAAAGATGTAATCGTTTTTAATGTTTGTTTTGTTTTAATGTGTTTTTCTAAGAGATAATAATTTGCATATTTACTGCTTGTGGTACAACCTGAGACACAGTTAATACCAAAATTAGACAAGGATTTAAAAGTCATCTAAGCCAAAGTCATATTTTCTTCAGGTTTTTACATCGATCTGAGAGCCACTCGTGGACTAATGTATCCCAACTGTCATCCCAGGTAAACTGGAGAAGTGGACCTTCTGTGGCGCTAACTTGCTATTCATGAATTACTGGAATGCTGCAAGCAGAAAATGTACACAAATACAAAGCAATAACTATGAAAGCCCAGTGATGTGTCATAAGGTGAGCAATTTGCTTAACAGCTCTAACAGAATGGCTTCATGTGGCTGATTTATAAAATATTGCCAAGGACTCAACCGTTGTTTAGAGCCAGCTAGGCAAATCTCAGGCAAATTCCCCTTGTTTCTCACAAACATGATTCCTCATTTCACTGTACGGATTTAGATAAGCGTTCTCCTGTTTGCATGCATATCTGATTCCTATTTTTATAAATTCAAACTTTGAGGGCCTTTATCACGTGTTTATAGACTGTATATTGAAAAAATAAGATAGTAAAAAAAAAAGTGGTTGTGCAGTCTGTTTACTCACCACAGACTTATTTGCATCAAACACTGTTGAATTGAACACAAGACAATGAACTGGGCTGATATTTCATTTACCAACTGCCACCATGAGAAAACAGTTTCATTTGGTGCATACTGTAAGACTCATACTGTAAGCTGTAAATCTGCCCGTATAAACATTTGTCACAAAATGTTGTATGTTACAGTAAGACATTGTTACGTGATTACTGAGAGACACTTTCATTGCATTTGCCTCTGTGTGCTTTGTCGGCACTTAGCTAGGTGACACTACTACCATTTAAAAAGAACTGCACTGTGGCATGAACGGGACACAGGAAAGCCACAAAAGACACACGGCTAATTATCACATTTTGTTGTTTTGGGTCAGAGGCAACAGCTCCAACCAAAGTCAGCAGATAAGCGGCTGGGATGAAACTCCACTCTTTCACGGTGCAATTGTTTGAGGTGGCCATTAGCACTACAGTGTAATACCTCTGATTGACGCTGCTGTCTACTTAGCAGTGATGAGTGGTGTATTTGTGTGTGCGTTTCTGCGTACCGGGGAGGAGGTCAGCTGAGGGGATTGATCGGGGTCTCCGTTGTTGCCAAATGCAGGGGTGAGGGTGTATTGGCGCGTAGACAATAGCCAGCCAGTGAAAGGCCCATTCTGCCGATCCCTGTTAGCTGTCTATTATCCTCGGTCTCCAGGGGGCTGCTAAATAGAGGGCATGTGTTAGGCAGACATTTATCATGTAATTACAGCACTAGGATCCGTTTCTGATGGCGTGTGATGATTACTAATAATTACTGTGCATTTCACGCCTCCGAAAGGGCCCAGATGGGGTCCCAGGGCGTCAATACAAAGAGTAGGGGGGCTGAAAGAGAGGGAGGGAGAGGAGAGACAGAGGAGAAAAGGGAATGCACAGAAATGGACAGACAGTTGAAGAGGAAAAGAAGAAGGATCATGTCTCGCCTATACCATTTAGAGGTGTTAATTAGCTAAATGAATTGAACCATATGTGTCCAAATGCCATTTAAGTATAGTAAATAGGCTGTGAATAGACAGGAGGGTTTATATATGACCTATGTATGATTATTAGGTCGCCTCCTCCACCCCAGCCCCACAGAGAAACAAAATTAATAGGAAATTAATTTATTGCTAAATCACGTTACAGTGAATAAATGGTAAGAATTACAGTGCCATCTTGTGGTTTTGTTATGTAACTGAAGAGGATGACTACATAAGGAATATATTGGAGCTTGTCAAATGTCATTGTATAGGTATAATTAGCCCAAAATATGTTGAGCACAAAACATCATATATAAAAGGTGCACTTCATGCTGCTTGTCTTCATTGAGATGTTACTTTGTCTGAAGTGTTTGCTTGCTTCATGGGTTGACACTACCAGACCAAGTAACAGGTCAGATCTATGGAGAGGAGAGAGAGAGAGATTTGCACACAGAAGCAATGCATGCATGCATTCCCAAGGTATTATTGAACAAGAAAAATGAACAGAAAATATAAATATGTTTAATGACGGAACATTCAGGAAACTCAATAAACCTCCATTAGACAGGCAGGTGGTCTCTTCCACCAGAAAAGCTACCTAGAGCATTAACTTAAGTTTTGTTTTTATAATATAATCTTCTGTCCACTACTCCAAACCTTCACTGATTTATCACATGATTAAATCAGACTAAGAATCTCACTTAAATTTAAACAACAGTCACCGGTTATGCCATTATCTTGATTTGTGGCTTCATTGCAGAAAAATGGTTAAAAGTGAAAAGGTTTTGAGCCTATGGGAGTGATTAAATGAATGTCTTCAAGATTGGGGCTTAAATAAAAAAGACAAACACCCTCTTATGAAAGCAGCCATCTTGGTTGTGTCAGTGTTGGAGAATGGGCCTATGCTGAGACACACAGCGTCTGAAATACAGCAGTGCACTGTAGTATTTCTGCCCTCTACAGGATTCAGGATAAATCAGCCAGGTCAAACTGCCACTGAAATGATGTAGAGCGAATATAAGGATGGTTTTTACTGTCCACATGTGTGGCTGTGTGGCCCTTAGATAGTCTCAAAAGAATGAAGATGGAAAATATTAGATTTACAAGGAAAATGATTATGCAAAATTAACTTTTGTGGTAGTTTGATCATGTTTTAATACATTTCCCTCATCAATAGATTATGTGCATTTTGCTAGATTCATGCCTGTTTGAATAATCTGGCATTGTTGTGTATTCCCACCCATGTACTCCTCTGTACTTTTTGTGTATATACATTCATTTCATAAAATGCTGCATTATCTTTTTTTTTTTTTTTTTTTAATGTAAATAACATAAATTAAGAATAAGCTTCTTGCTAAATGCCATGATATAGACCCTGGTTAGCAGCAGAGAATTTTGTTATGCAGTTTTGGATAGGAAGTCAATGAATCCATTTCTCTTATTAGGTTAGGTAACAGGTTTAAATTACAAAATGTAAAATAATGATCTATGTATACTTGTTTATTAGAAAAAAATGAAAAAGCATAATATATATATTTTTAAGTAAAAGCAACCATTTTTGAATTTGACAAAAAGGAGCCCTCAAAGAACTAAATGATGCCCACCTGGCCACAGTGAAACCCAATGAGTGGCAGCACAAAGGCCATCTGCATGGATGTGGCTGTGAAGGGGAGGAGGTCAGCACGGGAAGGATGAACACCGTCCTGTTTAACAGAAACAAATTGCTCTCCACTTCCCAGTGACACAGATAGCGGACCATTTGTGCCTAGTGGCCTTTGTAGGGAACAACAGAAAGGAAATGTACTCATCCTGGCTGGGTATAAAGTTCGGGGCTTTTTGTTACAGCCCAGTTACCTTAGCCTCCGTGCCCACCCTCTTGAACAAGCACAGCGGTTAAGTAGTTCAGGTGCCTGCTACATTCTGTTAGATTAAAGGTCCCTGCTTCTGGCTGGACTTGAATTGCCTCAGCTGGAGTTTGGAGGGAGGGAGCGGGGGGAGCAGTGGAGATGTAGAACCGCTGATAGTCAATGGCGGTCTTGTGCGTGCTCACAGAGGCATAGCGCTCTGAGACAGTCGACCAGTTCCACTCTACATGAACAAACCCAAAGAAAGTCTATTGGATGGGATGGTGATGGCTTTAGGAATCTATGTCCACATTTTACTCGAGAACAGTGTGCATCCATGACATTTCTTTGGAGAGTTGAAGGGGCATGAAAGGAAACTTGCTATTGGCCTGGTGGACCTATAGAAATGATACACAAAGCACACACAGGAGCGGTGGGGGGGGGGGGGGGGGTGTAACTGTGCGCCAACGTGCACCTGTGCTGTCCACTCACTTACACAGAGCAGCAATGCAGGCAACATGACTGACCCCCAAAGGATCCCAACAAAAGGTGATTGACAACTGACACAAGGAGAACTTACAGAGCCATTATAAGTTAAGAATCAAATCTTATCTAGAAAGCCAATAATGTCAAAATGAGTTGGTAAGGATGCCCCTTCTGCCCAAATGTGGAAGAATTTAATATCTGAGATGGTGACTTTAGAACAGTTAAAAGTGCACTATGTAATATTTCTAATGGAGGGTCCCCCACCTGCTTGTCTCCATGAAAATGTGATTGCTTTGTCCAGAATGTTCCACAGTATAGATTAAACCCATCTATCACAAGGGAGACAATATATTACAATTCAGATCTGTGGAGAGTTATTATATCTTTAAGCAATAGAAACACCTGTAATATAAGTAAATAATAAATACAAAATGGATACATTTAAAGACATACCATGGAACATTCCAGGCAAAGCAATAACATCTCCATGGAGACAAGTAGGTAGCAGACCTCAACCAGAAAAGTTGCAGTGCACCTTTTAAAAAATTAAAAGCTGTGGCCTTTGGAATAATTTATTGCATAGAATTATTATGCGCTGTTGTTTACATGCTTTATGTTTGTATCAAAAATATATAATATATATATAATTTTCTTTCTTTTTTTTTTTTTTTTGTCTTAGCTGAAAGTTTTGTTTTGTCCTTACTAATTGCACTTTTGCTGTCACGTCTTCTTCCTGCTCAAATTGAAGTTGGTCAAGGCTGGCTGCACAACAGGGCCTCAGCATGTCTGACTTCCACAAAAGTCGTTCCCAAGCAGCCAGGTCAAGTACACGAGGTCAAAGGTCAAACCTGCCCATTGGGAGGGGATTCCGGTCTGCATGGAGACAGGTGAGGATTGTCCACATTAACATCACCTGTAGATTGTTAGCCAATTTAATTTAGTTGTTTTAAGGTTCTTCGGCTGGAATTCAAGACACAGGTACCATTTATAACATGATCCAGTGCATCTGGATAAAGAAGATGCCATGCTGTCCGTTATCCTTTGAGTTATTTTATCATCCTAAACCTGGTTTTATTTTGTAATTTAGTATCATGCCCTGTAAGCTTCCATTTTGGATTTTTGTGTTTAATTCTTGTGTTGGTCTTTTTACATTTGACTTAGACCAACTTTATTGATCCACAAGGGAAATTATACACAGTAGCTCACACATTACAATATATTATAATAACAAAGAGCAGTAGCAAAAACAACAAGAGACTGGTTTCAAATAAGGCATAATTGTATAAATGTATTATGTACTAGCAAAAACAAAATATAGAGGTGTAGTAATACAAATATATCAGCTATAATAAAGAATATTAAACTTTTTGGTGCACTCCTGCATTTTTGTATCCTCCCTTTTATAACTTATGCACGCTATGTTCTATCACTTTTTTGCTCTTCTGCATGTGGTATAAAGTAAACATTGAGTTATTCACATCTTAATCTAGTGCAGCGCTCGGTGCAGCTTAAAGAAACTGATACTCCTGTGACTCCTTTAGCAACTGATTGTGTTACCTTTACAATTTGGCTGTGCCTCCTTCCTGTTGTGTACCAGAGGAATGCCCGATAAAAGTACCCCCACAGAGGGCTTCCACCTGCGGAGGTGGGCGGGCTGTGTGGAGAGGCTGGAGCAGCAGCAAAGGAGAGGGTCAGTGTTACAACTCCATGGGGGATCCTCAGAGTTATTCAGTCCTTAGAAAAAATAAAATGGTACGAGTTTCAGCTATGGCAACTATGCAAACAAGGTCAGGCAAGGAAGGGATCAAAACATGCTGTTTGTAATTTTTAAAGGTGCATACAGTAGATACTGTATGTTTAATCTATACAGTGAAACATTTTAGACAAAGCAATAATAATTATTTATATAAGGTGGCAGACCGTCCACTAGAAATGTTACGCAGTGCACCAATAACCCTGTGTGTAAAAACATTTCTCTTAGTACTGAAAACTACCATACCATACCATAGTACTTTGTAATATTATACATTTTGCAAAAAATGCATTTGGATCCTGAAAATGAACAAGAATTTTATTTGAATATATTTTCCATCGGAGATTCCATTTCAACCCATTAACTTCTTCTATTTTGTGCATCAAATGTCATAAACAACAGTGCATTTAAGGTGCAGAAAAGGAGGATTAACTCTGTAACACAGGGCGTTTTATGTTTGACTTTTCAGACAAAGGAGTATTCATGTGACTGACTGTGGTTGTTGTTGTCAGCACACTCTAGCATATTTCTTTTTTGCTGCTAAATTCTGTTTCGTTCTGTGCAGGAGGAGGCAATTTATCTGTCATGGCTTCAAACAGAGGCGCCCCCCCGGTCCACTCTACTGACAGCAGTCTTATTAGCCAAAGGCCACATGAAGTTACCCACTGTTCACCTCTGGGACCAGGCCGGCCTCTTTACAATAGCTCCAATGACGCCAAGACTTCTTTTCAGTTATTAATTTGATAAATATATTAATTATGACTTGGAGATGACAGTCCCATCAGATTGTCAGGCGCCCAATGATAGCCCCACCCCCTGCTTTGGTGATAAGTTTTCTCAGGTTTCCAAAGCTGTCATCCACAGAGCTGCACTTGTTATCAGCACTCAGTCCATTCTCTGGATAATTTCCTGTGTGTCATAATTAAATGGTGGCCCTCTGATGCTGAATCACTCACTTTTCAAGCAGGAAACTCGGACTGTGGCTTCTCTGGGAAAGGATTAGGAGGAGGATATATTTAACCAACTATACATTTTAAAAATATTATCTGAAAAAAAAAAAAAAAAATCATATCCTCTGTCCAAGAAGACTGCTTATTTGGCTCCAGAGTATTGTTATATGTTCATCTGGTACATATCTTGTACATTATTGTTCATACATACATTCATATCATATTTATTCACGTATATATTTATAGCACACCTGTATACTTGTTCATATCATTATATATATTAATAGCTCTGCTGTATACTTGTTTATGTTTATATCCCCTACATAGACTAACAATAAAGTACTCCCACATGTTCATATTGCCCTATTTATCTGTACATAATTCTACAACCATACTGTATATATTGTGTATACTGTATATTGTATATTGTATATACTGTACAGTATATTAGGGGTGGCACAGTTCACAAAATTCACGGTTCGGTTCGTATCACGGTTTAAGGGTCACGGTGTTCGGTTCTGTATGGTTCTTATTGGTTTCTTTCAAAATACACCTTATATCCATTTATCTTAATAATCCACAATAACAAGATATACCATTAAAAAGGTTATAAGATTATACAGTGGTACCTCACCTTACGAAATTAATTCGTTCCAGAAGTGGTTTCGTAAAGTGAATTTTTCGTAAGTTGAGTAGCTATTTCAATGGAAAAGGCCTGATTCGTTCCAAGGTTGTTTTTTTTATAGTGTAACATTTTTTTTAATAGTGTAACATTGGTTCTGCGTCCTGATTGGCTAAGAGACTAGACCAGGACTAAACGTGGACTAAACCAGGTCTAGACCAGAACTAAACCAGGTCTAGACCAGGTCTAAACCTGGACTGGACCTGGACTAAACCAGGACTGGACCAGGTCTAGACCTGGACTAAACCAGGATTAAACTACCACGTGCCGCTCTTTGCTGGTTTCGTGCGGCTGGTTTGTGGCTCGGGCTCCAGAGGACGCGGTCCGGGCGCCGCGGTTCTATCTCGTGCTCGCACCCCCGGTGCCGGTCGTGCAGACCAGGACTAGGGGTGTTCCTCGCGCGGTGCCGTGCTCCTCGCCGTGCTCCTCGCCGTGCTCCTCGCCGTGCTCCTCGCCGTGCTCCTCGCCGTGCTCCTCGCCGTGCTCCTCGCCGTGCTCCTCGCCGTGCTCCGCCTCTTCATGTCTCCGTGCTGCTTCCGGAGTCGTGTCCCCCCACGCTTCACTATTTAATACATTTTGTTGAAAATCTTGCGTGTTCGGCGCTAGAGCTAAGAGGCCGAGAAAGGTGCTTTTTAAGCGGGGATAACAGCGGGGCGTACATCTGAGCACGCATTATTCGAATTTTTGAGATTTCGCGTTTCGTAACTTGAATTTTCTTTCGTATCTAGAGACCAAAATTTAACGTGAAGGCATTTCGTAACTTGGATTTTTCGTATGTAGGGTCTTTCGTAAGGTGAGGTACCACTGTATAATAATCTAATGTAATATAAAATCTTAATACAATGTAATAATCACACAATCTGAATTTGACATGACTTTAAGCCCATTATTGGAACCATCTCTCCGATCTGGTGGCAGTAACTATGTCACCTGCTGTTGAAAAAACCCTTTCACTAGATATTGAAGAAACAGAAACAAAAGTACGTGTCTCGTATTAAACTTCTACCGGTGTGCGGGACGCACTCCGTCTGGAGCTGCGGATACCGCACGTCAGCGAGTGAGCGCGTGAGACCAGCTCTTTCGCACGTGTAACGTGTATCACAGGGCAGGTTAAACTTTATAAAAGACCCTATCTGTCCGTGCCTCACTTACCGCCTTTTCACGCTCTCTCCTCATGTTAGCTTCCCTGATAGCGCATAAGCTCCCTCCTCAATGCCTCTGATTAGAGCGCATTTCGGCGGCGTGGGAGGGGGGTGTCCATGACTTTCCGCTTTTCCCCAGACACCGGACTTAAAAGACATTGGTGCATCCTCTATGTCCTTGCCGCTATCTCCACTCTCACTTGCCATTTCTATCTAACTTTATTTACCGCACTCCATCATCTTACATACAAGGTTACCTACGGGCATGCCAGAGGCAAGTATACATTGCGCATGCCCGGAACCGTCAGGTGCACACCGAACGGTTCGTCGTGACAAGCGAACCGAGCGGTTCATCGGTTTTTCATGAACCGTGCCACCCCTACTGTATATATGCACTTGCTGCTCCTTGCACTTCTGATTAGATGCTAAACCTCATTTCGTTACCTGTATTTATAGATGTGTAATGACAATAAAGTTGAATCTAATCTATCTAATCTAATATGCCCACAATTACAAGATACACGATTAGAAATTGCAAGTTGAAATACAAATTGTGATTACATTTTATGTTTTATCCAAAAATCATCACAGAATATGACTTTTTGACATTATGTTGTACTGTATATTATATGTGCAGAGAGTTCAATAGTACAGACAGTTCAATAGTGTTCATGAAAGCTTGATTTTGTCCTAGAAAACCAAATTGTAGAGGTTCTATAAGCTGCAGCAAAGTGAATAGGCAGCGTTAAATAAAAATAAACAAGAGCATTATTCTACATTATAAATTCAATGTAATAGATCTCTGGCCTTGTGCCATCTTCACATCATCATGGCGGCCCTCTTTGAAGGATCACTGTGGTTGGTATATGAAAAAGTACAGGCGCCCACGATGAGATGTTAGACATGTTCTCATATAAAGTCTGCTGCTTCCACCTGCCCTTGTGCCACTGGGCCTTTTCTAAAAGCCGTCTGGACTTTAAACTCGAGTGATAACTTAATTTCTCTTCATGTCAACACTGTAGTGGGGGCCAAGGGGAAACTGTGCTTCTTTTGTGCATCTTTCACATCGTCCTGCCCAAGAATGACAAATATTTAAGAACTTTGATGTTGTGGATCTTAACCAACTGCCCTGATGATCTGAAAGTGCTTGAGCTTAGATTTTTGACATGCTCTTCTTCCCCTTCTTCTCTTTGCCACTTATACTGTTGCTGTACCTACTGAAGTGACCCCCACACAGTCACACCAGCTACCTACAAACCCCCCTGCAAGGCTATGGCCAGAGCTGGGCTTATGTTTGAGATGAGAGGGGGTTTGACAGGTGGCCCTATCTGCCAATCTCCCTGTGGATATTGTTGCAGTACTGGCAGACTGAGTGCCAGGGTTTGCTGCCTGAAAGATCTCCTCTGTCAGCAGGTTATCATTTCCAATTAAACCCTTTCATCTAAATGTACAGTCAACTCCTTGGCAAGCCACAAAAATTACCCATAGAAGACATTAATAGTCGATTTCAACACATCTCCATTTTTTCTACCTCTGCGTTGTAACAAAAGGGGTCGGGCAATCTTTTAAAGCATTACAGTTCTAGATTCTTCTGCTATCTTGATCCAAATAGCTCAGCACTCCAGCCTTCTACGGTGGTCATTTTGTTTAGAGATAAACTTCCATAATTGAGGTGGACTGACACACGGGCATGTCCTGGCTAACATGTGTAGCAATACAAGGGCCTTTTTGTGCAGAGTTGTGCCTGTCAGGGCGCACTGTGGGCAGCACTGTTCCAGAGCATTCAGCAGAAGACATGGAGGAATGCATCAGCTCAGGAGCGGCTGTCTGCTGAAAAAGCCCTCACAACGTCTCATTTCCTTTAATAAGAGGCCTCCGGGGCATCCGGATGGACCACTACACACAGATTAACCTCTGCATCGTCTGCATCACTCACTCAGTACAGGGCACCAGCAGAAATGTACATTTGTGAAACAAGTGTAAATCTGCTCCAGGTACTCGCTCAGGTACAGCATGTTGGCATCTATATCCTTGGCTGGATTTTGATTTAAATAGAATTAAAAACCCACTGGAAAACATGAATGGTCCATACAATTAACCACAAAAGCTAAGATTTAACTTAATAGCCAATTAAACTGGACTTTCTTTTTTATAAGCTATTTTGCTGTAATTTGTAATAGTTTTAATCAATTTGTAATAGTTTAAATTAAATTATAAACAATATAGTCTATATTCTTTTTTCATATTCATGTTTTTTTTTTCATCTATTCTACCTTTATGTGATATTTAACTATAATAACTAACACTAACACTATTAAGCCTTACTATACTTAGAATCATTTATAACCATTTATTATTAATTACCTGGCCTGTTTGGCGGTTGCACTTAATATGCAAAACTGTACTGTAAAGATAAAGAGGTCAAGAGAGACAGGTGTAGCTTTACCGAAGGACTGTAAGTGCTATTTAATTCAACAATTTCCTCCTTTAGCTTCCTTATAAGAGTGTTCTGAAATGTAGCCCACAAACCTACACCGACATCCTGCTCAGGCAGCAGCACCGCTCATTTCAGTTTGACTCCTTTTTCATCCACTTAATCTTCCTTAATCTGACAATAATACTTTATTTATTCAGGGAAATGGTCGTACTTTTTGAATTTCAATGATAGAGAAAGAGGAGGAGAGGAAGCAGAGTGTGTTATCAGGGCACCTGTAGCAGAGGTAAGGTAACACTGTCTGAAACACTAAGCTAATCCTCCTGGTTTTAATGGTTTTGAAATGCTATGAAAGATTAGGTAAACAGGGCAGTCGATAAATGGGAAAAGAAGTTAATTGGCCTTGTGAAACGGCACACAATGCAACTTTTGAGAGCAGAGAAATTAATTCGAATTTTTTGGCTCTTTTGGCTTTTTGCACTTCCTGTATTACCACATGACATCACCAGGTGGAACAGAGTGTTTTCTGTTTGAAAGAGAACTCAGTCTAAATATGCAGGATTTGTGTGTTAAAATGTGTGAATGAAACAAACAGGTATGTTTTTGATGAGGAAACAACGTTCTAAAATAGATCAGCCCTTTAAAGATAACACTGTGTGTGTCAGGTCTTATATTGGGAAAAAAAAATAGTTTTGAAATTCAGATGGGTCTACTCATCCTTGAAATGTCTTGGATTTTGAAAAAGAATGTCATGTGAGTAGCTGGGCCCACCTGAGCCCTCTCAGATTCCCCTACAGAGAAAGGTCAGACGGTCCAGGTGTTTGCCCTCCACTTGACTCCTTTCCAACAGACTGTGGCTAAACCAGGGCCAGCACTGACCCATTTAAGTCCATCTCAACTGTGCATGATCCACACTTTCACAAAACAGCTTAGGGGTTGGATAAAAGGTGGCAACCAAATCATATTTCTTTATTTCAGACACAAACATAATTCGGTCCATAGTTAAAAGTAAAAACTGGACACAAAAAATATACAAGGCAACCATATTAGTCCATAAAGTTTATTAAATAAGGTGGATTTTCTGTGCCCAGTGCTTTCTCAGAGCAGAGGTATAAGGCATGAGCTCATTTGAGGGTTGGTCAAAGTGTTTATGATGTAGTTTTCAGACGCTGCATAAATGTGTACATTAAATGTCTAAGCAGTGCCTCACGTGGGGATGTGAGCGTCCACAAACAGCTAGAAAAATAGAATTTCCTTAGCCAAAACACATATTTAGTCCATCTATAGAAAATGTTTTACCTGTAGTCCACACCTCTAAAGGTATGTTCTGAAATTCACGGGACTCCTGTATTAGTTCAAATATCCATCTTCTCTCGAATGTTAATGCTATTGGAGTGGTTTACAATGTGCACTCTGAACAGAATCCTACTTTTGAAATAAACATTATTACAAAGCTAAACACAAATTGTCCAAATTGTGCAGCCCTGTGCTTAGGAAGGGTTTGACTCAAAACTGATTTGAGAGATTTAGAGGCTCAGAAATGTCTGTGGTTAACTTTTAGTAAGAAACTAGATGTTCTCTGACTGAAACTCATGGGTTTCTAAAAGTACACTGTGTGATTATTTTGTGTGAGGATTATTTTATTAATTGCTCAAAATACAAAATTTTAAAAAAATACAAATTAATACAATAAAAATATAAAAGGGTCATTAAACATATTAATTGAAAACTATATTTACTTTTGCACTTCCTGTTTTGCTGTTGATCCATTTGATGGCACTTTTAAATTGTTTAACCTTTGCTCATCTTCATCCCACACCCCATTTGCCTTTTTCTCCTCGTTTAGATACAAGGTTAACTGCTCAACATGACACAAGCCATAATATGTTTGTTTGGATCATGACCTTAACCTGAGGCACATTCTTCTTAACTGACTAACAACACAAGATAATTGTGGTCAGTTTCTACAAATTACTCACCCATAACCTTGTGCAGTCTTTCCAATTACAAGAACGATCACCTGTAATGGAAAGACCAAAGTTTGTCACTTTCAATATAACGTGAGGTTTTGATGCACTGACTGTTTAATAAGTAAAAGCGCAGCACAACAGCTCCTAATCCTGGGTCTATAGCCACAGGCAACACACAGCAGCATAAGCTCCCGTGGTCCCTGCTATCACCTGCCTATTTAGTGCCATGCCATCCCTACGGCGATCCAAGCCACTCTCCAGCTCCTTCTCCTAATCCTCTTTAAGGACATTACCTGCTAATATATCCAGTCAGAAGGTATAAAAGCCCCAGCTATCTCTTTACCGCCATCGGCACAGGGCTAAATAGGCCATTAATGGAGAAAGGCAAATGGGGGATATCGCGGTTTTGACCCCAAATACCATCCAGATCTCTGTAAGAGTGACTGTGTGAGGAGTGCCATGTGCGGGGTTACCAGGGACCAAGGGAGGGAGAGGAAATGATGCTAAAGGAGATACTGTAAAGTGGTTGGCGGTCATTGGTGTCCATGATTTTTGTGGTTGGTCAGTTTCAAAAACAACAAAGAAATAATACAAATTTTAGATGATTTTTTTTTTTTTAATCACTTTTATGTTTATTCTTCGGATTCTTAGACCACTATAGCCTAGTTGTATAGTGCAATTCAAGTGGTTATTATGAAGGATCATCATGAACATAATTTACATTGTAAATACAAATGCTGCTCTCATCAAATTTGCAAGGCAATGTAGACTATGTGTTCAACACAAGAACTGGCCAAACGATGTTTAAAAGTCTGAAGAGAGCCTGATGAGTTACACTAATGGTGATGCACTCATACCAATAGGATTGGTTTGGACCAGAAGCGTTTCAATCAGTTTAATCGCTAATGTTTCGCCCCACTCTTCGACCTTATTTCATATGGCAAAATAAAAGCATTTTAATTTTTTCATTAGCTTAAGGACATCGAAAATTGGGTCCAATATTCTATTTAATAAACAGATTCTTCCCTTCCTTTACAATTATGTGGCCTGGGAATTCATTTTTCATGTTTCAACATTACAACTTGCACAAGGTGATTGCACTTTATCTAACTTACCTCGATGTTTGCAGCACGTGTAAATAAAAGATCTTATAGACGCCTCTGTTGACCTTTAACCCGCACAGAGACCTAGTCACATGGAGAAGCTGGTGGACTACGGGAATCCGAGCACCGGCACGGCAGCTCTTCTCTCCGCGGATGGATCCACACTCCGAGAGGCCCCGGCCCGGACCAAGAGCGCGGTTCTGTCCTCTGTCCGCTCTGCCCTCAGCCGCCCTCGCCGGACCTCCGGAACAGAAGGCAGCGAGTGCCCTCTGGTGGACAACAAGAGGGACAACAGCCACAATAAGAGGTGTGTTACTCTAAATGCAGTCCGCCCCACATGAGTCCACCACACTTTTCTCCTCTATATTTTATTATATTGAGCTGGCCAAACCCAGTTGGTATATATATATAGATATATAGATATATAGATATAGATATAGATATAGATATAGATATAGATAGATAGATAGATATAGATATAGATATAGATATAGATATAGATATAGATAGATAGATAGATATAGATATATAGACAAGCACTGGCTTGCTGCTTCCACTAGAGGGAGGCACTGCATCATAGTCAATAATCATAATAGTCTTATTGGTGGTATTGGCACAGTATTGGTGTTATGGGTATTGTCGCGTACATAATGTTCTATTTATTAGGTTACAGTCCATATGGGCTGCTGCATTAAAGGGTTAAAATATTATATTACAATAAATCTCAATGTCCACATGTTTCACATAAGATGTGAGTAGATGTAAGACTGTCGGAGCAGACAGACACACAGATGTGCGTCCAGACTTCCACGCCGCGGAGCTCGGGCCGTGGGGTGGGTGTGATGATTGGAGCCACGGCAGCATCATTACACGTGTCTCCTCCATCTCAGCGGGAAACAGAAGAGTACATCTCCTGCAACATACACGTGCACTAATCACTCAGCTTAGACAATACAAGGACTGTCTGTATGTCTTATTGTTAATAGTATTTATTTATTTATTTATTTATTTATTTATTTATTTATTTATTTATTTATTTATTACATTGTCTATGATCTAATTCATCACAGGAGGAGCCTTACCTTCATCAGTGCTGCTTGTGCCAGAGCTGAGATAAGAAACTTCTCTTAAGTTCAGTCTGGGGGGTGTTTTTGACAAATGCAGGAGATGTTGACAGGTAATGGCTTTACCTGACACCTCACTTTAGGCTGAATGATGTTTCTGACGAAGCGATTCAAGTGTGTCAGCTGTGGGCAGGGGGCTCTCTCCTGATCGCTCTCACGTTAACAACTGCATCAGTCGGGACAGGTTTTCTTTTGGCAGGGTTTCAAAATGACATTACAATTTTGGCTAATTTAAAGGTGCATTGTGTAACTTTACTGGTGGGGGCCCTGCCACTTGCTTGTCTCCATGGAGATGTATTTGCTTTGCCTCTATGTAGTTTACCTATGGCATTTAACAGGTGAGACAAGCAAGTGATGCCACCGGTTATGGAGTGGCAACCCTGCTCAAGTTTTAGTAAAGCTATAAGGAAGGATTCATTTGAATAGTTCCAGTAAGATGTTTATTGCTGAGGAATAAAACAATAAGATGGAAACAAGAATATACCCTCAACCAGAAGTGCTCGTTTGATTAACATATTGTGTTCACATGACAACACAACATTATAATATTGAGCTGGAGGGGAGTTCAGTAGAATTTTCTTTAAAGGTGTATTTTGTGGTGGAGGGGCCGCCACCAACTTGTCTCTATGGAGATCGTATTGCTTTGTCTCATGTTTCGCAGTATGACGTTTAGGCCAGATCTGAGAGATATTACCCTGCTTACAGTATGAATCCATGTTTTTTGTTGATTTTATGACCAATAAAATCTGTAATTGTATTAAATTTATGATTTAAGCTTTATGCCATAATATGGAACATTCAAGGTAAAGCATTATCATCTCCATGGAGACAAGTAAATGGCAAACTCTCCACAACAAATGTTACACACTGAACCTTTGAACTAACAGACTAATACAACTTTAATTACTGGGTCTATCCACATGAAGCAAAACCTGGCACAAAGTTCAATGTCTTCTCCATTAACACAGACTAAGGCAGTTATTTTTCCCATGGGGCCACATGAGAAACAAAAAATATTGTAGAGGGCCAAGCCAAAATGCTTATCTCAATTCTGCATAAAATTGTATTTCTTTATAAAAAGCAGTAAATAGCATTGTTTTGACAAGCTGATAAGACTGGTAAGAGTATATGTTATGCCTAAGCTTTGAAAAACTGAGGTTGCCTTACAAAAAATGTAATTCAAAAAAACTAAAATAAAAGCAATGCCGCTTTAATCTATGCATGAGGTAAAATAATAAAATATGTTTTTCCCAAATTAGTTTAAACAGGCCGGTCAGAGTCAACCAAAGGACCATATGTGGCCTGGGAGCTCGACAATGCCCTGGTCTGGACTAAGGAGAGATATTTTCACAGTAGCTAAAAATGGTGGAAAACATTGCTGACAAAAAATTCTGCAAATTTGTTGATGGAATTCCAGGAAATTCATGCTTTCTTTCAAAAACAGTGAGCCATAGAGCTATACAGGCCCCTGCCCTCCATCTGAAATAATCACATAAAATGACGCAAACCATTAAGAACGAAGAGATTGACTTTTGTGCTAGCATATGATAGCTGTCAAAAAGGACTCAAAGAAAGTGTAAACATTGCTTGAAGGTGACAAGAGTTATTTTGAGCTTTTGCACTGTGAAAAACTCATCCGAGAGTACAGGCTGTTCCTTATGTTGACAGTACAAAATGGTCAGACCTATTATACAGTCCGCTGGCACAACAAACTCTGAAGCAATCTGTCAAGATGAGTGTTGGGTGCTTTTCACTTTAACTTCTGACACTTTTCACAAGTTATTTAAACAATAACAATCAGATCATCAACCACTACTACCGAGTGCTCAATCATTAACTCGATCTTATTCAATTATTTTTTTCATGCAGAACGAAGATAAACAATTATGGAAAAAAAACATCTTGTAGACTATAAGTATTTTTCATCAAAGCAAGGCAAGTGAATTTGTATAGCACAATTCATACGGAAAGTAATTCAAACTACTTTACAGAATAAGAAATACATTTACCCATCATGTACTGCAAAAACATAGGGTAATGTAAATTGATAGATAACTGGTAGTACAATGGAAAGTGACTGGTATTTTGTTATTTCCATTATAATTTTTCATACTCATTGGATTTACAGTGGACAATAATAGCCCCAATTTTTTATTTTTTTTATTTTACTTAATTGTTTTTATTTATGTGTTTATTTCATATTTCCTGCAGTGCTTATTAATCAAACTTTCTGTAAATATGCCAGAAAGAGCCAAGACAACTTTTTCATCTGTAGTGTTCATTCAAATTTAGGTGTGTGTGTGTGTGTGTGTGTGTGTGTGTGTGTGTGTGTGTGTGTGTGTGTGTGTGTGTGTGTGTGTGTGTGCGTGTGCGTGTGCGTGTGTGTGTGTTAGGAGAACAATTAGATCACTATTTTACATTGTGTTTGTTGCTAACCTAATGAAATAGAACAGGTGCCATACATTTTGGCATTTCACCATAACAAGCAACTTATGTTCAGTTACTTGTATGTATGTATGTATGTATGTATGTATGTATGTATGTATGTATGTATGTATGCATGTATGTATGTATGTATGTATGCATGTATGTATGCATGTATGTATGTATTTTTAACCCTATACGTAGCCTCAGAGTTAGATTTTTTTTCAACCACAAGTAAGTAAAGAACTAGGGTTACTAGGGTTACTAAAAATGCATGAATCAACCAAAATACAACAACTAGCAAACAAATAACCATGAGGGTAAACATTTATGGCGATGATAGCGGCAGTAGCTCAGTTGGTAGAGCATTTGTCCACTGATCCATAGGTTGGCGGTTCAACTCCCGCTCTTGACATAAGAAACATCAGTGGTTGAGCGGTCAGATCCACTGACCCACAGGTTGGTTGGTATGATTCCAGCTCCCACTGATGAATGCTGCTGTTGTGTCCTTGGGCAAGACACTTAACCCACCTTGCCCCCAGTGTCTGCGTACACTGGTGTGTGAATGTGTGTGTGAATGGGTGAATGGTTCCTTGTTGTAAAGCGCTTTGGGTGCCTTGAAGGTGGAAAAGCGCTATATAAAGATGTGACCATGACCATGATAACTTTGGATTTTTTTTTAAAATTCAATACACGTGTTTTTCACATATTTTTCATCATAAACGCACATATTAATCACATATAGTCACCAGAGCCCCTTTCCTCCATCTGAAAGTATGACATAACAAATGTCGTGAGCCCTACCATACAGCAAGAGCGCATATATTTTCACTTCATTTATCATGCAAATTACATATAATATAAGCTACATTATCTCTCAATTATAAGCCCAATTGGAGTTGTTAACCTTTATCTGCTATACATAAAAGCACCGTAGTGAAAGATGCTAATAAAAGTGTGGCTTGCCCTTGTTATAGAAGTAGTGTCAGTGTTGTACAGAGTTTACAGTATGGTGCATGTGAGGTGTAGCCTGCAGATGTGTGATGGCTGTCCATGTTCATAAGACAGAATAATGTGAAAAGACAGCATTGGAACGAGTGCATGAGGCACAGGGCAGCAGCCAAGCGTGATGATGTCCCCACAGGCTCTCATCATGCATACAGCAGCAGTTAAAGTACAAAAGCAAGTGACTGGCTGCATGTTACGACCAGCTCTGATCATATATATTATAAGTAAAAGTACATTTGCATATTTTTTTTTATTTAAATATGCCTTAATTTATTATAAACAAATTAACACAAGTAGCATAACTGAAAATTTTGTAGACATATAGTACAGTCAAAACTATGCCACTACTCACCACACAAGCCCCACCACACAACCTTCCCAGCAGCATGTTATCATATTTTTATTTTGTGGTATTATATTTAAATTTTGGATAAACTATCAAATTGAATTTTTATTGTGACCAACTTTGAAAAAACATTCTGAATGACTAATATTAACATAATACAATGTTAATTTGGCTAGAACACAGAACACAGCAGTGCAGAGCCAGTGTAATGATTGTAAAATAGGACAATTTAAAAATTACATACATTTATGATACAAATTTACTATTGTTAAATATAGAATTCATGGTAAGATTTATGTTAAAAGGTAAAGTAATTTCATATTATTGGTTCATGATTGTTATTTGTATTCCATGATTGTACCACAGTATATTATGGTATTTTCTGGCATTGTGGAAAGATTTTGGTTGACTGAAGCACATCCGGTCGGGTGACCAGGAGGGGGAGCTCTGGTTCAGTCTCAGGTCATTAAAACCACTGACTTGAGACGTGAACGATCGCTGTTTGCTCATTCAGGTTTTATTCCCCCTTTTTCAGGTAACTATGTGCTTCTGATGTACCAAGTTTGTACAAAAGTTAGATTATAATTAATATGTGATCATTATTAAAACCACTGACTTGAGACGTGAACGATCGCTGTTTGCTCATTCAGGTTTTATTCCCCCTTTTTCAGGGGGAATATGTGCTTCTTCAGGGGGCCGTGGTTGTAACATTTGGAGGCACCGCTGGGATGAGTGTGACTATGGTTAGCTTATGACAGAAGTAACCCAACTCGCTTCTCATCATCCCGAAACAACCCAGGCTTACGACAAAGAGTGATAAAGTGCTAACAACGGACAGCGGACTGCCTGAATAAAGCCTACAATCTGAGGTGAAGCGACAGCCACCAGGATAGCTACGCTAATATTCAGAGCTAAGCTAAAGTTGCTAAAGCGCGAAAACTCTGCGTCGTCACGTAACTACTTTGTAAAGAAAAAAAAATGGAGGCATTGGACATAGAAGACCTACAGTTAGAAGTGATCCAAGCATTGCACCTAAAGACAATTTAGTGGATATTTTCGGTCTTTTAGGTACTCCTATTGAACTTGTAAAGAATAAGCCCCGCACCACACTGATAACAATGATCAGCTCCCATTTACAGCGAGATGAGCTCGGAGAGCTGGAGGATCAGGGCATGTCAGAATTGCTCTACATAAAAGACAAAATAGAAGAATATAGGAATACAGGAGAGCTTGCAGCCACAGATTTACCAGAGCTCGAGTCTGTACAAATAGAAGCAACCCAAAGCAATGAATTAGATATCCAAGACCAGGGTAATGAACAAGTAATATCACAAAACAAGGCAGATGACACACCGGATGAACAAACAAAGTTGGAAAAAGAAATCAAGGCTTTGCAACTCAAGTTATCCTTAATGCAAAAACATAGTAAAAGCAAAGCTCTTAGTGAGAAGCCACTTATCACATACACTACCCACCCCCCAGGTCACTACTCCTTGGAACAAAGACTTTAAACTTTCTGGCCAAATTGGTGAGCCTGGACAGAAAGATCGCCTCACTTTCTCTAGTCTGGCACGTCAAATAGAGCATGGGCTAACCAAGGGCTTCCCAGAAACAGAGATTGTAGACGCTGTCATAAGGGCCATCACTCCTGGAATGCAGCTCCGCAGCTACCTCGAAGGTAAAGCAAACTTGTCGCTTCCTGCTCTGAGGAGGATTCTCCGGTGCCATTATCAAGAGAAAAGTGCAACAGATCTGTACAAGCAACTAAACTCAGAGGTGCAAGGTAATAAAGAAACACCCCAAAGTTTTGTCATCCGTGCCCTAGATCTCAGACAGAAAATAATTTTCGCCTCTCAAGAATCTGAATCTGGCCTGAAGTATGACCCTGTTCTAGTGCAGAACATGTTCCTTCATACACTGTTGACCGGTTTGCAGAATGATAACATAAAACGTGACCTACAGCCATACCTACAACTAGCTAATGTTTCAGATGAACTGTTGCTAGAAAAACTGAACACTGCCTGTGCATGTGAGAGTGAAAGACAAGATAAAAGAAAGCTGCTTGCCCCACACCGCGTTGCTGTCCATTCTGCACATACCGATGAGAGTCTTACTGAAAGAAAAGAAAAAGCATCTGCTCCACAGAATAAACCAAAAGTACAATCAGACATTTTATCAGAACTAAAAGAAATGCGATCTAACATGACACTGCTGAGCGACCTAAAAGCTGAAGTCTTACAAATTAAAGAGTTCATGCAAAAACCCCAGCCACTTGGTCAAGCGGACCAAACCCCAAGTTCTGTCACCCCACTTATGGTTGTTCCTCCTACAATACCAGCTCAAATGCCATGGTCCAACCCACCTGTGCATCAGAACCCACAGTATGGTCACATGACGTCTCGACATTTTGTAGCAACTGGTCCGCGGCGCAGGAGGCGTTGTTTTGACTGCCAACGAAAGAACATGGATGACTGTCGACACTGTTATGCTTGTGGCAGTGATGAACATTTCTTAGCAGGTTGCAGGATGAGAGGAGCCCGCTCGTCACATCCTTTAAACAGGCATGGGTTGCTCCAGCGGGACCAACAGTGACCCACATGCCAAAGGTGTCCCAGAACTGTGCCAACTGTAGGGTTGGGGGAAATAAGGGGAGGCTCAGACAATGTGCATTGTGCAAAAATGTACTATATTGTTCCAAATCCTGCCAAGCTGAACACTGGACTGTCCATAAAGGAAAATGTACACCTGTGTCATGTGATACTGTCCAAACCAAGTCACCCAAACATAAAACACATGTCAAAGTGGCCCCATTAGTTGGACAAAAGTACTTGATTGACTGTTACATACAAAAGATAAAGACAAAAGCATTATGGGATTCTGGCTCTCAAGTAACTATTGTAGATGAAAGGTGGTGGAAGGAAAATCTGTCACATGTAAAACTCAGAGACATTTGTGAAATACTGGAAGGTGACAATACACTGGCAATAACAGCTGCAAATGGAGAAAGTATGCCCTATATTGGCTGGCTTGAAGTAATGTTTAAACTGCATAATAATCAAACTGCTAATGAAGCCCCTACAACTGAGGTCACTGTCCCTACACTTGTTCTGAGCGGCTCCAGCCTCGCCAGACCAATCATTGGCTCCAATGTTATAACAGTTATTGTAGATACTGGACTGAACCAGGCCACTACTGACAAAGACCAGCTCATCAAAACAGTTGCAACAGCATTCCCTAATGTCGAAGCCAATGAGATACAAGCATGTGTTGAACAAGTGAGTACCAAGCCAATGGTTGAGTACAAAGTTAAAACAATAAGAGAAACAGTGACTGTACCTAAGCACACATCAATGAGTGTAGAATGTCGTGTACAAACACCTCCATGCCTCGAAGACACAGCTCTCATTTTTGAGCCCGATGTGAACCCTCAGTGGGCGGAAGGACTTGAGTTCTGTGACACTCTAATAAACATTAAAAGTGGTGTGAAACCTTTCATTGCCGTCAGTGTCCAGAACCCCACAGACCATGATATTGTACTCCGTGGGAGAACACTTATTGGGACAGTGCAACCTGTACAAGCCGTTTATCCCGCTTCAGTTTTCCATCCTGCTCCTTTAGTTCAAGCCACTGTGAGTCAAGTGAGGCCAGATGAAGGAAAAAATGGTGCTTGGGACCCACTAGTCGACCTGAGCCACCTGTCTGAAAATGAAAGGTTAGTAGTACAAAAAATGTTAAGAGAAGAATGCTCAGCTTTTTCCAAAACTGAAAATGACATTGGCTGTATTGAAAAGTTACAATTATCTATCTCTCTGAAAGACACTGAGCCAGTAGCCAAAACATACTTGTCTGTGCCCAAGCCTCTCTACAGAGAAATGAAAGACTATTTGCATGATCTCATTGCACAAGGCTGGGTAGAAAAATCACACTCGCCCTACGCAGCCCCTGTAGTGTGTGTTCGAAAGAAGTGCGGAGGGCTCAGGTTGTGTATAGATTATCGTGAACTTAACAAGAAAACAGTTCCTGACCGTCAGCCTATTCCCAGGGTCCAGGACATCATGGACGGGCTGGGAGGCAACTCTTGGTTCTCCCTACTTGACCAAGGGAAAGCCTACCACCAGGGGCTCATGGCTCAAGACTCCCGCCACCTGACAGCATTCGTGACTCCCTGGGGCTTATATGAGTGGGTCCGAATCCCCTTTGGCTTAATGAATGCCCCAGCTGCCTTCCAGCGCTGTATGGAAACTTGTTTGGGAGAACTGAGAGATGAAATCTGTATTCCGTACCTTGATGACACCATTGTGTTCAGCAAGTCATTCACAAAACATGTTCATGATGTTAGAACTGTGTTACAAAGACTCAGACAACATGGCATTAAACTAAAACCAAGTAAATGTGAACTGTTTAAGAAAGAAGTGCGTTATTTGGGGCGTATTGTTTCAGCGGAGGGCAGTAAAATGGACCCAGCAGACACTGTTGCAGTCAGAGCTCTTAAAGACAGGCAACCCAAAACAGTAGGAGAGCTGAGAGCTATCATGGGTCTATTGAGTTACTACAGACAGTATATAAGAGATTTTTCACGTATTGCTGGTCCTCTTTACCACTTGCTCAAGGCCCCTGCTGGCACACAAGCAACAGACAGCCAAATAACAAGGACAAGACAGATGGACAAGAAAGTAAAAGGTGTCCCTTCAAACACACCAATCAAATGGACTCAGTACCACCAGCAGATTTTGGAAAAGTTGGTCAGTTTTCTTGTTGAGCCACCCATCCTTGCTTTCCCAGATTTCAGTAAACCGTTTATACTTCACACTGATGCTTCAAACCAAGGTCTGGGCGCAGTCCTCTACCAGGAGCAAGCTGGTAAGATGCGAGTAATAGCTTATGCATCCCGCACTCTCACTGAGTCTGAGAAGAATTACCACCTGCACTCAGGAAAACTTGAGTTTCTTGCACTAAAATGGGCAGTCTGCGAGAGATTTAGGGATTACCTGATTGGCTCATCATGTACAGTATACACGGATAATAATCCACTTACGTACGTGTTATCAACCGCGAAACTAAATGCTACTGGATGTCGATGGGTAGCAGAGCTTGCAGATTTTCACCTCACAATAAAGTACAGACCTGGACGTGAAAATGTGGATGCTGACAGCTTATCACGTATGCCAGTTGACATTGAATCGATGATGAAAACATGCACAGAAGAAATATCATCACGTGCAGTACAAGCCACTGTTCAAGTGATAGAAACAGGCCCAATTACACAATGGTCAATGGCTGTTACTCAAATGGACAATAACAAGACCCTTATTCCCTTCCAAAACAAAGACATAAGCAATGCCCAGAGGAATGACTCGTGTATCGGTCCTGTCATCACCTATCTACAGTCAGGCACAAAACCCACTGGCCAAGAGTATAAGTCACTTAGCATGCCCACCAGAAAACTGTTATCGGAATGGGACAGATTAACACTGGACAGCGACAACATTCTCAGACGCCAAACAACAGTAAGGACACAACTTGTTTTGCCGGATGTATACAAAGAGACAGTTATGAAAGCATTGCATAACGAAATGGGACATCAAGGGATTGATAGAACAACGTCACTGGTCAGAGACAGGTTTTTTGGCCTCGAATGGGACAACAAATCGAACAGTATGTGAACTGTTGTTCCTGTGTAAAAAGTAAAAAACCAAGTCGAGAAACAAGAACCCCTCTAACAAGCATTGTTACGTCCCAACCTTTTGAGTTGGTATCGATAGATTTCCTTCATGTTGACAGATGTTCAGGAGGCTACGAGTATATACTGGTTATAGTAGACCATTTTACAAGGTACGCCCAAGCTTATGCCACAACGTCAAAATCAGGAAAGACAGTTGCAGACAAAATATTCAATGACTATTCACTTAAGTTTGGTTTCCCGTCACGAATACATCATGATCAAGGGGGCGAGTTTGAAAATCAGCTGTTCGCGCAGATGTCCAAACATTGTGGTGTGGCAGGCTCTAGAACGACCCCTTACCATCCGGAAGGAAATGGGCAAGTTGAGAGATTCAACAGAACATTGTTACAAATGCTGAGAACTCTCACTGAAAAAGAGAAGTCAAACTGGAAAGAGTCGCTGAATAAAGTCATTTTCGCTTACAACTGCACACGAAGTGAAGTAACAGGCTTCTCCCCATTCTACCTGTTATATGGCCGAGCCCCACGACTACCAATAGACATCCTGTTCAAAGTGACACAAGAGACAGGGACAAACGACCAACAACAGTACATTCAAAAGTGGAAGAGTCAAATGCAAGAAGCCTATCAAATAGCAAAAGAAAAGAGTAAAAAGTCATCAGAAAGAGGAAAAAGGAACCATGACAACAAAGTAAAAAGTTCTGTCTTGGAGGAAGGAGATCGTGTCCTTGTGAGGAACATGACCCCTAGAGGCGGCACAGGCAAACTGCGTAATCACTGGGAAGACAGTATCTATAAAGTGGTGCAACAAGTAAACAAAGATCTCCCCATTTATGAAGTCGTACCAGAACAAGGTAAAAACAGAGACAGTAGAATACTACATCGTAACTTACTGCTACCTTGTAACCACCTACCACTAGAGATACCCCTCAAGGTGACACACACAAAGAAAAGAAACCGATCTAAAGAAAGAGCACTAACAGCTGCCCAAGAAGAAGAAAGTAGTGATGAGGAAGACAACTGGTACTACTGCTACTATCCCACTGAAACCCAGGCAGCAGTACGGCTGCAAGCAGATGAAAATGTGCCATCAGTAACAGACTGTGCTAATGATACTGTGGGCACAGATCAAGATGAAGTGGAAAACACACCAGCATCTCCACAGCATCCCATTCTGCCAAGAGAAGAACGACGAGAGCACATCCAGGAAGAGACACCGAATCAAAGACCAGCAGCAACCATCCAGAAAGGAGTCTCATCTCCCAACGACGCAGCCGCAAGTGATGACCTCCCAGCATCCTCGAGGAATGACCCCATGGAGCTGGAGCCGACACCACAGCGGCCACGCCGACACAGATATCCACCAAAGGTTTTCACCTATGATGAACTGGGTAAGCCTTCCTGTTGCGGCGTCTGGCCAGTAGCTTACCAGCAGCCCTGTGGTCTACAAGCAGCAGAGACATTTTGGAGATTCCCAAACATGTCCCATTATTATGATTACCAGCCATTCTATTGATGCGTTATATCAATAAGAGACATGTTACATTTGGTGATTTAGGAATCATAATGACTGCTTCTATAAGAACATCAGCCTTAATGTGAATTGTTTCATAAACGGCACTAACCTGAATTCCAGGGACTGTTGCATAACAGATAGGAGTCATATACAAGTAGTAATATTGATACAGTGGTTGAGAAAAGTTGATGTAGTATGGTGTAATCACCTGAAAAACTGGGAGTGACAAGATGTAATGAGTGACTGAGGTTTATAATGAAATTGTCTATGCTAAGAGAATCATATTGAGACTTATTGTCCTTTGGTAAAAATTGAAGGTGCGATAACAGTGCTTTTGCATTGAGATACTACTAATGGTAATACCCAAGCATGTTTGTCAGTAAGTAAGTAAGGTGTAACATGTTCCATAAGTTATATGCAATATTTTGAAGTTCTAAATATTTATGTTTAGAGTCAGATGTCGGGACGACATCTCATTTCCAAGGGGTGTGTGTAATGATTGTAAAATAGGACAATTTAAAAATTACATACATTTATGATACAAATTTACTATTGTTAAATATAGAATTCATGGTAAGATTTATGTTAAAAGGTAAAGTAATTTCATATTATTGGTTCATGATTGTTATTTGTATTCCATGATTGTACCACAGTATATTATGGTATTTTCTGGCATTGTGGAAAGATTTTGGTTGATTGAAGCACATCCGGTCGGGTGACCAGGAGGGGGAGCTCTGGTTCAGTCTCAGGTCATTAAAACCACTGACTTGAGACGTGAACGATCGCTGTTTGCTCATTCAGGTTTTATTCCCCCTTTTTCAGGTAACTATGTGCTTCTGATGTACCAAGTTTGTACAAAAGTTAGATTATAATTAATATGTGATCATTATTAAAACCACTGACTTGAGACGTGAACGATCGCTGTTTGCTCATTCAGGTTTTATTCCCCCTTTTTCAGGGGGAATATGTGCTTCTTCAGGGGGCCGTGGTTGTAACACCAGCAGAGCCAAGCAGGGCAATTTGTCTATTTTTTTATTTTTATTTTTTTTTATTTTCCCTCTTAAATTGTTCTGCTAATGGTGTAGGAAAGTGCCATTAGTGATTAACAGATTAATCATGACATCTGTATTACAAACCATTGTAACACATATATTTATTGCATAAATTGTACAAGGTGCGCTTTATTCTCTCCATAGGGAGACAATAAAATTAATCCATCCAATGCTGCTGGAGCAACCTGTCAGGAGCTGTGGGCAACCACCAGCTGTGCAGGGACTCATCTCCAGATCTCGAGCTTGGTTATATGTAGGCTTTTCCAGCACTGCTTACAGATGAAAAGTAATAATAATGCCTTATGCTGCCAATCTGCACCACCAGACACCAATCACTCATGCACACACCACATTCATAATGGGCAGGGTGGGTGAAGTGTTTTGCCTAAGGACACAAAAAGCAGCAATCGATCTCCTGACCTTAGGGTTAAAGCACCTCTGCTCTAATCTGTGAGCTATAGTTGCCCAAGTATCTGGCTTCACACATTTAACAAGCTCCGACACAAAACTTTTGAGAGTCACAAGTCAAGAGCTTCTATTTGCTCTCCCTCCTCTGCTCCATGCCCTCAGCCCTATAGAAGGCACAGGTAAGAAAACAAGTCTAATTGACAGAGGAGGTCTTGACGTGTGTTCTTGCATGCTGATCCAAGCAGGGCTGCCACTTCAGCTTATATAGTCACGCTGTATACTGCAGAGTCACAGTCATTAACACAGAAAGGACATCAAAGCAGATGGACCGGAGCGATTATAAGAGCTCTGGAACGCCTGGAAGAATTTAAACACAACCAAGATACACCCAATTATGATAGAAAAACACCGCCTCTGATCTGGAGAGAAAAAAGTCACATAGATGGCTAATAATAAAACCCAAAACAGCAATTTTTCTATTATGTGTAATTTTGTAACTATTTGGCAAATGAATCTGAACAGAACAGTCATTTTTTAATTAGCTGATTCAAAGTGGGCACAAAAGAAATAATACAGGCTGACAGTATATTCAGGGAGTGAGACATGGTATCACATAAAGAGGACTAGTCAAACAAACAGAAAGTGATGCTGTCATGTTTTCAATGGTATAATGCCTCAGCATCACACATTTGAGTTATGCTTTATTATTACTCTGTCTACATCTGCAAAGCTCAAAATACTCTCTTCTACCTCATGATGTCATGAAGCGGTAGTTTTCAAGTTAGCAGCTACCTTTTAACTTTTCTTCAGGAAAGATAGGCAATTCCAGGGCTGAAATTATCCAAATGATTCTAGTGAACGTCTATGGCATTTAAAAACACAGTGGAGCACTTCCTGTATTATCACATGACATCACAAGGTGGATAGTAGAGTGTTTTTTTGTGTGAGAGAGCCTAAATATGCAGGATTTGCGTAAACGTGTGAATGAACCACAAGCAACTTTGATGAAGAAACAACAATATAACAGAGATCACAAAATTGACTATGTTCTCTTTAAAATTTCTTTCCTGTCTGACTCATAGTTTGCACCTTTTAATATTTTTGGTAAAAGCTACCTAAGGGTACTTATGTACTACTTCCATTTACAGATGTCATGAGGGTGACAGAGGATGGCAGTTACTGGTGGTTGTAACTAAGAGCTTTTTGGGCAGTACAATAGCAAGTTGTCTGTTGATTGGGTGTCTTGCATTGCATTGGGGGGAAGTGCTGACACACAAAACTCCAAGGAACAAATGTGCAAATAGCACTGTTGTATACAATTACTTATTATTATTATTATTATTATTATTATTATTATACATCTAAATTACCTCACTACACTAGTACTAATGTATGAGTCTTCTCCAAACTTGTGCAGATAGTGACTGTAATTTTACAACTACCTGAGCCAAATGCACAAAGGAGTGAGATAGTTTGCAGGCATAAACTGAAAGATTTTGGTCTAGGTCTAGAGGCAGATTCATTATTAAGAAATTATGCATGTGGGCAGGCTTCATCCACTTACTGCAAAAAATATCCTATGAATCATTTGACTTTTGGTGACCTCAAACTGAAATAAACAAGTTAACAAGGTCACACAATGAGTTGTTATTCATTAGACATGAACATAATGCAGTCTAAGAAACCAGGGTGTGAACAAGAGGTTCACTTGAGCAGGTGTGTGGAGGTGAAGAGGAAGAAGAGGATGAAGAGGATGAAGGAGCATCAGGGTGGGGCGCACTCACAGCAGGCAGAACATACATGACGCCATAACCAGGTGTCCATCACCTATACCAAGTGCACTTTGGGAGCATATGGTCCTTATACACAGTGTTGCTTAAAGGACACAATGAATGAAGTCGGGGCGTGAGTGAAATGAAAATTATTTTTAGCTTCTTGATCATTATTACATAGGGTTAACATGTAAATCTTTTGCATTGTTCAGTCTGAACACCCCATTAGTACTAGACTTGGTTTCTGTGAAATGGACAAACTGTTGGTGCGCCCAGCACAAGTGCATTGCACAGGGACCACTTTGCTAAGTGGACCGTGTCCTAATGGAGTGTTCATTTAATTAAGTGGATTTAAGCCACTATAGAGTGCTTCACTGCAGTAAACAAATAATTTTCAAGCAGAAATACTAACACAACCAAAAATCCTGTAATAAGGCTGAACCTCATCACAGACTTACGATCTCATACTGCAGAGAAACTGTTTCACATCTGTACCTATAAAAGGTTAAAAAAAATAATCTATGAAATTAATTAAGAACTTTCTACATTAACTATTTGTAATTTGTCAGTTGACATAATGGATGAGGTTGCCAAACGGCCATAGACTCCTCTACGGCTAACGAAGTCTCCACTGGATAGGAGAGAAATCACTTCAAATTACACTCAATAGATCAAAATCCATGCTGTTTAATTTTGGACCAGGAACTAATCTGAAAGAAATGGTTTTGGGCAAATGAGTCATTTTGGAGCCTGTTAATTGAAATCTGAGTATTAGCTGATGTATGATGCTGTGTGACATTGGTAAATGGGTCTTATAACTGGATTTGAGCTTTAAGACTGATGTGGTGAATCCAGGCTTTAAAAATGACCCTCTGAGGCACCCTTATCTCTGTGGACGTTTGAATCTTCATATGAGGTAGGGCCAGACTTGATGTTAATGACCTCTGCACACAGAGGTTTGTTCCGAACTGGTGGAGCACAAGATTGGAGACGTTTACTGCATCAGGAAAAACATTTGATGGACCAAATAAAAGTACAATTACAATCACCATAAAATATAGCCATTCTGTTGTGTTTGTTTTGATATTCCATAAGCAAAAATCCTCTTTTAATTGACTGTGCTCTGTAGTCTTTTGTTTACATGCAAATTAATTAAATGCCACTATCTAAAGGATAGCATAGCGTCTGTTACAGTCTCATAGGAAAGCACTGAATAATTGGACTGGCTTTTTGTTGCAAAGGTCTTGGGTATTTACATAGCATGCCATGGCATCTACTGAGCACCAGCAGATATGAAATTAAAATCTAACACTGGTACAAAAAATGTGAAAGGTCCTCCTATCAAAAAGGAGAATTCTAAGCCAACAAAATAATTTAATTATCCAAAGATGTTCTGAACAAACAGTTGTCTGAAGCAGTTCAAAATACTGTGCTCATTAAAATTACAACAATACAAAAGATGTAGAAGAAGAAGAAGAAGAAGTGAACTTTATTGATCTCACACTGGAGAAATTCTTCTCTGCATTTTAACCCATCCTATATATATATATACATATATTAGGAGCAGTGGGCAGCACACACATTAGGGCGCCCGGGGACCATCTCCATGATGGTGCACTTGACAACCTCTTGGTTCCATAATTTTCAGGTCCAATACCATAAAAACACAACAAATCACTGAAAGTGTACTTTAAAGTTAGCTGATATAATGATCCATGGTGGAAAAAGTTCTACCATGTCCAGATGACGACCTCTGAATCTTGCCCTTTGAAGTTACAATGTCCCATATACATCTATGGATGCATTTTGATTAGACAAAATAAGAAAACATCTTTAGGTGAAAACTGAATAATGTTGATTCCATGAGAAAGCTTGTTACGAGAGTAAACAACTGATCAACAAAACAAATCAAAAAAGAAAAAAAAAGTTTTGCCTTGCTTCATTGTTTTGCCAAATAGACCAAATGGATTGGATTTTCTTTCTGTTTTTTTACTTGTAATAAATGTAAACCTGTACAACTCAATAATGATCATGAACGTGTTGAATAAGCATAGGCGTATGTGACCCTGTGGTGCCCTTTGACCTCTGTGCACCCTCTACACTGCTGCAGAAATAACAACTGAGGTCATACACTGTGTCCCCACTTTCTGCTCATCCTGTTGGCTAAACACATCTGCTCGCACTAGCATCAGCATGTTCGAGGTCACACACACACACACACACACACGCACACACACACACACACACACACACACAGTATGCACATGAACATGAAAACACCATAGGGCACGGGTCCTCACAACACTGCAGACATTACAGCAAGTGCAGGTAAAAGGCGAGTTCACCTTTATCCATGACAACATCTATTCAAGGGCTGGGAAAATGAGAAAGATTACACCCGATAATCCAACTAATCAGTCGGGCCTATTGGTTTAGCGAGGTCCAAAAACATTCACCAAAATAGCAATTTGCGGTTGACTTATGATACGATATAAGTTTTATTGAGTTATAAAACATTGTGTAGCCTATGCTATGAGACAAGTTGTAGAAAAAGATCGTTTTTTAATTTTAAAAAAGAACTGCTGTACTCATCATGACGCACATGACATCAGTGTTATCATCAGCCACGCCATAGTGCGTGCGTTTCTATTTTTCCTCCTAAGCGCTATTTTGGTACAAGGAGACTGCATAATTTGTAAGTGTTGTCAAAGAAGATACTGGAATAACACGACTAGAGAAGCAGTTAATAATGCTTCAACTTTAGTTTTTGAACGTTCCCTTGGAGAGCCCTGCTCAGTGCGCAATTGCGCAGCACAGAGACCAGGCTCTGGCTGCATTGACAGGGGAGAGTTCTGAGTGCAGCAGCAGCTCCTGACAGAATGACTCTACTCGTGCTAATAGGGAATCTCCGTTATACCATGAAAACAGAAGTTTCTAACTGTGCCGTGAATGGACCTAGACCAGTCTGTGGAGGCTTTACGCGGGAATGCGGTAGTTTAAGTGTCTTGGAGAGCATGAGGAGAGAAGCTGCCTGAGGACTGTCCCCACCATGCACGCGGTGGACATAGCGTGTACCCTGTTGCTGTTAGGGATCATCGTGGTGTCACTGCTGTCCAATGTCGTGGTGCTGATTTGCTTTTTGTACAACCCTGAAATCCGTAAACAGGTGCCTGCGCTCTTCATCCTCAACCTGACGTCCTGTAACCTGTTGCTGAGCGTGTCCAGCATGCCGCTGACCATAGTGGGACTTGTCACTACCGGACATCCCGGAGGAAGTGTTCTGTGTCAGCTGGTGGGATTCCTGGACACTTTTCTCACCACAAACTCCATGCTGAGCATGGCGGCGCTCAGCATAGACCGCTGGGTGGCCGTGGTGTTCCCGCTGAGTTATCACTCCAGGATACGGCACCGGGATGCTGTCTTCGCGCTGGGATACACGTGGATCCATTCGCTGTGTTTTTCTGCTGTGGCCACCTGGCGTTCGTGGCTTGGGTACCACCACCTTTACGCCTCGTGCACTATGTGCAACTCACGAGGCAAAGCCTTAGGAACACAGTATGTGGTCTTCACTGTCCTCCTCCACGCGCTCAGCTACCTCCTCACGCTGGTGGTGTTGTGTGTAACCTACATGAAGGTGCTCAAAGTGGCCCGGTTCCACTGTAAGCGCATCGACGTGATCACCATGCAGACACTGGTACTGCTTGTGGACATCCATCCAAGGTAACTCCAGATCCGTATATTAAAAGTGTAAAAAGTAAAAACTATTAACACTGTGAGAAATAAGCCCCACATGACCAAAAACTGTTGAACCTTTTTTAAATGAACCATGAAAGCTAAAACCCTTTTTGACTTTTTAACTGACACTGATTTACATGGAACTTACTTAATTACAGTGCAGCATGACGTGACCTTGAGTGCTATGTATGTATACTATACATTGATATACTGAGCTCATTGACTGGCATGAGAATACAAAGATTTTTTCAGCTCCACCCCCACACCACCATGGCATTTTACAGTATTCTGTGTAGGTTGACTCTAGAATGTGATTGTATAGGCTTGATTTCTCACTCATCCATGTTGTGAGATCTTTCATGCATAAACCCTTCCATTAGTGCAGTAATAAAAGATATAGTAGCCCCGTACTGCCAGGTCAAGTGTAAACAATGCTCCCCTCTCTGTGTGTGCAGTGTGAGGCAGCAGTGTTTGGATGAGCAGAGACGCAGGAGACAGAGGGCCATCAAGAAGATCAGCACCTTCATTGGCACTTTTGTGGTCTGCTTCACTCCATACGTGCTTACAAGGTGAGCAAGGTGTCTTCATGTACAATTGTAAAGGGCATTACATACTTATTATTTATCTTAATTTTTGATGCATGCTCTTTTTTCCAACTGTTTCTGAAACTTGCATTGTGACACTGCAATTTCCCCATTGTGGGACAAATAAAGGATTATCTTATCTTATTACAAAACATTACATTTCTGGCTATTGCACCCACATCGTCACTATAGTCCATGGTGAGGCAATGACAGAAGAATAGTGTGATGATTCCTGTGGACTTTATCTAATGAGCCTTTATTAGCACTGGCAGCCTGTCAGGCACAGTTACAAGTCTGCTGCTTAGAAACTCTGAAAGGAAAATCTAAAAATATGCAGTCCATGGATCTTTGTTTATTAAGAACATCAGATGTCATGTCAAATTAAAAGTATTATACAAAAAGGTATTTTGGCTCAAGCACACAATATAATGGAGGTTAGTGCTTAGACCTTCCTTCAAGATTAAAATCCTCCTGCCATTTTTATATTATACTGATAAACCTAATTCAAATTATTCACTGAACCCTACTGATACAAATGAAAATATATGTAACTGATCTAACTGCTATTTCCTAACTGCTTACAATAAAATGTTTTTCTTCATTGCTCATTTATAAAATATTTGCAAGCATTACGATATTAAAACCAGAAGCTTCCAATTGTGAGAATTGGATAGACAGCTATATCAACATGCCCTTTGAAGTGTCTACTGACAAATGTATTGTTAAAGGTCCTATATTGTGTGAAATTGACTCTTTTTATCATGTTAGCATGTTACCTCACAAACATACCTGGAGTTGTCTTTTGTTTCATTCATACATGTTTGAGTAACCCTTTATTATTAGTCTGTCTACATCTCCAAAGCTCAAAATGCTCTATTTCTACCTTGTGATGTCATGAAGTGGTAGTTTTCTTATTAACAGCTACATTTTATCTTTAGTTCAGTAAAAATGGTCAATTCCTGGGTTAAAATGATCTAAATGATTCCAGTGAAGGTGTATATGGAGTTTAAAAACACAGAAGAGCACTCTCTGTATTACTCTGTATGAGTGTTTTTTGTTTGAGTGAAGAGCTCAGCCTAAATATGCAGGATTTGTGTGAATGAAACCAAACACAATTCCAGGTATGTTTGTGATAAGGATGTGCACTTTAATATCATTTGCACACACATCATGTGTCCATTATTGCACTCTGCCTGGATCATTATTCATGACCCAATGATAATGATCATGATTGAATGTCTGGCACTATAAGAGTTTATCTAAGAAAACCTGCACATGATCAGTCAATACTCTATCAAGTCCAGTCAATACACCAGTCTAAACTAATCCCCTGTCTTTGCATAAGAAAATGTTATGAGTGTGTTGCCACAACAGGCTTTAAACGATATCTACAAATGTTAATGTTAAGCCTAATCTGTAGGCTAATATTATCTGATATATTGATGATTATGATTATTATTATGATTATTGGAGTTAATGTCAGAGTGCAGTGGTTAGAGCATTCATCCCAAACTCCTGTGTCAAGATTGTGTCATTGGCCAAGACACTTCACAGACCATGTCTAAGTAAGTGAGGTATTTCTGGTGGTTAGAGACATATACAGGTAACCACGCTTTTGACAGTCTACACCAGAGCACCTATGGGAATACAAAAATAACCACCCCAAACAGAGGAGTAAAGCTCTGCATTGTAGTATATTAGTCTTATTTCTAGCCCAGACAATCTCAGAATGTTTGAATTAGTATTTATACAAAGTTATTCTGTAGTTACTGGAGACATACATGTTAGAACTACATAAGACATATATATCAGATTTGTTAAACCTTGTTAGACCCTGTTAAACCCTGTTTCTGAGTCTGACAGGGTCTAACTACCCTGTTAGACCCTGTCAGACTCTGTTAGACCCTGTCAGACTCTGTCAGACCCTGCCTGCGGCCTACATGCTGAGGCCTACATGCACCTTCGGTGCTTGGCCCCACATTGCTGCTTGCAGCTATATTTATTATTATTATTATTATTATTATTATTATTATTATTATTATTATTATTATTATTATTATTATTATTATTATTATTATTATTACATGTGATATTTTATTCTTTTATGATTTGTGAAGCGTCTTTGAGTGTCTTGAAAAGCGCTATATAAATAAAATGTATTATTATTATTATTATTAAATGCTGGATTCTGTCAGTATCATCAGATACTTAAAGTATCAAAATTGGTATTGGAACTGAATAAGCTAGATCAGTGCCTCCCATAAGCATAATCACACCCATATGTCATGCTGTAAGCAGTGTTCGGTGCCAAAATGTTCTGTGATGCTGTTTAATTGTGTATCATTTATCATGTATAATGTGTTTCACTGTTTAAGTAAAACCAGGTGAACAAAGTAAGTCCAGAGCAGTTTTGGAGCTACTGCTTCTTGGATGCAGGAGAATAAAGATCAGTCAAACATGGAGGAATCAGTCTAAGGGGAAGGGAAAACAATATAACCTGGTTGAAAGTTCTTAAGTTCATTTGCATAGTATATCTCCTTTAAAGGCATATGATGAAGCCTATAACAGTTCAGTGGTTTAAGTAACCCTAAAGTAATGAAGTATTGTAATCTATAGAGGTGTTCTGCCCAAGTCCCCCTCAGAGAGCTGGCATTTCACAGCATGACATTTACACAGCATTATAACCCCTTTGGTCGACTTCCACTCCACTTGCACTCATCCATGATTACCTCATTGAGCGTATATGACTTTGCCTTCTTCTCTTGTCCTTTCCTCTGAGGTAGAATTGTGGAGCTGTTCTGCCTGGGGCCCATTAACCCTCACTGGGGCGTGCTGTCCAAATGCCTGGCCTATAGCAAAGCAGCCACTGACCCCTTTGTCTACTCACTGCTCCGCCATCAGTACAGGAAGACATACAGCAACCTACTCAACAAAGCACTCAAGAGGAGTCCACTCAACGCATCTCATAACAGCACAACAAGGAGTTACAATACAGTCAACAGTGTCCAAATTGACAAGCTGGTGGACCAATGACAATCCAGAACACACAGAGACGGGACCAATCATATCGCAGGATGGAGTAGCACAAAACAAGCTTGGAGTATTTAGTTTGTCTGTAGTTTTATACATGTGCCAAAAGGTTTACATTTTAGATAGAAGATAATTTTATAAGTAGTTTGAATACAGCTTTTAAAGTGTAAAATGTTGTATTTGGTCAGTAAGGGTTAAATAAAAAGGTTTAGGATGTCTGTTATTTCTATCTGCAATTTCCCCATTGTGGGACAAATAAAGGATTATCTTATCTTATCTTATCTTATCTTATCTTATCTTATCTTATTTAAAATCTTAAACATTAAATTAAGATCAATATTTTGAGCAAGTGTTACCAACATTTTTTATTTTGTTTTAAATGCTATTTAGTGTTTAAAAAGAAGTTGTGACATTGGCCTAAATCTGTTCACTATTTCCTCTGTAACATTATTCTAGCAAGTTGTTTCCTTTATAGAGCAGCATGGGTATGCACTGATGAACAAATGCTTCGTTTCACCCGTGCCTTGCAGACAGAATAAAACACTTTCTGATTTGGTTACAGGTCTGTGGAGTTTGCTGTTTTATATTTTGTAGGACTGATAATTGATTGTGGTACTGTAGCATTTGAATATTTTACTGTTATCATCCAATATTCAATGAGTTTTTAAGTAAGTTACGCACTGCACCAAAAGAGGAATTGTTTTGTGACAATATACAGAATTAAGTCACTACTGGAGTTAGAGAGGTTAAAAAGTGTGAAGTGCATATGAAATGCCAGTGTGTGATATGGGAAAGGCCCAGGATGTAGCAGCTTAAGTGAATGTAATGTCCGTCTATTGGAGAGTTACTGCTGTTGTAGATCAGACTTTATTGTCTGAAGACTGTGGGGACCTAAAGTGTATTTTGTTTTGTGGTATTTGTCTCACATTTGGTGCTAAATGTGTTTGTGAATATTCTGCATTAAATGCTGTGCATTTGGCATTTCCAAAGAGTGTCTGGAATCATCTTTTGGTACATTTATAACCTGTTCGATCAAATGTATTATCCACAAACCACTCGATTTGTTGTCACGAGATAATACACCTGTTCCCACACAATGTTTTAACAGTGGAGGAGGAGAAGAATTAATATGAGAAATAATTTCAAATGTCATCCACCCACCTTTTCTCTTTCACACACGCATGATGGCTGGGAGTAGATTGTTTCCTAATTAGAGGCTGCTAAGAGCAGAAGTGAGAGATAGCAGAAGAGCAGAGATAAGGACAAGAAAGGTAGTGTGTGCACAGCTGTCACAGCTCTGAAGGATTGTGGGCACTGGACTCAGCAAACAACAGCATCTACATGATGCCAAAGTGAACAAACAAAGAGGGTTTTTCTGCTTTTAAAAACAAATGGACAGATCTTTTACCATAAGACAGAGTGAGGATCAGAGAAAGCCAATTATGAGCGTGTTCCCCAGGAGCAAGCAGCGTGAGTGGGAGAGGCAGAGCTCACATGAAGCCAGAGCAGGGTGCATTGTGATTAGGACAGAGTGCGGGGGAAGAGACCAGCACAGCATTCTGCCCCTGATCTGTGCAAAGACCACAGCCAATACCACAGCCAAGACCACAGGACAGGCTCACACAATTTGTATCTCACTAACTCGGTGCATGCTACACTCCTTTACTATCACAAATGCTTGGGGAAGAACAAATTAAGTTTTGACATTCAGAAACTGTATGGAAAAAGATAAAGACAAAGTTCATTTATCCATTACAATTTTAATGTTTTACCAAATTTCACATTTAATTTGTTTCATTTCTGTAATATATTTGCATGAAAAAGAGATTCAGATTCATTTTTGTACCAGTGGTTAATATTCATCAATATAAAGTACAGAGAGGTATCACTCTGGATTTTTTAATTTTGCATTGTAAATGACAGTGCTCAAATACTGTAAAAGTCGCATCGAACACCCTTTTAACCTATCATTTTTGAAGACATGCTACATTTCCTTTCACTTATAGCTCTATCAGTAAAACTCCATGCTTTCTATATGCCTGCTGCTGGAGGAGTGACCACTACCACAAACCATGAGTCATGGGAAAATTGTGCCCAAATGCTATCATATTCCCTCGTGCCCTTGAGCAAACATCCCACACAGCTCACACAGTATTTTGGTCCCGGAATGCATTTATTTGTTTGTGCAGTGGATGGTAAAATAAAGGTTTAGTGGGAATCTGAGTTTTATTTAGACTGATAAGCCAGCCATATGATCATATCCTCCTAGTTTAGTTTTGGAATATGTTAAATTCATATTAAGAGGGATGGTTAAGATGTTCACTTGTTGCTTAGTAACAATGGTTTGCGCACCATATGTTCTATAGCCGTCTTTTTACACACATGAACTCTAAGAATCCATGGAGACGATTGAAAATGGCATGCAAACTGACCTTTGATTCAAACCTCACTGGACACACACACACACACACACTGTACATACATTATGAAAAGCTTATCTGTCTTAGTGTTTATCATTGTAAGGAATGTAGTGAGCGGTTGCATGGTTTGACAGATTTCTTAGCAGATGCCCTTCTAGAGAAAACCAGCCACATTTTGACTGGAGAGTGGCATGTTAACCTAATTAAGACAAATGTGAGTTTTTAAAAATAATTTATATGCATTTTATATATAAAAATTGGCCCCGTTCTGACCACCCCTGCTTTACTTCCTTAAAGGTCCTATTTTAACAAAAAAATTACTCTTGCCATGCTAAAATGTCCTCAAACACGTCCGTGTAATCCTTATCATTATTATTTTTATTATACACTATTAGTTTATATTTTCAAAGCTCAAAATGCTCTGTTCCACCTTGTGATGTCATGAAGCAGTAGTTTTCAAGTTAACATACATTGTTTCTTTTGTTTAGTAGATTGGCAATTGCAGGGATGACAGTATCGAAATGATGCTAGTGAATGTGTATGGAGCTTTAAAACACAATGGAACACTTCCTGTATTACAACATGACGTCACAAGGTGGAAAAGAGCGTTTTCAGTTTGAGAGAAGAACTGTTAGACATGTGTGAAGGAAACAAAACACAACTCCAAGTATGTTGGTGATGAGGAAACATGATTATAACATAGATCCAAGAATAGGTAATAATATGGGCCTTTTAAGCTTTTAATTGTGCTATACTATTCCTCACCAAAAGCATACTTGAAGATACATATTGTTTCTTTTTTATTTTATTTTTTTACTGAAAAAATGTATATCAATATATCTAGTATATCAGAGTGAGCGACTGAGGGATTCTTCACGTAGTATATCAGAGGTACACAACAGCTAATATTTGACAATTCAGCCTCATATGTCAGACTGTTTAAAATTCATCAATTAAACAAAAAGATAATCCTTACAATTCAAACTGGCATTTCAAAAGAGTAAATAACTGCAGTCCTATAAAGAAGATAGATAAGACAAAGATTAATAATATATATGTGTATGCAGTATTTGTTCTCCTATGTTGTATCTTATAGTTCATTAAAACATTTTGCCTTTTTGGGGAGATTGTGCCTCACATTTGCGTCACATACCCAGCTGAGCAATTCTACAGTGAATATAATAACAGCAGCACCACAGGAGGGAATTGGGATCATTTTCAAAAATAGTTTAACCACAAAAATAATCTTTCTGACATGTAGCCTTATCAAATCCATCTAAAAACAGCAGCCGTGCCAAGTGTATTGATTTGCATTCAAATGGCTTCTCTACAGCCTCTTATTAAACGCTTGTGGCACCCTTCAAAGTGTGCAGAGCTTTGTGTGTAAGAAAAAGTGAGAAAAGGGAAGTCGGAGGGAGCCAGCTGCTGCACAAACAACTAATGAGAATATGATGTATGCATGGTCTCTGAGTCAGGGGAACCATCTGCTTTTTTCAAACTCAGATGTGTGAATCCGGTAAAAGATGGAGACATATGAAGACCTGTAAAACTTTTATTACTCTCAATGTTTTTACTGATATTAAAGTGGACCAATTATGTACAATCTACTTTTTAGAGCCTTTAACTCTGTTTTATCTGTTTTACCTTCTCATTTAACCTCTTGAAATTGTATTTGGAGTGATTTGTGCATGTTTGAGTAATCTGTATACTCCTGTATTTAAGATGGCATTGTTCCGATCAACCCGTTTTCACTGCCACGGTATGTGCCCACTTCTATGTACTTACTTCATTCTCCAATTTTATTCTCTTAATCAGTGATTTGGATAGGACGTAGCAACATCACATAGTCATTTTGGTCCTTTTTTTATCTTTGATCTTCAGCTATTCATAGGAGGTGTCAACAGCATTGTGGCTCTTATTGTGATGTTTATGGTGAAAATGGCTCTCATTGGGCACCACAGTTTTTTAACTCAGAAGTCAGTGGACTTGTTAATATAGTAACCCGTGGATGTTGTAGATGATAACTATAGCAAACACAAGCTCTCTAAAGCAGCATTTAGTGATTCTTTCCTGTCTCACTCTGTGCCAAGTGAAATGCCACGCTACAATTTCAGCAAAGAAGAGAGAACTGATTCCAGGCACTCTGATATTAAGTAAAAATCTTTTAACTCTAAGGGCCATACCTCATAGATCATATATTCAGCTGGTTCCTGTGTGGTCAAAGTCAAACTTGAAATCATATGATCATTCAAAGTGTAACTAAACGAATAAACTCCTCCAACGCACAAGTTAAAAAGAATTTAAGTAAAAGTGCCTGGAGGACTTGATATCCCAATAATGTTTTCTTTTAGTTTACATTAAAATCAAGAGGAACGGTGGGCAATATGAGAACACTATGAATAGTTCATTCAGTGTTTAGTTACATTCAAAGGGGCCATATTACGTTATTTTTAGATACAATGTTGTTTTGTGTGATTTGTTTGTTCAAGATTACTGAACAATGTGTTAATGAAACAAGACATCACTCCAGGTATGTTTTCATAAGTTGACAACATTCTCTAACAGAATTTTGATGAGGGAGTGCTGGAGCGACATAAAATGGATTTTGCATATATATTTAGAAAACAACAAAACAAACTAGCCTAATTTAGCAACAAGTGTTTCCTGTATCAGAATTAGCTTAGTGGCTCCAGTTAGCATGCCACTCATGTCTCTCAGCTCCAACCAACAGACAAGGCCCTCCATTCATACTGCACACATAGACTCTCACTCTCCCTTCTCTTTGCTATCCATTATGTACACCTGACAGCGTTTCAATTTCACTCCTGTTTTACTTATCTGGAAAATACAATAATGTAATCCCCATACAGAGACTGATCCTTTATTATATACTTGGGCTTAAAAAACAAAGATGACAGTATAGGCTCTGGTCTATGACAACCTGTGAGCTCTGTTATCAGCTATCTGTCAAAAGTTCCCAAGACGCCCTCCTGGACCATTATCACAAATCCCAGCAGATGATAATGGAGAGATAAAGGTAGAATGAAGTGCCAGAGGGCGGATGAGGTGAGGGGAAGAGAAACTCCGGTATTAAAACATAGGGTCAATAAATAAGAGTTACGATGTCAATATGAAAGGAAGTTTAGGACACAATATTGCACAAAAATTTACACAATAATAATAATAATAATAATAATAATAATAATAATAATAATAATAATAATAATAATAATAATAATAATAATAATACAGCATCTTTACAATATATTAGTCATTAGGGTTAGGGTTAGGGAGTTCACTCCAAACTCCAGTGGTGCAGCCTCGGGGCAGATTGACAGAAAAGAGACTGCCAATCTGTGCCATCGGCCACAACCAACATGCAAACACGCAATCTGTGACACTTTTGTATGTTTTTTTTTTTTTTAAACACCCCTCTCTCCACACTCCACACATACCCAAAACTCCATTGTATCCAAAAATCCATTGTATGTTTTTCTGCACTATGACCTTGTGATCTAGGGCTGCAACATATGCCAGGTTGGGAACTTGCTGAATGCCTCTCCTATTCTTTACCCCCCATTTCATGTTTAAAGGTGTACTGTGTAACTTTTCTGGAGAGGGTCCGCAACCTGTTTGTCTCCGTGGATAACATCTCCATGCTTTGGTTTAAACTGTCCACACTACGGTATTAAACTAATCTGTCTAATTTGGGTTGCAAGTCTCCATGGAGATTCATATGTTTATGGCCATACTGTGGAACATTCTAAGCACATTTACACAGAGAAAAGCAGGTGATGGACACTCCACCGGACAAGTTACACAGAGCACCTTTAAATCTGTTTTGTTCATATATACTGTATATATATACATGGGCCAAAAATGTATGTAGGCGAGATATCACTCCTTGAAGAACATCTGTTTTGTAAATACTACTCACTGCTATCGTCATGGACACTACACATGCAAACACTTCAATCAAATCAATCCCTTGGACAAGAGACATGTAAAGAGGAACTCCTATTACAAAGCAGCACAAAAAACACCACAGGGAGGGATTGGGAATCTATCAAACCAGCCCGCGAACAAAACTTAATCCATGCAATCACCATCTTGGAGCAGCTAAAAGCCCTCATCTTAGGAAAAAATCTATCATGTCATCTCATTAGGAGCGCTTTGAGCTGTGAAAGGAGAGACGACAATGGACGTGTGTATGTGGGGAACAGGGGCTAAGGCTCTCATGTACAGGTCAGTCTAGTCATGTGGAAAGTGGCTATCGGGGTGCAACACAAAGGACGTAGAGAAGGAAGAGGACAAAGATGAGGATGAGGAGGAGGACTTGAAATAGCAAGGTAACGTCACAGCAGCAGCAACAAGTGGCAACAAGCAGCAGCATCATTTGAACTAAAGACAAAATAGTAAACGTAAAATAGTAAACACAAAATAGTAAACGTGAAATAACATTATCACAAAGATTGATTTATTAAAGGTACTATATTATGCAAAATTGGCTCTTGTGAGCTTTGAGGCATGTTAGAATGTTGTTACCTCATCAACAAAAAATACCTGGAGTTGTCTTTTGTTTCATTCACACATGTTTGAGTAACCCTGCATTATTAGTCAGTCTACATCTCCAAAGTTCAAAATGTAGTGGTAGTTTTCAAGTTATCAGGTACATTTTACTTTTTACCTCCAGATATGTTTTTGATAAAGAAACATACAACATCTATAGCATAGATCAGAAAATAGCGTAATATGGGACCTCTGAAGGTAAGAATAATAATAATGCATTAGTCGTATATAGCACTTTTCCATCAGCTCACATTTGTTCATTATTCATTCACGCCATACTCAGTGGTGGTATGCCACTATTAAAGCCACTGCTGTATGACAGAAGCGAGGCTGCCAATCTGCTCTATTGGCCCATCCAGCCACCAACACTGAAGAACACACCACATTCACACTAGGCAATGTGGGTGAAGTGTCTTCCCCAAGGACACGACTGAAGAAATCAGCCATATCCAACCACTGCAACAGATAAAACCACATCATGTTCTTGAACAATGGCAAAGTCATCTGTGCCGAAAGCTACAAATACCAGCGCTGAATCAGAGAGTCCATCAAGATCTGTAAACGAGGTCCAAGGAGCATGAAGTCAACATACGTCTTATCACATACAAGGGATGTGATCCTGGAGAAGGCGTCAGACAGTAGGAGACGTAAGCTACCCCTAATCGCTGGCAAAACCAAGTAAAGCAGCCTGCACTATACATCATCATGTGACCTTCTGAGGAAGACTACAGAAAAGTAGTCAAAACATGTAAAGCAGGTAAACAAACTTCTGGCAAAAATAATCACTAATTCTAAGTGTATAATTGAAGACAGAGTGAACCTTTACCAAACCTTTACCTTAAATAGCCTATTTGCTTTTATTGCAAACAGTTTTTAGTCTAGCAACAAAGAGCAAGCTCAATAATCAACCTGAAAACCAAAACACGGCATGTTAAGATAAACAACTATAATATGTAAAATATGTTAAAATTTATCACTATACTATAAATGATAAATAAAAGCAATGTCTGATTTGATCCTGCTTACTTTCTATCTGAACTGTACTGTACTGTGAATTCCAAGGTATATCCAAAATTGCATTATCTGATGGGCATTTCTGCTCATGTACTGAGGAGAAGCTCAGCAGTTGTCATATGAATTAAATTTCCACCACACAGCAAGAAAATAAAAACGCATAGCCTGTTCATTTGTATGGCAGTGTAAGTAACAACAACAGGCAAGTGTAAGAGCATGTGTGAATAATAATGACTAGATGCTAAAGCAGTACACTGAGATGACATGAACACAAGAAGCTGAAGTCGTTACATCCATTTTGTCTCTGAGCTGTTGTGTTTATGTCCAATATCCTTATGTTCTATAAAAAGACCACAGCGGGCTTTTTATTAAAAAAAAAAAAAAAGATCCTGGCTCATGAAGATTCTGGTTGTGGTTTTGCTAGATAGCCAAGGGGTTTGGATAGAGCACTGTGACAGCTTTAGTGTCCCCAAAATTGATTCCTGACAGTTGATTTAATGTCTCTCCCAACTATTTTGTCCCACATCATGCTACTTTTGTCCTGTCATGTGTGTTTTGTTTCATTCAAACATTAAAAACACAAGTCCTTTAGGCTGTGTTCCACCTTGTGATGTCATGTGATAATACAAGAAAAGCTGTACTTTTTTTTTTTTTTTTTTTTTTAGCTCTGGTATTGTCAGTCTCTACTGACCTAAAGGTGATAACTGTTAACTTGAAAACTACTGCTTCATGACATCACAAGGTGGAACAAAGCATTTTGAGCTTAATAATAAATTATTACTCAAACCTTATAAGTGAAAGAAAAACACAACTTCAGGTATGCTTTTGATTATAACATAACTTAAAGTACACAATTGTCACTTTTGTGTAATATATAGGACTGAAGAAGCAGCTTGGATGAGCTGCGAAACGTATTCAACCAAATTAACTTTTGTCCAGTTGACAAATTGAATTTCTCCTTTTGCCATGGATTCTACCTGAATGACTGAGGGATTCTACACACTTAATATATAGGACCTTTACATGTTCAAACTACTCTACATCTTTTGACTTACCTACTTCATTATTTTCAGACTTATCCATACTCCAAGCATATATATTGTTTATATTAAATACAATTAAATACAGTAATATATAAAATGCAAGAATCATGATAACAAACTGAAAATGTAGCCAGTATAGCCAGTCAGAATTTATGACTTCTGGTACCCATTAAATAAAGAGACATCATTAACATTTTGCTACAAGGGCTATCATCTGACATAGGCTGTTTCACACTCCCAGTATAGTTTGACCTTAGACATATGCAGAGTATGGTTTAATCTGGGTAGGGGTTAATTAAGCCTGCACTGCTTTCCTGCATTCAGCATCCTGCTCTTATACTATTAATACCAATCCATCAAATTATACAATCTGTTGTTGTAATGTCAGTTCTATGTAATGTTATCTGGCTGGTTAGCTTTTACCAGCTGGTTAGCTCAACTGGTAAGTCACTGACTTTCCCCGGGGGAACCTGAGTTCAAATCCCCCCATGAGCAAGCCAGTGTGGGTCCTTGGGCAAGACCATTCACGGTACTGCCCCCCGGGTGCCGAAAGATGGCTGCTCACTGCTCCTGAAAAGGATGAGTCAAATGCAGAAGTCAAATTTCTCCCGTGCGTCACTGTGTGTCATTGTGTGTGAGACCAATAAAGGCTTAATCTTAGTTGCTAGTGAATAAAACTCAAAATGCTCTGTTCCACCTTGTGATGTCATGTAGTGTTAGTTTTCAAGTTAACAAGTGCTTTTTACTTTTTGTTCAATTCCAGGGCTGAAATTATCCAAATGATTCTAAAAGGAGTATGGAATTTAAAAAACACATGGAGCCTTTCCTGCATTACCACATGACATCACAAGGTGGAACAGAGTGTTTTATGTTTGGGAGAAGAACTCTGCCTGCATGTGAGAATCAAACAAAACAGGTATGTTTGTACCACGCCATGTATGTTTGTAATGAGGAAACAACATTATAACACAGATCAAAAATGACATAATATGGGCCCTTTAACAGAGCCACCACTAACTCAGTGTGTGCAAATGTGAGAATGGGATGAAACAGGGTAAAAACACTCGTTTGAACCACACAGAGACAAACTGAGGGAGAAAGAAAAAGACAGATAGAATATATAAGTGTGCTGGTCTAAGTGGAGCCATGGTGCAGTCATGGTTCATCTGAACCATGACATCAATTTCAATGTGAGAAACTCTCTCTGGTCTCCCTGAGTATGTATGAACCAAACACAAAAACATTGTGTTCTATGCCATCATGTGTGTAACCTTTTAGTGGTAATGACACTTCGAGAGCAAATAAGAGAAAGGGATGAACAGCAAATGCAAAAACAGTATAATTTTATATCAAAGTCAATAGCTATGACAAAAGGTACACATGTTTTTTATTAATTACTAAAAACACAAAAAAGAGTCAATTGGAGACTAGATTCAAGCATAATGTATTACTTTTAATTACAGAGCTCAAGCCTGACAAAATGAAAATGAAAGAATAAGACCAAACTAATAAAACTGAATATTAATCAAATACTAAAACAAAACAATTAATCCTCAAACACTGGAGCTCATTTACTTATATGAATGTTCTCTCACCCCTTTGCTATTTTGGGAATGTGCACAAACCCTGTGCCACCTTATTTCTAAAGACATGGCATTTGTATAGCACTTCTCTACTTCCAATGGAGTCTCAAAACACCTATTAACCCACCATGTACACAGACACTTGGAGCACAGTTGGCTGAGTGTCTTTCCCAGTGCCACAATAACAATATCTGTGGTATATCTGTGGAAACTGTAATCTGCCATTTTGTGGGGTCATCTAAACTCTCCACAACAATGTTTATGCTGGGAGCGGGATTCAAACCACTAACCTTCCCATCAGAGAACAAACTGAGCTACTGTCATTACATCAGGGTCTTCAGATTCTCCTCCAAAGTCTTTAAGTTTGCCCAGAAATGTTACTTTTCTGAAGGCATCCACACCATAGCATAACGTCTTCAGTCTACAATCTGAAGAACACATTTTAGTTGGATTGAGTACTTTTTCTCTGAGGTATAATTAGGACAAGAATGTGTGATGAGTCAAATCCCACTTTCAAAGCATCTTGAGTGAAATGTAAAAATACTTATGACTCTTCAGAAAGTGAAACATAATGACAGCTGCAAATTAGAATAATACAAGATAATCACGGATGTACGCAAGAAATCTCTCTAAAGTAAGTTTTACATGATTCACAAAGTCACAGTTTCTTCTATAATTGAAATAATTGTTCTGAGAAATACAAAATGTGATGACCTTACTCTAACTAGAAGATAGTCAGAAGTAACAGCCACTAATAGAAGTGTGAGCAATTTATTTTGTGAACATTTTTCATTAAAGGACAAATTGCAATTACAAAGAAGTAGATTAATTTCTGATAGCATGAAGCCAAAGTGATTATGTGATTGGTTTTATTTAGAAATTTAAGTTTGTGGAACAGTTTTAAAGGAGGAAAGAATTTTCATGTAAAAATTAACTGTGCAATTTATTCCATATGGACTACATCATAAAAATAATAATATTTTAGATTTTTTTTTCTTGCACATGTCAAGTATTTATTAAAGATGGACTGCAGATGAACTTGCAGTCCATGAACCTGCTTGTCTCTCCACCAGAAAAGTTACATACTGCACCTTTAATAACTTGATGTAAAGATTTACAAGATACAACAGGTGATGCTATTTCCTTAACAACTGATGATATCGATGATAAAAGGAGAAATTAAATTTGTCAACTGGACAAAGTTTGTTTGGTGGAAAACGTTTCGCCGCTCATCCGAGAGGCTTCGTCAGTTCTGGTTCTAGCGCTGGTTAGACCCTGTTTATATCTAGCTGCCGGGAGGAGCTCACTACACTGAAATAGCTCTGAAACTATCTCAACTAATTTGTTTCTTTTGTTTTTCGAATTTCTCTGGCATCTAGTTTAGCATCCCCATTCAACCTAACGATCCTCTCCACCCCTCTGACCCTGACTTGTCTGCCCTTTTGTCTGTTTTGACTTGGTTTGAGAATCAAATTATAAAATAAAGTTATGTCTAACTCCCCCATTTCTGTTTGACGGATTCTCTTTTTTGACAAAAATTGCCTCTTTAACTCCCCTCTCAAACCAGTTCTTTTCCCTGGCTAAGATCTGAACCTCACTGTCCTCAAACGAATGGCCCGTGGCTTCTAGGTGAAGATGTACGGCAGATAACGGTCCACTCTGGCACGCCCGTCTGTGTTGGTACATCCTCTTGTGAAGTGGCTGTTTTGTTTCTCCAATGTAGCGCTCACTGCAGTCTTCACTACACTGAATGGAGTAGACCATGGAGTACTCTTGGTTTTGTTGACAGCCCATTTAGGATATCCACAAACAGAGAGGGCTTCCTGCACATGTTGTTCTTCTTTCTCCTTACCCTCTGTGCTTGTGGGAACCACTTGGGCCCTGTGTAATGTCCGAATAACACCCAGTTTGTCCTGCAGTGGGTGGTGTGAATCAAAAAGCAGGTATTGGTCTGTGTGTGTGGGCTTCCTGAAGACTTCTACTTGGAGTCAAGAGTGGAGCCAAGAGTGACAAGGGCAAGAAACAAGACAACAGAGAATCCAAACCCAGGAGGAAAGGGGTAGCGATTCCGTACCTGGCCGGCGTTTCGGAAAAACTACAGAGGATTTTCAGACAATATGAAATCCCAGTTTATTTCAAACCCACAAACACTTTAAGACAAAAACTCATCCACCCAAAGGACAGAACACCGAGCCACAAACAAAGCAATGTGGTCTACTCCATTCAGTGTAGTGAAGACTGCAGTGAGCGCTATATTGGAGAAACAAAACAGCCACTTCACAAGTAGTCTGGGCGATAAGCGCAGATTTTCATGCGAATCGATCACTTTGCGATAAAAGCGTCAAATTTGGTATGATGATTCTAGGACCGTAGGCGCTCAAGATCTGGCCCCTGGGCGGCCATTTTGGAAAATGGCCACCATGGAAATTGGAAAATGGATTAAAAGCACCCAGAAACATCACATATTTGTATCAAATTGGGTGGGAAATATGGATTTTGTAATGGTAAAATGGATTGAAAACAGCCAGAAACACAACATATTTGAATCAAAATTGGTAGGAAGGTTCACAAAGGGGGTCTGATTAGATTTAGAACTATAGGCATTCAGTATGGTGGCCATTTTCCAAAATGGCCACCACAAATGAAGTTCCTAATGGGAAAACGGATTAAAAACAGTAGGCCTACAATAATACACAAAGTGGGACTGATCAGATTTAAAGGGGTATGCCACTACTTTGGGGCTAGATATGGTTAAAATCGTTGCTCTGGGTTTATAAAGGTGGTAGAGGCTCTTATTTTTCATGTTAGGCTGCAAGCCACAGTTGCCAGATATATGTGCTTTATCTCCATGCAATCATGAGGAAGCAGATAGCAGGATGATTTTGCATGCATCTCAACATGGCCATCAAAAGATTATGATTCAGACTGTTGATACAGATGTTGTAGTGCTGGCAGTGTCTGTGGTGCAAAGCCTTGGTGACACTGAACTCTGGGTTGGATTTGGAACAGGGAAGAATTTTAGGCATATTGCAGCACATGAAATTGCACACAGTCTTGGTCCAGAGAAGGCGCGTGCACTTCCAATGTTTCATGCTTTTACTGGTTGTGACTCAGTATCTAGCTTTGTTGGTCACAGGAAAAAATCAGCATGGGGAACATGGAAAGTCCTTCCTGAACTTACTCAGGCATTGTTGGAATTGAGCAGTGCTCCATCTGACATTCCCTCACATGTATCAGATACAATTGAGAGGTTCACAGTTCTGGTGTATGATAGAACCAGTACATGTGAAAGTGTGAACATGGCTAGGAAAAAGCTTTTTTTTAAAAAGGCACAGTGTTCGTCGTATTCCACCAACAAGTGCAACTCTTGAACAGCATTTGAGGAGGGCAGCATATCAGGGTGGCCATGTGTGGGGCCAAGTATTACTGCCTTCCCCTCATTTGCCTTGTCCATCAAAATGGGGGTGGGTCAAAACAGAGGATGGAATTTTTGAAACATATTGGACCTCACTTGCTGAGGCACCAAAAGCCTGCTATGAGCTTATTGCCTGCAAATGTACAAAAGGCTGTATTAGGCAATGCAAATGCAGAGCAGTATCACTGCAGTGCACTGCTTTATGTTTATGTGAGGGAGATTGTCACGCATTGTAAGGTTTTTGTGCTTCTTGAATGAGATTGGTCGTTGGCCTGGAATAGTGGTTGAATTCAATGTGCTGTCTTTATATACGTATGTTACAGGGCTCTCAAGGCTCACGCAGTGTGACACACGCAATTCGACGTATTCACACGCGCACACGCCACACATGGCATTTCTCACGCTGATTAGTGTTTTTTTGTTTGTTTTTTGTGCCCAGAAAATCGGTCTGTGTGGCTTAGTTTATGCAGGCTCCGCGCGTTTTCAGCGCCGCCCCCTCCCCCTGCTCCCCCGAGCAGGGGGAACAGGGGGAGGGGGGGACGGCGCGTCTGCTCGCCGTCCCCCGGGCACGTCCTGAGCCTCAGTCCCGGTGCCACGTCTCCTCTGAGACGCACCGACTCCGGTCCCGGTGTCTCCGTCTGTGCGTAACGTGTCCCCCCCGACGGCTTACGCGCGGAATACGCGCGGCCCAGAGCCGAACTGCCCATGGTGAGTCGCGGTGAGACGCGATGAGACGCGGTGAGACGCGGGCCCGGTGCATTGACCAGACTCTTACATGAATCCGTTAAAAATGTCCCGGTCCCTCCTCCCCGCCCCTCTCAGCGCGCACTGACAAAGTGCGGTGATGATAAAACAAACTGAGAACCATCAGGTAATAACTTCATTTATATAATTCTCATTAGTTGCTTTGTAGTTTAAGTTTGCTCTTTAGACAAACAGGGCTCTCAACACGCAATTCGACGTGTTCACACGCTCACACGGCATTTGTCACGCAAGTCAAGCGCCAAAAATTGTTCACTCGCACCCCCCCCGTCCTCGGAAATTACAGTCACACGCACGACCCCGCTCAAAACTTGAGAGCCCTGTATGACATGTTGTGAGCTGAATCTTGTATGAATGTTCAAAACGCAACTGCTGAAGGGTTGAGCCACTGATTCTTTGTTCTGTTTGTTGTTATGCAGTCCTACATCAATATCTAAAAGACAAAAAAAGAGAAAAATAAAAAAAAAATAAAAAAAAAATAAACAAATAAACAAAACATAACAAAAAACCTAAACCTAATGAGCTGGCACCTTGCCGTGGTGGGTTAGCTTGCGTGTCTCTTTCCATGCCAGTTGAACTTTTTGTTTCACCATTTGTGAATTTCTTTGGCAGAGACCAGACAAAGATCAGCTCTTAATCAGTTTTCATGGTGATCACATTTTTCATGATTTGGATCACATAAATAATTTAAAGATATATCAATAGCCATTTTTGTGAAGTGTGTTCATATTGACATGTATTTCTGGTGTAATATTGCACTGTTTTTAACCCGTTTTTGCATTAGGAACTCCATTTGTGGTGGCCATTTTGGAAAATGGCTGCCATATTGAATGCCTATAGTTCTAAATCTAATCAGACCCCCTTTGTGAACCTTCCTTTGCCTGGTTTAAACCTGACCATATCACAAGTGATATATGGTCTGGGAGCCACCTTCAAAATATCTCGTAGCGGAGGTGTGGTTTACGATCGCCAAAGGCCGTTTATTGGGCGTTACAAATGTCTATCATTTGGCGTATACGTAGCCCATAGCCAATCTTGTCAGTTGTCAGTTCAAACTACAAGCTTCTGTTTGTCGCGTATACGTGTCACCGTCTTTCCACCCCTCCCCGCTCTCTGATTGGCTCCCAGAATCAGGAGAGCTCGCTTGCCATAGTTGCCAGGCTGTATTTCAGATCGGAACGAACGACAGCAGCCTGGGATTTCCCAGGTTAAACCTTCCTACCAATTTTGATACAAATATGTTGTGTTTCTGGCTGTTTTCAATCCATTTTACCATTTCCATGGTGGCCATTTTGGAAAATGGCCACCATGGCCCCCAGGGGCCAGATCTTCAGCGCCTATGGGAATCATCATACCAAATTTGACGCTTTTATCGCAAAGTGATCGATTTTTGCACCTATCTGCCGGACTAAAGAGGATGTACCAACACAGGCGGGCGTGCCAGAGTGGACCGTCATCTTCCGTACATTTTCACCTAGAAGCCATGGGCCACTCGTTTGAGGACAGTGAGGTTCAGATCTTAGCCAGGGAAAAGAACTGGTTTGAGAGGGGAGTTAAAGAGGTAATTTTTGTCAAAAAAGAGAATCCTTCATTAAACAGAAATGGGGGAGTTAGACATAACTTGTCTCCCATTTATAATTCGATTCTCAAACCAAGTCAAAACAGACAAAAGCGCAGACAAGTCAGGGTCAGAGGGGTGGAGACAGTCATTAGGTTGAATAGGGATGCTAAACTAGACGCCAGAGAAATTCGAAAAACAAAAGAAACAAATTAGTTGAGATAGTTTCAGAGCTATTTCAGTGTAGTGAGCTCCTCCCGGCAGCTAGATATAAACAGGGTCTAACCAGCGCTAGAACCAGAACTGACGAAGCCTCCCGGATGAGTGGCGAAACGTTTTCGACCAAACAAACTTTCTCTGAATTTCTCCTTTTATCATGGATTCTACCTGGACGACTGAGGGACTCATCACGCAACTGATGATATCAGGTCTGATTATTCTTCTCAGTACAGGCCTAGTGAAACAGGCAAACAAGTAAGAGGTTTATTTGAACATTTGAAAAGACCTCACAGCTAGAAATAAACTACACAAAAATCAGGTACGGAAGAGAAAACAAAGAGCCTGGTGTTGAAGGCAGTTGGAGACAGAAGTGTTTTGGTCGTAAATATAGGTCACTGCAGACAGATGCCACTTTTTAAGTACTGTGTACTCACTGTGTACTGTTGCTATGCAACTAATCTGTGCGATACTGGAGGATTTCAGGTGAAAACTGAGGTTTCTATGCCCCCTGGTGGTGAACATTGTCTTTTGGTGAGATTTTAGTTTGCCTTTAAGTTAAAAACAATAGGTTTAACTCCTACAAGCACAGAGGGAAAGGAGAAAGAAGAACAACATATGCAGAAAGCCCTCTCTGTTTGTGGGTATCTTAAATGGGCTTTCAACAAAACTAAGAGAGACAAGGACAAGAAACAAGACAACAGAGAATCAGAACCCAGGAGGAAGAGTGTAACCATTCCTTACATGGCCGACGTTTCTGAAAAACTACAGAGGATTTTCAGACAATATGAAATCCCAGTCTATTTCAAAGCCACAAACACTTTAAGACAGAAACTGGTCCACCCAAAGGGCAAAACACTGAGCCACAAACAAAGCAATGTAATCTACTTCAGTGTAGTGAAGACTGCAGTGAGCGCTACATTGGAGAAACAAAACAACCACTTCACAAGAAGATGTACCAACATCGACGGGCGTGCCAGAGTGGACCTTCATCTGCCGTACATCTCCACCTAGAAGCCACGGGCCACTCCTTTGAGGACAGTGAGGTACAGATCTTGGCCAGAGAAAAGAACTGGTTTGAGAGGGGAGTTAAAGAGGCTATTTTTCTCAAGAAAGAGAATCCTTCCTTGAACAGAATTTGTCATTTGTCTCCCATCTATAACTCTATCCTCAAACCAAAACAAACAAACAAAGAAAACAATAGGGTTAGCCAGGTCAGGTCCAGAGGTGTGAAAACACCCATTATGGTCCTGAATGACTATGCTAACAAGATCCCAGACAATCACTGAAAACAAATAGGTGTGATAGTTTCATAATAATTTCATTGTAGTTAGCTCCTCCCTGCAGCTAGATATAAGCAGTGTCCCCCAGCACTCGAGCCAGAACTGAAGAAGCAGCTTGGATGAGCTGCGAAATGTATTCGACCAAATAAACTTTGTCCAGTTGACAAATTGAATTTCTCCTTTTGCCTCAAAATAAATAGCATAAATAAATGAAGATATAGCCTTCTAGGTATAAAACCATTTGACAAAACACACACACAAAAAAATCAATATTTCTAAGTGTACGCTCTTGGAAATATTGGAAAATTCTAACTCACCATGGAACTTTTTTCTGTTTTAATAAATTGAAGATTGGTTTAAGGTACTGCCACCTGCAAATGGAACTCCCCACTATAACAAAACTAAGGACAGCTGGTATATATTAATATAAATAACACCAAGAATACCTCCAAACTTTGACAACAGACAAAACTGAACGCTGCTTTTCTGGTAGGCCTAACCGTTCAATTCAACTTAGTCACTGTTACAGGGCAAGAGGGTGCAGTTTTGTAAGTGTAATTATTTACAAATTGAAATGTGAGGCAAGCAAGGTATAGAAAAATAAGAAATAGCGCCCTCGTATGGAAGGATGTTATTTAGACGTCTATTTTCCATTATACGTTTAGTTATTTAATTAAAACATTTTCAGATGAATGTAAATTGGAACGATATAAGGGAAATCCTTGTATTAAACACGTACACGTAACCAGTACTACTACTACAACAACAAATACTAAATAAACATACCTTTATTTTTCTGCCAATTACTGAAGTGTCCAGAAGATGGCAGCATTTGCTTTTTTCGTAAGTCCATGTATTCTGAGCAAATACAGGTATTGTCCTATGTGAATGGTGTATGAATGTGAAGTTTGTGTGATATTGGAGAGGTCATTGTTGCAGAACGGAAGCCACATCTCTGTTAATGAAACCTAAAGTCATGTTGGCCTTTGTCCAAAAATGTGCTGTCTCAGAAATGTGTTTGACTCTTTATTTACATTGTGGAATCGCATTAATGATAACAGACCTGTGGGAGGTAGAATACACATTTGTTGGCTGGATGCAATATGACACAGAAATGGACAACAACAAATCATTTTCATGTGAGCTGTCAAACAAGTTTTGGTGCCAATGACATTACTTAAGTTCATAGTGGGAGAAGAATCTACAAAGTATACAACACATACCTTTTAGTAATTCATGTTAGCATCTATGCCCAGACAAACTGTGTGCTTATAATATTTTCACAAATTGTAAATTGCAAATATTTACACATTTATTTCATATTGTTCTCAAAAGCATATTCATTGTCTTTTTGGTGTTCAAAGATGTGGATTAAAATAAGTCGGCTGAACAAAACCAGTGGACATAAAGGGGTGCAAGAGCCCTCCTGTGGACGTGAGCGGGACCGCAGCCGTAGAGTGGAAGACCACGTTTCCGGAGCTGAAGTTTGGAAAAGTCTGATGGAAGTTACTTGGGCTTGGACTGACATTTATCACAGTGTTACCCGATGTCTGTAAAGTGCTGTCTGCTCCAGGGTTTTGCTTTTTCCACTTTGTTCTCCGGTTTTGGAACCAGATTTTGACTTGGGTTTCGGTGAGGCTGAGGGACAAGGCCAGGTTGAGTCTCTCGCAAACAGAAAGGTAACGCGTGGTACGAAATTTGTTCTCCAAAGCAACCAGTTGCTCGTACGTGAACGCAGTCCTAGCACGGCGAGGTTTGGCACATGTGGAATCGTGGCGGCGGCGTTTGTGAGGGGAGTGGTCCGGAGTGGCGGAGGAGGACAGAGAGGTACGGTCTGTGTCTTCTTGGTCCACGCTGAGACAGGGCTCTGGTTCAGGGGGAGGAGAGGAGAGCAGCTGAGGGGTTTGTGATGGAGAGAAGAGCTCTTCCTCTGCAGCGTTGTCATCCTCTGTGAAGAGAATAAGTGGAAAATTGAGAATAACCTTTGATTAAAAGTATAATACTATGTATAATGACATTAGAAATTACATTGCACTTCATACAAGACCAAAATAAAAAAGTAGCCAATCACAATATACTTAAGCTTCAATTTATTATAATTTTAGTTTAGTTTCCTTTACTTAATTTGGGCATTTTTGCATTTTTTACATTCCATGCAAACGTTAGATAGAAGCATACATTGCCCAAAAGCAGTACGCTGAAGCAATTATGAGCACCTACTCCCGTACACATAGCATACACTAAAGATACACCATGTAACTTATGTGGTGGAGGGTCCATCACTGTGTTTTTGTTTTGTCTGGAATGTTCCACAGTATGACATCAAACATATCTATCTCCATGGAGACAAGCAGGCTTCAGACAAGTTACACAGTGCACCTTAAATAGCTAAAATAGATAATCACATTGACTGTACGGTGTTGACATGCCCATTATAAGCTGCGGCTCCAAAAAGCACTTTGTAAATAGGCCTGTCATGATAATTACTATATTGATTTATCATTCAATATATAAAAGCTATAACAACATATTTTTGGGCTCAGTATTCACCATTTGTACAATATCTTTGAAATAATGAGACATTTTTGGTCACTTTTTTGCTATATGATAACATTTTAGCCATAAAAGGTTGACTTAGTAATTTCTATGACTCATTACAGGCTACTAAAGTGTCTCATTCTGCTGTTTATTTGTTGCAGCTCAAGGTTATTCAATGATCTTGTACATTTAGAATAGTTTTTGTATCTGTGGCATACATACATTTCAGTATTATCGTTGATCGTCTATATAGCTTACATCAGCAATGTCACACTTTATTATCAGGCTTAATTAAACATTAAAACATTGAAAACATAAAATTGTGTTTAATTTGTTCATGCTAAAATGTTACAGGCCTATAGCTGTTTTAATAGAACGGCATGCCTACTCTAGCTTGCTGCACTGATGAAAATTAGTAGGAAAAAACTGAATATTTTAGTTTTATGAGGCGGAAAATGCCACAGTTGATTTGGTTGGCCGTGGTGCTGAAAGAACAGCTCCATTCATGCGTAACGCGTCTCGTCATTACTTTCAGGTGTAACGTCGTCTACTTCTAGTGTGACAGAGCACTTTTCATTGGTTGATGTAGGCCCTGAATCAGTTCAAACAGCCTACTTATGAGGAATAAGTTGTCCCTCCATTCGGTCCCAGTTTAAGAGTGTATTTAAAGGCCTGGGGGTCATCCAAACAGAACGGGGAATTAGATGCAGAGGTGCAGCCTGGTCACTAATCCTTAAATAATTTATAACACCCACAGCGCGTCTCAAAATGCCATGTTGCGGAAAGAAATCCCGTCTAAATCCCGCCTCGCCCCATCAGCCGTGGCGTGCTAATGGAGTTTCATATTTGCGCGCGGATCGATAAATGTCATCTATTTAAAGGGAAGTTTGAATCGAGCGATATTTGGGATCAGACATGGAAGGGGTGTGAAGTTTGTACCTGCAAGGTGCTGGAGGGAGATATGCAGGATGCGGTAATGGGATATCGATCAAAGCCTGCGCGGGGCATCCTCAATGGGACGATTTAAACAATTATCTAGGCCGCCTGTCCCACTGCCAATCACACACCGGGGCTTTGGGAGCGAGTCTTTGTGGCCGCGCTCAAAGGAAACGCACCTCTTAAAATGAGAGGAAGGTCACTCACAGATGACGGCAGTTTGATAGAAAACGTCAGGGCGAAGCGTTTTTCTTTACTCCGTCCAAAAAAAGTTTAGTGTAGCTATAAATATGAGTTTTTTTGACCGTAGAAAACATGTTAAAGTCAAAATTCATGTCCAGTAGAGTTAATAATTGCAGTCTGCATCACAATTGGAACTAAACCCACAACTTAAGATAAGATATGCCTTTATTAGTCCCACAGTGGGGAAATTCCAGTGTTGCAACGCACAGATCAAGGAAAATGTAGCATGCAATAAGATAAGATAATAAATAATGGCTTAAAATAACCAAGACTAGACCAGGACTAAACCAGGACCAAGTGAGCACGCACCCTCTAGTTATTCTATATTGTGGTAGATTATATTTTTGAGTTTCACAAATTAATATTTACATTTAAAGAAAATACAAGCAAACTAAGGCATTGTATTATTGCGTATAAGCAAGTACTGGCAATAGTAATAAGTAAGTGTTTGCAGTATGTTTGCAGTAGTTTGTTGTTGTTGTTGTTTTTTTTTCTTTTTCTCTCACTGTCTCTCTCTCAAACTCACAAACATAACTCATTTTACCTTCTGGTGTTTAGCTCAACTTAAGTATGTAAACAATTAAATTAAATGCATTTTATCCTCCTGTTTACCTTCCTGTGCTCCCTCCGCTCCACTTTCATTTGCACTTGTCACCGCGCTAAGTATCCTCTTGCTGTTAAACTTGTTTGGGTCCAAGATGTCCAAGATGGAGAAAGAAATCTTGTTGTGCGCCGTTGTCATCTTCACCTCGTGTGTGAGTCCAGCATAATTCATTCACACACACTTCGGGACACTTTTTGGTCAGATAAAACTCGTCATATCTTTTCTCTTGATGGCTCAGGTGGTCTGCAGTAGTGGTCCCTGGTTAACGCTGCGCTCCTCGTGTCTGTGCCGGTGTGGTGTGGGTGGGTGAGGCGCAGGCAGCCCACTCTTTAAAGCCCCTGTACCCCCGTAAGTCTTTTCAGCTAGACACGTGACCCAAACACTATTAACGATTCACACGACCTGCTAATGGGCACAAAGCTTTCGTCGATAATCGCCCATATCATTAAATTCAATAAGCCTCGACCTGCGCGTAAATTGGGCACAGATGGTACTTGGGCTATATTAGATGTTGTCCTATCTCTAAAATTTAACTTTTAAAATGTGCAGTAGTGTGTACTTCAAAGCAATGGAAACAGAACGAGCAAAAATTACATAGACACATAAAAACCCTGCCTGTCAGGTATCTATTTATTGCTATAAAAACAATGCTAAACTTTAAAGTTGCATTTTGTCCACTTGTTATTCCATTCAGTAAACAGATGAGACAGATAAGGGTTGAAGCAACATTATTTATTAGGGCTGGGAATATTAACGCGTTAATCGCGATTAGATTAATGTAAGTTATGATCACGAACTATTTTTTTAATCGCGATCAGAGTTTGCCAGCATTTTCTGCAATTCTACCATCCATATGCAGCTCATTTGGTTGGATTAATTAAACTCATTGTCGGTTAAACGCGCTATTTTGAGTTTGCTAGTATATTGTTCCTTCTACGCATCCGTAGGCAGCTCGAGCGGGCTTCAATCATTTATTTACAATTTCTCAAAGTAAGCACTATCACTGGTTCATTGTTACTTTTTCCTTTCTCTGCACTTTTTTGAAATAAAAAAAATGGTGAGAAATACTTTGCATTGTGAGTTTAACTTTAGATTCGAACGGTCTTACTGTAAGATATCAATTTTAAACATGCAAAATAAATCACGATTAATCGCGATTAACTATGAAATTTCTGAGATTAGTTGCGATCAAGAAAATTAATCGTTTGACAGCCCTATTATTTATATTTCGTTGATGCACGGAGTCAGTAATACATATATTATTAGAGTGTAACATTCTGTGCATCAGAAACTGTCTTAGAATGGTCCTGTGGGAGGTATTTTCATATTTGAAAACTGAAACTAAATGAAACTCAGTTGCACTTGTGGGTTTTATATTATTATATTGCAGTAAGTTGCACTTATAGTTTTATTAATGGGCAATAACATGCTGTGATGACAGTGCTGAGAAGTAACTGAGCACATGTACCGAGAATACGTATTCAGAATACAAATTTTGTAACTACCTACAGTTACTCTTTCACTTGGTAGTATTCAGAATACAGTTACTTTTCTAAAATCAGAGGAATGCATTTGATCACACAGGCTTCAAAGTGCACAATGATTTATATTTTTCCTTCAATTTGTAATGGAAATTCATAACAAATGGTGAAACAAACATAAAGCTATTTTATCCCTATGTTGTGCTTTTACGCTATAATTTAAATGAGACTCAATGTAAAAGTATTCAGAGTATTCAAAGGTATTCTGTATTTTCAAAGTATTCTTCCCAACATGATGACATAGCAATGACAGCTCAAAAACAGTACAAAATGTCAATTATAAATAGCTTCTTCTTTTTTTTGCTAATATAAATTGCTAATATAACTCTAACTAAAAGAATGATGTATATACTTACAAAGTACCTTGAAAACTGTATTATTAGACTAAATTTATTCTTTTCAATCTAAAACTGCACTGCAAGTAGTTATTGAACCCAACTGATTGTTTTCTCACCTGAAGCTGATAGTTTGATATTCACAATCAATGGGCTCCCTGGTCTTTAGCCATTAGCATTCAATACCAAGTGACACAGGCTTGTTTAAACCCTGATGCCCGCTGATGGCTCAAATGGTGAAACCAGCACAGGATCAATATTCCCAGCAGGTGTCCAATACAGATAAAGTGTGATGGCTAGAGTTAGACAGACAGCCTTTTGGAGAAGGGGAAGCCACACCAGTAACAGATCTGACCGAAGCTCCCTGACAGTCTTTTGACCTTGTAATAAGTATCTCCAAGCAAAGTGGGCTCTCCTTTAATATACTATGGGCTTGGATGGTTAAAGAAAAGTGGTTAATGATACAGTAGGGTTTTCAAAAGTATTGAAAATCAGAAACTAATCAATACTAAAGCTGGTATTGAAACTATGATATTCATTTGAGCAAGTATCAATACTAAAAAAAGTCACATTTAGAAATGAACCTTTCCTGATTCACTTTAGAATGATCTTGAGTTGTATGAGAACAAGTATAAGAGCACATAGACTCATAAATAACCACTATGGAACCTTCTTGAATGACTGAGGGATTACATGGATATAAGGCAACATGGTAATATAAAAGTAAGTACTCTGATTTAATTTTAAAAATCACATGCATTTGTCTAACAAAAGAGTGTTTTGTTTTATTATTATTGTGGCATCAGAATCTGTATTTAGCGTTGAGTCTATTTTTTACATAAGCATTTACATATTTTATGGTTGAAGCCTGTGAGGTCTACTATGTTTATTTATGCATCCAGACAGTAGTTATGCGTAGTATTGGAGCAGATTTGAGTCCCTCTTTTCTTCTGACAATTTCCTGTGCCACTTATATGGTGTTTAGTCTGCTTTGAGGAGCCTCCATGGTCTAGTTCTGTGTGCGTTGCGTAGTAGTTACATAGTCAAACATTAGTCAAAGCCACCCCTACTGGGAGTCTGCATGTTCCCCATTTGCATATGTATTGCACTTGCTGTAGTCTACATTTGAATAGGGCCTGTTGGACACTGATGGTTTTACAACTTCCTATGAGAAAGCCCAGCGGCCGGACATCTGCTTACGTGGGGCAGCCTTGAGGACAAAGGCGCCCCAAGGTTAGAGTCTAGAGAGCGGGAACTGCATTGGAGTCAGTGTGGACCTCACCAGGGCAGTGCAGAGGAGGAGTAGCCCACATCGGGACTCCGCAGGAGGGCTAAGGAGACACACTTCCACCCTGGACCCCCCTCCTGGGTCCATAAAATCATTACATGGCAGGGAGGCTGCCCCAGGTCTGCTAAACGTCACATCATTTGTCTAATGGCCGGAGTGGTATTATGAGGTGCGCTTCTGTTGTGTGCTCTACAGTCCTTCACTGGCTCCACATCCAACCTGTAAAGAGGGCACACAAAGGAGCAGCAAGACACTGGTCAGACATTAAGAGCCTGTTAGATCCTTCATGGGAAATTCCTAAGCCTTGTATCTCCATTAAGTACGTAGCAACAAGTAAACATAATCTGTGATCACACAACATCCTGAATTTAATCACTATAATAAACTGTTTAGAAAATAGTCTTAAAGTCCTGCAGAAATACCAGAACTGTAAAGAACTATAAGAACTGTAAAGTGTGTGCATCTTCAAAACAAATCACTATTACTCTTTTGATCTTTAAGTTTAACTTTTTAAAGAAACTATATTATGCAAACTGTTTGGAAATAATAATTTCTTACATCATCTATCTAAGTGTCAGACTTTATTGTAAAGTGTCAGTCGTTATTGTACATTTCTATATTGCTTAGTGAGACTGAGACTTATTTGGGGGTGTTATAATTGCATCAAATTTGTTTGACTTCTGGTCTAGAGTAAGACAAGAAAATCTAGCATGCAGGATGTGTGTTTGTTTAACACAGTTGAACAATTTGAGCAAAGACTTTTGTTTCTTCAATTAAGGTTTTCACTTTATAACTGCCGGTATACTTACTGCTGGTAAAGGGGAGTTGTGAAAAGTTTTGTCTCTTCACTCAAATTCCATAATGAATAAATGCTAGATTGGTATGTTTAAAGTCATGGAACATTCCAGGCAAAGCAATAACATCTTCATGGAGACAAGTGCGTAGTGGATCCTCCACCATTTAATCTAAACAACTGCTTGTCTGTATTTAGTTCAGAACTTCATCTTAAAATGACTTAGATCTGTTCTTGTTCCAACAGAGGTGCTGCCAGGCTAGTTCCAATGAAACCTTGTGAGTGCTCGCCTGACTCCCTCTTTGACAACAAGGTCAGTGGCATTGCCCAGTAATTGTCCTAACGGCCCGTATACCTGTTGGGTGGAGGCGAGTAATGAGAGTTTTTCATTACAGGCGAGACGGGTGAGTGCGCCTGGCAGATGCTGACAGGCAGCAGATGTGTAAAGTTGGGGGTGATTTGTAAAGGGGTCAAACTGCATCACGGAGGAGATGGAGGGCAGAGCGGGGCTGGTGCTGGAATTATGCTGAGGGACACTGTCAGTCACAGGGCGCCTCTGTCACCAGAGGTAAAGGTCAGTTCAAACGCCACCGATGCACACATCCAACATGGACGCCAGTCAAGGCCAGTCTGGTTTGGGGGAGATAAAGATGTCTCGTGTGTGGTGAAACTGCACATAGTTGAATTGAAAGAAGTTTTGGAAAGTAGTTTTGCTTTCTTGTGTGGCTACATCTAATCACATCACATGTACACAACATACTGATTCGAGTTCTTGGTATTTTTTGTGCCCTCCGTCCTATCTAGTGCATTCCCTCATCTGTCCCTCAACAGTTTAGGTTATGTCTTAAGTAAGAGCTCCTAAATATTTCCTGTTCTCTTATGTGAATGTGTAAAGACTGGGTCTAAACTGAAGTAGGATTATAATGTGCTCACTAGAGGGTGTGTGTGCTCATTTTATTATTTTGAAATTTAACTATCTTTCCAAAATTTCACCCAAGATGAGAAATAGACATTGAAAAATGTATACATTTTCAGTAAAATTATTTACCTGTTTAAACTTGAAAGTGAAATTACAGCAGAGAAAGTTGATAAAGGATAGCAGTAAACAGTACTAAAAGTTTCTGTAAAAAGCTAATGCACAGTGGATTTGTCCCTCACAGTTGGCTGTGTGTGAGGCCTCTACACTCGCTCCACTGTCACTCAGCCTGAGCATTGATTATCCATTGTTCTGAGAAGGTCACATCATAATTCATTAACAACAATTAGTCCCCCAGTGCCACCTGCACTCCTTCTCTCGATTGCCCTGTGAAATTACGAGCTACCATCACGGCTCATACGTGCAACAATGAAGATGTATTCGCAATGTAAAGGCAAGAGCTATTAGTTACATTATTTAAATGGATCCGTTTAAGCCAGGGAAGCTGTCTTTATGAAGGGCAATTAGGCACTAACCGTAATTGATAATTCATGCTAATTACAATTAGGAAATATAAATAGTGAGTGTAGGATTAATCCTGATTGTGGCGAGTGGGAGCGGTGTGTGTGCAGGCTGTGAGCTGTGATGGAAGCCAATGGATTATGCCCCATTCATCTCCATCAGTGCACAAACAGATTGTGTTTGTCCCTTTATATTTCTCCATTGACCGTTATCTCTTGTTTTGTTTCTGTGCCCTTGCCAAATTGTCCATGAGCTTGAGTTAGTCTAGTTCAAAAGTGTAAAGTGGGTCTGCTGTATAAGATGCTTAACTTACTTTATGAGACCAGTAGGATAAACACACATCAAAACATTTGCAACTATATGTTCTATACTGTACTATACTATACTATACTATACTATACTATACTATAAATGTTAAATTATATGTTTGTAATATTAATAAATGTGCACACTTATCACAAATTGGTATTGATAACATTAATACATACATACATACATACATACATACATACATACATACATACATACATACATAATACATAAACCTAAAGATTAGTCCAAATAAAGACAACAAGTCTTCCCTCATTTAATGGGATATTTTCATTAGTAAACACCTAAAGAACACAGACCCCTGCCAATGCATAAACCTTCTGAAATATGTGATCCTATATATTTTTTATTTTGTTGCCATTATATAGAAATATATTTCATTCTAAACTATTCCTCTTGACAAAGCCTGATGCTGTTATAATTTCCCATTTCATCTGTAATACAAACCACTCTCCATAAGGTCACCTTATCTGACCCCAGGATCAGGGTGATGAAGACACTCTGTCCCGGTACAAACCCACTGGACAGACAGGAGGTCTGTTAGACTCTATTGTGCCTGAGGAGGTGCTCTTCTCCTGCTCTGATGTGTTTGGACCTTTCGGGGAGCAGCGGCCTAAGTGGAGACAGCAGTGTGATTTCAATACAAATGCTGCGCTGTCTTAGCTGAGCAAACAAACATACAGGCTGATCAGAGGGGCCAAGCAGAGGCCGAAGGGAGGCTCAGGCTGTGTGTTGACTCAGATGGGCCTTTATTGCTTTATTCTTGTGGGATTTGAATTAATCATGGGTCTATTCATGAGCGCCTCTATGTTTGTTTGCACCTAAATGGGTGATTTGAGGATGTAAAGCTGAATGTCAAGCTGTACGACTGCCCTGTGATATATGACCAAACGCCTGCATCCAATGTGTATTGGAGAATTGTGTGATGTATTTCAAATGTAGTCTAATATATTTGGTAACATTGAAACCTTATTGTGTTGAAGTATACCTTGCCCCTTTACAGTTCTAGTACTGGTCAGATAGCGCCCTGTCTGTTTGGCCCCGCTGCTGGCAGTGTACTGCTGTAATTGCTACAGTGAAGCCGCTCTAATCAATAAAGTCTTCATCAGCCATTTCCCCTGATGATTCTCCCTCATTTCTCCCTTAATTGTTCTTTTCATCAAACATGGTGCCGTAAGCGTGTGTTTGTGTTCCCAGGAGCAGCAGCCTCAGTGACTCTCTGAAGACCACAGCTAACCGCTGATTGTCAGAGCAGCTGCCAAAAAAAAAACAAGGAAAACTGGCTCCCAGTTTGATGTGACCTGAGCAGACCAGGATAACTGTGGATAGAGACGTGAGCTGCCCCACAGCGCCCCCTCTGCTGGGACTGAGAACATTAACACCCTCAGGTGAAAACTTATTTACCACTGAGTCCCAGTGGGACAGGTAAGTGCAGTTTAAAGTAAACACACACTCCAACCCCCATAACATCCTCACCATGTGCAAAGACAGAAATTGCACATCATTAGTCTCCTGGTATAATTGCCCAAGTCATTTGTCAAGGTTTGCGTAAAAGTAGAAAAATAAACTGCTTTAGTCAAGAAGATGACTTTGGAGTTTGGAGAATAGAATGAGACAAAACTCAATTTGGCCATAAATGACTTGAGCAGTTATGAGGCATGCAATATTTTATAAATGTCCAACACAGAAGACAAAAATTGAAAACCGAAAATCCCAGAATTTCTGCTAAATGTGTTTCAGTTTCCTATATGCCTCTGGTCACATTATTGATGTCTTACTTAGTCGACCAAAACATTTATTGATCAAGCAGATGTTTGTTGAACTAGTAAATTATGGGTTTAATCTGGCTTTTCACATCTAAATAAATTTTCTAATTCTTTCTTGTATGTATTGTTATCCAGTGAACTCCTTGTGGTTTTGTGGGCACAGTTTGAGGCATTTACAAACATAGAGATTCTAGTCATAGTTTTAAGAGCATCTTGTGTCCTTTTGCCTTATCACTGCATATTCTTGAATACAGCCCTAAGTAAGTCGCTTAATCAATCTTTTGAGTTTTGCTAAGACCAAACTGAATTAAAATGATCTGTTAAGTCTTTAACCTCATTGATTTTGGAGATGTGGTGCAGAATAGAGACAGCATTGTCAGTGAATGATCCAAGCCTTTTTTAAAAATCAATAATTTCAACTAATTTAATCCAGAAACTGTATTAAACATAAAATCTGATGGCAAAGGTATGAATATGGTGCTGTGTACGAATACAGCAATGACAAATCTCTTTTTTCCAGTCTTCTATTACACATTTATATTTTGATATATGAGCGCTTATGGGTTGTTGACTTACTGGGCTTTATTGAGAAAATTAGATTTGAGTTGTCTAACAGCCGGGCCAGTCATCTCCTCAGTAAACTGCCATAGATCGCGCCGTCGTAGCTGTTATCGACATATCCCATTACCGAAGGCCTCACGTTTTACGACCATTTCCATAAATTCAGCGTAGGGACAATGGCACTCTCTGCGGGCCTGATAGAAAGAGCTCCTCAGGGCTGCAGTTTGATGCCTCAGTACCTCCCGAACAGCTAGATTAAGCCCTTCTCGTGATCAGCAATGGTTCAGGCGTCAGAGAGAGAGGATGCCATATTGAATGGGTTTGTACATGGTGTGAGCTGGAGTTCAGGTCACCAGTATTTACAGCTCAATCACTTAACAGGGAGGGGTGGGGGGTGCCTCTCTATTAGGCTGCTATCTATCCCACTGACAGAGCAGCAGAGGGCCCAGAGCAGAGATTAGAGCCCCGATAACGCCCCCTAGAGACTACTGTCTTCACAATAGCAGTAAAATACAGCTTCATTATTCAATACCATTATGAATTTGATGTAACACATATAGGTGTTCTTTATAAGAAATTATAGGTTAAATTATAGCTCATAGGCATCTTTATTTTTTAAAAGAAAAGCTTAGATTCATTCTCAAAAGGAAAAGTACAACAAGAAATAATCTATTGACTGAGTAAGTAGAAGCTAAGGGTGTTTTCACACTTGGTCCCTTTCAGCCATTTAAACGAACTCAGACCGATGACTCAGCAATTTTGTGCATATGTGAACGCTCCAACTGTACCCAGACCCTCTGAAGCGAACCGTACTAAGACCTTTCTCAGGAGGGTCTCATATGTACAAGTGGCCAAATGCTTCAACACCAAAACCAAAGAAGTGGTTGCAGTCAAAATGTTTGAAGACGATTACGAGATGGAAGTGGAGCTGGACATCATCCAGCAGCTGGGGAACATTGACCCAGACGAGGTGAATATCATCAAATACATTGAACACTTCTCGTGTGAGGAGTACCACAGCATTGTCTATGAAATACTGAACTGCAGCCTCCTGGACCTCTGCATGGACCACCCTGGAACTCTTTAAGTCAGTTAGTTGAGACCTGTTGCCCAACAGCTCCTTGTACATTTTGCAGCTTTGAAGGAAACTTGCATTATTCACGGTGATCTGAAACATGACAATATTATGTTGGTCAACCTCCAAGAGCAGCCATTTAAAGTAAAGTATATTGACTTGCGCTGTGGAGGCCTCTTCTCAGACCTGGAAGAGGGCATGGATATGATGTGTGATGGATATCGTGCTCCTGAGGTGGTCCTGGGTGCTCCCCTGTCTGAGGCCTTGGAGATGTGGACCCTGGGCTGCTGCCTGGGAGAGGGCCTTTTAGGCTGCCAGCTGTTCTCCAACATATCCAACTATGATCACCTGAGAACCATCATCCATGTCCTTGGACAACTCAGCGAGGGAGAGAAGTGTCTATGCTCATAAGTACTTTCTCCAGTCAAGCTGCCAGTGGAGCTTCAAGAGCCTGTTTGAATACCAGGCCACAACCTGGAAAAAGCCTGAGGTCTCTGAGTCTAAGCTGGACCAGTTTTCAAATCTGGAGGAAGCCATAATGCTGCAGGCTGATGCAGGGGATGAAGATACCATCTTGGACCTGGATGTTTTCTTTGATTTTGTCAAAAATCTTCTCCAGATCGACCCAGAGAAGAGGCTGACCGTCTGCCAGCGCTGAGGCACCCTTTCATAACCATGGAGCACTTCAAGGACAGTGAATATGTCCAAGGTGCTGATGATCTGATGGCAGTAACTCTGAAGACCTCCACATCTGCTCCTGTGGAAAATACAATGGAAGAGGATTCAGAACAGGACCCACAGTCCTGTGGAACTTTACTCAAGAGGCCAGGGTCTTATTTGGTCTGTGAAAATGTGAGCTCTTTTCCTGAGGATCATCATAACATGTCCGCTAAACATGAAGAGCCTGAAGAACTTGACTGGACCTACCGCCCTTTGACTGAGACTAACAAAGACTCCTTCATGGGTCATAATCATGTCATGCCTATAGAGGAGAATAACCATTGCATGGACACAAACATCCCTGACCCTGATCTCCTCAGGGACGAAGAGCCCTTCCTTTTCTGGTTTGAGATGGATCAGAGTGATGAGGTCAGCTCCAATGTGAGGAGCATACGGCTGGACCTGGACAGGCTGAGATCACTGGTGACTTTTCAGAAGATCTCAAGGCTGATACTGCAGAAAATAGTGTGAGACCATTACATACATGTTTTACATGGATGTACATTTTGAATTACATATTGAATATCAGAGATTGGACCATAAACACTATTCAGATATAAGGTCATACCTCAAATACTCATCAAATAATGTGAATTAATACAAAAATATAGTACAGTTATAACAGTTAATCCTTCAGGTCTATAAAAACTGTTGCATCAACCTATCCTTCCTTCCTGTCTATTGATGGTATTCAGCTCATAATGAGGGCAGTGATTAGGTAATGCATGAAACTAATGTAAAATTTATTTTATGTAACTAAAATAGTATAGTACCAGGGGTCTCAGCTTGTAATGAACCTATTGCACTTCACTCCCCTCCAAATAGCTACCAAAAGGACTTACAAGGAGTCAAATTTAAGATAATTTAGTAAGATTTAAGATAACTTAAGATAAAAATGTCAATAGTTGAGTCTTGTGCAGATAGCAGCATTTTAGTTAATTAAGCTTCATTTTCTTCTCCTCTTAAGAGGTTTTAGATGCCATCCATGCATGTTTGAGTATTTCAGTCACTTTCGGGCCCTATTTGGAGCTTCCTTATGTTTAGCTGTAGATTCTTTGCAATGATCAGTCCACAAACCTATGCCATCCATGCTCCCACATGACAATTCACCATAAATATACCAGTACATGATACAAAACTGTACACAGCAACTTGCCAAACCTGATGCGATGTGGAATAGTTTCAGAGTGATTTAATGTGGGGAGGGGAGGCCCTGAGCGCCTACTTGACTTACAAGTGGTCTATGGGTTTTCACTTACAAATGTAACAGAAAAAAGAAAACTTTGTGCCAGTTCACACTTGGCAGTGTTGGAGTCTGTGTGTCAGAAGAGGGAGCTGTAGCCTCAGGTCTCAGGTATTATATTTCTTACTACCAACATGCACACTTAATAAAAAAAAAAAATATTAGATTTAAATTTTTCCACTTAAATATGTTATAGCTGCTATAGTATATTGTGCAATATAATGCATCTTTAAGTCTTGGGTATCTCTGGTGTCTTCCTGGACATAAAGAGAGAAGTGCACATGGCCCATCTGAAGCCAGACGCTGCCATCTGGTGGCCTTGTGTGTGAATGAGGTGCTGTGAACAATGCTGGCTGAGACCAGGGAGGGAGTTTTCCACTAACACTCCACTTTTTATGATGTGCTTTATTTTACTGGTCACCATATTAAGCCTGTACGCACTGGAATACTTCTATTTAACTTTTAAAGTAGTGATATTGCACCGCCCTGTGAAGGCCTTCTAGACTGGGACATGCTGTAGTTAGTTAGTCTTCCTCTGTTGAATCACTGGCAGCACATTGTGTTCCTTGAAGTCAAGGTATTGTGCAAGAGTGTGTGAAATTATTTCTGCCCCAGCTATCAGAAAAGGAGTCCATGATGGACAGGTCATCATAGGGTCACTAAAGTTAAAGAGCTATCCAGCTGTCAGTGTGTTTACCTAACATTAAGGCTAATATTGTGTGTGAGTGCTGGGAGTAGTTAGAGGAAGGTTAACTACCATTTTACCCACACACTAGTGCCATTGTGCAGTCAGGGCCTGATCGATTTGTTCCCATGAAGGCTGTGCTCAGGTTCAAAGCCACAGGGAGCGGAGGAGTGTCTGTGCCGGACAGCTGCCTGTTCCCCCACACTGGTGAATACTCATCACTTGGCTTATTGGGTTGGTTATGGCTTCTCAAGTTTCATGGATGTACAAGGGAGACACACTGGCCTTTGAATAGGGCTAATTGAGGGCATTCCTGGAACCGAACATTAAACAAATATATGGGCAATGTATTTCAGCGTGACATTGTCCTGCCTCTGAAGTGTCTGCAGCTCTACCACTGTACCTCTTGTTTTCCATGTACAACTCCACTCTCTGATTAGCAGGAAATTATCCACCCTGTTGTGTTTTACTTCTCCACATGCAGAAACTATCAACAGCTCCCATTACATTGGCATTACAAGCAAATGTTGTAACCATGCTGTAAACTGGAGGTAAATCTATGGAGGATTATTTAGAGTTCCATCTGATACAGTGAGGGTTATGGAGCTTTAGGCTGGACTAAAATCTGGTATCTATGTCAGCATGAGTGAAAGCCCCCTGTTTGAGAGAGTAAAACCCTCACATGTATTTTCATATCTTGTATTATACAAATGTTTTTCCCATTAGCTTGACAAACATCTTTAACATGTTACACAAAAGTCAGCTATTCTTCAGCATTCCTGTCTTGTATGGAAACATTCAAAGCTCACATTGCTACACATGATAGACGGCAAAGTAAGTGCAGCACAGATGGGTAACATGAAGTCTGTATTTACTAAATCAGTGCTTTCTTAGACATCCACTCTGTACTCAATCTTGTCATCTTTAGTGCTATTGACAGAACAATGCACACTTCTGATGTTTCATAAAGTGATGCATGCATGTCTCTAGGGCCTTTGTTATAATTTGTTTCTCAGATTTAACTGTAAACACACTAAACATCCTGTGGACCTTTCACCCAGAGTTCTGCTGCCCTGCTCCACTTCTAATTGGACAAAGATGACCCCAATTCAAATAGAACCCTTTCGAAACTTTCAGATTTCAGTTACCCTTATGTGTGGTATTATATCTATGCTTTTGATAACCTTTAAAATTAAGGCACTTGCCTTTATCTTCCAGTTAGAAAGTCTGGATGGTCAAGTTGTGGTTCAAGGTCTGGTTTGTGCAGTTAACCACTTTGAAAACAACATTATTAAAAATGACTTCTGTTTCCTTAGCTATGTCTTCCAAATATGGTTAAGACTTTTTTTCTCCTAGGTTCTGGTTCACCTGCCCACTATTTGCATTAGATTGTTGCATATCTATTAATCACTGGCACAAATCCAATGAAAATATGTTAGACAAAGAAAGAAGTGAGCGTTAGTCCTTTTGGGGACTAAAATGTTACATAGCCACATTACTCGTTTGCATGGCCATTTACATAATCACTATAATCACTATATCCTGTTTTATCAGTCTCACCTTTGTATGACTCTACATACAAAAAGACACTAATCTGCACTATTATATTTCAGTGAAAGAATGCAGGCTCTTTTTGATCGTCTTCACTCTCCCTGAATTGTTTTGTGTTTTGGTTGGCAGTCACCCAAATGCTGATGTGGAGATCAAATGACAATCCCTATCAATAAAAGCTTGCTCAGCTCCTTTGTCTATGCAGATACAGGTTTACCTCTATAATGACAGGCCTTCTTTAGCTGTAGTAAACACAGACAGGGAGGCAGGAAGTGGAGACATGACATTTCTCTCCTAATGGCAGTTATGGGGGTGTGTCAGCAAATGCTAGAAACACTCTTAACGTGTTTCAGTTGTAGAAGAATTCCCATACTCTTATAGAAAGTATACAGTTACATATCCGGAACATTGTTTCTTGCAAGGCTGTACATGTCATGTGTTTGTTCTAAAGCAGGAGAAAAACTGTCCTCAAAGGGAGTTCAGACAAGGTCCTGGTTTCATATCTGTTGGTGCACATGGTCTTAGAAGAATCCAGATAAATTGAACTACACCTAAATACTAGAGGGATTTCTGTCTCCGGACCACAACAAAGATGACTTAGCCAACCAAAGAACAAACATTGTTTTCATAAATTTAAATTACAGGTGTCATGAAGGCCACCTAGTAGCAAAAGCTTCCATTCAGTAAAAGGTACAGTATGTAGCCTGTAGTTGAAGAAGAAGAAGAAGAAGACAGACTTTATTCATCCCTGTAGGGAAATTATTTCTCTGCATTTGACCCATCCTTCAGGAGCAGTGGGCAGCTCATCTTTCAGGCGCCCGGGGACCCATCTCCATGATCTTATTGCTCGGCTTGGTCAGGACCTAAGCTGGAGGATTTTACCTGGAGCATGTTTTGAGTTGATGGGGGAAACCGGAGTGCCCGGAGGAAACCCATCCAAACACGGGGAGAACATGCAAACTCCACACAGAAACGCTCAGGTGACCCGGGGATCGAACCCAGACCACGCATGCAAACTCCACACAGAACACACACAGAGAGGCCTGGGCGACCCGGGGATTGAACCCGGAACCTTCTAGCTGTGAAGCATGAGTGCTAGCCACTCAGCCACCGTGCCGCTTTTTTTTTTTTTTTAGAAAAAGCATTACAGTCACAGCTGAACCTCCAATGCCAGTGCCTTAACATGCAGAGAGAGTACACCTACACGTTTTTCTCAGTATATGGAAAGGCCATATCTCATGTAAATCTGCAGAATTCACCCAGAGGCTGCACTTGCACTGATTAACGACTGGCTGCAGGTTCTGGGGTTTTGGTAGTGATCCTTTTAGGTTTAAACTGGCTTTCAGCATAGAAACTGGTGACCCAAAATGAGAGACTCATGTGAGGTGCATTCTGGTTTCTGATTTTATAATCATCTTGAGAACCAGAACACCAAATTACAACCTAAACAACGTGGCCATCATGTCTGACTCTAGTATTTTTTGTTTATTAAATAAAAAAAATATTATTATTAAATTAATTAAATTATTGACCCCTTGTAGTTGGTTTAAGAATATCACAGGAACTAATTATTTCTTTACTGGCTTGTTACTGATCTTTTATAGTAATATATCAGCAATTCGCCAATTAGTTTTTGAGTGAACATGCTGCTAACCAACCAGCATATTTGAATCAAAAGGGTTAAAACTGGGTCATGCCATATGCCACTCCCTAGAAAACATACATTTCTTTGTTCAATTGTTTGTGCGTTTAGGATTATACTAAAGTGTCATCCTTCGTCAGCCTCTTTGTTAGAGACATAACTCACCCTGCTGACCCCTTGAGCCCTGGCCTATAAACACTCATTTCGAGCGGCCGTCGTGCTCCTCCTCCGAGCCGCAGACCTTGACTCACGCACCCCAGGGGCCACCCAAAGTGAATGGTGCACTCCCCACCCCCATTCCTACGTGCCCATGACCCCCATAAGACCACAACAGGACACACATTCTTTCCTTTGTGCCAGGCTTTCATCCTTCTTTACCAGAAATAACCTGCAAGCGGCATTGTTCAGCTAGAAAAGTTATTCTTTTTGTTGGAGATTTTTTTGGGAGAAAAGTGTGTCATTTTAGAAATTGACATGGGCCTTATAGATATTGGTTAGAATTGATTAGAGACAGAAAGTGTTCTGTGTGGTCATTCTTGGGGTAAAATGAGACTGTTATCAACCTCCAAACTTGGAAGTAACACTGGTGCGTCATTAGCATGCTAGTTGTTTGCTATGGCACGCTACCTTTTACCTTTTATTCCCATAGAGATGGGCAATTCCAGGGCTGAAATGATCCAAATGAATCTAGTGAAGGTGTTTGGAGTTTAAAAACGAAGTGGAGCACTTCTTATATTACCACATGAAATCAAAGTAGAACAGCGTGTTTTCTGTTTGAGAGAAGAGCTCAGCCTTCAAACACAGACTTTGTGTGTTAAACATGTGTGAATGAAACACAACTCCATGTATGTTTGTGATGAGGAAACAATTATAAACATTATAACATCAGGAAATTGTGTAAAATGGGCTCTTTAAGAATAACACCAAACATCTTAAAATTAACTAGTCAAAATTTAAGATGGTAGAAATCAGGTATCTTAAAGTTCATACACCATCACTACCGCTCTTAGCTATATTGACAACTGGTTTTAGCTTTATACAACTGTCCTCACTTGTCAGTGTGCCAGCAGATGTAGTCCTAGTGTTCTTTGCTGACAGTTTTTTTTTTTTTTGCTTCTGTGTATGTGTAACTTTTCTGGTGTCTGTGTCCGTCAAATGCTTTTCTTCATGGAGATATTATTGCTTTGTCTTGAATATTTCACATTATTAAACCTTTCTATCTTCATGGAGACCAGACCAGACCAAGTTACTAGTCAGGTCTGCCAAGAGGCAACCCCGTTCAGTCAGAATGCCTTTTTCTCTAGGTATTTTTGAGCTATAAAACCACCTGTAATTTAATACATGTAAAGTAGAGTTGTTTTATGCCATACTGTGGAACATTCCAGGTGTTAGACCCCCAATTAAAAAGTTAACCAATGCACCTTTAAGTAAATACATTTCCACCTAAGCTCTACCTACAATAACAGATACAAAGCCAACAAAAATGATTCATTTTACCCTTCAAATTCCAGTGGAACTTTTTGACAGATGACCTAATACACAGTTGAAATATCCCACTCAAACATATCTAGTCATGATTTCCCAGGCAGTGCTTGTGGAGCCAGGTACGCACCAGCTGGCAGTCCTGTTGACCCAGAGGCACCATTAACAGCAGCAGCCAGGCAGAGAGAGACAGGATCGGACAGGACAAGACACTGCAAGGTGTGGTGTGTTTATCTTTGAGTTAGGCTTCCTTCATTATACACGCACTTCCTGTATCACAGATAACCCCTCGGAATTGTGGTAAACATTTCCTTATTCATGCCTGTGAGCACATAGAAAATAGACTAGCTTTCAGCAGTGCACTCTTTCAGATGTAGGAACAGTTGCACTGTTTAAACAAATGAAAGGACAGGGTTAAAGAGTCTCAATATTACAAGGCAAACTCCCAAAAAGTAAGTCAACACAATGTACCGTATTTGCATTCAACACAAACGGCCATAAATAGTAAATGACTATAGGCTAAAGTTCTAGTCTGTGTAGTAGGTTCTTTGAGGCAGTTCCTGATTAATTTGCTTTCTTTCCTTTATCAAACCACATTTAAGAACAGCCAATTTGTCTACGGCGAACAAGTTATGCCAACTTAGTTCATAAATCAGATCAATATCAAGGATTAGACATACTATAATATACTCATATCCATAATGACAAATTAGGGCTGTTATAGTGTCATAGTGATTAACAATTTAAAACTAAATATATTTCTTGAATAGAAAAAACTGCTCAAAATGGACATAGGAAACTGAGACCTGTGAATACATTTAAACATTTCAAACTTACCAAGGATACCAAGGAATAGACTCGATACTCAATACTGATTCTGATATCACAGTGATATTATAAAAAACTAGTATAAAACTAGTATCGATTAGTATCTGATTTTTGATACTTTGACAACCCTAGTTAAAGGTGCATTGAGAGACTTTTCTAGTCGAGGGTCCGTCAAATGCTTTTCTTCATGGAGATGTTATTGTTTTGTCTGGAATTTTTCACAATATGGCATTAAACTTTTCTTTCTTCACGGAGACCAAACCAGACCAAGTTACAGGTCAGATCTGTGGAGAGGCAACCTTCCTCACTGTGAGAATGCCTGTTTTTCTAGGTATTTTTGAGCATTACAGCCACCTGTAATTGAACACATGTAAGGTAGAGCTGTTTAATGTCATGTTGTGGAACATTCCAGGCAGAGCAATGACCACAGAAACAATCAGAAACAACCAAAAAGTTACATGCAAGTTAGTGCACATTTAATATAAACCATTATCATAAAAAATTATACCACACATAGCATTGGACAATGTTTCTGTTGTAGCTAAGATAAGCCATTTTCTCCATTCTTATGTGTTTCACTAGTCACTTTCAGTAGATCCCCACCACTCAAGAGCAAGAATAACAAACAAGACCCGAATCAGTCTAGCCATAACAACGTGCCCCTTGTGACAGCATGCTTTTCTGTTTCCACCAAATCAGCTTCAAGGACTATGTGTTCCTGATGGCTTTAATTTATATAAACTGTCTGGCTAATCCTTCCTTATTTAAGAGAAATATCTGGTAAAACATTTAAAGTTTAGAATGCACTAAAGCAATAATTTTACTGCGCAATGATGATGTCTATTTATTTCTACCATTAGAAAAGTCTATTTACTGGCTCCTTGTGGTTGGAATTAGTATCACACTTTTAATGGTGGAGGCTACACAATCATGTGTAATCAGTACTATAAATCGAAGAAATTATCCTGTTGCTGTGACAATTGTGTTTAGGTCTTTATATATATATATATATTTTTTTTTTAAAGCATTGTACTATTTTCATTCTAACAGATTAACAGACAAACAAAAACATTACTTTCCTGATTGCCCTAATTAAAAAGTTATAAATAGCCTAGTTGTAAAAGTGCTAGCCAGAATTCCCTGTAATACTGAACTGAACTAATAGTGGAAAATCCCAGAGAGAGAGGCGTGCAGGCTGCAGCTGAACAGATTGGGGGCAGAAACACTATCCCGGTGTGTGGATGTGTGGAGCAGTCACAGAGGAGGCCGCTCACATCAAAAGTGGCTCTACCTGTTTACTCAGAGTCTCTTTGTGATGGCTCCATCTGTCCCCAAACAGATAAGTTTAACTGACCGTTGTGCACTGGGGAAGCTGCCTTTTAGGATCTCACAAAAGAAGGAAGAGTGGTGTTTGTTTTGCATGTCAAATCACTCCCTCCGTCAAACCCCGCGATTTCCATGTCAGCTCTGAATGCTTGTGCCTCGACTGTCTCTATGCATTGGACACCTTCACTAATCCTCAGGCCTCATGTGATAACCCAGATGGTATTCAGGTAATTCCAAGAAAAACAGGCTGCTATGTCACAAATGTGTTAGCAACAGCACTGAGCTCACAAGGAAAGAGAGAGTCATCTATACAAACAGCTGTGTCACTTGCCTGGAGTCTGTCCAGTTATGAAACAAGATAGAAACTCTTAAGAACAACAGCGCAGACACATCAGCCCTGTAACACATACACTGTTTAGACCTCCTGAGAATGGTATGTGCCAGACTAAGACTCTATCATGCTATGCTAGAGTGCATTCGTTCCAGTAGCCTATAGGCCTGATAGAATAGATTTACACCGTTTTTCATTCCCATTCCCAGCGTTATGGGTTTAGTAGAGCTGCCAAAACTTTATGTGGGATCTAAATGATACCTCCCACAGTCACAGCCTTGTAACTGTTCAGTTTGTTCAGTTAATGAATCTGCTCCCTACCTCCCTACCTTTGCTAAGTCATTAACTAAGTCTAATTTCCCAGAGTCTTGTTTAATCTGGCTCACCATTCATTTATAGTATTTGCATAATAATCTATCAAGTATATATGAATTGCCTTAGGATTTAAGGAGTGGCTCAAATAATACAACGGCTTTCAAATACGTGCCAAATTTAAACAAAATAAAATATTAACCTTTGAATGAAATTACATGAATGGAATTACCTCCTCTGCAAACCTATATTTTACTGCCCTCTTTTCTAATGGTTGCTTTCATTGCAAATGCCACCAGCAGCGGAAGAGAAAGCACTATTGAAATACAACTTTATTGTTGTACTATATAATTATGTAAAAATACGACGTGAGGCCAGGCTGGATCATTAATGGCGGATTATAAAAATGAATGGGAAGTGATTGTGTAATATGTGAGATCATACATATATCCATACTCTAGTCATATATTATGTTAGCAGCTATTATGTGCGATACTGTAGTTTATTTGAGGACTCACAAAGCATCATACCTGAAATTCTACTTCGGGTTTTGTCTCCAGAACAAAACGTTGGTGGCCTTATATCCTGAAATCAGAATTAACAAATAAACAAACCAGCTCCATTGACTCCAACTCTAGTTCACTTTATATTGGAAAAAATATTGCCACTCTCTCTGTAACTGCTGCTCTCAGGCTCCTCATTTTAGTCTTAAAATGTTTCTATTAACCCACTGTACATGATCCTGGTATTTTTATTTTGCTATTTTGTCCATGAATCAATTCCAGTTCCTACTATGGAACTCTGTTACAAATTCGCCCCTATAACTGCTAGCCTCGCTGTGCTTCATTTGACTGGAGCTGAACGCTATAGGTGACATCACACTCCCTTAGTCCACTTCTTTACTCAGCCTATGGTGCAGACTCTCAAGCAAAAAGTTCCATAGTGCACCTTTAAAATGTCAAACAAGCTGTGCATTTAATCTTTAAGTTCAGTAAGTAACTACGCTGTGAGACAAACTGCAGAGGCACACGAAACGACGCAATCTGAAAGCAGTTTGCGGCCGCGACTGGCAGATGGAAAGACCACTATAGCTCCATGGTATGCACTGGGAGAAGCATAAAGGGGAGCAAAGAAAATATAAGAAAAGAAGGAAATTGCTCTAAGTGAACCTCCCTGTTTGACTGCAGGGTGCCTTTTCACTGGGCCGAGTGTATGCTGTGAGTGGATGGATTCATGCAGCCTTATGAATATATCTTTGCCACTGGTTCCCAGTGGAGGACATTAGAAAACAGGAAGCCATAATCTGATCAACTCACCATGCAGAGGCTGAGGTTTGGAGTGGAAAATGGGGGAAAAGGTAATTTTACGTGAAAATTAAAGCAAGATTGGGAACAAGAATCTGTGATCTTTGAAGTCGACAAAGAGCGTGATTGTCTGGGTTTTTTAACAAGGTCTCCCTGAGTCGCTGTTTGGACCACCCTTTCTTTTTATCAAAGGCTTTTTAATGATGGAAAGGGGTGAAGCCAGTGGGAAACCTAGTAGGGCTTTAGGAACAATATTTAATTGTGATTTGATTTGTAATTTATGTTTTCATCTTAAACAGTTTCAGTTCAGAAGAATTGACAAAAGACTGATATATGAACTGACAAACTAACACAAGAATCACATTTCAGAACATACCTATAGCTTTAGCAGAATAAGACAAAATATTTTGTTGTTTGTGGAGGAAACAATCACACTAAAAATGTCAGCCTTTGTGATTTGCTAATTGTGGCTAAAGGGTCCATATTATGGTATTTTCTGATCTATGTTATAATGTTATTTCCTTATCAGAACCATAGCCAGAGTTCTGTTTTATTTCATTAACATGTATTTGACACACAAATCCTGCATACTTAGGCTGAGTCATTCTCTCAAACAGAAAACACTCTGTCCCACCTTGTGATGTCATGTGGTAATACAGGAAGTGTTTCACTGTGTTTTCAAACTCTATACACCTTCATTGGAATCATTTGTATAATTTCAGGCCTGGAATTTCCAATCTCTACTAAACAAAAAGTAAAAGGTTGGGACTAATAATAAAAGATTACTCATGAAACAAAACAAAAAACTGTTTTTGATGAGGTAACAACAAGACAAGACATTTCGTGAAATATAGGACCTTTAATCTTGCAACCCTAAAACCTAGAAAGTACTAGCGAGGAGGTAAAACTGAGTAACACTGAAAACAGAAACCACCCCTCAAAACTCGTAAAGCTCCTTCCTCCCACTAACCCAGCACCTAATCAATCTGTGTCCCTGGCTCTCTGGTCTCTGCTCCAGTCCACCCAGCTACATAAGACCTTTTCACATGCTACTATTTTGTTCTGCATCAATTACATAACTTCAACTCATGATGTCATAGACCTCCACCAGCCCTGTGACCCCTTTACCTTTCTGTACTTAACACAACTGTGGACTTAAGTGAGGATGTAGCAATAATGAGGGTTACCACTGGTCTGCACATCTGCTGTTTTCTGTAAGATTAGCCTGTGCTGTGTTGTATACTTCAAAAAAGTTGTATTTGACAGCTGCACCACACCTACAAGTTAAGTGCACACATGTGTTGTATACAGTATGTATTATTACAGTGGCAAACCTGTAAAAGAAAGACACACCCATTATATGCATGCTATATACTGCCGTGAATTTCAGTTGTGAAACCGTGAGTGATATTTTTTGTTTGGGTCCACTCACTTGTAGTGCTTTCTCTCACTCACAATGTTGCATCATGACACAGTAAGTGGCTATGTTTACATGCACACCAAAATTTGATTATTATCTGATTTCTAGACCGTTAAGACTGTTTAAAATATAACCCACTTTCTGATCATGGTCCTTCTGAATACTCACAGAGGGACCATGATCAGCAAGAAATTAGATGGTTTTGCTGTTTACATGCCATTTTAATAGTCTCACAGCTAAAAAAAAAAAAAAATCTGATAATAAGCATATTTGGCGTGCACATGTAACTACAACCACTGTTTGAGATTTTTATCCAACAACAAGCCTTGGACAAAATCGGTTGTCACTTTATGGTTCTGATCCACTAAAACGCTTCTTTCTAAGTACAGTCAATATTAGTTTAGTCTTCATTTGAATTATCTACAGAGACATGAAGCTCATAAAAATGATGTTCCGTATGAGATTATAGCTAAATAGCTAGTTTCCATTTGCAGTCCCTGATTTTTAAAGAAGACAATTTTACATAAAATTTACTATTTCGAGATTTTAACCAAAATTTCCCCTGATCATGATTTTACTGAGAATAGTATTTTGATTAATTCATGCATGTTTAAGTAATCCTGTATTGTCCTGCATTCAAGGTTGCTCAGAAAATATGTCTTTTCACCTGCTCCCTATCTCACCCTGGGATCTGCTCTTATTTGCGATTATTTTTAAAAAAAATTGCCTCCAGGTCATACATGTGGAGTTCAGAAATGTCGTGTTGCCAATATGTAAAAGAAAGTCTGCTGCTTGTTACAGTGGAAAGCTTCTGTAAAAAAGGTGGGGCCAGCAGCAGAGAATTAGTTGTGCAGTTTTGAACAGGTAAAATAATGACCTACTTATGTAGGCCTAATGGTACTAAGTTTTTTTTAAAAAGCATGATATGTCTGAACAACGAGAGGAAGAAGTCAGGTATTGGTGAGATCTTACAGTTACTATTATTCTGATACTATGTTAACTGTGGTAACTATGGGTATTATTACGCAAATAGTAAATTAAACCATGTTTCCTGATAATATGTGTTCAGACTGGTCTAGGGTTTGGTTATGATTAATCATACCACTATGGCAAGATCCAGAATAAACAAATAAAGTGAACCTTGAATTTTGTTCCGTAAGGTGACAGGTGTGTCCTCCTTCCACATGAAATGACCATTTAATTGCCTTCATTATCCTTTTAGTTATAAAGCTATTTCCAACCGATTACCGGGCTATTATTGAGCTCTAATGCAAACTACCTCGATTACTCGCTCAGCCTGAGGCACGTGGCTCACTCATGGGCGCCAGCAGTGGCGAACCACTGGCATTTATACAAGCCATGTCAATATACAAGAATTTGAAAGATTATTTTCACTCCAATTAAAATGATCATGCAGCTTTCACATTCAACAGTCTGGCCATGATATTAAGTTATAAATGTGGTGTCCAAGTTGAGTTCACATGATCCTATTTATATATCCCAGAATATATGGGAGCAGTGAGCGTTTTAAAATGTGCTGGAGCATGTAAGAGTGATTGGAAAAGGCTCTGTGCTGGCTACCAAATGGTTACCTTCTCTGCGCTCACCCACACACAGGTGTTTGTACTTAGTGCGTCTGCTTGGAGGGGCCTGCTCTGCTGATGAGGGCGGCGCTAGGCTGGGAATTATACGAGGTAAACAAACAGAGGTACCCAGTGACAATGATGAGGGTGTAAGCGTCTGACCACAACACACGCTTAAATACCTGTCAGTCACGAGCGGGTGAAACAGAGCACTGAGAAGTGGAGAAAGGCCATTATTAACAGACCAAGTGAAAACACCTGGACTGCAGCATTTAATGACTGGCCGTCATAGATCTGATGCAGTGATGGGGCCATTTAATACTGTCAATTACGGTCAATCACAAATTCTGTTGATGTTAGCGAATATTTATATTGCTTTTTACCATTCTAAACATTTGTTATTACAACTTCTTTGACCTGCCATGGTTCTGTAACTTTCTGATAAAATTTCACTACTCTCCAGCGCATAAGAGATAATAGTTAATCACTCTAATAAATCACAGGTAAATAGTGTCAGTTGCTAATGTTCTCTACCCAAACAACAACTTTTATTGTTGTTGTTTTCTGTCCCATTGCCAACTTTCTTTGACCTTTATTGTTTTACTCATGAAAAAAATACATTATATTACACCAAAGAAGCATCACATCAGAATCAGAAATCAGAAAGACTTTTATTGCCATTGTCAAGTGAACAGAATTCACAAAACTACGAACTTGTCTCAGTGATACGGTGCGAACATAAAACACTAAATAATAATAGTAATAACATGGCTATATATTCATCTCATTCATGTTACACTAAAACAGTGAGAATTCATTAATAATACAAATACAAAGAGAAATGCAGCTTACATAGCTAGTTAATATTTGTACTGTTTTTCTTTTCTTTGTGCCACAATTACATGGCCATTACAGCTAGGTTATGTGCATCTGTAAATTGTTGTTAATAGGCTAATTGTTGCTGTTGGCTAAGCTAAAGTATGTAGCATTAAATAAAGCTTGTGCCAGTTGCTCTCGGGCCCACATGTGTTTTTTGTCTCGGTGTCTGGCAGTAGCCGCAGTGTACGAGCTGGTGACTTGTATCTCACGCCTTGTGCCAAGATATGTTTTTGCTGCTGACTGTTTGTCCGCTCCCCTACGCACTCTCTTAACTCCCTTTTTTGTATGCGTGTTTGTTTACGTCCTCAGTGGATGGAAATGAGGCAGAGGAGGCAGCGGCCGGCCAAAGGGAGCTGTTCTCATCGTTCTTTTCCTTCCCCCTTTCTGCACAGCCTTTCCAAACGAGTGTCTGTGTTGGGGGGTCCCTAGGGAGCCACCCCGCCATAATAGCCGGGTGGAGTGGTCTAGATGAATAGCATACTAAGGGGCTTTCCAAACCCAATCTCCATACAAGGTCTTTGCAGGCTTCATTGTGTTAAATGTACTCATATTTACCCCTGGTGACAAATGATCCAGAGTATGACACTGAGGTTAAAGCCTGTCTCTCACAGCCAGGCTTGCTCGTAAATAAACTGTGGTCTGCCTCACTGTAAAGTCAAAGGCTGTTTGTGTTATATCACTCCATGCTGAGTTTGTGCCTCTAGTCAACCTTCCCCTATATTCCACAAGTCACTTCTAATCTGCAGCTCGTCTTTATTGGCAAAGTATCTAGTTTCATAATGTACTGTATACTGAAATTCAAAGCTCTAATAATATTCTGTAAGTGAGTGTCTCTGTGTTTGGGTGATTGCCTTGTGAAAGACAATGGAACGCTCAACGTAGGCTATCCATCCAATGCAATGACACACTTCGTTTGTTCAATATAAAAGCATGTAAGCTTATTAACTAAATGTTACCAACCTAAAATGACATTCAGAATGTTGCAAAAGCTTTGACCAGAATGATTTAAACCACACCACAAAGTACATGTACATAACATAACTACAGAACTGGCTAATCATTTAAAATAGATTGTGATTCACCTTGCTCAAATAGCAGTTAAAGGGGCATCAGACATAACTTTTAATTTACTGCTTGTGTCAACTAGAGATGTTATAGTTTTGTCTGGAATATTCACAGTAGCGCATTAAACTTATTACCATGGAGACAAGCAAGAGACAAATAACAGGTCAGATTTGTTGAAAGGTGAGCCCACTCACAGGTTTTTAAGGTATTGCTTTTAGCAATACAAACACAGGTAAATGAATAGATATATCACTTTAAAGCAGTGGGTCGGGCTTCCCTGGGGGGGCATGGTATGATGACAGGGGGAGCATGTGTGACCCTGGGAAACATGCTGTTTTGCCGTACTGTACTAGAACTAAGTGTAAATATAGCTGCAAGCAGCAATGTGGGGCCAAGCACCGACAGTTCATGTAGGCCTCAGCATGTAAGCCGCATGCAGGGTCTGACAGGGTCTACCAGGGTCTGACAGGGTCTAACAGAGTCTGACAGGGTCTAACCCTGTCAGAACAGGCAGATCAAAGGTTGCTAGGTGCGTTGCTAGGCAATTGACAAATTCCTGCAACTTTGACCTGATGTTGCCACTAGACGGTTGGGGCTGGGGGCCTATAAATCGCTGTGGGTAATGAGGAGACTGGCTGGAATGTGCATGCAAAATTTCACAACTTTTTACCAGACGGTTCTAGGGGTTGCCATAGACTCCCATGTGGAGAAGAATATAGAATAATAATAAGAATCAGGAGACCAGAACATCAAAGGAAAGATCAAAGGGTTGTTAGGCAACTTCGCTAGGCAACGCAGAGCAAACACTATTTTTTTTAATCTTTTATTATTACAAGGTGCACAATAATACACACTTCAGGTACATAATAATACATAGTTTAACACCACAATAACATTCGCAGAGCACTCAGAATACACATCGGGGGACGTGAGCACTATAGGGTGCCTATCACCTTCGGTGCTTGGCCCCTAATTACACATCAACAACAGTAGTTGGCAGTGGCGCTCTCATTGTTGCTCTGGGGTAGGGGTCGGCAACCATACGTGATATACGCACACAACAGACTCACCATCAGCAGAACATCCTCTGTCAAAGAAAAAACACATATATTCCACTGAGTCTGAGTCCGACAGAAGCTGACGCATCAGCGGCACAAGGAGAGAGCTTTTTTTTTAGCGCCTTTAGTTTATGCAAATGGGCCACGTGATTTTAAGTTTCATTTCTGTAAAACGTAAATACATGTGCGCCAAGCTGTATTAAAAACACATTCATATTTGAGTCCTCAGTGCAAAAAGACAGTGCAGTCTTTGTTGTAAGTTTCTTTCTTTCTTTTTTTGTTTTTAATGTTAATAAAGGATACAATGTTATGCAGAGGTGTACTAATAACAATTTTATAGACAAATTATACTATTAATAGTCATGTGCAGGGAGGGGGGAGTGAAATTTTTTCTTCTTCCTGGGGGGGGGCGTCACAGAAAATAATTGAGAAGCACTACTTTAAAGGAATACAGTGGAACATTCCAGATACAACAATAACATTTCATTGGAGACCAGCCAGTGGCCGACCCTCCACCAGGAAGTTACACAGTGCTCTTTTAAGCTTTCTCAGTATATAGCCCACCATCAAACAATTAAAATGATGACAATGCAATATTGATATCATAGCAAATGAAACACACTGAAATAGGTTAGGCTAATAAACAAAATATGCTACATTTTACATAACACACACTTTAAACGTGTTCCTAGAGTAACAATACTCCCTGACTGTTATGTCTATTTTTGTCAGCTCTCTACAGTTGAGAATTTAGGTTCAAGTTCAGATTCTGATCCCATCCACGCAGCCCTGTAGCGTGCTAGTGCAATAGCAGCCTGTGGATTCTCACTACAGAGGAAGGGAGTGTAAATCTTATGAAGAAGCAGATAAATCGACGTACCACTGACAGTCAACTTCCTCCCTGTGAGAGTGGACCCTGCTCTCTAACCTCGAGAAAAGCATTGCCACGTGCTCCCCAGCTCTGTTATGTACTACAGGCAGGGGAGTTGGGAGTAGAGGATCCCTTTTGTCTCCCACCAGCCCTTCATCTTAGTGATTATGAGTGTGTGTCAGAGGAAGGGTGGTGAACAGTGGGAAACATCCTAATCTCAGGCTGGTGTGAAGTACACTTTGTGGACCAAGGAACTTTGAGTGCTTTTATGTGCACTTAGTAATGTGTTCTGAGTTATACACACAGGACAATGTTTTGTTTTTGTATGATAAATGATCATAGCAAAGAATGTAGTGAAGAGCAACCAAAACTAAGATCAGTGGCTGGTCATTAAATCAGCCAAAAAAGTCTCCATTTGTTTAATAGTACCCTTATCATGCACTCTTTCAATTTCTTTAAAAACAAATGATATCACAACTTTCTAGAACCATGTAAAATTCTTGATTGTCTTTAAAGGACGTATATTACACCGAATTGACTCTTGTGAGCTTTAAGCCATGTTATGATACTGTTACCTCCTCAAAACATACCTGGAGTTGTGTTTTGTTTCATTCACACATGTTTGAGTAGCTCTTTATTATTAGTCTGTCTACATCTCCAAAGCTCAAAAGGCTCTGTTTCACCTTGTGATGTCATGAAGTGGTGGTCTTCATGTTAACAGCTACTTTTTACCTTTTGTTCAGGAGAGATTGGCAATTCCAGGGCTGATTCTAGTCAAAGTGTATGGAGTTTAAAAACACATTGGATATTACCACATATTACCACATGACATCACAAGGCGGAACAGAGTGTTTTACATTTAAGGGAAGAACTCTTCCCTTAAAGCCCCAGTGTGTAGGATTTGTGGCGCATAGGTGGATGGTGCTATTGCACTTTCTGTTTTAGCTACGGCAGACCTCGAGGTCCGCGCGCCGCTACTGTATAAATAAAACGCGGTCCCGTTTTTTTTGTTTTTTGTTTTTTTCTTTTCTCATGAAAACACACATTCCCGATCATGTACCATGACACTCTACACATCAAATGAAACCTTACAGTCTTCTCTTTTTGACTATGCAATTCATTCCCCTGCAAAACAATCACTCCCCGAGCACATGGGGCTTTTATACGGAAAAGCACAAAACAAGGTTAGCTTACCTTAGAATGCTTTGCACAGGTCAAACTCTGTATTTCACCATAAACTTGCTCTCAATTTGTCCGTAAGGATCCAGCGAATAAAATCCAGTAAAACATTTAGTCCAAAACACGTGTTAGATCCATTACGACGTCTGATCCGGCAGCATGCTTGTGTTGTTTACCCAAAACCATGAGCATTGCCGAAGGCGAAGGCGGAGCCCAAATGTCCTTCTGCGGCTCTCGTATTCAAAATGGCTGCCTCTGCATGGGGAAGATCCCCCTTTTATGTGACTATATCTAAGTCCAAAAGAATACTTTGATTTCATGATGGAAGTGAAAAGGCTTGGAAAACACTCTATTTTTGAATGGGTATCTTCAATTTCAGTAATTAACGGGTAAAAATCTTACACACTGTCCCTTTAAATGTAAATATGCAGGTATGTATGTGATGAGGAAACATTATATATGGGCCCTTGTATGGTAACAAAACTGTGTACTTCTTCTGAGAAAGTACTTAACTGTCTTTGGTTAAATTCCCTTGCCATTCACTCAGAGTTTAGGCTGACCAAATGGAGGCGTGGTTGGGGGAAAGCATAGACCTGCCTGAAATAAAGAAGCACTAAATCACAATATGAGTGTCACCAAAACCTAACCCTGCATCTTATTGTCACAGGGATCAAATCGCAAGCTGATTTTTATCATTATATCACCCAGCCCTACTTTCAATTCTATAAAAAAGCATGCTATCTTACAGTAACAGTAGTTTGAGAAAGCATAACTGAGGTTTAGCTAGGAATTTTATAGCCATATTTTGTTTATCACAAGTAATTATGTCAGTACAATATTGCAATTATTCCCTTTTGGTCATTCACTGCTGTGAAAGGAATGGAATGACCACAGTTGACTTACAACGGTTTTGTTTTTTCACTGATCTTAGAATAAAAGTACATCATTTGTATCAAAGCAGACCTTTAGGTAGAGATCAACCAGTAGTTTTGTTTGTTTTTTTCATGGGCGATGCTGATTTTGATTAGAATTAGAATTCTGAGCAGCTGATGGCTGATGATGGCCAATATATATATATATATATATATATATATATATATATATATATATATATATATATATATATATATATAGGGTGAAAATTAATGGTTAATTCACAGTTCACATGGTCACATTTTTATATAGCATGTCTCCTTCCAACTTCAAGGCAAGATCTTTTACAACAAGCAAAATTATTGTGTTGTTATTGTGTTATAAGTTATTTCAGTATATTTATTTATTTCTAAAAGTCACTTGTTTAATTTACTGCTACTCTTGATTGGCAGGAAATGGGTGAGTGAAAATGAATGATAACATGAGGTGAATCCGACTGAAACCAATTTGGATTCGCTACATTTCACAATCTGCGCCACTGAGCCCCTCCAGGCCACGAAACCCATAATGATTTCTGGCTTTCATTCTTTTAACTGTCGTATTCCAGTTACAAGTCTTAAAGCAAAACACAGCTAACTTTGGCTGTAAGTGTGTGTATGGTCTTTGCTTGTTTGAACACATGGGCACAGACTGTACACAAACAAAGCACACACTTGGAAGTCAAACAAAGAAGGAGGACTCTTTCTTTCTCTTCTCTCACACACAAACGAACAGAAATAACAGAAAACAGCCCTGCCTCTGCTCACCCACAGCGCCCCATTGTCCTGGCCTAACCTTATTTACTTACATCTCAATAATAATAAAGACACCTACTGCACAGACCCAGTCACCTGTCAGCTTTGTAATACAATGGCGTACAAAAGACCTGTGTACATTGTCGTTAAGGGAGAGGGCAAAACACCAGACAAAACATACCGACAGAACATGTACACAATAGATTAACATGTTCATAGTCTGTGAGCCAGAGGCAAAAAGACTGGACCAGGGTAAATCAGGTTACATTCAACTGAGTTGCTTTTTCTAGTAATTGTCCCGAACTTTTTTAGTCATATTTTTGAAGAACTCTTGAGAACTTGTAACTGTATTTGAGTAAAAGTTATGTTGCTAGATAAAGACATACACATCCAAAAAAGTTGTGATTGCAGAAATTATAGAAAAGAAAAAAAAAGATTGTGGAAATATTATGTTGAGCAATTGCATTTCTTGCACTTTTTTTTATTATGACTAGAATTTTAGCATTTTTAAAGGTAAATTAAAGTGTCCGTCATCTACTTATCTCAATGGAGTTGTTATTGCTTTGCCTGGAATGTTCCACAGTATTGCAACAAACAGATGACATTACCAGATCAAGTTATAGTCCATGTCTGTGGAGAGGCGACACTGCTCACAGCGAGAATGTATGTTTTTCAAGGTATTTTTTGGGCAAATGCTAAAAAGCTGCATTGTGTAAAGCAATAAACTCTCCATGGAGACAGACGATACCGGACACCCCATCACAAAAGTTCCGTAGTGCACCTTTAATTTTTTGTCAGTACTTTACTCATATCGTGTTTGGGAATTATTATTCAAATCACTATTTACCTATTGAGTAATTTTGTTTATTTTTTTATTATTAAAGTGACAGTACTCTTATTTTTGTCTATCCCTTGTATGCAAAATGTATGAATGGGAGTTTTCAGACACTATGCAGACCAGCTCTCGCATTTCTCCCCCAGTTCACTTCAAACAGCGATGCAGGACCCATAGCAGAGCAAAAACACATTAGTAATCTGTCAAAACTTGGTGGGAATATCACAAGCTCGATGTAGGTTTTGAGAGCATTCCAAGTTCCTGTGCGTTCCTCCTCCTCTCTGCTCAAAGAAGAGCATCAAAGAGAATCCATTTATCACTACAGTTGTATATTGAGCATCTACTAAGGGTTTCAAGGTTTTAGCAGTCGTAAAAGACTTGACTTGACTGTCATTTTAAAGAAGCAGGAGCAGAAATGGAAGTTATTGCTATCACTACACTGCCAGCCTTAGAAATAAATATATTTTATTGATGCGTGAAAAGTCCCTCAGTCGTCCAGGTAGAATCCATGATAAAAGGAGAAGTTCAATTTGTCAACTGGACAAAGTTTGTTTGGTTGAAAACGTTTCAACTCATCCGAGAGGCCAGAGCTGACGAAGCCTCTCGGCTGGACAAACAAACTTTGTCCAGTTGACAAATTGAACTTCTCCTTTTATCATATATTTTATTGAGCTATCAAGAATTTTATGAGAAAGAACTGTTTAAGATAATATATGGTATGGCAGTAAGTTATGGTAATTTTTTAGGGGTTTTAGGGTATCTGAAGAAAATTACATTTTACCTCAGATCCCCTCCACCAGCCACTTATATCTGGTATAAAAAGTGTGCAAGAAATGTCAAATATCAATACAGGACTAGTATGCACAAGATTAGAGCTGAAATCAAACTGCCAATCTTTTTGTTATAGGTCTTAATTTTTTTTTTAATGACATGCTATAATCCAGACTTTGTATTTTTAAAGGTGTTATATTACAAGAAATTTACTCTTGTGAGCTTTAAGCCATGCTATAATGCTCTTGCTTCATCTCAAACATACCTGGAGTTGTGTTTTGTTTTGTTCACACATGTTTGAGTAATCCTTTATTCTTATTAGTCCAAAGCTCAAAATGCTCTGTTCCACCTTGTGATGTTATGAAGCTGTGGTTTTCAAGTTAACAGCTACATTTACCTTTTGTTCAGTAGAGATAGGCAATTCCACAGCTGAAATTATCCAAATGATTCTAGTGAAGGAGTTTAAAAACACAGTGGAGCACTGTGTATGACCACATGACATCACAAGGTGGAAAAATGTTTTCTGTTTGAAATAAGAACTCAGCTTAAATATGCAGGGTTTGTGTGTTAAACATGTGTAAATTAAATAAAACAAAATTTTAGGTTTGTTTTGATAAGGAAACAAAATTATAACATAGATGAGAAAATAGCGCAATATGGACCCTTTAAGTATATTTAAGTATATATATTCTTAAATTGCTTTAAATGATATTGAATGTTTTTGCACCACATTTCCTCCTAAAGGTTTATTTATGTTTTGTCCAGCCCAAAACATCCTCGAAAGTTTAGCCCAGAGAATCATAATTAGAATTATCTCCTCTGAAGCTACGGCCATTCGCGATAGCATCAGATGGCTGCCCGCTTGTCTGGCCATGTTTACAGATGTGTGACGGTGGTAGGCGCCGATCCTGTGTGCACACAAAGGACCCGGCTGCATAGAGGTTGTATGCATTTTGTAGCCTCATATATTCTCTATACTTAGACTTAGACAAACTTTATGGTTCTACAAGGGAAATTATTTGGACACAGTATAGCTCACACGTCACAATATATTATAATAACAAAGAGCAAAAATATAAAGCTGCAATAATAGCAAGAGATTGGTGTCAAATAATTCATAATTACACTCAACAAAAATATAAACGCAACACTTTTGTTTTTGCTCCCATTTTTCATGAGATGGACTTAAAGATCTAAAATTCATTCCAGATACACAATATTACCATTTCTCTCAAACATTGTTCACAAATCTGTCTAAATGTGTTATAGTGAGCACTTCTGCTTTGCTGAGATAATCCATCCCACCTCACAGGTGTGCCACATCAAGATGCTGATTTGACATCATGATTAGTGCACAGGTGTGCCTTATACTGCCCACAATAAAAGGCCACCCTGAAATGTGCATTTTTTTTTTTTTTTTTGCTTTATTGGGGGTCTGGGGACTCAAAACCAGTCAGTATCTGGTGTGACCACCATTTGCCTCATGCAGTGCAACACATCTTCTTCGCATAGTTTATCAGATTGTCAATTGTGGCCTGTGGAATGTTGGTCCACTCCTCTTCAATGGCTGTGCGAAGTTGATGGATATTAGTGGGAGCTGGTACACGCTGTCGTATACGCCGGTCAAGCACATCCCAAACATGCTCAATGGGTGACATGTCCGGTGAGTATGCTGGCCATGCAAGAACTGGGACATTTTCAGCTTCCAAGAATTGTGTACAGATCCTTGCAACATGGGGCCGTACATTATCTTTCTGAAACATGAGGTGATGTTCATGGATGTATGGCACAACAATGGGCCTCAGGATCTCATCACGGTATCTCTGTGCATTCAAAATGCCATCAATAAAATGCACCTGTGTTCTTTGTCCATAACAGATGCCTGCCCATACCATAACCCCACCACCACCATGGGCCACTCGATCCACAACATTGACATCAGCAAAACGCTCACCCACACGACGCCACACACGCCGTCTGCCACCTGCCCTGAACAATGTAAACGGAGATTTATCCGTGAAGGGAACACCTCTCCTCTCCGTGGCGGCACGGTAGCTGAGTGGCTAGCGCTCTTGCTTCACAGCAAGAAGGTTCCAGGTTCGATCCCCGGGTCGCCTGGGCCTTTCTGTGTGGAGTTTGCATGTTCTCCCTGTGTCTGGGTGGGTTTCCTCCGGGCACTCCGGTTTCCCCCATCAACCCAAAACATGCACCATAGGTAAAATCCTGACCAAGCCGAAGCAAGAAGATCATGGAGATGGTCCCCGGGCGCAGGAATGTGTCGCCCACTGCTCCTAATATATATATATATATATATATATATATATATATATATATATATATATATATATATATATATATATATATATATATGATGGGTTAAAATGCAGACAAGAATTTCTCCAGTGTGAGATCAATAAAGTTCACTTCTTCTTCACTTCTTCTTCACTTCTTCTTCTTCTTCAACGTGCCAGACGCCATCGAATGTGAGCATTTGCCCACTCAAGTCTGTTACGGCGACGATCTGGAGTCAGGTTAAGACCCCGATGAGGACGACAAGCATGCAGTTGAGCTTCCCTGAGACGGTTTCTGACAGTTTGTGCAGAAATTGTTTGGTTATGCAAACCAATTGTTTCAGCAGCTGTCCGAGTGGCTGGTCTCAGACGATCTTGGAGGTGAACCTGCTGGATGTGGAGGTCCTGGGCTGGTGTGGTTACACGTGGTCTGCGGTTGTGAGGCCGGTTGGATGTACTGCCATATTCTCTGAAACGCCTTTGGAGACGGCTTATGGTGAAGAAATGAACATTCAATGCACGAGCAACAGATCTGGTTGACATTCCTGCTGTCAGCATGCCAATTGCACGCTCCCTCAATGCTTGTGACATCTGTGGCATTTTGCTGTGAGACAAAACTGCACATTTCAGAGTGGCCTTTTATTGTGGGCAGTATAAGGCACACCTGTGCACTAATCATGATGTCAGATCAGCATCTTGATGTGGCGCACCTGTGAGGTGGGATGGATTGTCTCAGCAAAGCAGAAGTGCTCACTATCACACATTTAGATAGATTTGTGAACAATGTTTGAGAGAAATGGTAATATTGTGTATCTGGAATGAATTTTAGATCTTTAAGTCCATCTAATGAAAAATGGGAGCAAAAACAAAAGTGTTGCGTTTATATTTTTGTTGAGTGTATATAAATGTGCCTGTATATGTACAAGTAAAAATAAAATATAGAAATATAGTACAGTAATACAAATATATCTCAGCAACATACAAGAGGTCAAAAGGAAAAAAGGAAGAAATGATGTGCCAGTCTTTTCTATCTTGTTTTTCCAAGTTGTTTTAAACTGCATTATAAATGTAGCCTAATGCTGTGTGTTGTACGCCTATAGGACTCTACAGAACATGAGTTTCACCAAAGCAGATCATATACAAAAGAAGATTGAATACTGGACTTAAGTTGGGCTTAAAGCCTTTAGTTGATTTATGGTATCTCACTCAGCCAAAATTGATATTAGTCAAGTATGGATTTTATTTAAATTATAAGAGAAGTGAGTGAGTTAGTGAGTTGAAGATCTGGTATTTTTTGGTATTTATATGTAAAAAAGCAGATTAAACAGATTTGGCTGTCTTTATTTAAATACATAGTTTCCTAATTCCTAGTACTTTTTCTGTATAAATTGATGTTTTATACTCTACTGTCTATGAGTGCAGTTTGGGTCAGATCTTTTGCCATGCCCCTTTTTAGTTGATAGTGCTATCAACAGAGCATGTTTATAGTCATCTGACAATTTCTTTATTTGACTACAGCCAAAGTGTAGAACATGGATGAATGGTGAAATGTATTGTATTTTGTCCAGTTAACACAATTGTACCTTATTTTCCTCTGGACCCTACCTGGATGACTAAGGAATTACACAGACATTACAATCATATTCCACCTTTGAGATCTAGCTCTAAATTTGGATCTAGTAGCCCCACAGAGCAACCCTAACAGCCATTCTTTTCTTTTCTGCTAACAATTAATATTTAGATCACCATGTTTCCTTTTATCATTTTGAAAATTCTAAATTTGTCGACAGTATAACAGCATGTGTTTTAAAAAGAAGTTTAACTTTTATTTTTGATGCTCGGAGTCATTCCCCTTTCAGAGCGACATGTGGACAGAATCTTACAGCCAGCCGTGAGGAGGGTCCGAATTAGGGGTGTGCAAAATAATCATCATGACAATGCATCGCGATACTAACTTTCACAATATACTGCATCGATTCTTGATGCCAAAAATCGATTATTACAATTAATAATTTAATATTTAATACTTTAATATTTAATATTAATAAATAAATACATTAATTATTAGTTTATTTTTTTATAAATCCTATGCACTTTTTTTTGTGAAAGGGTATTGTTTGTTATGATGGTAGCTACCTCCAAAATGGCAAATGTTTGAACATCATTTTTTGTTTTAGAAAAAAATCCTATGCACATCCTAAGCACTTTTTTTGTTGTTGGTTTGGTTTATTTGTTTTTGTTATTCAATAAATTCAGTTATGAATTGATTGCTCAGAGTTATGTATAAATTGAAGACACTACCCAGATACACAGCCACTGATATTTAAGTTATCCTCTTTTTTTTGGTACATTTTCACTGAAGTATGTCGAATATATTGCAATGCATCGCAATAATTCAAGTATCGTGATGCATCGTGATAGTATCGCATCGTGGCATATGAATCGTGATTTGAATTGAATCGTGACTTCTTTGCCAATACCCACCCCTAGTCCGAATAGGGCCCCTGAGTAGGGCTGGGCGATTCACACCCCCCAAAAAATCTTCGATTTTTTCATAAAAAACTCGATTCACGATTCGATTCAATGCCCCTCCCCCCCATTTAAAATGAAATAACTACTCACGGTCAATTTATTTCCAAAATAACCATTTATTTTCATCAAAATAGTGTCATAGACTTGTGCTCCAATGAGCAACTAAAGCAACAAAATGCCTGAGGTAACTTTTTGTAAAAAAAATAAATAAAAAAAAAGTGCATAAATGTATGAAGTGCATACAGGAAAAGGAGCCTAGCAACAACAGCAGGCTTAAAACATTCCATAAACATCTAGCTAGTCGCTGGAATGGCAAGGTATTTTTTTGCAAGACGACTGAGTCTTGTGAAGTTGGGCTCATGTTGCTTCCACCAATCGAGTGGGTCGATGTCAGGGTCCACCTCAGGACCCAGTAAGTAGGAGATGAGCTCTGCTTCAATTTTGTCCTTATCTGACTGGTAGGACTGTGACGCAGCAGCAGGTGCTGCTTTCCTGAAGAAGGCAGCTACATTTTTTTTCTTCAGTGGGCTCTGTTTGCACTGTTGTACAGCAGGGCGTTCTTCCTCTGAGCCGAGGGCAGTAAGCTCTCTGATGGCTCTCTCCTTGATGATGTCCAATTTGCCTGAGGTAATGTAAGTGGTGCGAAACCTTGGGTCCATTAGCGATGCCATGTCCAAGAGCTCATCATTCTCTGGATCACTGTATTTCTCTTCAAGGTAGCTCATGATTTTTCCTTTAATTGTAACGGTGAGGCGTGGATCATCCTCCTGTGGCTGCAGGAGATTTGTTTTGAACAGGTGAAGCACAGGTTTAATGCATGAAACGCTCACGTAAGATTCTCCAGATAGTGCATCTGTAAAGTCCTGTAGTGGTTTTACAGCTGTTTGTGGCCTCTAGAACCTCCAAATCCTGCCAAGTGGGAACAAGATGGCGAGTTTTTTTGTCAGCAGACAGGATACGGTTTATGGCCCTCTCTTGTTCGAGAAATCGTTCAATCATTTTTTGTCGTGATCCCCATCTGGTTGGGGACTCTGTTACCAGCTGATGAGGAGGAAGGCCCAGCTCAGCCTGAAGCTCTGCCATGTCCCTTCTTTTTTTCCAGCTGTAGGAAAAGGCCTTTCTGCACAATCCAAGACGAAAAGATTGACCGTGCTGGTCAATCTTTTCGTCTTTAACGCCATTCACTGCAGCAAAGAATAAAGAAGAAAAAAACAAACAGTATTTAGTCATGACAAATTCAGATTTTTTAACGCTCATGAATACACCACAATGTCATTAAACGGTTGGAAAACGGCACCAAACTTCGTGTGGTCATCTGTAGTATTCCTCTCTCCCACCACATGAAATAAAAAAACATCAGGGCTCAAACATCAGGTGGTAAAACCACAGCTAATGCCCATAATAAATGAATGAGTAATTGCTAGTTAATGTACTGTAATGAATGTGCTTCTTAGATAATCCACTAAAACAAACATAATTTAATCCAACAACAGTGGTAGAATACCACCCTGACGTGAGTTAGTCATTGACCCAAATATCAAATATTTGTCATACCACACACAATCCAGAACGCTTTTACTGTAATGCATATACTAATATATTATAACATAAACGTACCTATGGCATTATGGAGTCGATGTCCAAAGCATTTCAGGTTCGTGGTGCGTGGTTCGACTAGACCACAAGTCTGTAGTGGCAGCATAAAAGTCAATTCCTTTCAACTCACTTAATATCTTCTGGCGAGTAACATTATACAGTTGAGGGAGTGCAACATCTGAAAAATACTTGCGACTGGGGACGTTGTAGCGAGCATCCAAAACTTTGAGCATATGTTGAAAACCTCTTTTCTCCACCGAATAAATTGGAAGCATGTCCGTAGCTATAAAGTAAGTAATCGCATCCGTGATTACTTTCCACCTTGCGCCGCTCTTCTCATACGGAACACGGCTTGAAAAGCTTTGCGGCAGAGTAGTTTGTTTTGCAGTTAGCAAAGTTACAAGTTAGCATTAGAGCTAGTGCTAGCAAGGTTTTCTTGCCGCTGAAGGCAGCATTTCTCCCACTCAGCCGGATGCTTTCGCTTCAAATGTTGAAACAAATTAGTCGTACTGCTTCCGCTTACAACAACCACCTTCAGGCATATTTTACAAAGAGGTGTTGTTTAGAATTCATCAGATTTCGCAAAACGATACCAGTTCCAAATGACAGAGGTTGTGGGGCATTTTTTGGGCAGGAGCCCCTCTTTCTCGCTGTCTGTTTCAGTCGCCATGTGTGTCTGTGCATGTGGTGGTGTGTATGTGAAACGCACTGCAGGAAGTTCAGTACGGAAAGCCTTGAGGTGTCTTGGCGAATGTAAAAATGAACCGCGTGCGCGATGCACTTGGAAATGTAAACTGTACGCTATAGGGACAAAAAAAAATCTTAAAAACTCGAGTTTCTTAAAAAAATGAATCGATTTGACGTGCCAACTCGATTTTTACATCGTATCGATTTTTTGCCCAGCCCTACCCCTGAGAGATCACTAAATTACTCAAACAGCTAAAACCTCTTCAGGCATGTTTTTGATGAGAGAACAACATTAAAATACGGCAGAAACTTCAACAGTAGATTTTGCATACTACCCTCTCTCTAAGAAGAAATGAGTTCGCTACCTGTATGCGGTTTCTGGGACTTATTTTACTACTGCTTCATCAGAAAATGCCCATGAATGACAAAAGGTTTTTAAAATGTGTCAAAATCTCACAAATACAGTCTCACTAGCTAATTTGACAAGGACAGATAAATAAATATACTGTTCTAAGGTATAGTGCATATACTAGTATAATTACCTACACTGTTCTGAAAGACTACACATTGTACTATAATGAGGGGCCTCCTTAGGTCACGGTTACCCAGCATGCACCTCTGCAGCGACTTGTAGACTGTAACTACATCTCGGGTCTTGATTTGCTGTTTGTCTGTGAAATCCAGCCCATGCGTCAGTCAGCGCTGTCACTGAATAAAGCATGAGGGCGGCCGCAGAGGTCAGACCGCTGCTCAGGTCTCTGCTAGGAGACAGATTGTGAAAGAGGATCTGGGAGTTACTGTAGTGCCTCGCTCAAGCAGATCTTACAGGATTTTAGAAACGCGTGGAACCAGAGCCCGTGGGAGCAGCGTACGAGGAATTCTACTGCACATATGATCTAACTATTCACCACAATGAGGCTAAACATAAGCCCTTGATAGCTGCTTTTTTTAAATTTTGAAACTTCACTTTTCCGTCAGTTTCTTGGCCCACTACTACTGCCCACTACTGCTGGTGTAACGTGTAAAGGGCTGATCTTAAGTGGTGTGTTTGCAGAGTATAACTATCAGAGTCAGGTTTTAACTGCGTGATAATAGCCAGGTGCCTGACCCGCCTGCAGCCGTTGAATGACAAACAATAACTTTGAACACCAGGGCCTTCCCATCTGCGCATACATGATCTATCACATTATAGCTAAGCCAAGCAGAGGTTACATGTCAGACACTCAATTAGGTCAAATTTACTACTGAGAAAGCACTTAGATCTTAATCTAAATCACTGTCTATGAACATCGCATATGTTCTGAACACACAGGAGAGGTGATAAGGATTCTACAGTTTTGTAATAGGACAGAGTACAATAGGCTGTAGGATATGATGGTGATTTACGGGTTGAAAAAGTAGGTTTGAATAAAGTCGTTTTTAATAGGAAAATGTATGTAGGTATGGGCAAGAAACAAAAACGTATTCCTCCTAATTTCTTGGAGGATCACTTTAATAATTAGAATTAAATTTCTTGCAATCTTTTAAAATTGTTGTAAAATGTCCTTGTCTTTTAAGGGGCCCATATCACGCAATTTTCTTGTTTCCTCATCAAAAACATACCTGTAGTTGTGTTTTGTTTCTTTCACGCATGTTTGAGTTCTTCTCTCAAACTGAAACACTCTACACTCTTCTACCTTGTGATGTCATGTGGTAATTCGGGAAGTGCTCGACTTGTTTTTAAACTCCACACACCTTCACTAGAATCATTTGGATGATTTCAGGCCTGGAATTGCCAATCTCCACTGAACTAAATGTAAAAAGTTGCTCTTAACTTGAAAAATATCGCTTCATGACACCACAAGGTGAAACAGAGCATTTTGGGCTTTGGAGATGTAAACAAATGACAAAGGATTACTCAAACATGTGTGAATGAAACAAAACACAACTACAGGTATGTTTTAGAACAGGTAACAGCATTATAACATGGCTTAAAGCTCACAAGAGTCAATTTTGCGTGGTATAGAACCTTTAAAGAATTTTACAAAAATGAATGGTCTGTAAGTTCAATATAAAATAATTGCATTTTATATACACTTGTTGAAAGGTTTACACAGCGAATTTCTGTCATTTTGTTTTAATTTAGGTAGAGCTATTAACTGATAAACTACAATTATCAGTTAAAATGAATATCATTAAAAATTGCCTACATTATTGAGAAAAAATATATAATGCTTTCTATTTGTGAATATGTTCATTATCCTACATTTTTGTCTCTCATTCACTTCATCAGAGGCGTATAGAAATCAACATTTCTATAGCCTGTTTTCCCCATCCCTAATCACATGTTAAAATTCTAAACTCCAGTATATTAAATTAAACTCCAGTATAAAATAATGCCATTTATTAAAGCTGAATTTTGATGCTCTATATTGTATAGTTTACAATTAAAGGTCCTATATATTACACAAAATTAACTCATAACTCTTAAACTATGCTAGAAAAACATCATCAAAAACATACCTTGAATTTTATTTGTTTCATTCACACATGAGTAATGCTTTTTTATTACTCTGTCTGCATCTCCAAAGCTCTGTTCCACCAAGTTAAAGGAGAATTAACGTTTTTTACAATCTGAGCCTTATTTCGGTAATAAAACAAGTTGTTTTACTCACCCATAGCACTTTGGTGTCATATGGAGCACTTCCAGAGATGTTTTAGATTTGCGATATCCGTAATGGGGCAGCAGTTGCGGTACCGCAAAGTCCTTACTTTTCGTCCAATGGAGTGCATAGCTCGAGCTTTCAAGTGCCTGTTAGCTTGCAACGTGAGTCTTTGCGCTTCCAATAAGATCCGCAACTCCATCTTCTTTCACGAGAGCAAATCAGGCCATGGCGTCAGTCCAATCAAAGTCCGAGCTGAATCATTTGCAAGCCAATCGATGTGCGTAGTGCATCTTGCCGTCTTTCTATCTTTGGCTCACTGTTGACAACAATCCCATGTCCTTCGCCGCTCTCAAAAGTTCGCTAATAGCTCCGTAACGTCACCTTACTGAGAAAACAGGTGGGTTGTACATATTTCATCAATGCAGTGGCTTAGTTTAATTGTTTCAATAGGTACCAGACACTACGTAGTGATTACGTTAATTCATTGGTAATTACGTCGCAGACAAACGTAGCAATAGACCTGCTCCCAGACAAAAAAAGATGGTATGAGATGTACCAGAGTTATTTGTGTGCAGATAAAACAAGCAGAGGATTCACTTAATACAAATTATACATTTTTAACGTAATACTGTGTATATGTATGGACTTCTGGCACACAAACTAGTTGTATGCATAATATTTGTTTATGGTTTCAGATAGAAAAGTGCCCTCTGCTTTCAAGAAGGGGTAGACAGACCACTCTGGAGCACACGTCTTACATGCTCATGTGGATTTCATAAGGTGCCATCATTTATCCTACATTTCTAAAAAAATAAAAAATAAAAAAATAAAAAAAATCACAGGGTCATCTGCAACTTGAATGCCACCCCTGGCTTAGACTCATCCTGCACCACCTCCAGGAGCAGAGAGCTGAGTGCAGAACCCACACCCTCCACCTCCAGGAGCAGAGAGCTGAGTGCAGAACCCACACCCTCCACCTCCAGGAGCAGAGAGCTGTCCACTCCTTCAAAAAGACCCATCCATACGTACGTACATACATACATACATACATGCATACATGCATGCATGCATGCATGCATGCATACACACACACACACACATACATACATACATACATACATACATACATGCATGCATGCATACACACACACACACACATACATACATACATACATACATACATACATACACACACACATACATACATACATACTAGGGATGTCAACAATTAATCGACTTATGATTAATTGTCGATCAAGACGTTGGTCGATTAAAATGCTTTAATTGTAACTAATCGCTAGAGGAGAGGGCGCTACTCTGGAATGTGAACACGAGATGCAAACCCACTCGCGAGAAAGACCATAGCGTTACATCCGTGGCCGGATCTAGAAGCAGTGCAAAATGTTCTCCTCCCCACCCAATTTTTGCCGCTTGGTCCACTCCGCGTTCCGCTGTCTGCGTGAACACGTGCGCGGCACGCTGCACGTGCTCCTCGGCTCCGGGCCGCATAACAGGCTCCACGTGAAAGCGCAGTGGAAGCAGCCCGCTGTCCTGTGTGTGTCCATGTTTTCCCCGATCAATTCATTTTTTTATCATTTCATATCACGGAGCTCTGCGTCAAGCCGCATGTACCACGCACCTAAAAGCGCGAGTTTCGTTTTTACAAAAAACGTCCTCAATTTATTTTCAATAAAGAATGTATTTTGTTATTCAGCATCAATACATTTGTATGTTTTTTACTAAGGAATAATTAATTGAGGAATATACAATATAATAATAATACTATGATATATTTTTGACTCAGTGTTATGTATACTATAGCTTATATTCTTAAAGACCCTATTGAAACACTAAAATTCAGGTGAAAAATGCCGCTTATCAATTAATCGTAAGTCAATCGATAAGGTAAATCAACTATAGATTAATGAATTAATCGATAATTTGCATCCCTAATACATACATACATACACACATACACACGCATATCTGCAGCAGTGGTGCAGGATTTAGACCCATAAATTTGACTGACAATGACCCTTTTGTTAACAGCTTGAAAAGCAGAGATTTGGGGCTCACATGTGGTCAAACCAAGTTTGTCTGCAGAGGAAACTCCCTCAGGTAATAATATCATTTTATTTAACTGAAAATTAAGTACATGTAAATTAAATTGTCGTAATTATACAACTTTATTTCACTAAAACGTAATAATAATATTCTTTCATTTAGAGACTTCACAGGTTCCATAGACACATATCCCTGTAACAGTCTCATGCCCGCCGCTGTTCCGCAGACCTCGTCTGCCATCAGACCTTCATCAAACCCTCCTCTACCTTCTTTCTACCACCAGCAACACGAACAATGGTAAGATGCCCTGAAAAATGCATATGCCATTATCAATCGATGTTTTCTTTGTTTCTTATACCTTTTTTCTCAATATAGCCAGAACCAGCGGACCTCCCATTACTATGGCCACAGACCACGCCACAGCAGGACTGCAAGTGGGCGGCAGAAACACTTTTTATGGTGGATGCAAAAGGGAAGCTGGAACTGAAAGTCCGCCGAGACCTGTGGTACCACCCCCCACCACCAGCTACCTTGTACCACCAGGCTCCAACACCAGACCGTTTATTTGCCCAACGGCTGCTGGTTTGGATGCCACGTGATCACGAAAACCCTCATTTGCACCAGATGTACACTCAACAAAAATATAAACGCTTTTGGTCCACTCCTCTTCAAAGGCTGTTATGGACGAAGAACTCAGGTGCATTTTATTGATGGCATTTTGAATGCACAGAGATACCGTGATGAGATCCTGAGGCCCATTGTTGTGCCATACATCCATGAACATCACCTCATGTTTCAGCAAGATAATGCACGGCCCCATGTTGCAAGGATCTGTACACAATTGTTGGAAGCTGAAAATGTCCCAGTTCTTGCATGGCCAGCATACTCACCGGATATGTCACCCATTGAGCATGTTTGGGATGTGCTTGACCGGCGTATACGACAGCGTGTACCAGCTCCCACTAATATCCAGCAACTTCGCACAGCCATTGAAGAGGAGTGGACCAACATTCCACAGGCCACAATTGACAATCTGATAAACTCTATGCGAAGAAGATGTGTTGCACTGCATGAGGCAAATGGTGGTCACACCAGATACTGACTGGTTCTGAGTCCCCAGACCCCCAATAAAGCAAAAACAAAATGCACATTTCGGGGTGGCCTTTTATTGTGGGCAGTCTGGGGCGCACCTGTGCACTGGTCATGATGTCGGATCGGCATCTTGATGTGGCGCACCTGTGAGGTGGGGTGGATTGTCTCGGCGGGGCAGAGGTGCTCGCTGTCACACATTTGGACAGATTTGTGAACAATGTTTGAGAGAAATGGTAGTGTTGTGTATCTGGAGTGAATTTTGGATCTTTGGGTCCATCTCAGGAAAAATGGGAGCAAAAACAAAAGTGTTGCGTTTATATTTTTGTTGAGTATAGATCCAGGGGGTCATGCTGTGCTTCAGCAGTTGGACCGGGCCCATCGATCAGAGTTTAGAGTTATCCTCACATGCAAGTAATAATATTTGCCTATACACTTATGTCTGAGGAAATACTTCTGCATGCTTTTGTTGGTATTTAGTGTATTAGAAAATATAAATACCTAAAAATATGTCCATTCCATTGTTTTTGTAAGGCTTGACTGTGACCTCAAATATATATCATAAATGTGGGCAGTTTCGCACCGTGGAAACAGTCACAGTCAGTAAAAAGGCAAGGTATATGGTCCAAACACAGAGCCAGTTACAAAAGAGGAGTGGCTTCAACGTATGAGAATATTGGGTTAGCTGAAATATTAATAAATGTTTTTATTACCATCTAGTGTTAATAACTGTTCTATTCCAATTATAATTATTATAATCCTATTACTGTTCCATTCGTATTTATCTATGTACTATGTATCTTGTTGGTTTTGTATATCAATATCTTTATGTTTCTAATATCTTTATGAATCTAAAATTCATGTTTTTATATTCTGGTTCCTTTTCAGTTAGAAAATAATCACTGACCTGACTGAAATTACTGACTGCCAAGAAAATGTGAAATTTTGGGCATACTATTGTGTTAATAAATATATTTCTTTGTGGAATTGATAGTGTTGTATTAATTTACAGTGAATTCTAGAAGCACTTATAATATCAAGAAGCTGCTTGCAAAGTTACTATAGGAAACAACTGCATAAGTAAAATGCCTTTAAATGGACAAATATTAGTAGTTTGGACAAAGTTTTTAATAATTTCCCTGAAAAATGACAAAACATTATGAAAAGATAATTAACTGATTTTAAAATAAGCAAGTTTAAAAATTAAATCTGTTCATTTGCTCTCGCTCTGGTCTGGATTCGAACCTGCGACTTGCTCAATTTTCTTCCCTTTTCTCCCCCCTTCTTCCCCCTTCCCCCCTTCTTATACGGACAAATGTTCCCCAGCCTTTGCGGTATTGGTAGAGCGTTTGCCTAGTGATCCCGGGGTTGGCGGTTCGAATCCCGCTCTTGACGGGTTGACCGCATGTGATCCCAGCTCCCACAGATGAGCGCTGCCGTTGTGTCCTTGGGCAAGACACTTAACCCCACCTTGCCCCCAGTGTCTGTGGACACTGGTAGCCCCCATGGCAGAAGATACATCAAGGCCTGTTGTGACGTGAGCCGTCCTCCTGTGGACCCACCACCTGTGGGGGGATTCATGGGGGCTGGTGCATTGTGTTCTGGGCAGCAGAACACTGCTTGGACTGCTGCCCCCGCGACCCAGAAAATGGAACAAGTGGAAGAAAATGAATGAATGAATGATATCCGTAATGTGAGTTCTCGGGGCACATGTTTGCGGTCTCCAAATAACACAAACTTTAGCACTTTTCAAATCATAGAAGCTCGATGTCTTAGTCTGCGCTTTCATTTGAGTCTAAAGTGGCCTGTAATCCGAGATTTATCCATAGTTTCGAGTAGATGAGGACGCCAGTGCGCATGTGCGGAGTCACAGTTTATTTCACTCTCAGCTCCCGGGACCCAAACATGAAACGCAAAGCTGTAAACTATGGATAAATCTTGGATTACAGGCCACTTTTGACTCAAACGAAAGTGTAGACTAAGACATTGAGCTTCTATGATTTGAAAAGTGCTAAAGTTTGTGTTATTTGGAGACCGCACGGGGCATATATTATATGCCGGGGCATATATTATATGCCCCGAGAATTTGCATTACGGATATCGTTAATCTAAAACATCTCTGGAAGTGCTCCATATGACACCAAAGTGCTATGAAGATTGAGTAAAACAACTTGTTTTATTACCGAAATAAGGCTCAGATTGTAAAAAATGTTAATTCTCCTTTAACAGCTACCTTGTACATTTTATTCAGCAGAGATCAGCAATTCCAGGGCTGAAATTATCCAACTGATTCAAGTGAAAGTCTATGAAGTTTAAAAACACAGTAGAGCACTTGACATCTGACATGACATCACAAGGTGGAACAGAGTGTTTTCCGAGAGAGAAGACAAGCCTAAATATGACGGATGTGTGTGTTAAACATGTGTGAATGAAACGAAACACACCTACGGGTATGTTTTATAAGATATTTCAGAAAATAGCATAATACGGGCCCATTAAACTAACATTAAACTATGGCAAAGATGATATTTGACATTAGCTACACTTACATTTTAATCTAGCAGGAGATCAAAGGACAGCAGGTGGTTGTTGGCAGAGCTGCTTGGTCATTTCTGATAAACTTCTATGTAATCACTGATGTTAGCCTGGTAATGTTCATTTGTTACGACCTAACGCCGAGACCTGAAAGCAAACATGACTAATCCAAAATGACAGGCCACTGACCTCCGATGACCCATGGATTCAGAAACACTGGTATTCTGTTTACTCACACTCTAAGACAAATTTGGGTATGAAGATATGTACAGGAAAATTTAGGGTTCCACTGTAGCATAGATACATTTGTCAAGTAAAGTTAAAGGGCCCATATTATGTTATTTTCTGATCTATAATGTTTTTACTCATCAATTATTTGGATAATGTCAGTCCTGGTCCCCAATCTTTATTGACCTAAAGGTAAGAGGTAGCTGTTAACTTGAAAAGTACCTCTTAATGTAAGTGGAAGTGGAACAGAGGATTTTGAGCTTGGGAGATGTAGACAGACTAGTAATGAATAAAGGATTACTCAAACATGTGCGAATGAAACAAAACACAACTCTATGTATGTTTGTATGTTTTGTATGTTTTTGTGGATGTAATAAGATAAGATAAGATAAGATATGCCTTTATTAGTCCCACAGTGTTGCAGTGCACAGATCAAGAACAGCAGGAAAATGTAGCATGCAATAAAACAAGATTATAAATAATGGCTTAAAATAATTTAAAAATAGACCTAAAAATAGACTCTCGAGTATAGCTGATAAATATTCTAATAAATATTATTAGATATTCTAATAAATATTATTAGAATAATAAGCTAATAAATATTCTAACACGTCTTAAAGCTCACAAGAGTCAATTTTGCATAATATATGACCTTGAAGGTTATAAGCTGTGTGCTCTGGTCTCAAACTCAGCTTTTTTGGCTGTTTACCATGTTGCCTCTTGATCTATTTCCCAAAAAGGCATTTTTGCATTTGACTTGGATAGGAAATAACTAAAGGTGTTGCCCACTAGAACACTGATTTACTAGTTACCAAAAGTACCAAAGTACCATAATTTCTTCCATAAACAACAAATTATTCTGTCTTATTCTGCATAAAAACTGCTAACCATGTAGTTTAGATCTGTACAAATATGTCTGAAATGTCATTCTTGTATTAGTTTGTCAGTTTATGTTTAAATATGCACTGCGTAACTTTTCTTGAAGAGGGTACGCCACAGGTCTCTGTGTAGATGCACTTAACTGTTCAGCTTGGAATGTTTCACAGTAGGGCATAAAACATATCTATCTCCATGGAGACAAGCAGGTCAAGGTACAGATCAGTTCGGTGGAGAGGTGATCCTGCTCACAGAAGAATGCATGTTCTTGAAGGTATTTCTGATCAATAAAATCACCCCTAATAAACCAACGGGTGAATTAGACTTTTAATGTCATACTGTGGAACATACAAAGCAAAGCCATAAGATCTCCCATCAGAAAAGTTACACAATCTACCAGAGTCTGTCAAACACTTCTCTGTGGATATGTCATTGCTCTGCCTGAAATGTCGCACACTATGACATGAAACAGATCTACCTTACCTTTACTAATTACAGTGGATTTAAAGCTCAAAAATACCTAATATAAAAATAAAAATATAAAAACAGACTGTGAATGGGGCTGCCTCTTCACAGATCTGACCTGTAACTTGGTCTGGTTTGGTCTCAGTGATGATAGGTTTAATACCAAACTGTGAAACATTCCAAACAAAGCAATAACTTCCATAGAGACAAGCATATGACGGGCCCTCCACCAGAAAAGTTACACAATGCACCAAGTCTTTTTGTCATCCTTATTTATTTATTTTAGCAATACTATTCTTTATTCTACTGGACTTAACTTGAACACAAAGAAAACCCAAACCCGTTCTGTAAACATGAGTCAAATGCAGGTCAAGACCAATCCTCCCCTTATTTTAGCCTGTATTTTGGCCCATATCTTTTGTATTCTGAACCTGCCAAGGACTCTCTGATTAGCCCTCAGAAGTGACTGCCGTGATGGATTTCAACCACAACAACATGTCTATTTCAGTGCCCATTGTTTGGTGTTCTATCATCACTGTCTACACACAAAGTCAACAGACATTCTCCTCTATACACTGTGCTAGGCTAACTAAAGAAAAGTGGTTCATGATGCTATTCAGGCATGTGCTTCCTGTCTCTCAACACGTGTCCTTCCACTGAACAAGGCTGCTCCACTCCCACCTTCCCCTCAGTCCAACAGAGAGTGGACAAACACATATAGTAGCCTTGTTTCAGTTGGCAGAGCTGATAAAAACTATGTGTTGTGTTTGATGGTAACTATGGAACTAGCATTTGGAGATTTCAAGAGTCAACTTTAATTTTTGGCCATTGGAGCTATCCTCCTATTATACAGGAACAAGACAGGTCTGTGAACAATATCACAGCATAGCAATTTCACTTATTATTATTATTGGCCTGATGATGGAATGTACTGGGATATTTCCTGTTCAATGACATAAAGGGCCCATATGACACTATTTTTCTTTTAATTCTATTCTATAATGTTTTCTCATCAAAAACATACCTGGAGTTATTTTTTGTTTCATTCACACGTTTAACACACAAACCCTGCATATTTAGGCTGAGTTCAACAGAAAACATACAGAAAACACTCTTCCACCTGATGGCATAGGGTAATACAGGAAGTGCTGCACTGTGTTTTTAAACTCCATATATCGTCACTAGAATCATCTGGATGATTTCAGGCATGGAATTGCCAATCTCCAGTGAACTAAAAGTAAAATGTAGCTGTTACCTTGAAAACTACAGTTTCATGACATTACAAGGTGGAACAGAGCATTTTGAACTTTGGAGATGATATAGCTAGGGAAGGGGGGAGGTTAATGGGGGGGTTAAGGGGGGGGGACATGTGTCCTCATTCCAAAATGGGGGAGAACTTTTGCCAAATCTGTATGCACGTTTATATAGAAAAAGAACTGACATATGAGAGACTGACTGAACACAGCAGAGCACACAAACACTACACAATGTTGCCATCTGCTCCTCATAAAGCCAGGACATTTATGACCAGTGTTACAAAGTGGAGTCTGGGCTTCCCCTGCTTTATCTCACTGCAGTTGTGTGTACAGCCCAGGACAGGTGACCAGCCCCTGCAGCACACCTTTCTTTATTATACTCACACATAATGGAAGAACCACATGATTACCAATGATAGCCTGTAATGACATGCTTTTTTTTAATTGAAATCATTACGTAAGGGTAAAAACAGTTTTATGTGTTGTAAACAACAAGCAATGTGTTTTGTCAGTGTAATTAACAGAGTAGATCCACCCTGGATTCAGACAGTGTTGGATCAGTTCCAGAGAACAAACTTAACAGCCCTACGCTGCATTACATGTCAGATCTGTGGAGAGTTGCCCTTATACACAGAAGGAAATATTGTATATTTGAGAAACAAAAGCACCAGTAATGAACAAATGCTAGATGAATATGTTCAATGTCATACCATGGAACATTCCAGGGAAAGTGATAACATCTCCATGGAGACAAGCAGGTAGCAGACCATAAACCAGAAAAGTTGCACAGTGTACCTTTAATAATACAAATACAGATTTTACATGAATATTCATGCAAGATAAAAGTACAAAGCATCATACTTGGAGTTTTGGTGGCTGTTGACAACCAAAGGCAGGATATCATCTCTCTGTGGCTTCAACTGTCTCCACAGGAGGAACCACCAAGACACTATAGCACAGCATTTGATCACGTACACATCATCAAAGACTTTGAACACATATATTGTTATGTTAAATGGAAACTTATTTTGCTGATCAAATAGAAAGTTGTAAAACCACACACTCTGCAAGAGGGCACCCCTACACTGGAGTGTATTTACAAAACACATGCGTTTCCTGTTACTCTGTGAGATAGATAATTAACACGAAAGGCGTAACGTGTCATCTCCAGTGCAACACAGACTTCAAAGTCCATAGAAAAACAATGTTCAGACATCAGTTTACTTAATCGGCGCCGTTGACATTTATGTTTAAACTTTTTGCAATAATTGTCTTGTTCTGGTGGTGTATGCAGCCAAAACTCACACACGATATTGTAATCCTTTTAGAGCATGAATGTCAATGCACTGCTTCTATTTCATTCAGAGAGGGGAGTTCTGTTTTTTGAAATGTCTCCAAGCCTCTAACAGAGGGAGGTCTAGAATGCACTTGGGTGGCATACTTCAAAACCTAGCAATTTCTGCTGTTTTACGAGGATGTAAATCACAGTGAGATGCGGACAGGAGGTTTTTGCATTCGTGGAAACTATGGAGACAAAAAGCCAGGCTTAACACAGATACCTTTGGGAGTCAGGGAATAGTCAATCAGTGACACTCGACACGGACAGCCACCTGTCTGTGTGAGGCTAAAGGTGCCTGCAAACACATACAGGAGCGCATTCAAATACAGCTTTAACAATATCATATTATATAAGAGGATTATTATGAACTGTGTGAGTTTGGCTATTCATTCAAGGTTTACAATTTAGGAAAAATCTGTACCATTGCCATAGCTAATCAAAGCTAAATATTTTATCTTTTGAATTCGAAGAAATCTGAGCCATGTGACTGAAACCCATGAATAGAATGTCAGTGTCACAGTGGGTTTGACTATGAACCAGGGGTTAGCCAGTTCATAGCTCGCCTGACCATACACTGTCACGGTACAGGGAGATATGGAAAGCTCATTCAGTGTAAAAAAAACAACAAAAACAAACAAAAACAAAGCAAGACTGGTTTGTGGTGACAATCCAAACTTTGGCCTTCAAACACAAAATAAAAACTGAAAGATGGTGGTACAGTTAAACAAAGGAACACTGATTGTTTAGACACTGGATCTAAATGGATCCAAGCAATAGGATAAAACTCAGTGATGTCACTGTTGAGAGCTTCTCTGAAGTGCCTCGTGCTGACACAGCTCCTTTGAAAACTCAGCCAATGTTATCCCACATTGAGGCTGTGGACTATTGTAAACCAGTGGCTTTTCCTTTACGCCTCTCACCCCTGCATGTCTACAAATGCAGGTCTACTATTACAATACTCCCTATTTATAGCTCCCTTTTCTTATTGAGCTATTAAACCTCCCACTATTGCTTATTCTACCACTTCCTGCCTGCAAAGGAAATGTGTGTTTGTGTATGTGGTTTTCTGACCTCTGTGGCCAGTCTGTTACCAAACTGCTGTTTATAGCAACAGGATTTTATGTTTCCAGGCTTTTGTGAGAGATGTTGTGTGTTAAAGAATAAAAGTGAAAGCAGAAAGATAGTTAAATATATAGTCACAGATGGCAGGATCTGGGCCTTTTCAAGGACCTGGTCACTGTCACAATAGTCATCTGTGCTTTATTAGAGTTCTGTTGGAGAAGTATGACTCAAGACATCTAGACTCTAGAGGAAGGTGCTTGACCAAATTTGTGTTTGAAAACACTATCCAGCTGTGTGAAGAATCCCTCAGTCGTCCAGGTAGAATCCATGGTAAAAGGAGAAATTCAATTTGTCAAGTTTTTTTTCGGATGAGCTGCGAAACGTTTTCGACCAAAAAACAACAACAACTTTGTCCAGTTGACAAATTGAATTTCTCCTTTTACCACTATCCAGCTGGTTAACTCATTGTTCAAAGCCCCTGTCACCAGAACTGTTGAGTAGTTTGCCCACAGTGTATTAATATGCGAATGGCCACACTGTAATTATTTGGTCCAATCTGTCTGATCAGGTGTGAAGATTAGCCAATAGGCACTGGTTCTGTTTCATTTATAAAGATTTCCTATTACATAAATGGTCCGAGATCATTTTGGGTAAGTGCTGAAATTGTGGTGTGACCTGAATAGATCTTTTAAAGCTCATACTCATATCCTGTATTTGTTTTGCTGTGGTTGATTGGCGATGCATATTATTACTATTTTTAAATCCAATCCATTTTTCTCTCAAACAGAAAACACTTTGTTCCATCTTGAGATATCACGTGGTAATACAGGAATGCTCCAATGTGTTTTTAAAACTCCAACTCACTAGAATCATTTGGATGATTTCAGCTCTGGAATTGCCTGTCTCGACTGAACTAAAAGCTGGTTAACTTGAAAACCAACATGTCATGACATCACAAGGTGGAACAGAGCATTTTGACCTATGAAGAGGACAGACTAATAATAAAGGGTTACTCAAACATGTATAAATGAAACAAAACACTACTCCGGCTATGTTTTTGAGGAGGTAACAGCATTATAACATAGCTTAACGCTCACAAGTAATACAGGACCTTTAGCTTGTCCCACTGTAAAAAGAGCATTGTGGAACTATGGAAATCCAAGTACCATTTGATTCATAATTTATAAACAATATATATTTCTATTAAACAATAGGGCAGCCAGGTCAGGTCCAGAGGTGTGAAAGCACCCATTATGGCCCTGAATAGCTCTGCTAACAACACTCCCACTGCATATTGAATAGGCTTACTTAACTAACAGAAACTGAAAACAAGTAGGTGTGATAGTTTCATAGTAATTTAATTGTAGTTAGCTTCTCCCTGCCGGCAGGTTTAAGCAGTGTCCACCAGCACTCTAGCCAGAACTGAAGAAGCAGCTTGGATGAGCTGCAAAACGTATTCAACCAAATAAATTTTTGTCCAGTTGACAAATTGAATTTCTCCTTTTGCCATAATGTATAAAGTAAAACAGGCTCCATCAAAGTCAGCACATTATATTCAGTTTAAATATATTCTCAAATTAGTATCAACATAACTGTTATACAGCTGAGCGTGCTACATTAATCTGCCTCTGACTGTGTTTAAGAAACTAGAGTCCACCTTTCTTCAAGGCTATTATCAAAGGAAAGGCCGACGGTGACTGAACATCCTGTTTTGGAGCATAAACACGCTGCACTTTCCTCCCAGTGCTGGAAAAACATTCTAGACTGGTCTGGGACTGGTTTAAGGAAATAGTCTCCATGGTGCACTGTGAGGCTTTGAATGCACTCTAAAGGAGCCTACTTGAGGTGACAGGTGCTTTGAGCTGTTGGACGGACTTGAGAGTCCGCTCTGACGTGAGGGTCTGTCTGAGCTGGAAATCCCTGGGCAGACTGGGCTGACATCATCTCCTCTGCTCACTCAAAGGTCAGTCCATACACGAGGCCATGTTTCCTCTGCTTTTGTTTGGACCAGCGTACAAGGGAATGACACAATTAGGCTGGTAAACTCATTGACCGGTCATTTTGAAAGCAAGGCTGTGGATTATAGTTTCAGTATTAGATCATTATTATACCGTATATTATTGATATAGACAGTTTACCAGTGGCTCAGGTGTGGCGGGTTGCCAGTTCACACCTCACCCCTCTTGCCGGTCAATCTCACTTTCAATTCAAATCCACTAAACCACAAAATACACAACCATCTTTTTTATTTTAAAGGGCTCATATTACAGTATTTTCTGATCTATGCTATAATATAATATTACTTCTTTATCAAAACATACTGAATCTGGAGTGTTTTGTTTCATTCACACATGTTTAACACACAAACCCTACATATTTAAGCTGAGTTCTTCTCTCAAACAGAAAACACTGTTCTGTTATGTGGTAATATAGGAAGTGCTCCACTGTGGTTTTAAACTCCATACACCTTCACTAACATCATGTGTATGATTCCAGCCCTGGAATGGCCTATCTCTACCAAACTACAGGTAAAAGGTAGCTGTTAACATGAAAACTACCGCTTCATGACATCAAAGGGTGAAAAAAGGGAGTATTTTGAGCTTTGGAGATGTAGACAGACTAACAAACCACACATAATAAACCAGGATTACTCAAATGTGTGAATGAAACAAAACACATCTCCAGGTATGATGAGGTAACAACATCCTAACAGATCAGAAAAAAGTGTAAGCTGGGCCCTTAAATGTGCATAGAAAAAAATATATAATAATAGTAAGCATGAGTAATCACTACTGTTATTGTTTTTTTTGCCCTGCTTTTTGAAGTTTCAAGCTTTTTGAACTTGAGATACAACATGCTTTCATGTTGTCCTTACTAATCTATTTACTAGACTTATTTCTGGCTCAAACCCTCAAAAGACATTTAGCGTTCACATGCCAGTTTCAGTGCTATCCTTCTTATCAAACTGTTAAACATGGAAAGAATGCTGGACAGGAGAATGTAATAGCGTCTCTAAGTGCTTTTAATGTAGCTTTGATTGTTGATTATATTTAGAGTTCTTGATGGCAAACAGTTGTAAGTGGGCTATCCGAGCTCTCTTGATCAAAGCTGGCCCAAACAGATACTTGTAATGTACAGTGATGGGAAGAATACTTTGAAAACGTATTGAGTTATAGAATACAGAATACCTGCATTAAAATGTATTTTTATACAATACTTGGGCTAACCAGTGTACTGTATTCTGAAAACTTTTACATCGATTTACCACCACAAGAGCAGTGATTTCTATTTTTCTCATGGATTCTGTGCAGTTTAAACTTGTGTAACTTTTCAGGTGGATGGTCCATCACCTGCTTGTTTTTATGGATATGACATTGCTCTGCCTGGAATCTTAAACAGCTCACATTACCTTACATTTCCCCAAAAAAAACATGCATTCTGACTGAGTGGGGTTGCCTCTAGTCTCCACAGATCTGACTTGTGACTTGGTCTGGTTTGGTCTCGTTACAGATAGAAAGGTTTAATACCATACAGTGAAACAAAGCGATAACATTTTCATGGAGAAAACACCCTACTGAAATACATACTGAAATGTATTCCTTTGATTTTAAAAACTATTCTAAATACCCCCAAACAAAAGAGTAACTGTACCAGATAACAGTTGCTCCAAATTTGTAATCAGAGTACATATTCTACTTCCCAACACTTCCTAACCCACTGTCTTCAGGAAATCAAATCCTGGTTCTCCTCCAGCTTTCTAAAACTAAACAGCAATAAAACTGAAGTCTTACTAATTGGCACCAAATCTACACTAAACAAAATAGACAGCCTTTCGATCACTGTTGATAACTCCTCCATCTCTCCCTCCCCTTAGGTAAAGAGCCTGGGTGTCATCCTGGACAGCACTCCCTCATTCCAGTAACACATCAACAATATCACACGCACTGCCTACTTCCACCTCAGAAATATCAACCGTCTCCGTCCTTCACTCACCCCTCACACAGCCCCCATTCTTCTCAATAGCCTGGTCACCTCACGTCTTGAATACTGCAATTCCCTGCTGTATGGGCTCCCCCAAAAAACTATTCATAAACCACAACTTCTCCAAAACTCTGCTGCCCGGATCATCACCAGAACTCCCTCTATTCACCACATCACCCCGGTCCTGCAGCAGCTTCACTGGCTCCCCATCCACTATCGTATTCAGTTAAAAATCCTACTCCTCACATTCAAGTCCATCCATAACCTGGCTCCTACTCATCTCACAGAACTCCTTCATGTCACCACACACACCCGCTCACTCAGGTCCTCCTCCTCCATCCACCTCACAGTCCCTTCCGCTCGTCTCAGCACCATGGGGAGCAGGGCCTTCAGCCGCTGTGCTCCCCATCTATGGAACTCGCTCCCCCCAGACCTTCGTAACGTTCAATCACTACCAATTTTTAAATCCAGACTCAAGACCCATCTTTTCAAAATAGCTTACCCCACTTAATCATCCATCTCCCTGCTGACTGTTTTATTTTACTTGTCTTGTATTGCATTGTCCATTCTCTTTGTTTTGTTTTGTATATACTGCCTGGTTTTAATTGATTGTCTTTGTGCGGTGTCCTTGAGTGTCTAGAAACATTATTATTATTATTATTATTACTACTACTGATAATGTAGAGAAACAACACAACACTGTGCAATTTGCAAATTTATTTCATTCTGTTAGAAGAGAGGCTGTACATTCTTGCTCCTTCACAAACATTTCATAAAAAACGGATCCTTAGAAAAATATACACTGAAATTAGAACTGAAAAACAGAAGATTCAGTGTTTTCGTTCAAATATACACTTTGCATATTAAGAAACTACAAAAAAGGTCATACATCGTGGTTTTCTCAAAGGCTAGATTCTTGAAATGGTAATGCAAGCATCCAGAAGAAGGCACTGCCATTTAGTTATTACTGTCCTTTTTTAAAGCTTATCAAGTCTACATTCAGCAAAGTCAGATTCTCTTGTGCGCACAAAAATAGAAAAAAAAAATGGACAGAAGGGTCAAGTGTATAAGACGCTTCTCTCTCTCTCTCTCTCTCTCTCTTTTTTTTACCCATCATTCAACTGAGGAGAGCCTACATACACTACAGTACAACTACAAATCTAACATTAGCCAGCTCCGGAAAGGTCATCAGGTCACAGAGACAGTGGGGGCTGGTGTGTTTTTTGTTTTTTTTTCTTAAGACTAACCCTCACTTTCCTGCTCCTGAGTTAAGCTGAACACCCAATTTAAAAAAGAACTAATATCACTGACTGCTTTTGATTTAAACAGTAAGAATGTTTAAAGTCTACACCTCTCCACGACATACCAAATCCTTCTCAAAATCACTTGTCCAACAGTCCTTTCACTTTTTATTCTTCTGTTCCTTATAGTTTGCGTTCAGGTTCTAAAGTTTAATGTCATATTTTCAGATGGAGGGCACAGGTCTGTATCACTGGTTTTGCAAAAAATATCCAAACGTTTGATCTACAAATGCTGAACAACTATCATTCGTTAGAGACAAAACTTAATTTTTTCTCAAATCAATAGGGTCTTTCGCTCTCAAACCTATTCATCTCATTTAACGTACTTTCTACTCATACCAATCATGCCTTCGGGATTGAATAATAGGCATTGTGAAAAAGTTATTTCACTTTTGTCTTTTTAATACTAACAGATAAGATGTTGAACATTGTACTTATATGAAAGAAAACAGGTTTATTAACCATAAACCAGATTAACAAGTCTGCAATCTGACAGTTAAACAGCACTTTCCACCATAGAAATCTGACCTGACCTCCAGCTCAGTTTCAGCCTTGTGAACGCAAACTATTTTTTTGTCATCACAAACTTAAATGCATTCTTTAACTTGCATAACCTTCTTTCTTCAGTCTTTTACAGTATTCTATAAAATGTTCAGTTTCTTTCAATCTGGTCAAGATCCAACTCTCCTCCCAGCTGAAAAATGTCTCTCTGGGTGGCGCACTCATCCTTCCAGAGGGCGTGCGCTTCATTGTCCACTACATCAGGGGAGTGGGAGCGGGAGTCCACGCTACAGGCTGAGTCGCTGTCCTCCTCGTACGACAGGTCCTCACTCTCCTCCTGTCGTGGCTCCAGTCTCGACTCGCAGGCAGGTTTGAAGTCCGGAGTCGGACGGGTGTCGAAAGACAGGAGAGGGAAAGGATCTGGTGCAGAGAAGCCAGGGCAGCTCAAGCTCTGAAAGGTCTGGAGATTCTGCAAAATAATAGAAAACATGAAATGTTTATTGTGATGAAGATTATTTATCTTAAAAGGTGCATTGTGTAACTTTGTCTGGAATGTTTCACAGTATGGTATTTAGCTTGTTTATCTTCATGGAGACCAAACCAGACCAAGTTACAGGTCAGACCTGTGGAAAGGCCTGGTCACTGTCAGAATGCCTGTTTTGTTGGCATTTTTCTGTAAAATCATCAGTAATTGAATAAATGTAAGGTAGATTAGATTAGATTAGATTAAGCCTTTATTTGGTCTCACACACAGTGACGCACAGGAGAAATTTGACTTCTGCATTTGACCCATCCTTTTTTTCAGGAGCAGTGAGCAGCCATCTTTCGGCGCCCAGGGGGCAGTACCGTGAAGGGTCTTGCCCAAGGACCCACACTGGCTTGCTCATTGCCGGGGAAGGTTTGAACCCAGGTCCCCCCGGGGGAAAGTCAGTGACTTACCAGTTGAGCTAACCAGCAAGGTAAAGCTGTGTAATGTCATACTGTGGAACATTCTAAGCAGAGCAATGGTATATCCATAGAAATAGGTTTTCAGGTTCTAAATTCTGATCAGTGAAAAAGCTGAAGAAAACAGTTATACTGGAGATAAACTTCACAATTCTGCCAGTTTTATCCACCCACATCATAAAATTGACATAGTATAAAGCTGATATAATTTTAGTCAGAATTAAACACCTCGAATTTGGCAGTGTGGTTATGCATTGCAGAGGCTCTCAACCTTTTTTAGTTGTGACCCCCATAAAAAGAACAGTTGGCCACTCATATTGGTGGTTTTCAGATTCTACAATGTGATGATATCATACACTCAAATGGGGGGCAGGGACCAGATTTACCTATTGATTACATTGTACTTTCATGACAAATATCTAAAGTGAATTTTAAAAAATGCTGAACCTGATCATTTCTATTAGTGACTAGACCCAAGAACTCGCTGTATTACAAGAAAAAACTGCAATTTAATAATAGTAATAATTTTATTTTGTATTAAAAATGTTTAGCCTCTAGAATGATTTGACATTATCTGAAACCCACCAACTGGACAAAGAATCCTAGATTAGCATATAGTGCAGTATAGTAATTGGCAGCAGCAAGTAAGATTTTGCAAAGCATGCCAAATCAAATTAAGAGCAGCAAACACACACATAAGCATATCAGCCTGTCTATGTTTTAGTAAGATAGTGTCAAACCAAACAATGAGCAGGAACTTGTACTACAGCAGAGAATAGCGTACTGGGCAGACACTAGCAAGTTCCCTTCACAAACAATGCGAGTCCAAACTGAACACAGGAAATCTCAATAAATCCTGAGCAGTAAATGTAACTCAGGAGCAAACAACTGGGAGAATGATGGAAATGTTGATGTTTGTGAAGATTATACTGGATAACAAGACTATGCACATCAAGTAGCAATAACAGCAACTAAATTATTGTAACTGTAGTATTTTCTGGTTTCATGAAAACAGCTGATGGATACAACGTCTCAACTGACCATGGCCAAAACACAGATTTAAATCTAAGTGGTTCTAACTAAAATCAGGTGGAAGAGCATATTGTGGGTAATTTGGTTAGCTGGCAATCGAAAGGGTAGTAATATGACTGGAGCAGTTGCCAAAGACTTTGAGAGAATTGGAATAACTCAGAAAATAATAAAACAATCCCAGTTGCACATAGCTACATGCTTTACCACTGGATCACATATGAACCCATTTTATCATAAATATAACTAATGGGACTGTAAATGCTGACAGATTTGTCATGGCAAACGTGAACTCTTGGCTTTCCAAAATGTCAGTTTGAGATTGAGTTTCACTTGGGCAGCAGAAAGGCAGCTTAGCGTTCCACACATGTAAACACGCAGGCCCACTGTTTATGACTCCGCCATGTTGCAACCAAAAAACATGCCCCCACAAAACCGCAAAAGCTATCGAGTTCCTCTTTTCCGGTTATTTATCACCAGATACCCTACAAGCATCCGTGTTTGCATTCAACTTTCACTACTACCGGTGAGATGTTTCATAATGCAACACTGACAATTGGACCAAATGTGTGAATGCCTCTTGGAGCATGTGCCAGGCTCTCCACACTTGACCTTTGTATTTCCGAGGAGCTTGTCTTTTCTTTTCTTTTCATGCTACATTTCTGTCCACAGACAAAAGTGCACGATGGAGGGAAAGGGTTAATGATCTCTGGAGTGGCCCGACAGCAGATGTTGGGAGCATGGAGGTGAATAGAGATGAGGTCTGCTCTATGCAAGCCAGGGCTTACATGACGGACAACGCTAATGTTCCTTAGCATGTGTTCGGACATAGCTTTTCCTGTTACAATGAACTGGGTGTATCCCAGTTTGTGAGTGCTCTCAATGACTGACTCAATCTTTTTTCCACTATAACGGCAAGCGAAAAGGGGGAAAAGTCCAGAGTTTTGGCAGTCTCACTTGGATGCATTAACTTTACATATAAGCGGCTTAATCATTCTTCTATGGGCACCAGGGCTGGAGGTGATTTGCAGGAGTTACCCAACTGAAGTGGAAAAGGGGATTTCAGAGTACTTATCCTAGTCCCTATGTTTAACCCTATGTATTACTCCTACTACTAATTATCACGGCAGACGGATAGGGAGCAAGGGGGAGGAGGAAGTGTGCTTTCTAAAATAAACTAGTGCAAGGCTTGGGCTGAGGGGACAGGGTGTACCCTGCTCTGGAGCTTTACTCTTCAGAGCATGTAGAAGAAGTCCCAGATGACAAGCATCTTTCCACACACACTCAACATGATCTGATGATGTTATGAACTGGTGAGCACTACACAAATACTTTTCCATCCAAAACATTTGTATATGTGTACAGTACACAATATAATCAACAGTTTTCTCTAAAGTATGTTATAGTGGATTCCAAATACTTGCATGTGAAATGTTCATAGCAGGTTCATCTGTCAAGCAACAGGAAAATCAGTTTTCTATATTCATAGGAACATCCTGCTAAATACGAACACACGTGTAAGCCACATATTTAAAGTACTACAGTATTTGTGTCTAAATGCACCTCAGGGTATGCTCTGCACAAATTTTCAACAGCTCAAACTATTCCAGTATATTTAATACGTAGTGTAGCACCAACCATTGTACGGAGCTCAGATGTACCCAGAGCCTTGGGGGAAGGTGACGCAGATAAACAAGAGTCTGGGTGAATTATCACAGGTAAAATGTGTGAGTGCATGCGAGCAGTGAGTGACGCACACAGTGCACACCTCTGGACATGTTGTAGCATGTCTCTACACAGACTCTGTACCTCAGGACACCCACATAGGTGTTCCCACAAGCCTTTGGGGCTCACAGCTCAGCTATGATCACCATGACTGCCATGCCAGGAATGAAGTGAGATGGAGAGAGGAGGGGAGAGCCTAAGAGGAGGTCTTCATAAAGGAGTTGTGTGTTTGTGTACAAATAATAGCCTCATTCTTCACTGCATACTTGTTAATACTCTCACACATGCACAGATACGCTGCAACAGTTTGCCACCTTTGCTACGCTACTTAAAATGGATGTCAAGTTGGCACAGGTGGTCACTGCCCAACCAGAGTCGGTCACCTTACCAAGTGAATGTGCTAAGCTGCACATTTCTGTTGTTTATTTGCAAATGTCTTTTTAAAATATAGTTTCTGGAATATTCAATAGCACCACTATGTTTCAAATAGAGAAAGAATCAAATATACATTTATTACACCACTGTTGTGTATACTGTACACTTTACATTGACTGAGCTGTTGCTGTGTAATTAGCAACCAAGTAATCCAAAAAGTAAGATGTGTGTGAACAGTCATTATTCAAGTGACCTTGTTTATCTACTGGACAAATCAAAACATAGGACAACAAAACAACAACTGAATGGAGGGAGGGAGAGAGAGAGGAGGGCAGCTGGGGATAGAGATGAGCCACTGACACACATCTAACTGGAGGGCCATCTGAGGCATTCTGGGGTTGGTCTCTGTAAATCCCCTTGGAAGCCTGGGTCTTGCTGATTAGCACGATATGCATGTGCAGAATTCACAGCCGCTCCATTGACGTGCAGGAGAATCTGGAGACAGAGTTAGAGCAGGCCTCACTGAAGGCGTGATACGTGTGAACCGTCATGAGCTCTCACCCTAAACCTGTGACACTCTACAACACACTGTGGCAAATACTGTATCTGCACTTCAGCTGTACTTTAGCCTCTATTACTCATTAACACACATTTCATTTAGGTGAAGAAGGGTGAAAGCTGAGCAGGTGAGCCCATTGATTGATTGATTGATTGACTGATTGATTAGGAGTCAAATCAAAGATACATTTCTGTAGTAGTGAAAGTGGCTAAAATACCCACATTTGTATGTTAAAAGAAGAAAGCAGCATTTCCGTTGATGATCATGAATTCTTTCCCTAAGCGATACTGTACGATACTGCTACGTGCCAGTCCTATTTTCCACATTATTATTGCATTCTCTACCAGCATGTCAGTCAGGTACAGGCACTCCCTTGGCTTTTACCTGATACCCAAGGAATCTTCACTTCCTCTGAGTAGATAGAAATCTGCTAAATGTTGCACCTAACAATGGTGGGGCATTTAAGGTTAGCATAGCAGGTATTAGTTGCTTATCTGGGCATGCAACTTTTGTTTATTTATTTAATTTAAGATAAATATAAATTACTTCTAAAATGTGTAGATTAAAACTGGCTGCATCTTGTGGGTCAAAGTATACTTTAAGTGGGTCTCAACTGGAACCGCAAAACTAATTGATGGTGTGTTTTGATATTGATTATATCAGTCTATGTGACTCTGTGATCTTATGTAATATTATTGAAAATCCTTTAAATCTTGCCCTGGAAACTTACTCACAATAGAATTAATTGTAACTAAGCTGTGCATTTTTAATTATAGAAAAAGAAACAGCTTCTCAGGCATGTTTACATTGTCAGCTTATGCCTTTTTGTAGTATAGCTTTTCCTAGAAGTACTAGAATTTACTCAAAATTTAAAAACGTGTTTGTTGTGTTGTTGTGACTCAATGGCTCTCTACCTACCTATTGTCTGAGAAACATTGGACCCAGTGCTAGTGAATGTTAATGTGATATGAGGGCAGCCCTCGCATAGCATCATGTCATCACCTCCTGCAGGTACAAAAGCATGTGCAAGTAAACACAGATGGTAAGGCTTTTAACCTCACGCGATTGTATGATGAAAAAATAAAACTCGAGTGTCTGTGTAGATGACAAGCTAGCTAGACTAAATACTACAATGTCCTTGAAAAGCGCCTTCCTAGAGGCAAAAGTACAGTTGCATGTGCGCTTTTATGTAGTATGTATGATGAGCGGGCGTGATTTTTTTCCTCTCTTAGCAGCTGGCATGAATAGAGGAAACATGCTCGCTAGGCTCCATTACCAAAGCCTTGTTGATCCAACTCTGGCCAGGTCCTCGGGGTGACTGAATGGGAACACAATCCTTCTGGAAAAGGGAAGGGAGGGGATAAATGGAAGGGGCTTTCTAAAAGAGAACTGGAAAATGGCGGCTTTTTCCGTGACAGGAGGTATCACAGAGGAAGAATTTAGCATTTGCTTTGGGAGATAAATCAGATGTGCACTGGGGACAGAGGAGAAGAGTCTAAAAACAGAATTATATTTCCTGAGCAGTTTTTTTTTAATGATTCAGTAGTTCTCTTGGGAGGGGGGGTGGATCTGCTATAAATCCTATCTGCTCCAAAACATTAGAAAGAGATTCCTAAAAATAATACTAGAATACTATTTTGGGTTGGGTCATTAATAATGTACTACCATACCTCCCCCATCCTCACACAAAAGCAAACCTAGTAAGGAAGAAGAATGAAACAAATGCTAATGCTGTAAATACAACTGTTTAGTCTAATGGTCAGACAAGGGCTTGAACTTTTGGACGTCCAGTTTACACAACAGGGCAAATGAAATGATAACCGGAGGTAGGCTTGCTCAAGCGAAGAGCCAGGCAGCGTGACCGAACATGAGGAATGCTTCTTTAGTGAGCACCACTCCCTGAGCTGGAGGCCTGAGATCACTTAGTTCCAAATCTCCCCTCTGACGGCCCAGGAAACCTAATTTTCCTTCATTTAATCCTGATCAGAAGCAGAGATGGCCTCAGTGTTGTGAAGGTGAACAGAGCAATGTTTGTTTGTCCAGAGAGAGGACATTTAGTTTAAAAGAGGAAGATTTCAAATGCCATGAAGCCGATTTATGTTTAATCAGCAACAAATGTAATACTTAGTTAAGATTTATACATTTGAGCAGCTGGCTCACGGTGTGCCTATGCACATGACTAACCTGAGTCATTTTGGCCAGGTCCAGAGAGGGCCTCTGCTCCTGGGCGTCCTCTGGCCTCCTGCGCTTCATGCCAATCTTCTGATCGATGACACAGGGCTGGGACCTGCTGCGGGACAAGCAACCCTTCCCTGGGGACCTCTGTACAACCCGCCTCCCTAGCTCTGGAGTAGAGTCTGGAGAGCTGGCCTCAGATGCCTCCTCTCTCTGGAGCTCAGGCCGGCTAATCTGCTCATGAGACAGGGAGAGGGGCCGGAGGAAGTGCTGGTGCCAGGAGTGCTGATGATGCGATGGGGGAGATGTGGGGGACACGGGGGAGGCTGTGAACTGGTGATGGAGAGGCAGGCGCTGGGTGAAGAGAGGCAGGTCCAGTGGTCCGTCTAAGGGCAGACTGCAGCGTGAGGGCAAGCTGAAACTGGAGCTGCGCTGCATGGCAGGCAGAGTACTCCCTGAGTGAGCACTTCCCCCACGGACACTGCCCCCACTGTGACACCTCCTTTTCTCCACTGTTGTCCACACTCTGGAGCCCTGTGGCCTCCAACATGACCGGAAACCCCCAAACTCATCAGAGAAGGACAGGGAGCGACATTGGCGCTTGCTGGGTGGAGCAGCAGGAGCCTGGTTGGGAGCGGTAGTGGTGTTCAGACACAGGGGGCCGGTCTTGATGCTGTCCCCCAGGCTCAGGTCTCTGATCAGGCTGGTGATGGCAGTGGAGGAGCCTGGCTCTTTGGCCCAGGGGTGGCCGCTCTGTGCAGGCAGTATGTCCCATAGGCTTTCCAAACTGGACCCCGACTGGCAGGGAGCTCCCTGCTGGAGGGTGCATCCCCGACCCATGTCCAGCCACCTGTCTGCTTCTGCAACAAAATACACTCCATATTCAGATTCTAGTAGGAACTGTACCAGTGTCTATTAAGAAATACAACATAAAGACAATATATTTCAGTTCTTTTCTTGTTGTAGTCAACAACACTGCTGATTAAGTAACTGGAAACTATGGTCACACGTCACAGTATTCACACTATGCAGTGGTGGCACTGTAATGTTGCTCCAAGTCCCTCACAGAAATGAACTGCAGCATTGACCTGTATTTGCACAGCCATGTCTTTTAACACAGGGGGTAATTACTGCAACACAAACTGAGCCAAAGGGAAATTGTTGACATAGGCAACAGCATATTCAATTACAGTTTGCCTCCCGTGAGAGCCCTGTGCAACGTTGTGTGAAGGCAGGTGCACTCTGATCATAAGAGGGGGATGAGAGACACACACCCAAAGAGAAAGTGGACAAGCAGATAAACAGTGAAACCTGATGAGACCCAATATAGCAGGAAATATGCCATTCATTTAACATGGACCGCAGACAGAACCATGGATGCACCCGACATAAGTAAAAAGAGACCAAGAAGAAAGAACCTACCCACAGTTCCACAGGAGAAGAGGGTGGTCCCTCTGCTCATGGTGTGGAGCTCACGCTGCAAGTGAGTAAAAGGAGGCTCAGTCAAACAGTACCAAATATACTGTACATATAAGTAGAAGTATATATTTTATATATATATACTAAATCTTTAACCGATTGTGGTCTGTGAGTTGTATGATGTGGGGAAGGACCATGGGCAGGATCCAGACTACCGGGGAGCGGACATTGCGTTTGTTTTTGTGGCTCCACACTTCCTGATTTTGCTTCCAAATAATCTCAAATGCAAATAGCTGTGAGAAAAGTAACTTTCACTTACTGTAATGACAGATATAGAAATAGATATAGAAAATAAGGTAGTAGGAGGGGCATTATGTAAATACAGAAATATGCAATTATTAATTATGAAATGTTTATTATTAAACCCTATAAAATCTACCAGTTTACTACAGTATTAGAAGATTTTTCCTTACTTTTAGTATTTAATTTTTTACCTTTAGTGAAGATTTAGTCACATATTTCTTTTTAGTTTTAGTCTAGTATTAGCAGAAGAAAATGTCCATATAGTTTTAGTCAACCAGAAAATATATTTTAACCATGATTAATTGCATTGCGTCGTTTCATGTGACACATGTACAGAAATGTGATTTATGGTCTGGATTGGGAGACTGGGATTGTTTATTGTTGAAAATATTTTAGTCATCAAAATAAAGACTGATTTGATATGAATGTCCACAATAATCCATTGATGTACTATAAAGGAACATAACTTGACACCTCCAGCTATCTTTAGTGAACAAAGGTTTGCTTTTCTCATATGTCTCCTGCCTTCTAACCTGACAGTAGCTCCTCTCAGCTTACGTCTTACAGCTGGGTGTTGACTGTCTGCTCAAGAACAAAAATACTGACATTCAATGCACTGACTCACCTTAGGTCATTACCACAACAACAAATGTTTCCTCTGTTACCAGACTTTGAACTTGCAAACTGGGTTATGCCAACACAATAAACTCTATCAATTTGTCATAAAATGGCAGCTTTGTGTTTAACTTTTAAATAAAGTTATTAAAGATAGTTAATGATGGACTTCATATGACTGATAATTTTGTAAATTCAATAGGATAGATAGCAGGTCAAGTTGTTCATTTGGATCCTGTTTTAGCACTTTTAACAGGTAAGCCAGCTTACCAGAAATTTGGGGAATTGTACTTTACCCTATTTTTAATGATTTTGTTGGTAGGCCTATCTAATCACACAAAACCGAACAATGTGTCTCTGGCAGGTTTAAAAAATAATAATTTATAGCTTAGCATAGCCAGTCAAAGTTCACATATTTGTTCTCACCAGCAGTCTCTCCTTGTTCTTGGACCTTACATCATTGACACCCTTCTTCTTTTCCAGTGTTTTTGAGAAGATGATCACCATGTCTGCTCCAGGCAGGTCAGGTGCAGGAGAAGCCCATGGGCAGCCATCTTAGACGAGAGGAGTTGAGAGGAAATGGTGCATTTGAGCAGAGCAGATGACAGGTTGGTGGCCTCCCATCTGCAGAGTTGGCCTCAAATGCTGACGGAGAGTCACAGTTCAACCAATGCGTGACTGAAAAACACACACATATATTATCAGTGACATGAGTAAGCACATTTGGGTAGTTTCAAAAAGACGTGCTAATAAGAAACTAAAAATTATATAAATATATTTAGAACTAAAAATGCTAAATCAGCATTGAACATTTTAAAGTTTAAGTTGCACTATTAAAAGGGCCTATATTACACTATATTCTGCTCTATGTTATAATGTTGCTCCATCAAAACGCACACATTAACACACAAACTCTGCATATTTAGGTTAGGGTTGAGTTCTTTCAAAGAGAAAACACACTTTTCCACCTTCTGATGTCATGTGGTTATACAGCAAGTGCTTCACTGTGTTTTTAATCTCTATACAGCTTCTCTAGAATCATTTGGATAATTTCAGCCCTGGAATTACCCATTTCTACTGAACTAAAGGTAGCTGTTAACTTCAAAACTACTATTTCACATCTCAAGGTGGAACAGAGCATTTTGAGCTTTGGAGATGTAGACAGACTAATAATAAAGGATTACTCAACCATGTGTGAATGAAACAAAACACAACTCCGAGTATATTTCAGAAGGTAACATCATTCTAACATGGCTTAAAGCTCACAGGAATCAGTTTTGCATAATATAAGACCTTTAATATTATACTCCTAAAATTCGACCTTCTAACTTAGATATAAGGGGCCAGAGTCTAAAAAATAATAGTAAATCAAATGTTTGACACTTTGGCTCTTTACAACTTGTATATACCATCTTGGCTAAAACCCTTCTACACACTAATGCAAAAAGTGCAAGCTAATGTGTTTATCCATTACAGTCAGCAGAAGCCACAGAACTTATGGGAACCCTGGTAGGAAGGCAGAGCAGTGTTTAGTTCGTCCTGGAAAAGACATCCATCACATCATATGAGTGCAGATGTGGCTAGCAAAACATGAATAGAAATGGAGCGTAGGCCTATAGGGAGAGGCAGCTGCGTCATTCACTACTTGTGGCTGAAAAGAAAGGATGAAGCCTCGACAGTAGCAGTAAACAAAAACGATTTAAACACTCTGAGGGTAGGATTAAATTTGAGGCAGATGGCCCATATGGGGCAAACATGTCCAGACATGTCTTTTAGTGTAGAAGATTCTGCCCCATGATAACTGTACAGTGTAAATAAATAACCAGGTTCAGTATGGCTGCACAGTATAGCCAACTGCAAACTTACTGTTGAAGTAATAACACATGTAGGCATACAACATAGCAACAAAGAAAATTAGGGTATCGAGTTAAGAATATAAAAATGTGACTATTTACACCATAGGCAAATAAGAAGCTTATGTGCTTCTTACTTGCAGTGCTGACGTGACCATATGGAAGTCCATGCTTTTTAGTTGACACAGTTTTTGGAAAACACAATTTTCTGTTCCAATTTAAAGGTGTTCTATGCAACTTTTTTGGTGGAGGGCCTGCTTGTCTCCAGGGAGATGTTATTGCTTTTTCTGGAATAACAGGTGCTTTTATTGCTCAAAAACACCTTCTTGTGAGTGTTGTCACCTAGTCACAGATTTAAATTGTAACTTGGCCTGGTGGGCGTCGCCTGCTTGTCTCCATGGAGATAATAATGCTGTGTTTAATGCTGTGAGGTGGAACATTCCAGGCAATGCAATAACATCCCCATTTAGCAGAGTTCAGACTGTTTCTCATTACATAGGCCTCCCTTATGTTTGGTAACTTTTTTTTAATCCCAAACCTATGCTAAATGCAGAAGTTTCCCTGCAACCTTGATCCTGAACTTAAATCCTTAATTAGTGAACCACCAAACACAGTGACCAATTAGAGAGCCCCTTTGTGGTGCACATCCTTCAATCTGCTGCAAGCTAATGACAGCTTTCTGCAGTGGAGCAACACGTGAGGCTAATGCATCTTCCAGACGGACTATGTTACCCTACCCATGTAACATGTGGCTTGATGTTAAGTTGGGGTGGTTACACTTATATAATGTCCCTTGGAGAGTACGCAGAGCTCTTGAGTACGTTTTGTGGTCTCATAGCACATGACGAAAGGAGGAACAGTTGTACAAAAATGGATAAAGAAACACAATACTTCTCTTAAATGCACTTTTAGTTCAACATTATTTTCAATCCCTTCTGCTTTTTAACCCCATGACAACTATAAATGTTTTGTGTAGGCCTGCCCCCAAACCAAACGCTAGCATATGACTCCCATTATCTCCATTTATCCCAGGGAAGTCAGTGGAGCACGACCGGGCCTCTGCTAGTACCGCTGCTGGTTGGTGGGGACTCGAATCATGATGCTATATTCACATCGCTTTGTGGATGAGTTTTGACACTGACCAATAGACAAAGCAATAGACAAAGCAATAGACAAGTGTATCCATGCAGCAGAGTAAAGGGGGGGGGGGTTGAGGGGCACACAGCGGGTACATGCAAAGCCACCTCGTACTCCTGACCGATGCAATTAGGAAGTGTGACATGTTCTATTAAGGGCCAGAACACAAACTAGCAAGTGTGAATGAAGCTGCGTACATGCGTTTAAAGTGCACGCATGCTAACCTGTTCTTGTGTGTGCTGCCTGGTAAGCACGAGGTCATGGGAGAGGGCAGAGTGAGTGCGAATTCAACCCCGCAGCCATGCTTACTTAATGAAGCAGCTCGACGCGATGGGGGTAACCAGAGCTTAATGGGCAGAAAGAAAAAAGAAAAAAGAGGGAGAGAACTGGAGTGCACTTGTGTTGAGTGTTCTACTGATCAGATTTTAACTACTCAAAATGAGTTTACTCTGGCGGCTAGGTTTCACTGTTTGCAGAAGATGGAAGATAGAAAGTCCACAGACAAGTCAATCTGCATGAGCCTGGGACACATTTGCCTTTTGTTTGACAGGCATCACACTTAGAATTAGATCATGCTACCTTAAATATCTTGTTCAGCAAAACATGAGTTCTTGCCTAACCGTCTGGGAATCACCTAATGTCATTTCTGCCAGCACATATGAGTGGCTTTTATTCAGTAACAGACATTCTCGATTGTGTGTCAAGTAATGCTATGTATTTTTAGAATGGCTGAATTAGATTGGGCTAACTGATAAGGGAGAAAAGTCCATTTCCAGGAGGTAAACTGGAATTATTTGATAACAAATATAAGTGCCGAAGGGAAGCATCAGAGACTTAAAAAAAAAAAGTGCAATGTCTAATAATAGTCATGCAACTAAAAGAGGAAAGAAATGCCAAATAGACTAAAAAGGGAGTACTGAAAGGTTATATACAGTTAAGTAATTAATTATAATGTCCATTCAAGAAATTGTAGGTAATGACAATGGTTATAGCGTGGGCTGGGTTTGTTCTGTATTGTAGAAAGAGTATTGACCCATCCCACGTGACGTCACAAAATTGTGGCCGCCATTTTGGACATGAAGTGGGATACCACAGCCAGCAACACAGCAGAGATCAACGGAACGTTCAAGGACACAGATATCGAATATAGCCATTGCGTTAAGTTACTTCTTATTTCGCAATCATGCCGTTGTATTGTTGCGCACCCGGGTGTAGTAATCACCAGCACAGTAGGCAGGATATGTCGTTTTATCGTATCCCAAAGGATCCGGACAGGAGGAGAAGATGCGGCTAATCGCCTACATACACAACACAGACACTGAGCCTAATAACACAGTTCTTGTTCATTGCCTGGTAGCAGCAAATTTATAATGGCCATGAACAAGAGACTAAAAAGTTATGTCAGTGACATTTAATGACATTTAGTTTGTCCAGAGGACCGATAATAAATTAAAAATGTGAACAAACCTTGGCGGTAATGAGATGACGACCACCAGCTCCAGGGACGACCCACTGATAGAGACATGTAAGCCAGCCAGATACGAAATATTTGTAGGCATCCAAACTCTTGTATGCCTTCAGGTCACATCCTGTGTATGGCGATGGGTTACTTGTGACATACATGTACAAGTCATGAGGACCGAAGTCTGGTAACGATGAGGTCTTGGTGTACTTTCTCACGTCCATAAACAATCCGGGCGGAAGCAGGTAGACATCACTATCTAAACCAGCTGTTTTCAGCTTTTCAAAATATCTCTCCCTCTGCTCACCCTGTAAATGTGCTGTCTCGCTGGATAGTGGAGGTGTCATCTCGTTCACTTCGTTTAATCCAAATCTCAAGTGTCTGACTCATCTTCATCGCATTCAAATACGTTCATACCGCGGTGATGTTCATGTCCAAAATGGCGCTTGCTTTTACGAAGGTCACATGTTTGGGAAGCATCAATACTTATACTAGTAATTACTTTCGGCATACAAAAAGACATTGTAGATACCAAATGTTGCATAACCCAATTTACATTCCAGATTTTACTCAGCAAATAAAGTCATTACTAGAAATAAGATACTGCATCGACCTTTGCCATTTCGTGTGGACCATGAAACAGCACATTACCTGCACTGTACTCATTGTTATTGGTCAATAGTCCTTGATAATCATTTAATTAAACCACATACTTTGACTGAAGTCAACAACAAATTTTATTAGGCATTATGTTTAGCTGTATCCAATTCAAACCGTGAATTTCATCAGCTTTGTGTACACAAACACCAACTCTTGGCCAACAATGGCCACTGACTTAGTGGGGTGCTCTAAAGGGCAGCTAAGATAATATGGCTCTTTGCCCAGGCTCTGATTTGTACAGGCCGATGAATAGAAGGCTATTTGGGGCCCCCTGAAGCTTGATGACGGGGTGTTTGGTGTCCATCTCCAATTGGCTCTACTTTCTGCATACTTGTGAGGAGCACGTCTGGTGTCAAGACTTTGATCAGTGGCTGTAATTGAAGAAAACAGTATCTAACTACTCCAATACAAGAATCCTCAACACACACAAAATGACAAAGATTTGACCCAAGCGAGTATTGCAAATGCAGATCTGTTCAGTCTGTGGCTTCTTTAAAAATTGGAACTGGATGATTGTCCCCAAATACAGTGGTTAAAAAATGAATGTTGTTGTGACCCGGGCTTTTGTCTTGAGAAATCCTGCGGTGTGGATGGTTAATTCTGTGTCAACACACAGCCAGCCCTTCCTATAATGAGGTCGGGGTCGTAAAAATGGTCCTAGGGAGGTCAAGACATACCATTGAGTCCTGTGGCCATCACCCTAGTAGCCACTCTTGGGAAGCGGCGGCCAAAGACAACAGGCCTTTGCAGCACTACATCTTCAGAAGTGCATCTGCAGTAAAGTGCTCACTTGGTCAAACTTTATGCACATTCCTAACAGTGACCATGAACTTGTGTGGCAAAAGCATTGCTCTAATTCAAGCATTACTCACTTGGAATAGCACAAGAAGGTTAATGGTAGTGGGTCACCTATAACAACTGCCCATTACAAAACGTGCAGTCACAATAGTTTTAGTGGTCAATGTAAAAGGCCACTTGACATTCACTGTCAGTGCTTAGCAAGCGGAAAGAGGTACTGCAGAACATGAGAGAAACTGTCTACACTCTCTGGGTCTTGCTTCCCCTGTGGTCACATGCCGCATGTGAGACAACCGGGTGTGGAGCTTAATTACCAAACACAAAGCCAAAGTGATATTCTCATTTTAACTGTGCATCATATCTCAAAGCAGCCATGTCTATTACTTGTATGAAGCAAGTTTCCTTTGACATAAGCAATAATGAAGATAGCCCACACAGTTAATTGTACAGAAAAAATAAGTGGTGACAAATTGCAATTAAAATTAAGATATTATCTTGACAAATACAAATATTATATGCTCTGCAGAAGCATTAGTGAATCAAATGCTCACACTGAAGTTTTGACTGTCTACTCTAATAGATGTTATACAATACAACAGAGAAAGTAGTACAAGTGAGAAAAGTATACATTAGTGTATCTATAACAGTGAATACATGCAATCTGAGCACCACTGTAGCATCTGAATTAGTTCTGTGTAGTATAGCAAAATGGTTTGCGAGACTTTCACAGCCATGCTATTCTATGATATGCTTCATAAAGGAGAGGCCAAGTACAGTGTTCCAGTGAATTGAATGAGTCTCCATAGCAACCTAACACAAACAGACGATAACAGCGGTGATGTGAGAAAAGCAGAAGTCATTTAGCTTGTGACGGATTATCGGGGCACTCGCTTTTGCTTAATCTCCCGGAGTGTGCTGTCATATAAACTGCACAACTGAACCGAAACGCTAACCTGCACTGTCGTATAGACCAGCTCCATGCTCTTTTCCTCAGACTGGCTTTTGCTTTAATGCCCTATATTACCCAAAATTGACTTTTGAGAGCTTTAAATCATGTTCTAATGTTACTACCTCATCAAAAACGTACGCAAAGTTGTATTTTTGTTTCATTCACACATGTTTATTATTAGTCCACATGTCAAAAAGTTCAAAATGCTCTGCTCCACCTTGTGATGTCATGTAATGGTAGTTTTCAAGTTAACAGTTCACCTTTAGTTCAGTATAGATGGGCAATTCCAGGGTTGAAATTATCCTAATAATTCCAGTAAAGGTGCATGGTGTTTAAAAACACAGTGTAGCACTTCCTGTATTAGCACATGACATCACAAGGTGGAGTGTTTTCTGTCTGAAAGAATAACCCAGCCTTAATATTCAGGATTTGTGTGTTAAACACGTGTGAATGAAATAAAACACAACTCGAGGTATGTCTGTGATGAAGAAACACCATTATAACACAGATCAGAAAATAGCATAATATGGGCTCTTTAAACAAAAACACTCACAAAACTGACAGGAGCAGGATCAGGTGTTGCAAGTTGAGTTGAACAGAAAAGTATGGGCCCCAAGTTGCCCTCTGGGGTGACCCTTGCATGCCAAAGTTTCCATACATCAGGTATCTCACTAATTACACTGCACCCCCCCACCACCTCCACTACCACCACCACCACCACCACCACCTACCCATGTCTTTCCGCTTGTGGTTTCTTCCATTATCCACGAGTGCCTGTCTGCTATGCACACTACCCCAAATCCATGAGGGATACATTACTCGAGAGCCTTCAGCACAAACCCAAAGCCAAAACCCCCACTCCACCTCTCTTCAGCTGCTTAAAATGCTGCGCAAGGGGACCACTCCTTTTGTTGTGTAAGTAGGTGATGTTATACAGATTGCCACTACCAATAAGCAAGCAATAAAGTGACAGTGCCCTCCGACGCAGTTATGTAATATCATAATTCTGAACAGTGAATCACCAGTAAAAGGGAGTTAAAAGCATATGGGGAGAGTAGCAGAGAGAAAAGCAACGGCTGCATACCACTGCTCCATTCATTCACTGAGGGCTCAGATTCAACATATGGAGGCTACGCTCAGGGCTTTGAGATTAGCCAGCACAAAAAGTCCTGATGAATCACTAAGCTAGTAGTAATGTCAAAATACAACTGCGTTTGCAAATGAATCGGTTACATGGAAAAGAAAAATAAACGGCAAAACATCTGTCTAATCTCTCAATGCATATATATTAAGTGTAATAATCTGACTGGTCAAACCTCATTCCTTTCTAAGCTAAATTTGTATTTTTATTTATTGTGTGTTTTTGCAAATGAAGTCAAATTTAAGTAGATGTGTGACTGCTGCATTCTTGCATGTGTTAGCATAGCTTAGCCACAAAGACCCATTCATAGTGACTTAATCGAGGAAGGAAATACCTTCACCATACAAATATCGTCCTGACCAGTCAAAATTACTTTTCTATGACTAATTGAAATATAAATGGACAATTTATATTATTTCTTTCATTTACACTGAAACCCACTCAAGCCAATGTTGAAAGATATACCAACCAGCGTGGCTGTCTTGATTTGAAATTTGTAGTGTATTATTTAAAAGGTGGATGATGTAACATTTCTCGTGGAGGGTCTGCCATCTGCTCGTCTCCATGGAGATGTTAATGATTTGTGTAAATGTTCTACAATGAGCATTCTTGCATTTATTCAATTAAAGGTAGCCTATTATATTATTTTAATAGCAATGTGCTATTGTACATAGGGTCACCGCTGCCTAGACCTGCACTGTACTTGACCTGGTAGTGTGTCAACTGCACATCTTCATAGAGATTTATTTGTTTGATGCCATATTGTAAAACATTCTAAAGCAATAATATATCAAATGGATAATTGGTGAACTCTCCACTATAAAGTTTAGTGCGCATTTAATTGAACTGAGAGATGGTGAATTGGTCACAATGTGTTTTACCCACAGGACATACAGTGCCGTGAAAAAGTATTTGCCCCCTTCCTGATTTCTGTGTTTTTTGCATATTTATCACTCAAAACATTGTCAGATCATCAAACCAATTTTAATATCACACAGAAACAACCCAAGGAAAGACAAAATTCAGTTTTTGAATGATGATTCCATTTATTAGTGCACAAAAAAAATCTAAACCTATCTGGCCCTATGTGAAAAAGTAATTGCCCCCTTAATCTAATAGCCAGTTGAGCCTCCTTTGACAGCAATAACTGTAACCAAACGTTTGCGATAATTGGTGATGAGTCTTTCACACCGCTGGGGAGGGATTTTGGCCCACTCTTCTATGCAGAATTGTTTCAATTCTGCCATATTGGAGGGTTTTCTTGTATGAACTGCCCGTTTAAGGTCACACCACAGCATCTCAATCGGATTTAAATCCGGACTTTGACTTGGCCACTCCAAAACCTTAATTTTGTTTTCTTTGAGCCATTCAGAGGTGGACTTGCTGGTGTGTTTTGGATCATTGTCCTGTTGCATGATCCAAGAGCGCTTGAGTTTGAGGGCACGAACTGATGGCCGGACATTCTCCTTCAGGATCTTCTGGTAAACAGCAGAATTCATTTTTCCGTCAATCACAGCAAGTTGTCCTGGTCCTGAGGCAGCAAAGCAGGCCCAGACCATCACACTGCCACCACCATGCTTTACTGTGGGCACCATGTTCTTTTTATCAAATGCTGTGCCATTTTTACGCCAGATGAAACGGGCTGCAGACCTTCCAAAAAGTTCAATTTTAGACTCATCGGTCCACAAAATGTTTCTCCAAAAGTCTTGAGGGTCATCAAGGTGCTTTTTGGCAAAGGTGAGACGAGCCTTTGTGTTCTTTTGTGAAAGCAGTGGTTTTCTCCTGGGAACTCTTCCATGGATGCCATTTTTGGCCAGTGTTTTTCTAATGGTGGAGTCATGAACACTGACCTTAACTGAGGCCAACGAGGCCTGTAGTTCTTTCGATGTGCGTCTAGGTTCTTTTGTGACTTCCTGAATGAGCCGTCGTCGCACTCTTGGAGTAATCTTAGTTGGTCGACCACTCCTGGGAAGGGTTGCAACTGTTCCCACTTTCCTCCATTTTTGAATAATGGCTCTGACAGTGGTTCGCTGGAGCCCCAGAGCTTTGGGAATGGCTTTGTAACCTTTTCCTGAATTATAGACTTCTATCACTTTTTTTCTCATTTGTTCTTGAATTTCTTTGGATCGTGGCATGATGTGTTTGTTCTTGAGATGTTGTAGCCAACTTCACTTTGTTTGACAGGAACTATTTAAGTGATTTCTTGATTCAACACAGGTGGTGACAATCAGGTGTGGGTGTGGCATGTAGAACTGAACTAAGTTTTCTCAAAACTGTGGTTAGTCACAGTTAGTTTGTGATTTAACAAGGGGGGGCAATTACTTTTTCACATAGGGCCAGATAGGTTTAGATTTTTTTTGTGCACTAATAAATGGAATCATCATTCAAAAACTGAATTTTGTCTTTCCTTGGGTTGTTTCTGTGTGATATTAAAATTGGTTTGATGATCTGACAATGTTTTGAGTGATAAATATGCAAAAAACACAGAAATCAGGAAGGGGGCAAATACTTTTTCACGGCACTGTATACTGTTCCTAGTATAATTAGCTGAGGGACTAGAAGCACACTTAATACTACATTCATTTTGACCTCAGCATGTAACACATAATCTCAATGATTTGTGAGACATCATTATTTACTGCAGAAGAAAACAGCAGGAGCTCTGACACATGCCGCAATGGCAATTGGCCTTCTTTGTACAAGCAGGATCGTCAGGACTCACTGGCTCTGTCTGAAGGGCTCAAGCCTAGGCATGTATAGTAATTTGAGATAGATGTAATACTTTATGTCAAGTTCATATGGAAGAGGGTCACAGTGCTAAAATCTATGAAGAATCAAATTTGAAATAAATACAAATAATTTACTATTATCAATTATTTAAGTAGGCCAGATTCATCGCTAGTGGTTTATAAAAGTAAATGTTGGGGGGAAAAACAGCCACCATAGTTTGACACTAAATTTAAATTGAGTAATAATGTAATGCTGGCATCATGGCAGTTTTTTCAAATCCTGAGATTTATGGTATTTTAACTGAGACAATAAAACATTTGATAAAATAATCACCATATCAGCATAAGTGAACTGGAGCTGAAATGTTTATTTCTGATTTGCTTGTTCTTTTTTTGCTGTTAAAAGCAACTGCATTTGTGCTTTTATTAATGAAATATAAGAAATACTTCTTAAATACATTTGCCAGTCTCAGATCCAGATAATTAAAGTGTTTTGTCAGGGCATTTGGTGTTAAGCCTATAAAGTATATATGCAAATAAACAAATATCTAAAAAATACACTGAACTAGCACTGTCTGTACAACTGGGATCATCACTTCTTGCTTTCAGAAAAAAGAAATCAATCTGTACATTCTATAATTTGCTTCCATCGCTACATGATATGAACAAGAAAATGTGTTAATACATTTTGTATCGCCTATTATACCAATAACATTTTAACATGTGTTAAAAAATAGCAGACCTCATTCTTACATTATATACATAAGAATAACATAACATGCATGTATATTTAGTTTCCTGCAATGTAATCTATGTTGTGGGAAAATATATATCTATAATTTTACAGTTATATAGAACACAGTAGTCCACATACGAGTAAGCAGTGGCCTACAAGCCCTCCTCATGTATGAACTATTAGAAAGCATGTAAACTGACTGAGCCATGTATGCATCTCAAACATTCCCCCGTGACAGATGGCGATAAACCCGGGCCTGAGGGAACAGAGAGTCAATCATTACAACACCGGCCACAACTTGGCCTTTGTTTGGCCTGTAGAAAAGTTGAGGGGACGGCTCGCTATCACCACCACAGAGAGACCACAGCGGCCCGTGTTGATGGGAGCATTCTTCCTGCATCCCAGAATGCTTTTCATCTCTAAGTAGGGCCTGGTGTCTGCGTTTGGGGGTTGGGGGCGTGCTTCTCTGGTGTATGTGAGAAAGCCTCTTTTCTTTTCAGGTCTTTGGCTCTGTGGGCGTCGGGACGGCAGACTTACAAATCTATCATGTTAATGAGCAAACAGCATAAGAACATTGAGGTGTAGGTATTACCAAACTAGCTCAAATGTCTTGAAACTGCAACATTGGAGTCTCCGTTATGGCTGCAGGGTCATAGAGAATAAAAGGGAAGTGAAAATGAATAGTGAGGAGCATGGAGGCAGACAGGCATAGCTAACCATCCTTTAGAGGGAGCTTTGCATAATGCCCCAGGCCAGAGAGGTAGGCCAGGGAGAGAGAGAGAGAAGGAGAGGCAACAGCACTGAAAGATACAAAGTACATATTAACAAATGGGCAACAAGTCAAATTGAAATATAGAGGAGGACAAACAGAGAGGGGGAAGGCAGCAGCATGTGCGTCAGTGTGTGGATGGGGCCACAGTTGTACACACGGACAGAGAAAGGACAAGCGCCTGGCTCAGCACACAGCACACAGCTGCCCACTGACAGAATAGGCTCTAATAGGGCCTTTTGCCTGGGACACAAAGACGCTGCCAATGTGTAGGCCATGCGCACACACCAGCACACACACATCCCTTTACACATCCAACCACTTTAATCACTTGCTATAAATTACATACGTCTGAAACTAGACTTTGGACTAACAACATTGCTAACCTATTTGTTTCATGTTTTAGTAGTTTAGAAGGAATTTTGTCAAAAGCTTAAGACTGTTCTTCTCAGGCGTCTGTAATTACACACTATAGATGAAATGTCATTAAATCCCAGCCTCTCCATCATGTCAACACCTGAAATTAAACTACACCTTTAATTTGTGAGAGCGATTTCTCGAAACAAGATTCTTCAGACTGCTACCACTACTGATATTTCCTGTTTAGTTAACCGAGCCAGCCAGGCATCCCCTAAGAGCACTGAACACCGTCCAAGTGGCAGTGAAGGGAAACTTTTCTAGGTATTTTTAAAGCATAATTTGGGTGCTTCAGAATTCTGTTTATGGTGTACACAAAAATCAACCAGTTTGCAAATGGCAGGTGGCATCAACAGAAAATACACTTCCAAGTTGAAAATATTTTTGAAAAGTAACAAAATATTTAAAGAATGAATCTAATCTTAAAATTCTCAGACGTTTGCATTTGACCCATTGGGTGCACAACGACCAAATGGGGCAAACTGACATGGAAAAAACCAGAGCATGGTGAGAAAGAGTTAGGGACACAAGGCTTGTACAGACCACATGCTACAGGTTGTGGTGAGCACTGGTGTGTCAATATGATCTACCACACTGCCTGACCGCCTGTAAAACAACAGCCATACACAGTAACGAAGGGACTTTTCCTCTTCTGGGCAGCTTATTACGCAGTATTTTAACGAGCAACAGGTTAGTTAAGTCAAAATCCACAGCGTGTTATTATAATTACATGTTGTCAGCGTGATATAGACTACTGTTTAAAATATGTTTCACAATAAGCCTAGTTGTTCTGACAATGTTGCCAATACTTAGGCCTAATCAAGAGTGATACAGGACATACGGATATGTAGGCCTGTAATTAAATCCACCTTCAAATTCGATGTAGTTTTTACTTTACTTGTATAACTCACGGATTCTTCATAATCATAACATTTCTGTTCAAAGGGAAAGTGGTGGCAAAGTAGCCCAAATGTCCAAACTAAACGACATGGAAAACTCCAGTATTGTTATAGCTTAAGAGCGTGTCTGAGCAAACTACCTGGCCAGCAGAAGTTCTGTCGAAGTTAGGCCATCATCTTCAACAAAAGAAAGAGAGAAAAACATCTGCTGTGGAACTTGTCTCTTTCGCCAGTTGAGCAGTGCCAGCGCAGGACTGAGCAGACTGCGAGCAGCTGAGAGCTCGCCACTGCTTTCTGCTTCAACATTGATTGTAACAATATCCGCGTTCACACAGGCACTTCACTCAGGGGGAGGACTTATTACGCATGACACGTAAGACTCACGCTTTTCCACATAACATAGTAAACTACACAATAGCATAATAAACAAGACAATACTTTAGTAAATACAATCGAATATGAGTCGTTTTAAACGCATTTAGCATAGAACTATGTCGGCGTATAACTCGCCCACCCCTTGCACTTATGGTTCGTTCCAACACGGTCCTCCTCCCATAGGCATTTACTATAGCCTACTCTTTTACAACTTCTGCTGCCATGCTCGGCTTTCATTCATGTTTCCTTGTTAATCATTTCATTTTCACAATCATATTTTCACCACGTGATTTTTACATAAGGACACAACAAGAAAATGGCACAGGCTAAAAACATGCCATGAACTGAGTGAGTTAGCCCTACATACATCAGATAGATATAAGAATATCCAACATTATTAATGAAAAGCATTTAATGCTGATGCTCTGAGAAAATTTGAAGGCTGGGAAAGCAGGATGAGAAAAAGTCAAACCAAGGAAACATAAACTCAACTAAGCCACATTGGCACTGCTGCCATGGAAAACCTCTACATCAGTAATTCTGCCAATCCTCAAAAATCCTATTAGAAGACCTTCAAACGTGTTACCGAGGAGATGAGGGGGAAAAAACATAAATATTTGCTGTCTCATACTACAGAGGTTAAAATGAAAGCATAGTGTTCACACAGCAGTAGTGCTACCAAAATGATAAGTTAATGTTACAAATGGAAAAAAGTTCAGCTTCAAGGGCATGCCAAACTAGAGCCACAAACAGCAGGCAGTTGTAAATACTCAGCTGCACAGCTCAGCTTAAATTAAACAACATAAAACAAAGTTCATGGAAATGTACTCTAGTGTGCCCTGCCCTCTATCGTGTCTGTTTGCTTTTATTTTTTTTTAAAGGAAATGTTTGTATTTTTAAAACTTGAGTTTGTTTAGGGAGAGGGTTTATTATTTATTTAGTTCTATAATTTCTAACAGCACTTGTTGTGAACGATGATGCTTTTATGCAGTTAACAAACTTCACCAGATAAATGACTCAAAGTGAGACAAACTGTTGATCCCACTAGGGAATATGAGAGTGGACTAAGCTGCTGCTCTGTGGGGAGGGTCTAGTTCATGGGAAATGTCTGAGAGTGGTAAACAGAAGTACAATATGGACATCCAGGCAGGATATCCAGAGCCTTGTAAAACTGCAGCGGTAATTCTTGTAAAGCTGTACGTGTTTACCCAAAAGCATGCCACAGCAACAAGATCCCTCATTGGGTCCCAATCCCAGCTCCTCATTACGGCTCTGTGTGGCAGTTATTAATGATGCCCTATAGAAAGGAAGTGGCAGACAACCTCTCTGCCACAGATGCCACAGCCTCTTTCTATTTATTTATTATGTCAAAGAACTCGGGACCCCAAGTTCTGCAGGCTCCCAATTGAATCAATTAGGCAAGGGCTATTTTTCACATGACTTGAAAAACAGATGCAATTCGTTACCTAGAAAGACGCAAGTGCTTTTGGGTTCATTTTAGAAGATAGACAAAAATACAAGGTCTTTCAGAATCAGTTACTTTTATTCATTCATCCCTATAGAGATTTTTTGTTGTGTTATGTAGTAGTTACCAATTAATTCATAAAAGCACAATTGTATGGTGGTCAGAAATCAAATCCAATATCAAATAAGAATGAAAAAACTGACTATACAATGCAGTACAAAATGTATTATTTCTACACATTAAAGATTGTGATGTATAAAATGAAGCACACTCCTGAAACATGCATATAAAACAGAATATATTTAAAGTAAACATTGCTATTGTAACATCAATGCACTTTTCTGAAGACGAGTGCTGTCACACTGCTGCCGGTCCGGCCTCCAAACTTGAAAGTGGGTGTGGGCAACTCTTCTAGAAGCTCAAATCCTGTGGGGGCAGAAACGGAACAAAATGTACAAATGAAAAAAATGGGTAGTTTTTAATATTCATGCATACAAACACTGACTATTGTGCAGAGCAGGCATACAAGAGGCTCAGACAGTGCGGGGAGTCTAGGGCCAGCCATTCCCCATCTGCTGTGTGTCCAGAGGCCCAGCACAAACAGGCTGACAGTGTCTCTCGGCCCCCTGCTGGTTTGACACTGAGACTGCACTTACCCCACTGAGCTATGGAGCCCTGCCTGAACTGTTGTCGCCTGCAGCTCAACAACCTGCCAGGTAGCTGTCTTATTTGTGTCACGCTGTCTGTGTCTGACTACCAGCACACAGTAAAGCTGACTTTAAAAGAACATGGAGCCATAAAGTCAGTCTCCAAGGAATGGCAAGCATCCAAACTAATCCAAGAGTGACAGATTATTGCCAGGAAGTTATTTGAAAAGTCCTTATTAGGAAATGTGGCTTGCATAAAAAGGCAGTGACAGCTAGTCTTTTATACCAACCTTACATATTCAGCACATGCAATCTGAAATTAACTTCAAAGCTGTGTGCAAACATTTTAAAATACTGACTCAAATGTATGAAGACATGTCAAATGGTCTACATGATAACATTTGATTTGGTTTGGCTTTGGTTGATTGGAGGATTTTCCCCAGTTATATTTTTCTACATTGCCTGAGTTCTTTATATATTATTTTAAATCCCAGATAAACACATGTGAATATGAACCTTACAATAACAAAATTTGTGGTCATTGCTATGGATAGATAAAATCTTAATATTGACAAATACAGATCATCAGCCAAAGCAGCAAGATAAACATTAGATATCGCTTTTGTTGTAAAAATCCATACCGTTAGACAGATACCTTTTTAAAATTCTGACACTGCCATCAAAAAAGCAATAACAAGAAGCTGGCTAGACATTATAAAAGAAATATATTCAGTGGAATTACTTTTTTCTCTACGACTCAAAGGACTCAAAGGACATTTTTTCATTAAACGCTGACAAAATGGTTCGAATATCAAAGAGACATGATCCATCCTTCCACATCCTTACTGCAGTAGAACAGTGCCCCAAGTTTTGTATTGGTTGCATTTGTTTTTACTAAACAAAACATGAAAACTTATGAAAAATAATAAATCCATACCATCCCATCCCTAATAACAACCCAGTAAACCAGTTTGTCTCACCTTCTTTAAATCGTTCCAGTAACTGCTCTTTGGTCCAGTTGCATGAGGTAATAAGAAAGAATCCTTCATCCTTTAAAACACTTTTCAGAGATTCCACATATAGTCTTTTGCTCTCTTTTGCATTGTCTGGGTTAAGGCTTATTGCGTCAAATGTTCCTTTGTCAATACACACGTCAAAACTCTCAAGCTGACCTTGATGGTTTAAGAAATCCACCTCCTGAAGCACACAAGAGCAGAGAAAACAAGGGTTAAAACATAAAATTAACAGTGCACTCCATACTACTGTAGATATATAGAGAGAGAGAGAGACATCAATCAAGATTAAATACACTCCCTGGTTGGTTGACAAGATGGTGGAAAAGGTTGTTGACCTACTATGCCACAGGTGAATAGGAAGATTAACTCTCAATCAAAAGTTTCACATATTCGCCAGCCAGAGTACTCATATTTTTCTTACCTTTTAATGAAGAAGTCATGCTTTCACTTGAGGTGCCTAGTAATGTATTTCAGTTTCCCTCTTCTAGGCTACATTTTGAGGAGGTTTACCATTGAAAAAGATTACTTACTTATTACTGTTTGAAATCAGTAATTGCTAGGGCATCCTAAATTTTCATTATTCTGAAATCCATAGATATATATACACACTTGTTAAGTTCATAGTTTATGTAAATAAAATTGCAACAAATAGTGTCTCTTTGCATCTTAACACACACTAGTGTCTACAGAAACATAAATTACTCTGATCCGCAGGTCTAGATGCCAACCCTCCACTTCCTTCCTCTCGTCCAACGTATACCCCCCTCAGACCAGAAAAGGTCAATATTGACTCCAGTGGCTGAAAAAGCTTACACTGGAAAAAGTGTTCATGCACAGAACATGTACAGTACTGTGCAGTGACATGAGACACAAGGAGGAATACTCACTCATCAAGTACGTTAAAGTTAGCAGTGAGTCTGAACTTCTTCACACATATTAGTAATAATATATTGGTAATAAGATGTGTTGTATTCTGTAACTTTCAAGTAGTCTCCTATGCTTTTAGCACTATTTAACTTTTAAGATGTGTCCTCTTGTCCACTGTACAAGGCCATTCACATTCCTAATATTAGAAAATTAAATATAAAAAGAGACAATTAGTATGCATACACTCCAGGTTGGTTATTCTAATGCTGTGTTCAGACTGGGGCACTCTGTCTAAATTCCAAAAACAACACAACATCGACTGGATCATGTTGTCAAACCAAAGCAGATTATCATCATTACAAAACCATTAGAAGTGTTTGACGCACCAAATCACCTTCAACATACCTTAACAGTTGCATCCGTCTGGCCTTCAGCAAGAAGAACATTTCGAGCTAATTCTACTGATGTTTCTGAATAATCGATCCCTGTCAGATTTTTGAATCCCTGTTCAGCCTGTAAAGCAGAATGCAGGAGAACAAACTCTCATAAAATTGTTACACTTTATTTGGTTGAATTAAGTCATTTTCTTACCAGTGCAACTAGAAACGCACCATTTCCTGTGCCGATGTCCAGAATTGATGCATTTTGTGGGATCTTTGCTTTTTTCATCCATTTAATCACACGGGTCATGCTTTCTTCACCAAACCTGCAAAGTTAGTGTATACTTATTTTATAGTAATTATTTTTTATTAAAATAATTGCTTCTCTGGCACAAGGACTCTTCCGTTTGCTACCCTCTGGTAGACGATACAGGAGCCTGCCAGCACGCACAAAAAGACTCAAAGACAGCCATTACCCTCAAGCTGTCAGACTACTGAACTCTGGATAATACTTTAAATAATACTGAACTCTCAATAATACTGCACTAAACTACTTTTCATCATGCATAATACTGTATGTTTACTGCTACTGCTCTATATGAATGTATCATGTTTGTCACTACCTCACTGTAAACTACTGTTACCTGTGCAATAATCTGTGCAATAACCTATGCGCAATATCTATACCATACTATGTGCAATACAAAATCCACAAGCAACACCTATACCACACCATATTATGTGCAATCTGTGAAATACTCTACTTACACCTTATTTGATCTTTGATTTAATCCTACCTGCACCTTTGTACATTGTACCTTGTATTTTTTATTACATTTTATTACATATTTTATTATATTTATTATATTGTTTACTTCTTCCCCTGCACTTTTGCAACACTTTTTATTTTTACCATGTACTATTATTGCATGTTATTAGTACTTCTGACTATCTTAGCGAGTCAACATTGCATTGTTGACCCTGTGTTGATTCTGCATATGACAAATAAACAATCTTGAATCTTGACTCTCTGCTGAAAATAGTAATATAACTGATGTAGCATATTGGACATACTTACCATATTTCGCCAACATCTCCAATATCTTTAAAAGCCTCAAGCTCCTTTTCATAGGCACTGTCCCAACTGCCAACAGAGATTATGATAATCAAGTAGCCTACTCATGATTACAGGATCACACCTGGCTCACCAGTAAACAAACTTTTACATTACATATACTGCAGCTTGCTTTGGTCGCGTGTAGAACATTATGACCTAGACATGGGCATGTAGATGAAATTATCTGAGCATATGGTACTTTCAGCGTTGAGTTTACTGCCATCAAATTTGCTCATTAGCAACTACCATGCCTATGCCCATACCCGTCAAGGGTCTATGTGATTGACTGAACCATTCTTCTAAATATCTCAGCTTCACACACTTACTACTCTTTCGTCCCAAGCTTCGAAGGTGTTAACTCTTCGTCTAAACACCTGTCGTCCTCTGTATCGGATGAGTTTAAAGTTCCATGTGCATTCCCCGCAGCGTCCTCCATGATGGAAGTGGACTTCAAGTGATTAACTACAATTCCCACAATTCCTGTGTTCAGCAGCGTCGATAGCGTGCTTGCAACCGCAGGGGGCGTTGGGATTGATAGGGATGTTTCCATCATGGCGGCATCCATTTCAGGTTATACTTTTAGTTCTGTGTGTTATCACAGCGCCAACAGTAACTCGGATCATGTGAGTATGAGTTGTTGTGTGTGCATGCTCCTGTGCACTGGGGCTTCGGTGTGTGTCAGTCTGCGGCGTGTGTGATCGCGCTGGGACGCCATTAGTTTAGTGTTGTTTTCCACTGTCATCATCCTGTTGCTGAGCTAGCCAGGCTCCGTCTATTTACTGGAAGGTTATGTTTCATCAAATTCTGTCGAAACATCACAGATGTACTCATAGGTCAGTTTGCTGTCTTACTTACCAGTCTTCATTGGGAAGATTGCAGTGTTATGCCATGTTCATTTTAAGCATGTAGTACCCGTAACATGCTTTATGAATTAAAGCTGTCATTTGTAAACTTTAGGGTTCAGGTTATACCCAAGTGTCAATGAGCTAGTTCTGCTAGCAGGGCTCTAGGGTCAGCCGACTTCCGTATAGCTTTGTTTTTTTATGACTGGTGCTCACAATCTGTGTTTCGCGTTGAAAAAGTGCTACTTTAATAGATCGCTGATGTTTATATATAACAGTATAAGGTTATACCTCTGGTTCTACCAGTTTATGGTCAGCTAAGTTAGTTAGCTAACTTGGTGTAAAGTTTTTGCAGAATTTAGGTAGATTACCGTCAAAAAAAAAACAACAACAAAATAAATGACAGTCACTCGTTGAGCTTTACCTTCTTAACCAAGAGAGCATTGAATATTATGTCAGGTAACGTTGATGGCTTGTCCATATCAGTCCCTTCTCCTGTGGCTCGTCCCGATGAGCCGAGGCAGGTGGCCTGTAGGTTGTTTACAAGTCGGCCTACATTCCGCACATAGTTAGAGACTGCCACTGGCTATTTCTTTAACCTTTACCTTCTTGTGATTTGGCCGATTGTCTATATATTGTGTAATCTGATACAGAAGTAGAGCATTTTATTTTTTTTAGTTTAATACAATGGATTTTACATTTACAAGAATTATAGAAACAACTAATCAAAAATAAAATCAAAATAAAAAATACATTTAATTTCACTGAATAAAATATTACGCCATAAATCTGGAGATTTATGTCCTCCTCATATTTTAATGTAAAGTGGTCATCTGTCACAACTATCTTAATCGTAGATATTCTTTTCCACAGGAGGGCTTCCTTCTAGGTGAAGTAAGGCAAGAAGAGACTATCAGCATCAGTGATGCCCAGATTGCCACAGCAGAAATAATACAAGTAGTTGGTAAGGACTGAACAAAACTTTGAATACATGTCACACATTATTAATCTGTTGAAGCTAATATTAGCTTTTTTTCTTAGAAATCCATAATCATGACCCTTGTGCACAATTGTTTAGGTAAGTTATGATAACATTTATTGCCTCTTTCTTAAGTACTTGACAAAACACACCTCAAATAACTAGTTATAATATTTTCCAATTCTAAACAATCACATTTGGACAGTAGGTGGCCCCAGATCTTCACTTAGGATGACCCTAGACCTGATTCTTTCTTTTTGTTTTTCTTTTTTATATATTTTATTTATCTTGTATTTCATATTTTTTAGCTTTTATGACTATGCTGGAAAAGTTAATGAAGAAAGTCTTAACAACATACTCAAAGATCGTCGAAAAGTAAGACGGTTATGTTTCTAAAAAAATTTACTGTAAAAGGTGAAATGTTGGATTATTTATTTGTAATTTGTCTTTGCAGAGTATTATTGGCTGGTACCGGTTTCGGAGGAACACTCAGCAGCAGATGTCCTTTCGGGAGCAAGTCATTCACAAACAGTTGACCCAGTTACTCGGTGTCCCTGACTTGATCTTCCTTCTTTTTAGCTTCATCTCTACAGCCAATAGTTCTACACATGCACTGGAGTATGTGCTCTTTAGGCCTAACAGAAAGTAAGTCATTACATTTAAATTGGTCTTTAAAAATAATTCAGAGGTTCTACACATGCACATACACATTTTGCTAATGTCTTCTACAGATCAAAATACAAATAAGTGGAAAACCTTTGGAAAGTTTTTAGGAATGAGATACATTTCCAGTAACTGTTTGCACTGAGTAGTAACAGTGTTGTTGTTTTTTCCAGTAGGTACAATCAGAGGATTACCCTTTCTCTTCCAAACCTTGGCAACACAAGCCAGCAGGAATACAAAGTGTCCTCAGTGCCCAACACCTCAGTCAACTACACCAAGGTCATCAAAGAACATGGGTGAGTACAATCCCATTACGGAGTCCACTGGAGCAATCTTCTGAATATAACAGAACAGCATACACAGCCAGTGTTTTTCCTTCAGTAATGCAGTAATACGTGGTTTGGGCAAAGCTCTGTCTTTTGAAAGCTTTGATGGCTTTGACCCTCTTAAAGCTTAATAGGCTTGGGCAATCGTTTATTTTATGCAACTCTTGTGTCACAGGCTAATGTATTCCAAAGCCTTATCTGAATGTAAACAAAATGTGAAAAACTTACCAGTACAACAAACAACATGACACAATTTTGTTTGCAGAGAAGTTGTTAATAAGTAATGTGCTCTCCATTATTCCAGAGCGGAATTCTTTGATAAAGATGGTGTGATGAAGGATATTCGAACAATCTATCAAGTGTACAGTGCTCTACAAGATAAAATGCAGGTAAAAAGTGTACTTAACAAACATTTAAAATACAATTAAATAAGTGCTTTAATGAGTGCTTTAACCTGTGTTTTGCTGATGTTTCAGGCGGTGTGTGCAGAGGTAGAGCAGAGTGAACGAATCAAAGAAAAAATCCAAGAAGATGTGAACAAACTCAAACAACAAATTGCTCTCAGGAAACGGAAGACTGCAGAAGAAGAGAGGAGTATGATTTTTTTTTAATGACATTTTAAACACAAAGAAGACATTTTATGCAAAAATGCTTTTATTATAATTGTTTCCCCTCATCATTAACAATAACTCACTCTCAAAGTTGTATTTTAATGTTGATTGTCCTGCATTTGAGAGGCCATTGCTGTAAAAATGTACATGCCGCCTATATCCACTCACTGCTGTCTGACAGGGTTAAAACCATGGAAGTATAATACCATTAGTTAAACAAGTGTTGCATAGCCATTTTGGGACTAATTTTTAAAATCCCCTGCTCGCTACCGCCATCTTCCTCTATGCATGGGCAGGACTGTCAGCATGGTCCAGAAACACTTTGTTGAAATGATTAAGCATACAGTGGCAGCTGGTAATGTGAGATAATTATCAACATGTGTCCTAGATTAACTAACAGAAAAAAATATTTTTAAACAATTCCTCACCATTTGAACAAAACATGTTTTACTTTCAAAGCAATGAGATAAATGTTATGCTTTTTTTTCCTATAGGATTGCGAGAGGGCCAGAATGCAGGCTCTCATTCCACTCCTGAAGACCACACAGATCCTCCTGAGGTGGCCCTTCTGTCCAGGATAGGCTTCCACAGTCCCTCAGCTCCACAGAGGCCCAGTACTTCACCAAACCCCCCATCTTACACAGACCTCCTGTCCCAGGATGACTCTCTGCTGTCATCCTCCTCCTCTCCCACCAGTGCTGCTCTCCTGCCCCGACCTCAGGCTGTGGGCTCTCCGGGACACCCCACCCCTGGACCACTGGGTATGGACTTAGGTCTAGGTCTTAGCCTTGGTTCTAATCCTGTCCCCACCTCAAACTCCCCCTACTTGGGTAACGGAGATGGGTCGAGCTCTGATTCGTTGGACAGACACGCTGCTGGTCAGGAGGACGATGAAGATGAGGATGATGATGAAGATGAGGAGGATGAGGACAGTAGTGAATATGAGAACTTGGTGAGTGAAGCCTCTCTACAGATGGCTCATGGGCGACCGGCCGCTCTGAGCCCTGACGGTGACGCTCGTGGGTCCCAGGCCACATAGGAGCATGACTTAGTGTGAGGGACAATTCCAGACACGCGCTGCACCTTGAGACTGGCTCCACCGAGCGATCAGAGACTGAAGAGGACATAAGTGCCAGGGCTGACTGTGAACGGCATGCGCAGGTGGTAATAGGCTGTGTGTTCTCTCTTGTCTTAGTCTCCATTTTAAGGGGAAATCAACAGGTATAACTTGCTGGTGTTTAATGTTTTTGTTTGTTTGTTTTGTTTTGGAATGGTGGTGGTCAGGGTATTTACACGGATGCGACAACTAGCTTGTTTGTAATAAGACAGGTCCTTCTTCTGTCTTTCCCATGATTATGATTCATTTTATTTTCATGTTTGCTTGTCAAAGTACCCATCCCAACCACAGCTCTTGCACTTTTTTGCCTTTTTTGGTAACAAACCATTTAAGTTAACGGCAAAGTGAAAGTATTTTGCGGCCTTGTGACAATTTTATTAATGAAGTAGACAAAGGGTTAACTTTTAATTTCTTTGAGTAATTTATAAATCATTTCTTTAATGATTTATCACTAGGCATTTCTTTCCTTTTGATATAATGTTGCTCTTAACTTAACATCACTTATGTAAAATGATTGATAGAAAGACAAAAATTAACTCTGCCATTTCCGTAATGGGTGCTTTATAAATATATATACTTATATTTTGTCAGATTAATAGTTAATCAAATATGATTGACGAGAATGTCAATGTTGTGTTCTTTTTGGATAACACTGAACATGTATGCGCCTTGCTGCACTTAACATCGTTAAAATTCATTCTAATGCTATAGCAATGCTGTCATGTGCCACTGAAGTAGTCCTCTTTGTCTTCTGTTTGTGTGTCGTACAAGGTTCACAGGGCAAACACAATGTACTGTAGCTTTACTAACCAGATGCTTCAAGTTCCCTTTTTGCTGCTGCAACACAGAGAGCTACCACTGCATCTGTCTTATCATTCTTCTTATAAAAACTGGCTGCTACTCTATCTTTTTTCTGGTTGTCTCTTTAACTACTGACCCTGAACATATAACGCTCTCTAGTCTTATACTGACTTTCTATTAAAAGTCATAATTGTTGATGGCCCTGCAGTGTATGGGCGTTGTTGCCGTGGGAACAGTGATCTTTCCCCTGACTTGGTGTAGCTGACAGCAGACCTCATGTATCTGAACTTTGCTTCAGTATACTGTGCTTTCCACTCAGGGTAGTGTCCGCCTGCACACAACGCACTATTTGTTTTGGGGTACTCTAATTGCAATCTACAGTACCTGCTACTACTATTGGTACCCTATTATAATGTAGACAAGTTTGTATTCTAACTTCAGCAATTCTCCAGCAGTGTTCTCTCTATCTCAGATTTTTAGGCCACTGGAACAATCCCCCTGACAAATCCTTTTTAGGCTGATTGACAATGCGTCAAGTACTTGAAATTTCTGAAGACCTGATTAAAATATTTTCCATTGCTTGGCACCCATGTTCACTAAAAATAATAACAAATCACTGGAGTATCCTGTAAATCATTATGGGAATTCAAATGGCTGCCAATAGCTGTCACACATTTCATTTTAATAATTTTCTTATAAACTGTTATGCATTTATTTTTTATTAATAGCAAAATGAATAGGCCGATTTTTACATCCTTGTTCCTCTTTCATTGATAAGGGTGCTGATATTTACTGAACATGTAGGACACAAAATATAGTATATACACAAGGTCTAGATATAACCATGATACATTACTTCTCTCTTACAAAAAGGATCTGTATCTGACAGTGCAAAGTGTAATTCTATAGCTTTAATTTAATTTAATAAACTGGACTCGTATGCCAAGAGAAAAAAAAAAAGCCAAACACATCAAGTAGTATTTTGAAATAATGCTGAAAAAAGATTATATTGAAAGATCTGTTTTTGTTTTGTTTTTTTGCATGATGAGCCTTAATGTGTTGCCAATATTTAAAATTTGAAAAGTCATTCAAAATGTAAAATTATTGGTCAAATGAATGGAACACAATTACATTATTTTGTTTGCAATAAAACTAACAATTTATTATGAATGTACAGGGGGTGTGGGTAGCTTTCAACATCTTAATCACCTAAATAATTTATGGTGGAGGGTTGTATATTTTCCTTAATACCTTTTCGAAAGGGTAATGCTTCTCTGACCTCTCTGACAAGTTGTTCTTCCAATTCCTCTGCAAAATCCATGATGATGAGAAAGACCACCTGAATATTACACAAACCTATACTCTTACTGTATAGGGGACAGTTTTTTCCTTATGCCCTCATTAGGCACATACATTTCTCCATAAAGCACAACGTCCAGCTGCATCTTATGGGTTCTTCTGGATGTCTGCGCTTAAAAATAGATAATGGAAAGCGCGCAGAATATGGTTGTGGATAATAAATAAGAGATTCATTCAGTGCACTTTATGTGTCTTCATTTTACACTATGAAATGTCCTCATAACCTACTGTATGTCCTCAGATGTTCAGAAATGCCAAGCGCAGTACTTATATTTGCTCCAAATATTGATGCACTAACGTACTAGAAGCTAGCCTTTGATAGTGACAAGTTGCAAAAATCACTTCTGTAAACTAGGTAGTCGTGAACATAACTCAGCAAAGACCTGAATAAAATAAACAAAATCTCATTGAAAGCTTAGTCTTTGCAACCCACAGAGGGAAAAACATGCCTACATATAGGAAATGTAAGATCTCTGTCATGCATACTGCAGACTGCTGCTGCAGTATTTTCACGATGACATCATTCTTTTATCTCCTTTGAGGCAATACCACGTGGTTATTTGCCACAGATGCAACAAACTCCGATTAAACAATTGCGAGCAAAATACTTCTTCTATTAGTCACTTACAAATAGCAAAAAATGAAGAAATTCAGATCGGGGACGCCGTAGATACAGAGGCAGTCGCTTGTTTTGCTTTGAGCCTTTTAATAGTTGGAATGAGAGACGTGGAAGCTGATTGGTCAATGCAAAAGAACACACACGGCTCGACCAATCAGAGCGAGCGGCACATTCAGGTGGTAAATCCTGCTCCTCCTCTCACTGTAACACGGCCCAGGGCTTTCTCTTCTCTCTGCTCGGCTCCTAGTGTATTTTTTAGCCGTGCCTGGCCTACCTCGGTTGTTTCCCTTCCCCTCAGCCGCCATTAAAACATGTTATCTCGGTGTGCAGAGGACGAGGACCGCACAAAAATGCTATAAAGCGTCAAAGCGTGAGGATCGAGGGACGGGACTTGGGGGGTTGTCGCTCCGTGGAAATGTATGGACCTTGAAATGCCAAACGAGAAGTAAATATGCGGTTGGAGACGACCAAGTGAAGGAGCCCGAGTGCGGACTGGAGTGGGCTTCTCCGCAGGGGGAAGAGGCAGTGTTGTTTTGGTGGTAAACGGAGAGCGTGATCACGGCAGGAAAAGGTGAGATCGACAACTATAGCTCGCTGACCTCGTTGAGTTTTAGTCGAGGGCCTTCCAAAAACACAGAGGCGGAGAGGGGCATAATCATAATCCCATAACGTTAGCGAGCAGCCTGCTAGCTCCTCCATTGAGGACTTCTGGCTGCTAACCTCCCGTTTTGGCTCTTGTCAGGTTGGAAAGCTATATTTCTAATCTGTTGGAAATTAAAATGATTGTGGTCTGATATCGTATTGCAGGTGGCAGTTGTTTTAACTAAAAGTAAGTTAACGTTAGTTAACTATGGGCTTATGGCTGAATAATATTAGTCAAACTTGCTCTTGTTTGATAACATACATAAGTGACAGGGGCGTAATGGACGGAAGTGCAGTTGGAGAGGTCTCAGTAAGGGTCCTAAACACTGCATAGATTATTAGTTACATTGCTTCAAAAATGAGTGGGGGTGTACCCCCTAAATTATTTCATTGACTTAACATATTCGTGTGCAGCACTGCATTGCATTAACTGTTACATTATATTACATGAACAATATCACCATTTTCAGAACCTGAAACACTTGTGACCTATGCAGTGACCTTATGTTATTATGTGGATACGTATTAGGAATATAAAATTAAAGTGCAGCTCTTTTATTTTTAAAAATGCATGGGACAAAAGTCAGAAAGGTTACAGTTTTGCTCTTTATGTTCAGTGTCAAGGACAGCACATTTCAAAAATGTGTGGAATTTGTCACCCCATGTTGGTAAATGTGCAGGAGTGCTGTAAACACTGCACACACTACTGTCTCTCTCAGTGCAGCCATCTGCTTATGTCAGGTGCATACAGTAATGCCTAATGATGTAGTGGCATTGTACAATAAGTAGCCACAGTTGATTTTAATCATTTAGTAATGGGTAATAGGCTTTGGATGAAGTCAATTGGAGTGCATCAGTGGGTGAGTGAGGCAGTCATGCACCTCCCCACTGGGTGTCTGCTTTCACCTGTCCTTGTCTCCTGTTACTAGCTCAGTGTAGGACACATTGGCGCTGTGTCTCTAGCTTCTTACTGTATGTGTTTATGGCCAGGGTCAGGTAAAAGAAGAATGCCATCCTGCTCTTGGGGCTGTTTTTCCTTTGAGCATTTTTATGCCGACTGGAGCTTACATAATTCATGAAGTGTAGTGTATTTTGTTTGCTAAATAGTCTTTTCATAATTTTATATGTGACATATAATAAAAGATTTAGTAAAAAAGTATAAATTAAACAAAATCCATAGATTCAAAGATACAGAATTATGTAGATTTAGATTTTACAGTATGTATTAAACCCTAAAATCTGAGTAAGGCTAATATACAGTGCATTAAACTGCAGCTAATTCCATCCCGGACCAGATGCCCCACATTGAGCCCTGACTGATGGAGTTAATAATAAAGCACTGTGTTGATTATTCAGTTCAAGTTTATCACCTCTTGTCTGTATTTACTTAATATGGTAATTGGCATTGTACTGAAGCTTATGTTTTGTCCCTTCCTCTGTGTGACAGGGTGACTGTGCGCTCCTTGAGAGTGGATCTGCCGAGCTGAGTGCCCTGTGACGGCGGGGAGCCTCCCACAGCGGCGGAGCGACGATGAGCGAGCTGTCTGCCAAGTGGGCCTGTGAATACTGCACATACGAGAACTGGCCGTCCGCCATCAAGTGCACCATGTGCCGCGCTCAGAGGCCTAGTGGGGGGGCCATCATCACTGAGGAGCCCTTCAAGAGCAGCCCTGCTCTGGATGCGAGCCTGCACCAGTGGGACTCAGCAGAGCTCAGTAACAGCCCAACCCAAGGAGGGTCCAGCCTGCTCATCTGTCCTGACTCCAGCGCCAGACCCAGAGTGCGCATCACTGACGTCCCCGAGCCCAGCAGCAAGTGGTCCTGTCATATGTGCACGTATCTGAACTGGCCCCGCGCCATCCGCTGCACGCAGTGTCTGTGTCAGAGACAACAGGGGCAGCACCAGCACCCACAGCACTCCACCCACCCAGGACTGCACAGCCAGCAGCCACAGAGCCCTACAGAATCCCCTCAGACCTCAGGCTCAGGCTGTCGTCCCTCACCCCCCACCCCCACCACAGACCCCTGTGAGGAGTACAATGATCGTAACCGGCTCAACACGCATGCGCAGCGCTGGTGCTGCAGCGCCTGCACTTACGAGAACTGGCCCAAATCAAGGAAGTGTGTGGTGTGTGACCACCCCAGGCCCAACAGTCTGCTGGTAGAGCCCATCCAACTGGCCTCTGAGTCTGAGAGCCAGTCCCCCTCCACCATCCTGAATGAGGACAGGGACAAACGGCGGGGTGTGAGCGGGCACACGGGCAGCCAGGGACTGGGGGGAGTGGGGGGAGTTCTCGTTGGGTGCAGTAGTAGCCAAAGGAGGTCACCCCCCACGTCAAAACGAGAGGCAGACGTCAACATGGACTTCCAGCGAATTGAGCTGGCATCTGGGGCTGGCATCAGCAGTAAAGAAGAACTTGAAGTGGATTTCAAAAAACTGAAGCAGATTAAGAACCGGATGAGAAGGACTGACTGGCTATTCCTCAATGCGTGTGTGGGTAAGTCTGAGAAAGGATGTAAGCACTCTTCTTAGCATGCCAGCATTTATTAATTATGTATTACATGTCCATGTGTGTCTAAATAGTTATTTTACAATCTTCTGATCACTCACAAGTGAATTGTATTTGTTGTGTTCATGCACCAAGTGCATTGTGATGTGTTTAGAAATGGGGAAAATGGCAAACCATCACGGGTTTGACAAAAGTCAAATTCTCACGACAGGGAAACTGCATCTGTAAAACTGCTACTCTTTTACCCTTCTGCTTTAGTCAGGTGTTGTCATAGAGCAGGGAACTGGGCACAGGGCAGGCTGTCATAATCTACTTTTTGGTGCTTGTCACAGTGGATGATTAGAGATTAGACAACTGGCTGCATCAGAGAGCGACCAATTCCTTATGTATGGTCAAATGTATCTATGAGCAAACTACAGTGACACATGTATGTTGTTTTAAAGAGTTTGACAGCCTTAATGATCCTGAATAGAAAAGCTCCTTTTCTGTCCATGCTGCAACAGACTGTTGTCAGATATGACCTTGGCCGAGAGTGGACCCCATATTGAACTTTTGTACATCACTGTGTAATCAGTGCAGAGTATCAAAACAAACCATTTCAAGAAATTGCATACACCACTACCTACTATGTATTACGTAGTATATAAACAGGCAGTTTGTCATGTGTTTTGCAATAACAATATGCAGAAAATTCACTTGTGCTCAAATCCTCTGTCAGTTTGTGTAGTTAGTGTAAAAAGTCCCCACTCAAACTGAAGCAGCAAGTGTCCAGCCACCCACACTGTGGAGTGGTGCATGCAGAGTGGGAGGAAGAAGGATAAATATTATAAGGAGAACCAGCCAGTGCTTACTCTCCTCTTTCCTCACTCATAGTCATAGCTTTGTACTCTACACATAACAGATTAACCCTTTAATGGCCATGACTGCTGTATATTCTTTAGGTATACCTGTGCAATAACTCGTATATCATAATATAAATATTTATTAGAATTGTTTTTAAATATTAAATAAAGAAAACCTGACACATTTAGACTAGGGCCAGGAATTGCAGGGTCCCTCATGATTCGGTACCATACTTGATACATGGCTCACGATATATTATCATGATATGGTGATAATCGATATATTGCACATGATATTCTGCAGTATATCACTATTTTTAAGAACCACTTACCGGTACATTTAACAACAGTATCTCCTGTGTGAGATCAATAAAGTCAATTCTTTATTTGTTAAACGACCACTTGTGCCAGGTTAATACGGAATAAACCAATTGTAACTTGTTAGTTGTGAATATGTCAAAGGTATTTCATAAACAAGTTGCCTTTCTCTGAGGAAACATGTAGCACTGTGACAAAATAATTTAGTAAAATATTCAGAAAAAATACTCAATATATCAATACAGCCAAGCAAACAAAATTGTATCAACAAATTTAGTATGTTGATATTTCGATATATTGGGACTAGTTTAAACAAAAACTCTCCCATTACTCAGTCTCTCCTTCATTCTTTACATGTACCCTCCCTCGGCCTGTCACAATTTCACTTTTTTAAGCATGATATATTGCTACAGAAGTATATTGCAATGAACAATAATACTTAAACTACTGTTTGCCATTGACACAAAGCAGGGTAAACCCATTAAACCAATTTTTAAATATATTGTATCATTAAAAAAAACAGGAGCTGCAACAAAAAAACTAGCAGAATGAATTATCCATAGAAATTTGTTATTCCACCTTCTACAACTAAAAATCTTATTGTATTGAATAAAAATGAAAACACAGAAAAATGTCTTTACTATTGCAATGAAATTCTACCCACTATTAATATTGAGCACAAAAATATCATGTTCCAGCTTTCATATATTGAAAGATAAGTCGATATAATAATTCTCGTGACAGGCCTAACCCTCCCTAATATCTTCTCACATGCGGCATTGTCCATCATTCTGTTTTTTCACATTTTCAGTGTAGGAGTATCATTACAAACTTGACAGACTCTGCTTTATACCTTTCTGCCATTCTTCTAGCACTTTTTAAGTATAGTTTTTCTCCAGACCATTCTGACAAATGTTTATCACTGGACCTGTTTGCACTTCACATTCCTGGGGATATGATTGAGTCTGAAGGTTTGCTTTTTGGCTCGTGTTTTTGCAAATGTTTTCTCCTGTACACCCAGGATACATTATCAAGATATGTCAGTATATGATCTGAAGTCTGGCTTTTTGAACTGGACTTAACCAAAGAGCTACGTGTTGTTATTGTATCCTCTTTTGTAGATTGCAGAGTGGTTAAAGTGCATATTACAGGTTTTCATGTTTTTTGTTATTTTACCTGTGGTAAATATTTGTCATAGTTTTTCACCAGTCAAGAAGCAGTTTCTTGTAAAAAAGTAGCTTTGAATAAAACGGAATACCTCTACCGACTGTATATCATCAACATATTTTGTCAGAATTTTTTCTAGTGTTTTAAACATTCATTTATCAAAATAAAGGTGTTGTCATATATTTTTATTAGACACATCATAACAGTTTAGACAAGTTTACAGAAAGCATTATGTTTGCTAGGTCATAGTTATGAACGGACATGAACTAGGTCAGATTTTTTTGTTTTTCTTAGACGTTGTTTTAGTGACACCAGTAGTCTAACCCGGGGGTGTCCAGACTGTGGCCTAAGGTTCAAATGTGTACTAATTTTTGTTGGCCTCTAGGCTTCCTTCTGCATTGGCCCAAAAAGTAGTACAGAACTTAATAAACAAACATTTTGATGTGATACATAGTGTCCATGCCTTAAAGCTGTGGTGGCTCAGTGAAACCTATGTCAAATATAGCTTTCTGAACGATTCCCTTCATTGTTCTGTGCTCCATTTTAGGCCTGTCACAATAATTACTATATGGACTTAACATGCAATACATGAAAGCTGGAACAGATATATTTTGGGGCTCAGTATTTATCCTGTGTGCATTTTCTTTGTAAAAGTGGGGAGATTTGGGGTATTTTGTTGGGTATGTTGTAGCACAATTACATTTGAGCTGTAAAAAGGTAAAGACTAAATGACTTCTGTAGCTAATTATTGACCAATAATAGTACATTATGTTCTGCAACTCATGTCTTTTAATGATATTGTGTATTAAAAAAGTATATACTGCTATTAGCCTGATTTGTGTCATAAAGTAGTTTCAATATTATTGATTATTGCAGGATATCTGTACCAATATATCATGCTTTAAAATTTGTTATCGTGCCAGGCAAATTTAGACACCCTCTACGCTAACCTATCATATAGGCTTTAACAGAGGCTGTATACTTATCAGCTTTATGCTGTTGTTGTTTTTTCCTCTTTTGTTGATGGTGCAGTGGTAAAGTAAATGGCATGTTTGGATTCACAAGAGCTAACATGGCAAGATTAGGAAAATAATAGGGATAGGACAAGATCTTGTGCCACAAGAAAATGATGGGGATGGGATTATTTTTCCTCATGTGTTTACATCTGGTTTGGACTAAAACGTAGTGGTGGTAGTGGTGGTAGTGGTGGTAGTAGTAATAGTAGTAGTAGTAGTAGTAGTAGTAGTAGTAGTAGTAGTAGTAGTAGTAGTAGTAGTAGTAGTAGTAGTAGTAGTAGTAGTAGTAGTAGTTAAAATCTCATTGACTCAGTCTGTCTCATCTTGTGAAAATTGTGTCTTGTACCAACCCTAGCGCATAACCTTTTAGTATAGCGGAGCCATAGCTTGAGCTAACTGAAGTTATAATTCATGAGGAATAGCTGTAGTATAATGTTAATGATTTTGTAAACAACTGAAAAAAGTTACAGTAGTCAACATTGTGTTTTTCAAAATAATAAAGTGGTGGATATATTTGTGGTAATGACGGAGCCAGACCAGGAACTATCAAATCACATGTAAAATGTATTGAGAGCAATAAAACTTTTCAACTGTTGCTATGAAACTGAGCACATTCAAGACTGAGCAAAGAATAGCACACTTTGAAAATACTAAATATCTAAACTAATAATAAGACTCTGTGCTACTGGAGTGAGAGAATAATTTTTATTTTCATGTATTCAAACTTTATTTAGGGCCACTCCTCCTTTGGGTCAGCCTGAGTGAGTGCGTGAGTGAAAAGTGGATTTAACCCATGACAGTGATGTTTGAATTGTGGTTTTGGTTTCCTCTTACAGACAATTTATAAATAAGAAGTGTGAATGATTCAGAATCAAATTGAAACTGTGATCTAACTAGGCCAATGGTTATTACATGAATGTTAATATTGATGAGAAATCCCCACTCTTGTTAGGTGTTAATAAATATAAGAAAATATAAGAAAAAAAAAAGGCTTACAGTTAATTGTCTTACTATATACTATATACTTATACTATACAAAGCAACAATGCAAATTAGGGTATCAGTGCTTCCATATAAGTGCATAATCTGTCTTATCTATCTATAGCCATACTGTGTTGTAATACTAATCTTGACATTAAACAGGTTTTGGTATTCTGTTACTGGATTTCCTGATCCTAAGCCTAGTGCTAACGTTGCACACACAGCATATGCTAAATCAGGGCTTTGCATCCTTGCTTCCCCTGCTGCGACCTCTAGTATAAACACACATGATAGTAAACAGCAGCCTGCTCTGATAAGTCATTTCCATGCTAGAAACACGGGCTAAAAATAACACTGTTCTCACTGGGCCAGATAATGTCATTGTTATTGTGAAGTAAGTGAAAAGCGTTGACCTTTGACCTGTTGGCCTCATGTTATCAGCATAGCCTTGCCCTATATATTGCGGTTGCACAATGTTAGCGATCAGCAGAATCTCAGCTTGGCACTGTAATGTATTAGTACCAGCTCGACTCTTGAATGCATCGTCATACTTCAAAGTGTCCTGGCCTGCACAATGAGAAAGGAAACAGCAGCGTGGACAGAGGAAGTGTATGTGAAAACAGGAATGTGCTAACTCCAAACAAACTTGCATTGCTAGTGCCTGAGGTGAATGCTAACTAAGGATGCCATGGATGAGAAATACCCCCAACGGACAGCTCAGTCTCTGTAGCTCCCCATTATTAAAAACACAGAACAGTGGTTTATGTAGCGCAGCAATAGTGAATTATTTATTCACTGACTGCACAGGTCTTTGATAACTTTTATGTCAAAAAGAATATTTTATATGAAAACAATAAGATGTGGGCATGAGAAGTTTTTATCCTCCTGCATAAGGTGATAACAGATTAGATTCTATCCATTCTTTTCACACCCCATTCGGTTGCATCTATCACCTATCTTTATCTTAAAGGTGCACTGTGTAATTTTTCTGGTGGAGGATTCACTACGGCAGTAGCTCAGTTGGTAGAGCGTTTGTCTGCTGATCCAGAGGTTGGGGGTTTGAATTCCGCTCTCGACAATGGGTTGAGCAGTCGGATCCACTGACCTGGTGCGATCCCAGCTCCAAAGCGGGAGGATCCATGGGGGCTGGTGCATGTGATCTGGGCAGCGGACCTGGACCGTTGCCCCTGCGACCCGAAAATATGGAATAAAACGGAAGAAAATGAAAAAAAATGATGAAAATGGATTCACTACCTGCGTGTGTGTGTGTGTGTGTGTGTGAAATGGCATATACTGTAAATTGACTGAAATAATATACTGTAAACAAACAAGTGAAACTACCAGGAACTGGAAGGTTTCAGTGGTGGATGAAGTACTCAGTTTTGTTACTTACTGGGAAGTAAGTACAGATACAGGGGTAAAAAGTTACTAAAGTAAAATTATTGAAGTACCTGTTTAAAATGTACTTTAATAATAAAAAGTATTTTGCTGAGATTTTTTAGAACATTTAAAGGATGAAATAGATTTAAAAAATAAGATTTTAATTCATTTAATTCATTTTGTATTTTTTTCTAGTCGCTTTTGTGTGTTTTGTTTGCTCAAAGTTTGGATGTTAGCTCAAATTAAATGTGCTAAAAAATAAGTTTTGGCCATTTCAAGTAAAGTACAGATACCTAACTTAAGTATTGTACTTTTACTTTTGTACTTTGTTACCTTCCACCACTGGTTACAGGTCAGATATGGGGAGATGACCCCTGTTTTTCAAGGTAACTGAACAAATACAGGTCAGATAAGTTTAATGGTGTACTGAGAAACATTCCAGGTCAACCAATAACATCTTAAGCCATTAAACAGATGGCAGCCCCACTAGAAAACACAATGCACTTTTAATGGAACAATAGAGCTCATATAACACGACATACCATCAAACGGCTTACATATTATCAAAGGCCTTCTCTAAGCTTCCACAGCACTTGTATTAATCCATTGCCATCAAGAACGCACAACTGGTCTGTGATTGAATGCACAATGTTCATATTTCAATGCGCGATTATTCTTTTTCATTTTGCAACAACAAAATCTTTATTTCACCAGCTGGCGTTAATTATGACTTATTTTGTTAATTGTACTTCTTCAAACTAAGCAAAAGCAGTCATCCAGATCATGTTTAATGTTTCTTATAATGCTTTTTTCGGGCTTTGTACTATTTTAATTTGGCATTTCACATTTTAACAATTGAGTGAGAAGCAGTCAATTTAGGCTCAAACCTACCATCAGTTGGAGAAAGAGGGTAGAGGTGGTCTGACATGAAGCAGGATTAAAGGCCATTTGATTGGTTAATTTGCTCATATCATTTCAATTTTTATTTTTTCTGTAATTTTATATAAATACATCCTTTGATAGATGCTACCCAGGATTTTCATGCAAGTTTGAAGAAAACAAACTTGAATGAAATGAAAACATTTCATAGTTTGTAATTACTGAAATTATGCTAGTGGTTGACCTTACAATTATAATCACTGAGCACAAATATTTAATGGGCAAATATATAATGGGTAATTATAACATGATATTATTGCTTAAAGCTTATGAGAATCAATTTTGTGATATAATGTTGTTAATTCATCAAAACATACCTGGAGTTGTGTTTTATTTCATTCACACATGTTAATGACTAATTCTTTATTATTAGTCTGTCTCAAAGCTCAAAATGTTCTGTTCCACCGTGTGATGTCATGTACTAGTAGTTCTTAAGTTAACAGCTCCTTTTACCTTTAGTTCAGAAATGGGCAATTCCAGAGCTTAAATTATCCAAATAATTGTAGTGAAGGTGTATGGAGTGTAAAAACAAAATGGAGCACTTCCTGTATTACCACATGATATCACAAGGTGGATCAGAGTGTTTTGAGAGAAGAACTCAGCCTAAATATGCAGAATTGGTAATTTGTGTGTTAAAAAAGTGTGAATGAGACAAAAGACATCTATGATTTTGATTAGGAAACAACGCGTGAAGAGTCCCTCAGTCATCCAGGTAGAATCCATGATAAAAGGAGAAATTCAATTTGTCAACTGGACAAAGTTTGTTTGGTCGAACAAAGGAGGAGCTCCCTGCAGCTAGATATAAACAGGGTCTAACCAGCACTAGAACCAGAGCTGAAGAACCCTCTCGGATGAGCGGCGAAACGTTTTCGACCAAACAAACTTTGTCCAGTTGACAAATTGAATTTCTCCTTTTATCATTAGGAAACATTATAACAGAGATCAGAAAATAGCGTGATATGGGCCCTTTAATACGTATCAGAAACGTTTTCCTTTCATCTTTTAGTTATTCTCCGTAGATCTTCAGGTGTTTGTCTGTAGCACATTGGCCGAGTTTACAGTAGTGGCTGCAGGGCCTGCTCACTGTAACACCCACTCTAATGGACTGCTTTGTGAAGAAAGCCTGTGATCCCCTGCTGCTTCCATTGTAATCCCTCTCTCTGCCTCTCTTTCTGTCTCTCTCTGCCTCTCTTTCTCTCTCTCTTTCTCTCTCTCTGCCTCTCTCTATTTCTCTACCCCCATCCCCTTTTCTTTCTCTCCCTCCTCCTCAGTGGCCTGTATGCTAGCCAGCTCCCCACATGGCACAGCGAGTCCTTCCACCCACACTGTCTCCCTCTCCCTCTCACTCATCTCTACACGCATACAGAGACATTATGTAGCTTAGTATTGTGTGGGGTCTTTTTAAACATGGGCAAAAGAGCAACAGTGTTCATACAGCAGGGGCTATTGGAAAGCTCCACATGATTAGTTCATAGATCCGTCAGACTAGAAGACCACACTGGGAAGCTCAGTTCAATTCTAAGAGTAGCCATACCAACGTACTGATGGTCCTGTTTATTTCAAGATTAAATTATGATATAAGTGAACAGTAACTATTATAATTGAACTGAGAATTGAATAGAATAAGGCAGAAAAATGAGACTGTTCCAAAGATAAACATTTCACAATTAAAAAGAAAATAAATATACTAAAATAAAGGTTGTAAATTGTAAACATAAGCTCCATTTGTTTTTTGTTATTGGTGTAAATTGTGCCTTAACTTACAATTTACAAGAGTTGCCAAAGGTATCGAAAATCAGATACTAATAATATTAAAACTAGTATTGAAACTAGGGACTCATTTGAGCAGGTATCAATAGTAAAAAGTCACATTCACAGGACAAAAATGAACCTTTCCTTACTTTAAAATGATCTTAATGTGGGTATACATAGATTAGTATACCCACATTAACCGCTATGGAACCTTCCTGAATGACTGCGAAATTACACCGATTAAAGACCGCATAGTAATATTTAAAAAAGTACTATGATTTAATGTTAAAATGACATTCTATTGTCTAAAGAAAAAATACATTTAAAACAAAATTAAAATTTGGTATTCTGGCAACACTACAACTAACACTGTTATTATTAGACACATAATACAATAATATCAATATTTTGAATTCCAAACTTCTCTGCTACAGTTGCCTTGTAGATGAAATCTGTTTCCTAATTTTAAATATATCAACTTCGGCACAGAGTGTTCTCTGTACAAGGCTGTTCTTCAGATAAGTCACTTTGTATCAGTGATTCCCACACTCCAGCTCATAATGCGAGAGATCAGGGCATTTATCTAAAGCTCTCATTAGATTTGGAGATATTAAATTAAGCTCAAAGTAAATGTGACAGGATTATTTATCTTAAGGGTGAGGGTACTTTAAGGATGTACTACTCATTATTGTTTTCTTTGAAATATTCGCCGAACTCTCTAAGATACTTTTTAAGTTGGTAAAAAAAATCCTCTGTGCTTTCTGGTGGTTGAATGGTCTAAGCTGCAGCACATAAACTAGGCTCTGTGCCGCTCTCAGTCTCATGCTCCGACTATTTGCTGAATGTCCTACCCCCTCTTCACCCCCATTTCACGCTATACTGTTCTGTCAAATAAAGCTAAAGGGCCAAAGAAGAGTGCGCTAGTGGTGAAGTGTGTGTCTGATTGAGAGCTTTTGTAACAGTTGTGCTTTTGTGTTTCCTGTCTGAAGGTGTGGTGGAGGGCGACCTGGCAGCTGTGGAGGCCTACAAATCATCAGGAGGAGACATCGCGCGGCAGTTAACAGCAGACGAGGTTCGCCTCCTGAATCGGCCATCTGCTTTTGATGACGGCTTCACGCTGGTTCACTTAGCCATCCGCTTCCAGAGGCAGGACATGCTGGCCGTGCTGCTCACTGAGGTCTGTAGACACCAGACCACATGTGGAGAGCCTTAGCTGTATTCGAACATCTATTTAACTCGCTACAGTGTGGTGGAGACTTGACAGTGGAGATCAGAGCTTTGACATTGTTGTATTTTCCTCACTCGCTGTCATCTTAAGCTGTGAGAGTTCCCATCGTCACACCCAAATGTTTTCATAACAATGTCAATATGGGTCTGGAAGAATTCTCATACAAGTCTGATCGCTTAAAAAAAAAGTTTGAATGCTAAATTTGGGCCAAGCTTCTACTACAAAATATATATATTTAATTTTAATGTTGCCTATAGAGACCTACCAATATACTGACAGTTGCAAAAAAAAAAGTTTTAAGCTATATTCAATATGTTTAGGTGTGGTTGGTATTACATATTATACCTCATTTGAAAACTTGGATGAAGTTTTACAGTTGGAGTGCACAATGGTCTGTTACAAAGTGTACCTTTTGCAGTACACTTTATATGACCGACAACTATTTTACTAGAAAAATTCAGATACTGCAGCTTTAATGCAAGTGCAGCCATCAGTATGCTTCTGCAAGTGGATAACAAAACATATTTAAATGCCTGCTTGAATTTGCCTTATACTGCACTTATATCTCGTATGCGCTTCATCCTTTACTAACACACATTTGTAATGATTAGATATGTGCTGTATGGGTTTACAAGCTTTCTGTGTCAGTGTGTGATCCCAGATTATCTGAGCACACCTCTCCTCTCGCTCTCCTCTCTCTCCTCCCTCTCTCCTCCCTCTCTCCACACTGTCATACGTTCTCCTGAGGGTACAACAACACAAAATGAAGTGCCATTCACTCTCACCTCCCTCCCCCTTTACACCTCTAGAAAATACTATAATTAGTGTAGTTTAATTTGAGAAAGAACTTTGCGCTGACAGTTAATATTCAAATGCCTGATGATTTCACTTCCTCTGTGGAGGAAGATAATAGTGACTGTCTGCTCTGGTTTCAGAAGTAGATTTTCCATTTATTTTTCCCATTGACTTCAAATATTAAAAATTAAAATATTATAATAGTTAAAAGATTGCAGAGGCTACGTGGTAATCGATATCCATAATGTGGTTGTCCAACAAGGCAGTTTAAAATGGAAGATTCTGCTTTGTGGTTTATAAAGGTTTAGAGACAAATTTTAAATAAAATTACTGGTTATGTGGTCATAAGTTACAGTACCACATAGCTGATTAACCCTGAGCAAGCCTTTTAATATTTATTTTTTTCAGAAAGTCTGTTGAGAAAAATGAATGGGAAGTTTACTTCTGGAACCAGGGGATGGGCGGTCACTTTTGAGCTCATTTGTCCATATTTGGCACTGGCACCGATCAAATCTATGCCTATATAAATCACTACGTATTCTTTATCAGACTATTTTGTATCACTTATTTATTTACAAAACAACTGACTCAAATCCCCTTCTGCATTTATCTTGATGCATATGTTTCTTGCATGTTGTTTCCATGCAGGTGTCCCAACAGGCAGCTAAGTGCATCCCAGCCATGGTGTGTCCGGAGCTGACGGAGCAGATCCGCCGTGAAGTGGCCGCTTCTCTGCACCAGCGAAAGGGAGACTTCACCTGCTACTTCCTCACGGATCTGGTCACCTTCACCCTCCCCGCAGGTGGGTCTGTCACCTACAGTTTTCGGTATTTCAGCTTTTTTTTTTTTTTTTTTAATGGCAGCTTATCTAGTCTGTCGCTATTTTTTGAAGTGTTGAGAAAATTGAGATTTCTTATACTGTGTTAATTTGTTATTTACATTTCTGTAAAAAAAAAAAAAAGCTCATATTTTATCAGTTTTCACAAATGTCCCTACCCCATCACTGACAGTGCAGTACATGAGATCAGTCTGTTTATATTACCAATGACGAAATGAAGTGTGCTTAATCATTTGAAAATGTGCAGTGGTAACTCCTGGTGCCAGATGACATATTGCACATAATGTTTACTATAACGGAGTGCATGAACTCAATAAACCAATCACGTACAAACAAACAAACAAACAAACAAACAAACAAAGTGATGTAGTCGTAGTGTTGTTTTCTCTCTGGACTTCATCTGCGTGGCCCACTGCACCCGGGCTGGTCCCCTGGCCTGTCTACTCCATGACATAATACTTGTTTTGTTTTGTTTACTGGCGCTGTATGAAATTGCCTGTTGTTCTGAGGCTGCAGGGACATAATGCTACATTTGTCTGTCTGAAACCGCCAAGAGATGGAGGCAACCCCTGGCTCTTTCTCTCAATAATGTCCTCGCAAACTGTCCAGGACCAAACCAGATGAATTATTCTCAGCTACATTCTGTGGAATATAATTGCGCATTGCTCGTGGCTAAAGCTGAGGATTTGTGTTATGTGGAGTATTCAGGACAATGCAGCCCTTGGCATCTGGCCACTATACAGAGGCATTCTGTTCAGTTCCACAAAGTCAATGCATTCATTTATTTTAGTTGAAGAATGAGCTACTGTTGACAAGAGCTCTGAGTGCGCTCAGAAAGCCACAGGCTATTGTGAGAATAATAACATAACTACAACAGAATATTTCTACTTTGTCCTTTCTGTTAATTTATGATTATGAGTTCAGAATGCAACTGTCATCTATCTTTCAGATATTGAAGATTTGCCTCCAGCTGTTCAGGAGAAACTGTTTGATGAGGTGTTGGACAGAGATGTACAAAAAGGTAAATGGTTAAGATGAGCCTGGAAAGTCACACCTGAAGCCTTTGTAACACTTTCAGATTGAGTAAAAAATACACATCATGCTTCTGTCTACTATACATACTGTAGTTATAATCCTTTTTAAAATGCAGAAGAATAAAGATAGTCATCTTTATTCTTCTGCATTTTAAAAATAAGTGAACAACCGAATACAACTTTGAGTGTGTAAATGAAAAGGGAAAACAATTATAACATGGCTCAAAGCTTTGGCTTTTAAGTTTTCTGATTCTTTTGCAGTGGTCCAAAACAGAAACGGGCAAAGCAAACCATCCATTTACTAATGTAACTTCTTAAAACAGTGGTTATATAAGCAAACCTCCAGCGTATCTACTATAATGGGATCTGAGCCCAGTGCTGGAAGTGTTGTGTTACTCGTATTTAGAGCCTGCACAGTCCTCCTCTGGACTTGTCCGTGTGCCAGGCCCAGGCCCTCTTTATCTCCTGTACTACTTCGCCTCTACTCTAATCAGCCTAATTGAGTTTTAGGATTCATTAGATCCACACACAATGATTTAAGTTAACTTCTAAGCATCTGTCATATTTTCACATCAGTGGTACATCACACACTTACAGTAATTAAGACCGTCGAATGTTTTTGTTTTGTTAAACCTGCTCAGTGAAATATGAACGATTATTAGTATAAATACACAACAGCCTCTTAGACTCTAGATTTAAAAAATGAATCATGTATTCTGTGAGGCCTGGCGTAAAACTATTATGTTCTCTTTCTTTTAACTGACAACATCCTCTTTTAAGATACACAGACTGTGGTTTGGTAAGATTTATTCAAATGAAACAGAAAACGCACTTGTTCTCACAGAGATGCAAATGCAAGGAGCAGTAGTGTGAACATTTATTGTCATTAAAGTTGCTGCAGTCAATTTGTAGTTAGTGACTGTCTTTATAATACACCTCACTACACATGTTTGGGTAGTCTGTATCCTCCTGAAGAGCTGACATTGCTTGTTCTAACATGGCTTTACATAGGCATGTGAAACCTTACTCCAATAAGCTCTCTGGTTTTACTAACGCTCATATTTTGTTACCCTGCATAAAACTTAAAAATGAATGCTATTAAACGTTCACTGACTTCTCTCTTCAGAACTTGAAGAAGAAGCTCCCATCATAAACTGGTCTCTGGAGCTGGGCAGTCGGTTGGACAGTCGCCTGTACGCCCTGTGGAACCGCACGGCCGGGGACTGTCTGCTGGACTCTGTGCTTCAGGCCACGTGGGGCATCTACGACAAAGACTCAGTCCTGAGGAAGACCCTGCATGACAGCCTGCACGACTGTTCCCACTGGTCAGCCCCACACTGCAGCAGCACAGGCCAACCCCACCCATACACCACATGAAGGCACCCACAGAACATGCACTTATTTCCATCTCTGCATTTAATGAACCGTGAAATCAAAAAGTGTGTGTTGAAATGCTTGCCCTCACAGTATAGCCATATTGTTAAATTGGGAAACTCCTGGGAATGACAACATGTCATCTCTGTGTGACTCATGTCTTTGTTTGAAATCGTGGGTTCTTCAATGAGAAAATCACTATTTAGACATAATGTGGTGTAATTGCCATCCAGCCTAAACCACAGGAGAAACAGGGGGTAGATAGATCGTACTCCTACAGTTGTGTGTTTTTGTGCAGGTTCTACACGCGCTGGAAGGAGTGGGAGTCATGGTACTCCCAGAGCTTCGGCCTGCACTTCTCACTCAGAGAGGAGCAGTGGCAGGAGGACTGGGCCTTCATCCTGTCCCTGGCAAGTCAGGTATGGACTCTTTAACAGATGAATTGTTTACACATTTGTAGAGAGAAAGAGGGAAATTCATGTTTAGCTGCAGAAACATACTGTGCTTTTCAGTCACCTTTGTGTCTCAGTTAAAGGTCTCAGTGCAGTTTAACAGGAGGACTGGTCAGGAAGGGATCTGTGTCAGGGCAGTTTGAGGAGAGTGTCCGTCTTCTATGTCCTGCAGTGTCACAGCAGGCTCCAGTAGATACATTTTAAAAAAACATGTTCAAAATAAACACAAACTTTGCTCCACATAAAAAAAATAAAAAATAAATAAAAGTTAATGTAATGGGACAGCAAAGTCACCATTTCTAAAGCCAGTGATTCTAATCCATTAGTAATAGTTACCATTTATTAAGCTGTACAAAAACATGATGCAACCATTTGCAAGTGGAACTAAGTAGCTTGTGTTTGCCCCAGCTGGAAAAGGACATTCTGCTTTGTTCACAAATAAATTCCATGTTGCCATGTTGTTAAAAGGTTATCAGGGAAAATGAGAAACAAACAAAACACAACTTTTTCTATTAATGAACCTGCCAAGTGCCATCTGTGCAGTGAATAATGTCCGTTTTGTACCAACATAGTCGACTACAAAGGGTCACAATCCAATGTAATTTTTGAGAAGTCAATTCCATTTAACACAGATCAATTCACACCAGGAGGCAGATGGCATTGTTGTGTGAACCCAGAAGCAGCTTATATGTTTGCATGGAACAAAGAATCTCAAAACTCAGCTAAAAATGCTTTATTTTAAGTAAGTAAAGGCCTCTCACGATAATTACTTTATTAACTTGTTCAGTATGTGAAAGCTGGAATTTATTATGTGTACATTTTCTTATATTTTATATTTTGGGGCTAAATTAAGTAAGTAAACTAAGTACTTAGGTGCACTGTGTAACTTTTTGGTTGGGGGGTCCTTCACCTTCTTGTTTCTATGGATATGTCACTGCACTGGTTCCACAATATGACATTCTACAAATTCTACCTATTTATTCAATTACAGGTGGATTTACTGCTTAAAATAACTAGAAAAACTGGTATTTTGACTATGCCAGCCCACAGATCTGACCTGTAACTTGGTCTGGTTTGGTCTCTGAAGATAGAAAGGTTTAATACCGTACTGTGAAACATTCCAGACAAAGCAGTAACATCTCCATGAAGAAAAGCATTTGACAGGCCCTCCACTAGAAAAGCTATACAGTGCACCTTTGAATGTTTATTTCAGCTATTTATTTGTTGCAGCTCATATTTTTTAAACAATATTTTAGATTTAGAATAGTGTTTGTGGTTTAAATCTGCTCATTTGTGGCATATATTATTTTCAGTATTATCATTTATCATCTATATTTAGCAACATCTCAGACTTCAAAATTTGTTATCATACCAGGCCTAAAACTACAAAACGCAGAGCTGTAAGCTGCAAATGTGACAGTGTAAGATGTAAGACTTGAAAGCCCTAATGCTTTCACTGCTGCATACTTAATGTGTCCTGCCCTTTTATGTGCATCCTGTATGTCATCAACACTTCTCCTCTGCACAATATGTGACCTCATGGAGAAAATATTCCGGTGGGATGTTGTTGTACAGTATCAAGCGGAACATGGAAACGCATTTGAAGTTTAAAGGTCCTATATTACACAACACTGATTCTTGTGAGGTTTAAGTCATGTTAGAATGTTGTTACCTCATCAAAAACCTAGAGCTGTGCTTTGTTTCATCTACACGTATTTGATTAACACTTTATTATTAGTCCATCTCCAAAGTGCAAGTCTAAACATGCAGGGATTGAATATTAAACGGAGTTCTTCTCTCAAATAGAAAGTGCTCTCTTCCACCTTGTGATGTCATGAGGTGGTAATTTTCAAGTTAACAGCTACCTTTTATCTTTAGTTTTATAAATCCAGAAATTATCCTGAAATTACCCATATGATTCTAGTGATGTGTATTGACTTTAAAACCACAGTGGAGCACCTCCTGTATTACCACATGACATCACAAGGTCGAACAGGGTGATTTGAGAGAAGAACTCAGTCTAAACATCCAGGGACTGTATGTTACACATATGATGACATAGATCAGAAAATGATGTAGTATGGGACCTTTTAGAACCTTTTTTATACCGTATTGCAAGTTTAATGTTTTTTTTATTTTTTTGTCTTTTGTCTCCCTGCAGCCCGGGTCCAGTTTGGAGCAGACCCACATTTTTGTTCTTGCACATATACTTCGTAGGCCCATAATCGTCTATGGAGTGAAGTATTACAAAAGTTTCCGTGGGGAAACACTGGGGTACACCCGTTTTCAAGGTAGGTTTAATTTGGAGATGAATTTCCTTTTTTTCTGGTATTTAGTATTAAAGGAGCCCATATTATCTATGTTATAATATTTTTTCCCATCAAAAACGTCATACGGTTAAAACATAAACCCTGCATATTTAAGCTGAATTCTTCTCTTGAACAACTTCGTTCCACTTGTCATATGTCATATGGTAACACAGGAAGTGCTCCACTGCGGTTTCAAACGCCATTCACTAGAATCATTTGGATAATTTCAGACTTGGAACTCTCTACTTGAAAACTACCATTTCATGACATCACAAGGTGGAACATTTTGAGCATTTTGAGCTTTGGAGATGTAGACAGACTAATAATAAAGGATTATTCAAACATGTGTGAATGAAACAAAACACCACTCTAGGTATGCTGATGATGACTGTGTCATGCTGAGATCTTTTTTACCATTTAGTTCATTGTTAACTGCAATATTATTCTAAAATTACTTAACAATACAAAAGGAAAGGGTCCATTGTCTTCTTGTTCAAAACTGCAGAACTTATTTCCCCTCAACATGCAACAGATCATTATTTAAGTTTGTATTATTGAAATATCTGACATTGTTTTTAACCCGACAATGTTTTGTATAATCACAAACAGTTACAGGGCAGTGGGTGGGGTTAGGTGGTAAGTGGAAACAGTGAAAAAGCCTCAAATGCATGACAATGTCAACATCCACCAGTCAATCAAAGTACATCTTGAATATGTAAATTATCACCATTATATCATAACTAAAAGCATATTAAAAAATAACTTAAAAAAAAAAAAAAGCATACAAATTGTTTCATATAGATGTGACATATTTGCTCCACTAGATGAAATGTGCAGTGTTGTGCTGTTTGGGTTATAGTGCCAAGAAAAACGTCACTTTCTTTGAAAAATGTCCACAGCCTACATTTGTCTGCATAGCTCACATAGCTGACATAACTGCCTCTGTGAAGTGTCTTTAATTGGTATTTGCAGCATTTATTAGCCTAATGTGGTCATTCTAGAGATACGAAAACACCGCTCTGCTCCATCTATGATGTATAGAGTGCCATGTAAACATATAGAAACTCAAATCCAACCAATAGGACAAGTCTCAGAACAGTGGCCCTTTATGAGCAGCAGTAAAAACAGTCTGGTTTTAATTCAGTGTTTGGGAGTGGGGCAGGGCCGCGTGATGGACGAGCAGCGCGGTTACTGTTGCCAAGGGCCCAGATGCAAAACATTAGCCAGGGTGCTGATGTAAATGTGTAGTGTAGAGGCCACAGCGCAGAGAGGTGAGCAGGTGAAGGCGGACACGCATAATGGTTACTGGGACAGCTCAGTGCGGTGTGTGTTACGCTGCTTTTATCTGCTATCAGCTTTGTCCATTGTCTACTCCTGAAATGAGATACAAGAGCTCTCCCACTGTCTTTAATCTCTCTTTGTAGGCCAGGGTAAAAAACTGGTGTCTGTTTTCGTCTTCATAGGCTGTGGCCACGCAAGGAACATATGGACTAAACTAGCAACAAAGCTCTGTTAACTTTAATTCAGTTATAATATGCACAGAAAGAATCTACTTTGTACAAGCATCTAACAGTGCCTTCAGTATTTTCCTTCCTCAAAACTGACATGGTTAGGTTGCCAAATTATATCCACACCTCAGGAGCACACAGCCACTAAAGCAGTTTTCAAAAACAGACTAGGACAGTTATCAAATGGTATATAATATAATGGCTTTTAAATAAATCAGTATGTAAAAAACATTTGTATTCATGTTTTTGTAAGATGTCTCAATGTGGTTGCATACTCCAGTGTCAACCAATGTTTTGCTCCATATTTTTTTCATAATCATCAAAGCAAAGATTTTCAGCTGTATAATTTAAATACAAATGAAATGCTTTGAAATGCAGGACCTTCTCACCCAGAAGCTGCATGTTGTTGCAGGTGTGTACTTGCCCCTTTTATGGGAGCAGAGTTTCTGCTGGAAGAGCCCCATCGCACTGGGCTACACACGCGGTCACTTCTCGGCTCTGGTCGCCATGGAGAACGACGGCTTTGACAATCGAGGCGCAGGCGCCAATCTCAACACAGACGATGACGTGACGGTCACCTTTCTGCCGCTGGTGGACAGTGAGAGGAAGCTGCTGCACATCCACTTCCTCTCTGCGCAGGAAGTAAGTCACACTAAGGGGTCATTCGTTTGGGTCTTAACAGGTTCGGAAAGCAAATTTTCTTCATTTCTACTTCTTGAGACCATTTAATTGTTTCGAAAAGTTACAAGTTAAATTTAGAAGTGAAATTCTGCTATGTTTACCCACTTCCCCTTGTTTTGTGCCTGTTGTTAAAGGGATAGTGTGTTTTTTTAATGTTAATCTGTATGGGTTTCCTTCTAAAAGTTACGTGTGTTGACACCGGCTTACCTCTGACAGTCTCAGCTGATCCCAGTTCGGCTCGCTTTCTGGAGCCCACGTAAGTAGGTCCGGTAACTTCCCTGGAACATGAAATAAAGCTTGTTTTTCTTCTCAAAACAAAACATTTGTTAGAAAGGTGATATAGTTGTGTCCAAAACAGTTGTCCACGAAACATCCAGCAGCGTATTTCGCATTTGCGTATTGTGTCTCTCCACTCGTATCACTACGCCCATGTTAACTCTTATCAGCCTGTTCACTTGTAAACTTCGGCGTAGACATCCGCTGAAGAGAGCCGAACCAGGATCAGCTGAGACTGTCAGAGGTAAGCCGGTGTCAACACACGTAACTTTTAGAAGGAAACCCATACAGATTAACATTTAAAAAATCTGCACTATCCCTTTAAAATCATGCCAAGTGTGGACTACTAGACTATAGCCAGCCACCGGTGCCTCTAGGAATTAAATATCTTTTATTTTATGCAAGAAGATCTCTTGCAGGCGGCTGCTCTGGCATATCAAATTTATTTCTGAGTACTCAACATGACCGTACCAAGCAAATTTTACAGATTTTTTTCTACGATTCAAAGCAGTACACACTGTTGAATTGGTGTGGACCTTTCTGATAATTCACTGTAGAAATCAAATAATACAAATGTAATGCTGATGAGCAGTTTTCCATCATTCTCCATTACGTGAGTGCCATGTGTAATTTCATTTGTGCTCCTCCAGTTGGTACCACTTGAGACACTTGCTTCATCAGGCAGTGTTTATTAAACCTGTTCCATTTCACAGAACAGCCTTCCTCTGAAATGGCCACATTACAGATGATGAGACTCGTTTGGGGGCAATGGCCGTTTTCAGATCGTAGAGTTTGATGATGTCATACTTTCAGATGGTGGGGTAACTCTATCGATTATTGTGTTTTCATGAGCAATAGAAACCTTTTTTTTTTGTTTTTGTTTATGGCATATTTACCCTACCTCATTTTATTATTACTGGCAAGGTCAAATTTTCCTGTATACAATATTTTAACTACCACGACACAAGATCTGAATAAAACCACAGCAATTTTGCCAACCCCCATCTCAAACACACATTACAGACTTGTGTTCTGTTTGCTGGGGCTGTGGCTCAGCGACAGAACTGGTGCCCACCAATTCAAAGGTTGGTGGTTATCTATACTGGGCCTGTGCCTATTGCAGTTGTGCTCTTGGGCAAGACATTTTTCACATCTTCCCCACAGTGTCCATGCATGTTAGTAGGCTGGTATTTATTACATTGTGGCAACTAGAATTTGTAGACACACTCGGGTTTCCTTTTATTAGATCAAAACAGGTTAGGCAAATTGTATGGAGGACTGATTGTGAGAATATTAAATCATTAATAATTAAAAATGAAATAGACAATTAACTAATGAAATAAGTAACCAATGAATTGCTCCATGAATTAATTACATTATTTATGGAATAATTTAAATGTGTGAATTTATTTTATTACGTATTTAATACTGTCACAATCTGTTCTCCATAAGTGTCTATGCTTAAAGGTCCCATGGCATGAAATTTTCACTTTCTGAGGTTTTTGAACGTTAATGTGAGCTCCCCTACCCTGTTTAGGGGCATCCCCATGGCTAAAAGTTGCGAAATGTGTAAACTGAGCAATTGCGATCCTTTTCCGCGTTTGAAAAAAAGACAGCCCAAACGGGCGATTCTGAACAAGGGAACTTATTGACGTCAGATCGAAAAAAGAAATGCAAATGCAGTTCCACCCCCGTCTGTCTGTACTCAGCGTCTCTGGAAATCGCGCCCAGAGTTTGGACCGCGAACAAGCTACGCAATGCGAGATGCGTTTTTTTATTTGCCTGGAGGCACGTGAGAGTGTTTCCAGGCTCGGATGTCCTTTATCCGAGCCTCCGAACCTCTGAAACAGCAGTGGTTTAATTTTATTTTCTGTGGAAATGTGTTTATTTTTCAATGGAAAGCGTCCTATATCTTCCTCCGCGCAAAAACGCGGAAGTGGGGCCAGCGCACATCGCACCGCTAAAGAGGAAAGAGCAGAGAGTTTGGCCACACCTCCACCCGCTGCACTGGCCTGTCTCTGTCCTCCTCATTTGCATTCAAGCAACAACGCTCAGAATAAAGTTTTTACGGGAGATATTTTTGACTCTGACTGTGTTCATGAGGCTATCTCATGCACTGATTTTGAAGGATTCATTTACAGTATTAGGGAACCATTAAGGCGCCATATAAAAGCATCAAGAAGTACCATGTCCATGACCTTTAAGGTTAGATTCAGTCTCTCAGTGAATGCAAGTCAATGTAAAGTCCTTAGGAAGCATGGAAACCCAACATGTGTGTGTGTGTGTGAATGATTGTGTGTTAGTGAGTGTGAATACACAAGTTGAAATAAGCCCTCACAATTTCAGCATGTTTACACCCTTTTGTATCATGTTCATTGTATCATTAAATAGCTGACACTATTACACTGTTTTCTGATCTGTTATGTTTCCTCATTAAAAAGGGACCTGGAGTTTTATTTTGTTTCGTTCACACATGTTTAACACACACACCGTGTTCTTCTCTCAAACAGAAAACACTCTGTTCCACCTTGTGATATCAGGTGGTAACACAGGAGGTGCTCCACTGTGTTTTTAATCTCCATTTCACTAGAATCATTTGGATAATTTCAGCTCCGGAATCGCCTGTGTTTATTGAACTAAAAGCTGTTAACTTGAAAACCAGCTTTTCATGACATCACAAGGTGGAACAGAGCATTTTGACCTTTGAAGATGACAGACTAATAATAAAGAGTTACTCAAACATGTGTGAATGAAACAAAACAAAACTCCAGCTATGATTTTGAGGAGGTACCAATAGTATAACATGGCTTAGAGGTGCATTATGTAACTTTTCTGGTGGGTCTGGGTCCGTCACTTGCTTTTCTCCATGGAGATGCTTCGTCTGGAATATTTCACAGTTATGGCGTTAAACTTTTCTATGTCATGGAGACCAAACCGGCCCAAGTTACAGGTCAGATCTGTGGAGAGGTGACCCCACTCAGTCAGAATTCCTGTTTCTGTAGATATTTTTGAGCTATAAAACCACCTATAATTGAGTAAATGTAAGGCAGAGCTGTTTAACGTCATACTGTGGAACATTCCAAGCAGAGCAAGGACATCTCCATAGAACAAGACGTGACGGACGGACCCCTAGTTGCATAGAGCACCTTTAAAGCTCACAGTGGTCCATTTATCGGAGCTTTAACGCACACAGTCGTGATATAAAGCGTGTCTTGTTGTGCAGATGGGTAATGAAGAGCAACAGGAGAAGCTGCTGAGGGAGTGGCTGGACTGCTGCGTGACAGAAGGGGGGGTCCTGGTGGCTCTCCAGAAGAGCTCGCGCCGCAGAAACCACCCCCTGGTCACTCAGATGGTGGAGAAGTGGCTGGACGGATACAGGCAGATACGACCCTGTGCCTCTCTATCCGACGGGGAGGAAGAGGAGGATGACGACGATGAGTGACGAAGAGTAAAGAGAGGGGAGACACTACAAAACTCACAAAAACAGACCTCCCTGACCTTTTCTAGTTTCAGTTCCACCGTTAAATTTTTGTTTTCCCCGACACGGGCAAACTGTGAAAGCCTCACTTCTCGACAGAGGACTGCTTTTTTTTTTTTTTTCCTCAAAACACTTTACCACAAGACTGACAAGAAGAAACTAAAGAACGAGTTTACAAATGACCTACAAATGTAACGGGAAAGGAAATCTCTATCTATAGATGTTAATGCATGTGGTTGTATAAATAAAAAAGTATAAGGAATTATTATACCAGCATTGATTCAACTCTTTATAACACGGGCACTGACTAAAGCACACTTCCAAATTTTGATGTTTGTAAAAAGTTTTTCTTCTTTGGGACGGGCAGGGACAAAGCCAATATCACTACGTGTGGCTCAGGATGCCACTTAAAAAAAACAGATGTGTATAGTAATAGTAATGATAATAATAAATGACTTTAATCCATATTAATAAGCACTGCACATTTATTAAAACATTTCTATATAAATATTGTTGCTTGAATTTAAGGTCATATAAAAGGGAGGTTGTTCCCTTTACAAGCTACTCTCACCAAGGATTAGCACACAACCATTCTGAACTGTGTGTGGGTTCAACTTTAATCTACATATATTTATTGTTTCAGCTAATAACTTTGATTTTCCTGTATCATTTTTTCCTTTTGTGGTTTAGTTATTATTTTATTCTCTCAAATCTCAATGAAGACATTAAGTTGCACAGAAACATTGTTGCTGTGAGGAACGCAAAATAACGTGACCATCAGAAGTTTACTTTCGTTGTTGCAGTACCTCAAGTGGATTGCCTAAAAATCTGGTGCTTTATTTTTTGGGCAGGCGAATGGAAGTGAGAAACACATTAAATGTCCGTTATTTCGAATCTGCTTAATCCTCAGTCTCTTTCCTCTGTTATGGTACATGTCCGTTCACTTCCTTGTATGCGCCTGTTTCTTGTCTTTACGTGCAGCCATCTTTACGTTTTTTGAAGAAGCCGTTGTAATAGACCGCAACGTAAAAACCAAAGTGACAAAAAAGAAAAAAATGGTGTTACTTTTCTTTTTGCCGTGAATGTTTGCATTTGTTTTCTTGCCATTGTGTACTGTAACCTCTTGTGTTGATCCGAGTCATACACGGTCGGAGCACCTGTATGTTGCTTTGTATTTATGCAATAGTTGCAGTTATGACTATGATGGTTTGTGGATTTAAGCCTGACTTCACTATAAGAGTGTAACGCAAAGAACAGGCAAAACAAGGAAAAAAATAAAGGAAAACCTTTTTGAATGTCCAACTAAAATGTCTCCTGTTTTGCTTTGGCATTTTCTATCACTGACTCATTTCAAGCTCATTCTTTTAATAGCCTAAATGAGACAAGTACAGCAGGCCTACATTCTACCTGAAGCTCCTGTGGCATTTTCAGTCCCCTCTAGTGGTGCACAGCTGCATAACTCGCATTAAAAGAGGCACTTTCAGCTTAACAGCTCTAACCTTTCAACAATAGATATTTTCATGTATAAAGCTTCAGTTTGATTTAAAAAATGAAAATGATTGTTGTGGTCTAATAAAATGAATAAATGACCATTATGTGATCCATCAAGAATGAAAAAAGTTTAAAAAGTTAAAATGTACAATTAATTGAACCACAGACAACAATTGTGGCTTTTGAAATGAAAGAAAATCCATGTTTTTAGACATTACTCAGTCTGATCTATTTACTTTTATCTATACCTGGAGTAAAGAATTGCCTTGACTCTATTGACATTTAGGATCAGCAAAGCACTGCATATCGTGGCTTGTACGCTTACATGGACCCTTCGTTCTAGAGCACATAATCTGTATCTACTAAACACTATAGGCTACGCTATGGGCTACCTTAAAAGACCCTTGAGTTGTTTTGGCAGTTGAAATGCAAATTGTATTGGTGGCTGAGAGATGCGTTTGAAGAGGGCACTTTATGTAGTCCATCAAACTATGTAGTGCAGGGGTGTCCAAACTTTTTTCCATCAAGAGCCACATATCTAAACACAGACGAAGCAGAGGGTTGATCGAGTGCCATAGACTGGTGCTCAGAACAGTCAGTAATGTAAATATATGTATGTTTAACATGTTAGAATGAGCTAACAGTCCTTTATTCATGCTAAGATCCTCAAAACCACACAATAAGGTAGATTTTCAAAGAAAAAACTTGCAGTCAAAAGTTCTGCTCAAGGTAATTTGGGCCAAGAAAAATTAGTCTGAGGGCCGCATTTGGCCCATGGGCCATAGTTTGGACATGCCTGATGTAGTGCAACTGCAGATAAGAGTAAAAGGGCTCATATTACACTACTTTCTGATCCATGTTATGCCGTTTCCTCATCAATAACATACCCAGAGTTGTGTTTTGTTTCATTCACACGTTTAACAAACAAACCCTGCACATTTCGGCTCAGTTATTCTCTGAAACAAGAAAACAGGTGCTCCATTGTGTTTTTAAACTCCATACACGTTCACTAGGATAATTTGGATTATTTTAAATATATTGCCAATTTCTACTGAATTAAAGGTAAGAAGGTAAGAGGTATTTGTTAACTTGAAAAACTACCCCTACATGACATCACAAGATTGAACAGATCATTTTGAGTTTTGGAGATGTAGACGGACTAATAACAAAGGATTTCTCAAACAAGTGTAAACAACTTGGTATGTTTTTGAGGAGGTAACAGCATTCTAACATGGCTTAAATTTTGCGTAATAGGACCTTTAACCAAACATCTCACTTTAGTTTATCATCTGATTCATATCGGCAGTAAAAAATCAAAACGGAACAAAAAACAATAGACCTATTTAAAGGCGATGCTGCTCACTCTGAAAGCTAGAATAATTTTTCCACAAGCTACCCCAAAATGCATGCTATAGGGTACACAACGTTTGAATTCACCAGATGGCATGCATTAAGCTACTCTGTACTCCATTCAGTGCACTAACTCATTTGTAAGTGCTACTATTAAACAGACTGCCTGCTTTCTTTAAATATCTTAATCTTTCCCTCTTATATTCAAGTCATTACTGTTTGACTGTACTGCACAATGATGTACACAAATATTTCAAAATGAGATAAAAGCACTCCCATTTTAAAACTGTAACCCCGGGTGAGATCAAAATCGCAGACTTTTTCCTTTCCTGTGATAATCTAGAGCCTGAGATTATTCGCAGACGGCGTCACATGTAAAACCAGTGAAAACATTCCACAAAGGAGAGAGTTTAATGATCATCAGAACAGTATGTTTTATTCATTGTTTCCAGCTGCACTGTATGCTATATGTTCACCTTGTACAAGAAACAAATACGAACACTCACACTAAAAACCAAACAATCTGCTAGCAGCCTTCTCTTGCTAACATCTCGGAGCTAAAGGGATGTTACTGTTTACTGCCATGGCTGCCATTTTGGGGCTGGAGCCGTGGCTGGATTCAATTAGAGCAGAAAACAAAGAAGGAACCTAAGAAGGAGAAGGGTGCCTCACGTAAGACTATGATTATAAGAACATTTAACAAGGCAATACAAATCTAAGGAGCGAAAACCTCAAACATCAAAAAACGCACAGTTGATATATAAAAAAATACCACAATGAGGAAAGGAGATGACATTAAGAATTTTTGCAATAAACGGGAGCCACATTTTATTTTTTCCTGAGAATTGGCAAGTCAGTAAGACAATTTTGGGAGAGAATTTAAATAGCGTAAATTTTAACTTGGATTTTATATCGGGGACGAGCCGTTTTGATTTCCCCTTTAAGCGTCTCTACATTCAGGGGACTCCAGCCACTACGAGCTTTGTGAAATTTTCTGACTGTTCTTGTACGCAAAACTGAAGATTCCATTAATTTTCATACACTGAAAAACAAAGACAGATATAATTCACTTAACATAAACAATAGAATGTAAAAAAACGAGACATGGAAGAGAAGGGTGGAAGAGGAATTGTCTTTGAAACTGGAGTTTGGTCTTGTATGTATGTCCCAAGAACCTCCATCAAAACATCCACGGAAAGGAAAGCTAAATAAATGGAAAAACAGAGAGTTGTTGGCCAGTCCTCGTCTTAAGTGCGGCAGTCCAGCACCACTGTCCTCACTCTCTGGCGTCTGCTGGTCACTTCATGATGGCGGCGATGTTCTTTTTGGAAATGTTACTGTTGAAAGCTTCCAGGCCCTCCTCGCTGCCCCCGGCTCACGGCTCAGTCATGTGCTCTCTCATGGGGTCTCCGTGTTTGGAGGGCTGGTGGGGGGAGGGGGCCTGGGACGGGTGAGGGCCGGGGGGTAAAGGGTGAGCGCTGATGGGCACTCCCCCCGGGACCAGGCCCTCCATAGGACCAGGGATACCACCAGGGGCCACGCCCATCACGCCAGGGGGGAACCTGCAATGACATGGGAGATCAGATATGATGTTTACGCCTGCTACAAATCTGTTCATTAAGGCCAATGTTGGACAAGTTAGTCAAGAGATGCTCTGTGAGGGCGTTTTAACTAAAAGGTAGCATGGGAAGAATGTAATGGTTTGGTTAATTTAAAGGATTTTAAAATGTGATGTTAAGTTAGTGTCTAGTAAAACTTCTTTTTTTTTAATATCATTGAATATTATAGTTTGCCAGAAGGGTCATGAAGTCATAACTCAGGACATATTTGTCAGTTATTGCCCTGTTTAAAGGACAAGTAATGTTTTTACAATCTGGACTTATTTCAGTGATAAAACAATCTAATTTACTCACCCACTGTACTTTGGTGTTATTTGGAGTATTTCCGGAGATTTCGGAGTTTGGCAATATCCGTTTAACGTGAGTGGTCGGGGCACGATGTTACAGTCACCAAATAACACAAACTTTATCACTTTTCAAATGACAAAAGTTCAATGTGTTAGTTTACACTTTCGTTTGAGTCAAAAGTGGCCTGTAATCCGAGATCCAGTCATGTTCCGATTGCATCAATCAGGACCACGTGCATGCGCGCATTCACAGCTGATTTGCAGATAAGACGACGCTCTCAGCTCTCAGTTACAGTCATAAAGAAGCAAAGGAATAATAATAAGAAAACATCTCCGCTTGAGAAAACCCGAAATGGTCCGAACATGCATTTATCCCGGTTGTGAAAACAAAATGACAGCTTGGACAAAGTTGAGTTTTCACAGGCTTCCTCATCACAATCCGGAGTTATTGAAGCTGTGGCTAGTTGCTTTGAGAAACATGAAAGGCAAAGCTGTAAGACATTTGGACCATCGTGTTTGCAGTACCCACTTCAGTCCGGACGATTTTTTACCAGCAAAGGAAAAGAAAGAATGCCAGCAGATTCAGCGCACGATTCTGAGAAGTAATCCGATACCGATGGCTGTCCTCTGGTGCGCTGCTCCTCAAACTGTCTCCGCTTCCTTCTTTCTAATATCTCTTCATCCATATACTCAGGCTCAAAACGATAGGGACGACCATCATACTCAAATAAGTCCTCTTCAGTCTCAAAGTCCGAGGCTTCAGCCATGTCTCACTCACACAGAAAAGTTATGAGCGTCTTCTAAGCAAAGTAGTGGAATGAATGCGCGCATGTGCGCGGTCCTCATTGATGACATCATCCAATCGGAACCATGGCTGGATATCGGATGACAGGCCACTTTTGACTCAAACGAAAGTGTAAACTAACCACAGTGAACTTTTGTCATTTGAAAAGTGATAAAGTTTGTGTTATATGGTGACTGCAATAGCTTCCCCCAACCACTCACGTTAAACGGATATTGCTGAACTCCAAAATCTCGGGAAACTCCAAATAACACCAAAGTACAATGGGTGAGTAAATGACATTGTTTTATCACCGAAATAAGGTCCGGATTGTAAAAACGTTAATCTGGTGGGTTTTATCTATACTATGTATAGTCTGCAAATGCATTTAAATTGTTCAGGATTCACAGTGGTACAATAGCTTTGTCTATAGCAAATCTACACTATAAAGGGTATGGTTGTGTGTAGGCTGTGGGGGCAGGACACATCACACGAGGGTCACTACAGGTGAGCTACAGTGGTTTGGATGGGTGTTACTTCTGTTACGGAGGTCCAGCAGTTTTCATTTACCTGGTTGAGATTTAGGTATATAATTTGTCCTGCATTCCCCCGGTTGCTATGGTCTGTACCATGGTTTGGTTGACTCGGCTGTGTGAGAGAAGCAGGGGGGTATACAGTGTGAGAATGGGATCACGTCATTAGACTCAGGGCTCCATCATTCTGAATATTGTGACAATCATGAGTCTACCCTCTCCCTTTAACAATGAGCACCAGTGAGACACACAGCTGTCCTAAACAGCACCGACCTGTAGGCAGCGCCGTTGATCTCTGGGTGGACCTGAGGTGGCGGCTGCTCCATCATTCCCCAGGGGGCCGTGGTCACAAAGAACTCCTTGTTGACACAGTTTCGCAGACTGTCAGGAATGCGGCCTGTAGCACAAGCAGTGAACTTTTAGAAACTGTAATAATGTCATTTAACAGAGACCATCTCAAATAAAGAGAGAAGGTTTAATGATATAGCACACATGTTCAGAGTTTGTCCAATATGTGCACACTACGTGTGTTTAGTTACACGGAGTTACAGCTGCCCTGGGGCAGTCTGACCAAAAACATGGCTTTTCAATTCTATGGCTAGACCATCGCCAAACATACACCCACATAAACACATACTGTATTAACACAACAACAGTATGCACCATTAGAAGTGACCTGGGTGAGTGATAGTTTATAAGATCATATTGAAATTTAGTGTTTTCTTGACCAAGGTGTGCACACTCTGCTGCCCTCTGCTGTCCAGCCTGAACACAGCTGTATTGTGCAGAGGGGAGACTCACCTGTGATGGCCCGGCGGATCTCTGTTGCTGCAGCCTCTCTCATCTCCAGTGAGGCCTGTTCACTGTACCAGGCTGTGTGCGGAGTGCAGATCAGGTTAGGGGCATCTTTAAGAGGGCCTTGGGAAAAACTGAGCAAACACAAACAGGAAAACAAACATATTTACATAATTGATAAATACATGCATTAAACTAGTGTTAGCATTTGCAGAGCTCATTCAGAATGGAGTGTGTGCTGTACGCACTATGCAACTGCTTTAGCGGACTGTTAGCAGCTTAACTTGTGATATTATTCCGATTAGTTAACACATCTTTACATAAATATGTTAGCTCCAGCTCTTACTGCCCTCTGCATTCTCTCCTCACCTCTAAACTCATTTAAAGGGCCCATATTATGTTATTAACCCATCTGTGTTATAATGTTGTTTTCTTGTCACAAACATATCTGGAGTTGTGTTTTGTTTCATTCACACATCATCATAACACACAATCCCTGCATATTTAGGCTAAGTTCTTCTCTCAAACAGAAAACACTTTGTTCCACCTTATGCAATACAGGAAGGTAATATGTGGCTGTTAACTTGAAAATTACTACTACATGACATCACAAAGTGGAATATTTTGAGCTTTTGAGATGTAGACAGACTAATAATAAAGGGTTACACAAACATGTGTGAATTAAACAAACACAACTCTGGTTATGTTTGTGCTGAGGAAACATTATAATATAGATCCAAAAATAGTGTAACATAGGACATTTAAATGTGCATTGCGTAACTTTTCTAGTGGAGATATTATTGCTTTGTCTGGAATGTTTCACAGTATGGCATTAAAGCTTCATGGCGACCCAACTCACAGTCAGAATGCCTGTTTCTCTATGTATTTTTTGAGCTATAAAACCACCCGCAATTGGGTAAATGTAAGGTAGAGTTGTTTAAACTGTGTAAAATTCCAGGCAGAGGAGTGACATATCCAAAGAAACAAGCAGGTGATATACCCCCAACCAAAAAGTTACAGAATGCGCCTTTAAAGTGGGTCCAGTAACCTCAAACAAAGCACGGAGCGAGAGACTATCTGCTGTTGTAACTCACCTGAAGGGCTCCGACTCGTGCACGTCCAAAGCAGCTCCGCGTATCCGTCCTTCTTTCAGGGCCTGAGCCAGAGCCTTCTCATCCACCAGACCCCCTCGGGCTGAATTGACAAGGAAAGCCCCCTGACGCATCTGAAAGACAAACAACATTCATAAACAAACATCTATACTCACAGGCGCTGACAAAACATGTAGGAGGCCTGTTCAAACTTTACAAAAAGGAACAATGAGCTGTCAAATCTAATATGACAAAGTAGCTTTAATTTTTCCCTTGAAGCTTCAGACGACTGTACACGTGTTCACGATGTAACGACTTCACTTAACATCTCACTTTAATTATTGATGGGCTAATTACTTGGGTATATCTGAAAATACATATTTGAAGAGCTCCAGAGATTTTAATAATTCATCGTGTGCCATTTCAGCCTGCAGTTCACACTGTGGCCTGGAGAGGGAAGCACTAACCATCACAAAATATTAGTCTGTCCCAATTCCACACTTGTCTTTGTAATGCATTTCTACGCCATGTACTCATTTATAAAAACAACACCCGAGGGAAGAGCTGATACGCGCTCATCACTTAAAGAGCCCATATTACGCTGTTTTCTGATCTATATAATGTCGGTCCCTCATCAAAAACATACTTGGAGTTGTGTTTTTCTTCACTCACACATGTTCTCTTTTCTCTCTAACTGAAAGCACTTACTAGAAAAACTGGGATCATTGAAAACTACTACTACACCACTACATGACATCACAAGAACAAAGATTTTTGGAGATGAAGACAAGAGTTATAATCCAGGATTACTCAAACATGTGGGAATGAAACAAAACAAAACAACTCCAGGTATGTTTTTGGGGAGGTAACAGCATTACACCATGGCTTACACTTTACAGGAATCCATTTTGTGTAATATACTAGTAGGATCTTTAAAAAAAACATACTAGAGCTTCTTGGTTCATACTTTTTTTTAAGCATTTTACCAGCGTGCAATCTGTTGTATGCAAAGCTATGCTACGTTTGGCAGCAACACAGGGATGTGATTGAAAGCCTCCCACCAGGAAGTCGGTCTTCAAAGTGTGCGCCGCGCGGTGAACTTTTGACTCTGGGTGCTGTGGAGTGTGGAGGACCTGTCACATGAAGCTTACACCATGAGCAAGCAGCCTGGTTAACTGACACGAAGGCAACGCAGCCCCTGGCAACACATGACTTGGCCCCGCTGTAGCGTTTCTTGGCCTCGCCCGCTGCTTCACTCGCTGCTTTACTGGCACATCGACAATAGGTGTGGTCGGGGGCTTTGGAGGTTCTCACATATATCATGATCCCTCACAATGGAGGAGGAGGATGGTGGAGTATGGGCAATTATGGTACGCGCGGGGAGAAGGGGTCAAAGCTGTTTCTAATATTCAGCTAATATGACACCCACCCAAATTGAGTTTTAAATGCAAATTGAGGACTAAGGTCTAAAGTCCATCTGCTTGGTTCAAATTAAGGCATTAAACTTATTTCTTAAACTTCTGTCTTGCTTTTATTGCTTTGAAAAACACGCATTCTAACTCTGAGCAGGGTTGCCTCTACACAGATTTGACTTATGGTGTCGCTTGTCTCCACGGAGATGGATACTTTTAATGCCATACTGTGGAGCACTAACATCTCCACTGAGACAAGCAGGTGTTGGACCTTCCACAAGAAAAGTTACACTGTGCATGTTTAATGTAATTTTCAGGTTAGCATGACTTCTTCAAATCTGGCGTACCAATGAAAATAAGATCAAATCAGCTAACTCTAGCACATAACATTGTTCCTTTTCAAATACACTACTGCATATAACCCTTAAAGGAGAATTAACATTTTTACAATCTTATTTCGGTAATAAAACAAGTTGTTCTACTCACCCATAGCACTTTGGTGTCATATGGAGCACTTCCGGAGATGTTTTAGATTAGCGATATCCGTAACATGAGTTCTCTGGGCATATAATATATGCCCCGAGCGGTCTCCAAATAACACAAACTTTAGCACTTTTCAAATCATAGAAGCTCAATGTCTTAGTCTACACTTTCGTTTGAGTCAAAAGTGGCCTGTAATCCAAGATTTATTCATAATTTACAGCTTTGCGTTTCATGTTTGGGTCCCGAGAGCTGAGAGTGAAATAAGCTGTGATTCCGCACATGCGCACTGGCCTCCTCATCTACTCTAAACTATGGCTAAATCTCGAATTAGAGGCCACTTTTGACTCAAACGAAAGCGTAGACTAAGACATTGAGCTTCTAAGATTTGAAAAGTGCTAAAGTTTGTGTTATTTGGAGATCGCAAACATGTGCCCCGAGAACTCACATTATGGAGATCGCAAATCTAACACATCTCTGGAAGTGTTCCAAATGACACCAAAGTGCTATGGGTGAGTAAAACAACTTGTTTTATTACCGAAATAAGGCTCAGATTGTAAAAAACGTGAATTCTCCTTTAAAGGTGCACTCTGTAACTCTTCTGGTGGGTCCATCAAATGCTTTTCTCCATGGAGATGTTATTGCTCTGTCTGGAATGTTTCACAGTATGGCATTTAACATTTCTATCTTCATGAAACCAGACCAAGGTACAGGTCAGATCTATGAAGAGGCAACCCTGCTCACTCAGAACGGCTGTTTTTCAATGTATTTTTGAGCTATAAAACCATTTGCAATTTAATAAATGCGAGGAGATGTTTAATATCATACTGTAGAATATTCCAAGAGCAATGACATATCCATAGCAACATGCAGGTGACAGACCCTCATCCAAAAATGATGATGTGCACCTTTAACAACACAACCTATCCATGATTGAACAAACAATTCAAATCAAAATGTCATAGCTTTTAAACTGCAAAAAGCTCTCTAAATGGCGGCTATAAACACATACGTCCAACCTTGACAATAAGCTGTAACTGTCATTAACTGTTCCTATGCGTTAGTGTTGTAGAGCTTTCTTCTCTTCTGCGTGTGCACATTAACCACATCTTGGCTTCCATCACAGGCTACTTAAAAGGCACTGATGGTATCCAACACTGAAGGATACAGTGAAAGAATGCGAGGGCCCTGCCAAGTCAGTGCCATTGGACTCTTTTAAAGCCACTGTAAACCTGACTGGACTCTGAAGCGAGAAAAACACAAACATATCTCATATTCTTCACCATTTGATTGAGGGCAGTTTCCAAGACCTTCGCAGCATCAAACAACATCAAAATCAAAACAAACCTAAAAAACATTTTAGCAGTTAAATTAAAATTCCTCATCATCCAGATACCACAAAGATGATTTTTTTGTGTGTCTTAGAAATGTTGTTTACTTGCTGTAGTTGACTGCCTTGGGAAATACTGGCATTGATTAGTAATCGTAATGTGCTTAAGTGTTTAAAGGAGCACTATGTAACTTTTCTAGTAAAGGCTTCGCTTGTCTCCACAGAGATATTATCACTTTAAAATTGAAAATGTAATCTGATAATGCTCATAGACAGACTTTTAGCAGGCAAGACTGCTAGTTGGTTTAATACATATTTATGGTGCTCTTCAGGGATCAGAATCTGATTTTAGAAAAGTCAAAAAGCTGAGGCACTCAAAAAGTCATAAAGGGCATTAGCTTGTGGAAATACAAGAAAGTTAAAAAGAAAACACAAAAGAGACATGGAACAACCCGATAAGATGCTGGGTCACTAGTGATAAATACATCTATCACATTATAATAACAAAATTATTATGAATTAACACTAACTTTAGTACTTAAAAAGGTGCATTGTGTAACTTTTCTGGTGGCATTAAATTCTATTCAGCCTTTGTTTCAGTAGCATGTTGTTAGCATGTTTGTGTGAGCTTGCCTCTCCACAAACTGATCTGTACCTTGGCCTCCTTGCCTTCATGGAGAGAGATAAGTTTAATGCCGTACTGTGAAACATTCCAGGCTGAACAGTTAAGTATATCCACATGGAGACAAGCATGTGGCATAACTGGGGTAAAGAAAAAGCTACACATTTGTCAATATTGCTCAGCCTTAATCATAACGAGTCCTAAAATGTCCATGTTTCTTCTCACAGCTAAAGTCAAACGTGCTTCAGTCTTGGAGCAGTGGTCACCTGTTTGATGGTGAAGTCGTTGATGAGGTGGTGGTTGTGCTCGTTCAGGTTGCAGTGCAGAGACACACAGTCGCTCTGGTACAGCAGGTCCTGGAGAGTGTAGACCCTCTGTACGCCCAGAGAGCGCTCCAGCCCATCCTGCAGGTACGGGTCATAGAAGATAACACTGAAGCCAAACGCCTTGGCCCGGATCGCCACCGCCTGCCCCGTGCGACCTGACAGACATCAAGATTTCACAAGGTCAGGTAAATATAAGCAGTGCATATGCAACTTTACTTTTGGCTACTTAAAGTGGATACTTTTTACTATTACTTCACTGTATTTGAGAGCAGGTAGCTCATCTACTCCACTACATTTTTGAAAAGGACTGAGAAATAAAAGTATTTTTTATTACTATCTGAGACCTGCTGAAAAGTCATTTTTGACACATTCATAGTCTGAGTAAACAAAAATATACAATACAATATACAAACAACTTGGAAAAAAAACTGTTGAATAAAATTTGAATACAAATCTGTAAGTTTACACTGGACGTTTTAGTAGATACAGCCCCAAATACTTTTACTTTTTATTCTTTAAGTACATTTTATACTGGTACTTTAATACTTGTACTTAAGTACAAGTACATGTGATATTTTTACTTTTACTTGAGTATTTTCTTGCTCCAGTATCTCTACTTTTACTTAAGTAATAAAATCAAGTACTTCCACCACTGAATACAGTATAAGCAACATTCTTTAGTCATATTAATTCATTTATACAAAATAAAAACACTTGTCTGATTCTGAGGACACCATTTGTAGATGTCTGAAATTGCCTAACTGTGCAAATGTTTTTAATTCTTTAACTGTTTTTGTTTTGTTTATTATAAAACAAACAGTAAGACTTTCAAACAAAAAATACATCTGGTGAAATCCTCATCCAAAATTAAATAAAGTGGATTCAGATTGATTAAAAATCTGCATGTCATGTTTAATAATGTTTATACTTTATACTTTATTCAATATGATCTGTTCTGGTGGAGGGTCTGTCAAATGCCTCCATGGAGATGTTCCTTCATCTGGAATGTTTCACAGTATTTGTTTAAACCTTTCTATTTTCATGGAGACCAAACAGAGTTACAGGTCAGATCTGTGGCGAGGCAACTGCACTCACAGTCAGAATGTCTGTTTTTCTAGTTATTTTTGAGCTATAAAACCACCTCTAATTGAATAAATGTAAAGTAGAGCTGTTTAATGTCATACTGTGGAACATTCCAGGCAGAGCAATGACTCATCCACAGCAACATGCAGGTGACGGACCCCCAAACAAAAAGTTTCATACCACATGTTTAATGATACTACTTTTTGAATGCTGGCACGCTTACCAAATCCGATGAGGCCGAGCGTTTCTCCTCTGATCCTGGCGGCGCCCGATGCCACCTCTCGGATCTGCTCCACGCTCTGGACCCGTGTGCCCTCCCGGAGAGCCTGGTAGAGCCACGTGTTTCGTCGGTACAGGTTGAGAATGTGACATAGTGTGGAGTCTGCGGTTTCTTCTACAGCAGCGGAGGGGATGTTACACACAGCAATACCTGCAAGAGATTTCCACATGAACTTGTTTAAAGGGCCCATATTACTCGACTTTCTGTCATTGTACTAAATACGACGAAATTTAGAACAAAACTGCAGCAGTAAAAATGAATAAATATAAACACACTTTCACATCCATACCAATAAAAACACATTAAATAAATAAATGTTATAATGTTGTTTTCTCTCAAACTGAAAACACTCTTGTTCCACCTTGTGATATCATGTGATAATACAAGAAGTTCCCATTATGTTTTTAAACTCCATACACCCTCAATAGAATCATTTGGATAATTTCATTACTGGAATTGTCCATCACTTCATGACATCACAAGATGGAAGAAAGCATTTTGAGCTTCGGGGATCTAGACAGACTAACAACAAAACACATCTCCAGGTGTGTTTTTAATGAGGTAACAACATCATCATGTGACTTAAAGCTCAAAAGAATACATTTTTGTAATACAAGACCTTTATTATCTACAGTAAAAATATGGAAGAAATTTGTGATATCCCAAGTCTAAACTCAAACTCCCAAACATAAAAAGCATTGGGTTTTGCAGCGACAAGGTAAAAAAAAAAGGAAAAAATTACAATCCTCATAATACTTTGCTCTGTTTATGTGGACTCTAAATCAGGAAATGGCTGCAGTAATGTGCAGCCCAGGATGGGTTAAATGCAGAGGACAAATTTCTCCCAAGGGAGACAATAAAGGCTAATCTTATCTTATCTTATCTTAATTATTAAACACCCATTAACCCTTAATATTGTGAAATATGACAGTAATAACACAAAACGTTTCTTAGGGCATTTTTTCAATCACTAGTGTTACAGTACATGGTAGTAATACGCGTTGTGCAGTTGCGTTATGGTTAGATCCCTTCAATAAAAGATAACAAGATAATTAAGAGGCTAATTAAACACGTTCATTCCCACGTCTGTATGTCTACATGTATGAACACAAATAATTAGGATATCAGCGTTCCTCCCACTCTCACAGTAAACATATGTTGAAGGGGGGGCAGTGGGGGCAGTGGAGCATTTCATAAGAGTGTGGGCATCTGCTGTGCACACTCATAAGACATTCTGTTTCAGTCAATGTAATATTTCCCATTACATATGTTGTTTGTGATCAGAGTGGAGGGCCTGGCGCAAGTCCAGAGGTGCGCAATCATCAAGAATAAATACTTTTGTTGTTTAATTTAGCAGGTTTTGCCTCTGACAGCGGCCAAGCTAACCATATGGGAACTTACTATGCAATGTATGTTTAATAGCGTGCAATTTCTGAAGATTTTTATAGACATTTCCTCTCCAGATTGTGCCTGGAGGCGCCTTACCGAGCTCCCCGGCAGCCTTGATATCGATGTTGTCGTAGCCGCTGCCGATGCGGATGATGATGCGCAGGGCCTTGAACTTTTCCAGGTCCTCTCTGGTCAGTGTGATGGTGTGGTACATCATGGCTCCCACAGCTTCATTCAGCACCTGCAGTTCAAATAACCATCATCACAACCGGTTATTTAGGAATACTCCTGCAAAGTAAAATTGAGTTGTCTCGCAAATAGTAAGCGCTTGTTGGTTGCTGGCCAATACAGCCCAAAAATGTTGGAAAAAAGTATTACAGATCAAGCACAGTAAGGCTCAGGGAAGACTGATTATGGCTTTACAGTGTTACCACATTGGTTTTTATGCAATATAACATAAAGCAGTGTTTCACAAACTGTGGTGTGTGTGTGTGTGTGTGTGCGTGCGTGTGTGCGTGCGTGCGTGTGTGTGTGTGTGTGCCAGCGGTGGAATATGAGTCCTCTGTTTTTGTTTTTTTTAAGATGAACCTTTTTATTGTTTTGTCTTCCTTTGGGATAATTGTTATTAAGAACTACCTCATGGTTTAGTCCAATTTCAAAAAATCATGTTTAGTTCTAATATTGTCCTGATATTGTCCAGTTTAAGATTTGGCAGTACAGTGGTCCCTCGTTTATCGCGGGGCCAGAAATAACCCGTAATGAGTGAAATCTGCGAAGTAGGACAACTTTATATTTTACAATTATTATACATGTTTTAAGGCTGTAAATGCCTTAAAACACTGGAATTAACATTTTCTCACATTTCTCTCTTGTTTAAACACTCAAACGTTCGTAGATTTTCAACAAAATGTATTAATAGTGAAGCGTGGGGGGCTCCGCCGGGAGCCCCGCCAGATGCGCAAGGGGAGCGGAGACATGAGTCACTGGCTCCGCCGGAAGCACCGCGCTCATCCAAAAGCACTGCCACATCCCGGACGCAACGCACACCAACCCCTTGGAGAAGTGCGCGACGTGCACCCCTCATCGTGGCCAAATCCGTGACAGAGCAGCGTGACCGGCGCGAGGCCGCACGTACACCGGGGCTGCGAGCACGAGATTGAACCGCGGCGCCCAGACCGCGTCCTCTCAGCCCGAGCCACAAACCGAACACGCACAAACGAACGCAAGAGCCGCACGAAAACAGCAAAGAGCCGCACGGAGTGATTTAATCCTGGTTTAGACCTGGTCTAGTCCCGGTTTAGTCCAGGACCAGTCCAGGTTTAGACCTGGTTTAATTCTGGTCTAGACCTGGTTTAGTCCACGTTTAGTCCTGGTCTAGTCCTGGTCCCCCCTGCATCCCCCATCTATCAATCGGCAAAGGTTTACATTCTCTTAGCCAATCAGGACGCAGAACACAATGTTACACTATAAAAAAAAAAGTTACACTATAAAAAAAATAAAAATAAAAAAAAAAATCCGCGAAACAGCGAGGCCGCGATAGAGCGAGGGACCACTGTACTCCGAGTCAAAGATTATCTTAGGACTTGGGTGGTGCTTTATGTGAAACATTTGAGAAACATTGACTTAAAATAATGTCTTTAAAAAACCTCAGACAACAAATAGTTGAAAAAAAGTTATTTTTTTTATGAAGCTAAAATAATCATGGTGCCTAGCTCTATGCATGTTGGGAATACAGGACATTTACAATATGGTAAAAAGCAAAAGCGTCACATATTATAATAATCCAATCCTGCAAGATAGTGGCCAGACTTGGTACCCAAATAAGGGCACATTGAAAATGAATTACATATCTCTTGTAACAAACCTTAAATCAGTAACTATACTCAATAGCTTTAGTACTATATTTGTGGCCATTAGATGTGCAATTAAATGCTTAACCTGCCCTCCTTTACATAACAGTTAAAACATGTTGTTCTCTTGGCTCAGATCAAGAGTTCGATGTATGCTCTGAAACAGTATTTTCTCTGAAGTTCAGTCTTGATAAATAGTTGCTTGTAGCGCCAGTTTAAATACCAGTGTGACAGTTTTGTTCGAGGCTGCCGTGTTTATAGATGCTATTCTTCATCTAAATGCAAATGGCTGGTTTATGTGAGTGCTGTAAACTGAGGCTGGTCCCTGTGTGGTGATAATGAGGAGCCGAAGCTGCTTTGTGTCACAGAACAGAGCGCCAGGAGCAGCTGGGCACCAACAGGTTCAAACTCGCCGCCCGCTCACGGAATTAAGCTAACCACCGGGCTGGATTAGCATAGCCATCAATTTGTCCTGAACGTTTTATAGGTACTAGTCCGAGTCTGAGAGGGATGGTAAATTCAAGGTTAAAGCTCTCCTTGTGCATTCATCTCATTACTGATCAGGAGCAGGGAGAAGACACAGCTACACTCTAAACACCTAACTAGTCACCATGTAGAACAAGATACAAGAAATGTTCAACTATTATTAATCCAATATTCACACACTGAAGTATCAAAAGGTTTAATACAGTTTAATTTTTAATGGTGCACTATATTACTTTTCTGGTGTGTGTGTGTGTGTGTGTGTGTGTGTGTGTGTGTGTGTGTGTGTGTGTGTGTGTGTGTGTGTGTGTGTGTGTGTGTGTGTGTGTGTAGGGGGTATTGTTTTGGCTTGAAGGTTTGACTATATTGCATTCAATGTATCTATCTTGCATTCATTGCTTGTATGTTTTAGTTTTTTTTTATTGCTACAAAATTTTAAGAGTTGCACTTATCTGATACTGGTATTGGATATCAGAGCTGCTGGATCAGTTATCGGCTTCTAAATACTGATATCTTGACTGGACATAAATGTGTGCTGTAATAAGACTAAGATCATATCTACAAAGCTGTAGATATGATAGACAGAGATAAATAACAGCTACATAACACATTTGGATCAGTTTTGTCTTATTTAGTTTAATTAGGCTAAAGGAAATAAATGCTGCTTTCAGTCTCTGCAGTGATAGTCAATATTGGGTAATTAAAGCTATAGTATCAAAATCAGTATCAGAGCTGAAAAAGCGACGCAAAATCGATGCATTGCTAAACATTTTAACTCATTCATTGAAAATTAAAATGTCTTGTACATCTAGGGAAACCATTTTGTGATAAATCCCCAAGACCATTTTTCCACAACGACAGAATCACTTTACAAACGCATTACCATTTACTGGACATTTTGTAAAACCCACCAAATTTATAAAAGATTAACCAGTAAATCGCATCCCAATTGTACCAGAGATTCAAGAGAAAAATCTTTTAGTTACTGTAATGCTGTACTTTCTTTGGTCTTGTTTGCTTTTATCGCTGTCTATTGTTGCTTTATGCACACTGACATGTATCCATCAGACCATTCATCCTGGGAGAACACATCTTTCAATGGTTTAGATAAGTATGACAAAGCATCGTGTTACTGGTTTCTGATGCGCGATACGCTTCAATTGTCAACTCTCAGTGTTATTTGAGGCACTAATTCAGCATTGTCAACAAGTCTTGTAAAATAGTGAAACTGAACTGTTCTTTTGCTGCGACTACAACGTAAGAGCCCTTTTTTTAGTGACAGCACATTCCAGTGCCATCTTTGTGCTAAAATCCACACACTTCACTGAACAATGGTGCAATGACATAACTTGAAACTGACTAAACCTGACAATACCTCTCCTTTAGTCTTCCCAAGGACACACGTGCCCTCTATGGTCTGAAGTGTGTGGTGTTTTTGCCAACAGGTAGTCGTCAGCCAGACACTGCACTGCTTTATTTAAAATTCTTTGTGCGGAAATGTGAATTTCAACAGCGCTTTTCAACTGTCACTGAGGCTGAGTGCACCGTCACATTCATCTGAAGATATGGAAGGTAGTTTAAAGTAAGAGACACTTTTACAGCTGACAAGTAAGTGTAACGTGTGGAATTTATTTACTGATAGGAAAGATTATTTAAAAGGTGTTAATTGAGAAATAACAGGGCTAGATTGTGATATACAAGATGAGTGTCATTTCATTGAAAAGGAGTGCAATGTTGCTTGCTAATGTACATTTTTTGCCCAATTAAATCAAAGTGATAATTTTCAACATACACTTTAATATACCAAATCAATTAGTTCAATGAATTTACACTAAATTGTTTCCAGTTGCATTTTAAAGGGATATGCCACCCCCAGGTCAAATTTGGGTATCTCCCCACAGTCCAGAGACTAAAATAAGTGGTGGAAAGCGTTTTCCTGGTCACCCAGCCATTGTCCGAGTCTGTCGCCACTGACCGCCGCGGTATCTGCAGCTCCTCCGCGTTAGACTGGAGTCTAACGTCGCCAGAGAAAGATTTCGGCCAAAAGGAATTAATTTGCTCGATGCGTTTCCCAATTACTTTCTGTGTAGTGCGCATTCATATCGAGTGCAAATAAATGTGCAAATCAACACGGAGAGCTTGCCTTGGTCATTTTGGGTGGGAACTATTTTTCAGTGCAGAACAATAAAGCCGAAGCACGCAGCACGCTGCCAGAGGAATCCCTGTTACGCACCAGGAAGGGAGTTCCCCTGTTGCGCAGCGTGGTGCGTGCTTCGGCTTTATTGTTCCGCACTGAAAAATAGTTCCCACCCAAAATGACCAAGGCAAGCTCTCCCTGTTGATTTGTACATTTATTTGCACTCGATATGAATGCGCACTACACAGAAAGTAATTGGGAAACGAGCAAATGAATTCCTTTTGGCCGAAATCTTTCTCTGGCGCCGTTAGACTCCAGTCTAACGCGGAGTAGCTGCAGATACCGCGGCGGTCAGTGCTGACAGACTCGGACAATGGCTGGGTGACCAGGAAAACGCTTTCCACCACTTATTTTAGTCTCTGGACTGTGGGGAGATGCCCAAATTTGACCTGGGGGTGGCATATCCCTTTAAGCTCTTTAAAGAGAGGGTATTATACTTCTGTAGGGTATTAATTTCTAACAACCTAACATTTGGATCACTGTTACCTTTAATCATGTTGAAAATGCTATATTAGCCAAAAACAACTAATAATTTTCTGTTTTGTTTTTGACCATCTGCTCCTTCACTCCCCCTTCAAAGCACTATCACATCACAATCATTCCGCTCCTTAAACTCCTGCACATCGCACCAGGTTTAGTTGGTGCGATGTAGTTGTAGTAGTTGTAGTATAGTATATCGTTTTGTATCCTGTACTTGTATATTTATGGTGAATTGCCGTGTGGGAACATGGGAGATGTAGGCTTTGAATAGTGTCCGAGTGAGATTGCAAGATTAATCAAAAATATATATATTCAGACATGTTTTTGATGAGGAAACATGCTTATAAATGTGGAAATCTCCCCAAAGTCAACTGTGCATAATACCCCCTCTTTAAAAGTAAAATAAATATCTGGGTAATGACAAACCTTAGCGTTACCAACAGAAAGTGTTGGTGATCTGGATAGTGTGTAAGAAAATACTGTAATAACAACCATTTTGCGGTATATTGTAAAACCTTAATGTACTTGATATATTGTGTGGTACTCACAACTGAAAACATACTGTATGTGCTTTACATTTGTTAAAGGACGCTGACGGCATCTTTTCAAAGTGACATGTTAATTGCAATCTTTATGAATAAGCTTCATAAAAAGACTCTCTGCCCCTAATCCTCTTTTAATTGGCCTCTCTAAAACTAGATGACAGAGTTTAATACTGAAGTTTGTTATGGTAGATCAGACTGGCCAGCTAGCATGACGTCATCCTCTGAGTGGTGGTTTCACCCAGCGCAGGTGTTCATGTGCATTTTCCAACTCTTGTTTTTTTTTCCTTCAATCTTTCCGACGCCACATGAATGCAACGCGAGTGCCCCATCTGTACCCTCTGCAGTGTAGTTATGGCTTTGGGAACGCTGCCAACTCCTACACTCCCCAAACGGGTCCGCCCACCGTGGGAGAAATGGCATGCATAGGATTTGAAGGAAAAGTTGAAACAAGTTGACAAATGAATGGATGGAAAGGTTGAAGTTTGAACCATATATATTAGATTTTCAATGTGAGTTGCAATTTATGTTTTCAAATCAAAATTCTGTACATGGTATACATTCTAAAGCATTAAAGCAACTCCGTCAAATGCTTTTCTTCATGGAGATGTTATTGCTTTGACTGGAATGTTTCACAGTATGGCATTAAACCTTTCTATCTTCATGGAGACGAAACCAGACCAAGTTACAGGTCAGATCTGTGGAGAGGCGACCCCATTCACAGTCAGAATACCTGATTTTTTGAGTATTTTTGAGCAATAAAACCACCTGTAACTGAATAAATGTAAGGTAGAGCTGTTTAATGTCACACTGTGGAACATTCCCCACAGAGCAATGACATAGAAACCAGCAGGTGATGGACCCGTAATAAAAAGGTACATAGTGTGCTTTTAACATTAGACAGCAAATAAAATTATAGAACTGCTCAAGTAATACAAGTGTCCTATGCTTTTCATACACAAACGTTTGAAGCTATAAGCTATATGCTCAACGCGTTACTTCGAGAAAAGACAACTCAAACTGTGATTTTGATGTGATTTTCAATGTATGTTTTCAAATGAGAATTTTGTTCACTATGCACATTTTGAACACATCCTGGAGCATTAACATCAGAAAGCAGATTGAATAAAAGAGTACGAGAATTATCCTGCTCTTGACGGGTGGACCGCGTGTGATCCCAGCTCCCACAGATGAGCGCTGCCGTTGTGTCCTTGGGCAAGACACTTAACCCCACCTCGCCCCCAGTGACTGTGGACACTGGTAGCCCCCATGGCAGAAGATAAATCAAGGCCCGTTGTGACGTGAGCCGCCCTCCTGTGGACCCACCACCCGCGGGAGGATTCATGAGGGCTGGTGCATTGTGTTCTGGGCAGCAGAACACTGCTTGGACTGCTGCTCCCGTGACCCAGTGAATGGAAAAAGCGGAAGAAGATGAATGAATGAATGAATGAGTACGAGAATCCCATGCATCTCACAACATGTTTCAGGAGGTCTTCCACAACAGACATTTTAAATTCCGATTTTAATTTAATTTTCAATCTCATCTGTGTTTTCAAATCAGAATTCCCTTCACCGTAGATATTTTGAACACCTCCAGGAGCATTAACATCATATTATGAACTGCTTAAGTACTACTCATCAAAAATTTTGTGGATGTTTCATTTCTACAACAGACTATTCAAACTGTAATTTTGATTTTGTATCTCCAATCAGAATTCCATGCCAATCAGAATTCCATTCCATTTTGGAACATTGACATTTGCAAGCAGATGTGACATGATGTACCACACCACGTGAAATGTGACCTCAACTAATACAAGAATCCTATGCATTTCACAACATGTTTATAGAGGCCTAAACTTCCGGTTCAGCAACTTTTATTCCCACAAAAGAGAATTCAAACTGTGATTTTGATTTGATTGCTTTTTACAGGATTGTGCAGCCCTGGTTGAAACATCTTTTATTTTACTATTATAAATCAAATTTTCTCTAGTGTTCTTATCAGTTGCTTGGACACATTTTCACAGGCTCTTGCTCACAATGTGGAATTAGCCCAGTGTACAGACAGTAAAATGTTTCACCCACTCCTGCTCCGAACAATTAGACTTGCGTTTCTATTAGCCGCCTCCTCCTGATTTAACGAGGTGCCCAGCGGGATTAAAGCTCTGATGACACTATTACACTTCAACTGGGAGATGGAACAAGCCACTGCGCAACTATCATTGAAACTGTACTACTATTAAGAAATGTAGACTCAAAATATTAAATATTCAAAGAAAAAAGTACATGTTAAAAGTCCAATATTACAAAAAATGGATCCTTATCAGAAACCTCATCAGAAACCTGGAGTTTAATTAATCATCATTTTAAATCTGTCTACATCTCCAAAGCTCAAAATGCTTTGTTCAACTTTGTGATGTCATGTAGTGGTAATTTTCAAGTTAAAAGATACAATTTACCTTTAGTTCAGTAGAGATTATCTGACTGAGATTGAGATTTCAGGGCTGAAATCATCTAAATGATTCAAGTGAAGGTGTATGGAGTTTAAAAACACAGTGGAGCACGTCCTGTATTACCACGAGCTAGGGATGAAAATTATCGATTATTTCATTAATCTATAGTTGATTGACCTTATCGATCGATTAACGATTAACTGATAAGCGGCATTTTTCACCTGAATTTTAGTGTTTCAATAGGGTCTTTAAAGGTCCAGTGTGTAGGATTCGTGGCGCATAGGTGGATAGTGGCTCTTGCACTTCCTCTTTTGGCTACGGCAGACCTCGAGGGTCACCCGGGCGCGCCGTAACGCGGACAGCTCGCGTACCCGCGCGCACCCAACACTGTGCGAGCCCTCGCTGACAACTACGGTATAAATAAAACGCGGTCCCATTCACTGTTTTTTTTTTTTCTTTTTGCATGAAAACACACATTCCCGATCATGTACCATGACAATCTACACATCAAATGAAACCTTACAGTCTCCTCTTTTTGACTATGCAATTCATTTCCTGGCACAACAATCACTCCCCGTAATTAACGGGTAAAAATCTTACACACTGTCCCTTTAAGAACATAAGCTATAGTATACATAGCACTGAGTCATAAATATATCATAGTATTATTATATTGTATATTCCTCAATTAATTATTCCTTAGTAAAAAGCAGACAAATGTATTGATGCTCAATAACAAAATACAGTAATCCCTCACTCTATCGCGGTTCGCAGATTTTTTTTTATTTTATTTTTTATAGTGTAACATTTTTTTATAGTGTAACATTGTGTTCTGCATCCTGATTGGCTAAGAGACTAGACCAGGACTAAACGTGGACTAAACCAGGTCTAGACCAGATCTCGATCTCGTGCTCAGCAGCCCCGGAGTACGCGCGAGGCCCCCCCCGCGTACACCGGGCAGTGCCGCTGAGTGAGCGCGGTGCGTGGTTGCCTTGTTTCGTGACCACGCGGGTGCGCGTGTCCGCAATTAGCGATTAATTACAATTAATGCATTTTGTTCGACCAACGTCTTGATCTACAATTAATCGTAAGTCGATTAATTGTTGACATCCCTACCACGAGCGTTACTTTGCAGCGTTAAAACATGTGTAAATGAAGCAAAACACAATTCCAGGTACGTTTGTGATGAGAAAACAACATTATAACAGAAAATAGCTGAATATGGGCCCTTTAAATTTGTTAATGTAATAGAACAGATAAGCCAATAAAACCAAGTAGTTTTCAGTAAACTTCCAATGATGAAATGGGTGAGAAGCATCAAAGTTGATAATTGGAAAAATATTACTGTTAAGAAGTTCACAGCAGGGGTTAAAAGATCTTGGCTTGGGATTATTTGTGTAATTAGTTAATGTACAAAACTTAGCTTATAAAAACAGCTTTGATTCATAAGATAGGAACTGTGACTCTACAAATTTTTACTTTTTGGAATGATGCTACGAGAATTTGCAATGACTAAATTACCAAGCACAGGCAAAAGCACTAAAATGGATGGATTATATTTAAGCTATATAAACTGTCAAAGAGGGTTCAGAAATTTTAATTGAATTGAAAACATGTAGGCAAAAAGATTGACTAAATTACTGCAAACGTGAATGGACTGTAAAATCTCCCTTCTAGATGTGAATCTGGTATTTAAACGTACTGTATATTCCTATCCCTTTTATTGTCCATTATATGGTTTTGTAATTTAATACTAGTAAATACACTATTTCACCTTAACTTGAGAATTTTCCACTTTCCAATTTATTACATTGCTGTTACTCTAGACCTCTAGCCTCAAGACCTTTTTTGATGAAATTCATTACAAGCATAACAATAATGCTGACTGGGCTTGCCTGTCTGTTCGTGAGTAGGCGTTTGTCTCTAGAAAGAATGTTCTCAAACAACTCAAACAAATAAATAATCTTACCCTTCCAGGCATAACAGTGAGAGACATTTTAGTACTAGTACTTGTGTAGAGATGTTAAGGTGAACCCCACAAACCTTTTCATGAATCTCCTGTGTGGACTGGGCGTCACAGAAAGCCACTGTGGCTAGGTCCTTGAGGATGGGCATCTCCACGGTGCAGTCGCGCCCATCCAGTAGCGCCACTAGGGGGCGTGGGTGCATGGGCCCATTCATTATCTGGGGCCGAATACCTGGAGAGAGGAAGAAGAGTGTTTTGTTATTCATGTGTGAATTGCAGATGAAAAAGAGGAAAAGAAGTGTGCCAAACAATGTAATAATATCCCAAGCTTCGAGATTTTGATGGATAATATAAAATAATCATAACATGCCTCGCCATACATGACATACATTGCTTCATAATGGAGAGGCTCGCCATATTGTAGAACTATCACTTTTTGCCTACACATTTTATCAAGTGTGACTTAGTATTTTCAGTATTTAGTATCATTACTTCATCATTATAATTTTTTTTTATAAAATCGACTAATTGATACTAAAACTATTGAAACTACTGGATACTTATTTGAGCATGTAGAAAAAAATTACATAAATAGGTCAAAGTTGAATCTTTCCTGAATAGTTTTACAATGGTCTTGAACTTCATTAGAACTAGTGTAAAACCACATGATAGAGAAAGTACGACTATTTTGTGTGTAAAAGTTGCATTATATGAAATTATATGAAAATTTTCATTTTTGTGACAACACTAATCCTCCTACAACAAAGCAATGCATTTTCAGTCCAGGATCTTAAAAATGTGATATGTTCTCAAAAACCAAAACAGGCACTTCTGGTTCTGCAACATTGTGACATCACCGTTATGGTCATTTTTTTATTTTTTTGTATGTGGCAGAGGCAGTCAAGTGAGCCGTAGAAAAGCCAGTAAAATGTGAGCAATGCCTCTCACAGAAGGAAATGTACACAGGACCGGGCCAGTGTGTCGGACTTGATTAGGCCAATATAAAAGCACACATAAACACACACACCCAAACAGCAACTAAGCACAATCAATAGTCTTTAAATGGACTTTCTACTTGCACCCACTATCATCATCTCCCTTACCTGGCAGCGCTGGTCGATATCACACAACACTTAGACACAGCGCTCCCAATATGACTAACCCCCCCTGTTTCGCTGTTATCCACACTGTTACCAGGCAACAGGTCCTTTCACCCCATGAGGTCATCCCCTCCATTATCCTATCACGGTACAGAGACGCTGGCAGGACTTGGATGCGAGTGATGCGTGTGTGTGTGTGTGAGTGAGTGCACTCTTCTACTGTGTACACTCCAGATCTTGTCGGCCCTAGACACATCTCCAGTTCTTTTGATTCGGTGAAAAGAAAGTCTTGGCTAGGGGTAATTGCCAGATTTGTTCTCTGCTTTTAGGCAAGTCCTATCTTCTAAAAGTGCAACAGTTTTCCACAAGTAAAACACAAATTAATCTGGAGTGTCTTCTCCACTTCTCTACACTAAGGCTGAACATTGGAAAAATACATCTTAATTGCAAGTTTCCTGATCAGATTTGCAATGTTTGTCAAAAAAAAAAAAAAATCAAGAATCAATTCACAGTGCACATATAAACTCACCCAGGAGCAGAAGCAATTGAAAGACAATTTGAAACATGAACTGCTAAACTAATAAAATAATCACATTGCATTTTTAAACTACAAGATTATCAGGTTTTGTAATGATAATCTGTAATATTTTGTTGTTCCCACTAAGATAATTGCAGTCTTTGTGATTAGGTAATTGCAACCATACAAATGATGATTTTGATTCAACTGGGGCCCCACTCTACACCAGGCACTAAATAAATATATGTACAGTGTGGAGCAAGTCTTGCTAAAATAAAGGGGAAAAGCGAATGGAATAAGAGGGCGGGAGGTCCACACACCAGCCGGCTCTGACTCCCTGCTGCCTGTTGTCATGGTGATTAGAGGATTTGGGCAGGATTATGAAATATTTTATTTAGTGGCATCTGCGCTGCTGGAGAGGATGTCCAAGCCTTGCACTATGTCTGTCTCCTTCGTGCACCGGGAGGAAGCTAACGCGCCTTTAACAAGCCCGCGCTAAAACATGCAATAATGCTCGCCTTAACACCGGCCAATTTCACAATGTACGGAACAATTTGACACCGATATCAAAACCAAAGTGATATTTATTTAGTGGGATGATGTAAGGAGGTGTGTTCCATAAAATTGCTTTATTCAGTCAATATAAAGACAGCCTTGGGTAATATCGAGCATGTCCACCGAGCAGCCCCGGGGCCAATTGTAACCAAGGTCACGTTTTATAAGGTCATCAGCTCCACAACACTCAAAATCCAATAGCCATTATGCCTCTCTGTTTTGACCAGTTTGAACTCAAGAGGATGTACATTTGTTCGACCAAGAACTGTTGAACTGCTTTCATCCTTTAGGTACAATTAGCCTCAAAGTGTTTTTACATATTCAAATAAAGCATAAAAACATTGACGTGACTGATGCTGAATGAATGCACGAAACTGAAGTGCAGTTCATTCATTTAAAGCTCACTAATAAGGACATGTTACAAGTATTTGAATGAGTGGAGTAAAACTGAACAATAATATAGCGAAAAAAGTAGATCACCTTGGGCATTCTGTGATGTTTAATTACCTCTATGAATTAATAATCTTTTAAATTTTAAATCTACCAGAGTTGGTGAAATGTTAAATAAGCAACACATAAAAATAATTTAAAATAGACTAAGGACAAGTATGTTAATTTAATGTCATGTTTCTTAACTGAAAAACATTGTAATATATGATGAAAAAAGCCTCTCTCTTATCATGATACATAATGGAAGGAAGTGCTTTTGATTTGTGTCCTAACCAGGCTACAGTACAAGCTATGGCTGCCTACAATAGATACTGTACCATTAAGGAAAATAATTAGCATTAGCATTCAAGGTAAACAAGAAGTAAACAAAACTTGTTCTGTTTAACCTTCTATTTAAAAACATAGTCATGAAGTACATAAGCCTAGATTTCTTTTATAGCACCCTTCTCTTGCTTACCTGCTCTTTTTACACCACCATATTTATGTTTTGCTTACTCCACTCATCACTTTTTGTCGATTTTATGAGCTTTATTATCGCTTTGAGATTGACTTTATAACCGCGGCTTGTAAAAAGTGAATAAAGAGATTAGTCTTTTATCATTTGATTATATTACACACATTAACATTGTTATTATTGTGGCGCTGCAGTTCATAAACTTTTAACGGTATATGCCATGAGGAGGAGAACAACAATAATAAAGCAGACGAAGAAAAGACTCAGAGAAAAAGGAGAAAAAAGTTGAAAGGGAATAATGTCAGTGTGACCTTCGTGTTTGCGTCTGCCTCGGAGAGTGAAAGCGCGCTCTATTCTCAGCGCAGATTCACGTGTTTGTGCCGCCAACACACCTGTGGCTCTGAAAACTCTCCCCAGTCACACTCCCACTGGGTTCATTATCGCTATTTAGACCCCTTGTCAAAGAATATACTTCGGTTTACAGCGAGAAAATGAAGCCGACCCATGGAGATGAAGATTAAAAAATGGGAGAGAGACTGGATGTATAGACACTTTAAAGCAATGTCCGGGCAAGAAAGCAGCATCACGACATAGAACTGGGTCAGAAATACTGCTGATTAATTATTTCTGAAGGGCTAATGGCTTTCCTAGAGACTAATAAGGCAGAACGTGGCACAGCACTAAACACATGATGAAGCTGCATCTAATTAGCTGCCAACAAGACTCTTAATAAAGCCCATAATAACTGTCATACCTGAAAGCTCACTTGAAGAACTTGGCATTTTCAGGTTTATAATTATGATCAATATCCATCTTAAACGCATACGTTATGAGGGAGTTCTTTAAATGTTTTCATATCAACAATCAAAGCTACATCAACTATGGAACTTTCTCCGATAATATTATGAAACTAATGAACCATATAACGTAATTTAGGGCCAGGAAGTAATGTTTCTTCAGGCCTAATAGATGATGAAAGCAATTTTGAGGCAATTCATAGAAGCAATGTGTAAGATTACAAAACTGTTGCTATAGATCTATAATCACAATTTAATCAATTATATTTACTTATATTCATTTATCTTAAATCATTGGTTGGATGATGTGACAGACCATCTTAGATTAATTGTTCAATCAGCAATATTTGATGTAAAAGCTTTATTTTAGTTTGATTTATTACAAACTAACTGAAAAAAGGACCTGCACTTTTATAATTTACAACCAGCTTAAAATATGTTTCAGAAAAACAATCTGCTCCAAGAAATAAATCAAACCGACCTGACGATGAATATTCACACACGAAGTAGAGAGGTGAAATTCAAAATAGCTCAATTCTTCCATTACTAAACTCTTATGTTAACACAAACTACAGCCATCGCATCCACCGAGTCCATCTTAGGTAACTACTCCCTCCCTGAGCAGTTCACACGGCAGCTGGCCTCCTCAGAGCTACATGGAAAAACTGATATGAGCATTCCAAAAAAGGGCCCTGTTCTTGTCATTTTTTTCTTTCGCTGACTGCTGTTTGTCCTGCAGTAATATCAGCCTCCCCACTGGGTTTGCATTAGCCTGAGGAAAACAGTGTGCTGCAGCTCCACCCATACACAGTCCCATCTGACAGCAGACAAAAGCCTATATTTTCTCTGTTTGGAGGAAAAAAGAAAGCCCCATGGAGTTGGTTTAAGTGTTGTTACATAAACTTTCCAAGCAGTAAAAACAAGATGGTTTACATTAAGCACAATGATAGCTTGGCAGACGAGCGTTGGGGATAGAAATGCTAATTGCCTGTGCCAATTTCCTGTTATTGTACTGACAGAATTTATCGCAGAACAACAGCCTGCATTGTCTAAGCGCCAGTAAGTAATAAAGAATCTTCAGAAAGTGCTTGAATGGCTAAATGTAAACCTTGTTTGGCTTGACAGCTACAGGACAGCTGATAGTCTTATCCAGCGCAAAGTCACATGATCTCACATCCCTAGAGGGGGGAAGCTTGAATGGGCTTCAGGTTCATGTACCCAAAGATAATCACTATCTGGACCGCTCTCAGGGAAGTAGAAAAAACTTTTGGCATTGCCAGCAGGATTGTTCTCCACCACAAATTGATTACAGATGTTCCAGACTAAAAAGCTCTCTTGGATTGTGACAACTGAAACAGAAGTGATCTCTTTAAAAAGGAGGGCTCATAGAAATACGGCGCTCCTTATTGAATACTTCTCAGTGTTTAATTCTCCAGTTTGGAAAGGGCTGATCTGGAAAAGCAGCTCAGGAGGTTGTAAATGCTGCCAGACGCTCTGAGTCAGAGTCTTCAGAGGGAGAGGGGATCGTTTCCTAAATAGAGCACCAACAATCAATGAAAGAAAAATAAACCGCTCGCTTCAATGGCAGATTCTCCCCTTGGGTCTGGGAAGCAATCTTTAAACTGGTATTTCATAACCTCTCACCCCATCAGTTATCTTCACGTCTCTGTAAAAAGCTATTTTCTGGCAGATACTTTATAGTGGCTTATGTGGTTTCAGGCTTTTCCAAATTGGCCCGCCTGAGTTTATGAATACACTTTCAATGGGAAGTCAATGCGCTCCCTATAGGATTTTTAGGCTTGTTTTTGGAGCCAGTGTGGATAAGCTCTTGAAAGCTAAATAGTCCACTCAGGGATGGCAAGCTTGTACAAACTTACCTACACAATTATGTTTCTATCAATAACGGCACTACATTGGCTCCCAGCTCAGTGCAGAGCAAAACACATTTGGGGCCTGCTTTATATGTGAGCTGTTCATCCTCTCCCTTTTTTTGAAATACAGGCACTCTGCATCCTTCAAAATGGTGTCATAAATGTTACGCTCTACACTCCCAATGAAACAAAAGGAAGTGAGCAGGACTTTTCCATGGCGCGATGATATCAAGGCCTCGGCGGTGGTCGCTGAGTTCACAAGAGAGATTTGAGAGGAACTCCACTCTCCTTCTCTCCAAGTTGAAGTGGTGCCAAGATGGGCTCAACGGGCTTAGGACCAGGTTGTGGTTACCTAGCAACACTCTAGCTGGGGGCCGCGGAGGCAGGACAGTCCAAAAAGGAGAAAAATGAAGGAAGGGAGGAGGGTGGTGAGGTTTCATTTGTGATACCCAGTCTACTCTCCTAGGGCAACCTGCGAAAACACCCAACCTGGCAACCCAAATGAGATATGAAAGGGTATGAGAACAATGTGGCATTCATGTGGTGCTTGGACAGGCCCAGGTTGGGAGATGGGGGGTAGGAAGTAGACGGAAGAACTAGCTTTGTTGTGCTAAACATTCAATAAAGCCAAACAATGGCACACATCAATCAGACCAAGGATGAGGGGAAAAAAGCTCTGTAAATTAAATTATATATTACTTATTTGCTTAGCCTTTATACATTCCATCAACGGAAATTATTATTTTGGGGTCTTATTAAAAACCATCATTGCCCCCATCTTAACAAAGTTGTATCATGTCAGAAGATTTTTTTCCCCCCATAATCATGTAAGCCCTTTAGCCTTTTTGAAACCCCATGACTACGGCAAACCTGTCAGATTTACCCAAAGTGAATCACTTTGGCTTTCTGGAAAATTTTCAAAGCAATCTGACGCCTGACCTCAGCCCTCTTCCTGTTTTTGCTCAACAGCCCATTCACCTGTTTGCAATTCCCATTAATCGGATACACTTCTAATAAATTGTATCCATGTTAGCAGGCATTCTGAGCACTGATTTTTGGGAGTGATTGCTTTCAGGAGTATGTTTACGACCCGCTGGCATGTGCACAAAAAGAAGGGAGGTTTTTAATCTTTCTCCTCTGGCAGACTGTCCTCCTCCCGGCCCCCAGAAGGCCCTATCAGCATCCAGCTAACAGCACTGCCACCCTGGTCCATCTCTTGTTCCACTATGCAGACACACAAAGACCTTGATTGTACTTGTGATGCCTCCCTCCCCCGAACTTATCACCACCTAAAAGCTCGGCCAAGAGTGTGACGCCGGGGCGAGAGTAGGCTTCAACTATCAGACAAGTGCAACAAGGAAGAAAAAAAAATAAAGCCACACGCTGACACAACGGCACGGATGATGTCACCAGTAAAAGCAAGAGACAAGAGCAGATGAGCATTCAGGGTTCAGATGACAGATTTGTCTATTTGGTTTCCAAAGCTGAAAGACAAAAGCAACTGTCAGATCATGATGTACTTAATCTTGGGTGCGAGAGGAGATTACAAAGCAAGCACGAAGCAAGTTAGACAGCACTTCAAAAAGGATATGTGCCAGATTGTAAAAGATGCTCAAAATGACAGACAGGAGTATATCAGATTCAGATTAAGTGTTACAAAGCAGAGTGAAAATTAGCTGTCAGAAGCCGTGTTTGTGTAGAATGTAAACACAATCTAATATTCCTGCAATTATGTATATTGCAGCAATCTAATCTGGAAGAAAATGCTCAAGATTAGAAATAAAGAGGAAATAAATGCTAAATAAATGTCACAGATTCCATTCCTAATTCCTGCACATTTACAAACCAAATATTGTTTTTAGATTCAAATGTCTATTTTATCCTTATTTCACTCCTATAATTCAAACAATCAGTGGATTACAAAAAGAAGCTTACAGATTAATTAAACCAGCCAAACTTCCCCATTCACCTGTGTGACCTAGTGCCCTATGAACCCTCCTACATCCGCTGCTGCACATTTTCACGACTTGAGTCAGACCCCGCCAGCACATGGGTCCTTGCCTTTACAGACATGCTGTTTTCATGACACACTCCATCGCAAAAACATAAGAGGCTCATTAGCCTTAAACCCCCCGGTCCCGACTCCTCCCCTGCCTCCCAGCATCCTTCGCAAACACCCCAGCCTTTTTATTATTAGCTTTCATGTCCACTCACACACATGCAAACACGAAACATGCCCCTTGCCTGGGAAATGTTGCCTCCACATCCTTGCGAATCAGGGCAGACACATGGCAGGGGGGTAAAATTCTCAAAACAGTTTGCCTTGGGGTTATCCACCACCCCCCTGCTTCCTATTATCCGGTTTTCTGTTGCCCTTTTTTTCCCCAAAATCTTCGTCACCTCACTCCCAAGGGCTCCATTTCTTTCAAGGGAAAACGGAAGGTGGCACAAGGGGGCAGGGAGGATGGTCCACGACGGCCAGTAGCAGCTAGCAAATCCCTCCAACTCTTAATGAAAGAAGGCGAGGAAAAAAAAGCTCTTCTATTCGTCTCCTGCCAGGATTCGCCACTTGTGCGCGCTCTCTCCGTCCTCTTCCAGCGCTTTTGGCCACATCACTTTTTCCTCCCCGTCTCCAACGTCCACTCCCGTTAACGCGGTATAGCTCTTCACGGCAGGTTTTCGGGGCTATTCATCGAGACGTCAGGCTCACTTGGTCAGCCTTTTGTTGAAAGAAAGAGAGAAAGAAAGGAGAAGGGGTGGGGGATAGACAGCAAACAAATGGGTGCCACAGCTTCGCCGAGGGAGGAGGGACGGTGAATACTAGAAAGAAAAAAAAGCGTGGTGACGGCGAGAGGTGCAGCGCTTCTGGCACACGTTTCGACTCTACAATTCTCTCTCAAGCCTTCCTCCTCACTCAACATATTTTCCCTCCCCATTCCCCTCCCACCCTTTTGGTTATATTATTCTCAATCTGGCTTTCATGGTCCTTTTAAAAGTGCCAGCCCCCTTCCCCAACCGTTCAGCCTTTTCTTCCTTCAAGATCTCCCTCTGTGATTTTTATTTGGTCTCATACACTCCTTGGCATGAGTTTCATATTGGATATTTGTTACTGTTCAACTAGTCATTTGGACAACATGAGGAGTAGAAGAGCAAAGAACACACACCTGCACTTGAGTGAATGAAGAAAAATGGTTCTCTGTCAAAGTGTCATGTTGTAGTAAAGGAAATCCTTCCAGGAGACTAACTGATTCCCAGATTCGAATGGCACTGATAGATTAGCATGTTTACTAGAAGAGTGATTCGAGATACTAGCCCTCTACTTAACCGTAGGCAGCGACAGATGTCTTAAAGGGATTTTAGTAGAAAAGGTTAAGTAGACTCTGTTCACCACAGCGCAAGCACAATTGACTTAAGTTTGTCAGAAATTCAGAAAACATAAGAGTTTTGGCAAAATTCATACATATTTTAAGGAAAAGAACAAAAAATATTTTAAATTCCACAGACAAACACAGGGCACACAGGACAGAAGAAACCCAGGGCTTTGATTGCATTGGCAAAGATGTTCTCAACTAGCATTGTCAAGTAACAATATCCAAGAACTAATCAATATTAAAACTAGGTGCTAGCATATATAGTATAGATACTGAGAAAAAAATAAAAAATGCCTAAAAAGGACACTGTTGGACTTTTCTTGAATATTTTTTAGGAATGGCCTTAATCTGTAGAAATAATATACGACCACAATTACATTCTATTGTGTTTTTTAATTGTGGAGTGAAACTCAAAAGTATCAAGATTTTTTCCTAGCACTAAAATCAAATTTTAAGGGGATGTGATTTTTTTTTTTAAATGTTAATCTGTGTGGGTTTCCTTCTAAAAGTTACATGCGGTAACACTGGCTTACCTCTGACAGTTTGCACTCAGCCCGGTTTCAGGCTCGTTTCAGCCCGGTTTCAGGCAACGTGAACTGATCAGCTCGCGTTCTGGAGCTCAGGTAATTACGTCTGGTAACTTTGTGGGAACTCGTAATAAAGCTTATTTTTCTTCTCAAAACAAAACATTTGTTCGAAAGGTGATATATTTGCGTCCCAAACAGTTGTCCACGAGAAATCCATCAGTGTATTTTCGCATTTGCATATCTCGTCTCGATTCGTATCACTGCACGCCTATTACTTATTATTAGCCTGTTAACCTTTAGCAGAAGTGAACGACGGATGTCGAATGTTAGCGCAGTGATCCGAATCGAGACGAGATAAGCGAATGCGAAAATACGCTGCTGGATTTTTCGTGGACAACTGTTTGGGACGCAAATATATCACCTTTCGGACAAATGTTTTGTTTTGAGAAGAAAAACAAGCTTTATTACGAGTTCCCGCGAAGTTACCAGACCTAATTATCTGAGCTCCAGAACGTGAGCAGAACCGGGCTGAGCGCAAACTGTCAGAGGTAAGCCGGTGTTAGCCGCACCTAACTTTTAGAAGGAAACCCATACAGATTAACATTAAAAAAAACGCACTATCCCTTTAAAATTCAGTATTGTGGCTACTGAGAAAAAAAACCGTTACATCTCAAATATATCAATCGTTTGCACTAATGCTAACCAACACACATTTTTTTCATAGTACGGTAATTAATGACCAATACTTTAAAACCTTAAAATCAACACCAGCAAACATAATTGCTTTAATAGCAAATACACTCATCCTAGTAATACAGTGAAGACTGACCACTTACCATAAGACTAGATAAAAGAGGCTTCTAAGTGATAATGCGGTGGTTGTTACTTAAACTAACGTCAATGCTGAATAAATTGCACAGTACTACAAACCAAAATCTCTGGGCTAACATTAAACATGTCCACACATTTAACATTCACAGACATTGTGTGAATGCAAATGATAATTGTTAGCACTGCATATCATCTGCATATCAAAAAATCTATTGAGCCTTTCAGCTATGAGTGCACCAGTGCTTTACCTTCTTATGGGACCTTGTGGTGCTATATGTTCAATAATGTTCTTGTCACAAGTGCCAGCTTGTTAAATTTCAATTAAGTTACTGAATAATCACTACCACAGTGTAAAATGTACAGCAGTGTAGCATTTGTTGACCTGGATGAAGTGGATTGAATGTATTTACCGTCCACTCAATAGGCAGTTTAAAAGGCTCCATTCAAGAGGTTTGATTACAACATGTAACCAGAGCCCACAGTCCGAAGCCTGGAGGAAAAAAGGCCCATTCACAAAAAGAGAGTACTTGGAGGTGAGCAGATCGAGGGGGGGGTCTACTGTATCGTTTGACCTCTAAAAAAACCACCAACGCATTTACCGCCTGTGATCTGCAAGGCGGGATGTTGCCAAATGATTCAGACAATTCAGGGGAAAATGGTGAGGAGAATGAAAATGAGAAAGCACAGCTGCAGGTGGACAACAGATGTGTGGATGGGCTAAGCATAAATACTTATTAGTCCATTCAAGCAGAGTGTGCACGCATCCAAAATAAGCCATTTTCACCCTGGATCATTTAGAGCCAACTGGTATCATTTAGAATAATATAAAAACAATATGGAGGATGGGGATGAATAAAAGAACAAGTTTAAGGTTAAAAATAAGCTCATTTAGTCAAAATAACAAAAACCTTGAATTCAATTGATTAAAGAGGTGGAAATTATTGCAACTTGCAAAAAATGATAATTTAAATATTTGGCTTCATTCATATTTAAGTCATGTGTTTTACATAACCTGAAGCAGAGATTTTAATAAGCTTAGCAATTAAAATTGCAAGGGTTTCTGGATGAAAATAAAATGCCAAGCACTACTGTAATTTAGAGTTGTTCTGCAAAGATGCAGGATGGAAATATTTTCAACAGAAGCCACTCTAATGCTGTACACCATTTTTGTTTTCACTTTGTTTCATGCCTTTAATGCAAAGGCTTGGATCTGCTTGGATCACACTGTGAACTTTTAAGGTGTCTTACAACAGACTTCAAGAAACAGTGGTTTAAAGAAGCATTGGTGGTGTCCTTCTTAGGTTTTACATGATTTTCTATTCTATACATTTGAACTACCTTGTACTGTACAACATACACAAGAAGAATCGAGGCAAAACACATCTTGAACATTCCTTATCGACTGTACAAAGTATATACTATATAGTTTAGTATTTTTACATTTACAAACTATTTTCTTATTTTTCCATTTTTTCTGTTCACCATCAGCCCCGATTGTTTTTAACTTTCACCGTGGCACCGGTACACTCAACCACTTTTCCAATTCATTTCATGTTTTTGTTCAGCGCAGCCTGTGTGAAATATTTCCATTTACTCACTTGTTAAAAACCACACAATCCTATTCCAATCCCATGTGATCTGAGCACAGCTGTGAGTACCTCTCGAGACATATATATTTTCCAAGTGCAAATGATATTCATCCACACCTCCAAACTAACTCGGCTACCTTTTGTTCAAACACAGCCGTGCATGGTCACATGGCAGTGCAATGCAACTGTTTCTGCTCTGACTTAAGATCCGTGAAGATTCAATTTTTTTCTGAAGATGAATAATTTAGGCCAAATCCTGGGATGGTAGGAGCGGAGAGGGCAGACTTAATGAGAATATAGGAGTCAAGGAATTCAGTTTTGCATTTAGATTTTTTTTTTCCTTTAGATTTTTTCTGAAGGCACAAATGTTTAAGTACGTATGACCCTGCGTGTTTCTTTTCTTCCCATGTGCTCCCAGAAGCAACAGTTAATCACTCCATGTCTCAGTGAAAAGGACGCAGCACACTGGGCTCAGAAAAGCGTTTTTTTCTTCTGCCTCTACAGTCAGACCGGCTTTCAAGGACTGTTCGCTTTTGTTGATCTTCAGCAAATCGTCTCTATGTCTGGCAGGCTTTCCAAAAAAATAAAAAATAGCAGGATATGTCAGGTGTCAGACCTCTTGAATGCGATATAATATCAGAGTGTTTTTGAGAGGATGAATGGCTTCTGTGAGCTGACATTTTCCAACCTGCTGCAGCGTTTTAACTACTAATATAATAGCTCCATTTTAATTGTAAAATCCTATTGGTAAGATGTTTTGCATTGCCAGGTTTTGTGCTGAAATAAATGCATATTAGACAAAGGGGGACACTTTTTTCAACATATTGTATGTTTGTGTGTACAATCTTGTCATGAGTCAGGTGTCTGTAAATTACTGATGGCAAGTACAATAGAAAAACAACGGAGAGACCACAAAATATGATGATATGCATTCAAGCTTTTCTCAAGATAAAATATTGATTAATCAACAATAAATGACTTGTGGAAGCACTTAATTCTGTCATACTGATGGGTAAGTAATAGCATGGATGCAATGATGGTATACTTATTAAAGCTACAATTTACAACTACAACATTTCTTCCTTCAAAAAATATTTGAATTTGATTCCATTGTGTATCAACAGTTATACATCTCCCGGATGCAAACATTTTTTACTTATTTGTGCATTAACTTACCAGCTGTCTTTAGTTACCATCACAGCCCTTTCTCAATTTTCCAAAAACCCACAAACACTGTCAGAAAATAATTGGCTGAGCTGGATGTACCATTTATTTAGAAACACATTTCCTCCCGTTGATTTCTCCTCCACACTTTCTTAAATCAGGCGGGTGTCATGGCAGAATAATTTCCTGCAAAGATTAATTTTCTTACCGGGAGAAGGGAGGCGAAGGGAGACAGCCAAGGAAACAAAGCCACAGTGGCATGGTTTAAGACAAAGAATAAGAATAAAGGCGAGATAAAAGGGAATGAGAAATCATGATGTGAGTAGATTTGAACTGAGTAGAGTCCAAAAGGCAGTCAGATATATCATATTTATTTGAGAAAGGCACTGGCTGAGGTTAAGAGCAACATCTGGTGTGGAGAGAAACCCAGCTCTCTTCCTCAAATGACAAGGCCACAGCCACCTGCCACAGGCAATGCAAACAGCACTCACATTTTAGTGCAAATAAATATTGGCTGCATATCTTTGATACAATGAAGTAAACAAAACTGAATACTAAAGGCAGAAAGGCAAGGTTTAAATGATAAAAGCATCAATTAGAATAATAGTACGCCAACAGTGCATGTTGTCATTCTATCTAATGAGCAAAGACCTCAAGGTTGTGACATTGCTAAGCTGTCCACTTGGTTTGGAAAGTGAAAAAGTACTGGACAAACAAGTCACTCCAGTGAAGCCAGCAAATCAAAATAACCTTTAACTGTCTGCTTCAGGCCCAAATATGACCACCAAAAATCTTACAGCAACACAGCTTTATCTCCACACACTCCATGTCTGACCGACAGCTGTCAAAGTGCTCTTTCCCCTTCCCCCGTCCGACAACAAGCAATCACTGTCCCATAGTCAAGCGCTGCCTTTCCTCTTAATCCTCACTCAGTGCAACAACTGCCCAGCTCTGACCTGCACGCTGTTAATACATAATCTGCCATCTTCAGGACTAATACACCAAACCCTCCCCCACCATCATACCAGGGCCTGGCCCAGGAAGAAGATGACAACTAGTGTGTCACGCGAGTGGAGCTGACCTTGACTGGCAAGGGGTCCACTGCCAGAGTGGTGGGACAGGGGCCAAGTGACTGCAGGAAGTGAGCAGGAGGCTGTCATGGAGTGGGGGATGGGGAAGTTCTGGTTAGTCATAAAGACAGGGCTCTATTGCGAGCGCACATAAGAAGAATGAATGTTTAAACAAACACATGGTGCTATATGCGCATTTGGGAAATTAATCAACGTGAACTGATAATACTGAAAAATGCAATACTCTATTCAACTCTTATTACTTGGTGAGAATCAACAAACAAAAAAAAAATCATGTCAGGAAAATGGTTCACTTTTTAATCAAGTGCACAAGCTCTACTGTTATTTGCAATTTGTTGTGTTGTATGACAATAGACCAGCCTCTTAACCAGGAGCAAACTGCCAACAATAACCATCCAAAAGCATGTTGCCTAGCAACATACAATTTAGGAACATGCTTTCAGAGGAGCCTCGCTGCTGTGTCCATTAACAGATGAAATTACCAAAGCTACAAATGTCAGCCACATGCAAATGAAGTCTACCCTGCTGACAGTGTGTATTAACAATGTGCACCAAGTGTATGTGGCAGACTTGAAGAATGTCTTCTAAAGCATGTGTCCATCTGTGCACAGAGCAGCATGTTTTGACAACCAAGCAATAGGGCTCATTCATAGCTCTCCTGGGTTTGGAAATCAAAGGGATGAGAACAAAACTACCTCAGTAAAACGATTTGTTCCCAGTGCGACTATTACTTTTACTACAAGACTAGGTACCGCACACAGTCAGCCGATAGACTGGTCTAAGAGAATCAGTATTTGTAGATTAACATAGCAGTGGAAATGGAGGATCTATGGGATTAAAATTCTCTCTTCTCATTATTGACTGCAGAGAGAAAATGATACAATCACACATCAGCAACATAATTTGATTTGATCTACGCAGAAATAATACTATACAGTGCAGGCAATGCCAAGAGTGTGACACAATTGATCCAATTTTACCATTCCTCAATGTTATTTGTTCCATGGATTTTTTTACTCAGAATTGTGTTAAACTTCAAAAAAAAAGAAAAACAGTGCAATACTACCTGCGTATATAATGAAAGCTGCATGAATGCTGTAAAGTCTACTTTTATCAAAATAATACGTTTATCATCTCCTGAGCTTGGACTGTTGTGGCAGAGCTGTTCAATCAATCAATCAATCAATCATTATTTATAAAGCGCTTTTCATACAAAAGTGTACACAAAGTGCCTACAAAGACTCTAAAGATGTATTCTTCAACCAAATCATATCAAAATCTGTATTATAGAAATGTGAAATTAAAAAAATATATATTGGCTCAAGAATTAAGATATGAATAATACAACATACTGCTCCAACAACAGGGAGAATAAAGTTTATCTTAGAAATGTTGAGTGAAATACCTAATTTCAAAGCTGACATAAAAAGCAACAGTAATTGCCTTTCATTACAAGTCAATGGAAAGTGTAAATGTAAGATGTGCATGACATGTCATGTGCAACACAATAAAATGAAAACAAAAGACTATTTACTGATATCTGGAGATGCCATTGTGGAAACAATCACTGGTGGACCAGTTCGCCTACTGAGCTTCTGGTTAGCAACCACAGTATTTTGGCTTTGACCAGGGACTCCAACAGGGATAAGAGCATTGTCTGGAACAGGGCCTCCACCTTTACGCATCATCTGAGGACTTGGGTGAGGGCTGTGCATGGGCAGTAAACTCCTGTCTCTTTTCATCAGCTCCATGGGCACAGTGTAATTAGTAGAGTAAGCTTTAGGTACTTGTTGTAGTGGCTGTTGTAAAGCTGGCATTGAAATGGGCAATTGTTGGGGCATGGCTGGCAGTTGATGCATAGATCCTGTAATGGTAGGCATTGACCCGGACATGTGCTGGGGCAAAATTTGCATACCTTGCATGGGCATTCCTGGGACAGTCACCCCTGAAGAGTATGCGGACACTGGTCTTAACTGAACAGGCATCATGGCTCCTACATACGGCCCTGGGGAGCGAGGGGCCTGTCCAGGAAAAGCTGATGCCTCTAATAGTTGCTGAGAGGGAGCACTGCTGGGCCTCCGACACATTGTGTCTCCTATTCTTGGGTTGATGGTTTGCATGGGACCAGGGGTTTGTGGGGGCAAAAGCTGCGGATCTACAGTCAATGTTTGTGGAGGATTGGATGGATGAGGATGCTGTTGCTGGCTATAGATGTCTGAGCGATGGCTAAAACTATTTGAGCGCCCTCGCATTGGTGTCTGTAGCTGTGATAACACTGGTGGGTCTTCTACAGGGCGCTTGCAATTTTGAACAACCCGAGATAATACACGCGCCTGGCCAAGGTTAGGTGCTACTGTACGGACATCATTCTCTTCCATAACTCCAAGCATGCATGTAGAATCAAAACCTTGCTGAATAAGAGAAGAGATGGTGCTTTCTGACAGGCCCTCATTACGTAACAAAGCCAGAAACTCAGGATCAGCAGGCTTCTTTGAGTCAACTGGTAGGGGAGTCTGTGGGGCAGGAGGAAGTGTAGCAGGGACTGGAGCAGGCAGTGGTGTGACAGGTGGAGGAGGAGCCGCTACAGCCTGGACCAGGGCAGGAGCAGGGAGGACTGCAATTGCTGTAGTCTGTACTGGGACAGGTGCAACAGGATGAGGAGCTGCCAGAGGAAGATTAGGGTCAGGCATGGACACTGTGACTGCTGTGGGGAGGGGCTGCTGCTGCAGATGTTGCTGCATTTGTTCTTGCTGTTGCTGCAACTGTTGCTGCTGTAACTGTTGTTGAATTTGTTGTTGCTGGATTTGTTGTTGCTGAATTTGTTGTTGCTGGATTTGTTGTTGTTGAATTTGTTGTTGCTGGATTTGTTGTTGTTGAATTTGTTGTTGCTGAATTTGTTGTTGCTGAATTTGCTGTTGATGTAACTGTTGTTGTTGAACATTGTAAACTGTAGGAGTATCTTGCCTCATAGCCATGCCCTGACTGGCGGGGTCAATCACCAGACAGGTGGCTGACTGCTGTTGTGGATCCAATGGCCGCCCATTCACATCAGTATAAACCTGTCCGGTCACAGGGGGAGGCTCACCTGCATAGCGTGGAGAGGCATGATCCAAAGGATAATGGGCAGGTGATGGAGCTCGTGACGGTATCCTTTGTTGTCCATCAGCCATCGTTTTGGGAGTACCAGGCTCCCTATAAGCTCTGTTCACCTCATGGGCAGTTGATGGAGGGGGTGGAGGAGGGAGAGGTGATGAAGGGCCCTGGGGTCCTGCTCTGCCACTTGGCCCATAGTCCCAGGCAGCCCGAGCAGCTGGTGCCATGCCATAATGTGAGCCAGACCTACTGAGAGGATGAGGAGGTGGTGGGTGGTGCTCCGCTTTGTAGAAAGCTTCAGGGGGACGAGGTGTCATGGCCGGGTCATGAGAATAGTAATCCTGATGTGAAATAGATCCTCTATGAGTCATGGGCCCCCTTTCGTAGTGATTGAGATCAGGTACAGAACTCTTCCTCACCCCTCGTGGATCCGTGTACACCTGTCCGTACGACGAGTCTTGGTAAGAATATAGTTCACGTTTTGAATCCAGGTCAGGAGGACGCACGCCTGGAGCAGGCTCGTTCCACCCACCTCCCTCTCCGTAAGAAAGAGAACTCCGCCGGCCAGCTATTCTCGACTGCTGCTCATATGCACTCTCAGTTCTCTCCCACTGACACTCATTCCCCCCTAAAGTATCCCAACTGTGGGAGCGACCAAGAGGCAGTTGCTTGTTAGCGACAAGCATTGGTAAAGAAGAAAAACCCAAAGGTCAGAAGTATAGAGAACAAGGGTGGAAAAAAAAAAAACAAGTGTAATAGTTCCTTATTTCAGTCCGCATAAAATAAAATAAAATTTAAAAAAAAAACTGCTGATGAGAGATGCACAAAAGTGAATGAAACTGGTCTATTGTTATACCCGGTAAGGTTGTAATATTGTAAGACCACACTATCGAGTGTCTCTCTCTCAGCAGGCAGTTGTTGAATAATTAATCTCTGGTCATGCTGGTTGCTGTTCAGGAGGAAAAAGGACACCCCTCACTAACACAGATCAGAGCAAAGGTAGACCCAGTTATTTCGTTTAACAGAGCACCAGGATAACTGCCAATAGAATAAAATAAGGAAGATGGGGCAAGCAGATGGGATTGGTTGGGTTAGGAATTGGGATGGGCCAGGGCTTGGACTAATCCAGTATGGTTTATCTTTCCCTTCTCTGGGACATTTTACTTCTCTGCCGATTGCTATGAAGGATTACATCTAAATAAAGCCTGTTTAATTCCACCTCCCACTATGACATCACATGAACCAGATACAAGTGGATCTCGTGATTGTGATGGTCACAATGATGATCACACAAAGTCCAACCCCTACAAGCCTCTCATGACTTTGGAGCCTCTCTTACCTGGTGGTGTGTCAACAGTGAGTTTTGATTTTCCGGATTCTAAGAGCTGGGAGGGGAAGCCGGGCAAAGCAATGCGGTTGACTCCACTGAATGCAAAGGAAATACAGTTCTCTCTCTAAGTCCCATGTGCTGTCAGTAAACATCAAATCCACTCTGATTGGACACTAATCCTCCGGGCTCCATGCTTGCAGCAGAGTCACTACGTAACTGCCGGCCAACTTACTCTGAAATGTCCTTGATGGCTCTGAGGCTCAATGCTCCGCTCTCCAATCCAGGGTCCCTGACTCAGTTTCTGTCCATTCACTTTAATTTGCAGTTCCAAGTGAGTCAAAAGACTCAAAAAATATTAAAATAAAACAACAAACAAAGCAAGACAATTATATTACAACAATACTATATAAAACCTTCATTGTAAAAGCTAAACTCAGTAACTCCGCCCCTTTCCGAAAGCATCCCAATCTCCTTATGTTACAGTTCAATAATCTGGACTGTGGAAGGGGAGGAGTTTCTTTAAATCCAAAGCACCTACAACTATTCTGATTGATTGATGAGAAATCCCATTCCTAAGTTAAGTTTTCTGAATGTGTGTTTTGATCACATGGTCTTATGTCTTATCACATACTGTAGCTCAAGTGCAAAGCAAGACTTACATTATAAGACATTACTTAAGATATTAGAGGGTGTACCTACAAACCCCACTCTTGTTTTTGTGGTCTGAACCTGATCTCTGCAGAGAGGAAACCTGTTTACTAATGCATGAAAACAGATGTAAACTGCGGAAGTGCTCTTTTCTATTCAAATCTAATTGGGTCTAATTGGGAAATGTATCCGGAAATGCACTGGGGCACTTTTAGGTATTTCCTTACAAATGTTTATTGTGGAACTGTATGTAGTCAATATTTTTAATCATAGTTAAAGCGATTAGAGAGAATGATCAAAACAGGAAATTATACTGGTGCAGTTCCACAAGGTGACTGCAAAATCTGATGAAAGTGGTTCAAATCTGAAGATGACAGGCTTTTGGGAGGTTCAGAGGAACCCAAGTTGACTTCCTATAAAAGAAAATTAAAATAGGATGGATGATGAGATGAAGGCACATGGAAAAAAAACTGATAAAGATGAATTATTTAATCAAGGCGGCGCTGAAAAAAATCTTTGAAGTTGCCCCAGTCTTATTAATAAGGTAAACTTCTGTTTGGGATGAATGACATATTATGTCATTCATCCCAAACAGAAGTCATGGATTTTGAAATAAGATCCATATTGTATTATTTTTCTTGCCATCATAGAATGATCTTAAACATATGAAGCTAATTAAAATTACATGTGCATGTTCACACATTCAAGCCAGTACATATTCATAAAGAATATTTCAAGGGCAACAGTCTATAGACTAAATGTGATCCCTTGCTACTTGCCCAACCTCTTCCTATCTTCCTCATTACTTCTAGTTCAGCTCTCAAGAGGCAATGGCTCTCAGAAATCTCTTAAAGTCAACCTCAAATAGAAGGTGTGCACTCTTACCCAATGTCTAATCCTGTCTGGAAAGCAAATTTCAGTGCTGTGTATGCTTCCAACTACACTATATTTGACTTTCAAGTCGTAATGTTCTTTGGTTTGCCATACTTGCTAGGCTATGCACACGGAGCCAGATTCACTCTAACAAAGGGATTTAAAGAATTAAGCTGAGGATTTTTGAAAAAATATAAAACCACCCAAGCAGACGTGTATAAAGACCATTGAATACGGAAAACCACATATGATTTGGTCATATGGTGTATTTAAGTACATTATTCAAGTGGTAATAGAATTATGAAAAGAGTTATAGAATATAGTATATATTATCTTGTATAATACTCTACCTGGTCTTTATGTATGTAAAAAGAACACAAAGAAAAAACACTGCTGCAAACTAGGGCAATGATATGCTTTTATATTTATTATATATAAATTTTAGTAGTATAGCACCAGAACACAAACATATCAGTTACTGGCATTTTCACTGTCCAATTAATATCCAAACCTGCAACCTTGTATAAATTTGATTCACCATTAGTGAAGTTCTATCTTCTGCAGTTCATATTAAACTTGATGGTTCACAAATTGCCCTTTTTTTAAATTAATTAGAGATATAATGTCTGTAGCAATGACTTTACAATTCAATTTAATGCTATTCTACTGTGTGCATTTAGATCTTTGGCATTGTACTTACAATGGGACATTCTATGAGCAAACGAGTAATTTAACAGTATAATATTGCATGCCTGCTTTCAGTGCTGGAGATTTCTCATGCACTGAGCCAATTTGAAATGATTTGCCACTTACACGCAGCCATCCGACAGTGCAGGGAAACACATATCCAAACACCCAGAGCTTCACAATCCTGGTTCCTCACTCCGGCCCTTTTGACCCTGCTCCAGCTCTGCGCATTGACAGCAGCACTTCGTTAGTGTCCCTTTTCATCCACACACGCAACCTCCTCCAAAGCCGTAGCCTTGGTCTGATGTGCATACATGAATAAAAATGACATGCAGCTAGTTCAATGGGAATAGATGTTGGAGAAATAAAAACAACTGTCTGTTTGCGTGAATTCAAAGCATGATTTAAATGTTAAATGCACATTGGCTTATGCGTGTGCATGGGGCAAGAGGCTCCGTCTGGAAATGGGATTACAATGGCCACGTCACTGCGGAAAATAATGCTGTCACATAAATTGTAATGCACACTTAACTGATAAAACGCAGAGTTGGCTTGTGGGCGACTCCAGTGGGATTATTTTGCTCTAAAAGCATCTCTATAGCCACTGGACGGACTGCAAAATGAAAGCTGACGGCAAGGAAGTTTCTACTTATTTAAATAGCAAGAGACAATCTACGCATTATTTTTAGGCTTTTGTAATATGTAATATTTTCACTCAACCTCTGTTTATATGACAAGTTGAAGCAAATTGGAATATAATGATGACATTTATAAAAATATAAGGACCAGCTTCAGCAGTGGCTTAATATTCATCCACCAAATGGAGGGGTCAGTGGTTCAAATTTGCCATGGTTAGTACAGTAAAGTTATAGTGGCTGGGTGGGACTGGAAGGGTATCTGAAATATTGTGTTACTAAATTATCATTATCATGGTCGTTATTGTGGTCTGTTGAATCAATATATCTCCAAAAGTATTTTTTTGGTATCTCTTTAACAATTTTTTGTAACTTCATAACAATTTTGTTGCCAATTTAGTGAAAGGAAACTTGTTTAACTGATTTAACTGACATATTAACTGTTTTGATGATTATTTCATATTCACTTTGCACAAGTAGTGGTTTAACAAAGAAATATTGTCGCTAAAATGTATATGGTTATTAAAAAATCATGTAGAAAACACATGTAAACAAGTGGTGTGATACAGATACTGAAGTACACGCCATTTTGAAACTCTTATGAGCAACTCACTGCTTCAACTAGAACATAATAGAAGCCACACATTATTTACAGTACTTTTAAAAGAAGTGGTTCCCTTTATCTTTTCTTTTTTTAACCCAAAAGCACAAGGAAGATACATCACTGCCAGCGCAAACACAAGCAACTGCAGACACTAGATACAGGAAACAGACAAATGTGAAATTAAAAGTATTCAGAGCATAAAAATTATAATAATGTTGGACAAGCCACAGTGCTGTAACAGACTTCCCTCCAAAAACAACACGGCTCTCGGTTTTCTTCCCTCCGATGACTTCATACCAGCGCTGGATGCCAAAGTGTGAGCTGGGCTGGGGGACAATGGAGCAAAAAGGGAGGGAGGTGGGAGAGAACACAAAACCACAACTACACAAGAAGAGATGGAAAACTAACTGTTACTATTGCAGCTTACAAAGATTCATTAAAAGTTGGTTCAGATATGTTTCAACAAAAGACAATTCAACCAAATATAGTAGGCGGTAACGTAGTTTTTATAATGCCAGTGGCTCCGGTCCAGACCCGGCCTCATAGCCCATTAATGGTAAAATATTTTTAACAGACAAAGCAGAACTTGACCAAGAAGTGTTTTGTTTCAAATTACTCAATGGCTAGTCAGATTTAAAAATATTTGGCGTGGCACAAGATCACTGCCTATAATCATATTTTGCAGATTACTCATTTTTAGTTGTCCCATTGTGTTCATTTGCAAACGATTTAGCAAATGAATACTTCTGGTGTTAAAAGTTATGAATGGATGCAAAAACTATGGTCTACCATCTACATGAACTTAAATAAATATGATTATTGAGAGGTTCTGGTCAGCTTTCATTTCAATTTACATAATAAAACGTACCTCAAATTTTTACCCTTCACAAAGGCAAAAAATTGAAAGCAATGAAATTTCCCAATTGATGTTTTTAGCACAAAACAAAACTGCTAAACCACTTTAATCTGCCGTGCCAGCTGATGCATTTGATCCACAGCAACAGATTCCACTGCCCCACCTTGTGGTGTCAGCGTCCAAGCACAGATTTACAACTTGTAAATCAACATTCAGGAACATGCTGTCACATCACGGCACTGCTCGCCTCCATCTCTGCCGGACCAGTCAGTTAACACTGGCTCCGCCACACTGCCATCAAATTGTAGTGCTGTCCAAGCCAAAAGCATGCTGGGTACACAGATGGAGCAGACAGAAGGACACACGGGAAGAGAGTTAGACAGAAAAAGGGGGGATAACGGAGTACAGGAACTGATGCTCACAACAGATGTTTACCACAGTTCCCTTATTGCACTTACACTTCAGCTGGCACATCACCAAGCACTTTACAGATGGACCAATTGTACCATATACGTTTAAATATCTGATATGTAAACTAAGGATTAATTGAAATATGTCCAAGAGGCAATGGCAAGTATCAAAATTATTTAATATACAATACGTCCTAGAGCACAGCATGATGCCTCACCTCAACAGCCCTCTGATACAAAGGAGGATACTGTTGTGGGAAAATTACCAACGCCAATAGAACCTTTATTCTACTTAATCTAATTTGATGTTCCAAAGATACAAGTATCATTATATTTCAAAGAAGTTGAGCAATGATAATAAAAGTAAGGGGTGTGTACGTCTCATTTTGATGCATAATACAATGCGAGCAGAAAAACTGTTCAGTGCCAGTTAATCAGATATTTCCTTGGAAATGCTGAGGTTGTGGTGAACGATAAAAAGGCACTGCGGGCACTATTCATATTCAAACAATTCAAGCCGGATCCACCCCTATAATTATTAGCTAAAACTGCAGCCAAGAAAAAACATGAGAAACAACATTTGTCTCTGGCTGTTTCTTGTTCACTTTTTCCTCAATAAAGAAGTGGTCAATCAGACAACACTGCCCATTAAAATGGAGTAGATGCAGAGTGCATTATTTTAGAAGTTTTCAAATTACCTGCAAAATTTTGATGTGCCACTTCACAGTTAAACAGACTGTGTGTGACTCGACTTTTACTCCAAATAAAGTCCAGTTTCAAAGTGACTGAAGAGTAATTGATTCATGAGTTTGGTCTTAGATGTCTTCAGTCCACACAAAAATCTGAGATGAAAGGGAAAATATACAGAGAGGGACTGATAATCTTGTCCAAGGATCAGTTATCTTCAGTGGAGGCACATTCACGGTTGGTCTTAAAATGCACATTCCTGGACCGTGACTTCTTTTGATGGGAGTAAACAGGCACATTTGATCAGGCATTTCCAATCGAGTTTAGATGGCTAGGCATGGCTCTGCTGGCCACTCATCACAATGAGTCGAGACATAATCAATGCACTCCGCTGTGAAACAAGTATTGGATTGACACAGTTATCCTCAGAAGATAAATGCAGATTAGGGAAGCTCCTCTCTCTGCCACAACACAATCAAAAACACACCCTCATCTCCTTGTTTTTGTCAATACACATGATATCAACTTTGATTTCTATTTCACGCCTCAGTCGCAGCACTGCTTACAGATAATAGTGACTGCTTTTGACATTACAGTGCATAACAGCCCCGTCACTCTACATGTTTTTTTATTTGTCTGAGGAGATTTTACCCTACTGTGAAAACACCATGATTCACTCCCTCTCCTCATCTTTCACTGTGAATCACCCTCCCGTGGTGACTAACAGTATATTAGGGCAAAATCTTCAACTTAACACTACCCTTCAAGTGAAAAAAATAAAATAAAAATAGCAGTCCTGATTATACAGCTGTGATTAACAGCAGTAGTAATGCAGTCTTGCTAGAGTGGTTTATCAGTTAGTAGTGGTAATAAAATTGTAGCGGTAAAACAAGCAACAAGAAGTAGTGAGAAAGGAGGTAATTACTTTCATTAATAGTTCAGAGGTAGAAATAGAAACATGTACAAATTCAGCTTTTTCAGTTCTCATTAGGGATGCAAATTATCGATTAATTCATTAACCTATAGTTGATATATCTATAGTTATATCGATCGACTTACGATTAACTGATAAGCAGCGTTTTTCACCTGAATTTTAGTGTTTCAATAGGGTCTTTAAGAATATAAGCTATAGTATACATAACATTGAGTCAAAAATATATCATAGTATTATTATATTGTATATTCCTCAATTAATTATTCCTTAGTAAAAAGCAGACAAATGTATTGATGCTGAATAACAAAATACATTCTTTATTGAAAATAAATTGAGGACTGGCTCAGTTGTGGCACTTGCAGCATGGAAATCTTTAAATTAAAAGGAACAGGAGAAATTAAATAACAGAATGTTATTGAGTCTACATATTATGATGAAACCAGTGAATCCAGGCTATTTTTAGGACATTCTCAACATTTATTTTGAACTAAGGCATCAACAATATTTCTCTCCCTTAATCTGTGAAGAGTTACAGTACAAAATATAATTTTCACAGGGCCCCTGTGAAAGGCCCCCCCTCATTTGCCTGACATTAAGCTAAGCCCTCCCCCATCACTGACATCACTGTGGTGTGGTGTTCCAGGGCAGGGCAGAATTAGAAGGTACTTTGTTTAAATGTCCATATAATCATTCAGTAATTCAATAATACACAGGATATAGGTTATCACACACGTACACACACACACACACACACACACACACACACACACACATACACACACCTTTGTCCTGGTTTAGTCTTGGCTTAGTCCTGGTTTGGACCTGGTTTAGTCCTGGTTTAGACCTGGTTTAGTCTTGGTTTAGTCCTGGTTTAGACCCGGTTTAGTCTTGGTTTAGTCCTGTATTAGTGCCGAAATAGATGCAGAAATAATCTGATAATATGACTCACCCATAAGAATGCGGTCAGCTCCATTCTAACAGTTTGCCGTGTTGTCTTTAATAATCCGGAGCTCCGGAGAAAAGGACATAATCCCGAACGTATCCCGTGTCCCGAGGCAAGAGTTCCTTCTTACGTAGCATTAACGTACAGGGCTCTCAAGTTTTGAAGATTGGTAGGAGTGAGATTTCCGAGGAGGGTGACTTTTTTTTCGCTGAAAACGCGCGGTGCCTGCATTAACTTACCGATTTTCTGGGCACAGAAGTGAATAGGGTTGCCAACTCTCCCTGAAAAAAAATAAGGGTCACCTCATCGGCAGGACCGGCCTTCACCCTTCGTAGTGTAGTGAATCTTTTTAGCCCTTTTTTTGTATGTGTGAAGCAATTTTTTAAATATTTGACTGATATATGACTGTATATTTGAGTGATATGAACACAGGGAAAATAAATAATTATCAGCAATTTATTTTTAATACAAAATAACAAAATCAACAGAATAAAAGAAATATCTGTCCTGCTTAACTTAATGCTGTATAAATTAATATAATGATGAAAGTGACCAGTAATGGAAAATTATTGAACTCTAGATGCTCTAAGATGCAATCTGAGGTCATTCCAGCCAATAAAAACTAAGATGTCAACCACCCATTTGGGGGGGGGGGGTTCCATTTCTCCCTCTTGATGATCCCACTTTGCACGACCTTCTCACAAAATGTGACTTGCACTGGATGGAATCAGCTCCGGATGCATAGTTTGGACAGTAGCTGCTGACAGCCAGACTCAAGCACATTTCTAAATGATCATAGTCATGGTGGAACAGGCTTAATGATCTTCATGTGGGAAAAGGCTGACTCACATAAATAAGTTTTCATAAATCCATCTCCATTTTATCTGATGAATGTTAATTTTAATCTTAAAATAAGACAAGCAAACTGTACTGCACTTAAAACACACTGTGCCCCGTTTTTGGACCCTCACCCACAGTTTGAGGACCCCTTCTTTGATTTTTTTTTTTTTAACCTGTTTTTTCAACTTCCTACCTGGAGTCTCATTCTCTTACTGGTTTTGTAGTGGTATTTACCAGCCTCTGCACATTTACCAAATGCATGTGACAAACAGATTTGTGCACTTTTATTAGGCACAATTCAACCACATGTCACAGTAGACCTGCTCTGTGCGGACGCTGTAACATAAATTTAGATTAGTTTTTGCTTTGCATTTCGTCTTGCTCTTCTAATCAAAGGCATTGAGGAGGAGCCTGTGTACGCTATAGTCGGGGAAGAGCGAGTGTGAAAAGGAGGACATGAGGTGAAGGTACATGCTGTAGCAAACAAGCTGCGTGCGCTGGCGGCGCGTGTGGTGTCTGCTGCTCCAGCCGAGCGTGCAGGCTGCAGCGAGAAGGCTGCAGTGAGAAGCTCCGCGCGGTCCCGCACACCGGTAAAAGTTTATTGCCAACAGCAGTGGCTGTAATGAAATATGATTGCACTCATCTCGAGACCAAGTCCGGTGTCGTAGTATTCTCCACCAGTCGACTAGTAGATCGAAGTATTGGGCACTCCTGTTTTAGACACCATTTTTGATTCACAGGGAAATACGGGACAAAGTGCGTCCCTTTTTAGCTCAATACGGGACGCGCAGTTTTGTTTCTGAATACGGGACGATTTTCAAGGGACGGCTGGCAACCCTAGCTGTGAACAGTGGCTACAGTTTTGAATTGCTTAAAAAATTTCAGCGTGAGAAATACCATGTGTGGCGTGTGAGCGTGTGAACACGTCGAATTGCGTGTCACACTCTCAAAGCGTGAGACTTGAGAGCCCTGAACGTAGCAAGTTAAGGATTCTTCTTCTCTTGGAAATGCCGCGTAAACATTCACGCGGCTCGCTCACAGCTGATCGGCGAACAGGCGCAAACACAACAGCGGCAATCGTCATGATTGGCAGGAGCGCGTATCGGTGGGTAATTATGCTGCAACATGATTGGAAGCTGGAGAGCAGTTCGGCCTATGATTGGCTCTTAAAAGATTCCACGCCCCCCCCCCCCCATCCCCCCTCAACTCGAGTACTGTTGAGGGGGGATGGGGGGGGGCTAGGTCCAGCTCTACTGTGAGTTGTATGGCAACATCCAGAGAGGAAAGGGTTACATGATGTAACGCTATGGTCTTTCTCGCGAGTGGGTTCGCATCTCGTGTTCACATTCCAGAGTAGCGCCCTCTAGCGATTAGTTACAATTAATGCATTTTGTTTGGCCAACGTCTTGATCGACAATTAATTGTAAGTCGATTAATTGTTGACATCCCTAGTTCTCATACCAATACTTCAGGCAACAACCTGAACCATACTATATTTTTTTATGTATTTACTTATTGTAATTCACTGTATTTTTATGTCTGAACAGTGCAATACAGAGGGTAGTTCTGTCCACATGTACAGCTTCAGCATATTTACAAATAGTTGTACATTTTAACGGCAGTAGCTCAATTGGTAGAGCGTTTGCCTAGTGATCCAGGGGTTGGCGGTTCGAATCTCGCTCTTGACGGGTTGACCGCATGTGATCCCAGCTCCCACAGATGAGCGCTGCTGTTGTGTCCTTGGGCAAGACACTTAACCCCACCTTGCCCCCAGTGTCTGTGGACACTGGTAGCCCCCATGGCAGAAGATACATCAAGGCCTGTTGTGACGTGAGCCGTCCTCCTGTGGACCCACCACCTGCGGGGGGATTCATGGGGGCTGGTGCATTGTGTTCTGGGCAGCAGAACACTGCTTGGACTGCTGCCCCCGCGACCCAGAAAGTGGAAAAAGCGGAAGAAAATGAATGAATGTAAATTTTAATGTTTTTTTTTTTTTTTCTCTCTGTCATGTAATTTGTAAATTGTACATCTAGTCACGTGCTTTAGGTCACATGACCCCATGCCCCTTTAAAAGGGTTCAGTAGGTGGTGTGTCGATATATGCCCTAACAAAGACACCACGTGTGTCGAAACACTATGGCTGGTCCCATGTAACCATTAAAGGACATTAAGGACATTTATTCCAAGTCCCTAGGACTTTTTTGACCAGTTTTTACAGTAAGTTTTTACATTGCAAGCTTGGTCATATTCACGGTTTGTTAACCTGAACTATACATTGGCATCACAAAAATCACACTTGTTACCCAGTGTCTTATCCTAAACATGTAAAAGTAACTATACTGGAATAAAAAGACTGCTTTAAGATTAAATACAGGCAATAAACACCATTTATACTCAAAACAAAAATACACAAAAATGATTAAAATCTTGTGCCATTAGTCTCCCCAGAATCTATGGGAAACACTGTATATAAAAATAATAATCATCATCATCATGATAATGTACTAGTATAATTTAACAGTGAAAAACTATGATTCACAGTCTGTTTATCTCCCAACATGAATCACCCTGTAGACATTTTTAAAAGCACCAATAGTATCAGGGGAAAAAACTACTGGTATTGACTTTATGGTTGATAAGCGCTGTATAATCTTTCAATAAATGCTGAGCAGAGGGGAGAAAACACTTTTAAGAATGTTAAACATGCTGGCCTCTTTGACAAAGTGAGAGATGAGTGGACTAGAAATACTGCGATAGTGGCAGAGTCTTTGAGTGGTCGGAGATGGCACATGTGGCTCTCATTCGGAGACTGGAAACAACAGTGCATCTCGGCTTCATTTGAGCAGCCATTATGTTGGATCTCAAGTAGATTTTTCCTTGGAATGAACAAAGCTAATGGAAGCTTTTCTAATTCTGCGCAAATGGGGTTTGTTGAGAGAAGGTTCATTTAAAAGCAGCGAGGAGGGCAGAGCCAAAAACAAAAAAATGGAACTAAATAGTGTATGCGCGTCTTTCCAGTGCAAAACACAAAATTTAATTGAAATGATAGATGATGATGATCAATGCCATTTTCCTACTCACAAAGGTTGCGCCTAATAATAAAGATGCTTTCAAACTAAGCCATTAATTATAAAAAGAAATTTGGAAAAAGAACTCATTGCCTTTATATTTTTACTTACTTACATTACATCGTCCCATTACCGTCCCCATCAGTAAGTCTGCTTCAAATAGGCTATATATTTCAATTATGACATCACTGTTTATGGTGCAAATGCTCCTCTGTAACTGGACACACAAAATACAGTGAACCCTCGTTTATCGCGGGGGTTAGGTTCCAGAAATAGCCCGCAATCAGTGAAATCCGCGAAGTAGGACAATTTTATATTTTACAATTATTCTACATGTTTTAAGGCTGAAAACGCTTCACCAGACACATTATACACCTTTCTGAGACTGGTATTAACATTTTCTCACATTTTTCTCTTGTTTAAACACTCAAACGTTTGTAGATTTTCATTAAAATATATTAATAGTGGGGGGGGCACGTGACACGCGGACACGGGCGCGCGGACACGTGTGCGCGGACACGTTTGTTTTGGTACCACATATCCATGCCATGTGCGAAAGTCGAGTGGAAAGCGACCTGGATATCATTTTGGGCAAGACTCAAGCCAATGCTAACAGTGCCAAACCGCTAACAGACGCCTCTGAGCACCAGTCCTCACCACAAGACCAGGTAAGACCAACCTGCGCTCACAAGAGTTGGTTGCATTTCACCCCGGCTCCAAAATCAGACCGCTATCAATGCGTCGCCAATACTCCACAGCTCTCTAGGACGGGGTCGGGTTCGTCCTCTCGGCGTGACGGGGAAAGAGCCACTGTCTCCTCTGTGCGCGCGAGTGTCCTCCCCCCGCTGCGGCTCCCTCGAATGCGGCTCTCCCCGCTGCGGCTCCCCCGGCCCGTCCATGTTGATTCTTGGCTCTTCCATGGTCCGGCTCGCACTCTCTTCCATGGCTCGTGCAAGTAAACAAAGGCCACACCTCCTGTCACCCAGGCGCTCTCGTGAAGGAAATCAGAGACTCTGTCCCTACCATCCCTGGTCTAGACCTGGTTTAGTCCTGGTTTAGACCTGGTTTAGTCCTGGTTTAGACCTGCTTTAGACCTGGTTTAGTCCTGGTCTAGTCTCTTAGCTAATCAGGGCGCAGGACAGAATGTTACACTGTAAAAAAAAGTTACACTATAAAAAAAATTGAAAAAAAAAAAAAAAAAAAATTGGAAAAAAAAATCCGCAAAACAGCGAGGCCGCGAACAGTGAACCGCGATACAGCGAGGGTTCACTGTAATGAAAACACAGGTAAGAGATCAGCCAACCTGGAAAACTATGGGGCAATACTAATGATGACTTTTGCCATGACGCATTATTGTGATCTGACCATCCCCACAGAAAGGTCTGAACAATAATGACATCATACTTTGAGTCATCTTCTGGACATTACTGAATAAACTCTGCTTATATTGAACTACTGACAACCACTGGAGCATGTGTTCCATCTTTCATCACAGAGGAAAATTTCCAAAAATAAGAAATGTGGTTTGTTGTGAAAACAAATAGGGAGAGACTTTGTACAAGGTGTTTAGCAATTAAAGGTGATTATAAAAAGGAAAAAACTATTGATAAACTTACATGACGGATCTGGTATAAATGAGTTCTGACTGAGTACCAGCTTTGACAGGCAGCCATTGGTTTGAAATAAAGAAGAAAATCAGTGCTTTGTCTGTGTCTTTTCTTACAGGGAGACGCACAAACACAGCCACAAATCAATGGCGCTGTAATCAATCAGGACTCTGAGGAGCGCTTCAGTTTATTACAAACTCCCTACTTCATCTCAACAGGAATCTGAAAAAGCACACTCTTTTATTCAACCATCAACCCACTCCCGGCCTCCTCCTCCTCCAAAACACATCCACGTCTCAGCCCTTGCCGTTCTTAGACAGCCTTCAAAGAGCCAGTTTGAAGCAATGGCTGGTCCCAAGGCGCCTTTTGACACACGAGAAAAAACACACTCTTATGCAAACGATCCCACTGGCTTTGCACGCGGCGCACAATAAAGTCTCAAAACAGGAACAGTTTAGTTACAAGACACAGTGAGAAATTGGAAAAAAGAGCAGTACCTTCGCAGATCCGGTCAAGCCGCTGGCGCTTCACTTTGTGTTTGTCGGCCAGAGCCATCCTAGTGCTCACGGAGGTGCCCTCGGTTTTCGAGACTTTCTGCCCACCGCTGCTCCTCCTTTGGTCCTATGATTCTTCGATGTACAAACACCTAGATGGATGATGATGCGTTATACCTGGGGAAAAAAAGCAATGTTTCAGTTCAATATCTTGAACTTGTTTCAAAATAAGATGAAAAGCAAGAGAAAAAACAGGGTTGTCTTTTGGGTACAAGGCACAAAATTGTATACAAAATCACAATGGATACTGAGCTTAAGGACTGACCGCAAACATGACACCATCAAGGAATCATGTTTAAGACTCAAAATTGCTTGATTCAATTTTAAAAGTAGAACGAAGTGAGGTTAAAAGATAAGATAAGAATAAGTAAAATAAAGAAGCATGGATTAATTTTAATTTGATACTAGTTTGTTTGGTTGGGATGTGTAGATTCCAAAAATCTATTGATTTCTGGTGATGCATTGCTGTTTTTAAAGTACGCCTTCACAAAAGCGGTGACACCATGGGCTCGGACTCCAAAAGAACAGCCTGTCTATTGACAGAGCAATAACAGTCTCCTGGTGGTGATAAAATGTTTGACCAAAGCGTGTCTCAGGTGTTTTCTCTGAAGACCATTTACTTCAATAACTGCAATCTGCCCCCTCCCCACATGTCACAGCTGTCACCTAACCCTGCAGAGAGAGCAGTGTCCACAAGAGGGAGTGCCACCTCAGAGCACACCACTGATTAAACATAGCTGAAAAATGTCATCTCTCCAACCCCCCCCATCTGAACCTAGTCTAGTAAAAACAGACAAACAAACAGAGCACAAATGAGTCGTTGAGCACCAATCATTTGTTTTGCAGAGAGACTAAAGAGCAATCGTCTAATTGGTTCCTGCTGTAGCCTGAGGGACATGGCACAGTTTTAGGAACAGAGAGGAATGCACAGGCTCCTCTTAGGTGCAGGCAGCACAATGTGAACCAGCGAGGATGACAAACAGATATAGGCCCAGCAGTGTGCATGGAAGTGTGCATGGACTGGGAGGGCAGCGAGCAGGAATGTGGGTCAGTTAGTCAGCAGGCGGAGGGGAGGTTGGATCAGCAAAATGAAGACACAAAGGGAGGGAGTGGGGGGTGGGCTGGCCAGTGAGCGAGTGAGAGTGAGGAAAAGCATCTTCTGACTAAAGCTGCTCTTACAATAAAGAGATATGACCCATTTCGTAAGGAATTTCAAAGGTTAAATATCAAGTACAACAGTAAGTAATTACTGGCAAACAACATTTTAGCTCAAATTATTCTTAATCCTTCATAAATCCTTCATAATAAATCAACTTTAAGATTCACGAATCAACTGAACCGAATACAACAAAAATATTGTAGCTTTTTAGGAACTTGCTGCTATGCCCCCACAGTGTAAATCAGCGAATATTCAACCTGGAAAATCAACAGAGTTCTCATGCGATTAAGATAATTTTGGCTGTCTTGGTACACAATAATTGCCTCGACAATAATTGGAAATGATTAAAAGTTTTAAAAAAAAATAGCAAATGATGCATTTTCTTAACAAGACTGATATTACTGGAGCAGTGTACTACTGATGCTCACCAAGAAGAAAAGGTCACTATACTGTTACGGAGTGAGTGTTATTTGACGGTAAATATCACAGAGTATTAAAAGGTCTGTCTCCCACATAATGTCAAGTTGACTTTTTTGAGCCATTATCCTTGCCACAAACACATGCTTACATTGACATATTGCTTTTACACACACATTACTTTGAATTCAAAATTTTCTCCATATTGATTTTTTTTTCAAAACAAAAAAAATCTCCAAAATGTCAAACATTTATCTGCCATCATTACACAGAATGTAAAAAATAAAATATTTTTTTATTGATTGATCCCCATTTAAATTTTTTCTTTTATAAATCTTTTTTTTTTTTTGTCTTCATAATTTGTATACTGCTTTTAGATTGTAAACAGCAATTCAGTGCCTTGTCACAGTGGAGGGCAAAGTTTTTCATTCCTCTAACAGCACCCAGCAGCTGTAAGGAGAGGGAAACTTATCTTAACAAAACAAACCAAAACACATTTCCATATGAATTTAATAAACATAAACAATATAAGTCCAAAGTCGTAGCTCCATACCACATCCTTTGACTGACAGAGGATTGACAGCTGACTCCTCAATTAAAAAACCTAAGCATAGCATTGACGATTAGAAATGACTGAATCACGATTTCAGTCAAAACTCAATTCATTGCACAGCCCTGTCATAAAGGTCTTATTTGATAGTTCATTATTGGAAACTTGCATCACATCACATCAGCATCAAGGTTCTGATAGCATTACACTATATAAATTGTGTTGAGACAATGACAAAGCACCTCGTAATAGTTTGTCAAATTAGCCTTATCATATGAAGCGGCTGGAGAAAAGCCAAACTGTTCTGAACCGTGCCATGATTGTAGCTGTGGCAATAAGCCTTCACAGAGAAACACATACAGAGCACTGGCCTCTTCCCACAGTGTTCAAACACGTTCTTTATTTAGTCTCCGCTCTCAAGTGCTGCTCTCGCTTGACTATTTAAATCATGATGTATCGAGATGTGCGCTGTAACTACAATTAGACCCACTCAGCTATGGGAGGTGGGAGGTATAAGCTGTGCGGCAATATGGCTGAAATGATGAATGGATGCTGCATTTCTATTTGGCCAGCTGTTGAGGCAATTTCCCAGCTGCATGCTTTTTGGGGAGAGGGCACTGCAGCTCAGTGAATTTCAAGAAAACACTAGGAGTTCAGTTCTTGGACTCTGAAACACTGACAAAAGCACTCAAGTCTGTCTTTAAGCTAACGTGCACAGACTGGGGCATTCCTACCTCTTCCTTCACAAGGTAAGTGTAGCTGCCAGAGAGCGCGGAGCCACATGTGGGAGTTGGAGGAGAAGTAATTGAGCAAGAGGGAAGGCAGGAAGTAGTCAGTCAGAAGCGGGGGAGTGGTAGCGGCAGCAGTGTGGTGATGGTGGTGGTGGTGGCTATGAATAGACTGGAGGAGAAGAAGTGCACGGGCATCTTTCTGCCAACACTGGAGGTCACAGGAGCCGCTGACCGCGCTCTGTACAGCAGCAACTCTGTGAATATGAGCAATAACTGCCTCTAGTACAACTTTGTCCACTCACATCAGTGCACAGGTGGCTGCAGTGCAAGATACGACTATGCAAACAAGGCTTGTTTATAGTTTCCTCACTGGTACCTCATGCTTCCCTAGTAACTTTTCCTCTTTGTGTTGTTAAAAGGTGCAATATGTAACTTTTCTGGTGGAGGATCTGCCTCCTGCTTGTGTCCACATTTTAAACTAAGTTTTAGGAACAAAAACATCTGCAATTTAATAAATGTAAGATATGTTTAATGCCATGCTATGGAACATCATAGGGCCTAAAAAAAATAAATGTTGGTTTCCGATTTGTTGACAGTTCTAGACATGGGTAGGTAGGGAATTTATTTTTTTTTTATTTTATTTTTTTTTCCTGTGGGAATATGGACATTTTGAAATTTTATTTTATTTTATTTCCTTCCGCAGCAGTACTATTTCAATAAAGACTATAATTGAAATTGGCATAATTTCCCAAAGCTATCTCAATCTAAGGGCATATTCTATACTTAAGTATAGTCGAACGAAGCTCCAACATGCCATGCGAAACCAGGTCGTTGACTGTACCAGAGTACATGTAGAATATATCTTACAATGTTACAAAAATACATGCTGATTTTGTATTGTTTTTTCTGTTCTTCTTTCAAATGGCAGTCATTAAATTTAGAAGCAGTAAACAATTTTGAATACTACATTTATTTAACACGGTGTTGACGTTGGTCAACTTAAAACTGGCACTGCATAATCTTAACAATTCACCGTGACCACGCATATGTCCAGCGATGCCGTCGCCATTGTTTTTATGGGTACAGACAGAGAATTTTACAGATCACAGAAAAACAGAAGCACATTACAGGGGGGTCCTCGGGTTACAATGTTGATTAGGGTGACCATATTGTATTTCACTGAAAAGAGGACACACTTCCAGCTCGCGCGCAAAATATATATTTTTTTTGAGTTTTTTCCCCCATTTTTAGGGGTTTTATGTGGGTCGGGGGCTTACTGTGCTTCTGAATTCCCCAGAAAAGAACACTTTACCTGGATATACTGAAAAATAGCCCAAAACACTCACAAACAGTTGCTTTATAAATAATATATTTATTAATATAAGCAATCTTAAAGGGATATGCCACCCCCAGGTCAAATTTGGGCATCTCCCCACAGTCCAGAGACTAAAATAAGTGGTGGAAAGCGTTTTCCTGCTCACCCAGCCATTGTCCGAGTCTGTCGCCACTGACCGCCGCGGTATCTGGTGCTCCTCCGCCTTAGACTGGAGTCTAACGTCGCCAGAGAAAGATTTCGGCCAAAAGGAATTAATTTGCTCGATGCGTTTCCCAATTACTTTGTGTGTAGTGCGCATTCATATCGAGTGCAAATAAATGTGCAAATCAACACGGAGAGCTTGCCTTGGTCATTTTGGGTGGGAACTATTTTCCAGTGCATAAGAATACAGCCGTATCACGCAGTACGCTACCAGGGGAATCCCAGTTACGCACCGGGAAGGGAGTTCCCCTGTTGCACAACGTGGTGCGTGATACGACTGTATTCTTACGCACTGGAAAATAGTTCCCACCCAAAATGACCAAGGCAAGCTCTCCGTGTTGATTTGCACATTTATTTGCACTCGATATGAATGCGCACTACACACAAAGTAATTGGGAAACGCATCGAGCAAATTAATTCCTTTTGGCCAAAATCTTTCTCTGGCTACGTTAGACTCCAGTCTAAGGCGGAGGAGCACCAGTTACCGCGGCGGTCAGTGGCGACAGACTCGGACAATGGCTGGGTGAGCAGGAAAACGCTTTCCACCACTTATTTTAGTCTCTGGACTGTGGGGAGATGCCCAAATTTGACCTGGGGGTGGCATATCCCTTTAAGGCTGACACTTACACCTTAGTTAAGAAAAAAGAAAAAACAAAAAGAAAAAGAGTTAGCCTATCCTTCATTGTTCAGTAAGCCCATTCTTCAAAATAATGTGTCTAATGGCTAATGAAAAAAAATATACAAATAATAGAGCGCCCTCGCTTGCATTCACCATATCTTCATTTTTTCCAGGTCGCACAAAGTATGTCGTGAGTTTTGAACTTGAGCTCTCACCCTGCACAGCTATTTTGTGTTTTGTTGTGGCGATATGAGCTTTCAGATCGTTGGACCCCTTATTCGCCACAGAGACGCAAGTCCCAGCTTTGCACACTGTGCATTCTGCCTCCCACTTGTCACGCCCCGGGCGAAAACAGGGGTACTTTTTTTGCAATTCATCCGTGAAACTGCATTTGCGTTTCGGCATTTTCTGTGTCTTCGCAGTGCGCCTACCTGCCCGTCAGCCTGCGAGAGTGTGTGTGTGTGTGTGTGAGTGAGTGAGCGTGCGTGCGCGCGTGTGTGCGTGTGTGTGTGAGTGAGCGAGCGTGCGTGCGCGTGCGTGCGTGCGTGTGTGTGTGGAGCGTGGCGTGGCGCGCTTGTTTGTGAATGAATGAATACACGTTCCGGGGTTCGACTCGAACTGGAGCGCGTTTCCAACGGAATCAAAAACCCGGACATTTGAAGGATTTTATAAACTCCGGCCGGACAGCCCGGACATGTCCTCTTTTCAGAGGCTGTCCGGGCTGTCCGGCCGGAGTTTATAAATTCCCCGGACATGTCCTCTGAAAAGAGGACATGTCCGGGCAAAAGAGGACGTATGGTCACCCTAAGTTGATCCGTTCTTAAGACTTCGCCCTACAACCACAACAAAGCGTATTCTTCCGCCGTGCGCCGTTCGCGTTTGTTTACGTTGCTTACCACGCTAAACCGCGTAAGACGGAATGACGCGTAATTTTTTTTAATTTTTTTTTACCGTCGTAACCCGAGGAACCCCGTACACATTGCCCCGCGGAAATTGAAAAATACAGTAGGCTATTAGTTTTCTTTCTTTTTTAACCGAAGCTTGTAAAATTAATTTGAGTATCAAATTTATTTTATTTTATTAAGTCCAATAAAATAATTTGGGTCGCATGCAAATCAACAGGGTCGGTCGGCAACCGGAAACTTAGATTTATTTTTTTTAGGCCTAGGCAAAGCAAGAAGAAAGACAAGCAATTGGTGGAACCCACAATAGATTGCTCAATTCAATCAAGATCTTTCCTATAGAGATGATGGTAGTAAACATCACAGGGATGAATGATGTCAACACAACAGGTGATAAAAAAAAATTGAGTAAGGTAAGAGAATTATGAAGTTGATGAGATCCCTATCCTCCATACACAGTTCTACATCATCACCCAATCTGCATGGGTTACCAAGTATGTTATGTTACAAAAATTCAACAATTCATTTTAGAGCAGCAAAGGCCTTATAGAAGTACTGAAAGATGAATATCTTTTGTGAAACTAAAATGTTTTTTTCTTCAAGGACTGTCAGCTGTGATAAATGCCTTACTGTTGCCCCACATTTACAGAAGCACAGTTCAATTCCTGTGTTGTGTCTAAGAGAAACTATCCATTAGCACGTTATGGAGTGTGACATAAAACAAACTCCCTTTAACAAATGGACAGACCATCACATTTGGCAAGATGCGTGGCTCTCTGGTTGCACTATAGTTTCTTTCTATTGAAAAATAATGTTGAAAAATTAGGTAAAGGGTAGGGGTGTGCAAAATAATCGTCAAGACAATGCATCGTGATACTAACTTTCACAATATATTGCATCGATTCTTGATGCCAAAAATCGATTATTATTAATTAATAATTTATTAATTATGATTTTTATTTTTTTATAAATCCTATGCACTGTTTTTCTTTGTGAAAGGGTATTGTTTGTTATGATGGTAGCTCCCTCCAAATTGGCAAATGTTTGAACATCATTTTTTGTTTTAGAAAAAATCCTATGCACTTTTTTTGTTATTGGTTTGCTTGATTTGTCTTTGTTATTCAATAAATTCAGTTAATTGAGTTGCTCAGAGTTATGTATCAATTGAAGACACTACCCAGATACACAGCCACTGATATTTAAGTTATCCTCTTTTTTTTTTTTGGTACATTTTCACTGAAGTATGTCGAATATATTGCAATGCATCACAATAATTCAAGTATCGTGATGCATCGTGATAGTATCGCATTGTGGCATATGAATCGTGATTCAAATTGAATTGTGACTTCTTTGCCAATACCCACCCCTAGTAAAGGGTATGTCTGATGTTGATCAGTGATAAAAGGAGAAATTCAATTTGTCAACTGGACAAAGTTTGTTTGGTCGAAAACGTTTCGCCACTCATCCGAGAGGCTTCGTCAGCTCTGGTGCTGCTCCAGAGCTGACGAAGCCTCTCGGATGAGCGGCGAAACGTTTTCGACCAAACAAACTTTGTCCAGTTGACAAATTGAATTTCTCCTTTTATCATGGATTCTACCTGGACGACTGAGGGACTCTTCACGCATCTTAAGAACGATGTTGATCAGTGTAATTTTTAATGCAAAAACCTGAAAAATTTCCCAGACCTTTTAGTCACTTCTGTCAGCGAATATGGACATGCCATACCTCATTTTAAAGCTTAGAGCCGTCCAGAGTGGCGTCTCTCTGTATTTTTTATACAGACGCATATCAATCTGATCACAACTGCCTCAGTCGCGCCTTGAGCCAGATTCAGACTGTACTCTGCAATTAAATTTATTTCAAAACAAAATCAAACATAACCTCACTACAGATGAACAGTCCCCTGTGATACTTTTTTCATTTCTTTTTTTCCTCATAAGCAGCCATATTTGTTTTGATGCAGACAGACTGTTTCCTTGGTTGGCTAATCCACCTGCCAATCACACCCATCTGAACTCAAGGAAATACAATTGATAAACAGCCTCGCATTTTTGTAAAATATTGGAGATGTGTGTAATCTGGATCCCAGAAAACTAGAATCCTTTTGCTGAGTTTGTTTGATAGATAGAGGATTTTGTAAACGTATTTAACATTATTCAGCCAACTTCTTGCCACATGCTTCTTAACCATATTAATGTGGTCGGTCATACTAAATAATAATATTAAAACAAAGTAAACATTGCCGATTAATCATAGTCGGATTCCTTAACATTGACCTCAGCTTAAAAAAAAATCTGTATCTGCTGGGCCCTAGAATATAGGTCAAAGATACCAAAGACATAAACCCTTCCTACACCAAATAAACCAAATGGATGAAAACAACAATCTGTTGTGTGGGTTAAGGTCAATTATTTTTGGGTTGCAAAAGGCATTCTCAATCTCCTCCTGACGTCTCTGAGATAAAAACACACACACACACATTGCAAGACGGGGTTAGCTGAACAACTAGGTAGAAAAGTCTGTCTTTCTTCGATCTCTGTCATGGCAACCCAGGGAAACTAAAAGTTTATGTGAAATGGCCAGGCAAACAGAATGTAAAGCTGGTCAGGACATCAGAAGTCAACAGGATTCCAAGAGAAGATTGAGCTGCTGTTCCATTTCAGTTAGTTCTCCACCACAAACTTGTCCTTGTTTTTACCCGTTTTATAGCAGCTGCAGAGGTGGACCTATCTTGAAAACCTCTGATGGAAGTCAAGTGTGCACCTGGAAGCATTCAGACATGACAGCTCAGGCCCAGACCCTCTCTGGTGGTCTCCGGGGGACTGCAAACCCTCCTGGCTCACAACAAAAATCCACTATTCAGCAGTTCCACACACCATTTCAGCCCAAACCCCCAATCTGTGGTATAACATGACTTCATTTCCATAAATTAATTCCAGAGACTGACTCATGTGACAAGGGGATACACTCCATTTGAGAGCCAGAGGAAGACAAAAAAAAGTCTTCTCACGGCGCAGGTCGAAAAGTCAACAACAACTTTGAGCTCATCAAGAGAAGAGCCAGAGAAGACGAGCTATTCTGCTGCCCTTAACACAATGCTGCTGGAGAGTTACAAACCAAGAACTGTTATGTAAGTGAACAAAGACAGACCTGGAAGACATGCTTGAGGCTGCAAGAGAGGGAGAGGAAAAAGTCAAAAACACAAAATGCGACGGTATACACTAGGGGTTCACAAGAAGTTGGAAGGCCTTAAATAGCTGCATTTACATGAGAAAGCAAATAGTCTCATCAAAAGCAGGACTCTAGTTATGCAATGTGGGCTGCTATTATACTGCCTATAAAAGTTCTTCAGATCGTGTTGTGGCAAATGTCAAGAGGCGGATAGAAAAGGGTTATTTTCAAGCAGAATTAGTTGACGAATGGATGAAAAAGGAAGTGATGTTTTCAATGACTTGGCATAAATTGAGGTGAAATTATCTGACAAAGCTGAATTTACTTTGAGGATTTTGTTTGATACCTACCTGATGGCAATGTAGAATTTCTTTCCTGATACAAAGCATTTTTTCAAGCATCTGAACTGCAGTAATTGCCACTTTGACAATAACCAATAGAAACTACTAGACAGTTGTTCCATACAGACAGCTTCCTCCTTGTGTCCTACTCCGCTGCAAACACAAACAGCACCACTCATATTTCCATGTCAGTGCCAGAGCCAGGCCTGAATGCAGACAGCGTTACACGCCGTTGTTGCAGCTGTTGCGTCAGGTTGAGCCCTTATGAATTTGTAACTTCTCTTTCTCACATGCCGCAAGTAGAAAGACTTTCCCACACTTTTGCTGTGCCATGGTGCTTCTCTTTCTTATGTTTCTTATCTCTGTGTTGAAAAGGACTTGTAAGCTGGTCTTGTTTGGGCTGGTGATAATAGTGCAAAAAAAAACAGAAGAAGGAAAAGATAAAAGAAGAAATTCAATTTGTCAACTGGACAAAGTTTGTTTGGTCGAAAACGTTTCGCCGCTCATCCGAGAGGCTTCATCAGCTCAGAGCTGACGAAGCCTCTCGGATATCATGGATTCTACCTGGACGACTGAGGGACTCTTCACGCAGAAGAAGGAAAAGGAAAGTTTAAGCAAAAACTGTCTTTATCTTGGTGAGGTCACCTCTCAGAGGAAGGGTTTAAGAGATGAGCTGAGAAGTGGCTCAATTCAAGATTAATCTGCACGACATGTAGCCATGTACAAAAACATGTTCAACACAGACTGAAAATCAGTCTTTTTTTCACAATATTATTACAAACTCTTTAAGACTTGGCAATGTCAGAATAACATTAATAAAAAAGTTTTATATAAAGTAGTCAAAAGTTCCACTCACAAAAAAAAACGATCTAAAATTCAACTGTAGTACCATTTTTAATTATTGAAAAGTAAACCCATAGACTAAACTTAAGTTATGGCAACAATATTTGTCAGCCAGGGAGCTCTAAAGCTGGTGTTCACCCTGCTCAACCCTGCTCTCATCATCTAGTGCTGTTTATTTTTCTCTAGAGGCTTGGAAAGTTTGTAGTGGATATTCTGCCATACGCATGTTGGGAAACTTATCCAACTGTTCCCTTGCAAAGAAAAATCTATTATTCAAGCAACAATTTGATAGATATCACTTGTTTATTTCTAATCAATGTAAAGCCATTTTATGGATAGGGAAAAAGTAGTGAGTATGACATAAGTAGTACAACATAATGCTCATCCTTACCTTGCCATATAAAGTAGCATAAATGATTGAACAATTAAACTTGATTGCAGTCCTGCAGGCTGGAGATAGCTTATTTAGGTGCAAGATTTAAAAGCACTGCCTAAGGTCTTCTATCTGGCAACAATCCAATGTGTCACTATATTTTTTTTTCACTCGTGTTATCTTTTTGTACAGCCTAACCTTTTGTCCACACTATTACAACAATAAAATTACAGATTAGCACACGGCCTGTTGGTAGATGTCGTTTCATTGGGCAGTGGCTCCAGTAGAATCTCATTAACATTGTGAGCATTAAACACCAATAGCTTATAGTTAACATTTGAGGAGCGGGGCGTGTGTGTGTGTGACTGTATGTGAGTGTGCAGGAGCGGCAGTTTCCCAAAGTGACTGCTTAAGAGGCTATGATTTATGTCCCCTGAAAGTGCAAGATAGCAGAAAAAACAGGCAGGAGAGGGGAAGGTGGTTAAGGTTCCTCTTCTCTCATTAATCGGATAGTTGGGGCTCCGAGGGCCACGTAAAGCTGTCTCTCACCGTGCTGATTTACAACCTGCCCATTCGCTGCCAGCCACTCTTCTCCCTCTCTGAGCTCCTCACTGTCTAAATACAAGGCCTACTGACAATTACATCTCTCCTCTTTCTACCTGTCTATCACTATAGCTTCTGTCAGTCCATCCGTATCTATTTCACTCAGCCTCTGGCACATGGCGTCCTTTTATCTTTACGTTTTTTTCCCCCCTCATCCTCATCATTTCCTCTCAAACCCAAATGAGACTGCAGCGCTGCTAACTGCTGACTTGGGCTAATGCACAATTTTGTAATAATGCCTATTCGTTTAAGTCACCCAGGAAACGCGTAATGGTGACATTATTGAGCGCGGCAGCCTGTTAGCCTTACCCATCAAGCCTTTCACCGTGGCCTGCATTCCTTCTCTACTTACATCTAATCAACTCAAACAAAGTCTGGCACAAACCTCCACTGGGATAATTGGCTATTTATTTTTTCATAACACCATCACAGAGCACAGACCGCTGAGGACTCACTACAATATACTGCACATCCAAATTTAATATAAAGCATTGTAAACATGTCAAAGAATATTACACATTGACCATTATAGACAAGTAAATTCATATGGACACAACCACAATAATAAGCAAAACTGGTTTTAGGAGGCTGCGGTTTCTGATCTATGGAATTCTGTGAGATGCCATTTCGCCATAGGTTTAAGGCACATTCATTTGTTTCTTTGTTTCTCATTCATTACTTTTTTGATTTCAACACAGCCACAGAAACAAAACTCTTGACACAACAACTTGGCTAAATAGCAAAATCTCATTGGGCATTTACGATGCAAGACTGATAATGGGTTGTAGGTCTCACAGTGAGATGAGGACAAAAATTAAACTTTGAACCCTTGTACGACTAAGGTCGTTTTCACACCAGGAAAGTCCAATAGTTCACTTGCTTTGGTCCAGACCAAATTATTATTATTTTTTTTTAATTTTGGTGCAGTTCGCTTTCACACTGCAGTATTTCTCCAAGCGGACCAACATCTATAAAAAAATGAGCCGAATACGGAAGGAGGAGAATAATGGTGTTACGTGCTGTTTTCAATCTAGCCTTAGCGATATGGTTTGCTCAGTTTTTACAGTTCGCACAAATGTTTGAGCAGCATCATGAGGTTTACACTATTTTACAATCAATTTCCAAACGACGAAGACACAGGGCAAGACGGCTACGGAGGACAGCGCTCATGTGAGCATCAAGTTCTGACTCTTGCTCTTCACGCAAAACGTAAGTAAGCCTCGTAAGTTTCGTTTCGTTTTATTTCGTCAGCCTCGGTTTCCCATAATGCTCGACATACGACGGGAGCTCATTAAGTACAAAAAGCCAACTTGTGTCGGATCGAGTCCGGTCTGCATTCTCACCTCAAACGAACCACACCAGGGTTCGAAAGGAAGACCCAGCTTTTTAGGTGGTCTCAGTTCGCTTGTTTACTCCGGATCGAGACTTTTGTTTTTTATTCACACCAGCCCAAAAGGTCCAAATCAAAGGAGAAAAACAAACTCTAGTTCATTTTAAACGAACCAAACAAGGCAGGTGTGAAAACGACCTAAGACAAGCTGAGATTCATTGAAATGAGTCAAGTGAGTCAATCTTTGTAAAACATGTGATCAATAATAAATTCTCTGTCAAAGCAGCAGCTGAAGAGCTCAGTTGTGTATTGGGGGACCCATTTCCCCTTCATTTACCAACTTTCACAAAAACAACCCTAGCATGTAGCGCTAGCTTTCGCTAACTAGTGCAACTACGATGGCATTATCATACAGCACCTAGAGCTTCATATTCGCACAGAGAAGGTTTTGGCATTTTTGCCATGAGTGATTTTATGAACCATTGCACGTGTGTGAATAGGCCTTTCAGAATAATTACTAAATCAACTTATTTATTTATTTGATTTACAGGGGGTCCTCGGGTTACGACGGTCTGGACTTACGACGTTTCGTGGTTACGAACGCGCCCCCATTAAAAAAATAATAATAATATTACGTGTCATTCCGTCTTACGCGGTTTAGCGTGGTAAGCGACGTAAACAAACGCGAACGGCACGCGGCGCACGGCGGAAGAATACGCTCTGTTGTGGTTGTAGGGTGGAGAAGACCGCCTCGTGTGCGTGCCCAATGTGGGCGGAAGTACCTGATGTGGGCTCTGATCTGCTCCTATGAAAGCGGCAGTGATAACCAAGCAGCGTAGTGGTCTAATTATTGAGATGGGAAGGTTATTGGTGCTTTGGTTGGAAGATCAAAGGCAAAATCCGACTTACGACGAAATTTGGGTTACGATGCGTCTTAAGAACAGATCAACGACGTAACCCGAGGACCCCCTGTATTTGATTAGGACAGAGCATGTTAATGGACAAACATGACACAACATGAATGTAAACACACCAGATTGTAGCCTAAGGCTAATTTCCATCCGTTGTCCCAAAGGGCTTCTCATGCCTCTCTCAATAGGCCTATATGAAATCTGGAACAATATATTTTGGTGTGCACAATATCTATTGCATGTATTTTCATTACATTATTGGGGATTTTTGTAGTATTATAAGATATGAGCTGTAGAAGGTTGAATAAGTAACTTACAAGGAGCCATGTGTTACACAGGCATTAAACAATGAGGATGGTTTTAATGTACAACACAGTGTCATAGAACTCCATGACATGGAAATGCCCAAGACACCAGGGATTATCCTGCTATAGGGTTCTGGTGCCAGTGGTATGGAGTAGTTTTAATATTATCTCTTATCAAGATATTTTTTTTTATGTATCTATCTAAGAATGAATGTGTGCCGTATTATGATTTTAGATTTGTTTCATCTTATCTATAAATCTTATAAATTGGTTTTACCATTGTGTCCAAAAACAGATATTTGTCAAGATTATAAAGAGCAAGGCACACAAATTTAAATTCACAAATTCATAAATAAAATAAAATTATCTGGGATATAGAAAAAAAATCTATGAAAATTTCCAGCCACAGTTTTTCCACTTTGTTCCTCTTCTATTTCCATTTTATCTCATTGTCTGGAAAACACACATACACACACACCTGATGCTTCAAGGACAAAGTGGGAATTGCCAAATCAGTTACATTCTTCACCAATTCTTGACCAATACTAATTTCTAAAAAAAGCCCCAAATTTCACTGGTACCTACAATCCTAATCCATCTCTACGTACCATATATCCGAAATTAGGGATGGGGCCAATCCGATCCAGTATCGGTATCGGGTTCCGATAGCAACGTAATTCACGGATCGGAAATTCCGATCCAACCTGCGAAAATTTCCGATCCATGAGCCATGTCTGTATATACACATTATCTGCTGAAATGACTCCACGAGTGATTCTCTGTCGGCTGCTCTGCTACCTGCTGCAAAAAGTGGAATGGATTTCCTGATTGGAGGCGTATCTCAAAGAGACACAGAGTAATGATGAGACACACCTCCGTTCTGGAAATCCATTCCACAGTTTGCAGCCAGCTAGCAGGCGAACTAGCAGCGCGAGCTAGCAGGCAAACATTGAGCAGCACAAGGCAGTTAACCAACTTTTCATCACAACATGCCCACAGTGTGGAAATACTTTTTACTAGAAACACCTCAAAGCAAGACAGCAATAAATAGCTTCCGGGAGGCGGAAGCTATTTATCAGAGACCCGAACTCTACAACCAAGTGTCAACCAAGTTAGCTGAGAAGCTAAAAAGTGTTCCAGATCTGAGCTTTGCTACAGATATTGACATTGGATGTCTGCCCAATGTCACTGATAAGCCTCACTGTGCACTGGATTGACTGTGATTTACACAGGCTCTGTTGTGCGGTGCTTAGGGGTGGGTATTGGCAAAGAAGTCACGATTCAATTCGAATCACAATTCATATGCCACGATGCGATACTATCACGATGCATCACGATACTTGAATTATTGCGATGCATTGCAATATATTCGATATACTTCAGTGAAAATGTACCAAAAAAAAGAGGATAACTTAAATATCAGTGGCTGTGTATCTGGGTAGTGTCTTCAATTGATACATAACTCTGAGCAACTCAATTCATAACTGAATTTATTGAATAACAAAAACAAATAAACCAAACCAATAACAAAAAAAGTGCATAGGATTTTTTCTAAAACAAAAAATGATGTTCAAACATTTGCCATTTTGGAGGGAACTACCATCATAACAAACAATACCCTTTCACAAAGAAAAAAGTGCATAGGATTTATAAAAAAATATATATATATTTATTTATTTATTAATATTAAATATTAAATTATTAAATATTAAATTATTAATTAATAATAATCAATTTTTGGCATCAAGAATCGATGCAGTATATTGTGAAAGTTGGTATCGCGATGCATTGTCATGACGATTATTTTGCACACCCCTAGCAGTGCTCCAGGTAAAAAAGTGCAGAGGCTCACACAACCGAGCTACAATCACAGCATCCATTACAGAGATGTTAAACCATTGAGAGATCCCGCTAGAAAAAGTGTAAGTAATTCTACACGGCAATGCAAGACCTATAATTACCTCAAGTTGCCTTTTGGGACACACATGCAACATTTGTTCATATAATAGGCCTACTTGCCTGTAGAGATGAGTTTATTTGTAGTTTAACAATAATGATGATAATATTGAAACAAACAGTTTTGGTATCAGAATAGTATCGGTATCGGCAGTTATCCAAATTCAGGTATCAGAATCAGATCGGAAGTGAAAAAATGTGGATCGGTGCATCCCTATCCGAAATGCCTTACAACACAACAGCATGATAAATCCTCACAGAAGCCTTCATGTTGTTAACCTGTCATTCTTAAGTCTTCCAACAAACAGCGTTTTCCACTGCACCCCAGGCATTAGGTGATCTCATTAGGCAGAAAGTACCATTCAACAATTTAAACAAATTTTAAGATATGCTGACTACAAACACCAACTGTGCCAGAGAGTTACTGTAAGAAACCCAAAGAAAAAGCCAGTGCCTATGAACCATGCCAAAGTTTTAAACCGCTGCAGCAGTTTCAACACTCTGGAGATGGAACACTTTTTTAGATCTTGGCTTCGGTACATGATTAATTCCTTTGTATTGGCTATGTGGCTTTTTAGTTGGCTACTATTACAAGTCATTTTTAAACTATTACAAACCATCTGTTGACTTGTTGAATAGAGCGATTTTTAAATATTAAAAAAGTGCAGTGTTTTCACACATTTGTTAAAGGCTACACTAAAATGGTACATTTACAAGATGAAATATTCGCAGTTATGAGAGGCAATTAGAAACAAAAACACAGCTTGGTTGATGCTACTACAAAGTCATGCTCAACCTCCCCCATTATCCATTAGGAGCATTACAGAGCAGCACTATCTCCATAATAAAAACTTCATACGCATCTTCATGATCCCACTTAAAATAGTTTCCTTTTAATTACGCACACTTGTACATTTTTGCGTGTTCAGGGTGTAGCGCGCCTCGTAATTGGTGAACTTGATGATCTGTCTTCCTACCAATTAGCTGCTGAGAACCTGATGCATATGCAGTGCTGGTAAAAAGCAATTAATCTGCAAATTAAGCCAAGATCAATTAAGAGAGCGGGTGCAAATGTGAATATTATCGATGAGTGCTTGTTCACAATTTGACATTTCTAAAGAGGGGGTTCGTGACAGTAAGATGTCATTCTCAGTTGGAGAGGCACAGCTAAAAAGAGTACAACATTGCGAATGATCTTTTTGCAGCACAGTTAGTTACTATGATGTCTATAATGCAATGTTTTCATATCCAGATAGTTGTTTGGGATAGTGACAAGATTAAATGTTAGGATAAACAAAACCTTTCTTCTGTTTTTGGCAAGGAAGTATATTTTACTAATGTAGAAAAGACTTCATCTGGTCAGCTGGACAATGCTCATGAAACTGAGGTGTTTCAGCTGCCATCAGGAAGCCATTATCAAAGATAAATGTGTTTGGATTTTTTTTTTTTTTTGCGTTTTTGCTTTGCTTGATAGGATTAGGAAAAGAAACAAGGACCAAGACTCCCCTAAAAAAAGAGATTCTTAATCTCAGTGGGACTTTCCATAAATGAGTGAGTAGTTTACATCTATGATGTAACAGTTAGTCTATCCAATTTCAAGTTCACTTCTGGACATTGTATGTTTAAAGAGAAACACTGATAAAGGTGTCACTGATTTCAAATTATTTATTAATTATAATTAAAATAATCATCTGTTGAAATAGATATTTGGTTAAATCATAGTCGTGACTTTTTATCTCAATAAATTCCTATTCAATTAAACGCCAAAAAAAATAACCAGAGATGTGAACGTTTATGTCACATGAATCTTACTTTATGAATGTGAATTATGGTGAGTTATGGTAAATAATCACAAACAATCATGAAATTGTGATGCGCCTTCTCACAGTCAGTCACAACACTAAAGTTTCATATCGTGACATCCCTACCACTAATGAAGGATACTTTCTGACTTAGTTATGTGGTTGTGAGTGGAAGTGGAGTCAGATTAATGCCTTGTAAATGTCATTAGAAATTATAGATGTACAGGACATGTTCCTAAAGATAGTAATGAAACCAATCGTAACCTATGGAATGTGACAATACGCCAATCACTACATAAGGACTCCAACAGGCCTCCATGTTAATTAACCCATTAATGCAGTGCCTATGGATTTCCTTGTGATTAGCTGTATGATTGACAAAGTGAGTGATAATTGCAGTGTACTAGCTGAGACTATCAACCTGCTCACAGCATTACCATCTTGTTAGCGCTTAGGATGCGAGCTATAATACGAGCAGACTGCATGTTAGTCGTGTTAATGGGGTTAAGGAAAGGCCAAGTCGCCCCAGAGGCCACCTATCTGTACGCCAAAACACCAATGACCTAGATTAGTGCACCCTCCACCGCGACACCAGCACTGTTAAAGCACACCTCGCTCTCCTGTAGCCTGCCTCTATGTCTGCCTGTGAAATGATTCCATCTGTCAGTCTCAGCTGGGCCCACACAGACGCGATGACTGCAAAACCGGGGCCAAGGTGGGTTTATGGCTGTATCCAGTCTCCGGGGAGAGGGGTGGCTCACTACTCACACTACTTTATACTGAGCAAAAGAAAAATTTAATTCGGTCAACAGGACAAAAGTTTTCGATTGAAGACTTTACGTAGATCATCCAAGCTGCTTCTTCAGTTCTGGTCAGATTGCTGGTGGACACTGCCTTATATCTTCCTGAAGGGAGGAGCTAACTACAATGAAACTACACTGAAATTGACACACTTACTTATTTACAGTTTCTGTTAAAAACTTTTGTCCAGTTGACTGAAATGATTTTTTAAAATCATTTGCGATAGATCCTACTGGATAACTGAGGGATTGCACATACTGTTTACAAAGAGTGGCCCACACAAGGGTAACTTTGGTCAGGAACAGCTCCAGTGAAGTTGTGATTACAGCTGGGTGTAATTAAAACACATGTCATGACTTTTTGTTCTGTTGTTCTCCACTTTCATGGTACGCAGTGAATAATAGCTCGGTTTAATTGGTTTGACATTACAGGAACACACGTCAATGTCTGTATTTTATAGACAACGACTGCATGGTAACTGCAAATTATCTACACTTACGGTCAACCTCTTCCTCATGCTAACAAAGTGCTAAATGAAGTAATTGTCTCAAAGTAATACAATATTATACAACTATAAAACCATGATTTAAAAATACATACTATCTGATGCCATACAGATGTATAGAGGCAACATTTTCTAGTAACAGCTTACAATATTACCACATCTGAACAGAGATAGTGAACAATGAAAAGTTGAAAATGATAATGAGTTTATTTGAAAAATGGGAAAAAAAGGGAAAAAGTCAGTGGTTTTATTTCATTTACATAAATGCCCTAAGCTTGTGTTCAAAACTGTACAGTTAAGAGGAAACTGGCGCTGCTTCTTTCGCCTGCAGAAAGGAAACAAATGAACTCTGACCAGGTTCAATTCCAGTTTAAAAAGAATTTTCTGTCAAACCATACCAAAAAGAAGCTTTGCATATTTGTTTGTAAATCTATACAATATTTTTTTTCTGTTTTAACCAACAAATTCCCACTTCAATACAACGCTAACAATACAATATACTTATGTGATCAAGGGTTAATTGTGCCTCACTTTCACAGATTCAGGAGTAAAACAAGAAACGTAGTATAATAATAATTTTGATGGATAATAAGCATATCAACAATAGACGAAAAATAATTTTGAAATCATATATACTCTGGACCATGTATCAAGCTACGTACAATTTTTTTTTTTTTTTTTTAAATTGCACTGCATCCCTACACGATGGGCATATCTAATTGGACAATTGTTGTTTTGGTAGCCTGAGTTTGGACACCGAGGACAGCAGCATGGACAGAGACAATCAGAAAAGGCCGATGTGCACTTGAGCCACCTGCGTGTAGAAGCTCACAGCGGAGAGTGAGACGCTGACTGCATGGAGGCACTGATGGATTAGGGCGCACTACTGTTATTTAGAGAAAATAAAGGACAGCGAGCTCAGCAATGGAGAGGCGGCCGCGCAGAGGTCAGGGCCAAAGAATAACCAACAGAAAGCTCTGCACAGCCAGGTTTCTGATCTGAAACTTCCCCTAGAGGCTGAGGAGACCTGAAAACACACAAGAGCATCTTACCACCAGTTTATCATAGAGTGCGGAGAAATGAAAACAACATCCCTGTGGCATCTTCCGGGCAAAAATAACAAAACAAAACCCAGCAAAAAAAGCAATTTTATAGCTACCTGAAAAAAGCGACCGATGCGTGAAATTCAACTGAGATGTTCCCCTCGCTACATCAACTTTAAGGCTTCCAAAAGCAAACTGATCTTTCAAACAGTAATGCATAGTCACAGTGTTGAATGATATCGGAAGGTTCATTTACTTTTTTAAATTAGGCTAAGATGTTTTAATGTGACATATTTGTGTGTTAGCAGAAAACAAGCAAAGTTTATTTACAGTGGTACCTCACCTTACAAAATTAATTCGTTCCAGAAGTGGTTTCGTAATGTGAATTTTTCGTAAGTTGAGTAGCTATTTAAATGGAAAAGGCCTGATCCGTTCCAAGGTTTTTTTTTATAGTGTAACTTTTTTTTTTATAGTGTAACATTTGTGTTCTGCGTGCTGATTGGCTAAGAGACTGTAGACGCAGGACTAAACATGGAATAAACCAGGTCTAGACCAGAACTAAACCAGGTCTAGACCAGGTCTAAACCAGGTCTAAACCTGGACTGGACCTGGACTAAACCAGGATTATCCCAGGACATGGCAGTGCCGTTGGATGAGCGCGTTGCTCGTGTCTCTACGCTCCTTGCGCATTCTGCGCTAGAGCTAAGAGGCCGAGAATAAGAGCGGGGCGGGGCGGGCTCTGGTTCTATCTGACCTCCAGAGCCGGGGGGGCTGACACCGTGAGCTAAGAGGCCGAGAAAGGTGCTCGGGCAAGACCGCGGGGTCTCACTCGGGGCGGGCTCTGGTTCTATGTGACTTCCAGGTCTAGACCAGAACTAAACCAGGTCTAGACCAGGTCTAAACCAGGTCTAAACCAGGACCGGACCAAACCGGGACCAGACCAGGATTAAATCACCCCGTGCTCGCCCGCGCGTGCTCGGCCCCGAGGGGGAGGCACGGCCCGGGCGCCGTGGCTCCATCCCGTGTCTCCCCCCCACGCTTCACTATCAACACATTCCTTTGAAAATCTATGAAAGTTCGAGTGTTCAAACGAGAGAGAAATGCGAGAAAAGCCCAACTCCAGTCTGAGAAAAGAGTAGAATGTGTGTGGTGAGGCATTTACAGCCCTAAAACATGTAGAACAATTGCAAAATACAAAGTTGTCCTACCTCGCGGACCTCTCCCACCGCGGGCCACCTCTGGAACCTAACCCCGTGTGTGTTGATAAAGTCTATTTACGTGAAAAGTCCCTCAGTCGTCCAGGTAGAATCCATGATAAAAGAAGAAATTCAATTTGTCAACTGGACAAAGTTTGTTTGGTCGAAAACGTTTCGCCGCTCATCCGAGAGGCTTCGTCAGTTCTGGTTAGAGTGCTGGTAAGACACTTGTTATATCTCGCTGCAGAGAGGAGCTAACTAGCTAACTACTTTCCGAAACTATCTCCCTACACGACTGCCAGAGGTGGGAAAAACAGTCGTGTAGGGATGAATAGGCTTGCTAATCTAGACGCCAATAGGTGAGATAGTTTCAGAAAGTAGTTAGCTAGTTAGCGCCTCCCTGCAGCGAGATATAAGCAAGTGTCTTACCAGCACTCTAACCAGAACTGGCGAAGCCTCTCGGATGAGCGGCGAAACGTTTTCGACCAAACAAACTTTGTCCAGTTGACAAATTGAATTTCTTCTTTTATCAAAGTGTATTTACGTTTCGGGCGTGCATCTGAGCGCGCATTAATTTAATTTTTGAGATTTCGCGTAACTTGAATTTTCTTTCGTATCTAGAGACCAAAATTTAACGTGAAGGCGTTTCGTAACTTGGATTTTTCGTTTGTAGAGTCTTTCGTAAGGTGAGGTACCACTGTATATAGAAAGAAAGTTGAACAACATATTGCAGCTTTGTTGTCTTACTAATGGACTGGCCTGTCTTCAGATGGGGAAAAGGGCAAAATGTTTCTAACAAGCCAAATGATATCGGAAGTGAAATAAATAAATGTCTTGTCTCATGTAAGACTGCCCAGTGATTGATGGGGATAAATAGAACAAAACAAACATGTGTTTAGCATGAAAAAAGATTGTTTAACAGAAGTCACAAAAATCCAAACCGCAGACTAACTCCCAGGGGAAGTGTTTACCCAGCTCCGAGTAGGAGGGTCTCCGTCAAACATTAACCCTCTGTAAATCCTCTTTGTTTGGGATCAGGAATCATCAGGAATCAAACATCTCCATACAGCAGCAAATCAAACATCCTTCAGAGCGAACAAGCTGATGAGTTGAAAAGCCAACCATCCCACTGTGCTTCTCGGCAGTGCAGAATCAAAGGACTAGCCTGGGGCTCACCAAACACTGATAATATCCATATTCATAATGGCGATATAGCCAAGGTGATAAGACGCCATCGCTCAGCTTCACCACTCACATTGTCAACACTTTTGAACTGGGAGAACAGACAAGATAATACACCATTTTATGTAACAAGAGGGATGAGAGGCAGAACAAGGAGATATAATAATTGTCGCTATGTGATTTTGTGCATGTGTCAGTGCAGATACAGCAGTGATCCGGAGCTTGTCTAAATCAATAGGAAGTACAGTCCCTCTCTTAACTGTGTGCTTTAGGAGTCAAATGGTTCCATGGATAGCTGCCAGATTTTCCTGTCTGGATGTGTGCCAACATTTAAGCAAGTAAAAGGCTGTTAAATGCATAAAAAGCATGATATGAAGGCACTTTAACCCAGTGTGTTAGTGCAGTGATAGCGCGCTGCAAAGGTGAACTTAGGGCTTTAAAAAACAAACTGCATGTTCTTTGGACACGCTAATCTTCACATATTCACCCCCTGAACTGTGGCATTCAATAAATCAACACAGCCGGGAGACCTTTTCAACTACTTTCACAAGAAATTACACTTTTCCATTAGTGCAACAGGATGAGTGTGTCTTAAAAGCAAACTAGTGAGCCACTTAAAACTGTGTTCTAAACCCTTTTAATGTGAAGTAGCATGTGTCAACAACTGTTACCAAGTGAACATTAAACCAGAAAATTGAAAGTAAAAGCTTTTTAATATGCACCAAAAGATGGAAGTAATGAAAGGGCAAAGACCTGTTGTGAACAACCTGTAATTCAATGTAAAAGCTCAAAGCAGACCAAGGCCATGAGGCCAAACACAGAAAGCCGGTCAAAGTCCAGGGGGATTCATGGCACTTGTGTCTGGCCTCTGTTAACACATGGTGCATAATAAAACAGGGACCTAGAGCTTCACTGCAGGGCTGCCCAGTCCAAACCCCAGGGGCCCAAGCTGAAACAGCAGCCCACTCTGACACAACATCTGAAAGCTTGTAAAACAAGCTGTTAAACTTTATCTGCATCATAACCATCGCAATAATACTCTACAGATGCCAGATCTTATACCAAAACTCCCTGAGGGTTACTTCTGAAAATAAGCACTTGTTTTGGCTTATGTGCTGACATAATCACGCTCATAAAGAAACAAATACACCCTTATTTGTATATAAAACAAACTTCAGACTCATCAGTATCAGTCACCAAAATAAACGCATGCATCTTCCTCAGCTCTTCAAACCAGCTCTCAGGCCAAGGGACTGCATACTGCATTCTTCCAGATTGAAACATCCTATTAGCCTGCACATTCAGCCAGCTATTAGCATTTAAATATGCAGGAGCTGTGCTCCTTTCAAAATGCCATTTTTACTCTGCTGCAAGGAGAGTTCTCCAGTTGTCATAAACAACTTTTTTTCAAGGACCTTTTCAAATGTCAGGGCCAATCAAACACAACACGACAGGTCTCTGGGTAGAAAAAAATACAGCTCAGAGGGCAAAGAAGAAAAGAGGACTTATCATGCATATTCATGTGGCGAATGTTTGCAGAGGCAAAATACTGTGTGGTAAGAGACAGCTAAAAAACTCATGCTTTTTAACTCTTTTCTCCCCCTTGGCGCGTCCAAATGTCAATGTCACAGACCCACAATAGCCGCAGCTCCGAGTGCCCACCAGTGACTCCCACAACTCACACTCCTTTCATCCTTTCACGCCATCAGCAAATTCAGCCAAAAAACTTTTCTGTGTGAAGTGGTGCTCAGCAGAAAGGCAAACAAACAGAGGCATCTCTCCACTGGCCCAGGCCCACTTCAGCATTTTCGACATCTCTTTCACTCTGTGCTTCCCTAACATCAGCACCCTGGATCCTCCTGACACAAGTCTATGTCAGCTGGACTGAGCGGGCGCTCTCTGACACAATCAAGCCCTTCCTCCACCAGCTGCCATCGCCACGGAGACGCTGAGGCAGGAGAATACCTACCGTACAGGAAGGAAGGAACAAGAGAAAGAGGAAATAAAACACAATACAGCTGGCTGGAGTTTCATTCTGTACGTGTGTGATCTTTAGACCAAACTTCACCAGCTCACACACAGAGAAGGATCTCTGCTCTCTTCCACTGCATCAGCCCCTTGTTTCACTTCCTGTCTCTTCATTAGTCTCTGTCTCTGTGGCTCCAGCAAGGCACTGTCATCCAGGAGGACATTATTAGCTGTCAGCATTTACAAGCAGCGTAGCAACAGCAGCGGCAGGAACAGTTTCATAACAATGCTGTGCAAAACGCCTCTCCTATGTCCCAGAGAGGAGAGCGGGCAGTCAGGACAGCCTGCTGCGTGCAGATGGTGCTTTGTCTTTAGCTAGTTCTCCTCAAAGTGACACACAAACACATACAGTGCACACACATAGTTGGACGCCAGTGCCGTAATTCATTCGTAATCCAGAGAGGTTTGCATGAAAGTTAATGGCAGGTGGTTAAAACACTTACCATGGCAAGAGTTGGAGAGGAGGGGTCAGGAGGAGAAATTGCTGTTGGCAAACACTTCACCATCGCGGCAGAGAACCTTGCCTTTAGATTTCAACTGCATCCTTCCATGGCTCTGTCCCTCGCTCTTGCATAATGCCCACCAGTGCAGAGGAGAGCAATTAGGGCTTCTTTGGAGGGAAATGGCTGGTCATTAACGAGGAGCAGTGACGGGCGACACACTGCGATGGTTTACACCTGGTGGGAGGTTATTAGACAGCCAAGTGCTGAGAGCCAACTCCCAGCCACATAAATACAGGCCATGGTAAACATCCTCCACTGCACCCACCGCTGATATAATGAGTTAATAATTTAAGGAAATGCTTTTTTAATCATCCAGTGTCCACACTCACTATGGGTTTATATAAGCCGTTTCATTAATAATGCACAATTTACGCTTTACTCGGCACAATCTAATTGTTTTATTCCACTTTTGTTTAAACATTTACTTATCTCAGACAAGATATGTTTAAATCATGTTCAGTTATCACGTATCCATCACCTTTATGTAGGCTATGATATAACATTGAGCCTAGTCATCGAGTAATTACAAATTTTTAAAAAAAATTGTTCACTTCAGTTTTACCTATGTCAAGCAATTCCTAATTTGTGGATTTAAGTATAAGTATAAACATTTTAATCATCAATAATTATTTAAAACTATCATCAAATATAAAAACATATGTATTAGTAATTAAATGCGTAAAAATATAGCAAAGATATATTATTTTTTATGTCCAGTAACATTTAAAAGTAGCATAGCATATCGAGCAAACAAATTGGATGCTAACTTGGCACTGGTAGCCGAGTATATCATGTAGTGTTGTATCAATTAAAAACTTAATGTTTTAAAATACAGGCCTGGCATTTATTCTACTTGTTTTCTGGCCACTGCTGAGACGATGATAAAATACCTCATTGTGATTTGGCAGAGCTGGCAGCTTGTGTAATGCCAGCGTAGCCCGGGCTTGCAGTACAAGTTTTAAAAGTAAATCGTACATTAAAAATAAATTGCAGACTTGACGCACCATTAGCAGTAAACAATGAATGATGATTCAATATCTCCCTTATACAAAAGTGTAAACTTAACAGTGACCAGGGCGTGTGTGTTAGCAGACTGGGCAAACAGGCTTTATCTGTGCAGGAAATCACAGTCGCACCTGCTGCCTTCAAGAGTTTACATCAATCTTACTCAAAATTCATCTGCACAACTGGAAGAAAAAGAAAGATACAATATAACCAAAACAGGTGCAGAAAAGTGGAGCCATTATGCAAAAACACACCACAGAGCCAGTCTTTGTCTATAGTTGTCTCAAGAACAACTACAAAAACAATAACAAAAAAAATCTTTAACTGTTTGAAATTGCACAAAAGGTATAAAATTTCTTCTTTCAACCAGAGAGCAAACAAAAGAAGACCATTGTTTTGACAGGTGCAAAGGGCACTGTCATTAAACAAAGAAACACTTAAAAAGATTAAGATTTGCAGCTGTTTATGTCAAGGGTTAGTTTTAATCACACCTGGAAGTGCAGCGTCTGTGCCAGCAGTTTATACGCGGGTGACACAGAGCTGTACATTGTAGCCCCTTGCAGATGGCACAGTGTAATTTCACACCCATTACCTCCTTCTGCACAATGCACAGCACTCTCACATGACTGCGAAATCCTCTCAAACCAACTCCTACGGGAACTTTTAGGAGCCGTTAGAGCCCTGGCCATTATGGGAATTCTCAGTAGAGTTCACAAGAGCTATTTCAGCTGCGTCCAAATCACAGTGTTAAATGGGAGTATTAGACTCTGAGAATATGATTAACCAATTGTAATTGCTTTGCTTGTGCTCCTTCAAAAACAGACGGTTGATTCACTGTTTCATATTCTTTCCTCAGCCTGCCACAAAATTCTGCCAAGATTCACTGTTTGATACCCGCTAGAAAAAAGTAGGACATGACAGCAATGCAATAAACAGCATGGGCTCCCTGTCCAATAACAAGACGGCGTTGAGCGGAGTAAGAGACAGCACCTGCGCTTTCAAAAGCTATCATCTCTCCCTGCACCGCTGCTCCTACTTCCCCTCTCTGTTCTGAAACACAGCACAAAAAACACACAGAAATGAGCGGCTACGCAAGCATGTAGCTCTGCAGATCAGCCGTGTTCAACAGTGCTCCGTACAAGCACAAATCATGTTCATAATCACAGCACACTGACTCCCATCAGCCACCAGGGAATACGTGTTGAAGCAAATGAGACGCAAACACACACACACGCACACAAGCGTCGACAATGATAGCTGCTATCAAACGAGCCGTACGCTAGGTAGCATAAATATTAAAAAGGGTTGGTTTTACATTTTCTTGGCATTTTATACCTTAGCGATATATCAGACGACCTGATAGGAGCTGTCATGTACATTGTGATGTTGCATATGATTTGTTTTTTCCAACACTGGGAAGGCCATGCTTTCATATCTGAACACGGGCAGGCCACAGAGACAGGAGAGGAAGTTGGAGCCCCTGGGGAGTGAAAGCGGAGGATGACGGGAGGGTATGTGGGGAGAGGCGAGCGTAGGCTACATACAGTACACTGTGTGGTTGAAACATGAAAAATACTAGTTTATAATCAAGAACTGGGGCTTTTTGGATTTTAAATGTTACCTTTTTGGAATTAGAAACAACTTACTTTATGTAATAGATAACTGTAGACTTTATATATTATAGCATTACAGAGCCCACCCTCATCTGCATGTTGTGCATATTTCTTTCTAGGTCTGGGCAGTATGACAAAATATTCTCCCTTAAATTTTGAGATTGCAATTTTTGATTTGACTGTATATTGTATTTTTTTTTTAAATAAATAAAATAATTAAAAATAAAGAATGATGCTCTCTATTAATTCTGAACATAAACAATACAGATACAGATAAACATTAAAAAAATAAGTCAAATTTCTTCCTCCAAAGTCTGAACTCTGCTCCAAACCATATAGTTTTACTGACAGAGGATTGCTTATGGACCCAAACTGATCACTGATAAGAAATAACAGAATCCCGAATTATATTAATTGCACTATTGCAGTTACTTCCCCTGTTCGTTTATATATTTGACATAAAGATTCCATTGTATTTGATTTGCATTATTTTATTACTATTCTATGCGTAATTTATTCTCTTTTGTGCAACTGAGCTACTAAGTCTAAATTACAAAAACAGGTGTACCAGCAGCGTTGCCATCATCTGACATACTCCAAGTTTGAAAAGCAAACATTTAGCAAACTCCAACTCCTCTCTCATCCACAAAGGGCCTTTTTTGAGCGGCCAGACTCCTTGCTAAGTTCCACTGCCTGTAGCGACAATGCCCACAGGGGGAGAGAGCAGATGTCCGTTGCCAGCAGCACATCTGCATACTGCCTCCAATCCCCACCCCTTCACTGGCCAGACAATAGAGACGCCCTCCTCCACCTCCTCCTGCGCCACCACAATCTCCTTTTACGTCCAGCTCTCCTCCACACAAGCCTTCAAAAGAGTTTTTTCAAAAAGTGGTTCCCCTGTAAAAGTGCTGCCAACACTCAACCTGGCAAAAAATTCAAGTAACACACATAATGTTAGTTCATAGACAAGAGGGTAGTAGCAATTTTAGGGTTTGTTTTGTAATAGAAACAACATTACTGGATTTAGGTGATCAATATGTGACCTTAGTGCACCTGTTTTTTGGTATTTGCATAATTGAGTTTCGGGTGTTATTTTATTTATTTTTTTGTATTCAAATATAAGAAATGATTATTTCTGAAATAACCTGATATGCAGATACCATGATTAGGCTGGCTGTCTCTAGTTGCTCTTATTACAGCAGTGGGCTTGCATATGGTAGTTTAAATGAACCATAGCATCAATAACTAATTGCTTGATAAATAGCTACATGCAATGTGTAAAAAGTTGGAACACATCCTTTACTTTTTTGTAATCTGCAGGTGTTCAATAAGGAAATCTGAGTGTCTGTTTAATTGCTCTTAATTACTTAGAAAAGGCAACTGGGTGTGCTTACACATGACACACATAATATAAAAAACTTTTATATAGCTATTAAAATAGTGCAGTAACTTTCCCAAACGCACTGAAGAACATAAATAAAAACTTAAAGTGAACTTAAACATGTTCCTTGTACAAAGTGGACAGCTCATTAGGGAGTTAATAGCGGCTATTCCCACATCACTTGAGCAGCTAGAGGAGGACATGCTAACGCACTGCTCCCACCCTCCCGTGTCCCTCTTCGCTGATGGCGCAGGGACACATGGACAGCGATGCGAGGATTGCTCTCAAACTATAGCGAAATATGTATTTTTAAAACACCTTGACGATAATGGAGTCCTACCTCGACAGGCTGTTTACTGGGAGTTCACACGTCGGCTTTGGGGGCTCCAGGAATAGCATGGCAGGCTACGCATTTCAAATTCGCTTGTTATCTCGGATTTAGATAATGATCCACCTTTAGATGAACTTAATCCTGAAGGCAGCGGGACAAGCTCCGGTGCTGAGAACACGGTAGTCGGTGTTTAACGCGGGGAAGTAGCCTCTGCTCTGCCTGGTTATCCCGCTGTTTACTTGGACGCTTCATAAACACTCCTATTCTTTTCCTCCTGCCAGAATTGAGAGGTGTGTATCAGTTTGCTTTTCCCTTTTTTCTCGCTCGCTTTTTTGAACGAGGCGGAGCCTTTGCCCACTTGTCTCGCGCACGCGGCCGGCGCGCTCACACACCCGCGCGCACAGAGCAGGGGGAGGAGAGGGGGGGGGGCATGGAGGAGAGGGGAGAAGGAGGGAGGAAAAGGGGGAGAAGGGGAGAACATGGGGGTAGAGGGATGGGGGGGCAGAGAGGAGAGGGGAGAAGGAGGGAGGAAAAGGGGGAGAAGGGGAGAACATGGGGGGAGAGGGATGGGGGTAGAGAGGAGAGGGGAGAAGGAGGGAGGAAAAGGGGGAGAAGGGGAGAACATGGGGGGCAGAGGGGAGAAGGAGGGAGAACATGGGGGGAGAAGAGGGGAGAGCATGGGGGAGAAGAGGGGAGAACATGGGGGAGAAGAGGGGAGAAGGGGGGAGAGAAGGGGAGAGCATGGGGGGAGAAGGGGAGAGCATGGGGGAGGAGAAGGGAGAGCATGAGGGGAGGAGAGGGGAGAATGGGGGAGGAGAAGGGAGAGCATGAGGGGAGGGGGGGGGATAGGGGGGAGCAGAGGGAAGCATGGGCACTTCAAACACACACTTGTGCGAGCCTGATAGAGATGGGACGGTGCGTGGGGGATTTTTGAGAATCGCTTTGATTGGAAAAGGCTATGGGGCTTCAAGGCTTCACGTGTCTTTCTTTTTCCTCTAACTTCAGTCTTGGTCAGTTCTTGACAGACATCTGAACACATTTGAAGAAACCCTGTGACTTGTGAGGCCAATGAAAGTCAATTGGGACTTGGTTAACTGCACATTCTAGGAAGAATTGTGTTTATTTGTATTTATTTTATTTAAGCTGGGCAGTGAACCATATAACCATTAAGAAATTGAGAATAAACAAATAAACATGTTTTATTTGTTAACCTACTTTTTACATAATACTCCCAAAATCATATCAAGCTATCTGATATGATTTTGTATATTATACAAAATGGATTACCCAAAGTACACAACACAAATGAATTAGCCTAGATGAGTGTGACAAGTTTACCCAATATTCATGAGTTTCAGCCCATCGGGAGGTAATTATGTGTTCATTAATGGTGTCAATATACAGTCACAAATATTTAAGCTCCTCCTATTTGCTCACTATATTTGTCCCCATTCAGCTCATTCAGGAACTGAGAACACCCGGTGCAGCTGTGCCTTGATGTCATGCTCTAAACATGCAATCTATATTCTTCTTCTTTACATCCCCGTGTCACAGCAGACAAATGTACGCAAACTCCATTTACTGAGTGCATTAAACGTTGCAGATGGCAAACAGCATCTTTTAAATTACCACAGTCATTTTAGTCCAAGTGTACTCCCCCCTCTCTCCAACACCAACAAGGCTCAATGTTTTGAATCATATTCTCAGAATGAATAGCCAATTCCCTGCTCAATTTATTATACCTTTGTTTTGCATTTTCAACTCATGAATTGACGTCGGTGTGTGGTCCGATGCTGTCCAGAGAGCATCTTTCCTTGTGGTCACATTGTCCGCAGTATAATGTAAGTAGGCTACCGGGAATGCACCCAAAACTGTTATGAAAAAAAGAAAAAAAGAAGACAGGAGAAAGCAACGCAATGTATTTGAGATTAATGTGGACCTAAGGGAGGTTTATATATGGAAGTCAAGCGTAAGATTATTCCTTCTCAAAATCAATAAAATGGCATTAACAAATCAGATCAGTGTGCCAAGAAGAAAAATGGCTGAATTTGCAACGCAGCGTGACCCAGTTTGACAGAAAGCAACATATGATGAAGTATGTATGCATATTTGTTACCACTTTAAATTCAATTGTGTCACGTGGGAGATTTATCTACAATGCTTTTTTTATTCTGTTATTATAATTGGATGCATGCGCTGCTGCAGATTGAGTTGTAAAAGTCTTGGTACAGGGAATTGATTGTGCTTTGTATAAGGATAAGTGCCAAAATGTCTTCTATTGTTAACTGTTAGGTAAATATATTTAAGTTACAACATGGGTCTGCTTATTTAGAAAGTGAAAAGTTCTGAAAATTAAGTTCTGAATAACTGTTTTTCAATGTAACACTCAATTTACTCCTTTTGAAAAACAGGGCAATTGTAGTTCTATTTTCTAAAGTTAAAGCTGTACTGTGTATTTTTAGTGGAGGGTCTCCATGGATACCTTATTGCTTAATGACGCTACCAGTCAACTTACAGGTCAGAACCACCAATATATAAATGGACATAGCTAACCCACTAGCCGCCGCGATCCAAATAGCAAGTGAGCATGGGGGAACTTCCGGCTCCATCGACTCTGGCTCCAATTGATTTTAAATTTTAAAAAAGTCACCCTTCTCTTTAACTGCTGCAGTGAGCCTTGTCAATATGGTCTTAAAATGTTTGTATTAACCCACTCTACATCCTGGTGTTTTTATTTTGCCATTTTGTATTTTGGAAATGAATTCCTATTCCTAATATGGACAATATGGCTCCTATAACTGCTAGCATCATGAGCTTCATTTGACTGGAGTTGATCACTATGGGTGACGCTAAACACTCCATTAGTCTACTTCTTTATACAGTCTATGGTCAGAACTGTAATAATGCATGTTTTTGAAATCAGTTTTTGAGCACCTGTAAATTTAAAAAAAAAACAAGGAAGATACATGTTTAATGCCACACTGGTCAAAGTAATAACATCTCCATGGAAACAAGCAGGCCCAAGGGAAAAGTTACATAGTGTACCTATAATTAAATAAAACAGAAGTAATAATAAGTAAACATACCTTTGTCACATTTCATACTGCTGTCAAATTAACACAAAATATACTAGAGAGATGCTAATTAATTACACTGTTTGCTCGGACTGGGATTAAACAAACGCCAGAGATTAGCCTGTACCCGAATGTTACACACTGATTCAGTTTTGTTTGCACATGACTTGTTAAGAGCTGACAGTCAAACGCACACCCCTCTAATCTCTCCACTGTACACTGGGTATTTGAGAGGATCAGTAGTGTGTGACTGCATATTTCTGTAGACAGACATGATTTCTTCCCTCAATTCCTCCTGGCACAGATCTGAGTATTTGACCTTTTTAAAATGCAAAGCGATTCTTCTTACTCCGCGGAGAGTGAACGGTGAGGCTCATGATTGTGCTACTAAATTTGAGGGACTTAATGCAGTAACTCATGAGGAGAGAGTTTTAGTGCACCTGCCCCGGTCTCTGCCAGCTTACGCCAATACAATAACACCTCCAAGGGTTATGTTAATCTTTAAAGGCGGGTTATTCTTATGCTGTTACACTCGTTCGGCTCGTTTCAATGAATATTCCACTGCAACCTTGAATCAGTGCGTTGCTCTTAAATCACCTCATAGCTTAGCATTTTCTCTGTCTCACGCGTCAAAATAAACTACATTGTTCAACCTCCCAGCTTTCCATCCGTCAAACGCATTACCACTACATAAATCACAATTCGCCAGACAGTTATTTGACTAATGACAAAAATGTTGAGCTAATTTGGTATTAACATAGCGCTTGATGATTAGCAGGCGCACAAAAGTGAAGATCGCGTACAAGCCCGGGGAACATAACAGAATGTGACATACATAAGGGATATTGTAATGAGAGGCTTATGGGGGTGTAATTTACATTTTATTATAATGTCAGATTGCTAAAGTATGCCATTGTGCAGCATGCGCCTCCTCCATAAGTGCACACACAGACGAAGAATGTGTTTTAACAGTGGTTTTTGAGATGGTACAATGTGATTCAGATGGCAAACAAAAGCACTCTTGCCTCACTCACATCGCCTGTAATTATACTGGAGCACATTAAGGCCTTTGTCACACCGGGAGCAGCAGCAGCCTGTAGAAGACTCTTGGATACCTAACCCGCCTTGGACTGGAATGTCAATGAAGCACATGTACTCGCCACGTTTATTTGATATGGGTGTGAAATTGCTTAATTAAACTTAATGCTGTAGCCTCTAGATAATTTTAGTTTGCTCCTACATGGATAGATTGGCGTATAATGTTGAGGGATGATAAAGTAAAAGCGTGTAGGTCTGAAGAATGGAAAGAAGCTAGCTGGTTTTGATACGTAAATAACAAATATGAAGTTGATTATGTTAAAAGTCAACACAGGGCACAGAGCATGTATTAGTTGGCGCACTAAGAAGTATTTAAAATCAGGCTACAAGCAATAGCTGCTAATATCAAAGTTGGTTAGCTGCATATTGGTCATCTTATGAGTGGATGACTTTAAAAACATTGAGGAGTTCTCAGTTATGTAACCATCTGTCTACATATGGAAATGTAATTATTTGCAATAAAATGACATATTTACAAATTATCACTGTTCCTCACATAAATAAATACATGTTATACAGCAGATCTACATTTACATTCTTTAAATACCAGATGCTACTTCCTGCTACTTCCTTATCCATATTTTGCTTTGCACAAAATATCATTTCATTGGTTTTTAAAGTAAATCGCAAACACCTCACAATAGGCAATGCAGCCGTTCCGAGAATTCAAGGGTGTCAATGTTTGGATTTAGGGAAATGACAAGTCAATATTTAATAGTCTTACTGTACACTTTGTACTGGACTTGATTGATGTTTGACCGTTTGATTTCCCAGTGTTTTTGTTTTCTTTGTGTTTTGGATGTGGAGAGGGGTGGTGTGTGAAAGAGTTTTGGTTTTTTTTGTCTGTTAAAAAAAAATGTATAGTTTTATGAACAGTACTTGTGTCACTGAATGTTATGGACCAAAACCGTGGTACTGGTCAATCTAACATCAATATATGAAATACTTTCCCTCCATTTACTAGCCTAAGGACATGTTCTGTACTTCCATTAGTCAACTACCACAAGTTCGCAAGGCATTGACAGTACATAGTTGCAACTGATCAATAACCAATCCCAAAACTGTCCACCACAGCTTTGCACACTGCTTCATTTACAGAACCTATTAATCAGCATATTCTTACAAATGGTCTTCTCCAAAAGATTTGACAGTATTAAATTATGGCATCTCCAAAAAGGGCTCCTCCAAACACATTCACACTTGAAAGACGGGTTAAAGGGATGAGAATATAGTGTGCAAGGTGTGTGTTCTCACTTCAAATAACTCTTTTAGTTAATGAGATTAAAGACTGTGATGTTATGAAGGAGCAGTGTATGTGTGAAATGAAGAGGTGGAGCTTCTTAAGTACTGATGAAATACGCCGTAATACCACAGATATGGGGGAAACTCAGTCTTCTTTTGATCCAAAAACTATATTTTGAGGGATAACGCCTCCAACAGAAGCGTTACATTACATAGCACATGGCCAAATAAAAACGTAAAAGATGGAGTGGTTTGAAATCACAATCTATCTCACTCTTTTTGACATTTTCCATATCCAAACGATTTACCATTTCAATATACTGTAATGCAGAAACTAATATCTACTGTGAGCAAGTTCAAATGACTCAGATTAAGAAGAACATTTACCAATGTAATAAGTATTTCTTTCTTGATTCAAACTAAATTAAGTTTCTTATTCTAATTACAAAGAGTTGTTTTTCTTATCTTCAGTGTAACTAGCTGTATTTTCCTATTTCATGTACAAAAAGACTATAACATGTTCTTAATTAGTCATTTAAATGTTGTACTGTGTAACTTTTCTGATGGAGGGTCCATCATCTATTTGTCTCCATGGTGACGTTATTGCTTTGCCTGAGATGTCCCACAGTATGGAATTAAACAAATATATCATGGATTTATTTCTTGTTTTTATTTCTCAAAAAGTATTTTCTGTGTGCTGGCCCACTTCTCCTCTCCACAGATCTGACCTGTAACATGGCCTGGTGATGTGGCCTGCTTGTCTCCATGGAGATAGTTAAATTAAATGCCATACTGTACAACGTTTCAGGAAAAAACAATAACATCTACATGGAGTCAAGCAGAAAAGTTTCAGAGTGCACCTTTAAGCAAGGTTTTCGTTTTTGTAGTGTATACTTTTTGCAAAACGGCGCTCAATTTTCTCCACACAACTATGTATAATAAACCTGTCCATCCTTGTATAAACTATTTTGTTGCCTTCTCTCGGGAGTGATGCTTGCACAGACTGCAGCTTGTAGGTCTTTGTTTACGACAAGCCTAATGTAATTATACTCACCACCTACATACGAATTAGCATGCAAAGCGCGTCAGAGAGGCTGAGAAATACATGAAGTGATGTGACTTGGTGCAAGTGCAGGTTAGCCTTTTATTCTTCACAACGCCTTGATCCGTAGCAAGGCTTTGTTTGAGCTCACACACATAGAGGGCAGACATTAAAGCGGGACAGCAGGAAGAAGTCCAGTGTAGCGTTGGCCGTGCATTTACTCACACAAACACACATACACACACAGGTTTCATAGCTGAGGTTTAACAGGCAGGGCCCTTATCTCGTCTGAACAAACTCCTCGAATGATGGAAATGTTCTCAGGATGTTATCTTGTCCTCTGTGAAAATGAGATAGCCAGCCACCTTTATCACCGCCCTCAGACTCTGGAGGGCTCCGGACTGCCGTTAAAAACACAAGGGCTAGTGGCAGTTAAGGGGAAGTGACCAACTGTCCTGGTAACTAGCAGCACCAAGGGGGCTTAGGAAGTGATCCAACTGCTGACAGTAAAAGGGAAGAGGATTCTGGCATGTACAGTTGGATGCAGGTTCATGTACAAGTCCTCTTCTCTTTTTTAAGTGTTATGAAAGATCCAGCGTTTACTTTCACTTTGAATAAACGGAAGACACTTACTGTTTCATTATATTGCAAGAAAAATGCATTAAAATGTATTTTGTAACAGGTCAGTTAGAGTACTTTATTCTGAAAGAAAAAATAATGAACTGTGAAATTCAAAGCTAAAACTGTAACTGTAAGTAACTATATTCTGAATACCACCAAATGAAAAAGTAACTACTGAAGTACAGTTACTCAGAATTAGTATTGAGAATACATATTTCCGGTCCATGTATTCAGTTACTTCCCAACACTGATAGTAAATACAAATAAATAAATACATTGGCTATAAGATGTTGATGGGTACATGTGAGTGTTTATTCATTTAGTGCCTGAAGAAATATGAATAAATGAATCACTGAAAAATCAAGAAATCAAACCTTTTGTTCCATTTTGAATTTTTATGAAGAAGCGTTGAGCATTCAAAATGGAGTGATATACTGTATGCTCTCTCCATAATCATTTTTATTCAAAACTATGCAACTATTTACCTGGCCAGCCAAATGATATCTCTCTGTATTTGCTATACAGCGAGATACCATTTGGACACCCTCACTCCACTCTCGCTCCCCCGGTTAACAACGGACTCCGCGATTCTGATTCGTTCAAAGATGGTGACGTCAGTGCACCCGCCTTTGCCCGCGACGTCACTCTTAGGCAGCGGAAGTTCCTCCTCAGTTTTGAATCAAGATGGCGCATCGGAGAACTGAACGTCCCTTCCATTCAGCTGTAACATTGGTCTTAAATGACCTAAAACACATCGATTCCTTAAAACCACAGCAGCTGACAGCTCTAGAGGCCTTTCTTTTCTTTCTTTTCTTTTGTTTGATTGGTTCACGTCGCTGTCCGTTAACTGTTCTCTGATTGGTTCACTTAGCTGTCTGTCTACGCGCGACGGCAGCGCATTCTGGACCAAGCATTACCAGACTCGCCACTGGTACAGCGATGAGTCATGGATTCTTCCAGGCAATGCAACTATAAGTACATGTGTAAATGGCTAAAATACACATTTGATTTCACAACCCAGAACCCAGACTCAAGTCACACATGAAGTATTTTGAAAAAAGTCCTTCTGTCAGAACATCAGTGTGTGTGTTTTTTTTTCTACGAACCCACATGTCGTACCATAGCAACACAAATCTTATTCTTGTTGCTCTTATTCTGACTATCTGGCAAATCCACCTCTTGTTTTCAAAGCTTTTTTTTCTTCCTCTCTAACAGGTGCAAAAGCTCTCAACTCCACACATCAAAGCGCTGTGTTGCACCTGCGAATAAATCAAATACTCTGAATCCAGACTGCAGGCCCTCAGTCCCTACACCAAAGACACACAATTCAAAGTGTTTGATTTGATATGCATGAAGGGACGGTCTTTGGTGGTCCAGCGCTTGTTTACTGAGATGTGTCTTTTGTCCTTGGTGGAAGGTCTGATATTCCATCATCAAACTGTATTTACATATATTTGTTACTTTGCGTCAACATGATAAAACGCATGCATGGCTCGCTCTAAAATGTATTCAGTGGACTAATATGTTGAGGTTTTGCATAAGTGGGAGGCTCTCTGGTCAATATAAGTGGGTTTCAAATGGGTGGATTTCTTTATGTTGAGCAACTTTTTGATTAAAATAAGCACACACAATCACGAATAAGTGAAGTAAGTGATTAAATGCTTTCTAAGGGCTGGACAATCAAATAAGTCTAGGCTGTAATTGATGTGAATGAATATGATTTTTAAACTGTATTAAGTGTGGAAATACTTGCATTTTGAACATAGGGTAGTTTTAGTGGCTATATTACTGTGCCTATATGTATGCTATTGTATGAAACAAATACATGTAGACTCTTCCAACTATCTACTGTCTCTTTAAAGATCCCATGACATGGTACTTCTTGATGCTTTTATATGGCTCCTTAATGGTTCCCTAATACTGTAAATGAATCCTTCTTCAAAATCAACACTCAGTGCATGAGAAACAGAGATAAGCTGAGAAAGAGTAATTTTTCTCACTCTGAACACTCTATAATGGGCGTTGTTGCTTGAATGCAAATGAGGAGAAAAGAGCTGGCCAATAGTAGAGGGTGGGGGCGTGGCCAAACGCTCCGCTCTCGCTCTGAGCCATCAGCTGATCCATTTCCTTGTTTTTGCACGGGGGGAGAGATTTGAAGCGTTCCATTGAAAAATAAACACATTTCCACATAAAATAAAATTAAACCACTGCTGTTCAAAGGTCCAGAGGCTCAGATAAAGGACTTCCGAGCCTAGAAACACTCGGACGTGCCTCCAGGCAAATAAAAAAACGCATTTCGCATTGCCTAGCGCATTCGCAGTCCAAACTCTCTGGGCGTGATTTACAGAGATGCTGAGTACAGACAGACGGGGGTGGAACTGCATTTGCATTTCTTTTTTCGATCTGACGTCAATAAGGTGCCTTGTTCAAAATCGCCCGTTTGAGCTCCGATTTTTTGCAACGCAGAAAAGGATCGCAAATGCTCAGTTTAGACATTTCGCAACTTTTAACCATGGGGGGGGGGGGGGCTAAACAGGGTAGGGGAGCTCACATTAATGTTCAAAAACCTCAGAAAGTGAAAATTTCATGCCATGGGACCTTTAAAAGTCCTATATTGCCCACAATTGACTCTTATGAGCTTTAAGCCATGCTAGAATGTTTTTACCGCCACAAAAACATACCTAGAGTTGTGTTTTGTTTCATTCTGTCTACATCTCCAAAACTCAAAATGCTTTGTTCCACCTTGTGATGTCATCAAGTGGTAGTTTTCAACAGCTAATATTTACGTTTTGTTCAGTAAAGATTGGAAATTCTAGAGCTGAAATTATACAAATGATTCTAGTGACAAAACACAGTGGAGCACTTCCTGTATTGCCACATGACGTCACAAGGTGGAACAGAGTGTTTGAATGAAACAAAACACAGGTAAGTTTTTCATGAGTAAACATTATAATATAGATCAGAAAATAGAGTAATATGGGCCCTTTAATCTTACTATACATTTTTTCAATGTTTGCCTTATTAATAAAATACATAAGGATTTCTTTTATGTTGTTATTTCAGATATCTATTTTGTGATTGACCTTTTCTGTCATCTTTACCACATCCTTTGCACCTGTCTCTATAGGCAAAACTCTTTACTTAAAAGGTGTTGGTCGCCTTTATGTGTCATGTTGTGGCAAGTCTTGTAGTTTGCAACCTGACCTACCACTAGGATGGAGGTAGTAGAGAGAGTCAAGACCAGACACATCCAACTGCAAGTCTATTCTCTGTTAACAAACTCTGCCTTATATTCAGAGCAAAAACAACACAAACTAATATGTGTAAAAAAAAAACATTAGAATGTAGTTTCCTCATCACAAACATACCTGGAGTTGTGTTTTATTTCATTCACACATGTAACACACAAATCCTGCATATTTAGGCTTAGAGTTTTGCTCTCATACAGAAAACACTCCACCACCTTGTGATGTCATGTGGTAATACAGGAAATGCTCCACTGTGTTTTTAAACTTCATACGCTAGAATAGTTTGCATGATTTCAGCCATGGAATTGCTCATCTCTACAGAACTAAAGGTAAAAAGTAGCTGTTAACTTAAAAAAAAAAAAAAAAAGGTGGAACAGAGCATTTTGAGGAGCTTTGGAGATGTAATAGTCAATGTGTGAATGAAACTAACACAACTTCATGTGTGATTTCGATGAGGCCTTGGTGGAGAGTAAATTGAACATAAAGTACACCTCCAACCACAAAAAAAGCTGATGGACTAGTTTGTGGCCTTGCAGTGGCAATGGATTTAATAGCAGAAAATCTCATAATGTGAAGCTTAGTTGTGTGACTAGTGTAAGTGTTCAGCCTCCTGCCCACTGGAAGGAGCTACAGGAGCCTTTCTGCACCACCAGACTCACCAACAGCTTCATCCGCCAGGCTGTGAGGATGCTGAACTCTCGCCCCTCTCTACCTACCAGGCTGCCAGGAAGATAGAGATCTGTGCCTCTCCAAGAACAGAACTCTCCAAAGAACACTTGGACTCAGACCCCCCCGACCCCCAAAAAAGACCCCCGTGCACTATACCATCTGCTGCTTTTATTATTGCCGCTAATACTGACTTAACTGCACTGTACTGTACAATAGTGTTTAGCTCAGGGGTCGGCAACCCGCGGCTCCGGAGCCGCATGTGGCTCTTTGATCCCTCTGATTAGGGTGACCATTTGTCCGGATTTCGTCCGGACAGTCCGGTTTTAGATCTGTCTGTCCGGCCGTCTGTCACGTGTCCTCCTTTTTTACATTTTGTCCTCCTTTCGGACCCTCGTCGGCCACCGTTGCATAAATCGTCATAAATCCCCACCCATTATTTACACTTGCTACTCTGCGATGTTCGCCAATTCCCAATTCAGCGAATGCACGGTTCAGAGTGTAGTCTCAGTCTGCAGTCGAGGCGGTGCATACTCGCTGAGCCCTGAGTGCAGTCCGGGGATCACATGGGCGTCTGCGAAATGGAACAGGTCCCGCCTCAGCTCAGTGAGCCGGGTGGTCTGCTCCTTGTTCCCTACAGACAAAAATATTATTCTATTGCGACTAGTAATACTTGGAATTGGGACATGGCCAATGTTCCCCCTAATTTTGAATGTGTCTGAGCAAACACACTAACTCCCTGAGCGCTCCTTGGATCCCTGTGCGCGACATCCGAAATGCAGCGAAACAGCGAGGGACCACTGTATTTAATTAAAATATATTTTATTTTAGTTTGTTCATTTTCAAAGGTACAAAGGTTGGCACAAAGGTTAAAAAAACAAAAAGAAACAAACAAAAAAAAAACGTTTTTTTGTTTTTAATTTCAAAAGGGTTTTGTGACTCCCAGTGTTTTCTTTACTGTGTGAAACGGGTCCAAATGGCTCTTTGAGTGATAAAGGTTGCCGACCCCTGGCTTAATGTATTTATGGTTACTGTAATGGTTAGGTATGATGTTATCTGTTGTATCTGTGCACTTAGGATAGGTTAGAATAATTGTATTTGCTGTGCCTTTGCACATAAATGTTGTCCTCTCTTGCACTTTTAATGTTTGTCCTGTCTATCCATGGGACAATGAGAAATGTAAAATGGACTCCTTTGTATATTTAGATAGAGCATGTGAAGAAACTGACAATAAAGCTGACTTTGACTTTGAAGGGGGTTTATAGTAGTAACAGCTAAAATTATAGGCCTAGTCTGACCTGGGATCCGGAATACACACTTCTTAGTTTACGAAGATGTGAAATCTTCCAGATTTCAGATTTGCGTGATTGACAGGTTGATTCGACAGTCAGGCCGTATCAGACAAAATAAACGAAAAATAATATCACAGGAAATTGAAAACATTGCAGATTTTTGCAGAATCAGAATCAGAATGAGCAAAGCACTAAACTCTGTTAAACTGAGGTGAAATAAAGTTGATTTTATTTGTAAATTATAGGTGACCAATGAGCCCCTTCATTTCACATGCATCACTAAAAAATAAAACAAATCTGTTTGCATGATCACGTTCAACCAGACTTGAGACATGATGGAGAGTGTGGGCACCAGACTGATATCAATTTGTATGTAAAACACAGAGATATCAGTCTGGATTTGCCAGGCAAGGCCTTGTCAAATTTAGACCATAATTGCAGCTAGTTAAAGGTTTGTTGTTTTGCCTCTTATGTTCCACAGTATGGAATTAAATATTATATATCTCCATGGTGGTAAGTAATGTGATGCTCATGAGTAGCTTACTGCTTACCTCTGTCAAATAGTTTCATAATATAGTCATATGCCCAACAGTGCTCTATTATGCTGAATTCCTCTGCCATGTAGCCTATATTAAATCTCCTTCAGGTGTGGTCCTATCAAATTACCCCTGTATCCAGGGACCCAAAAATCTGATATTAGACAAAGCACTAGGTCCAGGTGGGTATAAAAACACCCCTGCAAGATATCGTTCACCTTTTAAAGTAGTCTAAGAAACTCCTCAAACGTCAGTGCTCCAGCTAATTACAGCAGCTAAAAGAGGCTTGTGAGAGAAAAGCCCACGTCTCCCGTGAGTGCTTAAAGAAAGAAGGCAGCTGGTCACAACGTCCTCGGGAGAGATACATCAGATATTGGAGAGAGGAGAGAAGGCGATACACTTCACTTAAGAGCCATTCTGCGCGTCTCTGTCACACGCTCCCACGCTTTTTTCCCTTTCTCGTACACATTCATAGCTTTCATCCCTAAGGGGAAAACAAACCCTACAACACGACCAAATCAAACTTAATTTATTTTATATGCTCTAATGTAATGTATCAATGCTGGTGTATTCTGGACAAAAATAGTCTCTGGTTCTCCTGATTATTTCCCCTGTGGAGATTTCGGTTGTTGCGTTTCTCAAGCTTTGGCCGCGTCACAATCCGCGACTCTGGAGGTAAAAGGAAATCATCTACGAATGGCGCCCTCTGCTGGCGATGCTTTTGTACTACCACAGTAGTACATAAGATCTGCTTTAATGTCTGTCTTTTTCTTGGTCATCACTAGGCTGTTACCTTCTTTTAAATAAAAAAAAAAAGAAAAAAAGAAAGGGGGGAAATTAATTATAGTTCTACATAGATAATAACCACAGCAGAATTCTTAAATAGTGTTGGTGAATGTGTAATCTCTAATCTCTCAAGTTTTATATATTTATAATGCAAAAAAAACAAAAAAAAAAACAATAGTAAGCAAACTTGCAGTATAATCCTTGGATTGGATTGGATCATTTATAGATATTTACATTAGCATTTTAGCACATTGATCACTATACATCAGTATCTATTAAAATGTCAAGATAATATTTTTTGTTAATATCTCCAACCCCATCTATAGTGTTGTGTAGTGAGTAAATAATTAATACATTTAGATGATTATTTTCAAGATTTTAAACAATCAATGCACAAATATTAGACGGGCCTATTACACTAGGCCCGTCTAATATTTGTGCATTGGTTGTTTAAAATCTTGGTCTATTTTTTCTATTAAACTGAAATCAGTGGGTAGTAGGAGTAAAAATAAAATACTTTTTATGATCTAGTTGCATGGTACATTTTTAAACAAATATACAACAATAAAGATGCATATGGAACAAAGTTTATTACTGATGATATTACGATATTTGATGTTATCTACCCATTTTTCTATTTGATGCATAAATTAATCAGACTCCCTTGTTATGAGTACACGTAAATACTGCACTCACTACTACTCACATCATTAGCTACCAAAATAGACTTTGAAATATATTTTAAAAGTACACTGGATACATTTTATAGCCAAGTCTGTTTGCCGTTTCTCTATTTTTATTGTTTAGTATTTACACATGTTTACAAAGTTTAGAGAGATCATACTCTTCCAAACCACATGAAATAATCCTGTCCTTGAGCCTGGGCAGCCAGTCCTGACTTGTGCCGGTGGTTGTGGGGAAACCTCCTGTTGCCTGTGGGCTCACTGAGGTTCTTCACCGTGTAATCACCCTTATAGATGCTCATGTCCTCTGCAGGTTTGGTCTCTGCGCTCTCGTGGCACAGGCAAAAATGGGACTCGTGCTGGTTCTCCTGACAGTGCTTCCGACGGAGGCCAACCTAAAGACAAGTTCAAGTCTTTTCAAACTAAATCCAGAGAGAAGAGATGAATAATTGGATGTTATTTCTTACTTTATTATAGACAAGGATGCAGTCTTTCAAGGCATATTTGTTGTCATGATCAGAGTACGGATATTCTCTGGATTTCTGTGGAGAAATAAAGAAATGTATACAATCAGTAATATTTAACATGATCCTTATTAAAAAAAAAATCTCTGACAGCATTCATTCATTCATTCATTTTCTTCCACTTTTTCCATTTTCTGGGTCGTGGGGGCAGCAGTCCAAGCAGTGTTCTGCTGCCCAGAACACAATGCACCAGCCCCCATGAATCCTTCCGCAGGTGGTGGGTCCACAGGAGGACGGCCTTTCTCTCTGACAGCAATGACATTTTAATGGAGGCATATTTTATAAACCTGGATCTGTTAATGTTTGTAGTCTGTAATACACAGTCTGTAATACACATTTGTTGGAATATAGTCATTGTTGACATTTGGTATGCTGTTTTTTAATTAATTTACAAATATATTTTTAAATGTAAACAAACAGTGATGTAATCATTAATTCTGACAGGGTTACCGTAGAAATGGATATGAAGTTCTGGAGTGCAGTGAGCGGCTGCTCAGGTCTTCATTTGAACAAGACTATTGAAGACTATTCAGATATGAGCTCAAATTCAGATATATCTCAAATACCTACTAAATCTACTCCTAAATCAAAATAAATATAAAATGTATATAAAAAATATTTTTTGGGAAATTGGGACTACTGTGTACAGTACTTTAATATGTTTGTCATTTTTTAAATTTTTGTTATAATATATCTTGAAACAAATATTCCTTTCTTATATTTCGAGGCGGCAGTATGTCAATAAACTAAGTGTAGAGAAGCTCTTGGTAGGATGCATTTGACACTGATAGGAAAGAAAACCAAGTAGTGTAACAGTTTTACGTGTGCCATTTTTCAACGGAACAACATGGTCCTTACAGGCTTTAAGTGTTTTATGTGACGGCTCAGAGAAGCCATGTAATACAAAGCACAATAGCATAGCCTACATTACCTACACACACCTGCTGAGATTTCCATTTAGGATAGCGCTCGATCTGCAAAGCCTGTGGAAATGTTGATTTCACTTGAGTCAGCATGATGCCAGTGCTGGTACAAGTGTCTCGGCTTCCCACCTCGCTCCCTGCTGAGGCTGGATGAGCGAACTGTATGAAAAAAAGACAAAGTACGTATAACTTTCTTTCAAGTGACTACAACTATACCAATTTAATCATTTTGATTACCCATTTTCCACCACGGTTGTTTGGAATAAACTGCCTGCCACCTTTTACCATTTTGACAGATTGGAGCAAGAGAGACACACAATCTAAGTCACCAAGTAATGCCAACACTGGTGACCATGGTAACTGACTGTAAACAACCTGAAATTTGACCTTAGTTTGTCATGGAGATGTACAAGGACACTTGAATACTTGCATTTAATATATTATCTTTCATCTCTTTTATCTCTATTATCTCTATTATCTCTTTTATCGCTTTTATCTTTTATCTCGAGGCAGCAGTAGCTCAGTTAACGGGTTGACCGCGTGTGATCCCAGCTCCCACAGATGAGTGCTGCTGTTGTGTCCTTGAGCAAGACACTTAACCCCACCTCGGACACGGGTAGGCCCCATGACAGAAGTACATCAAGGCCACTTGTGACATGGGCCATCCTCCTGTGGACTCACCACCTGCGGGAGGATCCATGGGGGCTGGTGCATTGTGTTCTGGGCAGCAGATCTGCTTGGACTGCTGCCCCCATGACCCAGAAATGGAAAAAGTGGAAGATGGATGGATTTAATAAACATTTCATGAGAAAGAAAATGCACAATTTAATTAGTACATATAAATTTAATTAAAGCAAAAATGTAGATTTAAATATTTTCTTACAGTAGGGTAGTAACACAATTTAAAAGAGAAGATCATTTAAAACACTGAATAAAAAATACATCTTTTTAATCATCAGGTTCCAAAATTAAGCTATGAACAAATTGTAAAAATGAACCAGCTGAATAAGAAAAACAGGTGTCAGTCAGAAATTAGATTTTTGTTATAGCTGAAGCCTAGCTAAGATAATTTAAATTTAAACATGACATTTCTTGTGTGAAAGAAAATTAAAATTCAGTCAGAACATTAACAGCTTTCAGACAGTATTAAAGTATGTTTTTGGCTTACATAATTTAATTACAGTCTAATACTAACAAGAGTTTGCATATAAATTGAAAAATGTTAAATTTTGAGTCTTATGCACACGGATGATGATTTGCAGATGAAGACTTTTGTGTAGTGCCAGTCAAACAAGGCATCACCTCAGGAACAGCCGCCTTGTCCATTTCCTTGTGTTTCTTGATGTATCTGAGCAACCGGTGCCACCTGAGAACAACAAGAAACAAAAACTGTAGGCTATGGATGATTATCTGCAAGTTAAAGAACTGTAACACAACAAATATTAATTAATATTATGTTAATTTGACTTTTGACCTTTAAACCATTTTGTATAGGAACTTGTTTCGGCGGTATGGTGCATTATAAAACAATATCAAGCTTAATCATAGTAATTGTTAAATCTATGATAAAAATAAGGGCATTAAAATAAGAAATAAAAATAGAAAATAGATTCACAAATACAAAATATACAGAATGGGCAAACAATACTGCAAAAGTATCAGTACAAGTAAAGGTCCCATGGCATGAAATTTTTACTTTCTGAGGTTTTTGAATGTTAATGTGACCCCCCCCCCCCATGGCTAAAAGTTGCGAAATGTGTAAACTAAGCATTTGCGATCCTTTTCCGAGCTTGAAAAAAAGATAGCCCAAACGGACGATTCTGAACAAGGGAACTTTCTGACGTCACACTCGCGAAAAGGTTTCCACCCCCCGTCTGGATGTCTACTCACTGTTTCTGGAAATCACGCCCAGGGAATTTGGACCACAAAGGAGCTACGAAATGTGATATGCGTTTTTTTTATTTGCCTGGAGACACGTGAGAGTGTTTCCAGGCTCGGATGTCCTTTATCCAAGCCTCCGAACCTCTGAAACAGAAGTGGTTTAATTTTATTTTCTGTGGAAATGTGTTTTTTAAATGGAAAGCGTCTCATATCTTCCTCCGCGCTTAAACGCGGAAGTGGAGCCAGTGCACCGCTAATCCAGGAAACAGCGGCGTATTTGGCCACAACGCCCAGAATAAAGCATTTCAGAGACATATTTATGACTCCGACTGTGTTCATGAGGCTATCTCATGCACTGAGTCTTGATTTTGAAGAAGGATTCATTTACAGTATTAGGGAACCATTAAGGCGCCATATAAAAGCATCAAGAAGTACCATGTCATGGAATCTTTAAAGTGACAGTGACAGGAGTTATAAAGTGTTCATGAGTCCAACAGCAGAGGAGAAGAAACTGTAGGAATAGGTATTTATTTACAGAAAAATACCAAAATAAAAACAGCAGGATCATGTAGAGCGGTGAGCGGGTTAATACAAATATTTTAAGATCAAAATGATGAGGCTCACTCCAGCAGTTACAGAGAGAGGGTTGACAGTTTTTCAGTGTAAGTCAATTGGAGACCAAGTCGATGGAAGTGCTCCCATGAACACTTCTTATTTGGAACATGGTGGCTAGTCGGTTAGCTATGTCCATACATGTATGAACGCTGTTCATATGTGTGCTTGTACCTCTCTTGCGTGTTGTTGTATTCATTGACCCTGTAGGCCTCTTCTCTCTTCCTGTCCATCCAGCGTTGCAGTAATTGGTCATTATCTCTCTGGGCTTGGTCCAGTGCTTCCTTCAGTCTCTCCTGCTCCTTCTTCAGTGACTCCAGCTCCTTAGACTGACACTCCACAGTGAACTCATACTCCGACAGAGTGGACTTAAGGCTCTTACTGCCCTTTGCCAAACGGAGAGCCTCTTTGTGGTAGTGGGATACTCTGGAATGGATAGTGAGATATTGGCAGCAGCATTGTGATAAATACGTATCCAAAATTGTGATCAGTTAAATTACCGTGATTGCCAGTATTGTATTTCAGCTTCTTTTAAATACAGGACAGAAGTAAGGTCTGAGACTGTCTGAGAGAGCTACAAAGAAATCAATAATTAATGATCAAATAGCTTTGGGCATGTCATTGGTGGAAAGTAATGGAAAAAGCAGCAGCCACCAGTGAGCAGGTTGTTGTGATCTGTAGCAATAAATGTTTATTTGACAAGTGGTAACTGGTGGATGGAGGTTGACAAAAACAAGGGTTATCATTAGAAGTGTCAGTGTGTTGTTGTGAACTGCATCAAATTATGAGAGTCCCTATGATTTCCAGACATAATTCACATGATTAATTACGTGTGCGAATAGTTTTTAAGGGTTATTTTGAAAGCATAAAACCAACGGCTTTGCAGTATGGCACATTCCTCCAAAATGGGAGAATATTTACTATGTGTGAAATCATGTGAGGCAGTAAATTGCTGTTATTGTCACAAGACAAGTTGATATTTTTACCACACATGGGCCACTGCATAGATTATTTTATAATGAAACACATTCCATGGGATTATCATTATGGGATGGGAGATTATCAGTTGCTAAGATCATGGTATTCAGAAACACATTTTCTGTAAATGTTCATGAACCATTAATGTTTCATAAAATTCATCCAACCTTTTCTGACAGTTGTTCACTCTCTTTCAGATGCAGGTAAAGGAGTCTTGTTTGTCTCCCATCTTCAACTCCAACTTTCTCTAGGCTTTGAAATACAGGGCAATAATCAATGAAAATGCAATTAAAAAGTATAAAAAAATAAATAAATGTATTAATAATAATAAATAAAAAAATATGACCTTTTGGGGTAAATCTCCAAAACTTGATTGCGAAATTCAGAACGCTCCTGTGTCTCAGATACTAAACACACAACAACACTTACATTTGAATTCTCATCTCTTACTAAACTCTCAGCAGAAAAACTAACATAACATGTCTCTTACAGCATGTGAAGACTCCAGTAAAGGGGACTTTCTGAGTTTGGTCCCTCTGTAGGAGTTGTAAGCGCACGTGACTTTTCCAACCCAACATGGTAGAAAACCACTTCACAGGTACAATCTTCACAACCAAAACTGCGTCTTACTCGATCAGTCCGGCTAAATGTGGCGTGTTTCTAGCATCTCTTTGCGAAGTTTCACAGCTCCGCCTCGCTCAGATCAGCTGCTTCATTCTCCTGCAGGACAACACGACAGAGGCCATCGATACCCTGGACACTATTGCTGCCCCCTACTGATGGGGATGGCCGTCCTGAACCAGACGATTCGGCGCTGCGTCGAAGTCCCAAAGCGCATGCGCTTCAAAACATTAACACGAGTCGAAACCCCTATGTCACGTGACTAGTGTTTCATGAACCCTTGTTGTTTCGCACGTGCTTCACCAGGGAGCGACGTGTCGAAGCTGGGTTTGATTGACAGAGGTTTGATTGACAGAGGTTTGATTGACAGAGGTTTGATTGACAGAAGTTTGATTGACAGAGGTTTGATTGACAGAGGTTTGATTGACAGAGGTTTCAACGAACCACTGAACTGAAGTTTAAAAGAGGTGCTCGTGCTTCTGTCCTTTGTGGGTTTTGTGAGAGGAGAGACACATGTAACCCAGGTCTATATTTTAAATTACAAAATATTTGTGCATTAATATATATAATAAATTAATAAATAAGTAAGCTATGGGTTCTCCCTCTCTACCTTTGAGCTGCCGCTGTCATTTCAATGTCCTTCGAAGTCTCGCGGGATTTGAGTTAGGTCCCGAGATTTTCTGCCTCCCCCATTCACAATATACAGACCAGACACACTCGGCTGTTAGGTGTGTGGCTAGTGGGACGGCGAGCAAGCTGCAGATGCCTCCGCTGCAAGCGAGACACTGACTTATCCATGTATGAAAGTAACTTAGGAATCGGCCAGGTTTTTGGACTGCTGTTGGGTTGTCCTGCTGCTACTCATCAAAGGGCCAGCAGCCCAACTTAAGACCTGTTGACCTGGATCAGCCTACACTTCAGTGTGCGGTATAGGGTGACCACTAGCATGAAACAGGAAAGGAGGACACTTGTGTCCAAAAAGGAGGACAAAGGCCCTAAAGTGAGGACACCTTGTTTTTTTTTTTTTCCCTGGGGGGGGTATATGGATATTACAACATGGATATAGCCATGTCCAACGTTTACTGTAAATCAGGGATGAAAGAGCTTTTAGCAGATCTCCGCTTTTTATTCAGCCGCGGGGTCTTTTTTTTTTTTATATCTGCAAAGTGCGAGCCGCGCGCGGTGGGGGCATTTCGGATGTCACGCATAGGCGAGTTAGTGTGTTTGCTCAGACACATTAAAAATTAGGGGAAACATTGGCCATGTCCCAATTCCAAGTATTACTAGTCGCAATAGAATAATATTTTTGTCTGTAGGGAACAAGGAGCAGACCGCCCGGCTCATTGAGCTGAGGCGGGATCTGTTCCATTTCGCAGACGCCCATGTGATCCCCGGACTGCACTCAGGGCTGAGCGAGTATGCACCGCCTCGACTGCAGACTGAAACCACACTCTGAACCGTGCACTCTCTGAATTTGGAAACGGCGAACATCGCAGAGTAGCAAGTGTAAATAATGGGTGGGGATTTATGACGATTTATGCAACGGCGGCCGACGAGGGTCCGAAAGGAGGACAAAATGTAAAAAAGGAGGACACGTGACAGACGCCCGGACGGACAGCTCTAAAACCGGACGAAATCCGGACGAATGGTCACCCTAGTGCGGTAGGAGGCTCCGTAGCCTTTTTGTAACTCGTTTCACTCGCTCCACCACCCCCAACGCGCTCTGGCTCGGTCTCTTTATGAGACAATGGACAATGGACACTTAGCGTTTCCGGATATCGCTTATACGGATTAACAAAATGGACATATAAACCTCAACTATCTACAAACCAAACTCAACTCTAGCGCTCAGTGGAAACAAGCTTTAAGAACTCTCACTGTGTCTGGGATTTATCGAACTTGATTAAGCTAATGAACTTCTACTGTGGTTTCATCAAAAATTGCAATTACTTACAAGTGCACTTGTCTCTGTAAATATTGTACATATTCATTCAATAACACTTGGTACATGGGTAGCACCACACATCCTCGTTTTGGGTTTCATTTAACATGCATTCACCTTCCTCCTAGAGTCTGAACCATTCTTTTGATTTTTCCTCCATTCCTTATAAATTCCTTAAAAGTAACCAATTGCGATTCTCATACAGTATCCAAGCAGGTGTTACACACAACTGCGATTATGTGACATTTTGACGTATTTTGAGACAGGCAAGTTATTTAGGTGACAGACAGAATCCTTAACTTAGTTAGGATATAGACATTACATTGACACATAGTTAGCGTAGTGACACATTCAAAAATACACACACACATAGGCTACTACACATTTAGGTAAGTAACATGTGAAAGACATTTTTTTTTTTTTCAAAAGCAGTAGAAGTGATAAGTAAGAAATAGGCTAAATCCATCCACAGCTGAGAAAATAATATTTTTGAATAAAAATCTTGAATACAAAAAGGAGTCTTTATTGTTTTATTTAATTAAAAACTAATTACAACAATAACACACATACACATTTTTATTTAACCTTTATTTAACCAGGAAAGTCTAATGAGATTAAAAACTTCTTTGTCCAAGGGAGTCCGAAAAGTTTTTTTTTTTTATTTACAAAAAGATTGCAATACAATTCATGGCTGTTGTTTACAGACACATAAATACAAAAAGTTACATTTACACATACAATCAGCCTTTAAAATTATGTACAAATCATGTAAAACAGTTACAAGTTAAGGAGGCTGTCTCAAATATTCTCCAGTATGGATTTAATGTCATTCAGTGATGTAAATGATGGTCCCCAGGTCAAAGTCTCCAAACCGGTTCTGAAGATATTCCAGGTGTGGCCAGAGGGGGCCTCATCTGCATTACAGCACTGCTTTGGCATAACAGACTAGGCAGTGTTCAAACATGCCGCCACACACAACAACCACACGGACATTGAGGAGTACGCAGACACTGTGACTTCCTACATCACCAGATGCATTGAGGATGTTACACACACCAGGACCATCATCACCAGGGCTAACCAGAAGCCACGGCTGACAGGGGAGGTTCACAGACTATTGAGAGCCAGGAACGCTGCCTTCAGAGCCAAGGATGTCACACATCTGAAGGCAGCAAGAACCAACCTGTCCCGTGGCATCAGGGAGGCAAAAATAAATGGACATTTTAAAGACAGCAGGGACACATGGGGTCTGAGGCAGGGCATCCAGAACATCACGGACTACAAACCCTCGCCACAGACCTGTGACAACAACATCACACAACAACATCACCCTGCTCAACGACCTCAACAGCTTCTTTGCACAGTTTGAGGCACAAAACGACAAACGGTGACTGAAAACTCCACCACCTCCCCACGACCAGCCCCTGTGTGTGTCTGCAGCCAGCGTGAAGAGAACACTCTCCAGGATCAACCGACATCTTTAATGCTTCTCTGAGCCAGGCTGTCGTTCCCTCCTGCTTCAAAACCACTGCCATCGTTCCTGTGCCAAAGAAGTCCACTCCAGCCACTTTTAATGACTATCAACCTGTGGCACTGACCCCCATCATAATGAAGTGCTTTGAACGGCTAGTCATGGCACACATTAACCCCCCCCCCCCCACGCTGGACCCATTCCAGTTTGCATACTGGGCCAACCGCTCCACCGAGGATGCAATCTGCTCTGCTCTTCACCCAGCCCTCACCCACCTGGACAATAAGGACTCATATGTGAGAATGCTGTTCATAGATTTCAGTTCAGCATTCAAGGCCACAGGCAGAAACACCTCAAGCTGCATTAGACTGAGCACAGGAACCCCCCAGGGCTGTGTGCTCAGTCCGATGCTCTTCACTCTGCTGACCCACGACTGTGCACCAACCTTCAGCACCAATGACATTGTGAAGTTGTGGGTCTCATCTCTAATAACGATGAGTCAAACTACAGGAGTGAGGTGAGCCTTCTGACCAAGTGGTGCAGCGATAACAATCTCCTTCTTAATGTTGAAAAGACCAAGGAGATTGTTATTGGCTTCCGGAGAGGCCCCACCTGGCACTCCCCACTGTCCATCAACGGTGCTGCTGTAGAGAGGGTGAGCAGCACCACATTCCTGGGGGTGCACATCAGTGAGGACCTCTCCTGGACAGGGCCCTGGGTCCGAATGATGTGCAATTTCCAACTTAGACTTAGACGAATACCCCACGTGATAGGTGGGGTGTGCAGTCAATCTGTGGCGGGACGTAAAACGTAAAACTTTCTTGTGCTCTCATAGGTCTGTGAGCTGTCAACAAGGCGGGACCAGGTGCTGGGACTGGGAGTGCTTTGTGACATAATACTGGGACTGGGAGTGCTGAATCTAGACACTTTGTGATATTTCATCTTTTTAAATATAAGTATATTGCATAAGTGTTGGTGCTGAACATCAAATGTTTGTTTTATTTTATTTATTATTTTATTATATGCTCTACTACAATGCATGATTGAGGGAAAATGACATGTCACCCACGAAACATCTTGGAATAAAAAACAACAACAACAACAAAAAAACTTAATACACCGTTGTTGTGGTGGTGGCTATTTTTAGAAAGGATGTGCTTCTGATGTCTGCTGAGGGCTGTATGATTATTTGTGTATGAACAAAATGACACTTTGTGACAACCCCTGTAACATTATCTGTCTTGGTCCTGCTTGGAATCAATAAAAAGTTTTATTAAACTATTGTTGTTGTTTTAGTTACTTTTAGAAATGGCATGTTTGACACCAGGTGAGGTCCCTATGACGGGAGATTGATTTATGGTAGTCTAAAATGTTTTAAGACATTAATGAATGTGCCACACAACCACTAAACACTAGGCTACAAAGCTGTGCAAAGAACATTACATATCTCATAATTACTGAAATCACACTTGTTCACACATCTGTATAAAAAATATAAGATTACTAAATGACACAACATGCTGTTATAGTAATTCAAGACACTTTAATGATTAAAGTGCATGATGTAAAGAAAACTAAACAGTATAAGGCATATTTAAGTCATTAAAAGACATCAGTACAAAATGATGTCAGTGCACATGTTGCATTATTGGTCAAACAGGAAGGGAGTAGAAAGGAAACATCTATGGAGCAGGGCATTTAAGTGTAAGAAGACTGAATATTATTTACAATAAATACAATAAAATAAATAGACAGAGAGACAACAGACAAAGCAGGTAGTGCAAATAAAAAGTGTAACAGTGCAGTTGCAGGCAATAAATCAAATAAAAAAATAAGTAGGCCTAATACAATAAATAAAGACAATGAATAGACAAGTGAGACAACAGACAATAAACTTGCAGTTACACAGTAACAGTAACAATGTAATAGTAATAACAATGGGAAGAATCAATATGATGGAAGTATAAATAGTATAAAACGGTAAAACACTTAAGAATAAAAAGTATATAAATACTTATAATAAAATACTTAATAACAAATAACAACATGGTGGTAACAGACAGAGTAGAAAATGTTACAAAAAATAACAATAAATATACAATATGTACATAGTCTGCTCAGAGGCCTGTTCTTGGAGTTCGTCCACTGCCTTTGGCCTCCTTGCTTGTCTTCAGGATGCACTGTTGCCTGTCTTTGGGCACACTTGGGTCCAGAATGCACAGAACAGATCCATTCTCTTCTGGGAAGACAAAGACTGTAAGCTCACTTCAATGTTTGGATAGAAATCCCTCCATGCCCCAGGATTATATTATAACTATACTGCTATATCATAATAACTTATGATAAACACGTGTATTATATATTATTATATACACACTGCTCAAAAAAATAAAGGTAACACTTCTACAACACAATGTAACTCCAAGTCAACCACACTTCTTTGAAATCGAACTGTCCACTTAGGAAGCAACACTGATTGACAATCAATTTCACATGCTGTTGTGCAAATGGAATAGACAACAGGTGGAAATCATAAGCAATTGCCAAGACACACCCAATAAAAAAGTGGTTCTGTCGGTGGTGACTACAGACCACTTCTCAGTTCTGATGCTTTCTGGCTGATGTTTTGGTCACTTTTGATTGCTGGTGGTGCTTTCACTCTACTGGTAGCATGAGACGGAGTCTACAGCCCACACAAGTGGCTCAGGTAGTGCAGCTCATCCAGGATGGATGAGCTGTGGCAAGAAGGTTTGCTGTGTCTGTCAGCGTAGTGTCCAGAGCATGGAGCCGCTACCAGGAGACAGGCCAGTACGTCAGGAGACGTGGAGGAGGCCGTAGGAGGGCAACAACCCAGCAGCAGGACCGCTACCTCCGTCTTTGTGCAAGGAGGAACAGGAACAGGAGGAACACTGCCAGAGCCCTGCAAAATGAGCTCCAGCAGGCCACAAATGTGCATGTGTCTGTTCAAACAGTCAGAAACAGACTTCATGAGGATGGTATGAGGGCCCGACGTCCACAGGTGGAGGTTGTGCTTACAGCCCAACACCGTGCAGGACGTTTGGCATTTGCCAGAGAACACCAAGATTGGCAAATTCGCCACTGGCGCCCTGTGCTCTTCACAGATGAAAGCAGGTTCACACTGAGCACATGTGACAGACGTGACAGAGTCTGGAGACGCCGTGGAGAACGTTCTGCTGCCTGCAACATCCTTCAGCATGACCGGTTTGGTGGTGGGTCAGTAATGGTGTGGGGTGGCATTTCTTTGGAGGGCAGGACAGCCCTCCATGTGCTCGCCAGAGGTAGCCTGACTGCCATTAGGTACCGAGATGAGATCCTCAGACCCCTTGTGAGACCATATGCTGGTGCAGTTGGCCCTGGGTTCCTCCTAATGCAAGACAATGCTAGACCTCATGTGGCTGGCGTGTGTCAGCAGTTCCTGCAACACGAAGGCATTGATGTTATGGACTGGCCCGCCCGTTCCCCAGACCTGAATCCAATTGAGCACATCTGGGACATCATGTCTCGCTCCATCCACCAACGCCAAGTTGCACCACAGACTGTCCAGGAGTTGGCAGATGCTTTAGTCCAGGTCTGGGAGGAGATCCCTCAGGAGAACATCCGCCGCCACATCAGGAGCATGCCCAGGCGTTGTAGGGAGGTCATACAGCCTCATTTGGACTTGTTTAAAGGACATTACATCAAAGTTGGATCAGCCTGTAGTGTTTTTTTCCACTTTAATTTTGAGTATAACTCCAAATCCAGACCTCCATGGGTTGATATATTTGATTTTTATTGATAATTTTTGTGTGATTTTGTTGTCAGCACGTTCAACTATGGAAAGAACAAAGTATTTAATAAAAAATATTTCATTCAGTCAGATCTACAATGTGTTACTTTAGTGTACCCTTATTTTTTTGAGCAGTGTATATTACATATTATGACTATTAGAACTATAATACTATATCATAAGCTGTATTATTACTCCCAGACCAATCCACAGGTCTCCAGTACATAACCTTAGACTCCAGTAGGCCAATGACAGCGACAACTGTCTATCGTATTTACGTCTGTGAGCTCTCCTATCCCTCTACGTAAAAAAACAAAGGAGCTTTTGTGTCGCAAAGCGGTCCGTTTTAAATTATCACGCTATCCAAAAATACGCTTCTTACCTTAAACAGTGGAATCAACCGCTCCTCTTGTCATCTCCTCTCCGTGGTAAACGCTCTGAGAGGTTTATCATTTCGCAGGTCCCGGCACGGGGGGCCCCGCCCAGCTCAGAACGCTAGACGGTCCCGAGCCGCGATTGGCCGGAGGCGCAAGAAGCCGGGGAGAAAGCTAGACGATCCCGAGCCGCGATTGGCCGGGAAGGATAGACGGGATAGACGAAGGGATGCTCCCATTGGACGTCTACGTTGCGCGATTGCACTTCCTAGTGTCCGGGCGCGAGCGCGAACACTGCATCACTGTCAAAGAGGGCTCAGAAGCGCCATGACCACCTTCTACCGAGGTGCCATTGAGAGCGTTCTGAGCAGCTGCATCACAGTGTGGTAAGGGAGCTGTACTGAACAGAACAGGAAAGCCCTGCAGCGCATAGTGAATGCAGCTGGGAGGATCGCTGGTGTCTCTCTCCCCTCCCTTCTGGACATAACACCTGCCTCACTCGCAGAGCATCCAGCATTGTGGGTGACCCGAGCCACCCCTTACACAGGCTCTTCAGCCTCCTGCCCTCGGGGAGAAGGTACCGGATTCTCCACTTCACCAGACTGTCAAACAGCCCCCCTACTGTTACTACTGTTTACTGTTCTTTCAATGCACATTCTATTGCACATTACCATTTCACTGCTCTATATTCCATTGCACATTTTTGATGCACACTGCACATTTTGGACATCTGTAAATAGGTATTTATTTATTCTGTTGCACTGCTTTCAGATTTTAGATTTTAGATTTTGATTTTTGTCTTAGATAGTTTTTGTTTTGTTTTATCTTTATATTGTATTTTGTACACTGTCTTTTTTGCACTACCTGGCCAGAGAGAAACAAAATTGCGATTGTGCCAGAATTGACAATAAAGCTGACTTGGATCTTTGAAACAGGTTAACCTGGGATGGGCATTGAAACATTCTGGATGTTGTAGTTCTAACATATGGCCACTACACGTCACTGTGGAGAAAGTTTCGAACTGTGGTTCAACGCTCTGGCACAATCGCTTCAACTGCTTCAGTGTATCATGAAGCCTCACTTTGCCCATCCCTACCAACAGAGTGTTTTCACGAACCCGGAAAAACAGGACGATTACCCGTATGTGCGGCCATCTTGGATGCATTACATGCTCAAAATTACATGTGTTTAGATAGCAACCATGCAGAAAAAAGTCAAAATTTCACGAGAAACCTTCCACATCGGAATCCAAATGTTCTGACACAGTTGACCTGCTGTATAGGGATAAGTTGGATGCCAAAGAAAAGAAACGTTATATGAAAAAACTCGAATTAATTGGGCAAGAATATCCGTATGAGATGGATTCAAATATGTTCAATGACAATGGTGATTTATCGATTCTGCTGCAGTAAGCTCTCCCGACATTGTGAACTACCCGGTCTTCTCCCCAAGCCCTTGTACAGCACAAGACCTTAAGAGTTCTAATGGTCTGGAGGCAACAACCAGTTTGTTTGTGCTTGGTACGAGAGGCAAAGTGCGGAAAACTGGAGACAAGCATATTGTGATGGCAAAGGTAGGCATACTTATATCTAGTAGACCCACATGTGTAACGTGTTTAAGTACTAGTATATTGCTTTTTATTATTCACATTTTGCAAAGATACGGCTACCGGCTAAGATAGGGCTAAGATACGGCTACCGGCTGCGAAATGAGCTGAGCATATACAAATGTTGTCGTGATTTCTCCCATCCAAGTTCTGTGTGAGACTGGCGATCCACAATCTCCTTTCCTTTGATAACTGCTGTCTATTCACCCTGGTTTAGTCCTGGTTTAGTCCTGGTTTAGTCCTGGCTGGTCACTACTTTAGGTAAACAATAGAACTGCAGGTGTTTCTCTCTGTCCAGTCTATTGTGACAGCCTAGGACCCGACAATAGTTGACCATTTTGCCTTTTTTCTTAACTTTGCGACATAAGTGCACTGTTCGCGGTGTTTCAAATGTCTCCAAGATGGCGGGCTTCCAGATTATGACGTCACGTGAAAACACTCTTTTGACATCTAGTATAATTGGTAAAAAAAAAAGGTAAAAAAAAAAAAAAGGTAAAAAAAAAAACTAAAAAACATTAATAATAATAATAATAATATAATTGTAATTTATCATAGAAGCCTAATTCTCTTGTACTGGTTTGATCGTTATTAATAGGCAGAATTATTTATCCATAAAAAATACAAAATAAGTGTATTTTTAAAAAATGTAATTATAATTTGTTAGAATAATTTGTTAGAATAAGATTGTTCAAATGTGTTCTTTATTTGAATACATTTATTGAAAAATGAAACACCAACATAATTACATAGTGAATTAAATATGAAAATTAACTGAAGTCTGCTGGTATAATAAAAAAAAATACTCGTATTTTCAAGAACGTGCATAGAAAAGTACTTCCGGGTCATATTAAGGTCCCCTTAAATTTTCCAAATGACATGGGTTCTTTCTTTTGGTTAAATGTTAGTTATTAACATGCTGATATCTTGCACTCGTAAGCAGGGATTTAATTTTTTTTCTGTAAATACGAATTACTTTTTTATGTATTTATTTTAAGAAGACCCGGAAGTTGTCGCTAGCCGATCGCGCGAGCTTGCGCTTGTATAACAACAAACAGTTGTCTGAAGTGGAACAGCTGAAACATCTGAATTGAATAATTTTACTGATTGTCAGCCGATCTTTTGGACAGATTCTGTAGAATCTGTGTAGCATAGCAGAATTTTATACGCAACTTTATTTTTACCGTTGCTTGATTGGCTAGCTAAGGAAGCAACAGGAATACAAGGAAAATCTAACATGCCAGCCGTGACACCTGTAAAATGCTCATTAGATAGTTGATGAAAAAACTCGACCGCGGTTTCGCATGTCCAGAATGAGCTCCTCATCAGCGGGGGAGAGGGAGGCTGACATCCCCTTTGACAGCTCCATGGAGGACAGCGGACACACATGTGCAGGGGAGACCAGTAAACAGGTGAGCCCACAGAAGCTAACTTTTATCTGTGCTCTTGTCTGGTGGTGTTATGTGGGATACAGCTAGAGAACCCTTCACACAATGGTGTGCAGGGAGCCTGACACTCAGTGATAAAACAGAATAAACAATCAGGCCTAAGCATGTGGGCATAACATTTGCTACCAAGAATTAACTATATACCAATGGTTCTTAATTGTATCTGGGACCTTAGTGCTTACTAAGTTTGAAAGATCATAATGTAAATGGGCTGCGGCTGTAAATATTTTGGACGCAAAATGCAATTTTGTTAAGTCAGCTTCTAATCAAAATATTGTAATACAAGGCTGTTCAGAATTCAGATTGGAAGTAGAACATCTCTTTCTCTAAAGGGATCAAAGCTGACATCACAATTTTCAAATCTCATTTTTACTTTAGATGTCTGTCTACCATTAAAAATAGTGACAATTTTGTACCAAGCTGTACTAGAATGATGGAAAGTATGGAGAACTATTGAAACCACACCTTAAATTGCAAATGGACACTGAAAACACAATATAACTTATAACATTATGAGTTTGTTCAAACGCTTTTCATCCTGTAGGACACAATCATCTGTTCTGGCAGTAGTGAAATCAAAAGCAGAGCAGTTGTGAAGTACTCTGCTGCACCACCTCCAGCAAGTTATGCAGTCCTACAAGAGAAGACTGACCTGAAACTGCCCCCTGCCAACTGGCTCAGAGAAAACCCTCAGCTGGGCACTGCTGGCACCACTGTGTTAGGGTCCAGCAGTAAGAGCAAACCATTCTCAAGGTAAAATCTCACTATAAACATTAAAGTCAATGCAACACAATTGTAACTATTTTGTTATAACATAATAGGTAATTTACTATTCATACACTCCACTGCGCTGTCTATGAAAACAGAGGGGATGCTAATCATTGTTTATTCTTGGCTGGAAGTAGCAAACTCACTCAGCTAATTGCTGCAAACATTCAGAGCAGATGGCCTCCCTTGTTGGTCTGGATGCTCTGATGAAGATAGATTATTGCTAACAGCAGTATGCATATTGGGAACTGTTTGTATTGTCAAGTTACAGAGGAAACATAAATATAACATAAATTACAAAATATTGCAATTGTTTTAGTGCTGTTTCTTGCACTACTTACTTGGTTAATCACATTTTAGCCATTTAGTGATTGCTCCAATCAGTTGCAGAAATGGTGCAATCAAAATATTTTTTGTTTTGAATGATAAGGATAGGCACTTATTCTGCCCCATAAAACTAATCAAATGCACAATGACTTTAACATGATAAACATGACTAATATTAATAATAATGGTATTAAGTCTATCTTTTGGCTATAGGTTAACGTTTGACACAGCATGTTTAAAATTAAAATACAATCATGACACATAATTACTACACAATTACTACATAATTAAATAAATTTTCCATGATTGCATCCAAACTATTCATGCTCTTATTGATACGATAGCTCACTGTTATGTATTTATTTGTTGAGGATAAATTACTGAATAAATTTTGTTTTTCTAGTTTTGGCATGGCCTATGACTTCATTGATTGCATTGGGGATGATGTTGATGTGGTGTCTGATTCAGAGGTTTGTGTAGATTTCAAAAAGTGAAAGCACTATATAGTTATTTTTTTAAACTTTGCTAATGCATTTCATGTCTTCTGCCACATTTAGAACATAAAGAAGCTGTTGAAAATTCCTTACAGTAAGTCACATGTCAGTATGGCTGTTCACCGAGTGGGGAGAACGCTGCTTTTGGATGAACTGGATATTCAAGAGCTGTTTAGAAGGTCCTCCCAAGTAAGGATCATTGAAATTCTTAGTGTGAGGAAGTAGACTGTGCATTTTAAGTTGACAAAACAAAAACAAAAATTGTTTTTCTTATTTTAGACTGGAGATTGGGCATGGCTGAAGGAGTTTTATCAGAGACTAATGGATCAAAAGTGGCAAAGGAAAAAGAAAAGTAAAGAGCATTGGTATCAAAAAGCTATCTTATCAAAGTTCCTTTACTACAGGTAAGTATTAAGTTTATAATGTACATACTTCAAATGTGTGTACTTTTTTGACATGACAAATATGCATTTCAGTATAAATGGTGATGGAGCTGCTGCACCAGTACCAAAGGACATGGTTGATGAAGAGGAGGAGGAGAACGAGGCCGAGGAGCTGAGGTCTTCATGGCCGACCACCCTCACAACCTCCCCCCCAGATGAGGACGACTCCGCTCCGGCCAAAGAGGTCACCTATGCTGTCACAAGCTGTATACTTGTATACGTGTATAAGGTATCAAAGTGGCACTTAGTCATGACTTACCTGAGCTGTGGTTGTTGTTTGAACAGGAAAGCATCTCTGTGGACAGCCAGTTTGCCCTCGGCCATGTGTCATCGGTTCCAAATGAACAGAACCTTCCTACACTTTTCAATGAAGGAGAAAACAGTCAGGTAATAAGTTGTTCACAATACTGGAAGTTTAGATTGTGATGAAAGATGGGGTTTTATGTTAAATCAACGTTTTGGGGCTTTCTGCCATGTTAAAACCTTCCTTCAGCAAAAAGATACCTGAAGTGGTTTTCTGAATCACTTGAACCCTCAAACCCTTCTTCTGGTTAGCTTTACTTGGCCATGTATCTTGTCTAAGGCTCAGCCTTAGAGCAGTGCTCTCCATGCTCCCACCACCTGGCCTCTCCCTGCAGAACTGTCAAAAGCCAAAGTCAAAGTGTACTTTATTGTCAATTCATGTAACAGACATTACATAGAGGACTGAAATTGCATTTCACCAGACACCAAATGTGCAGTCTAACTCAAAAAACACACACACACACACACACACACACACACACACACACACACACACACACACACACACACACACACACACACACACACTCATGGACATGAAGTGTATACAGGCATCAGCAATAAATAGACATAAGACATACAGGTAAACATATACGCTTCAACAAGAAGGAAGGAAAGTTCGAGCTAGAGCAAGTGGTCCCAGCATCAAAATACGAAACTACAGTGGTACCTCACCTTACGAATGACCCAACAAACGAAAATTTCAAGTTACGAAACGCCTTCACATCAAATTTTGGTCTCTAGATACGAATGAAATTTCAAGTTACGAAACGCAAAATCTCTAATCCAATCCAACTTTATTTATAAAGCACTTTAAAAACAACAGATCTCAAAAATTCAATTAATGCGCGCTCAGATGCACGCCCCGAAACGTAAATACACTTTATCAACACACACGGGGTTAGGTTCCAGAGGTGGCCCGCGGTGGGAGAGGTCCGCGAGGTAGGACAACTTTGTATTTGGCAATTGTTCTACATGTTTTAGGGCTGTAAATGCCTCACCACACACATTCTACACTTTTCTCGCATTTCTCTCTCGTTTAAACACTCATAGATTTTCAATGGAATGTGTTGATAGTGAAGGTGGGGTAGACACAGCTCAATATAGTGCCGAACGCGCGAGGGGAGACACAACAACACATCATCAGTAGGGTAAAACTCACCTGTCTCACGACGGTCTAAACCCAGCTCACGTTCCCTTAGTGAGTGAACAATCCAACGCTTGGTGAATTCTGCTTCACAATGATAGGAAGAGCCGACATCGAAGGATCAAAAAGCGACATGGCTTTTTGATCGGGATGGGGCCGCGGGCCTGCGCAGCTTGGCGCGGTTCACAGCTCACAGTGTCAGCCCCCCGGCTCTGGAAGTCACATAGAAGCAGAGCCCGCTCTTATTCCCGCTGAAAGAGCGTCTTTCTCGGCCTCTTAGCTCTAGCGCAGAACGTACAAGGAGCGCGGAGACAGGAGCACCGCGCTCCTCCAACTGGTTTAGTCCAGGTCCAGTCCAGGTTTAGACCTGGTTTAGTTCTGGTCTAGACTTGGTTTATTCCAATCAGGAGGCAGAACACAAATGTTACACTATAAAAAAAAGTTTCACTATAAAAAAAACCTTGGAACGGATCAGGCCTTTTCCATTGAAATAGCTACTCAACTTACGAATTTTTCACGTTACGAAACCACTTCTGGAACGAATTAATTTCGTTAGGTGAGGTACCACTGTATTAAATACAGTGTTTTAGGCAAATATAGCATTTTCAATCCAACAAAAGGTAACATGATGAACTAAATATGTCTTGGCAAGTAATACCTTATAGTATAATACCCCCTCTTTAAGTAGGTCACTACAAGGACAATTGTGTGAACTGGGGCTTGAAATCTAATCTAGTCTCCAAAAATCAGAGCCCTATAAATGTAACAAAATTAAGATGTATCAAAGCTACATAATAACAATTGTAGTAATATAAAAGGCAGTGTAAGTGAATGCTCTCTATTAAATTAGACAACCATACACCCACAATCTTTCCTCTTTGTAGCTATAAAATTTGACACTTCAATTTTAAATAGTGAATATTATTTTGTAATAAAAGTGACGTACAGGTGTCTATCTAAAAGTCACTGTCACAGAATGATTTGAGAAAGAATCTGAAGACTTGTTAATGTCAGACCGTGTGTGTGTTTGTCAGGGTTTACGAAATGACTTTGTGCGCAACATCATGTGGACCTTTGAAGACATCCATATGCTGGTGGGCTCCAATATGCCCATATTTGGAGGAGGTCGCTACCCTGCTGTCAGCCTTAGACTCAGGTACTGTATTCATTTGAATTTTAATACACAATAGTCATGCTTCACAGTTGTTAAAGGTGCACTGGTCTGTGAAGAGTTGTCCCCAGAAGGAGTTATTGCATTTTTGAGCAATAGAAACACCCATAATGAATAAATGCTAGATGTGATGTTTAATGTCATACCATAGAACATTTCAGGCAAAGCAATAACATCTCCATAGAGACCATCAGGTAGCAGACCCTGAACCTGAAAACATGCACAGTTCGCCTTTAAACCTTCTTTGCTTTTATTATTATTTGCTTTTATTTTATTACCTTCTTTGCTTCTTTGCTTTTATTCTTTTTTAGAGACAACAATAAACCAATAAACATTCTGACCGGCATTGATTACTGGCTGGACAATCTCATGTGCAATGTTCCGGAGCTTGTCATGTGCTTTCACGTCAATGGAATAGTGCAGGTATGGTGATTTTACTTTTAATTAAATTATCCTCTCATTCTTACTGTATCCTGCATACATTTTGTTTTGTTTTCTGCAGAAATATGAAATGATTAAAACAGAAGACATCCCCCATCTTGAAAACTCCACATTTTCAACTCGGGTGATAAAAGACATCGCTCAGAACATCCTTTCCTTCCTCAAGTCCAACTGCACCAAAGAGGGACACACTTACTGGCTTTTCAAAGGTCTGATCTCAGTCCAAAGTTGATTTATGCTTTCTCCTACTGTTCATTTCTGATGAGCGTATGTTCCATTTTCAGCCAGTGGGAGTGACATAGTGAAGCTGTATGATCTCACCACGCTGTGTGAAGAGGCGGAGGAGGAGTGTCAGAATCCCTTCACTCTGCCTGTGGCTGTCTTACTTTACAAGTAGGTCAACTCCATTTAGGCTTAGGGAATATAGCTGGGGTTCATGTTTTTATTTTATTTTATCAGGAAGTACCATTGATATTGTATCTCATTTTTAAAGTTAAAAGCATAAAACATTTACAATTAATTAAATGCATAACAAAATGTACATTTAAATATTTGGTGAACCTGTAATCCACAAAGCATTCAGTTAAAACAAGTGCAATGGCCTGAAAGAGGACAGATGCAGTGTTTAAATTCACTTAAGGGACTGTTTAGTTTTAGTTGGCTTATGAGAGTGTACCATAAATGAGGCATATAATCTAAAACCAGTTTTTCCTTGCTTATAAAATTGTACTTTTGGAAATGTATTTATTTATGTATCTTTATTTATAATGAGTGGTTTGAACTTTGAACTATCATATTGCTTGTTTTGCAATACCTGTTTACAGTACACAAAATAACGCATTGTTGTTTATTTTTAGAGTGGCTAGCAACTTGATGCTTAAGGCTCATCAAAACAGAAAGCACTACGGCACAATCAGAACTCTGCTTCTCAACTGTATAAAACTTCTGGACCAGGACAAACACCCACAGGTAATGTCTGACAACGGCTAACGCGTAACCGCTAACTGCTAAGGTCACTATTGCAGTTTAATGGTTTGGCTAATTGTAATTGCCGGTTTTCTGACTCTCCTTTTGTGTTGCAGATCATCGCTTCGGCCAACTACATGCTTTCGGAGCTCTTCCAGCTGGACGACCCCACTGAGGAAGACGAGGGGGAGTCACTGCGGACCGGAGGGTCAGAGGACAGCTACAGTGACGAAGAACGAGAGGAAGAGGAGCTGACGGAGGAGAGTGACGAGAACAGCTCTTACACTCGCTCTCAGCGGGACAGTAAGGCCGTGGCTGTCATCCGCTCTGTGGTGGAGCTGTCTGTGCCTGAGAAGTACAAGTCCACTCATCAGATCAGAGTAAGATTACGTTAAATATATAGGTACCCCTTTATAATAACTACATCTTAATTAGCCTTAAAAGTACCCTGTGTAACTTTTCTGGTGGGGGGTCTGCCTACCCTTTTGTCTCCATGGTAATGTAATTGCTTTGCTTGGAATGTTTCACAGTATGGTATTAAACTTAACTATCTCCATGGCAACAAGCTACCAGACCAAGACGCTGGTCAGATCTGTGCAGAGGATGGCCCATTACCCGTATGTGTGCATGTTCTTTGAGCAATAAAACACCAATAATTGAAAGAATGGAAGATTAGTAAGTTTAATGCCACACTGTGAAAAATTTCAGACAAAGTAATTACACCTCCATGGAGACAAGCGGGTGGCGGACCCTCTATCTGAAAAGTTAAACAATGCACCTTTTAATAAAGCTTAAATAAAGATGCAATTCATAATAAATAACTGGTTTATTAAGAATGATTCAGGCTAGTTTTTAGAATAGTATTTGGACAGTATGACTCCAGGTATTATCTTTTTAATTTATTTATTGCAAATTTATCTATATTTAATCCATATTTTCAGTTTTTTCACCAACCTGCTCAGGTGTAAATTACAATTTATGCTATAACTAATCTATTGTTGTGCACTTTCCCTGTACAAATAAAAGCATACCATAACACAAAAATTTGGGAGTTAGGGTTGGGTATTGATTATTACTAATGAATATACCAAATAGTGTGCTTACTCAATGACTGCTGAATGTGATATCTCATTTTTGTTCACAGCCAAACTGTTCTTTTCCTGTTTCTCAAGACAAAGAAGAAAGATGTAGACACGTTCTAAGTTATGTATTAAAGGTAAATGACTAGGCATTTATAACATTGAGTGATTATTGTAATTACTCTGGCCAACAAGACATATTCAGTTTCTTTATAATGAAGATCTAGAACGTTTGTCATTACATCTAAATCTGTGTTCAGTCTTGTTGTTTCATACTGACCAAGTTTATTTATTTTTCAGTTTTCAGTTGTTGATATTGACACATTTCCCAATTTTCAATCCATTTCCAAATTTCTAACTGACATTTTATGGCTGAGAGTAAAAGTTGTAGAGCAGACTTATTTATTACATTAACACAATAACCACTGGTTATTATTTTGAATGTTACTAACACCTTTTAATTGTATGACTAGGGTTTAAAGGCAGTTGACCTCACCATAAAGAAGGAAAGTGATCTGCCTGCTGCAGATCCAAATACTCCCATCCCACTAAAATATGAGGAGAGAAGTACAGCTGGAGCCTGCTCGCCTGAAAACGGCATCTTACTACTTTTGGAAAAAAGTTAGTATCCACTAAGTTAACTCTCTTCTTCATGTGTGTGTGTGTAGGTGTGCGTGTAGGTAAGAGAAAAAGAGAGAAGATAATAAAAGCAATTCATTTATTTTTATTTAGAAGAAAACATGTGGGTAAACGAGTGTTGTGTTCTGTAGAGTTGTATGGAAGAGGTGTAGTCCGCATGCTGACAACTATAGCTGTGGTAAATGGGGATATATTAGTATAGGGTATCTAACTTTTCTAACATTGTAACATCTTTTTTATGTATCATAAATTCACATTTTCATTTGCAGCTGGGATTGTGCATGAGGACCAGAAGCACCCCACTCGCTCTGGGATGATCCCTGGCTCTTGGCAACACCGGATGAAGATGCAGCTCTTCCTCAAAGCCTCCAAAGCCTACTATGTCCTCTCCGACGCCGCCACCAACCTGCTCAAGTACGGGCGAGCTCTACGGTACATCAAACTCTCTCTTCAGTGCTATGGTAAGATTTAAATGCTTTTTTAAACTTTTAACATTTAGTATCACTTACTTTGTATTTATTCACTTACTTTTGTAATTTTGTAATTTACAAACTGTTTTCTGTTCAATTTTGTTGCGATATGGAGGAATTGAACAAGTTAGAACCCTTTTCATGGGAAAATGGCTTTAGGTAGTTATGATTAAAAGGTGCACCTTTTAAGAACAGTACATTTACTGTGTGTTCTATGCAATAGGCTCTGTGCACAATAGTGTCCAGCAACCTCACCTTTAGCGTCACTACTTCCTGTCCAATTGTATCTATGGGTTTTGCCGAGCCATGCTGAAATGAATATTTAAAGATAAAGTATTGAACAGGGAACTGTGGGTGGATGTCACTGACAACATGGTAAAAAGTGCACAAATAAAATGCTTCAACAAAGGACACTTCTTTGTTTAGAAAGACAGACATTTGTGTCTCAATGCTAATGCTAATGCTAATTTTGAGGCATAATAAATATTACAACAATGCCACCAACTGAGGTATATAAAAATAATTGGGTAGTTAATTTGAATTTAAATAGGTTGTTAATTTTATGTTTTATGATTTAAATAAAACTGACTTTTACCTACACAGTGGGCTAGCTAGCATGCTGCTGTGCACAGACCTTATTATTTTTTTAATATGTTGCCTAAGAGGTATGTTTTTATGCTAAATAGTGATGTTTATTCCTTTTGTGTTCTCCAGATGCCTACTGTTCTGTTAGCGGGACTTTACACCCTCACGTGCTGCACTTCCACAGCCAGTGCCTGTCTCTGTGTGGAGACATCCAGCTCATGTTAGCCCAGAACATCAACAACCGAGCGGCCTACATGGAGGAGTACAACTACCAGACCAAAGACGACCAGGAGATCCTACACAGCCTGCACCGAGAGAGCAGCTGCCAGGGTCTGTCACTAAACATACTTAAACCAACAGCAAACACACGTGTTTACATGTTTACATGCACAGCTTACTTTAATATACTTCAGTCACACCAGGGCTCTCAACTTTCGAGCGGGGTCGTGCGTGTGACTGCGTAATTTCCGGGGGGAGGGGTTGCGAGTGACTATTTTTTTTCTGCGAGGAGGGGGGGGTGGGAGGGAGGGGGACGAATGGCGCTGAAACCGCGTGGTGCCTGAACCGATTTTCTGAGCACAGAAGCGCTGCGCTTGACTTACATAACTAAATTTCAGCGTGAGAAATACCATGTGTTGCGTGTGAACACGTCAAATTGCGTGTGTCACACTCTCAATGCGTGAGACTTGAGAGCCCTGCACACTGTTGAGTAGATTTCTAACTTCGCCCAAATGCAAAGCGCCAGACACATATTGGCACCTTTATAAGCAAAATTATTCTTGTTTAAAAATAAATTTGTTTAATTAAGGCCGCCACACAGAGACTACAGGATTTTTCGGTCTTAAACAGTTTTTAAACGTGCGACAAAAAAGGCACACCACAAACATTAAGAGAATCTCATGAGGCTTAAAATCTCAGATGGCAAAGACGGCGAGATGTGGCTGCGTAAAACAGGCTATAAAGTTGTGAGCGCGATCGCGTCAGCTGTTTCCTGTCTACAGTTAAACAACTCGCTTTGAGACTCTTAAGTGTTCAAAAGATCAGAGCACCGCGCTTCTAGTTTAGATACAAGTCAAAACTGTGTTATTTGTGAAATGTGCTGCAATATTTCAGATACATGATTTTTAAAGCATAAAAGATTGGCGATAAAGTTCATGGGAAGTAGAGTCGCTATCGCTAATCTGCAGCTTCACCTCAATCCATGCTCTGTGTGGATGTAAACAGACACATGTGAGGAACTACTCTTGCCTTTTTACTTTCAAAGTACGCCTCAAACTGGATTAACAGTGCGGTTTTGTGGACTGGGTATCATTATTTGCAGAGGACAATTTCTATGGATAATGTGGATGAGATGCTGAACTTTAAATTGACCACTTTATGAGATGTGAGGAATAAAGTCTTATCATTATTTTCCCTGTATCCCGAGTTTGTATGTTGCGCCTCAGTGTCCGTCACTCCTCTGCCCCTGATGCTCTGTTTTATTGGATGTTGTCGTAGCGTTAATGATGTTTGCTTGTTATGATCTGACAGAGCATCTCAGAGTCACACTGACACCACACACACGAGGAGCACAGCAGCTTCAAAATCACACACAAAGACAAAAAGTCGGGTCACGCCTCCCCGAACTTGGGGGAAGAAATCACAGCCAAAATCTGGCAAATTCTCCTGTACTGCGTGGCGGTCTTTACTGTAGAAAGACTACAGATGCTTTTTGCATCTTGCAGTCTCTAAAAAGAACACAGCTGCTTAAAGGTGATCTGTGCAACTTTTCTGATGGAAGGTCCACTAACCTACTTGTTTCCATGGAGATGTTGTTGCTTCGCCTGGAATGATTTATGGTATGACATTAAACATACCTATCAAGCATTTACAGGCGTTTCTACTGCTCAAAAACACAATAATTCTTTGTGAATAGGGGCAACCTCCACAAAATCTGAATTGTAATTCCATGGAAACAGGTGGGTGGCAGATTCTCCACTAAAATTGTATGCAGTGCACCTAGGTTTTATCAGGGGTTTCAATAAAAAAGATAATTAAAGATATATGTAATTCTTTTGCCCTTCATGTATTTGATCTGACGTGTATGTTTTTCCACTTAGCCTTCAACATGGCGACAGACCTGGCCATGGACCCAGAGTACCAGCTGTTTGTGAGCTGTAAGTGTTACGAGGCGGCTCACGAGCTGCTGCTGTGCGACACTCTGAAGGACAGTGCAGGAGAGCAGCTCTCACAGGTGCTGAAACGTCTCGGAAACATCCGCAACGAGATGGGAGTGTTCTACATGAACCAGGCCGCAGCCATGCAGACAGAGAAAGAAGGTATGAATATACAAACCACTTTATTTATAGAGCACATTTTATAAACAGGGCAGTTTCCAAAGTGCTGCGCATATAAAGATAGCATAAACAACAAAGGTATTAAAAAAACAATAGCGGGTATACACTGCGTTCCACATTATTATGCACATGATATTTTTCTCTGATTTTGCCAAATCGTCAATATAAATGACAGTCATCATAATTTTCAAGTCATCAACCTTTAGAGCACAATTCAAATGTTACTAAACGAACCTCCCAATGATAACAGTTTTTTTTTTAAATAAAAACTTCCAAATTATTTTGCACAACAAAGTTTCAAACCATGTTATTGTTGTAAAGAACTGAAAATGTTTTTTTTGTTTATTTTTCAGTTAGAAGCATTAGCATAATACTGAAATCAAAAGCTGTTTTAATCAAAACATCTTAACAGGTCAAGTTACATTTTAACATAGGACCACTTATTTGATAGGAGCTGCACAATTCTTCCATTGAACTCGTGAGTTTGTGGAGAGTTTCTGCTTGAATGTCTTTGCAGGATGTCAGAACTGCCTCCCACCCTCATAGATCTTTCACTTGAGGAGCTCCAAAGGTTCTCAATAGGGTTGAGGTCAGGGGAGGATGGGTCCACACCATGAGTTTCTCTTCTTTTATGCCCATAGCAGCCAATGATGCAGAGGTATCAGCCTTTTTGGGACATGGTGACATCCACCAGCCATCCACAACTCCATCCATCTGGACCATCCAGGGTTGCACGGCACTCATCAGTAAACAAGACTGTTTAAAAAATGGTCTTCATGTATTTCTGGGCCCACTGGGTTTCTGCTTGTGAGCATTGTTTAAGGATGGCCGAATAGAAGTTTTATGCATAACCGCAAGCCTCTGGAGGATCCTACATCTTGATGTTCGCAGGACTCCAGAGGCACCAGCAACTAATCAATCAGTCAAATACCTGTAGAAACCTTCCTCATTGTGCCTTTATCTGTGCTCTGAATCAGCTACAAATCTCTTAATAGAACGATGATCATGTTTAAGGTTTGGTGATATATCTAAGGTTTTCAAATCTTGTCCAAGGTGTTCAAGTATTTCACACTTTTGAGCACTAGAGAGATCCTTTTTCTTTCCTATATTGCTTGAAAATGTTGCTCTGCATAATAATGTGGAACGTCCTTCTTCCTTTTTCCTTTAACTGGACACACCAGGCAAACTCATTGGCACAGTGTGTGAGATTGATTTCACGGCGACACAAGACCAGCCATGATTTTCACTGGAAAACTAAACATTTTACCTTTATGACACTTAAAGAAAATTTGCATAATAATTTGGAACACGCTGTAGATGCACAATTTAGCCTTGCCAGCCCTAAAACACTAAAACCTATCAAGTCAAATAAAAGCAAACCATAAAATAGCAATAAATAAATAAAATACATTATTATTATTATTATTATTATTATTATTATTATTATTATTATTATTATTATTATTATTATTATTATTATTATTATTATTATTATATAAAGACAGAAGAAACAGAGGACCACACCACTGTTTGGGCCGACCACAGAGAAGGCCCTGTCCCCCTTGGTTTTAAGTCTTATCTTAGGCACCATGAGTTGAAACTGGCCCTTGGACCTCAGAGCACAAGGAGGGTGTAAATTTGGATGAGGTCAGAAACATTTTGTGGGGCCAGTCCATTCAAGGCTTTAAAAACAACAATAAAACCTTATAATCAACTCTAAAAGAACCAGAAGCCAGTGCAACTACACTAAAATCAAGGGTATGTGCTCTTGTTTTTGGCTTCCAGTTAAAAGTCACACAGCAGAACACAGCAGAACAACACACAGATCAACTGTAAGCAGGAAAGTGCATGATGACGACTGCCAAAGAAAAATGCAGTAGTCTGAACAAGCTGCCTCTACCAGTTCAAATGATTTAAAACATAAAAATAAAACTTCCAATGATAAAAGACAGATTTGTTTTGACAGATTTAAGAGCATTGTCAATAGTGACGCCAAGGTTGGTGACAGACCGTTTTACAGCACGTAAAACGGTCTGAGTTTGAGTAGGCCCAGGTCAGTGAGGGGATCAATATTGCCAAACACAGTAACCTCTGTTTTGCCTTCATTTACACTTGTTCCTCAAATTCAAATTGTGCCAATATTGAAATGTATTTTTAAAACAATTTTACAATTTCGTATTTCCATATTTTCAAGATATACAGGTTATAAACTATTTTGTCATATAAATTATACTAATATACTGTATACCACTGTAACTTATGTGTAATAATGTGTTTTTTCCCCCCTCTTTTAGTGAAAAAGTCTGTGTCTGTGGCTGAGCAGGAGATTTGGAAGAAGAGCTTTGGCTTCTTTGAGAAAGGCATGAAGGACTTTGAGGTGATTGGAGACAGCACCAACACAGCCCTGCTCCTCTGTAACACCGGCAGACTCATGAGGATCTGTGCCCAGGCTCACTGCCCTGTGTTTGATGACCTGAGCAGAGCAGAGTTCTCACCAGAGGAAGCGCTCTATTATAATAAGGTATGGAAGGATTTTATGCCAAAATGCTTCACAACAAATGCCATAATTCAAAATGGCTGGGTATAATGACTACATCACCAAAACACCTCTGATTTGTTATGTTGTTGTGTTATAAACTATAAGTACCTCAATAGTGTATATGTGTACAATCTATTATTTGCACTTTATTTAATCTTAAGCCTTTTATTGGTCTCACACACAATGACACACAGTGACACATGGGAGAAATTTGACTTCTGCATTTGACCCATCCTTTAAAGGTTGTATAGAGGATTTTCCAAGGAAAATCCTAAAATGAATTGCTGTTGAAGTTTCCTGTCCTTAAGTAATTTAGTGACCAACTCGTCAGTCTTTAGACCCTTCGTCTGCTTCAGTGCATGCCACTGGTGGAAGGAATCTCTGAGAATCACCTTAGATTGGCTTTGCTCCTTTTCCCCTTCTTCTTTCAGCGACTTCAAAAACGGACTTTCTTTTGCGGCTAACTGGTAGTGGATTCGTGTCTGCGATCGCAACAAACTTTGTGCTAACTGCGAGAAAGCTACAGTTGGAAACAGCAGCTAAGAAACGCTGCATTGGTTGAGTAAACGGTGCCTTGCATCTGTGGAATGCGCGAGAGACGTACGTAAACCACATAATCCCAACGCGCTGGCAAGTCAGTTATGCTAGAAGCGTAGGGAGTTTGATTGACAACCGAACAGTCAATAGCAAAAGGAGAAATTCAATTTGTCAACTGGACAAAAGTTTATTTGGTTGAATACATTTCACAACTCATCCAAGCTGCTTCTTCAGTTCTGGTCAGACGATGGTGGACACTGCCTATAACTGCCTGAAGGGAGGAGCTAACTACAATGAAACTACTTTGAACCTACCACACCAGTTTCTTTTAGTAAGGTATTGAATATGCAGTGGGAGTGGAGTATGGGATCTTGTTAGCATAGCCATTCAGGACCATAATGGGTGTTTTCACACCTCTGGACCTGACCTGCTGCTCTATCGTTTTCTTTGTTTGTTTTGATTTAGGTTTGAGGATAGAGTTATAGATGGGGAAAAAAATATCATTTTATCAATGATCTTTTTGTACCCATTGGTGGGGTCTCGTTTTAGTTATTCATAGGTTAGTTATTCTTTGGTTTTGTTGTTGCTAACTACATTTCATTGTAGTTAGCTCCTCCCTTCAGGCAGATATAGGCAGTGTCCACCAGCGTCTGACCAGAACTGAAGAAGCAGCTTGGATGAGCTGCGAAACATATTCGACCAAATAAACTTTTGTCCAGTTGACAAATTGAATTCCTCCTTTTGCCATGGATTCTACCTGGACGACTGAGGGATTCTACACACATCTTAAAGGGATATGCCACCCCCAGGTCAAATTTGGGCATCTCCCCACAGTCCAGAGACTAAAATAAGTGGTGGAAAGCGTTTTCCTGCTCACCCAGCCATTGTCCGAGTCTGTCGCCACTGACCGCCGCGGTAACTGGTGCTCCTCCGCCTTAGACTGGAGTCTAACGTAGCCAGAGAAAGATTTCGGCCAAAAGGAATTAATTTGCTTGATGCGTTTCCCAATTACTTTGTGTGTAGTGCGCATTCATATCGAGTGCAAATAAATGTGCAAATCAACACGGAGAGCTTGCCTTGGTCATTTTGGGTGGGAACTATTTTCCAGTGCGGAAGAATACAGCCGTATCACGCAGCACGCTACCAGGGGAATCCCTGTTACGCACCGGGAAGGGAGTTCCCCTGTTGCACAACGTGGTGCGTGAAACGGCTGTATTCTTACGCACTGGAAAATAGTTCCCACCCAAAATGACCAAGGCAAGCTCTCCGTGTTGATTTGCACATTTATTTGCACTCGATATGAATGCGCACTACACACAAAGTAATTGGGAAACGCATCGAGCAAATTAATTCCTTTTGGCCGAAATCTTTCTCTGGCTACGTTAGACTCCAGTCTAAGGCGGAGGAGCACCAGTTACCGCGGCGGTCAGTGGCGACAGACTCGGACAATGGCTGGGTGAGCAGGAAAACGCTTTCCACCACTTATTTTAGTCTCTGGACTGTGGGGAGATGCCCAAATTTGACCTGGGGGTGGCATATCCCTTTAAGACTAATGGTCTTAACAAGGTAGCCTCGTTATCTATTTGTTAATGTTTATCTGGCCCCACAGTTGATGGATTTTCTTTTTTTTTTTTTGGGTCATCATAATTACAAGGCTGCGGCATCTCTATAATGCTATTTGGAACTTTCATTGATAATTTGGAACAAAAAAAAATCCTTCATACAACCTTTAATTGCACTGACACTGTCTTCCACTAACCATGCTAACATTTTAATATTCTACATGTAATTTTGTTGTGACAATAATAATTTTGCCATTTTGTTAATATACCTTAAAACAGTACTGACATTATAATATATTGTTCCTAAACTGTTATTCTGCAGGCCATAGACTACTACCTGCGTGCAATGAAGGTTTTGACCACTAGAGAGAGCCACCCGGCTGTGTGGGACAGCGTCAACTGGGAGCTGTCCACCACTTACTTCACTCTGGCCACACTCCTGCAGGACTACGCCCCACTGTCCAGGAAGGCTCAGGAGCAGGTGGGCACAACACATACAAAGTGTGTCCATACAATGTAAAACAAAATAATGTTACAAATTGTTCTGTGTTTAGATTGAGAGAGAGGTGACTGAGGCCATGATGAAGTCCCTGAAGTACTGTGACCTGCAGACAGAATCAGCCCGACAGCCTCTGTACCAGTACAGAGCTGCCACCATCCACCACCGCTTGGCCTCCATGTACCACAGCTGCTTCCGGAACCAGGTACACCTGTCATGCATCAAATAAAAAACAATGCCCTGGTGGATATGGGTCTGGGTTTACATTTTGCTTTTTTATATATTTATATTTACATGCCCGTATTGAGTTCTAAAATGCTGCTTTTGAAATTAAGTGTGATTACATCTCATATACTACCAACTTTAATGAAATGTCCTACCTGATCTCCAGATGAAGTCCATTTATCACCTCTCTCACTCTCTGACAGGTAGGGGACGAGCACTTGAGGAAGCAGCACAGGAGCCTGGCGGAGCAGCACTACAGTAAAGCGGTCAGTCTGTTTGTGAGCCTCAGGGATGCCCCCTGCGAGCTGCTGCGGACTTTGCTGGAGAGGGTGGCCTTCGCTGAGTTCACTATGGCAGGTCAGACAGCATAGGGGGTCTGCATAGACTTTATGGACATAGCTAACGCGCTAGCCGCCGTGTTCCATATAGGAAGTTCACATGCCAAGTTGACCCTGTCTCCCATTGACTTACATTATTTATTTTATTTGGCACATACACAACATACTAAAAAAAAGAAAACATTAGATAAAAAAGTAGGTGCATTGACTTACATTAGAATATTGTTTCCCCTCTCTCTGTAATTGCTGCTGTGAGCCTCGTCATTCTGGTCTTAAAATGTTCATATTAACCCACTCTACATGATCCTGGTGGGGTTTTTTTTCCACTTTTTTGCTGTCAAAAAAATCCTATTGATCATATAGCGCCTGGCTCCAAATTCACCCCTGTACCCGCCAGCATCGCGAGCTTCATTTGAGTGGCGGCGAATGCTCTGGGTGATGTCACACTCTTTTTCATACAGTCTATGGGGGTCTGTCACCTGCTTGTACCTATGGATATGTCATTGCCCTGCTTGGAATGTTCCACAATATCACATTAAAAAAGTTCTACCTTACATTTATTAAATTACAGGTGGTTTTACAGCTCAAAAATACCTAGAAAAACTGGCATTCTGCCTGGGGGCGGAGTTGCCTCTCCACAGATCTGACCTGTAACTTGGTCTGGTCTGGTCTGGTCTCCATGAGGATAGGTTTAATTAACTGTGAACCATTTCCAGACACAGCAATAACATCTACATGGAAAAAGCATTTGTTAGACCCTCTACCAGAAATGTTACAGAATGCACCTTTAAGTTTTGTGTATCCATTAATACTAGTCCAATTTTTTTTTTTAAATAATGGTGATTATAATTCCAGGTTATATTAATATTTTTCTTGGTGCAGGTCAAAACAGCAGTGCGGCTAAACTGAAAAGTCTGACTGCAGCTCTGGACGTCATGACTGAGACGAGACATGCATTCCAACTCATTCATAAAGAGCTGATGGAAGAGGAGATGGAGGTAAAACTTGATCATTTTGATAATAAAATAAATCTGTTTATTTGGGGAGGGGTACTGGACAGTGCACCGACCGGGGACTCCGTTGTTCTCCTGGGGGACTTCAACGCCCACGTGGGCAACGACAGTGACACCTGGAGAGGGGTGATTGGGAGGAACGGCCTCCCTGATCTGAACCCGAGTGGTGTTCTGTTATTGGACTTCTGTGCTAGCCACAGTTTGTCCATAACGAACACCATGTTCGAGCACAAGGGTGTCCATCAGTGCACGTGGCACCAGGACACCCTAGGACGGAGGTCGATGATCGACTTTGTTGTCGTGTCATCTGACCTCCGGCCGCGTGTCTTGGACACTCGGGTGAAGAGAGGGGCAGAGCTGTCAACCGATCACCACCTGGTGGTGAGTTGGGTCCGCTGGCAGGGGAGGAAGCCGGAAAGACCTGGCAGGCCCAAGCGCGTAGTGAAGGTCTGTTGGGAACGTCTGGCAGAGCCCTCTGTCAGGGGCACCTTCAACTCGCACCTCCGGGAGAGCTTCTCCCAGATTCCGGGGGAGGCTGGGGACATAGAGTCCGAATGGGCTCTGTTCTCGGCCTCTATTGTCGATGCGACCGCCCGTAGCTGTGGTCGTAAGGCCTGTGGTGCCTGTCGCGGCGGCAATCCCCGAACCCGGTGGTGGACACCGAGATGTAAGGGATGCCGTCCAGGCTGAAGAAGGAGTCCTATCGGGCCTTGTTGGCTCGTGGGACTCCGGAGGCTGCCGACGGGTACCGACGGGCTAAGCGTGCTGCAGCCCGGGCGGTGGCAGAGGCAAAAACTCGGAGTTGGGAGGAGTTCGGAGAGGCCATGGAGGAGGACTATCGGACGGCCTCAAAGAAATTCTGGCAAACCGTCCGGCGCCTCAGGAGGGGGAAGCAGTGCTCCACAAACACTGTTTACAGTGTGGGTGGGGAGCTGTTGACCTCGACTGGGGATGTTGTCGGACGGTGGAAGGAATACTTTGAGGATCTCCTCAATCCCGCCGTCATGTCTTCCGAGGAGGAAGCAGAGGCTGGGGACTCGGGGTCGGACTCACTCATCACCCTGGCTGAAGTCACTGAGGTGGTTGGAAAGCTCCTCGGTGGCAAGGCCCCGGGGGTGGATGAGATCCGCCCTGAGTATCTCAAGTCGCTGGATGTTGTAGGGCTGTCTTGGCTGACACGTCTCTGCAACATCGCGTGGCGGTCGGGGACAGTACCTCTGGAATGGCAGACCGGGGTGGTGGTCCCTCTGTTTAAGAAGGGGGACCGGAGGGTGTGTTCCAACTATCGGGGAATCACACTCCTCAGCCTTCCCGGTAAGGTCTATTCCAGGGTGCTGGAGAGGAGAATCCGGCCGATAGTCGAACCTCGGATTCAGGAGGAGCAGTGTGGTTTTCGTCCCGGCCGGGGAACACTGGACCAGCTCTATACTCTCCATCGGGTGCTCGAGGGTGCATGGGAGTTTGCCCAACCAGTCCACATGTGCTTTGTGGATCTGGAGAAGGCATTCGACCGTGTCCCTCGTGGGGTCCTGTGGAGGGTGCTCCGGGAGTACGGGGGTTCGGGGCCCTTTGTTAAGGGCTGTTCGATCCCTGTATGACCGGAGCAGGAGCTGTGTTCGCATTGCCGGTAGTAAGTCGGACCTGTTTCCGGTGCATGTTGGACTCCGCCAGGGCTGCCCTTTGTCACCGGTTCTGTTCATTATATTTATGGACAGAATTTCTAGGCGCAGTCAGGGGCCGGAGGGGATCCGGTTTGGGAACCACAGGATCTCATCTCTGCTGTTTGCGGATGATGTTGTCCTGATGGCTTCATCAAGCCGGGACCTCCAATGTGCACTGGGGCGGTTCGCAGCCGAGTGTGAAGCGGCTGGGATGAAGATCAGCTCCTCCAAATCCGAGGCCATGGTTCTCGACCGGAAAAAGGTGGTTTGCCCTCTCTGGGTGGGTGGAGAGTCCTTGCCTCAAGTGGAGGAGTTCAAGTATCTCGGGGTCTTGTTCACGAGTGAGGGGAGGATGGAGCGTGAGATTGACAGGCGGATTGGTGCAGCGTCGGCAGTGATGCGGTCGTTGTACCGGACTGTTGTGGTGAAGAGGGAGCTGAGCCAAAAGGCGAAGCTCTCAATTTACCGGTCAATCTACGTTCCTACCCTCACCTATGGCCATGAGCTTTGGGTAATGACCGAAAGGACGAGATCGCAGATACAAGCGGCCGAAATGAGTTTCCTCCGCAGAGTGGCTGGGCGCACCCTTAGAGATAGGGTGAGGAGCTTGGTCACACGGGAGGAGCTCGGAGTAGAGCCGCTGCTTCTCCACGTGGAGAGGAGCCAGCTGAGGTGGCTCGGGCATCTGTTCCGGATGCCTCCTGGACGCCTCCCTCGGGAGGTGTTCCGGGCATGTCCCACCGGGAGGAGGCCCCGGGGAAGACCCAGGACACGCTGGAGGGACTATGTGTCCCGGCTGGCCTGGGAACGCCTTGGGGTCCCCCCGGAGGAGCTGGAGGAAGTGTCCGGGGTGAAGGAAGTCTGGAGGTCCCTGCTTAGACTGTTGCCCCCGCGACCCGGCCCCGGATAAGCGGAAGAAAATGAATGGATGGATGGATAAATCTGTTTAATTAGGATATGTTTTTTGGAACATCGAGTGAACAAAAGTCATAGTAAGCTAAATATTGGGGAAAAGCAGAATTTAGCCTATATTGTCCTGCCTTGTAGATCGTCAAATCTGGTTATGATTTTAAATGTTTTGAATTTTAATAATTTTGCATTGCTTGCTTTTTTATTTTATTTATTAATCCTGAAGAAGGAACAAGATGTGACTGAATCGGGAGAATCCTCAGACCTGTCGACGGATGATCAGTCAGGACACGACATCCAGGAAGTCATCAAGTTAATTGGAGTCTTTGAACCAAGCTTCTCCTTCCTGTTGCTCCAGGTCATTAAAATCCTGACTACAATAAAACGCAAACCAAGGTGAGTACAAATAAAAATGAAAACATGTACAGGGGGTCCTCGGGTTACGACGTTGATCCGTTCTTAAGACGCGTCGTAACCCGAATTTCGTCGTAAGCCGGATTTTGCCTTTGATCTTCCAACCAAAGCACCAATAACCTTTCCATCTCAATAATTAGACCACTACGCTGCTTGGTTATCACTGCCGCTTTCATAGGAGCAGATCAGAGCCCACATCAGGTACTTCCGCCCACATTGGGCACGCACACGAGGCTGTCTTCTTCTCCCTACAACCACAACAGAGCGTATTCTTCCGCCGTGCGCCGTTCGCGTTTGTTTACATCTCTTACCACGCTAAACCGCGTAAGACGGAATGACGCGTAATATATACATATTTTTTTTAATGGGGGCGCGTTCGTAACCACGAAACGTCGTAACCCGAGACCGTCGTAACCCGAGGACCCCCTGTATTTTGATTTCTCCCTGTTTAATATTTGCAGACTGACAGTTGTGTTTATTTTAGCAGTAAGGATGAGGAATTGCTGAAAACCTACAAGGACGTCTACTCCAAGTTATTGCGTGCAGAGAAAAATGCCCCTTTGCTAATGCGGGTCAAGTTCTACATAGAGCTCCTAAACCAGCTGAAGGCAGAAACTGAAAGCAACAATACAGACACATAGCAGAATTTCCTCTAAGCTTCAAAAAAATGACACAGAATGCTGTAAAAGAATGTCTTCACTTCTAACAATTATGATTACATTTCTCATGCAACAGTGACACATCCAGTTTCGCCTTATATGAGCCTTTAAATTTGAAGATCTTCCATATTTTTACAAATACTTTTTCTCTGTACTATTCATTCCAGAGAATCCTGTTTCACTTTTCAGTTTGGGTCGTCTCAAATATTTGAGTTGAGATTTAATTCTAAAACCTAAATTGTGATTTTACATGGTTTACATGGTTTAAAAGGACTTTTTTGAAGAATTCCACATAAGTGCCCAATGTTGAGTAAACCTGCTGCACACATTTTCTAAACGGTTCAGCATTCTGTATTTATGTTGTATTTTCCACAACTAAACAAAAGCTTTGTAGTATTCTATTTAAAAATGGAGATTTGATATTGTTGATGTGAAAACCTGTTATAAACTGTGATCAAAGATTTTACACAGAGAAAAAGTTAAATCTCAAAAAATGGTTGTCTTAAGTTGACAGTGGCACAGCATTATGTAATTAAAAAGTTTCTGTTGGTGGCTTTCAGAGCATTTTGTGCAATAAAAAAAGCAACTGCCAATGCAAACTCAGACTCATGCTGTACAGGTGTTACGAAAAAGGCATGCTTTGCTGTTTGATTTGTAAAATAAAACTTGTATAATAGTTTTAACTTAATATTGGTCTTTTTTGTTCAAAGTTCTTTTTGGTTGAGTTTCAAAGCTCTTGAACTTTCTTTCAAATTTGATCTGTTTTAAAAAAAAAAAATTTAAATGATTATTTGGCAAGATATAAACCATGGTGAGGCCAGTTGATTATAGGCATTATTTTCATAATCTTAAAAAAGTACATTTCATAATAACACAAAGTGACCAATATGATGTATTTATTGTTCTAATGAGCCAAATGGAAAGAGACACATTATATTTTGATAACAAGGTGCTGTGAAAAGTCTTAGTAAAACTATAATAAATAAAAACCGACATATTAAACACAATGGGAAAAGAAACACTATGTACTGTATTATAAGAGTGCTTTAAGCTTGGTCCTTTCACAATGACAGTATTATTGACAGTATTATTGTATGACACAGCGGTCATGTGTGTGCGCCTCCTTGTGGCCGCTCTGTGCTACTGCAGCCTTCTCTTCTGGACACATGCCCCGGTCCAGAATCTGCTGAAGGAGATCTTTGCTCTCACTCTGCGGCAGGTTGTAGAAGAAATACTGAGGCGCCATCTCAATGAATCTAAGGGGTTAAAAACAAATCTTGACAATATAATAGAATTGTATATAAAACAGTTTTCATACAATTATAAGTTTGTCCCTATGCAAATTGGGTGTTATTTAATTGCTAATGAGCTGCCCTGGGATAGACTAACATTAAAAAGTAACCAAATCAGAAAGTAAAAATTGAACTGCAAACCAAAGAGATTCTGGGAAATTTCAGAATGATGAAAAAATTTGAGCCATTGTTATAGCATTTACCAACTTAAAAACAACTTTCATGATGAAAAGTCTTCAAAATGTTGCCCGTAACAGGAAGCTGAAACCAATGAATACTGAACTACAAAAAGTTAGTAACTGAAGTAATAATATTATTACTTCAATATTATATTATCTATATTATAGAAACAAAGTATTCATGGCTCAAACTATAGTGTTACAACAAAGTGCCTCAATGTTGATAAATTGATGGGTGTGACATATTCCTGAGTCTTGTGTCTCACCCATAGACTGTATATATAAATGGACATAGCTAACCTGCTAGCCTCCTCCTTCCAAATAGGAAGTGGACATGGGGGCACTTCCATTTCCACTGACTGTTTCCAGTTAACTTTACATGTGAAAATTGTCGCTCTTCTCTGGAAGTGCTGCAGTGAGCCTCATCATTTGGTCTTAAACTTGTAGTATTAACCAGCTCTACAGTACATGATCCTGCTGGTTTTATTTCACAATTTTGTCCTTTTCTGTGGACATGGCTCCAAATTCTCCACTATAACTGCTAGCCTCAGGAGCTTAATTTAACTGGAGCCGGTGGACGACATTACACTCCCTTAGTCCACACTCCCCAATGCCATTATAAATAAAGACCTGCAATTTTTGTTCCAGGAATGTGTAGACTGTGAGCACTTCCTCCTCTCTCTCTTTGTGTCTTAAAACTAAGCTCCATATTGTCAAACATGTGTGATGTGTAATCCTCTGTCCCAGCAGCTGATACAGTGGGCAGGGATTATCAAACCTTCTGTGCTACCACTATCAAACCTACAGTACTATTAAATCTCCTAAAACATCCAGTCAAATTCTACCCTTGGAAATGCTTTTAGCCTTAGTTTTCTTGTTGTATAACTTAGTACAAAAAAACAGCGTGATTAAAATGTATAGACAGCCTTCAATTTGCAATGGAGGTAGCGTAAATTCACACTTAACTTCGCTCTCGTCTACTTCACCACCTCTCCAGAGTTTACTTGCTCCCCAGTCTTCATCACCTCACTCCAAATACTCCTTCTTGCTCCTCGCCACACCTTCTCGTCATCCAATCAGTGCCCACTCTGCCCAATTTAAACCCCCATTTAAATTGGAGGTGCACAACTGCTTTGGTTTGTGCCTCGTCTCCTCCCCAGCACCCCCTCATCCTCTCATCGTCCCCTTCACTCTGTCCTCATCCTCTCATCGTCCCCTTCACTCTGTCCTCATCCTCTCATCGTCCCCTTCACTCTCCTCTGCCTCACCTCTACCACCTCCAGTGTCCAGGCCCTGAGGTGAAGACATCTCCTAAACGTCATCTAATCTACCACACCCTTCATCACTGTTTTCTGCCAAATATAACTCATTCAATAAAACTACTAATACTTCCTCTTTGTGTTTGAGTCTCTTCAGGTTGAAATAACATCATGACTAAAGTGTAAAGACAGTGTTGAGTTTGTGTTTACGTATGTATGGTTGTGCAGTCAGCCGTAATATGGGAATGTAATTGAACAAGATAGACAACCTTAAAGGGATAGTGCGGCTTAAAGGGACATGGCTTAAATTTGACATTACCTACGTGGGCTTGAGAAAGCAAGCCGAACTGGAATCAGCTGACAGTGTCAGAGGTATAACATGGCACAATTTGACATTAAAGGGATAGTGTGTTTTTTTAAATGTTTTTTATGTTAATCTGTATGGGTTTCCTTCTAAATGTTACGTGTGTTGACACCAGCTTACCTCTGACACTGTCAGTTGATTCCGGTTCGGCTTGCTTTCTCAAGCCCACGTAGGTAGGTCCGGTAACTTCTGGCGTATTAGCCTTTTAACCTTTAGCAGAAGTGTACGGCAGATGCGGTCCACCGTAAGGGGAAGTTTACAAGTGAACAGGCTAATACAGCTAACGTGAGCGCAGTGATACAAGTCGGCAGACACAATACGCGATCGCTAAGTTCGCTGCTGGATGTTTCACTGACAACTGTTTGGGACGCAAATATATCACCTTTTGGACAAATGTTTTGTTTTGAGAAGAAAAACAAGCTTTATTTCATGTTCCAGAGAAGTTACCGGACCTACTTACGTGGGCTCCAGAAAGCGAGCCGAACCGGGATCAGCTGAGACTGTCAGAGGTAAGCCGTGTCAACACACGTAACTTTTAGAAGGAAACCCATACAGATTAACATAAAAAAACATTTTTAAAAAAACGCACTATCCCTTTAATGTCAAATTGTGCCATGTTATACCTCTGACACTGTCAGCTGATTCCGGTTCGGCTTGCTTTCTCAAGCCCACGTAGGTAATGTCAAATTTAAGCCATGTTATAATGTTACCACCACAAAAACATACCTAGAGTTGTGTTTTGTTTCATTCACACATGTTTGAGTAATCCTGGTTTATTAGTCTGTCTACATCTCCAAATGCTCTGTTCCACCTTGTGATGTCATGGAGCAGTAGTTTTCAAGTTAACATCTACATTTTAACTTTAGTTCAGTAGAGACGGGCAGTTACAGAGCTGAAATCAGCCAAATGATTCTAGTAAAGGTGTATGGAGTTTAAAAACATAGTGAAGCATTTCCTGTGTGACATCACAACGTGGAACAAAGTGTTTAGAAGAAGTCAGCCTAAATATGCAGGGTTTGTGTGTTAAACATGTGAATGAAATTGTGATGAGGAAACAACATTATAACGGAGATCAGAAAACAGCAGAATACTGTACGGGAGCTTTAGTGTACTCACTCGTGTGGTTTGATTTGCGTGACTGTGCGGAGGCAGTTGTCCTCAGAGAAGGAGTGCTCGTGGAACAGTACCCACTCAGGGAGGTCCGGTCTGGGGCTTTTGGGGCCATAGCAGGAGGCAGGGTGGATCTGAGCCACGTGTTTGTGAGTGAGGATCAGGTAGTTTCCACACCCGTCCACGTCACGGGCCACCTGGGGGTCAGAGGGCAGATGAAGGGTCTGGACAGAATCAGGCACTGGTGAGAATCAAGAATAATCCTATGTGTAGTTGATTACCATGGCAACAACTTTACACAAGACTTAAATTCAGAGTTTAAATCTGTTTCTGAGTACTTTTGACTAGGTAAGATTTAATTGTATACATATTTCACTCGTTTCAAAACATTTCTGATTGGTTAAAAAATAATTTATGTTACAAATTCCCAGTGGGGTGAGTAATTATTACTCCACTGGCAAATAATTTGGCTTGATAGCATAAGTTATGTTTTGTAACAATATTCCATGTCAACAATTAAAATGAGTTTAACTTTTCTGTATTTTTTGCAGTGACAGTTAATTGGTCAAATGTTGATAGACTTTAATTTTAGCAACTAACACTGTCAGGCTCTTTGGCCGACTTCAGCTTCATTCTACTAAAACTGTCCAGACATAAAATGGATTTTAACATAACTTTCCAACATAAAGGCAGAAGTGTGTTTTCACAAGTTGTCCAACAAAAACTACTGGAATTATGACTAGATAAACCCAATTATTTTATTTCTATTTATTTATTTGACTGGGACAGTACATTAAAAACATTGCCACCATATCGGTCACTGATGTCCATGTACATAAGGCTTGTAGCCACAGGCTAATTCGCAGCCCCCGTCGCTGGTTAGGCTTTTAAAAACATAAAACAACACAAATAAACACACAGATAGAGGATAAAAAACAAAACAAGAGCATTAAAAGCATTGGTCCCGCTTGTCCCTACTATATCCAGTTTTAGTGTTCACATTTCTGATTTTCTTTAAGCCACTTTTTTGCTTTTGTGGAGAAAAGTCTATTGTCCGTCTGTGACTTGAGCTCCAGAGGCAAAGAGTTCCACAGATGTGAAGCCTTCACTGAGAATGCTGTTTGACCCAGAGCTGTGCGGCACTTCCTCACTCACAGCAGCTCCCACTCACAGCAGCTCAAGTCCGTACACCTTCAGTGCTATAAGTCTGAATATGTTTGCAAATTACATCCGGAGCGAGACCGTTCAGACACTTAAAAATGTTTTTTAAAAAGAAGAAATTTATAAAATTTTCAAAATTCATCATATTGTATTTTGTAGTGATTAGGCAATAATGATAATTAATGGGTTTTCTATCAAAGATTTTAAGTGTCTGTTTATATAAAGACACTAATGGTTTCATGCCTGTCCCCAGAAAATGGCACAATACGACATGTGAGACAAGATCATAGCGTGCATGAAGACTCGAGCAGCTTGAACAGATAAACATGGCCGAATCAACCGAAAACAATTTGTTTGTTTTTATAGTCTTGGACATTTTTTTAATGTGCCCATCAAATTTGAGCTATGTGTCTAAAACCACACCTAGATATTTAAACTCATTTACTTGCTCTATTTCATTTTGGTAAATTTTGATCTTAAGTTCATCTAATGACTGATTTTTAAAGGGAAAACACATTGACACAGTTTTTGTATAGTTCAATGTTAAACAGTTATTTTGAGTCCATTTTGATACCTCAGTTAATTGTGCGTTTAATAACTCTGAAGCCTGTTGAGGGTTGTCGGCTTCTACATAAATGACTGTGTCATCTAAGGACATTTGGCACATAGCATTTTTGCACATTTCTGGCAGATCATTTATGTATAAGCAGAAAAGTAGCGGACCCAAAATGGATCCTTGTGGCACACCTAACAATCACAATTTTGGATTTTGGATTTTACATCATTTATTTTGACACATTAGTTTAGTAAATTTTGAACTGACTACGCACAGTGCATTGATCAAGTTTTAAGCAATTGGCATAGTCATGTTTTAAAAGTAGATAGATACTTTATTGATCCCAAAAGAAATTCAAAGTTCAGCAACAGCAACAAAGAAAAGATATCATTATCATTAAGCCATAGCGTTTTCTGACCTGCATGAAGAAGCCAGCCAGCAGAGCTCTTTTTATATTCACAGTGTTGTTTCTTGAACCAAACGCAGGCACAGACACAGGCAGCTCAATCCTCTTTAGAGTCTCTGTGAGCTCAGAGCAGAGGACCTCAGCTGTCAGTAATGCACCATGGTCAAGGTAGTTCTCCTGACACCACTTCTCCATATTGCAATCTGACAAGAAAGACAAAATACTGTACATATAAAATGACAATCAGGTTTTTGGAGTTTTTGGTTTTTGTGTGTGTTTCCTCCGCTCACGTGGGTCCTGCTGGCGTTGGGTGAAGGCCTTGTAGATGTTGATGAGGGTGAAGTGGTCTCCTTCTGGGTGCTGAAACTTCACGTGGCACTGAGCAGCTTCTGGCTTCAAGTCTTTAGTGGGGACGACAAAACAAGAGGGCGCTGGGAAAAAAGGAGAAGTCAGAATATTAAATGAATTCATTATTAACTGTCACATGAGGTCTTGTTTTGTTTCATTCACACATGTTTAACACACTAACCCTGCATATTAAGGCTTCTCTTAAACAGAAAACACTCTGTTCCACTTTGTGATGTCATGTGGTAATATAGGAAGTGCTCCACTGTGTTTTTAAACTTCATACATCTTCACTAGAATCAACTGGATTATTTCAGCACTGGAATTGCCAATTTCTACTGAACAAAAGGTAAAAGGCATCTTCAAAATTACCGCTTCATGACATCATCAAGGTGGAACAGAGCATTTTGAGCTTTGGAGATGTAGAGAGACTAATAATAAAAGAGGTACAAGTGTGAATGAAAGAAAACACAACTCCAGGTATGTTTTTGAGAAGGAAACAGCATTATAACAAGGCTTAAACCTCACAAGAATCAATTTTGTGTAATCATAATAATAATAAGACACACCTTTAATAAACTATTATGAATAAAGTCTATGTAAAGTATGTAGTTATAGTTACCTGTTACCATGGCAGCAATGATGACCACCTCGCTCACACAGTCGAATTCACAGGAGGCCAGCAGGGTCTTGGCGAGCTGAGGCTCCAGAGGCAGCTCTGACATGATGATCCCCACCTCCGACAGGTTGCCATGGTTATCCAGGGCGGCCAAGTAGTCCAGCTCCTCCAGGGCCTGCATCAGACTGCTGGGGTCTGTGGCAACAAACCATCAGTGTTATTTTACGGCTGGCCTGCAGGAAGTATTTAGATTGTAAACACAAAACAATATATCAAGAACGAAAGGATCTTATTTAGGATAGTAACGATTTTATGCACAACACCAGAATGCACCATATTTTATCTTTATGTATTCTAATGCTTTTTATTTACTCTCTCTTGTCTTAATTTGCCACTTTGGAAACTGTCATGTTTATAAAATGTGTTATATAAATAAAGTGAATTGGACTGAATATTACAACTGGCTCTATTCTGTAAACAGCAGCTCTGTCTTAAAAAGGAGCACTAAGGAACTTTTCATGAGCGTTGAGTGTGTTGAGTGTCCATAATGTACATGATAAAGGAAAACCAACTTTTGCATTCTGACCGATCATTTGAAAACTACCAGTGGAAACTACAATGTTTTTAAAGGTCCCATGGCATGAAATTTTCACTTTCTGAGGTTTTTGAACATTAATGTGAGCTCCCCTACCCTGTTTAGCCCCCCCCCCCCATGGCTAAAAGTTGCAAAATGTGTAAACTAAGCAATTGCAATCCTTTTCCGCGTTTGAAAAAAAGACAGCCCAAACGGGCGATTCTGAACAAGGGAACTTTCTGACGTCACACTCGGGGGAAAATGCTAATGCAGTTCCACCCCCCCGTCTGGATGTCTACCCACCGTCTCTGGAAATCATGCCCAGAGAGTTTGGACTGCGAAAGAGCTACGAAATGCAAGAAGCGTTTTTTTATTTGCCTGGAGGCACGTGAGAGTGTTTCCAGGCTCGGATGTCCTTTATCCGAGCCTCCAAACCTCTGAAACAGCAGTGGTTTAATTTTATTTTCTGTGGAAATGTGTTTATTTTTCAATGGAACGCGTCTCATATCTTCCTCCGCGCTTAAACGCGGAAGGCTATCTCATGCACTGAGTCTTGATTTTGAAGAAGGATTCATTTACAGTATTAGGGAACCATTAAAGCGCCATATAAAAGCATCAAGAAGTACCATGTCATGGGATCTTTAAATAACTAAAATACTGAACTTATCAAATACTGACTTTTTATCATAACACCTATATCCACTCTAATATCTCCACATCTTTCCCTCTCTCCTCATGTCCCAGTAGAGATGTTCTTTGCCTGAAATGTACCACAATATGGCATAAACTTGTATATCTCCATGGAAGCAAGTCAGTGATGCCACTAGGCCACGTTACAGATCCGGTTTGTAATTATATAGTGTGCCTTTAACTATTGTTGCTATGCTGTGAAAATGGTAAGGGAATATGCTTTTTTATTTTCAGGGTCCAGGATTAAATACAGAATGTGGGATATTTTGGCTTGTGTATTTGATGTGACAATCCAAATATCTGACCCACCGAGGCCTCCCCTGCAAAAAGGCCCCTGCAGATTAGTGCGAGTTTAATCCCCTTGATCACCCCATGATCATCCCCACATCTGGCGTGTATCACTATGTTAAATTAAAGCTCTTTCATCACACAAACAATTGAGATCCTCTACAGTGCATTTGGTGATCAATATGTTTATACCAGACATAATCCATCTCTCACTGCCTCTCTGCAGTGTTTATAATAAGAGCTAATGGCAGTGTATCGGAGTGAGCCTGTGTTTGTGGAGGAGGGAATAAACCAGGAAACAAAGCCCAGGAAGCAGGTCAGTGCTCAGAACAGGAGCTGTCAGATCGGCTGTGCCACGCTTCACCGCTCGGCAATAACAAAAGTTCTGTTCATTTTATCAACAGGATGGGACCCGGAGAGAGCCAAAAGAACAAGCCAAATGTTCCAAAGAGAGGATGACCTTGACAGGCGGGGCAATGGGGTATTCAACTCAGAAGCAGTCCAAGTGTTGTCATGACGATACTTTTAAACTCAATGCCGATGCCGAGTAAAAGGATCGATACTGAAGTCAATACCATTTCAAGGTCACAATAATAGAACAGAATATAATTTTCAACACTATAGTTTGCTTAAAGGTGCACTGTGTAACATTTCTAGTGGAGGGTCTGCCAAATGCTTATCTCCATGGAGGTGTCATTCACAGAAGGAATTATTTAATTTTTGAGCACCTGTAGAAAAACATGTAGTTAATAAATACTGGATGGAAATGTTTAATGTCATACCATGGAGCATTCCCAGCATTTCCATGGAGACAAGTAGGTACAAGTCGGACCTCCACCAGAAAAGTTGCACAGTGCACCTTTAAAGTGATACTCCGGGATTTTTGACATAGGGTCCAATTTTCTAGTTAGCCAGCGTGTAGGATATGTGTAGAGAAAGTTATTTTGCGATTTCATGCAGTCTTTGTAAAATCTGAGTTGGCTGTTGCTAAGCTAGCGAAAGTGAACGTCCTGCAGCTAGCCAGCCACTAAAATAGACATACCCAGTACAAAACAAACACCCAAACAAATCAGTTATTATGCCAGGGTATCGATGTACATATCTGTGTTGATAGAATGATTAAGGAAGTAAACCAAGCATGTATTCCTTTGATCATCATCAGCAATTCGTACTTCCTCATTGAAAGCTTGACAGCCGCGGATTGATATCACCCGCATGTCCCAATCCGACCGGCTCTAATAGTTTGTTTACTAGCAACCTCGCAACTGTAAAAGTGAGCACACGGAGCCTGTTCAAAGTATGGCAATGTTTGGCGAGCCCGATTATTTTGATGAGGAGGAAGAGCAGTTGCATTTTTCCAGTGAACCATACTTGTATGAGCCGGAGTATACGGACGAAGAATTGAAAGAGATGGATTTACAAAGAGCAAGAGAACAAGAGAGCGCGTCTGCAAATGCAGCCGCCGCCGAAGCTGCAGCAGAAAGCCGGTGTACTGTCGATATGGCCGGGACAGAAGAACCGGGGATTGGTGGTGTCAGTGCCGAAATTGCGAAGTTATGGAGAACGAGGATGAATGTTTTTGCTGCAGGGAGTGGGACTTAGTTATCCCACAAATGCAAGAGCTGGAGCTAGATACTTCGTTTCGAAGTCTAGATGTGTCTGGTGGCCATAGCACTTCCAATGATGTCTGCATAACAGAGCACCAGGACTTCTTGCCCCATCTCAATCGTGGCGTACTGGAGACATTCTTCTGCGTCGAAAAGATAAATTGGAAGAAACGACCTAGACCTGCTGGACCTAATGGCCAGTTATCAATGCGGTAAGTGGTGTGCCAGAAAAAAATGTTGAATGTAGGAGCGTTTGGCCAGTTGCAAAATCAGTGAGATGATTATACTCACATCTTCTAAGTTAGGCCTCCTGTTTCTGTTACTCACCAACGTGTGTAATGCATGCCTCCAGTCTCTACTCTTTGTAATAATGACAACTGCTGCTGATGAATTGACGAGGGAGAAGTAAAATTCCGCCGCTGCTTAGAAACTAGTCCCCCAATATGCGTCAATTAAGTCGTTTGAAGCAAGGTCCGTTTCGTTCAAAATCTTATTATATCAACACAGATATTTAAATCGATACCCTGGCATAATAACTGATTTGTTTGGGTGTTTGTTTTGTACTGGGTATGTCTATTTTAGTGGCTGGCTAGCTGCAGGACGTTCACTTTCGCTAGCTTAGCAACAGCCAACTCAGATTTTACAAAGACTGCATGAAATCGCAAAATAACTTTCTCTACACATATCCTACACGCTGGCTAACTAGAAAATTGGACCCTATGTCAAAAATCCCGGAGTATCACTTTAATATTACAGTGTGGTCTATGTATTTTAAGATAAACCTTTATCTGTCCCACAATTCTGAGGGCAAGTCCATTCCAAAACTTTTTTAGGAAAGGACCAGAGTAGTCATATGTACATATTTTTGTTCCCAGTACTTGTTCAAATGAGTATCAATATTTAGTTTTAGTATTGATTTTTGTACAATCCTAAATAGAACTAATTTTTATCATTTCATTATGATAATGTTGACAGAACTTTCTGTTAAAGAGAAGACTAACTAGTTTCACTGTATTCATTTTAGAGTTTAATGTTTTATCAAGTTTGCACTCAGTTGGAATCCAATTTATTCATATGAACATTAGTTAAGTCTAGGACCAAAGATTAAATAATCAGTAATTATGATGATCTAATCTTGAATATGTATTTCACCATTGTAGGATACAAGTTTTGTGTCTTATTTTAGTAGGATTTTGATTTCAGGGATGGTGAATCAAAGGTTAGATAACGTTACATGACATGTTAAAAGCTTTTCTGTATTTCTAGTTTCAACTGAGCAAAACAAAAGAAATTACTACTACAGTTACGTGCCAAATAGTGTAAAATGATTGAAAAACAAAGCACACAGCTGTGGCAAGCCACTATTAAATCCTGATCTGCCCAGGGCTCAAGAGGCTTATATCGGAGTGTGTTAAAACGTGTCACAAATTTCCCAGACTGTAATTTGTTTTCCTTTATAGCTCTCACCAGGGCGGTCAATGAAGTCACAGTGGCTCAAACCAGCTATTTCCATCCTCTTTAAGAAAAGCACTGTAGACGTGATGTTGGCCTCCACTATAAGAGGCCGAGTCTCTGCAGGAAGCTGTCTCTCCTCTGGGTACAGACAGAAGCACTTGCCTGTGGAAGGAACAGACTTATTGAGAAAGGAAATTTATAGATAATGTTGTTAGTGTAAGAGATTGGTTCACTGGCGTCACCTGAGGGTCCTGCCAAATGTTGTCTGCTCATGGCCTGGCCTGCGCTGATTGGCTGGATGAGAATGGAATTTGTTCTTATTCTGGGATTGTATACCTGAAATACAAAGAGATTTAATTTATATAATGTGGCCATATGCTTTTTAGTGTGCATATGGAAGGCTAACTTTAACAAATTTACTAAAAGGTATAAAAGCAAAATAAGATATAAACTTTGAACTGACTTTAAAATATTTATGTTACAGGACCATTTTTTCACAGATAACAGTGGCCAAGACACACATATTATTACAATATTATTACACACTATTAATGGTGGAAACTCCCTAGAGTCCATTTGACGCCATTTTCAAGCCAGTTAAAAGAGAATTAACGTTTTTTTATAATCTGAGCCTTATTTCGGTAATAAAACAAGTTGTTTTACTCACCCATAGCACTTTGGTGTCATATGGAGCACTTCCAAAGATGTTTTAGATTTGCGGTCTCCTTAATGTGAGTTCTCGGGGCATATATTACATGCTTGGGGCATATGTTATATGCCCCAAGCATGTAATATATGCCCCAAGCGGTCTCCAAATAACACAAATCATAGAAGCTCATAGAAGCTCAATGTCTTAGTCTACACTTTCGTTTGAGTCAAAAGTGGCCTGTAATCCGAGATGTATCCATAGTTTACAGCTTTGCGTTTCATGTTTGGGTCCCAGGAGCTGAGAGTGAAATAAGCTGTGACTCCGCACATGCACACTGGCCTCCTCATCTACTCGAAACTATGGATAAATCTCAGATTACAGGCCACTTTTGACTCAAACGAAAACGTAGACTAAGACATTGAGCTTTTATGATTTGAAAAGTGCTAAAGTTTGTGTTATTTGGAGACCGCAAACATTTGCCCCGAGAACTCACATTAAGGAGATCTCAAATCTAAAACATCTCTGGAAGTGCTCCATATGACACCAAAGTGCTATGGGTGAGTAAAACAACTTGTTTTATTACCGAAATAAGGCTCAGATTGTAAAAAACGTTCATTCTCCTTTAATTATTTGCACATATGCCCTAAATAAGCCTATAGGTCTTAAAGTGTATTGGGTAATTTCTTCAAAAACAAAAAATACAAATAAATTCAAATTTTATCAATTCAAATTATTTCAAACTATTTCTTATTGTTGTCTAGTTTTCCCACCCAGGCTCAAATGTGGCAGACTGTTCACTCTCAAATACAATCCTGACAGATATTAGTTTTCCATAGACTTACATATCTCCTCTCCAGTCCAGTATCGATGACAAATCTGATGGAGTGGACGCCCCAGAAGAAGTCCTCGTTGGGGCTGGAGGTGAGGAAGACTCTCCTCCTCCTCGGGCTCTGTCTCTCAGTGCAGTCCTGCAGGCTCCCAGGGGCCCCTGGGTGTACGGAGACAGGTAGCAGCTCTCCCAGACCACAGGGTAAGCTGTCCGCCTCGTGAGTCAGGATCTCATGGGCCAAACTAATCTCCTGAAATGAGACAACAGGTTAGTTTAGAAATGATTATGGTGACGACATGACTATGCATCATGTATGTCTGTGTCTTTCTCTCTCTCTAATATGCAGTGCAGTGATAAGTACATCAGATTTTTAAGTATCTTCTTTTTAATGAGCTAAAAACATTTGAGAGCGAGCTGTTACCTGTGTAGTGACTAGAAATACGAGCACGTCCCCCTCCTCTTCAGAGTGGTGGATCTCCAGGACCAGTCTGAGAGCAGAGCAGAAGTATCCCTCCTGTGCACTGCTGTGGACCACCTCTCCCACTTCCTGGTTCTGCAGCCGGATATCCGTCACTGCAGCAGAGGTGAAGTGTGTTAGCTGTTTGGGCACCGGATCTGTGGCAGTGAGGACCACCACCCTGAGCTCTGGTCTCTGCAGACATATGTCCTTGAGCAGACCCAGGAGGACATCTGTGGACACTGTCCTCTGATGGGCCTGGTCCACTACCACCACAGCATAGTGCTCCAGCAGAGGGTCAGACATCATCTCTCTCAGCAGGACATCATCTGTGCAGTATCTGTAGACACAAACCAAAGGCATTTTAATGACAAGTAAACACAACTATTTCTATAAAACGACAAACGCACCTTCTTTATGTCAGTTCATTTTAACAGTTTGTGGTAACCTGTACCGACTGTTTTATACTAAAAGTGTGCAGAGTGATTTGTGAAGTGTTTGTAACTACTAAAAATTGAGTTTGTCCCCTCACTTTTACCAAGCAGAGGTGGGCAATCATTGATCTGCATATTTATTAAAATGTACACAAACTGATATTTTATGAATATACCCACAATACCCAGTACAGTAGTAGCCAAATTCTTTTTAGTACTGCATTCCAGAATGCAGTACTACAGTATTGTGCAATAACTTTTGTGCTAGGGCTGGTGGAATAACTTGGACACTTTATGGTTGCACAGTCTACGGCAGACCTGGGCATTTCAAGGCCCGGGGGCCAAATACGGCCGAGCTGACTATGACCAGCCCGTGAAAGGTTGCTTGGAATTAAGAAAATAAAACCTACTTTCAAAAGTGTACATAATGCATTTGTACTGATGATCATCTGTTGGACGTGCTTCACATCTTCACCTTATCATCTTCATCTTAAACTTGCAACCTGACTTTGATGCACTTGTTAAAGCTCAACAGAGGCTAGATTTCTCTCACTGATCAAGAAAAAAAAACACTAAAACAGACTTTTTCTACACAGTTTGTCAGTTGGACAAAAAATGTTGTGACATCTTGTATTATATTATTTGGCAAACAAAGACATTGTGGTGTCTTAATACAAAGTTAAGAAAGTTAAACTCAGAAAGCATTCTGGGGTTAATGTGACTGAAAAAGTTACAAATGTTTCACTTTTTGAATTATTTTACTGAATAAATTCAGTTTTTGTAAAACCTCACTCACTCATTACTTAATAATTACACAGAACTTACCAGCTTCTGTAAACGATGCCATTTACTGATTTCAACGTAGAAATAAAATTAATAACCAGAGTAGACTTCAAACTTTTGGCCTGGCCCACCACAATATTTTCTGCTTCTCATTTGGCCCCTGGGGAAAAATAATTGCCCACCCCTGATCTACGGTATGCAGTGCACAAATGGACAATGGACATTAATAATGGACACATATGTTTGTTGTGATGAGTTCTGACTGTTGTCTGACCGTAGTGGGATGTGTGAGTGTTGCAGTGTTTTTAAGCTCCAGACAGTGAGAAATTTCCCCTTTGGGACACTAACGTTTATCTTATCTTAATAAACCATCTTATCTTCACCATTACATGAATTCTAGTACTTATACATGCTACTACAACTTTCTGCATCTTCACTAATCTCTAATCTTCAAATTACTGGTTGATGAGCCAAAGAGTTTCCTGCAGTGGAAACTTCCTCCATTTCCCCCAATATCCTGAATATGAAGCACAAAAATACTAGTAATCCTTGTGTGATATTTGGCAGTGGTTATAATTATCATAAAGACATGCAAATTATATTTCTTTCTGATACTGTGGTGGTCCAAAATTAAAGTAGTTCTAAACAATGATAACCCAGAGGACGACCAGAGGAAGCTAGAGTTTGAGAAACATTGGGCTATGCTACAAAATGTCACTTACACTTTTGTCGTCTATCCAGAGAGGAGCATACAAACCCTTGACATTTAAACTTTATCTTTCTTATAGAAGCATTAACAGGATCATAAATATATTCTCTACAGCTCTGGTGCTATTAGTGTCATTTACTCTGATAATTAGTATGAGAGAGCATTCTGGGGCTGTCTGTTTGTCTTATCAGCTTTCTTCAGCGTTTGGGGCTCCATTGTTCCGAGGCTGAGTTGTGGAGAGCACCCAAAGGAGAGGGGGTGACATATGGGTGTGCGACGGACAGCTGTGAGGATAGCCGCTGAAAAGAGGGGGCCAGCCAGGTTCTTTTGTTGTCTCCCATAGTGAAAGGGCACAAGGATTTAGCATGTGTGACGGTGCAGAAATTTGGGTTTCTCAGCAACACAGTGGAAAGAATGAAAGAGGTATAAAGAGTAGAAACAATTTGTCAAAAAAATAAAGGTGGAGTTAATAATTGTCTAATATGAAAAAGAAAGGAACATGTGCAAAACGTGCTAAAATATGAAACAATATCAGAGATTAAAGACTTATCTAAACTACACTGTAATGGGAAACAACAACAGTGTGATGTTTTAACCTATGCTGGAATTCTACTGAAAATTCTACTAAATTATATCCTGCAGTTGTACAAAGTTTGTGTGAAAAATTGTTCTTCTAGTCTAAAAAATTCTAAGAAAACAAACCAAAAAAAGTAATTTCACTTGTGGATCAATGAAGTTTGTCTAAGTTGTCTAAAAATAAAAAATATGATTCAAAAATATAATATTACTGAAGACATTTGACTCTAGTTACATCACTTATTTCCACAATTTAACTATTTTACCTCAAAACTGTGTCATTAGCGTAGCATGTTTCCATAGGAATGCTGTATCCGACCTCGTGCCCGATGTTGACGTCCATTTCATCTGCCGCTCGTAAAGCCAAATCCACTGCTTGCTGCGCGTGGATCTGTGTGCACACGACCATCCCGTTTGTGTATTGCTCCGAGAGGCAAAACTCAGCGCACCACTGTGGAATCTGAAAACAAAATATAAGTTTCTAACATTTTGATGCTAAAAATTCAGTACATTTCTGCACTTACTTGAGAGCTTCGTCCAGTCCTGGCCCAACCACTCAGCCATACAAACTGTTCCTTTGCCAAAACTTCCATAAATTCATTCCTAACTTTCCACACTGCCAACTCCTTCCTCTCCTCTAGCATCTTATAAAATCTCGAAGAATACGGCAATCCATCAAACAGGTTAAGCTCAAGAATGTCATCGCAAGCTTTCTCCACTTCGCCCAGGCTTTCCGAATCCAAGTCAAACTCCTCTTCGGTCTCTTGCTCCATTGTTAGCCGGATTTAAGATTCCAGAGTTGTCCAAACATGGAAAAGAATGAGGAATGGTGAGTTGAAGTTTGGAAGTGCCCCGTTCGTGGTGAACTGTGCAGCCAAATGAGAAGGGCTCAGCAGGCGTGTGGTCATGTGGTCTGTAATCCCAGAGAGGAGCGCCCAGAGTCAGCAGATGACACACACACTCATGTTGGGTTTGTATCATTCATGGGGACATCACATTGACTTACTTAATTCCCTAGAGACTGAGCCTAACCTTAGCCATAGTTAAAGGTCCCATGGCATGAAATTTTCACTTTCTGAGGTTTTTGAACGTTAATGTGAGCTCCCCTACCCTGTTTAGGGCCCCCCCATGGTTAAAAGTTGTGAAATGTCTAGTTTAGTTTAGTCTTTATTTGAAGGGACAATGTACAGAGACATTATGTACAAAGACAGAGATGTTCTGCACCAGAGTATAGCTACAAAGCTAATTTCCATCCGCAGTCCCTGGTTACATGGATAAAAAACAATGTCTAAACTGAACATTTGCGATCCTTTTCTGCGTTACAAAAAATCGGAGCTCAAACGGGCGAGTTTGAACAAGGCACCTTATTGACGTCGAAAAAAGAAATGCAAATGCAGTTCCACCCCCGTCTGTCTGTACTCAGCGTCTCTGTAAGTCACGCCCAGAGAGTTTGGACTGCGAATGCGCTAGGCAATGCGAAATGCGTTTTTTTATTTGCCTGGAGGCACGTCCGAGTGTTTCTAGGCTCGGAAGTCCTTTATCTGAGCCTCTGGACCTTTGAACAGCAGTGGTTTAATTTTATTTTATGTGGAAATGTGTTTATTTTTCAATGGAACGCTTCAAATCTCTCCCCCCGTGCAAAAACAAGGAAATGGATCAGCTGAGGCTCAGAGCCGAGAGCGGAGAGTTTGGTCACGCCCCCACCCTCTACTATTGGCCATCTCTTTTCTCCTCATTTGCATTCAAGCAACAACGCCCAGAATGAAGAGTTTGAGAGAGATATTTATGACTCTTTCTCATCTTATCTCTGTTTCTCATGCACTGAGTGTTGATTTTGAAGAAAGATTCATTTACAGTATTAGGGAACCAATAAGGAGCCATATAAAAGCATCAAGAAGTACCATGTCATGAGATCTTTAATACTACTCTTAAAGGTGCATTGTGTAACTTTTCTGGTTGGGTATCCATGCCCTTCTTGTTTCTATGAATATGTAATTGCTCTGCTTCTCAATTGTAGTTGGGTTTATTGCTCAAAAATACCTAGAAAAACAGGCATTCTGACTGTGTGCAGAGTCGCCTCTCCACGGATCTGACCTGTAACTTGGTCTGGTTTGGTCTTCACGATGAGGGAAAGTTTTAATGCCATACTGTGAAACATTCCAGACAAAGTAAAAACGTGTCCGTTGAGAAAAGCTGGTGATGGAGCCTCCACCAAAAAAGTTACACAATGCACCTTTAAAGTTTTCTCTAATTATGGCTTGGTTTGGCGGGGTAGTACTTGTGGTAAATATTTGTCAAAGTTTTACATCAGTTAAGTGTCAGTTTGTGGGGAAAGAAAATTAACAAGAAAAGTACAAAAATGTAGGAAGCAGCGCTGACAGAATCTAAAAACAGAATCCCTCTACAAATGTCATCAACACCGAAAATTTCATCCAACATGCAGGAACAATTTACACACAAGGAAGCCACTTTTCTGGTGTAAACCTACATTTACAGGTGATACATTTTATTATTATTAGTCTAATCATAACTATTATGCAATTAAAACAAGTTTTGATGGTTGTTAAAGATCCCATGACATGGTACTTCTTGATGCTTTTATATGGCTCCTTAATGGTTCCCTAATACTGTAAATGAATCCTTCTTCAAAATCAACACTTAGTGCATGAGAAACAGAGATAAGATGAGAAAGAGAAATTTTTCTCTCTCTGAACAGGCCATTATGGGAAAATAAAATTAAACCACTGCTGTTCAAAGGTCCAGAGGCTCAGATAAAGGACTTCCGAGCCTAGAAACACTCGGACGTGCCTCCAGGCAAATAAAAAAATGCATTTCGCATTGCCTAGCGCATTCGCGGTCCAAACTCTCTGGGCGTGATTTACAGAGACGCTGAGTACAGACAGACGGGGGTGGAACTGCATTTGCATTTCTTTTTTCGATCTGACGTCAATAAGGTGCCTTGTTCAAAATCACCCGTTTGAGCTCCGATTTTTTGTAACGCAGAAAAGGATCGCAAATGCTCAGTTTAGACATTTCACAACTTTTAACCATTTCACTTTAGTGAAATTAGTAGTCAAACTTGTCCACTATGCAGTATATGCACCTTAACTTAAACCCTTCACCTATTTTAACTCATATCTGAACTCAACTCAAATAAGCAGTTCAACCTGATTTTAGTGTGTGCAGATTTTAGTCCCCACAGTGTGATAAATACCCATACACACACACAGACAATAGTGCACACACCCACGAGGACAAAGAGGCCCGGTTCTCATGCACAGGCTGGGACACGAACTACTGGTTAATTCTAACGACATTGTGTTTTGTACTCGTGACACAAAATATAGAATCTGATTTGGTTTTCTGAGAACTTCCAAACATCATGTTTATAACTATTATTATTAACTATTATTAGCTATGAAGCATACCTGATTTTTGGTTGTGTGCCTGTAAATGTGTAATTTTACTTATTAGAAATTACACTTTGAAAGTTTTTAGACTCCTTTATAATTTATTATTTATCTCAAAACTTAAAAGATGTCCAGTATAAAGGACACAAATGAATATGCGGGTCTCAGGAGGATATGTATTTCTACTCACAATTACTTACAAGTACTTCTTAATCCACTGATGTGCAATAAAGCCGGTTATTATCTCACGCTTACCATAAATTTCATGAATGAAAGCTTGGATAAAAACAAAGTTAGTGTAGCTATGCATAATTGTGTGGGTGAATTAATTGTGGATCACATCTGCCGGTGAAATGGTAGAATTACTCTCTGCGATTTGTTGATGCATTCTTGACATTCAAGTTGCACTATGGAACTTTTCAGGTGGAGGGTCTGCCTGCCCTTTTTGTCTGCATGTCAGATAATGTATTTGCTTATCTTGGAATGTTTCACAGTATGGTATTAAGCTTAAAGGAAAAGTAAAGTTTTTTTTACAATCTGAGCCTTATTTCGGTAATAAAACAAGTTGTTTTACTCACCCATAGCACTCTGGTGTCACATGGAGCACTTACAGAGATGTTTTAGAAGCCCGATGTCTTAGTCTACGATTTTTTGTGGTCAAAAGTGGCCTGTAATCCGAGATTTAGCCATAGTTTCGAGTAGATGAGGACGCCAGTGCGCATGTGCGGAGTGTGCTCTCAGCTCCCGGGACCCAAACATGAAACGCAAAGCTGTAAACTATGGATAAATCTCGGATTACAGGCCACTTTTGACTCAAACGAAATCATAGACTAAGACATCGGGCTTCTATGATTTGAAAAGTGCTAAAGTTTGTGTTATTTGGAGCCCGCACGGGGCATATTACATGCTTGGGGAATATATTATATGCCCCGAGCTATGGCTAGAAGTCGCGCTAGGCTAACGCTAATCCAAAACATCTCCAGAAATGCTCCATATGACACCAAAGTGCAATGGGTGAGTAAAACAACTTGTTTTATTACCGAAATAAGGCTCAAATTGTAAAAAAAAAACTGTTACTTTTCCTTTAAGCAATAAAAACACCTATAAGTGAATGAATGGTAGATGGAAAAGTCTAATGCCACACAGTGAAACATTTCAGACAAAGTAATACCAACTCCATGGAGACAAGCAGGTTTTGGACCCAAAAGGTTACCCAATGAACAGCTGAGTGAAGATTTCTAATATTTGATCAGTTACTTTGTACCAACACCACCAAAAATCACTGTAATAACCAAAATCTCCCTACAGGTGGCGTTGTAAGAGGACGCTCTTTGACTCCAATATCAACTCAAACTAAGTCCTTTGATTTGTGCATTTGAGAAAAAAGGAGAGACAAGTTGAACATTTAGAATAGATCATTTACAATATGTTTGATCATGATGTTACAGTTACACATGTGGGATTTTATGATAACATTTAACACTTGTACAGTGTGTTTCTCACCACGGAGATGTAGGGTACAGAGTGACAATTAAAACAGTCCTTCTGAAAACAGTTAAGTTACAGGGAAATCACAAACTTGAAATACGACATGAGTATCGCAGTTAGCAACAAAAACAAAACAAAACAGGAAATGGATGGCTCATGGCACTTAAATCATCCTCTTGGCTCACGCAGAGGGTAAAACATGAGACAGTTAACATAGCCAGTGGAGGGGTAAGTATTTGGAGTTGCTCTAAAAGTCTGAAAACCCAAGTAAATATGTTAAATCCACAGTTTCTGCCAATGTCCAGCAACCCGTGGGCAGTATGAAAGTACAAAGTAGTCAAATATTGATCATGGCTTTGAAATATGAGACCCAGTGTTGCAGATAACAACTTCTGAAACAGTTCTGTGCCTGTTAACATGTTTACAGCCGTATTAATAGACGACATAGACAATATAGTGTTAAAACAATTCAATGAAGGAATGGGTCCCAGATTCTGTCATTGCAATACAAATGTGTGTGTCGGTCCACAATAGGCCTCAGAGTGCTATGACTGGAAATACAGGAGCTGTCTCTATCACGAAATTCACTGCCACAGTGAATGAATAATGCATTATTATTATTAAAGAACATGTACAGTATTTGGGGCACATAGCACCTCTGTATACAGTCAGTCTAACGCCTGTCATACAGATCAGGGGTTTCCATAGTTTTCAGATTACAACCCCAAAATAACTCCAACCAAGGACTGCAGCAGCAAACTTCACCCCTCATGTAATTTCAAGTAGAAATCTGGTTCAATTGTACATATTTGAGTTATTATTTTATTTTACAAATTCATACTACTTTAAATTATTTACAGTGTCATAGTATCTTCAAGTCATCTCACAACCCATAGCCTTGACCTGCCTCGTGACACCTACTTTGTTATTGTTATTTTAATCATCAGGTGGTAGCAATATTTGAACAGAATACTTTTACACAGTAACAGAATCTGGAGTGCATGAAGAAGTCAATACGAAAGTTCAGATTAAGGTTGTGCTGCATTTCCCTTTATGCCTACATCATTATATTTTCACATCATTGCTTATAAAACATCATAAGCAGAGTCACTAAGAAAAAAGTAGAAAACATCAATACTAAAACAAAGGAACAATGTTGCAGTTCAATAATAAATACTTAAATAGTTCATTGGTACCTGAGTGAGGACAGAGCGCCATACAGAGGCGTAGCACCAAAAGTGGTCAGTCACTCTCTTTTTGTTTCACTTTCAACATGAAAGCTCTCCTTTTTAGTGTCTTTAGTGCAAAACCATAGTCTGTGTGGAAATCAGCGCATCTATAAAAACGTTCAGGAGTCCGTGTTCTTTGGTGGTCTGTAGGGCAGAGCTGGGGCTGGGACAGGCCTGGAAAACAACACATGAACATGACAATTACAGTGAGGTATGGCAATACTTATCAGCATTTCAATATCAACTTAAAGGCCCTGTGCCCACTGTATTCCCCATGTATTTGTGGAAAATGTGTCATCTAACAATGTTTTACTGTCTGATAATCAGGAAGTGCGCGTAAGCATGCTTGTTGTTGGTTTTAAGGTCACCGCAAAACTCCTTTTCTGTAGGTTGTGTAACGCTTCTACACTAATCACAGTGAGGAATAACCTTTGAACCACTGCAAACTAGATCTGTTTTCTGTTTTTCATGTTTTTACAGTATCATATTTAAGTTAAAGGTGCACTATGTATATTTTCTGGTGGAGGGTATTTGCTTTGCTTGGGATGGGTCACAGTTTATCATTGAAGTTCACCATTTCTATGGAAACAAGCAGTAGATGTCCCCAGACTAAGATATTGATCAGATCTGTGCAAAGGATGTCCCGCTGACTGTACATGTGCACGTGTGTTATCTTAAAGGAATATTAAAATTTTTTACAATCTGAACCTTATTTCGGTAATAAAACATGTTGATTTACTCATATCACTTTAGTAACATTTGGAGCAGTTCCGTAGATTTGGTAGGTTACGATATCCGGGTAACGTGAGTGCTCGGGGCATGATGTTGTGGTCAACAAATAACACAAACTTTAGCACTTTTCAAATCACAGAAGATCGCTGTGTCAGCGTAGATTTTAAGTGGAGTCCAAAGCGGTCTGAAACCCGATATCCAGCTATAGTTTCATTTGATAACGTCATCATAGAGGACAGCGTGCATGGGTGAATTCCCCAGCTGATTTGCAGATAAACACCGTTTTGAACTTTTCTGTTGCGAGCGAGACATGGCTGAAGATTCGGACGTTGGGACTGAAGAGGAGTTATTTGAGTATGATGGCCGTCCCTATCGTTTTGAGCCTGAGTATACGGATGAGGAGGTATTCGAAAGAAGGAAGCGGAGACCGTTTGAGGAGGAGCACACAGGATAACAGCCATCGGTATCGCATTACTTCTCAGAAATCGTGCGCTGAATCCGCTGGCCTTCCTTCTTTTCCTTTGCTGGTAAAAAATCGTCCGGACTGAAGTGAGTACTGCAAACACGATGGTCCAAACGTCTTACAGTTTTGCCTTTCATGTTTGGGTCCATTCTCAAAGCAACTAGCCACAGCTTCAACAACTCCGGATTGTGATGAGGAAGCCTGTGAAAACTCAACTTTGTCCACGATGTCATTTTGTTTTGGCAACTGGGATAAATGCATGTTCGCACCATTTTCTCAAGCGGAGATGTTTTCGTCTTCTTAGCTTCTTTCTGACTGTAACCTAGAGCTGACAGCTGGGAATTCACACATGCACGCTGTCCTCTATGATGACATCATCAAATGAAAATATAGCGGGATATCGGGTTTCAGGCCGCTTTGGACTCCACTTAAACTCTACGCTGACACATCGAGCTTCTGTGATTTGAAAAGTGCTAAAGTTTGTGTTATTTGTTGACTGCAACATCGTGCCCCGAGCACTCACGTTACCCGGATATCCTAACCTACCAAATCTACGGAACTGCTCCAAATGTTACTAAAGTGATATGGGTGAGTAAATTAACGTGTTTTATTACCGAAATAAGGTTCAGATTGTAAAAAAATGTAATATTCCTTTAAGTCTGGGAGCAGGACCATACCTCACACTCTTCATCTTGTTCTCATTCTTTCTTTCTTTCTTCACCTTCTCTGCCATGATCATCATCTTCATACATAATATATTCATTCTGTATTCTGAGGTTGTGGCCTTGCTAGTGAATTTGGGCTAGTTCTTTGGTTTTGCATTTTCCAATAGCTCACCCTATTTATTTGTGATTTTGAGCTAGCAAACAGACAGATGCTTAAAAAAATATAACAGATTATATTTTTCAACGTTCAAATGTATTTACAGTTATTTTACCTTGTCATAATATAGGTATGTGAATAAATTAGTATTTAGTTTTACTGTTTTACTACAAAATAGGACTACTGCCTTATAACTGCCATATTAAAGAACAATATTATTCAGCGCTTTACCAAGACCTGGTATTTGAATCCTGTTTGCATACATTTCCATAATTTAACACATATTGGAGACAAGTGAAAAACATATTACCATATTTTTTTGTCAATGTCAAAATGGCTTCTTACCTGTTGGGTAGAGGAATGGTGGGAGGAGGTCTGGGCACCGTGGGTATTGGGATGGGCCTGGGGGCAGTGCTGTGGACTCTGCTGCCCCCTTCAGACAGAGTGTTGAAACGACGGGACATCCTTAACACAGGGTCTGCAGGCAGGGGCTTCTGAGGGGGGCTGGGCTTCTCGCACTCCTACGCACAAGACACCAGACATAGGTAGAAGTACAGCACGAAAATGACCAAAATAAATGAATTATGTTAAAACAGTGTCATAATAGCAGTTGTCAGATCATTATTAAGACAAGTGACGGCTAAATATATACCTACAGATGCCACAGGACGGACTCACAGAAAAGAGTCCCGGAAAACCTATTTGATATAAAAACAACTTGGAATAATATCTCTTGGAGCCCATTCATTTCAGTTAATATTATATAAATTAAATCAAATGAGTAAATAAATGAAATCACTTAACAATCAATGTGTTCAGACTTTCTCTCGCACTAAACTGCCTGGAGCTAATGTGGCAAGTGAATTTCTCCTATGTGAGGTCAATAAAGTCTTATCTTATCTTATTAAGAAAATTAGAAAGTTCAATAAGACACATAATTACTCATATAAAGGTACACGGTGTAACATTTTGGTACTTGCTCCCTGCTTGTCTCTATGGAGATGTTATTACTTTGCCTATATGTTCCACAGTATGGCTTTAAACGCATCTAGCTCCATGGTGACAATCAGGTGACATTGCAAGCCTAAGTTACAGGTGAAACCGCTAACAGTAAGAATGCCTGTTTATCAATCAAAGGGGCCGTTTAGATGAGGACGATTGCGACTGAAAACGACAAAATATTCTATCGGAAGTGTCTTTCGTTTACACGGCGGCGGCGCCGTCGGGCTCTGAAACCGCAAAAATCTGAAGACTCCTTCCAGAGTGTGGAGTTTTGAAGACGGCCCGGGTCGCGTCTCCGTATAAACGGCAAGAAGCGCAAAACATGTTCACGTCACATACAGCTGACTGGATGCGCCAAGCCGGTAAAAACAATAACAATACGTCGCAGGTGACAGAGGCGAGTTTGGACAAGACCGGGTAGAACCAGTCAGTGGTGGGACAATTTTGAGAATGGATTAGTTGCTGACAGTGCTTGGGTGGAAAACTTCTGAATGACTAAACAAGCTCTTGTTGGCACTTCTGGGCAGTTCTGCGCACTTCTGTGCTGGCATATTGAACTAAAGTCATAACTGATGCTGGGTTAGCGTTGGCTGTTTGGGCATTATTCTGCCATATTGTGGAAACACACACACACGCACGCACGCACGCACACACACACACAGCTCTGATAAAACTGCAGGCATATTCGCATACTTTCCTCTGTCCGAGCACCACCAAGTGCACTTGTCTGTGTTCTGTGTTTCTCATAGTGCTTTAGCACTTTAGCAGTTTAAGCTGCGTTACCACCAACTACCGAGGTGCTCTTCTTGTGCATTTTATGCTGTGTGGCTCTGTGCTGCTTGACATGACTGAGCTACGCATTACGTGCCTGTCCGTGTATAATGTAGCCTATAGGCTATGCATTATGTTCGACCAAACATTTCGGTGACACCCTCTTGCGATTGTGGCCCCCCCCTAGTTCAAATGCGTTCTGCGGTCTATGCTCTTGTTGTATTAAGCGAAGAGCTCCGACCCTACATCGAGGGCGAAACAACCGTGATGAGACCACATCCTGTGGTGTCCTGAAAAAGGTAGCTCTGACAATATATTAGCAGCCTGGCATGCATATTCAATCGAATTCGCCCACTTTTGCGTCTTTGTATAAACAAACATTTCCTGTTGAGAACGCTCGTCTAAACGATTGAAGACGAGACGCCACTTTTGCGTCTTCTGTTTTGATCGTCGCCGTATAAACGTAGCCAAAATATTACTTCAGAAAACCCGCTTGAAACAAATTACTGCAACAATACGCACAAGTTAAATTCTTTAAAGGTCCCATGGCATGAAATTTTCACTTTCTGAGGTTTTTGAACCCCCCCCCCCATGGCTAAAAGTTGCGAAATGTCTAAACTGAGCATTTGCGGTCCTTTTCTGCCTTTTCTGCGTACAGCTCAAACGGGCGATTCTGAACAAGGAAACTATGTGACGTCACATTGAAGAAAAAATGCAAACGCAGTTCCACCGCCCGTCTGTGTTTCTACCCACACTCTCTGGAAATCACGCCCAGAGAGTTTGGACCGCGAACGAGCTACGAAATGCGAGATGCGTTTTTTTATTTGCCTGGAGGCACATGAGAGTGTTTCCAGGCTCGGATGTCCTTTATCCGACCCTCTGAACCTCTGAAACAGCAGTGGTTTAATTTTATTTTCTGTGGAAATGTGTTTATTTTTCAATGGAACGCTTCCTCATCTCTTCCTCCGCGCAAAAACGCGGAAGTGGGGCCAGCGCACATCGCACGGCTAAAGAGGAAAGAGTGGAGAGTTTGGCCATGCCCCCACCCACTGCTCTGGCCTATCTCTGTCCTCCTCATTTGCATTCAAGCAACCACGCCCATAATGGAGTGTTCCAGAGAGATATTTATGACTCTGTCTGTGTTCATGGGTCTTTCTCATGCACTGAGTCTTGATTTTGAAGAAGGATTCATTTACAGTATTAGGGAACCATTAAGGAGCCATATAAAAGCATCAAGAAGTACCATGTCAGGGGATCTTTAAAGGTCATATTTTATGCAAAATTGTCTCCTTTGAGCTTTTAGCGATATTAGAATGTTACCCCATCAAAAACATACCTTAAATTGTATTTTGTTTCATTTACACATGTTTGAGTAATCCTTTATTATTAGCCTGTCTTCATCTCCAAAGCTCAAAATGCTCTGCTCCACCTGATGCCATGTAGTAGTTTTCAAGTTAACAGCTACGTTTTACCTTTAGCTCAACAGAATTTGCCAAATCCAGGAAATTATCTAAAAGATTTTAGTGAAAGTATATGAGTGTGAGAGTATTTTCTGTTTGAGAGAAGAACTCTGCCTAAATACGTTCTGATTTGTGTGTTAAAACTGAGTGAGACACGAGACAGTCAACAACTGGGTATGCATTATAACATAGATCAATAGGGCCTTTCAAAACACAAACATCCACCATCAATGCAATTTCACAATGTAAGAGTTTCCAGTTGTTTGTCTAAGATAAGACGCAAACTAATGTAATACTGATTCAAATATGGCATTCACTGTCCTCCTTCTGACATTAATTTAAATACAGCACAGCCCGAATCACATAAATCTTACCTTTAAAAACTGTATGCAAAGTAAACCTGTGTAAACAGAATAATGAGGCATGCCACCTTCATGACGTGTGTTTAATATGGATTAGATGTAAAGGAGTTGTGGAGGTGGGGCACTAGGGGGCACTGTGTTATCGCTGTGGCCTTTCTCGTATAGAGGGAGTGGGGCTTGGATGGGATTATCTACATGAGCTTGTGCTGTGTGGTAATCTACACAGGACAGGAGAGGCATCCAGTCTATCATCAAAGGGAAAATGCACTTTAAACTACCCCACTGAATTCAATAAAACTCTACATTTTGTTTATTACAATTACATTTTTAAGGACATTCACAGTAATAACTCTTGCCATGTGAACTCAGTAAAGGCAATATTGTCAATGATTGTTGCTTTTAATTAAGAACCTTATTATCAGTGAGATAAACGAAAACAACTGGATCAACTGATGAAGCTATCTTGTCGGTAGTGAAATGTTGGCAAAAAAAAGCAAAGTAAGTCCTGCTGTTTTCGTTTAACATCTTTATTCCTGGATGTCTCAAAATTGTATCAATTAAACCAGAACCTTGATAGCCTCTGAAAGTTTTGTTATTAGCTTAGCTGGGCCAATAAGGCACTTAACTTAATTTGAGTTCAGGGTCAGTAGGAGCCGGATAAGCCCGTATGGCAGCTAGCGCGTTAGCTATGTCCATTTGTATATACACTATATTGCCAAAAGTATTCACTCACCCATCCAAATCATAAAGGTGTTCCAATCACGTCCATGGTCACAGATGTATAAAATCAAGCACCGAGGCCTGCAGACTGTTTCTACAAACATTTGTGAAAGAATGGGTCGCTCTCAGGAGCTCAGTGAATTTCAGCGTGGTACTGTGACAGGATGCCACCTGTGCAACAAGGCCAGTTGTGAAATTTCCTCACTCCTAAATATTTCACAGTCAACTGTCAGAGGTATTATAACAAATCGGAAGTGATTGGGAACAACAGCAACTCGGCCCCAAAGTGGTAGGCCACGTAAACTGACGGGGCGTGGTCAGCGGATGCTGGTGTAGTGCGCAGAGGTCAGCATCTTTCTGCACAGTCAGAAAGTGAAGGCCAAACTTCATGTGGCCATCAGATTAGCTGAAGGACAGTGTGTAGAGAGCTTCAGGGAATGGGTTTCCATGGCCGAGCAGCTGCATCCAAACCATACATCACCAAGTGCAATGCAAATCGTCGGATGCAGTGGTGTAAAGCACGTCGCCACTGGACTCTAGGGCAGTGGAGACGTGTTCTCTGGAGTGACAAATCGCACTTCTCCCTCTGACAAACTAATGGACGAGTATGGGTTAGGCGGTTGCCAGGAGAATGATACTTATGCCAATGTAAGGTTTGGTGGTGAGGGGTTGATTTTCAGGAGCTGGGCTTGGCCCCTTAGTTCCAGTAAAAGGAACGCTGAATGCTTCAGCATGTCAAGAGATTTTGGACAGTTCCACACTCCCAACTTTGTGGGAACAGTTTGGAGATGGCCCCTTCCTCTTCAACATGACTGTGCACCAGTGCACAAAGCAAGGTCCATAATGAGAGAGTTTGGTGTGGATGAACTTGACTGGCCTGCACAGAGTCCTGACCTCAACCCGAAAGAACACAGGGGATTGAATTTGGGATTTGGGATGAATTAGAGCAGAGCCTGAGAGCCAGGCCTTCTTGTCCAGCATCAGTGTGTGACCTCACAAATGTGCTTCTGGAAGAGTGGTCAAAAATTCACATAAACACACTCCTAAACCTTGTGGAGAGCTTTCCCAGAAGAATTGAAGCTGTTATAGCTGCAAAGGCTGGAAAGATGTCATATTAAACCCTTTAGATTAAGAATGGCAGGTGAGCTAATACTTTTGGCTGTGTGTGTATATATATATATATATATACAAGCCAGAATATACTAGCCACTGATGCTGCTAAATGACTTGATGTTTGCTTTATTAATTTAAATAATCAGGGGTGAGTAATTAAAGGTCCTATATTTATATTTTGTTCACACATTCACACATGTTTGAGTAACCTTTTATTATTAGTCTATCTACATCTCCAAAGCTCAAAATGCTCTGTTCCACCTTCTATCTTTTGTTCAGTAGAGATTGTTAATTCCAGGTCTAGTGAAGGTGTGTGGTGTTTAAAAACACAGTGGAGAACTTCCCGTATTTCCACATGACAAGGTAGAATGGAGTTGTTTTCTGTTTGAAAGAAGAACTCCTAAATATGCAGGATTTGTGTATTAAACATGCGTGAATAAATCAACACACAATTCAGCGTACGTTTTTGATGAGGAAGAAACATTAAAACATATAGATCAGAAAATAGTACCTAATATGGGTACTTTAAATATTAATATTAAATAATGTTCCAAGAAAAGAAACCACATACGAAAATCTGATTAATAATATCTCCAGTCATGAATTTGTATGTTTGTATGTTTTGTATGTAAACTGGTATTGTTTATTAATGTCAGATACTGGGGACTGGTGCATCTCTACTTCACATCTTATGAATATGTTTGCCAGTTAATACACAGTAAAAACATCACAGTATATAAACTAAAAGGTCTTCCTAGAAAGTGTTGTACTTTCAAATCCAATTCCACCAAAAGCCAGTACCCTGTTGTACACACAAATGGAAATGGTATCAAAATGTCACCAGTTTGACATTTCTATTTCAATGGGCCCAGCGCAGCAAAATATCATGACTGACCAGTAATGCCATATTGACGGAAAGACCTTGAACACATCAATTGTATCATGCGTCAATAAATGTGTTTCATCAAGCATATGCAGCAAGTTACAGAATCCAATAGCTTACAAATACAAACCCATGTGAAATAGGCTTGTTAAAAGTATCAAAAATCAGATACTAATTGAAAACTAGTATTGAAACTAGATATTCATTTGAGCAAGTATCGATATAAAAAAGTCACATTCCACAGGACAGAAATGAATCCTTCCTGAGTAGCTTTAAGTCTTGAGCTGTATCAGAAATTGTATAGTAAGTAGTAAGACCACCCATGGGCCATTATGGGAACAACCTGGACGATTGAGGGATTACACAAAGGCCATATTGTAATACAGTAATCCCTCGTTTATCGTGGGGGTTAGGTTCCAGAAATAACCCGAAGTCCACAAAGTAGGACAACTTTATATTTTACAATTATTCTACATGTTTTAAGGCTGTAAATGCCTCACCACACACATTATACGCTTTTCGCAGACTGGAATGAACCTTTTCTCACATTTGTCTCTCGTTTAAACACTCAAACTTTCATAGATTTTCAACAAAATGTATTAATAGTGACGTGTGGGGGGAGACACTGCCCCGGAAGCCCTGCCGGACGCACAAGGAGCACTGCCACGTCCCGGGACGCGACGCGCACGAACCCCTTGGAGAAGTGCGCGACACGTGCACCCCTTATTGTGGTCAAATCTGTGACAGAGCAGCGTGACAGAGCAGCGTGACCGGCGCGAGGCCGCGTGTACACTGGGGCTGCGAGCACGAGATCAAACCGCCGCGCCTGGACCCCATCCTCTTCAGCCCAAGCCACAAACCAACCGCATGAAACCAGCAAAGAGCAGCACGAAACCAGCAAAGAGTGGTTTAATCCTGGTTTAGACCTGGTCTAGTCCCGGTTTAGTCCAGGTCTAGACCTGGTCCAGTCCTGGTTTAGTCCAGGTCCAGTCCAGGTTTAGACCTGGTTTAGACCTGGTCTAGACCTGGTTTAGTTCTGGTCTAGACCTGTTTTAGTCCACGTTTAGTCCTGGTCTAGTCTCTTAGCCAATCAGGACGTAGAACACAATGTTACACTATTAAAAAAAAGTTACAATATAATAAAAAATATTGAAGAAGAAAAAAAATAAAATCTGCGAAACAGCGAGGCCACGAACAGTGAACCGCGATAGAGCGAGGGACCACTGTATATCATAATATATTGTAATATAAAAGAAAGTACTCTGATGTAATGTTGAAAATCACACGCTATTGTCTAAAAATAAAGAGAGCTTTTATCATCATCGTGGTATTGGAATCGGTATTGATTATCAAGTCTATTCCTTAGTATCAAAATCGAGTTTGAAATTGTAGTATTGTCGTGACAACACTATCAAAATGTCAAAATTAACAAGAATAGAAATCATTTCAATAACTGGAGACTAGATCACGTGATTCCACACTTAAGCACTATTAACAAATCTACAACAATATTGAGAAAAGCGTATGCACCAATACCACGGAGTACATGGGTTTGTTTTTTCATAAGTCCAAAGGAAAACAAGACAATCCCCACAGCTCTAACTTGGTTCAAAGCAGGAAAGGTCGAGAGTCCAGTTCCCAGGAGGATATTGCTTGCAAGTGTGGGGTGATGCGTTCAAGTAGCGCGGGACTCAACTGCTCACAGAAATTCGGATAAAACTGAACATTAATTGGAAGTGACATTGATAACTTTCACATACAGTCAACAAGCCAGCGTTGCATGAAAATGCAGGTCTCTGGGGGAATCTGTTCAGAAAAGGCTGAGATACAAGTCTGTTTACATTTACATCAACATCCAAAAGTTTTATGAATCGTACCCTGGAGATGTCACTTTGGCATGAGACCAGTTGTTCGTTGACTTAAGATCTGGGCTCTGGATATTGTAATACAAGCCTTTCGATTACATGGAGTCAAGAATATTTTTTTATTCTCTCGATAACAATAAGCAGATGTTTACGCAATCCATCAGAAAAATGCTAAAATGTGGCCATAAATGTCTTGGTTGAGGTTCAAATAATGCACAAAAAGAGAAAAGATTGCAAATATAAGCATAAAAGGACAGGAATATTACCTTCTTCAGCATTTTCCTATTTGAAAACAATATTTTAACTGCATATCTTCAAATTTCTTACAGACAACACAACCCACCATTAAATGTCTCTACACTGTCTTTGTGGCAAACAGCAACAAACAAACAATGGGCAAGTACATCAATGTGGCTAAAAAATAATATGTCTATAGAGCCTTAATATTGTAGCTAACAATACAGGTATCCTGGTAGACAATACAGATTAAGATTAGTGTGAAGCCTTTCTGGTGGAGGGTGGGCTACCTGCTTGTCTCCATATGGTCTCCATAGAGACCAGGTAACACCAGACCAAGTCACAGGTCAGATCATGTTTTTCAAGCGATATAAAATGAAATAATTGTTAGCTCAGGATTACCAAACTTGTAGCTTGGGAGCTGCCGGTAGCTCTCCACCTCCTTTCAAGCAGCTCACCAAGGGATTTATGAATTATATGTATTGTGCTGATTACCACTGTAAATATGTCACTATGATGCCTAACTTTGTGCACTAATAAACAGATTACGGTTTATGTTTTATAGGCATCTAACTGCTCCCCATATAAGGCTTACCGTGGGTCTTAAATATAAATTTTCTGCAAATTATAAAATGAGAAGCTCTCTGGCATTTTGTTTTTTTTAAAGGTAGCTCATCCAAGGAAACTGGAGACTCCTGTGTTAGATAGATGCCATACTGTGAAACATTCAAAACAAAGTAATAACATGTGCTGTAGATGGTAGACATAGTGACACAGTATGCCATGTTATAACATTGTTACCACATCAAAAACATACCTGGAGTTGTGTTTTGTTTCAGTAATCCTTATTATTAGTCTGTCTACATCTCCAAAGCTCAAAATGCTGTTTCACATTTCCTACAGAAAATGGTGTAATATGAGCCCTTTAAGAATCCCTGCCACGTTCCTCTCGGTAGACACTAGATCTTCATCTGATCACACTGGAATTCATAGACAAAGATATAAAGGAACAGATGCACGGCTACAGACCCAGAGCCCATGTGTGTTGTAATGGCACTGCTGTCTCACACCGCTGCAGTGTTGAGACATTCGGGGCTGTTCACATGGCTTAATTCAAAATGAAAGATTGGTCTGTCCTTGGTGACTGCAGAGAGATCTATGAGCCTGGGGCCTATAAGCACCTTTCACAAACCCACACAAGGAACTGAAAAATGCATGCGTGTCCGTCCAAAAGCAAAGCAATTTTTCCTGTAAATATGGCATTTTTTGGTGGTATGGTGATGGTCTCAGTCATCTAAGCAGCAACCAACACACAGAGGAGGTTTAGCCACATTATCTTAAAGGGTCCATAATACACTATATTCTGATCCATGTTATAATGTTGTTTCCTCATCATAAACATACCCAGAGTTGTGTTTTGTTTTATTCAAACATGTTTAACAAATTTTAGGCTAAGTTCTTCTCTCAAACAGAGAACACTCTGTGCTCCACTGTGTTTTAAACTCCATACAACTTCACCAGAATCATTTGGATAATACTAACTATGTACTTGCCAATCTTTACTGAACTAAAAGTAAAATGTAGCTGTTAATTCAAAACTATAACTGCATGACATCACAAGGTGGAACAGAGCACTTTGAGCTTTGGAGGTGTAGACAGAGCCATCTTCAAAAAAGCCCTAAAATAACTGCAGCTCCTGTTTATTTATTTCTTTCATTTGTGTTCGTTTGTGCTTCAGACTTTCTGGATCTCAAATATAAAAAAAAGAGTAAACAGTGGAAAAACATAATTTACATGACTGATTTATTTTGGTATTAACAACATGCCATCTCTGCATCTTTTATTATTATTATTATTTTATTTAATATGATTCATTGTTTTGATCTTTACTGTATTATTTGTCTATTGCTCTTTTGACTGCTTTAATATATGTTCTGTAAAGCATCTTCTTGAAGTGCTATATAAATAGAATGTACTATTATTATTTATATCAGCACTCTGTCCATCGTGCCTTGAGCCAAGGTTAAACACAATCAAACACAACTAAACACATTTTTTGACATGTGAAATAAAGGAGCTCATCGGCCATCCATCATTTTATATGGAATTCCTCTCACCTCAGAGTTTAGTGCTTCGCTCACTGATTCAGCAAAAATCCACAATGTTTTTCGGTCCCTTGTGACATTTGTTCCTTTCTTTTTTCCTTATAAGCAGCTATATTTCTTTTGATACAAACAGAACATGCATGTTCATAACTGGCTAATCCAGTTGTCAATCACACCCATCTGAACTCTCACATCAGACTCACATCTTAGGTACACAAGTATTGGAGATGTGTGTATCCTGGAGCACAGGCAAATTAATTGATAAAACCCTGCATATTTGTGGCATGTCAGTCAATTTATATCTGGTTGCAAAATGCTTCTTATCCCATTTTATTACATTTATTACTACATTTAAATTCAAATTAGTTTTCCGATGTTATGTGATTTAAATGATATACTGCCACAATCAAAAAGTCTACAACAAAACAATCCACTAATAACACACTTCAGTGAAATCAGCTCAACTTTGCATTTTAACTTTCACATCCACTACTCCAACTATTTTGCTAGCAGGAATGTACTCCACCAAGTTTTTGGACATCCCTTTTGTCGCATTAAATTTTCAAATCCATTCCAGCGGACCAAACCGAGCAGCCTCATATTAGAGGAGAGCGTTGTTTTGGCAAGCCACTGGTATTTATAGAGCGCATACGGCCTTTCAGCTAAAGTGCATTTGGGACTGGCACGAGTCTCACGGTTGTAAATGTTGATTCGTTGCAGTGACTGATGCAGGCAGGATTCTACTTACCTGAATAATTAATCACAAATATAAAAACAAGATGTCACTATCACTATATAACAAATAGTCCCATCAGGAAGCTAATGTCTTGTGAACCATCTGCCAATAAGTTTGAGCTGTATGGACATCCCATAATATAAGGTCTATGGCATGCAGGGACCGGACCAAGCGAAGACAGATTTACGAGCCATTGTGCCAGTTCAGCAGAAACCTAGCCAGAGTCATTAGATTTTGCTGTCAATATTTTAAGGCTGACCACAACATAGAATTACAGAGGCTTCCAGGATCTAATACTTGTAACTAAAATTGATTGGCCCTACCTAAGGCTATTTTAAGCCTAAGACTATAATTTACATATATTCCTCATCATTATAAATCATACTCTGTGCCACTGAGTTCACTTAATATGAGTGGGGTATAAAATTAAGACTGGGTGATAGATCAGAATAGAGATTTTCCATGTATTTCTTTTTAAGATGTATTGACTTCTGGGTAGAGGTGTCTAACTGGTAAACTTGCACCTGTGTGAAATTGCGTATTCAATGTGATTACTCATTTTAGGTCCCAAATCAGTCTATGTAATCAGGCATTTAGTCAAAAACGTTTCAAATCTGCATTAATATTCATACATTTTCAATCATGTGATGCACCTGTATGAAAGACTTTTCTGATGAGCCAAATATTCAACTGTAAGATGAGGAAACTTCAGGTTTTGTATGTGGGTGTATCTGTCATGTTCTGCCATATAAGACTTTAAAGGTCCTACATTAGGCAAAATTGAGCTTTTAGACATTATAATGTTGTTATCTCATCACAAACATACCTGGAGTCGTGTTTTGTTTTGTCACACTTATTTGAGTAACCCTTTATTATTATTATTATTTATTATTATTATATATTTATTACTAGTCTGTCTACTGTCTGTTTAATCTACAAAGCTCAAAATGCTGTCCCACCTTTAGTTCAGAAGAGATTGGCAATTCTAGGTCTGAAATTATCCAAATCATCTTGTATTACCACATGACATCACAAGGTGGAATGGGGTGTTTTCTCTTTGAGAGAAGTACTCAGCCCAAATATGCAGATAAATGTGTGAATGAAACAAAACACAACTCTAGGTATGTTTGTGATGAGGAAACAACATTATAACATAGATCAGAAAATAGCGTAATATGAGCCCTTCAAACAAGTTCATTTGTACAGCACAATTTATACACACAGTAATTCAAAATGCTTAGCGGTAAAGCACATGATGTCACTGATAAAAGATAACCACCAACAACACTGCAGCTCCATGCAGTTCAGTTCCTCTTAATAACAATACTAGATTTGATTTCTCAACATTTCTCAACACGACACTCAAGGTCGCCTTACAACAAGTGTAATATTCATTATAGGCATATATTGTGCCCTCAGAGCTTCTACAAGCTATTTTCATTAGTCATTTACACTTAATGGTGGTAAACAATAGTATTTCTGTACCTACCTACCTCATATTAGAGCATTTATACAGGCAGAGTGGGGGAAGTCTTATGCTTATGTGCTTATGTCTGTGTGTGAATGACATGTGCTTATGTCTGTGTGTGAATGAGATGTGCTTATGTCTGTGTGTGAATGAGTTTTTGGGAGAGAGTGAGTTTATGAACTTTTGTTTTTACTGAGATTGTTTGAGTGTTATTGTATTGTATTTTATTGTTCTATTGTATTGTATTTTTATTCATTGCATTGTATTTTTAATCATGTAAATCAGGGACTGCAGATGGAAATTAGCTATTTAGCTATAATCTGGTGCAGAACATCTCTGTTTTTATGAACTTAATGTCTCTGTACATTGTCCCTTCAAATAAAGGCTAAACTAAACTATACATACGTATGAATGTACTGTATACCATCCTGATATGGGAAATTTAAGTGCCTGTCCATTCGAATGTCAAGATTATTTATTAGCATTGACAGGAAATTTTACCTCATAGTCTTACTACTACTACTACTACTACTACTACTACTAGAGTAAAAAGTGTGATCACTCTTCAAACCCCACTGTGAATCTGTTTGTGATGACAGCTTTGGTCAAGATCATTTATGTTTTCACATTTTATGATCTTTTATCTGACATTACCAGAATTTACACATCACCTTATGTTTGGTCCATCAGGTTACCTCAACACCAAAACTAAATCTCACTTGAGTTATTGTTTTGATTAGTTCAGTGCAATTATTTGCTATTTGTGTAATCCTAATCCACCAAACTTACCTGATCCACCATATAAGACTGCTGCCGTGGTAGTGTGTGAAAGGCTGCTGCTCTGGATGGCGAAAGCGTGGAGGTGTGGACGGGCAGCAGGTGGTGGTGGGGGGGTGGAGGGGGCAGAGAGGGCTGTCCCACGCTCAGAGACAGGGGCATGGGCTGACTGATGTGCAGAGGCTGGTACAGGGGCAGTCTGCGCAGGCTGTGGGGGTGGAAACTGTGAACAGCCAGGAGCGGCTCTGCACCAGGGAATGAAGGCTGCAAAACACACAGAAAGATCATTTGTTTTAGTGCTTAATTATCTCCTATCTTTGTCTCATTATCTTATTAACCTGATACCACTTGTTAGAAGACCATTAGGCTTGTTTGTCAAGTTTGAATTTTGGTCTGTGGTTGTAATGCCCTCTGGTGTTTAGAGCATTGTAAATCTAACAAAAGCTACTACAGATTGGAGACCTCAGTGAATTTCTTCCAAATAATTCAGGCATTGTGGTGAATTTATTTATATTTCTGTATAATACAATTGTGTATTTTCTATATGCTAGTCATAGGGATTTTCACAACTTTATAGCATGTGTCTTCACAAATCTGGTCTTCTAGGTTTCTCTTTGTTGTCAATGATAGCCAAGGAGCATTTGCAGATAGTAATTACATTGTTTTCCGATTCTATTGAGTATTCTTTTGTTCCAAGTTTGACATGGTGTCACATAATTTGCAGTTTTATACACCACTGGGAGAATTAAATGGAATCTTATTTTATTTTTTGAATGGAAACACTGCAAAACACAACAAATTCAACACACAGTAGGCTTCTTAAAACTGTCAAAGTGGATCTATTATGCAAAATCAACTTTTTAGAGCTTTTAAATATAGTTATAGTTATAGTAAATATAGTGATAGTTGTGTCTGCTCACCATTTACTCACCTGAAGTTGCATGTGGAGTTATTTGCGCATATTTGAGCAATCTTTAATCGCTTACATTCAGGGCAGCGTTCTGCCAATCAATCCCGTTTTCACTACCACTGGCATACTCCCATTGTTCTGTACAGTACGTACTTTATTCTCCCATTGCATTTTCTTAATCTCTGATACGTAAAGGATTCAGTAGTGTTGTGTAGTCATTCTGATACCAATGAAAAAAAAATCTGTGGTTCTCTAGCGTGAGGTGTAGCTATTGGAGGTGCCGACATTTTTATTTTATTTTTTTATTTATTTGATAGGGACAGTGGATATTAATGAACATCTGTAATTACAGTGTAAATATGCAACATTATAGTTTTTTTTTTAAATTTTGATGACATTCGGCAGGCTTGTTTCTTTTATTAATTTGTTTTAGATGAAAATTGTAATGTATAATGTCCAAATGATAGCTATAACTAATGATCCATGGGTGTCATGGAATATAACTATATAACAGACCAAAGCACAATAAGTCTTCTTTAATATCGATTGACATGTTATCCACTAGCATAACAATGAATACTTTCTCAGTTTGTTATAAGATCAAATTGAAACGTGTACAGAGAAGTATGCAGGCCTAGTACTAAATTCTCAATTGTTTATAAATGCTTCTGCCTTCTGCTATGTGTACCTATTTCCTTGTGATGTCTAAAGCCTTCTCTGGTATGGCCTTCTATCGCCAATAAACATCATCAACAGCTGTAATTGCTATATCCAGGGTCTGGCTGTTGCATTTTAATGAAACAATCACTTGCTCATTCACAAGTCCACTGCCAGCTGTCCACAATAGCTTCATAATTAATAGTTGGAGAGATAGAAATGCACAAAGCGGCATGCCATCACCTTGTGCTGTCAACAATCCAGACCTGAGCAGGAGAAGAGAGGGGATTTGTAAATGCCCTAATGGAGTTTGTCTGTGATTGACACACGGCGCTATGCTGTAGAAATGAGATGAGCATATTATGGGGGAAAGGCTATGCAAGTAAATAGGAATAAACTGTTAGACTGGTTTAGTGTATTTTGTATGGTGTATTTTGACAATGCAGAAAGACATACCTTATATATATTAGTGGTAGATGGTTTGGGTGGAGGTTTGCGTAGAGCTGCAGGTCTATACAAGGACTGGGATCTGATGGGGCTAATTGGTCTCCCAGTTTCCATAGATCTAGAGAACAGGACATTCAACAGACATACGAGAAAGGGAAGTTATTTCAATAGCTGTGATACAACTAGACAATAAGAGCCAATACAAGGCTAAATGCAAAATTCTACTTCAATTGTTTTCAGAGCACACACTGTGAGTTATTTCCATTTAATACTTTAATGCCAGATATTGCGATTGGTGACACTGGGAAATGGGCTTTTTTCTTTCTTTTTTTCAACAATAAGTCCAGATCAGTTAAGTGTTTTTATGCAATATCCTCCCTTGTATGTTTCCAGTATCTTACTGAATCACTAAATGTCAGTTTGTACTTCTAGTAGCACGGGGTATGAGTAAATGAGGCCTCTTAAATATTACAAAAATACTAACAGTGAAAATATATTGGTTTTAAAAACTAGGATAAACAATATTTAACAGACAATAGAAAGACAGTAAAACTAAAATTAGATAATGGTTAATAATATTCTTGTAAACCAGGTTTTAAAATAATTATATATTAAATATATTGAGCGGTATACAGCCTATAGGTTTAAGTAAGGTTTGACAAAAATGGCTCACTCTAACACAAGGTACTATAAGGAGTTATTCATTGTGTTGAAATTTCAAATGCAAATCTTATAAAAATAAAATGCGATTTAACAAAAATGTCTGACTCATTAGAAAAAATATAATTTGAAAAAACAGATCTGTCATTATTATGATTTCAAACCCTTTTTCATCCTTACCTAATAAAAATAAAAATAATGATAATACATTTTATTTATATAGCACTTTTCAGGACACTCAAAGATACTTTACAGAACACATATCAATACAGTCAAACGAGCAATAAACAAATAATACAGTGAAGATAAAAACAGTTAAATCATATTGAAAAAAGTTAATTCTAAATACTTGGGTCTAGAGATTCGTTTTCTTCTCTCACCTGAGTTTCTCTAAGGTGCTCTTCTTGTTGGCGAAGAGCAGGCGCAGCAGAGTCTTCCTCTTGATGAAGACGATGGTGGTGACGAGTGCGAGGCTGAGCAGTGTGACCAGGACGGCCACGCTGATGATCACACTGTCCTCTGATGCCACATATGACAACACGCACATTAATACACACACACGCACATCTACAGCACAAGAGCAGGACACACGCCGTTAAAGAGAGGCCACGCTTCACATTAGAAAGTGCTTTTGGATGGAAGATGAAAAGGGTGGATGGACGAGGGCCAGAAGCAGATTAATATGAAGATCTAGCGTAAATAGATGAAACCTAAAAGCAGGTTGTTAGTTGCATTTATTTTAGTATACATGAAAGATATGGTTTGCATTTCTTAAAGTATTCTGATTTACTTGGAAAAAACAAAGGAATGCATATTAATGATTAAGATAAGATAAGATAAGACTTAAATGCATTAGGAGCAACTCAGCAGCGTGTAAGAAAAATATACAGAAACATGACCAATATTTACACAATATTTGCTCAAATCGATTACTGATTTTATGACATTCAACAATTGCTAATTTATTCACAGTGCTCCTTATTCTCGCTTTGTGTTGGCAGCTATCACTTAAAGGGATATGCCACCCCCCAGGTCAAACTTGGGCATCTCCCCACATTATTTTTCAGTGCGGAAAAAGACAGTCGAAGCACGCACCACGCTGCGCAACAGGGGAACTCCCTTCCTGGTGCGTAACAGGGATTCCCCTGTCAGCGTGGTGTGTGCTTCGGCTGTCTTTTTCCGCACTGAAAAATAGTTCCCACCCAAAATGACCAAGTCAAGCTCTCCGTGTTGATTTGCACATTTATTTGCACTCGATATGAATGCGCACTACACAGAAAGTAATTGGGAAAAGCATCGAGCAAATTAATTCCTTTTGGCCGAAATCTTTCTCTGGCGACGTTAGACTCCAGTCTAAGGCGGAGTAGCTGCAGATACCGCGGCGGTCAGTGCTGACAGACCTGGACAATGGCTGGGTCACCAGAAAAACGCTTTCCACCACTTTAGTCTCTGGACTGTGGGGAGATGCCCATGTTTGACCTGGGGGTGGCATATCCCTTTAAGATGTCATCGCAGTATTTATTTATCTGTTTATTCTGCAATCTTCTCTTTTAATGTTAATTCTATGATGATTATTTGTGTTTTTATTTGTTTGTATGTTGATTTCAATGTCTGTAAAGCACTTTCAATTAGTCTGTGTACAGATGATGCTATAAGCTTGCCTTGCCTAAGTATTTAAACTACCTTCAAACATCTTTGTATTACATTTGATTTCTACCAGTTTATCAGTCAAATATCAAGAACGTAAAATATGTTTTGGTTGATGATATGAGGTGAAAGATGACAACAGTACCTGCCAGCCTCATTGGTCCACTATCAATGCTCCCTCCAAACCCTGCCTTTTCACAGAAGGGAGGAGCCCAGTGCGCCTCACAGTGGCAGTTCTTCTTATTGTTGCACACCTAAAAATATAAAACACATACATTACTATCAACAATTTTAACCTCTATATGTAGTCTTAACAGTGGGTACACATTTTTTTAAGTTTTTAAAGTAACAGAATTTTAAAAGAACTTAGCCAAAATCTACATGTGTGAACAATTACAGTGAAATCACATTACTCGCATGATAACTGTTTTCATGACATTTCAATAATCTGGATCCAATTCCAGAAATCACATAACATGGTGTACACATGTAAACATAGTCACTGTTGCTGTGCTATGAAAATTCCTATGTCAACTCTACAAAAGTCATATGAATTTCACTACATTTTGGACAATTTTGATGACAATTTTTTCATTTTCAATACATTTGCTACAGTGTATTTTGCAGCCTTGTAATAATAGATAAAACATGTGTTCCAGAGAGTCTGTCCCATCAAAGTTCTTGAGTTTCCTGAGTTGGAAGTTTCCCAAGCGACAAGAGGAGGTCCAGCTGTCAAATACAGCTTTTTCCCTCCCCTACACTAGGGACACTCCTTCAAACAGGAGGTTAAGAGGTACTTGGGGATCACAGTTTTGACTGAATCGGAACCATATCTGTATTTGTGTAGTGGAATATAGCACTCATACCACAGCTCATTGAATTGTATAAGGGAGTTATCTGTGGAGGGGCCAATGACACGAACAGAACGGAAACATCTGGCTTCTATCTTCTTTAGCTGTTTTATCGGGCAGCTGTAGGACAAACTCAGTGTTTTCTCTTTATGCACAATGACACAGAGGAGAAAAAGACAATACATATATGGAGACTTCAATAGCAGTTAGTTATCTTCATTTTGAAAAATTGCCAAAAAGTGTTTCTCTTTTTGTTATCATTTTTAGAGATATTAGCAATGACAATAGATGGATCATTTGTTTATCAACACAGCAGATGTGCATGCAGCCTGAGTGCAGAAAGCATCTCTGTCTGTGCGATTAACATGAGGTTGCAATGCTAGCTAGCGATGTTGTCAGCACACTAAAACACTTTATTACCATGTGATAAAATAAGCAATGATGTTAAAGGTCCCATGGCATGACATTTTAAATTTCTGAGGTTTTTGAACGTTAATGTGAGCTCCCCTACCCTGTTTAGCCCCCCCCCATGGTTAAAAGTTGTGAAATGTCTAAACTGAGCATTTTGCGATCCTTTTCTGCGTTACAAAAAATCGGAGCTCAAACGGGCGATTTTGAACAAGGCACCTTATTGACGTCAGATCGAAAAAAGAAATGCAAATGCAGTTCCACCCCCGTCTGTCTGTACTCAGCGTCTCTGTAAATCACGCCCAGAGAGTTTGGACTGCGAATGCGCTAGGCAATGCGAAATGCGTTTTTTTATTTGCCTGGAGGCACGTCCGAGTGTTTCTAGGCTTGGAAGTCCTTTATCTGAGCATCTGGACCTTTGAACAGCAGTGGTTTAATTTTATTTTCTGTGGAAATGTATTTATTTTTCAATGGAACGCTTCAAATCTCTCCCCCCGTGCAAAAACAAGGAAATGGATCAGCTGAGGCTCAGAGCGAGAGCGGAGCGTTTGGCCACGCCCCCACCATCTACTATTGGCCAGCTCTTTTCTCCTCATTTGAATTCAAGCAACAACACCCATTATAGAGTGTTCAGAGAGAGAAAAATTACTCTTTCTCATCTTATCTCTGTTTCTCATGCACTGAGTGTTGATTTTGAAGAAGGATTCATTTACAGTATTAGGGAACCATTAAGGAGCCATATGAAAGCATCAAGAAGTACCATGTCATGGGATCTTTAAATGAACATTAGTGAGTGGGGTATGTCTTAATGACCCGTATGCGCTAAATGCAGGTGAGTGCATAAATGACGAGAAGAAATGGCTCAAACTTCAGTAGCCGGACATCCACTCATACCTGATTGATACATCTAGCCCTGCCTACCCCATCAAATACATTTCCTCAATTATTTCAATCCACTGTGTCAGTTCCAATGAGTCACTATTTAGCCAGTTCCTAGTTACAACTTTCTTACTGGCCATCAGCATGATTTTAAACAAATAAAGGTCTTCGGCTTAGATAGGTCCTTCTTGCGACAGTCCCAGGTACATGACTCGTGGATCATTAGGTACCCTGTAGCCCAGCACTTCTCCCATCACTGTCACAATACCTTCCCAAAAGGAGGCAATCTCATGTTTATTGGATTTTATCAAGAAGGGTAGAAATTATATTTTAGTAGCAGTAAAATATATTTGACATTTGACAATATTACTATACTAAGAGTAAAAAAAGCCTTCAATTATTTTTCAAATGGCACTTATTCAAATATCATTATGCTGTATGAGCAAGCAGAATCTCTGGACAAAGCAGAGTCTCAGGATGTTCATACATTATTTAATACATAAAAAAAGTTAATAAAATGCAAAAGGGACTGTTCTGAACCACTCCTGCAACTACTATTACATTCTTAAATTGAGAGGTTTCTTATTTACATCTATTGTAATTTAGCTCTGTTAATTGGATTTTGATTCCAATGAGCCTGAATGAGCAGTACTTTTGAAATTTGTTTGTGCAGTTCAATTTTTTATTTCCATTATTTAGCAACACAACATAAACGGGATGCAAATATGAAGGAAATAACTTAAAATTACAAGTAATATTTTTCATTGCTGTCTTACATCAAGAAAAAAGGTTAATACAAAAATGTAAATAACATTTCAACGTTTAAATACGTTTAAACACATGATGACAAATACCCCCCATTATAAATAACACCTCTGACAAGGAATATGAAGAGCTAGCTTACATTATTGAGTATTGCAATAATTTTGCTATGGAGGGACATGCATTGATTGTATTTTTAAGGTCCTATATTATATAAGATTGATTATTGTGCACTTTAAGACATTACAATGTTGTTACCTCCTCAAAACATTGTTGTGTTTTGTTTCATTCACACATGTTTGAGTAACCCTTTATTATTAGTTTGTCTACATCTCCCAAACTCAAAATGCTCTGGTCCACCTTGTTCCTACCTTTTACCTTGTGATCCGTGTGTTAAACATGTGAATGAAACAAAACACAACTCCACGTATGTTTGTGATGACAAAACATTACATATAACATAGATATAAAATAGCATGTTATAGGCCCTTTAAGTAACTAGTGAAACAAACTGTATTCCCCAGCTGGTTAAACAGGCTGACAGATTGTACTTTCCAATTAACACTGACACAGCTGTTCTGTCTGTCCTGTCTCTGGTTCTGTTTTATTTTATTATTTGTTTTATTTACTTTTTGTCTTGTTTTGTCTCCTTTTTGGTCAGTATGGTTTATTCTTTGGTTGTATTTTTTGTTATATATTATTATTGTTTATATAAAAAATAAACACTGACCATGGAGGTACAGTGTCTTTTTGCACTCACCCCACGTCCGCTGCACTTCCCAGAGCAGTCATGCACGCCAAACACACTCACATTCTGGCACTGACGATTCAGACACACCTATAAAAGAAACAATCATTTTGAGTGGAAATAAGATTCAAATATTAAAAAGAGCTGTATTTCCAATAACTTTCATAGGGCCTCCGCGGCTAAGGTAAATGTCAGGAGAGATTTAGAGCTTTCTACACACAACGCCAAATGAACGATGCTTACTTACTACAGGATTTCACAAGTAAAGCTGTAAAGTTAATATTGGCTGGTAAAATGCAGTTTTGAACATCACCCCCGGTGTGGTTTATAGCAGGAGTTGACATAGGGTTCTTAAAGTGAAATGTTGTTTTGCGGTTTAGAAGCCATTTTGATTGCTGTAAAAGTTGTGAGTTATAGCACACACACAGGACCACATAACTATTATACCCACTGACTAATGCATTTTAAAATGGTGTTGTTGTAAAAAGATCTTAAACAGATTTAGGTTTATTGAAATATAATGCACTTAGAGAATGCAGCAAAACCTGAGGAGTGATTATATCGTAATGCACTGACCTCTTGTGGTTGGAATCAGTACTCAAGAGAGGTAAATTGTGGGAGATAGTTGCTTATTGAATACTAGACAAGTTTGCATTTCCCTCACTTCCTTCAGTATGACCGTGGTTGTAGTGCACATCGCAGCAGCTGCCGCTGCTCAGCGCAGCGGGTCCACATGAGCCCACGGGAGCGCTGCCCGCACAGACTCAACAGAGCGAAGAACACATGAAGAGGAGTCAGGTAGAGCCATAATGTAATCCTCGCCTGTTTACTTTGCTTCTGTCCAAGCCATAGTTTTTTGTGAGCCAAAAAGACGGGACTTTCTCAAAGTGTGAAGCTTCTCCCCAGAGTGTTATTCCACAGAGCTCTGTCACTCACAAAATTACTTAAAGGTTGTATGGAGGATTTTTTTTGTTTCAAAATGTCAATGGAAGTTTAAAAAAACATTAAAGAGATGCAGCAGCCTTGTAATTATGATGACCAAACAAAAAACAAAAAGAAAAAGAAAATTCATCAATTGGTGGTGAGGCCAGATAAACATTAGCCAATAGCTAACGAGGCTACCTCGTTATCTATTGGCTGTTAGGTTGTCAATCAAATTTCTCGCGTAACTGATTTGCTGACATGCTGGGATTGCGTGGTTTATATATGCCTCTCACGCATTCAACATACACAAGACACGGTTTACTCGACCAACGCAGCGGTTCTTAGCGGCTTTTTCCTGTGTTGCAATGGCAGACAAGACTCCACTACCAGATAGCCGAAAGAGAAAGTTTTTGAGGTTGCTGAAAGGAGAAGAGAAGGGAAAAGGAGCGAAGCTGCAGGTGATTCTCGGAGATTCCTTCCAGTGGTGTGCACTGAAGCAGACGAAGGGTCTAAAGACTGACTTCTGGACAGTTAACTTCAACAGCAATTTGTTCAGCATTAATTGATTAATAAGCTACTGTATGTAACTTGTGATGATCTTAGGTGTGATGCTGGTGTGGTCACAGTGTGCATGTCGGAGGTTGCTCATGGGGGTCCAAGGAATGCTCAGGGAGTTAGTGTGTTTGCTCACATGCGACACGTGAAAAATTAGGGAAACATTGCCTGTCAGAATAACGATAATACTGAAACTAAACCATGAAGCAGAATTATCCCCAAAAATGTTCTAAATGTACAATATTGTTAAAAAACACATGAGCACCAATAAATAGATAACAGAAGGGAAGGGAACATATAAGTAGTGAGTATCTATAATAAAGATAGAAGTTCATAATTCAACCTTCTATAGCTAAAATCTTACATTATAAAACAAAAAAAGAAAATGTACACACGATATTGTCCCATAAAAATGATCACTCCTGCTATCATGTATTGAAAGTGGAAGTAAATCAATAAGTAATAATAAGTAATAAGTCAATAAGTAATTATGTGACAGACCTAATTATGACTACCCAAGCAAAATAAAATAAAATAAATATAAGAGTGTTCCAGAGCTGATATGGCATCTATAATAGGATCCAAAGAAGAAGGAATGGTGAATCAGTGACAGGTGATAGAAGTGGTCCCAATAGTTGTCTAATCCAACCTAATCCACCAAAAATAAGCAGATGAGTGGACACATTTAAAGGTCCTATATTATGCAAATTTGACTCTTGTGAGCTTTTACCAATGCTATAATGTCGTTGCCTCAGCAAAAAACATACCCAGAGTTGTGTCTAGCTTCATTCACACATTTTTAAGTAATCCTGAAAAATAGAGCAGTCTACATCTCCAAAACTCAAAATGCTCTGTTCCACCCTGTGATGTCATGTGGTGGTATTTTACAAGTTAACAGCTGGCTTTTTGAGTTTGTTCAATAGAGATGCAGCTTTTATGTCTTCAACATGCGTGAATGAAACAAAACCCTTTAAAAATCTTTTGGGATAGTACGAAAGCCAGTGACAAAAGAGGCACCTCAGGGCACCAGAATTCATCGTGGAGTACTTGGCTCGCGAATAATGAGTAACTTTTGCTCATGTGTTGCAGCGACAACAGCTAGTCGACGCGCTGACCTGGCACACACAGCCCGCGGGGGCACAAGGGGGCTCTGGCATCATGGTCCAGGAGCTATGCCAATGCTTTATGGGGATTTCCAGGAGTCTAGGAGCCCACAGTTGTGCCTCTGACTGCAGCCAAGATTCCATCACATACGCTGGGATCATAGACGGACTGGGAGTATTGGCAGTTAAAGGTGGTGTAATGTTGGCATGTTGTCGCAGTCAGAATACACCCACTTCCTGAGGATTCTGAAAGATTCTACCCAAGAAGTGTGGGCTGACCAGATGAGATATAGAATACAGTGCATTTATTGTTAAAGGTCCTATATTAAGCAAAATTGACTCTTGTGAGTTTTAAGCCATGTTATAGACCTTTGTTATTAGTCTGTCTACATCTCCAAAGCTCAGAATGCTCTATTCTACCTTGTGATGTCATGAAGTGGTAGTTACTAGTTAATAGCTACCTTTTATCTTTTGTTCAGTAGAGATTGGCAATTTTAGGACTGGAATCCTCCAAATGATTCTTGTTAAGGTGTATGTAACACAGTAGAGCATTTCCTTTTTTACCACATGACATCACAAGGTGGAGAAGAGCATTTTCTGTTTGAGAGTAGAACAACATTATAACATAGATCAGAAAATAGCGTAATATAGGACCTTTAAATTTCAAAATATTTAATTGCATAGACAAACTAAATTTATAATTGAAATCTGTAACTTTTAAGTTTTGTTTGTTGTTTGATTGCCCGGGCCTTTCTGTGTGGAGTGTGCATGTTCTCCCCGTGTCTGGGTGGGTTTCCTCCGGGCACTCTGGTTTCCCCCACCAACCCAAAACATGCACCATAGGTAAAATCCTCCAGCTTAGGTCCTGACCAAACTGAAGCAAGAAGATCATGGAGATGGTCCCCAGGCGCAGTCATGTGCTGCTCACTGCTCCTAATAACAGGATGGGTTAAATGCAGAGAAGAATTTCTCCTGTGTGAGATCAATAAAGTCACTTCTTCTTCTTCTTAAAAATAACACACACACAACTAACTTTTCTGGAGGATAGTCTACTTAAGTTTAAAATTAAACTAATTTACGCAGCTAATGCAGCTAGGCAAAGTTACAGGTCAGATGTGTGGAAAAGCAGCTCTGTTAAAAAAAAAAAAAAAATTCTGAACAACGCCATCCGTACCTAAATAAATCAGAAAGAAAGTTGAATGCTGAATGTCCATAGAAACAAGCAGGTTCTGTACCCCTGCCCTGTATGTAATATCTGTGGAGATTCTTATTCATCCAAGTCAACAGTCAATAAATAAAAAGAGAGATTAGTTTTCTACCAAATTACCAAATAACTGCAGCAGCCCTTTTAGTACAAAGCCTGACTCACCATCCCATCTCCACACTTGGTCCCAGCCAGGACCAGTCCAGGGTCTGGCATATCGTCCCCGAGGTACACATGAGTCCCCCTGCACAGAATCCTGCCCCCCTCCTGCAGTGGGATGTTGGTTTCTATGGAGACCGCATTGGTCCCAATCACAGGACGGTTAGCTCCGCCCTGGCACTGGATTTTACCGCATTTGGCATCTCTGGTAACATTACACAGGGAGCAAGAGAATAAAATATATATAATTAATGGTAGACAGTAAAAGCTTGTTTGAAAGTAGTAAGGAATAAGATTAGCCTTGAGAGATGTTGCTTCAAACCTCTGGGATTCATTAGCTTCTCCACTAATTAGCCCAAAGAAATCAGACAAAAATAATACATGAATAATTAAGCACAATCTCTCATAAGCATGCTTTAAGATCAGATATGAGATACAAAAATAAATAAAAAATATTGCCAATGAATCAGTGAAAGGTGCATTGTGCAACTCTTTCAGTGGAGGGTCCATTTTCTGTTTATCTCTATGGAAACATTATAGCTTTGCCTAAAATGTTCTACATTAAGGCATTAACTTAACTATACCTATGAAGACAAAGCATGTCATGTCAGATTACAGTTCAGATCTGTGAAGAGGTGAGCCCACTCATAGTCAGAGTTAATGTTTTTCGGGTATTAAACACCTGGAATAGAATAAATGCAAGCTATATTCGTTTAATGCCATACTGTGGAACATTCCTGGTAAAACAATAACATCTCCGTGGAGACTAACCAATAGTGGACCCTTACATACAGCATCTTTAAATCTCAGGGCAGATTTTACATATACATAGTGAAATAGTGGCTGCAATACCAATATTAATATACAAAATTCATAATGCTAGTTGTACAAAATTTCTTTTTATCTAAAATTTGTAAAATATACCAATCAAAAATAATTGAAAAGTAATTAGCATATAATCTTCATCATGGTCTGAAGGGGACATGCTATGTGAAATCGACTTTTATGAGCTTTATTTCAATTTATTCATACATTTTTGAGTAATCCTGTAATACTGAATGGGAAATTAATGGACCTGTTTCTATTAAAATGTAAAGCTACATGCAAAATAGCTGAAAAAGTATAACATGTCCTCTTTAATCTTTATGTTTACACTTAAAAACTTGAGCTGTCAAAATGGTATATTCAAATATCCATCATTTCCCCTATTCTCTGCTGTACTTCGGTGCAGCTGCACAGCACCTCACCTCGCTTCACATTTGGCGAACGAGCCTTTGGAATCCTTCCCGCAGTTCCCATAAGGGTCTCCAGCAGAGTTGACTCTCTCAAAGCAGATCCCCGGAGCAGGCTTGGCTCCTGCACACAACACATGAGGAGGAGATGGAGTGGGAGTCCAGACATGTGAGTGTACAAGGGTGTGCAGCTGAATTAGGGGTGTACAAAAATATCAAAATATCAATATATCGTGATATTAAATTTGGTGATACAGTATTGTTATCATGAGCTGCTGTATAGAGTATTTTTTGGTATTATTTAGGAGTTTATATTGTGACCAGTGATGATACTGGATTGGTCTCCTTAACCAATATGGGAGAGTATCATGGCGTGCATGTAGGCTGTGACAGCGCTGAGCGATAGCTGTGGTCTGATGAAATGGTAGTTGGAGAGGAGAATTTGACTTTGTTGCAGACTTTCTTGACTTGTGATTTAAATATTAAATTAGTGTTTATCTGGACTCCAATGTATTTGTATTGAGGTAAGACCAGAAGCCTCTGTCCTGACACAAAGACATCAGGCTGTACAGTGGGGTTGCTGGATTTGGAAATTTTGCTGCTTGTATAGTTGAAAGAAACTTGTTTATGCAACACATTTGACATTCGCTGTTTTGATGATTAAAATTATATTGTATTTCATATTAACTTTGCACAAGTATTGGTTTTACAAAGAAATACTGTTGCTAAAATGTGTTTCATTCTTAAAAAACAGCAATTTAGCACAGAATATCATGTGCAATATACTGATTATCGCATGTATCGCCATATCGTGGTAATATCGTATTGTGAGCCATGTATCGAATGTTGTATCAGATCATGAAGTGCCCCGTGATTCCCAGCCCAAGTGTGAATGCTGCAGCATAATTTTCAACCAAGACTCCCAGATGTCAGCACATTACCCCAGTCCTTTACTCACTCCACTGGCTTCTAGTTTCTTTTAGAATTGATTTTAAAATGCCATTGTTTGTTTTTAAAGGGACAGTGTGTAAGATTTTTACCCGTTAATTACTGAAATTGAAGATACCCATTCAAAAATACATTGTTTTTCAAGCCTTTTCACTTCCATCATGAAATCAAAGTATTCTTTTGGACTTAGATATAGTCACATAAAAGGGGGATCTTCCCCATATAGAGGCAGCCATTTTGAATACGAGAGCCGCAGAAGGACATTTGGGCTCCGCCTTCGCCTTCGGCAAGGCTCGTGGTAGCACCGGAGGCAAAGCAGCAGGCGGCTCCGGCGCGCTGCGCAAGAGAGAAGGAGAGAAGGAGAGGGGTGGGGTGGGGGGAGGCTCGTGGTTTTTGGGTAAACATGCTGCTGTATGACACGTCGTATTGGATCTAACACATGTTTTGGACTAAATTGTTTTACTGGATTTTATTCGCTGGATCCTTACGGACCTATTGATACCAAGCTTGTGGTGAAATACAGAGTTTGACCTGTGCAGAGCCTTCAAAGGTAAGCTAAGTAACAAACCGGTTTGTGCTTTTCGTATAAAAGCCCCATGTGCTCAGGGAGTGATTGTTGTGCTGGGAAATGAATTGCATAGTCAAAAAGAGGAGACTGTAAGGTTTCATTTGATGTGTAGATTATCATGGTTCACGATCGGGAATGTGTGCTTTCATGCGAAAAGAAAAAAAAAACTGAACGGGAGACCGAGTTTTATTAATACCGTTGTTGTCGGCCGGGTGCGCGGCGGGTGCGCGCACGGGAGCGCGCGCGTTACGCGAGCTCTCCGCTATGGCGCGTCCGGGTGACCCTCGAGGTTTGCCGTAGCTAAAACGGGAAGTGCATAGCCACTATCCACCTATGCGCCACGAATCCTACACACTGGACCTTTAAAGCTCTTAATAGACTTGGCCCTCCCTATTTGACTGAATTCCAGTCTGTTCAGAATTCAAACAGGACCTTAAGGTCAACCAGGCAACTCCTGCTGAAAGTCCCGAGAGCCAGACTCAAACGCTGGGGTGACCGGGCTTTTTCTGCAGCCAGCCTCAGACTCTGGAACAAACTGCCCCATAATATGCCACTAGCACAGACTTTGTCCTGTTTAAATCCAGGCTCAAACCCTGTTCAGACTGTCCTTGCACAATTTTGTTTTCTTTAATTATTTAATGTTTTTGCATTATTTTTATATTGAGCTGATTTTATTGAAAAGCACTTTGGTCACCTCGTGTGTTGTAAATAGCTCTATTGATACTTTGCAGCTGATGTCATCAATATTCTCTTGGGGTGTGAAGCTAACTGAAAGCACTGCTCTATTAGAAGCTGTTACTCAAGTTATACATAATCTGATCTATATTTGAACACAATCTGACCAGAAAGAGCTGATTTGGTTGGAAATACAACAGGTGAGATGACTGTGCATGTCTCTGACACATAAAATAAAAGTCACACGCCAGCTAGCATTAGCCAACACTTTTTCATTTATTCACTCTCACTTAAAAATCACCTAAACAGGACCCTGAATGATCATATTGATCACGAGCTCCTGAAAATTTGCTGTTTAAATCAATTTTGTATTTTTCTTGAGTTTTTTCTTGAGTTTTATCTTAAAACTTCTTTGTCTATGTTTGCTAATGTGTGCATTGTGTGAGCATTGAAACTGCTGAACTGCAAACAGAAATGTAGAAGAAGAAGACGACATGCTTTATTCATCCCCGTAGGGAAATTATTTCTCTGCATTTGACCCATCCTTCAGGAGCAGAACGAAACACTGCCAGCATGTCACTGCAAGATTGATTCATTGTGAATAAAGATTGATTCATTGTGTGTAAGTTTACCTGGTCCCCATAGAGTAATACACTGTTGCTCATGAGTTTGACATATGCCATTGTAGCAGTATCCGTCCACATCATGGCAGGAGTGTCCGTCGTGTAGGTAAACATTAGCAGGGCAGTGGGGGCTGGCTCCAGTGCAGAACTCTGAGAGGTCACACGAGTTACTGGACTCTCGACACAGGGTCCCGGCCGGTTTGAGCTGGAACAAAATGACATATTACAAAGATTTTTTGCATTATTCACTCGTAAAGTAAAGGAGGATTGGCTGGTTAAAGATTCCATGACATGGTACTTCTTGATGCTTTTATATGGCGCCTTAATGGTTCCCTAATACTGTAAATGAATCCTTCTTCAAAATCAAGACTCAGTGAATGAGATATCACTTTGACTGTCTTCATGAGGCTAAATATCTCTCTGAAACACTTTATTCTGGGCGTTGTTGCTTGAATGCAAATGAAGAGGACAGAGACAGGCCAGTGCAGCAGGTGGGGTGTGGCCAAACGCCGCTCTTTCCTGGATTAGTGGTGCGCTGGCCCCACTTCCGCGTTTAAGCGCGGAGGAAGATATGAGACGATTTCCATTAGAAAAAAACAACATTTCCACAGAAAATAAAATTAAACCACTGCTGTTTCAGAGGTTCAGAGGCCAGGATAAAGGACATCCGAGCCTGGAAACATTCTCACGTGTTTCCAGGCAAATAAAAAAACCCATCTCGCATTGCGTAGCTCGTTCTCGGTCCAGATTCTCTGGGCGTGATTTCCAGAGACGGGGTAAACATCCAGACGGGGGGTGGAAACCTTTCCCTGAGTGTGACGTCAGAAAGTTCCCTTGTTCAGAATCGGTCGTTTCGGCTGTCTTTTTTTCAAGTGCGGAAAAGGATCGCAATTGCTCAGTTTACACATTTCGTAACTTTTAGCCACAAAGTGAAAATTTCATGCCATGGGACCTTTAAGAAATACAGCATTTGAGACAAGCCTCTACCATGACACTTTTCAAATCCAAGTTAAGAAACAGTTCTATTTGGTTGTATATGAGTGAAAGTTTTTTTATTTTTTATTTTATTTACCATTTTTAATAATGGTAATTTATATTTTTATTGATTTATTTGTTTACTTTAAAAGGCACTGTAGCTGATTTTTGATGTCTTAAAACATGAAAAACTGAACTATTTAATTTTAAATAGGTAGTAGTGGTTCAAAGTTATTTCTCACTTGCCTTATGCATTCTGAGCATACCAATTACTTGCCTCGATGAGTTTATACAACTTTCAGAGGCCAGGGTGGACAATAAAACACTTTATAATTAAATGCAGACAGTATGCAGCTGATTTTTTTTTTTTTGAGGTCAAGAGCTGCTTATACTCTATGTCCGAGGCAAGACAAATTTCACTTTAATACATGGCAGAAAAATGGTGTACAGGGCAGGGCCTTTAATGCTCTCTTCATTTTCTCTAAACAAAGCATGCTCTAAGAACACACTTGCCTTGCCATACCTTAAAAGAAGTGTGTCACAGAGATAAGAAACTTTAAGATTTTTGTGTGGTTTTTTAACAAGTTTATAAAGTAATTTAATTTCACCACACTTGCAGTACTCCAAAGCACCTACACAGAAATGACTTGAAACAATTATGTGGCACTAGTATTATTTAGCAAAGATTTTATGAGTAGGCCTTTGTGTATACTTCATAATCACCATATCTTTATAAATATGGAGTGCTATATATGCAATGAATATGCAACAATTGAGGAATCCAATTGGTACATGTAGAGGAGCATTCAAAGTGACCTATTTTTCCTTTAAACATAATTCCACTCAGACACCGGTCTAAGTGCACCTAATATTTTTTTTACAATAGTTGAAAAAAATTACTCTGCTAAAAAGGTTTTCTATGTCAAAGGGGAAAAAAGTAATATTCGATTAGATGGAAGTGAACTTGCCTTAGTAATGTCTGGTAAATCTTTGCAAACCAAGATTTAAAATTCAGGAAAATGTTCAAAGTTTGGTGAATAAATTTGAAAAGGCGTTTCTCAATTTGAAGTTGTAAATGTGAAATTCCAAGTGGTCTCTTACCATGCAATCTTCACAGCACTGACCATGGGCACACACAGCATCTCCCTTTAAAGTACATGTTGTGGCATTACAGCAAGGATTCATACATTCCTGAAAGAAAAACAAACAAACAAAATGTCAGAGTGGTTCACAAATATATCATCACAGTCTTGACCTAGAAAAGTCTTCATCATTCAATTTCCTGCGGTAATATACATCAACAAAGCACACTTCCTGTCTGGAGAGCCTCCTTTCCTCGTTTATATAACCCAGTGACCTTTTTTGGAGCTTTGAAAAATAGAACCAGGAAATGCTACAGATACAAAAATAAATGTTTGTCAATTGTGTTGCATCTATGGGAATTCTGCTGCGAGTTTGCCCTGACACAAAGGCGTTTAGAAAGAGGAAAGAAAACTATTCTGGGATATAGAATAAAATAAAATATAAATAAAAATCTATTAACTTTAACATTTTGTGGTACGACAGTGCAACAGTTGATAAGCATTTGCCCTATAACCAGAATGTAGTCAGTAAAAAACAAAAAACAGCCAAATTGTTATTTATAGGTCCTGTATTACACAAAACTGATTCTTACACAATCTAATCTAAGTCATGTAAAACCTCATCACAAACCTCATCACAAACCGTGATATTTGTTTCATTCACACATTTTTGAGGAATCCTGAATTATTAGTCAGTGTACATCTCTCAAGATCAAATACAACACAGTGGAGTAGTTTCTGTATAACCACATGACATCACAGGACAGAACAGTGTTTTCCATTTGAGAGAAGAGCTTAGCAAAAATAAACAGGTTAATGTGTGAATGAAACAAAACCCAACTCATATATTTTGATAAGGGGACAACATTATAAGATAGAACAGAAAATCGTGTAATATGGGCCCTTAACTGATTTGCTTTGGCAACCTTTGATAAAAAGGCACTTCCTCCAAAAAATAGCAATACAGGTTTGATGTTGATGCTATGTCATTTTCATACAAGATGGCTAAACTTAATTACACCTGCTGCCACGTTTAGGGCAGAAAGGACCCAAAATGTAGGACTGCATTTGCAAAGTTGTTTAATATAACAAATAATGACCAAACACAAAACTCCAAACAGACGTGACACTGATAATGAACCAACATAGGGCAGGGGAGAACACAGGGTATACACACACAGATGAATGAGACAAAGGTGAGACACTTTAGGGCAGGGCAAAAATCAATACAACAGGACGTAAAACTCACATGACAAAAAACACACGGCTAGAGAAGTAACAAAATAAAACCGGGTCAAGAATAATAAAATAATTCAACTAAAATTAACACCGTGACACCTGCAAAAGTTTTGAAAGACACTGTTGTCAATTGTCAAAATAGTCTTTCATTCAGTATTTTATTACAATACTTTGTGCCTAGAGTAACGAGATACTGAAAATGCACTGAGGTCTGCTTAGCTCACTTCAACACAAAAGGCTCTATAGGAGAGTAGGTTGAAAACACAATGTAGCAATGATTACAACATTGACCTTCCCATCAGGCTGCAGGAGAAAAACAAGATGAGAAAGCTCAAATACTGCTCCAAAAGACTTCAGAAAACTCCTCATTGGACAGAAATGAGCCGTGTCAAAGCGCCGTGTCCAAAGACGGAAGGAGGAGAATAATGATGTTGCGTGCTGTTTTCAATGTAGTCATAGCGATATGGTTTGCACAGTTTTTACAGTTCGCACAAATGTTTGAGCAGCATCGTGAGGTTTACACTATTTTACAATCAATTTCCAAATGACGAAGACACAGGGCAAGATGGCTATGGAGGACAGCGCCCATGTGCGCACATCAAGTTGACTGACTCTTGCTCTTCACGCAAAACGTAAGTAAGACCTCGTTTTGTTTAGTTTAGTTTAGTTTAGTTTCGTCAGCCTCGGTTTCCCATAATGCTCGACATACGACGGGAGCTCGTTAAGTACAAAAAGCCAACTTGTGTCGGATCGAGTCCGGTCTGCATTCTCACCTCAAACTAACTGCACCAGAGTTCGAATGGAACCGTGCCGAGACCCAGCTTTTTAGGTACTCTTGGTTCGCTTGTTTGCTCTGGATTGAGATTTTTGGTTTTTATTCACACCAGCCCAAAAGGTTCGAATCAAAGGAGCAAACGAACTCTGGTTCGTTTTAAGCGAACCAAACAAGGCAGGTGTGAAAACGACCTTAGTCAAAATTCACTCTTGTGAGCTTTAATCCATATTAACATGTTGTTACCTCCTCAAAAACATACCAGATGTACCTGTCTACATCTCTAAAGCTCAAAATGTTCTGTTCCACCTTACTTTCAAGTTAACAACTACCTTTTATCTTTTGTTCAGTAGAGATTGGCAATTTTATGGCTGAAAGTATCCAAATGATTCAAGTGAAGGTGTAAGGAGTTTAAAAACACAGTAGAGCACTTCCTGTACTACCACTGTTCTTCTCTCAAACAGTGTTTTCTGTTTGAGAGAAGAACTCAGCCTAAAAATGCAGGGTTTGTGTGTTAAACATGTGTGAATGAAACAACCATAATGAAACAACCATAATAACATTATAACATAGATCAGAAAATAGCATAATATCAGCCCTTTAAAAGTCTTTGTGGAGCAGCGTAACAGCCCCACTATTAACCATCATTTGTTCCTCTAAATGTGTAGATTTTGCTGTGCTGAGATAATGAAACCACATGTTGATGACTGAAACTGGTTGCATTGTCACTCCTATATTTTTCAGCTAATGTGTGTTTTTATGAACATAGCCCTGATGTAAGTGACGGCTGCTTTTATATTGTTGACTAATGCGCTGGAAAATCATAGGGTAGTTATGTGGTGACATCATGGAGGTGAAAGCGGACAGAATGGCTGGACTAATGTTTAGAGAGGGTGAAGGGGTGGATTGGGTAATGGTGCGGCCAAAATACAAAATGTAATTTGTCAAGCAACGATCATAAAAGCATTCTTATAGGGAGTTTGCAAAGACATAAAGTTATAAATGTGCCACTTTTCACAATGTTCTGATGGAAAACTGATTATGTTTTAACAAAAAAAATAAAAAATAAAACCTGAAATAACAACAAATTTAAAAACATTATGTTTTTTTTTTTTTGTTGAAAAGTAAATGAGCCACAAAGAACATTTTTCATTGTGGTAAATATTCTGGATTTAAGAAGTGATCTGTGAGTAATCTTTTATTTTTCTTTACTATTGTCTGACATTGGTGCAACACAATATGAAAAAAAAGCATGTGGTATTTGATAAGTTTGTTTTGTGTTGTGAATAACATTATACCAATATTTTAATATGTAGCCACAATAAAAAAATTAATAAATTAAATATGTGCATGCCTACATTTATTAGTCAAACCGCATAAAAGTAAAATAAAAGACCAATCCAAGTTGGCCCTAAAAAAGAAAATCATAAATACAATACTTTTATCAATGTTCCTTTCAAAAGGAGCACATTTCTGTAAAATTCAAACCTTCTATTGTTGCAATATCTGTTAATATGCCAGCCGATATAGCTATATCAATATTTTTGCGATATATTGTGGAACTCTACCTGGCTTCCAGATTAAACTCTCCTGTGTTATGTTTGTTTTGATCATAGAGTGTATAAAGAAGTGGACTAAGTGAGTGTGACGTCACCCATAGCATCCAGCTTCAATCAAATAAAGCTCACAAGGCTAGCAGTTATAGGAGCAAATTTGGAATTAAAAATAGGAATTTATTTATGGACAAAATAATGAAATCAAAAACACAAGGATCATGTAGCGTGGGTTAATATGGACATTCTAAGACCAAAATGACTAGGCTCACTGCAGCAGTTGCAGAGAGAGGGGTAATGATGTTCCAATGTAAAGTGAATTGGAGTCGAGGGAGCCAGTGGTGCCCCCATGCTCACTTCCTACAGTATATGGAACGAGGCAGCTAGCAGGTTAGCTATGTCCATTTATATATACAGTCTATGGTTTTGAAAAAAGCAGACCATTCGTTTCTCTGATTGGTTAATCCACCTGCCAATCACAGCCATCTGAACTCATACAGATGCAACCTTAAAGGGATATGCCACCCCCAGGTCAAATTTGGGCATCTCCCCACAGTCCAGAGACTAAAATAAGTGGTGGAAAGCGTTTTCCTGCTCACCCAGCCATTGTCCGAGTCTGTCGCCACTGACCGCCGCAGTATCTGCAGCTCCTCCGCCTTAGACTGGAGTCTAACGTCGCCAGAGAAAGATTTCGGCCAAAAGGAATTAATTTGCTCGATGCTTTTCCCAATTACTTTCTGTGTAGTGCGCATTCATATCGAGTGCAAATAAATGTACAAATCAACACGGAGAGCTTGCCTTGGTCATTTTGGGTGGGAACTATTTTCCAGTGCGGAAGAACACAGCCGAATCACGCAGCACGCTGCCAGGGGAATCCCAGTTACGCACCGGGAAGGGAGTTCCCCTGTTGCACAACGTGGTGCGTGATTCGGCTGTATTCTTCCGCACTGGAAAATAGTTCCCACCCAAAATGACCAAGGCAAGCTCTCCGTGTTGATTTGCACATTTATTTGCACTCGATATGAATGCGCACTACACAGAAAGTAATTGGGAAAAGCATCGAGCAAATTAATTCCTTTTGGCCGAAATCTTTCTCTGGCGACGTTAGACTCCAGTCTAAGGCGGAGGAGCTGCAGATACCGCGGCGGTCAGTGGCGACAGACTCGGACAATGGCTGGGTGAGCAGGAAAACGCTTTCCACCACTTATTTTAGTCTCTGGACTGTGGGGAGATGCCCAAATTTGACCTGGGGGTGGCATATCCCTTTAAACCAGACTACACATCTTAAAGGTCCCATGGCATGAAATTTTCACTTTCTGAGGTTTTTGAACGTTAATGTGAGCTCCCCTACCCTGTTTAGGGCCCCCCCCCTACCCTGTTTAGGCCCCCCCATGGTTAAAAGTTGCGCATTTGCGATCCGTTTCTGCGTTACAAAAAATCGGAGCTCAAACGGGCGAGTTTGAACAAGGCACCTTATTGACGTCAGATCGAAAAAAGAAATGCAAATGCAGTTCCACCCCCGTGTGTCTGAACTCAGCGTCTCTGTAAATCACGCCCAGAGAGTTTGGACTGCGAATGCGCTAGGCAATGCGAAATGCGTTTTTTTTTTATTTGCCTGGAGGCTCGGAAGTCCTTTATCTGAGCCTCTGGACCTTTGAACAGCAGTGGTTTAATTTTATTTTCTGTGGAAATGTGTTTATTTTTCAATGGAACGCTTCAAATCTCTCCCCCCGTGCAAAAACAAGGAAATGGATCAGCTGAGAGCTGACAGCGGAGAGCAGAGCATTTGGCCACACCCCCACCCTCTACTATTGGCCAGCTCTTTTCTCCTCATTTGCATTCAAGCAACAACGCCCATTATAGAGTGTTCAGAGTGAGAAAAATTACTCTTTCTCATCTTATCTCTGTTTCTCATGCACTGAGTGTTGATTTTGAAGAAGGATTCATTTACAGTATTAGGGAACCATTAAGGAGCCATATAAAAGCATCAAGAAGTACCATGTCATGGGATCTTTAAGAAAAGTGTGTAGTCTGGATAAGCAATCTTTACTGACCTAGACTTTGTTATTATAAGATCTCCATATTGCAATCTTAAAAAAAAAAAAAAAAAAAATATTTTATTACTAGAAATTCCACCCAAATTCAATTGTGTAAATTTTAACGACAAAATTTCCACCATAAACCATAAACTTTAGGTAGATGTCCCATTTTACCATGCACTGAAAACAATTCTTCTCTGATATAATCATTGTGAAATCCTATTCTTGTCTCACACCTTTTTTAAACCCCAGCTGTTTGGCTCTGTTCGCGAGTGAACCTGTCTCCCATATGTGTCTCTCTTGGCTCTCCTCCTCCTCCTCATTCTGTGGAGTGTGAGAATGAGAGATGGAGCGTGCTGGGGCAAGTAGCACGCACCACTGTGTGCAGGCCGGCCAAACAAGGCATCATCGCATTTGGAACAATAGCGCGTCTGTTTGGATTGCAGTGCACAGGTGAGCGCTGCTTTGATTAATGACTCATAGAAAAGGCAATGGCGTCACTACAGTGTCTTGGCGAATGCTTTTGGGAAATGGTATGAATGGCATAAATAAAAGAGTCTGGTGGAGTTTCTAAGAGGCAAGTTTGTTTGAAAGATTTAAAGTTATGATCTTAAGGTTTTTGATGCCAAATCTTAACACACAAACCATGTCCACAACTTGGACTGTCACGATTGACTACTAATTTATCGTTTATTGTATATAAAAACTGGAACAATATATTTTTCGGGTGTTAATATATACCTTTGCACTACTGGGAAATCTTTGGTTATTTTTTGGCTTTTGGATAAGATTTAAGACATAAAAGATTTAGATGCAAACTAAAGTACTAAATGTTTAATTCTGCTGTTTATCTATTGCAGCCCATGTTTCATACTGTACACTTAGAATTGTTTTTTGGGGATAATCCTGCTTTAGTGTAATTGTGTTAAATTACTTTTAATATTATCGTTATCATTTATATTAACTTCAAAATTTGTAATCGTGACAGGCCTATTTGCAACTATCTCCAGTTTGTCAAATAATGTATTCAATATTAATATTAACGTAATTTCCATACAATTGAGCGCACCTGAATATGAATTTCAAAAGAATTTTATTTTTGTACATATATAGGCCGCACCTGTCTATAAGCTGCAGGTGTCCACGTCTTCAAGAAGTTTTCAAGTTCGGGTCATCTACTTTTATTGGCTCTGAAAGCTTTTGTCGTCTTTTTGCATTGAGTCACGCTGCTATCACCAGCGTCTCACCATCGACTCATCGATGCCAAGCTCATGTGCAGCAGCTCTCTTTCCTTCTTCCACAGCCTGATCGATTGTCTTTAGCTTAAAAGCTGCATCATATGCAATTCTTCATGTGTTTTCCATGAGGAGGGTGTGCGCAGGAAGTGCAAAATAACTGTTCAAAACAAAATCAAAGTAGTATTTTCCTCAGCTCATCTCTTCACCTGTCTGTCTCGCTCGTGCACCCCGTCACTTCACGCTCTACTGCACATGTCTCTTGAGGAAAGAGCTGCTGTCCTGTCTGGGATCATGTCAGTGTCTCGTAGGATTTCAGCAGATGTCAGGCTCTCCCAGGGGGGCGGGGATAGGTGTATCGATCAGGTACAAGTGGACTACTGACTACTGAAGTTTTAGATGTTTCTTCTTGTCATTTACGCACTCACCTGCATTTAATGCATATGGGTCATTAAGACGTATCCCACTCACTAATGTTCATTTAGCATCATAACTTTAACTGTTTTAGTGCTGACAGCGCTTGCTAGTGTTGTAACTTCATGTTAACCGCACAGACAGCGGCGCTTTCTGCACTCAGGCTGTGCACACACATCCACTGTGTTCATAACAAATAATCCATTCATATATTAGCCGCATTGTTGTAAAAGCCGCAGGGTTCAAAGTGTGAGAAAAAAGTAGCGGCTTATAGTCTGGAAATTATAGTACAGAGGGTGAGTTACACAGTTAGAGGAAGACTCAAGGTATTTAAATAGGTGGAAATTGTGTTAAATTGTTAATTTGCGTCAACAAATTTCTTCATGTAAGGTACCCTCAAACAAATTATGCTCCCTCTACTTTCCTCTTCAACTTACTTTAGATACATCTTGGATACAGTTCAATTGCTTTTTAAAAATATTGACAATACATTTACATTCTTATTTCAAGACAACGCTGCTAAATCACAAATAATAAAATTGGAGATCAAAGTAAGTACAGAGCAGTGGGTGTATGACTGTGTTGGTGAAAACAGGAGTTAATTGGCAAAATGGCATCTTAAAAATAAGCAATTAAAGATTGCTCAAACATGCGTGAATCACTCCAAATATAACTTCATCTGAATAAATGGTGAGAGGAAACAATTCTAACATTATTGAAAACTCTGAAATTTGATTTTGTATAATAGGTCTGCTTTAAAGGTGCACTGTGTGTTTTCTGGTGGACGGCTTGCTATCTGCTTATCTCCATAGTGATGTTATTGCTTTGCCTAGAATAATCTACAATAAGGCATTAAACTTATCTAACTCCATTGAAACAAGCTGATGCCACCAGGTCATGTTACAGGTCAGATCTATGGAGTGGTGACTTCACTCACAGTAAGAAGAATGCAACGTATTTGGCAGTTCAAACACATCTAATTAAATAAACATGATCGATTAAGTTTCATGTCACACCTGAGCAAAGCAATTACATCTCCATAGTTCACCTCCAATGTTGCATAGTACACACTTAAAGGTGCATAATGTAACTTTTTGGTTGAGGATTCAGTTGGGAGTTCTATGGAGATGTCATTCCATTTCAAATGTTCTACAATATGACATTACAGACAGAACAGCTCTACCTTACATTTATTCAAGTACAGGTGGCTTTATAGCTCAAATATACCTAGAAAAACAGACATTCTGACTGTGAGCGGGGTTGCCTCTCCACAAATCTCACATGTAACTTGGTCTGGTTTGGTCTCCATGAAGATAGAGAGAAACATACATGGAGAAAAGCATTTGACGGACCCTCCAACAGAAAAGTGACACAATGCACCTCTAAGTTAAAATTAGAGAATTCTCACCTCTGGCTCTCCGCAGTCACATTCCTCCCCCTCTTCCACATAGCCATTGCCACACTTCTGTCCCCCGTAGAGCATATTGACCTCGGGCATGTTGAACAGGCACATCCCCACGCCCTTCTCCAGACTGGCAGCCAAGTCCTTCTTACTACATGTACTGAACACAGTGGGGAATGGATACCTGTGGATGTGGAGATTAAAGGTACAATATGTGAGCAAGCACGCTTCAAGTCTCACAACAAAGCGTCCTTGAGTGTGAGGAGAGAGCGGAGAATGTGGCACACAGCAGTAGTAATGTCTCTATTTGATGGTGGAAGTATCATAAAGGTCCATGTAATCAGTTTGATCATAATACATTTTCCCTAGCCAAGGAAAACCCAAGAGTACCCTTATAATGCCATATGTTGCTCTGATAAACAAAACACTTCACTATACAGAAAAATGAGCTATTGTTGTTTTGAAAAATTTGAATATCCAGTATAGAAAAGCTATTAAAAATGAAGCAAAATAACTGATTAAGTTAAAGAAAGACCTGTAACTTGCAGTTTAATAATTGAATATTTACTGGTAAATGGTCATATTTTTATATAGCGCTTTTCCACATTCAATGCACTCAAAGCACTTTACATGAAGGAACCACTCACCCATTTGCACACCAGTGTACACAATCACAAGGGGGGGGGCAAGGGAGGTTAAATGTCTTGCACAAGGACACAACGACCGCATTCATCTGTTGGTGCTAAAAGTGCCAACCTGAGGGCCAATGGATCTGTCCTCTTTACCAATGATGTTTATGTCGAGAACAGGATTCGAACCACAAACCTTCGGATTAGTGGAGAACACTCTACCAATTGACTGACTTATTCACTTTTGTGGGTCATTTTACAGTCCATTCACATTTTTCAGGACTAGAATAGGACCAAACCAAATTTACATTAGTGCCCAAATAAGGAATATGTGTAAATGTACTATCCCTATTCACATTGTAATGGTCTAGCATATGAGAATCCTTATGAACATCCCCAATATAAAACTGAAGACTACTGCGCCGGGTGAAAAAATGAGGGACAATTTAAAGCAGTGACTGCAGGGAGGTAATATTGAGTCCATGATTGTTCTATGTGTTTGATAAAAGCCAGCGTGGATCCATATCGTACCTTAATTTCTCTCAGTAGTGGAGGTTTCTACCTGAAGTGCTGACTAATGTCTAATTTAGAGCACAACGGGATTGAATTTGAAAATGTTATGAGTTTCTGAAGATGAGACTGTGTGATGTGCCAATAACAGCTGCCAGGCTCAGGGAGAATGTGGTCCCTCCAGACTCAGCTTTTGGTGCAGATCAACTGAAAATAAACAAGAGAAGGTGCAATAGACAAAAACACTTGGACATTTGGAGCTGCAGAGTGGTAAATATCGTGGATAAGTAGACGGTCTCACCTTTCAACAAAATGGGGATAACATTAATCCCTTATCTTTAATATTTCTTTGAACAAACTCTTAACGTTTGACATTTATTTTAGCTTTAAGTGTCTGTCAATATCCGAGACTGAAAAGAGCATTTATTTCCTGTAAACTAAAATAAATTTAGACAAAACTGTTCCAACTGCGTTATGTAGCTGTTATCTCTCAAGTAACTACAGATCAAATATTATGAGACCAGCTACAAACAGTTAATAGTCTTATTTAAATGTGAAAGGGTGAATGAAAGGTTTAATGCAGGGGTGGGCAAACTTTTTGACTCGTGGGCCACAAAGGGTTCTAAAATTTGACAGAAGGGCCGGTCCAGGAGCAGGTGGATTTAGTGTTTTGGTAATCCACCTCATAAGAGCAAAAAATAATATGGGATATGTACAAAACATGTGCTTTATTTCAATTTAAAATTAACAAAAGCATTATAACAAAATGTCCATCTTTCAAGTTCCACAGTATTTAGCTATTTATTGAAATTATTCTTAAAAAAAAGATTGATTTTTTTTTTTTTTTTTAATACTAACAGATACTGTATTAAAGCACTGAAAGTTCTGTTCTCCTTCAGGTTTTTATCATCACCACTCTCCTCCTGACTGTCTTTTTTTCAAAAACAGAAGGAGATGCAGATCTACTTGTCCTGCTCCTTCTATTCAGTGCAGGCCGGATTAAAAAGCTTAACGGGCCGCATATGGCCCCCGGGCTGTAGTTTGCCCATGCCTCGTTTAATGTCATATTGTGAAGCAACATTCTCCATAGCCTTTGGTGGACCCTCCACCAGAAAAGTTACGCAATGCACCTTTAACATTACACAAACTGACTGGCGATTAGTGAATACAGAGGCTATAGAGATGCATGAAAAGTCCCTAAATCAGGTAGTAACACTTCACACTTATGCACCAATTAACGTCAATAAACTTTAATAAAGTCTTCAAATTCACCAGGCGTAAAAATCAGCATAACACCATGTACACTGGAATACGTAAGGGAAGAAGTAAGTTGGAGCAGGAGGGAACTTGGCTACATCAGAATCCATGGACATTTAGATAAGTATAGTAAAGCTTTTCCTGAGGGGGAAGCTGATAATGGCGAAAGCATTCAATGGAAAAGAGAAACCATGTGCTTTCTGTGCCAAACAACAGAGATTTCCCCCACAATAAAAGTAACATAAAAGCCACAAAAAACACCCACTTCTATCAGATGCTCATGAGTTTCAGCTTCGTCCACTTCATTTTCAAACCTGCCCAGGTCTGCTCCTGTTAATCGACTAGACTTTCTTTTTTTTTTTTTTTTCTCTTTACACCAATGCGCTATCAGTAAAAAGAGATTTACTGTGTGCTGTGTGGGGGATCCAAGCTTTAAAGGGATATGCCACCCCCAGGTCAAACTTGGGCATCTCCCCACAGTCCAGAGACTAAAATAAGTGGTGGAAAGCGTTTTTCTGGTGACGCAGCCACTGTCCAGGTCTGTCAGCACTGACCGCCGCGGTATCTGCAGCTACTCCGCGTTAGACTGGAGTCTAACGTCACCAGAGAAAGATTTCGGCCAAAAGGAATTCATTTGCTCGATGCTTTTCCCAATTACTTTCTGTGTAGTGCGCATTCATATCGAGTGCAAATAAATTAGCAAATCAACACGGAGAGCTTGACTTGGTCATTTTGGGTGGGAACTATTTTTCAGTGCGGAAAAACACAGCCGAAGCACAGAGCATGCTGCGTAACAGGGGGACTGCCTTCCTGGTGCGTAACAGGGATTCCCCTGTCAGCGTGGTGTGTGCTTCGGTGAGGAAGAATCAAGTTAATTTGTGAATGGATAAGAATAGTGCTTGATTTAATACATCTTGAAAGTAAAATAGCTTCTCTTTAAAAGAAAATCAATATTATAAATTGGGCTGAACAAAAATGATATTGATTAAAATTACCGGGAATGATATACCAATCTTAAGTCTTTATTTCACTTTTCAAACTGCTGAGCACCTAGTTTTTTTCTGATAGTTACATTAACAGACTGTAATGTCAGTGTAAACTGCAATGATCCAAAGAAGTTGCTGGGTCAGTTTTCTTCTGAGATGTATCCTACCAGATTTAATAGTCTATTCAGTGCTTTTATGTTGAATGAGTAAAAGCTGATGCCAACACTTGGCCCAACTTTGATCATTACGAGTCCCAAAATAAAAGGACAGCAGTATTAGGCTTTAAAAGACTCCAATGACATTTAAAGCCCGTTTAGGAGCACTATCCACAAGTGAGCAATGAAGCTACAGCCTGGGTCATTCTGAGCGCTCAAAGTCACTTTTAACTGGAGCATCAGGAGCCAAGAAACTCTTTTGCTGTCTGTGTTGTTCTAAATTTGTAAAGGCTGACCAAGCAAAGCTTATGCAGACAACGTTGCTTTTCCAATCCGTTAACATTGTAGATGTCAGATGGTACTGAATGATTATAATGGCAATGCAGCATATTTCTTTTCTTATCGTTGTTTTAGGGAATACTTATTGTGATTGTAATATAATTCTACCTCTAATCTGTTTAAATCAATGTATAAAACAAAAACTGTACAGTGTTTAGACAATGTTGAGGGGTTACACCAGCACTAGTAACATTCTCTGGTGGGAACAATCTGAATTTATTGCAGGGAAATTCCATAACAGCTCATGGAACAAGAGAGTAAAACATAATAGGATAGATGGTTTACCCAGTCAGCTCTATAATAGTTGGCGGAAAAGTAATTTTCTAATCCAACAGCCTTCTAAAATTATAATCACTGCATTTACATTTGCATTAGAATCAGGCAAAATATTGAATTAATTAAAAAAGACCTTGTGGTTCCATATTATGTTCCCTCTACTTCTCTTGAACTAAAAAAAAAAAAAAAAAAACAGCTAATATTTATGTTTCCATACAAAGAGATCAATGCGGCTCAGCCCAGGGCTTTCAAAGCCCATTTCTTAGCTGATCATCCATAACATTCACCATTTTTCAATTATGCTTTATGGTATTTGCACTGAGTTTTGTTTTACTATGCAGATGAAATATGTAAATCTGAAAGAACTTTTGGTGAGACAAATATTGGGGAAGACTTTTTTCTTGTAAGGACAAATCCAAAACAGGACACAAAATATGCGTGTATGTGTGTATGGGAGGGGTCAGGGTCTGGAAGACTAAAGGGGAGTGTGAGGGGGGAGGAGTTTGACCACAGTTGACACATTAAAATGGTAAAAAAAAGTCTACAAACTAATATTTGATGTTTATTAATACTTTCTACTACTTTCTATCACAGAGACAAGCAGGTGATGCCAAGTTTCAGATGAGCTCTGTCGAGAGGCGAGCTCACTCAAGTTGAATGACATCAATAATTCAATTTAAGATGGATCAGTTTAATGCCACACTGCAGAATATTCCAGGCACAGCAATGCATACAATTTAATGGAGACAACCCACCTCAAATCCCACACAAAAACCTAAAATGTTACATAGTGCAGCTTTAACACAAATATAGCCACAGTTAAAGCCATCTCCTCACATCAGACCCACAAAACTGCCCACAGCACCACCTGAGCTCCAGTCTTACCTCTCCTCGGATAACTGCCACTCTGCAGGCACTCTTTGCTCTTGTGAAACTAATTTGTCTGTGCACAACAATTAGCCCAAACCTAATTAGCCATCCAGTGTTTTCCTCCTCTCCTATTCACAACAGGCAATATAAGTGTCTTTGTAAGCTGTGGGAAAGGCACCTGCGTATTCCCATATCATAATCTCATTACTGTCGAACGACCAGGTATCCAGCAGACAAAAGGAGAAATGTGTGGCGTTATCTCACAAAGTAGCTACTGCATTCACTTTATCACAATGAAGCAACAATGGTCTTTTATTGGCAATCTGACAAGAATCTTATACAAGGTTTAAATGCTACGCAAGCCCCATTCACTCTGATTTCAAAGGAAAGTAGCAGTGAATGTTAGAAAAATAGTATGATGCAATCTCTGCTAAGCTTTGTTTGAACATGTATTGTGAAGATACAACAATGAAAAAATGGCAGTAGCCTGTAATAACAAAAGTGACATTATAAGCAGGGCTGAAAGAGGCAAAGATTTATTATGATTGCTTTTCATCTTAACGTTGACTCAAACTGCTATAATGTCATCCTTTTAAGTTTAAAGGAAAAGTAACGTTTTTATAATCTGGACCTTTTTTCAGTGATAAAACAACGTGATTTATTCACCCATTGTACTTTGGTGTCATTTGGAGCATTTTGGAGTTTAGCGATAACCGTTTAATGTAAGTGGTCGGGGCAGACAGTTGCAGTCACCAAATAACACAAACCTTCGCATTTTCAAATGATAAAAGTTCAATGTGTTAGTCTACACGTTCGTTTGAGTCAAATCAGAATCATAACATGTTCACAACATTAGGAAATTGCTTCGGTACTTGGAGCGGAATAAAATAGAATAAAATAAAATAAAGTAGAAGACTTAAATTAACAAATTTACAAGAATACAAAAATATAACAGTGCAGGTGCAGGTAAAAGTAGCCTGTCTTGTTCTGACCGTGAGAGAGCGGACGTGTTTCTCTTTCCTCCTTATCTATTGTTCCGTTGTCTGCATGCCTCTCTTGTTTCTCGTCATTTTCTCGCTTTTTGGAGCAGATTTTCCAAATTCCTAAAATATGGATGTGATCAGCTGGACCCTCAGCACGATTGATACTCTTTTTTCACGGAGGAGTGCCGCTCCGGGAGAAGCGGTGTGTCCGGATGGTACTTTTGCTGCTGGATATGCGAGGGACTCATATCGTGCGTGGCAAGTCGTATGTTTGGCACCAATGTACCTGGAGGATGTGGAGGATATTTACGTATTCGGATTTCTGATAGCTGGACATCTGTTAATTGGCCAGGGATTGTCCATGATCTATCGCAAAATTTGTAAACTGGCAGCAAGTAAAGAGTCCCCCAAGCTGTCTGCAGCAATTTCGAGCCACTGTGAAGCCGTGGGAGTTCTCGTGAAAGGATTACATCAGAAAGTGGGTCAGGTTGAGGACCTTTTGGAAGGATTTCAACCGAAGGAAACATCTCGACGTTTGGATATCATCATGGGCATGCTTACAGAACTGTGTAAAGCCAACGCAGCGCAGTCTGTGCGCCAAGAAGAACTAATGGGATCTCTCATGAATCTTCATGGCGATATGAAGATGGGGGTCTGGCAAAACCCAAGCTCAATCTAAATTGTTCACCTGGGTCTCTAAAAATGTATTTCATCATGCTAAATTAATCCCTTTTGCAAATTATGTCTCCCTGTGAAAATCTGTCTCCAACAGACTTAACTATATTATCCTGTGTATTATTGAATGATTATATGGACTTTTTGTTATAAAAGCATTTCCCTTTTAACAAAGTACCTTCTAATTCTGACCTGCCATGAAACACCACACAACAGTAATGTCAGTGATAGGGGAGGGCTTAGCTTAATGTCATGCAAATGAGCTCTGAAGGCCTGGACTTTGAGAATCTTTAGAGAATCTTTTCTCAGCTCATCGTTTTCAGAATGTGCTGCTTTCAAATGGCCACAAATTCTTCAACTGTTCTCAGATTTCCATGTGTAAGGCATAGAATCCAGCTTAGAATCTACACTTTCAGAATCTGTGAATAACTCAAAACGCCCCCCGGGACGACTTGTGTCTGGATTTTCCATGGCCGGGCACATATAGAAATCATTACAGAAATAAAACAATTTCAAAATAAACCTACATCGTATATTCTTCATTTACTAAACAGTAACCATGTACATTAAATTACAAAAATAAGGGCTTATTAATACATAAAAATCAATTTACAGAACCCGCATCACATGATCAGCACCACAGCCAAGCAAATAGGGGCTCGGATTGGCTGAGTCACGTAGCGTCGGAGGAGACGGCGTCAGCGAAGAGGTAAGAGCTGCATGTATGGAGTAAGGTATTCTAACGTGCTCAAGTGTGCAACCTTGGCGAATTAGTAGCAGAGGAGAGAGAGAGGGAAAAGGCGTTAGTAACGCATACGGTACGGATGGATGAAACAGCAGGGAAAACGGGGGACTGAACTACTGTGTGCAGGTCTGCAGGATGAATCAGCTTCTGTGCGCGTGGGCACAGCCAGTGCAGGCCATGGTTACGTTTAGGGGGAAACGCCTCCTAGAATCATAGACTGATTGGCTCTGTCACAACATGACATCACAAGGTGCAACGGAGCATTTTGAGCTTTGGAGATGTAGCTAGACTAATAATAAAGGATTACTCAAACATGTGTGATTGAAACAAAACACCAGGTATGTTTTGGATGAGATAAAACATTCTAATAAGCTAAAAGCTCAGAAGAGTCATTATGTTAGTAGTACTGAGGACATGGGGACAGAAAGCTAAAACATAACTTTGTTATTTTGATTATAAATACTATAAAAAACAATATGTGATTGTTCTGGTGGAGGATTGGCAACCACCTTTGTCTGGTGTTATTATGTTACTTGTAGTGATCCACTGTATGGCATTAAATATAACTTTCATCTATTGAATTGCCTTTGCCATGTTGGTTTGCCCCTTTTATACAGCCTTCCTTGTCGACACCTGCACAGATTACACACATCATATCAAACTGTGACATGACATTTTAATAATCTGATAACTATAATAATCTGATAAAAATGAGTACAACACCACTGCATATTGAAATGACAACACATGAGACTTGTTGGCTGTATATCCTTTCTATTGGACTTGGAGTTTTCATATGAGTCTCTAGACACACTACCGAGCAATGTGCTTTTGGTTTATTTTAAAAAGTAGAGACAGTCCTGACCTTTGTGAAAATGTTAGCACTGCAGCCTCGGTCCATTAAAGGTTCTATATGGGCAAAACACTTGAATTATACAGACAGCTTTCGACTTCGTTTGTTGCCCAAGCTCCTCAACCACTTTAAGATAATGGCAGTTAGTTCCTGTTCACCTCACTCAAGCCAATTTGTGATTTGCTTAAACTTTTAACCTTTCCACACTGCTTTCCGCTGCAGTATTGCATTTTAAGCATTATTTCTAATGGGTGGGTACAGTACAGCTTTGGTTGTGCTTGTGCTTCATGAGCCTCAAGAGAAAAAAGCAGAGCAAATACTTTGACATTTAGGTAACTGTTAAGATACTAAAGAAATCAAGTGCAATATATTTGTCATTATCAAGTGTAATATATTTTGGTTTTAGACAACTCTCAGATCCATAATTCTACCTATCCATCTTTTGCTATGTATTCATACGAGAATTGGTGAAAACTGAGGGGACAGCATACAGCAGCATTACATCTTTGTAAAGTTTTGTCAAAGAGCTTGTGGTTCTTACTGGCCAGGAAATCATTTTCTTGTTGTCCTTGTGTCCTACACTCTGCTTTAAAAGTTGGGGTAACTAAACAAAAGTATGGATTTCTGTTTTTTTGTCATGGTGTCAATAAGCTTGAAACAAAAACAATTTTCTCTCACTTTATTAAGAGTTTACAGCTTCGCTTGTTGCTTCTGCAGAAATCTGTGATGGTTTTCCTGTGATATTTTTTCCTTTCTTATTTCCTCATAAGCAGCTATTTGTTTTGTTGTGTGTTGATGTTTTGTTCTACCTTGTGATGTCATGTGATAATACAAGAAGTGCTCCATTGTGTTTTTAAACTCCATACTCATTCACTACAATCATTTGGATAATTTCAGACCAGGAATTGCCAGTCTCTAGTGAAGGTAAAATGTAGCTGTTAACTTGAAAACTACCCCTTCAAGACACACTAATAAAGAGTTACTCAAACATAGGTAAATGGAACAAAATACAACTCCTGGTGTGTTTTTGAGTATGAGGTAATAGCATTCTGGCATGGCTAAAAGCTCACAAGAGTAATTTTTGTGTAATATAAGGCCTTTAAATCATGACCAAAACATACAATGAACCCAATCATGGTACACCCAAACCAACAGAGTCCTTGCTATTGCCTACGTCACTAAAAACATTTCTGAGAAAAATGTCCTCTATCTCGATTCTTTTGACTTTTTAATGATGCAACTGTTACCTCACCTCCCCACAGTCTTACACATTTTAAAACATCCAAGAGCAACCCCAAAATCTCAAGGAATTGTTCTGAAGCACAAACCTCTGGACAGTCAAAACAGACAAAAGTCTTTCACTGTCTTGCAGTTTCACCTCTGGCACCTGCAGTCTTCAGTGTATCCATGGCATTAGAACAGATAAAAGTTTAAAAAAAAAAAGTCATTCTTACAAAACCTGTCAATCGTGATCTTAATGCACCTCTTTGTAGCCATGTTGGTGCACTGGGCTCTGATTGCAGCTGGCAGCGTCACAGATAATCATGTCATTTAGATGCAGCCAGCTCTGTGCGCCATTAGCAAGTCTGGGCTCCCAAATACAAACTGCAGTGGGAAAGCCAGGCTACGCTAAGTGGGCCTTTACAGTCTACATGCGTCCAGACACAGACCTAATGGACAGAATAACAATAAAGTATAAGAGGAAATGCAGGAAGGAACAAGGTCTAGATTGACTGGTTTGTTGACATGGGAATGTTAAGTAACTGGAGACATGTACTGGGGATACATGTTAAGAATATTAATTTTGAGTATCTGTATCCTGGTACAGTTACTTTTTTTTTTTAATCAATACATAGAGCTACCTGGTCACACAATTTAGGCTTCAAACTGCACGACATTAGAAAGAAACTGTGAGAACATAGAGCGGTTTTTAATGCTGTTGTGTCCTTACACTATTTATTTAAATGCAACTCAATCTAAAAGTCTTCCAAATATTCAGAATACACTCCTCAGATTGGACCATGTAGGACCATGGACCACATCAGAATACATTACAAGATATATTTTAATCTAAGTATTCAGTAGTCTGTAATGAATTACATGACTTAATTTCGGTCCTGGAACTGCCAATCACTACTGAACTAAAGGTAAAAGGTAGCTGTTAACTTGAACATACCACTGCATGACATCACAAGGTGGAACAGAGCATTTAGAACTTTGGAGATGTAAACAGACCAAGATCATGTGTGAACATACTGTATGTTTCTGATGAGGTAACAGCATTATAACATGGCTTAAACCTCACAAGAATCCATTTTGTGTACTAGATAGGATCTTTAAAATGAAAGACAGTATTTCTTTTTTTTATTATTATTATTATCCTTTATTTATCCCTGTATGGAAATTATTCTCTGCATTTCACCCATCCTTTCAGGAGCAGTGGGCAGCATATCTTTCAGAAAATTATAAATACAGTTACAGTATCCGTGAAAAGTCCCTCAGTCGTCCAGGTAGAATCCATGATAAAAGGAGAAGTTCAATTTGTGAACTGGACAAAGTTTGTTTGGTTGAAGACGTTTCGTCGCTCATCCGAGAGACTTCTTCAGTTCTGGTTCTAGTGCTGGTTAGTCCCTGTTTATATCTAGCTGCAGGGCGGAGCTCACTACACTGAAATCCTTCTGAAACTATCTCAACTAATTTGTATCTTTTGTTTCCCTGGCGTCTCGTTTAGCATCTCTATTTAGCCCTATGAGAAGCTCACTGCTCTGAAATAGCTCTGAAACTATCCCCTCATTTGTTCCTTTTGTTATTCGAATATTTAGCATCTCTATTCAGACTACAGACCGTCTCCACCCTTCTGTCCCTGACTCGTCTGCCCTAATGTTTTTTTTTTCCGTCTGTTATGACTTGTTTTAAGAATCGAATTATAAATGGGAGACAAGTTATGTCTAACTCCCCCATTTCTGTTTAACAACGGATTCTCTTTTTTGACAAAAATTGCTTCTTTCACTCCCCTCTCAAACCAGTTACAGTATGTATGTGGCACAGTATGTATGTGGCACTTCTTCTCAATGTCACAAGTGAAATTACTTTTATTCATACAACTATTCCTGTATAAATTATGAAAATGAATTATTTATGCATGCATTTCACAGGCACATTCAAAGCATTGGAATTTCCTTTAAGTTAAGCAATGAACTGAATGATTATGTTGACATCAACAAACCTTGCTCATGAATTCTCATAATTCAAAACAGTCAATACCTGTTAACATGTGAATAATATTGATAACTAGTCCCTTGGTGTTTGGTAAAGGTTATAACAGTGTATATACAGTGTTGTCACGCGGTCCTTAGGGGGTGACAGTAACTACCTCAGCCATACATTAAAATTCCAATGTATATCCTGCATTATGTATGAGCGTATGAATTTACTGGGCCCATCAGGCTTCCTTTAGATAAATGTTTAAAGAGGAGAGTTTCCATTTGCTGAGCTGTCACTGCTCAAACTAATATAGACAGTTCATGCTCTACGGTTTTGGTAAAAGGTCACTTAAGGTAACTCAGACCAGGAGGGCTCCCTCATAGATTATGTATCTAGTCTACAGAGTAACACAGTTGTATGGGAAAGGGCACTGGATAGCAACAGCTTTAAAGGTGCCCTATGTAACTTTTCAGTTAGGCGTCCGTCACCCTCATGTTTCTAATTGTGCTGTATTGTTGAACTATGCACAGTGACATCATCTGCATAAGATGACCTTGCAGGTCTGTGGGTTGTTTTTGACCATTGATCATCCTTCATCTTTGCCTCTCTGATATTTTTCTTGGCCTGCCACTTCTGGCCTTAACAAGAACTGTGCCTGTGGCCTTCCATTTCCTCACTATGTTCCTCACAGTGGAGACTGACTGCTGAAATATTTGAGATAGCTTTTTGTAGCTTTCCCCTAAACCATAATGCTGAACAATCTTTGTTTTCAGGTCACTTGAGAGTTGCTTTGAGGCCCCCATGTTGCCAATCTTCAGAGGAGAGTCAAAGAGAAGAAGAACAACTTGCATTTGGCCGCCTTAAATACCTTTTGTCATGATTGGATGCTCCTGTCTATGAAGTTCAAGGCTTAATGAGCTCATCAAACCAATTTTGTGTTCCAATTACTCTGTGTTGATTAGTTACACGTATTCAAAGCAACAAAATGACAAGGGTGCCCACATTTTTGCACAGCCTATTTTTCACATTTGATTTAATTTCATACAAATGAACATTACTACACTTAAAATCTGTGTCTGGAAAACCACCCAGTCCTTGGCTTTTAAAGGAAAATGAATGACATGCCACTGTGATCATTTTCTGTGAAGGCAGAGTCAATTATTATGCAACCTCAGAGGGGTGCCCAAACACAGTATATCTTCTTTAACTAGATGTACTTGAAAAAACAGTGCATTTTGAGGTAGTATCTGGTATACCACTGCCACACTGTGTTTTGCAGTTACGATTATAAAAGAGCCCCATGTTCTTCAGTGTGTTGTAGACTCTGTCCTTGTTGCACATCTCTGCAGTGAGTGAGTTGTGTTGGTCACAAAGAGTAAATGTTGGAGATGTGGTAGAGATGCACCGTGAGTGAGTGTTATCTCCCTCCCCTCTGCATCAGAGTGGGAACAGTGTTATCAGCACCAGGCCTGAGAATGTCTGGATGTGAGTTAGGCCTGCTACTATAATTACTATATTTAATACATTGTAACTGTAACTTTAACAATATCTTTTGGGGGTCAATAATTATCGCATGCACGTTTTCTTGCACTACTGAGACTTTTTTTTTTTTTTTTGGCTATGATTAGATTTAAAGGTGCACTGTGTAATTACACAGTAATTGGTTTGGGGATTTTGGTTTTGGGGATCCTTCACTGGCTTCTTTCTATGGATGTCATTGCTCTGCATGGAACATTTTACAGCTCCACCTTCCACCCAGAAATGGAAAAGCGGAAGAAGATGGATGGTGAAACATTCCATACAAAGTAGGGATGCAAATGATCGATTCATTTATTAATCTATAGTTGATTGACCTTACGACCACTTACGATTAACTGATAAGCGGCGTTTTTCACCTGAATTTTAGTGATAAAAGGAGAAATTCAATTTGAATTTGAATTTTAGTGTTTCAATAGGGTCTTTAAAGGGACAGTGTGTAGGATTCGTGGCGCATAGGTGGTTAGTAGCTATTCCACTTCCTCTTTTGGCTATGGCAGACCACGAGGGTCACCCGGGCGCGCCGTAGCGCCGACAGCTTGCGTGGCCGCGCCGCTGTATACATAAAACGGTCCCCCGTTCACTTTTTTTTTTTCTTTTCGCATGAAAACACACAATCCCGATCATGATTCATGACAATCTACACATCAAATGAAACCTTACAGTCTCCTCTTTTTGACTATGCAATTCATTTCCCTGCAAAACAATCACTCCCCGAGCACATGGGGCTTTTATACAGAAAAGCACAAAACGAGGTTTGTTAGCTTACCTTTGAAGGCTCTGCACAGGTCAAACTCTGTATTTCACCATAAACTTGGTCTCAATCTGTCCATAAGGATCCAGCGAATAAAATCCAGTAAAACAATTTAGTCCAAAATACGTGTTATATCCATTACGATGTGTGATACAGCAGCATGCTTGTTTACACGAGGCTCCCCCCCTTCCCCCCCCCCCTCCCCCCTCCCCTTCCCTTTCTCTCCTTCGCTCCTCTGCTCCCATATGCAGCGCGGCTGAGCAGCTGTTAGCAGGAGCCGAGGCGAAGGATGAGCCCAAATGTCCTTCTGCGGCTCTCGTATTCAAAATGGCTGCCTCTATATGGGGAAGATCCCCCTTTTATGTGACTATATCTAAGTCCAAAAGAATACTTTGATTTCATGATGGAAGTGAAAAGGCTTGGAAAACAATGTATTTTTGAATGGGTATCTTCAATTTCAGTAATTAACGGGTAAAAATCTTACACACTGTCCCTTTAAGAATATAAGCTATAGTATACATAAGACTAGTCAAAAATATATCATAGTATTATTTGTTGTATATTCCTCAATTAATTATTCCTTAGTAAAAAGCAGACACATGTATTGATGCTGAATAACAAAATACATTATTGAAAATAAATTGAGGACTGGCTCAGTTGTGGCACTTGCAGCATGGAAATCTTTAAATTAAAAGGAACAGGAGAAATTAAATAACAGAATGTTATTTAGTTTACATATTATGATGAAACCAGTGAATTCAGGCTATTTTTAGGACATTCTCAACATTTATTTTGAACTAAGGCATCAACAATATTTCTCTCCCTTAATCTGTGAAGAGTTACAGTACAAAATATAAATTTTACAGGGCCCCTGGACACAGCATAAAACATTACAGGGCCTCAAACCAGAACAATCAAGAAATTATAAAAGCATGTAAGTTACATGCTTTCATAATTTCAAAAATATATGGTTCTAGGTCCAGCTCTACTGTGAGGTGTATGGCAACATCCAGAGAGGAAAGGGTTACACATCAGGGGTCGGCAACCTTTACCACTCAAAGAGCCATTTGCACCAGTTTCACACAGTAAAGAAAACACTGGGAACCACAAAATCCTTTTTTTTTTACCTTTGTGCCATAAAATTACATTTTGAAAATGAACTAAAATAAAATATATTTTAATTGAATACAGTGGTCCCTCGCTGTTTCGCAGATTTTTTAAATAGTGTATCAATACGCATTGTGTTCTGCATCCTGATTGGCTTAAGGACTGCAGACTTTTGCCGATCCGTCAGTCATTCTCCTCCGTGTCTGCTGTACAGAATGTGTTCAGTTTGCCAAATGTATTTAAATGTTCGATCACGAGCAGTGAGGACTGAGCGGTCTGGCATTTGGGCACATGCCAGAACTCCTGGCATGTGCGCGCACACTTCTCTGGGTGGTCAATGCGCATCGGGAAGTAGCGGCAGTGTTTCCGCAAAACGAACTGGTGGAACCTGGAGTCCAGGCGCTGGAACCAGTCCTGAGAGCGCACGGAAGCGTTCTCACTACAACAAAACCCGCAACAGCGCAGCGGCGCCAGGCGCCTCGGTCAGAGGAACTGTGAAATACACGCATATTTATACACGCAATATAAAGCTGACTACTTCACGGATTTAGCCTATCGCGGGTTATTTTTACAATGTAACCCCCACGATAAATGAGGAACCAATGCACAGTGGTACCTCACCTTACGAAATTAATTCGTTCCAGAAGTGGTTTCGTAACGTGAATTTTTCATAAGTTGAGTAGCTATTTCAATGGAAAAGGCCTGATCCGTTCCAAGGTTGTTTTTTTTTATAGTGTAACATTTTTTTTTATAATGTAACATTGGTTCTGCTTCCTGATTGGCTAAGAGACTAGACCAGGACTAAACGTGGACTAAACCAGGTCTAGACCAGAACTAAACCAGGTCTAGACCAGGTCTAAACCTGGACTGGACCTGGACTAAACCAGGACTGGACCAGGTCTAGACCTGGACTAAACCAGGATTAAACTACCACGTGCCGCTCTTTGCTGGTTTCGTGCGGCTGGTTTGTGGCTCAGGCTCCAGAGGACGCGGTCCGGGCGCCGCGGTTCTATCTCGTGCTCGCAGCCCCGGTGCCGGTCGTGCAGACCAGGACTAGGGGTGCTCCACGCGCGGTGCCGTGCTCCTCGCGCAGTGTTCATGTCTCCGCGCTGCTTCCGGAGTCGTGTCTCCCCCCACGCTTCACTATTTAATACATTTTGTTGAAAATCTTGCGTGTTCGGCGCTAGAGCTGAGGCCGAGAAAGGTGCTTTTTGAGCGGAGATAACAGCGGGGCGTGCATCTGAGCGCGCATTATTCAAATTTTTGAGATTTCGCGTTTCGTAACTTCAATTTTCTTTCGTATCTAGAGACCAAAATTTAACGTGAAGGCATTTCGTAACTTGGATTTTTCGTATGTAGGGTCTTTCGTAAGGTGAGGTACCACTGTACTGAGTCGCATCAGAGGGATCAACCGCGGGTTGCCGACCCTTGGGTTACATGATGTAACGCTATGGTCCTTCTCGCGAGTGGGTTCGCATCTCGTGTTCACATTCCAGAGTAGCGCCCTCTAGTGATTAGTTACAATTAATGCATTTTGTTCTGCCAACGCCTTGATCGACAATTAATTGTAAGTCGATTAATTGTTGACATCCCTAATACAAAGTAATGACATCTCAATGAAGAAAAGCATATGAGAGACCCTCCACCAGACATGTTACACAATGCACCTTTAAGCTGTAAAAGGTTGAATACATAAATTCTCTGACTCATTACAGATGCAAACTAACTACTAACATGCTGAATATTGATTGCAGCTTGTGTTTGTTTGTTTTTAAACAATATAACATTTAGAAACGTTTTTTTTGTTTGTTTAAATCAGCTCTTGTTTAGCTCTTGGTGTGAGTGGCATAACATTGTTTCAATATTATTGTTTATTGTCTATATTTACCTCTACTTTAAAAAATTGTATAGTGACAGTCTTAATGTGACCATATGAGCTTTTAACCCTGTACAAGCAGCCTTAGATCCTCAGACAGGTCCCTGTTAGCTGTTCCAAAGTCCAGGCTCCGGATGAAAGGTGATTGAGCCTTTTCAGTCCGGGCGCCTCAGCATTGGAATGACCTGCCTGAGGAAAGAATGTTTGCACTTCATTTTTATGGGTTGGCCTTCCTTTAACTGGTTTTAGCTTTTATTCCTTTTTTTTTTTCTTTTTATTTAGTTATTATAATTACTTGTTTGTGTCTGTTTTTGTGTCTTCTGTATGCTATTTGTATGCTTTTTGTATTGTTCTTTGTGACTTGTACAGCACTGTGTAAACCTTGTGCTTTATAAATAAAGATTTATTATAATTTATTATGTCTATTATGGTGTATGTGAATTCACTTTTCATAATAGAAGTAACCTGTAACAATAAAGCACAATGACAATTCAAGAATTATTTGACAATGTAAGTAGACTTCATTATAAACAGGGCTATTGTTCTGTTGTTGTTTTTGTATTCAAATGAACTTGGTCACTCAGCACAGCACCTTCTTATCTTCTCATTTTAAAATTCAAAAGACCAATTTTTATCCTCTGCATTTCATTATAAAAGGTTACTACAGCTAATTTGGAATTTGATTCTGAAAATAATTAAGTTTCAACCTAATTTTAAAAACTACAGGATCCACAGAGTGTCAAATCTCAAATTAAGGCCAACATTGTGAAAAACATTTCTGCTAGATAAAGCAAAAAGGTTAAATAAAAAAAACAATTCTCTGTGATTCTTTAAATGTGAAAATAAAGAGTCAGCATGAACAAAGTAGTGTCTCCAAACAAAAAAGAAGTATTATTTCTTCTTCTAGCAACCTCAGAGGGTCAAATCTGATCAAATCTCATTGAAAACACCCTAATCTAGACATGATTTTTCCATCTGTTTTCCCCCTTTTTCGAGTAGCAAACAAAAGTCAACATTTTTCAACTATCTATAGTCAGACAAAAATTATCAGAGGTAAGTTCATGAAAATTTTAAAAGGACAAAATATTAAATCAATAAATAATGCAAAAATGTGGCTTTTCAAGAGGACACAACAGGCAAATGAAATGAGGTAGTGGGGCATGAAACACAGATGTTCAAATCATACAATGCTGTGTGAAGAGTAACCAACTTTTACGTAAAGGTGCACTGCGCAACTTTTCTGGTGAAGGGTCTGCCGTCTGCTTGTGACAAAGTTATAACATTTCCATGAAGACAACCTGGTGGCGGACGCTCCACTAGACAAGTTAAGCAGTACACCTTTAAAGGTCCCATGGCATGAAATTTTCACTTTCTGAGGTTTTTGAATGTTAATGTGAGCTCCCCTACCCTGTTTAGCCCCCCCCCATGGTTAAAAGTTGTGAAATGTCTAAACTGAGCATTTGCGATCCTTTTCTGCGTTACAAAAAATCGGAGCTCAAACGGGCGATTTTGAACAAGGCACCTTATTGACGTCAGATCGAAAAAAGAAATGGAAATGCAGTTCCACCCCCGTCTGTCTGTACTCAGCGTCTCTGTAAATCACGCCCAGAGAGTTTGGACCGCGAATGCGCTAGGCAATGCGAAATGCGTTTTTTTATTTGCCTGGAGGCACGTCCGAGTGTTTCTAGGCTCGGAAGTCCTTTATCTGAGCCTCTGGACCTTTGAACAGCAGTGGTTTAATTTTATTTTATGTGGAAATGTGTTTATTTTTCAATGGAACGCTTCAAATCTCTCCCCCCGTGCAAAAACAAGGAAATAGATCAGCTGAGCACTCAGAGCGAGAGCGGAGAGTTTGGCCACGCCCCCACCCTCTACTATTGGCCAGCTCTTTTCTCCTCATTTGCATTCAAGCAACAACGCCCATTATGGCCTGCTCAGAGAAAGAAAAAAATACTCTTTCTCATCTTATCTCTGTTTCTCATGCACTGAGTGTTGATTTTGAAGAAGGATTCATTTACAGTATTAGGGAACCATTAAGGAGCCATATAAAAGCATCAAGAAGTACCATGTCATGGGATCTTTAAATGAAAGTAATGTAACTGTAAAATATTATTGAAGTAGGAAGGAAAGTAGTACAGTTTTATTTAAAAAATGTATTCAAGCAAGTTAAACTCAGTACACTTCTCTGTCAACAAATGCATACGGCATCCAATCTGTCTTTATCAGGTTGTCAGGGTTCCTTTTTCCAAACTCAAATAGATCCATTGGCATCGCAGCCAGTTTTGTTTTTTCCTGTTCCCAAAAATTTTTTTTTTTTCCCCGACGAAATAGAGTGCAATGCATCTGACAGACAAAGACCAAACTATAACAAAAAAGATGATAAGAATAGTACTTAAACTAATGGGAGGTTGGGTTTCTACAATGAGCTTTTTAATGATGTTTTATTATCAAGTAAATGAGTGAAGATGGCAAGCAAATTATTTAGATTGGGGCTTTGTTTGTGTGCAGAGGGTAGAGATGGGCAATTCTGACAAAAAAATAATAATAAAGTTTTTGCATAATCTTGATAACAATATTTAGACAATATTTTAACAATGTATCAGGAACATGGTAAAATATACACTATATTGTCAAAAATATTTGCTCACCTGCCTTGACTTTGATATGAACTCATCTCATTCTTAATCTAAAGGGTTTAATAAGATATCTCTCCAGCCTTTGAAGCTATAACAGCTTGAACTCTTGTGGGAGGGCTCTCCACAAGGTTTAGGAGTGTGTTTATAGGAATTTTTGACTACTCTTCCAGAAGCGCATATGTGAGGTCACACACTGATGTTGGATGAGAAGGCCTGGCTCTCAGTCTCTGCTCTAATTCATCCCAAAGGTGTTATGTCGGGTTGAGGTCAGGACTCTGTGCAGGCCAGTCAATTTCATCCACACCAAACTCTCTCATCCATGTCTTTATGGACCTTGCTTTGTGCACTGGTGCACAGTCATTTTGGAAGAGGAAGATGACATCTCCAAACTGTTCCGACAAAGTTGGGAGCGTGGAATTGTCCAAAATCTCTTGATATGCTGAAGCATTCAGCGTTCCTTTTACTGGAACTAAGGGGCCAAGCCCAGCTCCTGAAAATCAACCCCTCACCATAGTCCCCTCTCCACCAAATGTTACACTTGGCACAATGGACTCAGACCAAGTACTTTTCTGCTGGCAACCGCCAAATCCAGACTCATTCATCAGATTGCCAGATGGAGAAGCGTGATTCATCACTCAAGAGAACGTGTCTCCGATGCTCTAGAGTCCAATGACGACGTGCTTTACACCATTGCATCCGACGCTTTGCATTGCACTTGGTGATGTATGGCTTGGATGCAGCTGCTCGGCCATGGAAATCCATTCCATGAAGCTCTCTATGCAGTTCTTCAGCTTAGTTCTTCAGTTCAGTTCAGTTCTTGAGCTAATCTGAAGGCCACATGAAGGTTGGAGGTCTGTAGCAACTGACTCTGCACAATATGACCTCCGCCACCTGTTTACGTGGCCTTACGTGGTTGTTCTCAATCACTTCCACTTTGTTATAATACCACTGACAGTTGACTCTGGAATATGTAGGAGTGAGGAAATTTCACGAATGGACTTGTTGCACAGATGGCATCCTATCACAATACCACACTGGAATTCACTGAGCTCCTGAGAGACAGATTCTTTCACAAAATTTATGAAAGAATCTGTCTCTCAGGATACAATGTTTGTAGAAACAGTCTGCAGGCCTAGGTGCTTGATTTTATACACCTGTCTCCATGGAAATGATTGGAACACCTGATTTTGATTATTTGGATGGGTGAGTGAATACTTTTGGCAATATAATGTATCAGTAAAAGGTCTTGGTCGAGGTACAAAACTAGCCCAAAACATGAATGGACCATAGTAAACCATAAAAATGCTGAAAATATCCCTTTATATTCTGTTTGGGAGATTACAATAGACATTTCTGTTACATTTATTTTAATCAACTCTTTTTTTTATTGTTTCTTGTTGTTTTAAAGGAACCATAACAAACTTTCTGGAGGTGGCACGTCACTTGGATGATTTCATGGAAGTAGAAAGTTAAAACCATAACTTGGAACTTTCTCCATGGAGATAGATACGCTTTGCCATAATGTGGAAGATAATAACCATAATAGCGAAAACAACCAGGCCAAGTAAGAGTCAGGTTTGTGTGGATCCAACCCTGTTCACAGTAAGGATGCATGTTCTATGTTTTCAGTGCAATAAACCAAAAACAACAAGAAAATTATTACACTATTTTCTCATCTATGTTTTTATGTTGTTTCCTCCAAATCTGTTATTACTGTTGTACCAATCCATCATCCAGTCCATCACCTGCTTTTTCAATATTCTCACTGTTAAAAACCAGTCTAAACTCACAAAGGTAACACATACATCTGCTAAAATCATAGGACTCCGCACACCCAACCTTGCAGATCTTAACAACAGGGCTATTGGACGTATTGCACTCTCCATAGAACAAGACCCCACTCACCCACTACAGGAACACCTCACCCCTCTGCCCTCAGGACGGAGGTACAGGACACTCAGGTGCAGGGGGGCCTGCTCTGGCAGAAGCCTGATCCCCTCGGCCATCACATTTTTGAACACTAGGCCCCGCTGAGTGTGCTGTAATGTCAGTTGTACTGTGTTTGTTGTGCTGTGTTTGTCGCTGTATATGTCAAAGAAGTTCTGTGTGCGTGAAAATGAATTTCCCTGTGGGGACAACAAAAAGTCTAAAGTATAAAATCTAAAGTCTTCCTCATCAAAGACATACCTGGAGTTTTGTTTCATTCACACAAACTGCATATTTACGCTGAGTTCTTCTCTCAAACAGAAAACACTTGCAATGTCATGCACTAATACAGGAAGTACTCCACTGTGTTTTTAAACTCCATACACCTTCATGAGAATCATTTGGATCATTTCAGCTCTGAAATTGCTAGTCTCTACTGAACAAAAGGTAAAATATAGCTAATAACTTGAAAACTACACCTTCATGCAACATCACAAGATAGAACATAGTATTTTGAGCTTTGGAGATGTAGACAGACAAATAATAAAGGATTACTCAAACTTGTGTGAATGACACAAAACACAACTCCAGGTAGGTTTTTGAGGAGGGAACAGCATTATGACATGGCTTAAAGGGATATGCCACCCCCAGGTCAAATTTGGGCATCTCCCCACAGTCCAGAGACTAAAATAAGTGGTGGAAAGCGTTTTCCTGCTCACCCAGCCATTGTCCGAGTCTGTCGCCACTGACCGCCGCGGTATCTGCAGCTCCTCCGCCTTAGACTGGAGTCTAACGTCGCCGGAGAAAGATTTCGGCCAAAAGGAATTAATTTGCTCGATGCATTACTTTCTGTGTAGTGCGCATTCATATCGAGTGCAAATAAATGTGCAAATCAACACGGAGAGCTTGCCTTGGTCATTTTGGGTGGGAACTATTTTCCAGTGCGGAAGAATAAAGCCGAATCACGCACCACGTTGTGCAACAGGGGAACTCCCTTCCCGGTGCGTAACTGGGATTCCCCTGGCAGCGTGCTGCGTGATTCGGCTTTATTCTTCCGCACTGGAAAATAGTTCCCACCCAAAATGACCAAGGCAAGCTCTCCGTGTTGATTTGCACATTTATTTGCACTCGATATGAATGCGCACTACACAGAAAGTAATTGGGAAACGCATCGAGCAAATTAATTCCTTTTGGCCGAAATCTTTCTCTGGCGACGTTAGACTCCAGTCTAAGGCGGAGGAGCTGCAGATACCGCGGCGGTCAGTGGCGACAGACTCGGACAATGGCTGGGTGAGCAGGAAAATGCTTTCCACCACTTATTTTAGTCTCTGGACTGTGGGGAGATGCCCAAATTTGACCTGGGGGTGGCATATCCCTTTAAAGCTCACCAAAGTCAGTTTTGTGTAATATAGACCTTTAATGTACTAATTTTACATACCCAAAATAAAAAATGTGGTAAATTGTTTGATATATCTCCCAATTCCAGTTGAAAAGACCAGTTCTTACCCCGTGGATGGGGTCATGATGCAGCCTCCTCGGTCCACAGTCATCCTACAGCCACAGCCTCGCTCTGGGGTATCGTGGTTCATCCCAAAGTTGTGCCCGAGCTCATGAGCCAAAGTCACTGCAGCTCCAAGAGGATTCTCCGAGTGATCCTGCAAAAAGGAAAAGTACTTGTGTTATTTCATATATATTTCACTGATTTTTGAGAAGGAAAACGTGTATAAAGAGACATTTTTAAGAACTTATTTTTATATTATTTTTTTATTTGTACAAAGTGTTGAATTGCATGCTTGTTTCAAAATAGTTTATGTAAAGATTGTCTGGAGGATTTTTTTTTTAGTTGTTAATGAAAGTTCAAAATAGCATTATAGAGATGCAGCAGCCTTGTAATTATGAGCCATCCATCCATTTTCTTCTGCTTATCCAGGGCCAGTTCACGGGGGCAGCAGTCTAAGCAGGGACTCCCAGACTTCCTCCTCCCCGGACACTTCCTCCAGCTCCTCCGGAGGGACCCCAAGGTGTTCCCAGGCCAGCCGAATGACATAGTCCCTTCAGCGTGCCCTGGGTCTTCACTGCAAATTCTTTGATCTGGCCAAGATTTAAAACTACTATCAGGTTATTAATCTTGTTTTCAGATGTATTATCTACTTACTAGTTCTGAGAATGCTTAATTCTAGTCTCGAGGTAGTTTATTTTAAGATAACTTGTCAAGTAATATTATCTTGCTGCATGGACAGATAATTTCACTAGTCATTTTCTGATAGATTTAAGTGTTTATATCTTAAAGGTCCCATGGCATGAAATTTTCACTTTCTGAGGTTTTTGAACGTTAATGTGAGCTCCCCTACCCTGTTTAGGCCCCCCCCCCCATGGTTAAAAGTTGCGAAATGTCTAAACTGAGCATTTGCGATCCTTTTCTGCGTTACAAAAAATCGGAGCTCAAACGGGCGAGTTTGAACAAGGCAACTTATTGACGTTAGATCGAAAAAAGAAATGCAAATGCAGTTCCACCCCCGTCTTGTCTGTACTCAGCGTCTCTGTAAATCACGCCCAGAGAGTTTGGACTGCGGAGGAGCTACGCAATGCGAAATACGTTTATTTGCCTGGAGGAACTTGCGAGTGTTTCTAGGCTCGGAAGTCCTTTATCTGAGCCTGTGGATATCTGAAACAGCAGTGGTTTAATTTTATTTTCTGTGGAAATGTGTTTATTTTTCAATGGAAGGCTTCTCATCTCTCCCCCCGTGCAAAAACACGGAAGTGGGTCACAGAGCGGAGCGGAGAGCTTGGCCACGCCCCCACCCCCTACTATAGGCTACCTCTGTCCTCCTCATTTGCATTCAAGCAACAACGCCTATAATGGAGTGTTCCAGAGTGACATTTATGACTCTTTCTCATCTTATCTCTCTTTCTCATGCATGAGTGTTGATTTTGAAGAAGGATTCATTTACAGTATTAGGGAACCATTAAGGAGCCATATAAAAGCATTAAGAAGTACCATGTCATGGGATCTTTAAATTTTGGACAAACTTTTTTGCAATGTTCCTTGGATTTGGGGGAGCTGATCCTCATCCCAGCCACTTCACACTCGGCTGCAAACCACCCCAGTACATGCTGCAGGTCCTGGTTCGATGGAGCCATTAGGACAACATCATCTGTAAACAGCAGAGATGAGATCCTGTGGCACCCAAACCGGACCCCCTCTGGCCCCTGACTGCCCCTAGAAATTCTGTCCATATAATGAACAGAACAGGTGACAAAGGGCAGCCCTGGCAGAGTCCAACATGCACTGGGAACAGGTCTGACTTACTGCCGGCAATGCGAACATACTGTAGCTCTGGTCATAAAGGGACTGGACAACCCTTAGCAAAGGGCCCCGGACCCCATACTCCCGAAGCACCCCCCAAAGGACACCACGAGGGAGACACTGCACCGTCCAGATGCCCTCCCGCAGTAGAGCACAGCCCCTCGCCCGCTTCCTGTATCGGCTTAGCACTGCTCTATAGTTTGGCTTGATCACGATCTGTACAAAAGTTGCTTATTCACATGAGGTCTTTTACAGTGTCCTAAAGTGTGTTTTCTTACCCTGACTGTGGTCCTAATGTTGCAATGTCAGATTTCCTCACATCTTCATACCCTGTCCCAGTCCCTTCTGTCATCAGCTCCATTTAATTTTGTAACCAAAACAAATCATTGTTTTCATTGTGCTGCTTTGGTTAGTTTATGAAGTTAGTTACCAGTAGGTCGGCTACCATCAGAATTGTAGAAAACTGTGCACGGAGCAGGACACCTGACTCTGACAGGGATCAGCACGCGCATTCACTGACAGCTCGGGGCTGTGACAGCGGAGCGGAGCACGTGCACGTCTCGTATGTGCTGCTCTCGTGGCAGCAGCGGTCAATGGAGATTTGTACAGTGGCTCAAGAGAAGTATAGAGCACATGAGCACTGCTCTGTACAGACACCTGTGTGTCCTGCTCTTTGCGCTCATGGCGCATATCAGTCACTTGTGTGGGACAAATGCAGGTCGTGCAGTCACCCTCCTCGTGTGTTAATGGTTTAATCCATGTCTGTGCACAAACCGATAAAATCTCAAAACATTTATATGACAATAAACGTATTCCATAATCCGTGAGACATCCACCTGTGTGGGACCAAATGCAGTGGACACCTGTGAGATGATAATGTGAGCAGTCAGCAGTAGCAACAGTGGAAACTCGAGCCTCAGGTGAGAGATGAGGTAGTGCACTGCTGGGACTGGCGGGAGCGGGTGTGACTGGGGGAGAACGGCTCTGCTGTGGAATGGGAAGCGCATAAAATAGACACTGATCTGCTGCATAAAGGGAGGCAAACGCATGCGTGCGTGAGTGTTCGGAACACAAATCCAGCCAATTCTGTCACAGCCTATCCAAAATTCTATATTCCTGGTATTACTGGCTAATGGTTCGTATTTACTGTACATCGTGGGGCTCCAAAGCTGTTTTATTGTACCCATATATAAATTTTCCCTGCATGCCGCTTTGCTGCCTGCTAATGAGGCAAATACTGCAGACATTATACACACTGGCAGTGATTTTAAATACTAAATACTAATACAATAATTTTATTTTATTGTATTGTTCTGTGAAGCGTCTTTGAGTGTCATGAAAAGCGCTATATAAATAAAATTTATTATTATTATTATTATTAAAGCAGTCACAGATTGGTTGAGATGTCATCACCATATATGTACTGGACACGCCCCCTCTTTAATGCTAGCACTAGTGCTAAGATCGGGGGCAAGTTTGGGCCCCAAATAACTGCATCTCATTTTTTATTAAATATTTAATTTGTGTTTTGTCTGTTTGAACTGTGTGAAGCATCACTGTGTGTCAAGACAAGCATTATATATAAGTGTTAATAATTATTATTATCATTGCTATCAAAAGCTTTTTAGTCAAAGGCTAAAATCAAAATACAGATTCTCTTTAAAAATGCAATGTGTAACTTTTCTGGTATAATGTTCACCTCTAACTTATTTTTTTCACTTACAGTTGTTTTAATTGCTAAAAAATGTGCAGTCACCTGCTTGTCTCCATGCAGACTGCTAAATTTTAAGACATTTGGTTGTATCCACTCAAAAGCTTGCAAAGCGCCTCTTTGATAACATATTATCAATCCTGCAGACAGAAAAATGTATTCACTATGTCATAACAGAGCCCACCCATAAACGCTGTTTCTCAACACTACACAGGAAAATTACACACTTCCTTTGAAGATGGGGGTTATGTGTCAGAGTTGAGTGTGTGATTACAGGGTAGAATCTACGAGCTAGCCCTTGCCTTTCAGCCAGAAGGATGCGAAAACTTTTCTCATCTCATTTCTTTTCACCAAATTCAAAGACCAGCGTTCCCACACAAAACCACAAACTAAATCAAAACTCACCAAAGCCAGAAACATTACTTTGTTGAAACCATGACCCGTAACCTTGGAGATTGGAGATTGTGTCGCTTGTAACCCAGTAATGCTTTGATGGCTCCTCCCAGATATCATTTTGCTGGAGGAAAACCTCATTTTCGAGACAAAAAACTGAGATGCTGTCAGCTTTTCTATTGGCACAAAAGCACCCATATGACTTTAAGTTATGACCACAAACACATTACGCTAGTACAAGCTGTGAAAATGAAAAGTGCATTTGGAGCGAATAAAATGTCTTGGTGGTTGGTGAGCGCGTGATGAAAGATGTCCGCCCTCCTCCTAACTGGTTTGCGCCTCTCTTCTAATCTCTGTCCAAAACATCTGCCATCATAAGTAATGGGGAAAAGAAACATCTGGAGCTACCTTGAAACAGCCAGACCCAGCAAAACTACTACATCCACTAATGGGAAATGCACATCACAATATGGTCTGGTTGTGATAGCTTATAAAAGATCTTCTCTGCTTTTGTAAGGGTAGGGCTGTCATTTAATGTACGCAAGGACTTTGGATAAACAATTTGGATATGAAACCAAAACTAGTATTATTTAAAGGTTGTGTCCTTGGAGTAACCCTAAAATCAGAAAGGCTGCATTAAACTGAATGACTTTACAAGGGCAATCGCAAAACAGTGTCCTCATTTTCATTTTTCATGACTATTTACAGAATAAACTGTATGTATACTGAAGTAAATATTGATTGTATGTGCTGTAAACAGGGTAGGGGAGCTCACATTAACGTTCAAAAACCTCAGAAAGTGAAAATTTCATGCCATGGGACCTTTAAAGGTGCATTATGTAACTTTTCTGGTGGAGGATCCAAATGCTTTATTTTTTTTAAGGTATTTTTGAGCTGTAAAACCACCTGTACTTGAATAAATGAAAGGTAGAGCTATTTCTATGTTCAATAGAAACAAGCAGGTGACGGACCCTAAACCAAACAGTTACACAGTGCACCTTTAAAGAAAACCTATTGTGCTTGTGTCTGCTATAACCTATGACACCCATGGATCATTGTTATAATTTGGATAAACAAAGTTTGCTAACTTCCACAGTAGAAAACGGCATTGCCCACTGGGAGCTGACGTCATTGTAAATACAAATACAACTTGGTCAATAAACAGTGAAGGGAAACAACTATAACATGGTTAAAAGCTCTAAAAAAGTTATAAAGTCAATACAAACGCTCCTCAACCTACAAACGAGTTACGTTCCGAACGGCCGTTCGTTTGTTGAATTTGTTCGTAAGTTGGGCATTCTTTAGAAGGGAATGTATGTTTAAGGCTTGTATAAGTAATCTATATGGATTTATACTGCATTTAAATAACACTAAATAGTAACAAAACAATATGCTTTTTAAAAATATGGAAAACTGATGAGATAAAAAGAGAGAGACACAGAAGCAGATGCAGTAGACACAGCTGAGAGAGAGAGAGCCAGCCAGCCAGTGAGCGAGAGAGAGCGTGTGTGTGTGTGTGTGTGAATGTGTGTGAATGTATGTGTGATCGTACCGATCGTCGAACGGTTCATGTTGTATGTGCGTGCCACATTCACCATCTTCTCACCAGCATCAAGTTTCTTTATTATCGCCACCTTCTTTTCAAATGAGATGGCTTACCGCTTTTTCACCTTTCCACTTTCACTAGAAGCTTTTCGCTTTTCACCAACCATATTGGATTACGGATGCAAGATAAAACAACAAAGTTCGTAACACCGCAAGTACGTCTGAACACTTGGGTAGTTTCAACTGAGTGGGCGTGATGCTTGGGGGATGCTGGGCACACGATCGCAGCGCCCTGCCTGTGCATCAGCCGCGGAAATACGCACTAAGTACTGTACTCGGAAGTCGGAATAGGCGCTAAATACAAAAACTCACTTACATACACGTACAGCACTTTTGCCCAAACATTTAAAAATTGTTTTAAAATTTTCGACCCTGTTCATAACTCCGAATGTTCGTAAGTCGAATGTTCGTATGTAGAGGAGTGTCTGTATACGTAACAGGTAATTGGTCTGCTTTAACCAAATATAGGTCAAAATATGGTGATGGAAGTCTTCTAACTCGAGTATGTATTATTGATGAAAATTGACTATTGTTATTGTTTTTGACATCATAATTTATTAATGCCACTGCCTTTGTTATAAAATGTGCTATAAAATGTGTTTTCATGTGTTTTATGTGTTTTAGAGTCATGATTGTCAAAATAGAACTACGATAATTTTTTAAGCCCTATGTATTTAAACGTTTACATAGATGATTATGTAGAACTGTGCTCAGGTAAAATTAGATTCGGAGAAAGAATTAAGGAAGGTATTTTTTAAAATTGTACCCACAGACAAATTTGTTTTCTGCATTTGACCCATTCTTCAGTGCCACTTGGGCAAGCCCCAACTTCAGATCTTGGTCCCAGTAACCTTATCTTTTGCTTATTTTGCATGTTTTGTGTTGATGTCGGATGCCTAGCACTGGTTTGCACACTAATCAAAATGTCCTTCTGTTATAAATTATTGTGAAAATGCCAAGATAAAAAAAGAAATACCCTGATTCCATTTTACGCTTGTTACCAAATGCCAAAGCAAACACCTCATGCTGCCTGAACAGATCTGGACAAAGTCTACACTGATTCAATCACACAGTGTGGATGAAAAGGAGTGTGGGGGTAGGGAGACAGTAGGAGATGAAGACTCTATACTCACCATCACAATCCCTCCAGACTGCTCCACCGTGCACATGCTCATGATGGGAGCCATGCCGATGGTGGTGCCCTGAAAATAGACCCCACTGCACAGGGCAAAGGTCATGGAAAAATAAGAAAACCAGTGTTATATGACATATGTCATACTCAAGACTTCAACGTAATTGTAGCAGATCAGGTGTGTTTTAAAAGACATTTTTCAAAATCCACAGTAGGAATGTCTAAATACTGTGAAATTGTGATTAGTCTCCTGTGTCTGGTAATATGACAGATCACCCAAGTGTGAAATTTTAGACCTGGGTTTTCAATAACAGCACCATTAATCATGCATTCTACAGCAATATTAACATAATGGTCTTGTACTATATACTGTAGGAATGCCAAGAGACTCAAGGTTATTCAGATTACAATATAATCGACAAAGTGATATTGTTATCCCTTGTACTTTTGCTATTTTACAAAGTTGGATAATACTGGCAAAACCATACACTTGCTGTGACATTGCCTGTTATTGTCAAAAGCCATATTATTTCCCTCTAAAGTAACGTTCACGTCTTTACAGTCATGTGAGAATAGCTTCAAACCACAGTAGTATTTACAGTGACCAGTACAGGAACAGAATGGGACATATATTGGACTGCAGTAATAGGGACAAAGCCCTAGGGCCTGTCCTATTGCCCTCTTCAACACAATGTAAACATAGAGAGCTTGCAGTTTCCAAAGTTATGTGCTGCAAATGCATTTCCTGATAGAGTTATTTCAGTGCAGTACTCTCAGATGGCCCATAAATATAAGAGCGCATAAGAGCTCATGTGGTGTGTGCTTCATGAAGTTTCCATCTTTAATGTATGCTCCTTTAATGTGAATTACTTTGAAACTTTTATTAATTTTATTTAGTGCTTACCGTAATGGACACTTTCTAAACAATACATCACAGTTTGAAGGATCAAACACAAACAACACCACATAAATTAACATATCCATGATGTTATATAATGCAAACATAATGAGATCAAACATACTGACGTAAAGCCCGAAATATAGAATATGCTTTCAGTCACCATACTGACAGCTATAAAGCTGCACTATGTAACTTTTATGGTATAATACTCCTGCTTGTATCCATGGAGATTATATTGCTTTGCCTGAAATGTTCCACTGCACAAGACTGAACTTACTTATTTTGCATTTATTTTTATTGCTCAAATAACACCCATACCAACATGGATTCTTGCTGGGAATGGGGCATCCACAAATCTGGAGTGGGAGCATCCCCTGCTTTCTTCCATGTCTCCAAAAGCAATTACATTTCCATGGAGACAAGCTGGTGGCAGACCCTTCATCAGAAAAATTGCATAGTTCACCTTTAACTGCCTCATGCTACCTGTTTTGTTGCTCTTGTACAGTGCTAGAAAAATATCATCTGCCTTTAAATCTTTTTTTTTTTTTTACAGATTTGTTAAATGAAATCACTCATTACTCACGGCAGAACACAGTTTTACTTGTTGTATAACTTTCTTCATACTTCAAAACTTGGCATTTATATAAACCATATAATAACACGTGGACAAAATTGTTGGTACCCATCGGTTGATGAAAGAAAAACTCACAACAGTCGCAAAAATAACTTGAATCTGACAAAAGTAATAATAAATAAAAATTCTATGAAATTTAACTAATGCAAGTCAGACATTGCCTTTCAACAATGCTTCAACAGAATTATTGAAAAAAATAAACTCATGAAACAGGCCTGGACAAAAATGATGGTGCCTCTAGAAATGACTGAAAATAATGTGACCAAAGGGACATGTTAATCCAAGGTGTGTCCACTAATGAGCATCAGAGGTTCTACAATCTTGTTCTCAGTCAGTGGGCCTATAGGCTACAGGTCGTCACTGTGCTGTGTGGTGACATGGTGTGTACCACATAAAGCTGGGCGATATGGCCTAAAAATAAAATCTCCGATAAAAAAAAAAAAAAATCTGATTTCCGGGCCAGCAGTAGCTCAGTTGGTAGAGTGTTTGGTTAGTGATCCAGGGGTTGGCGGTTCGAATCCCGCTCTTGACGGGTTGACCGCGTGTGATCCCAGCTCCAACAGATGTGTGCTGCCGTTGTGTCCTTGGGCAAGACACTTAACCCCACCTTGTCCTCAGTGTCTGTGGACACTGGTAGCCCCCATGGCAGAAGATACAGCAAGGCCTGCTGTGACGCTTTCCTCCTGTGGACCCATCATTTAAAAAATGCTTGTTTTTGGCGAATGAAACGGGGGGCGTGTATAAATCAACATATTCCACCAAGCTCGCGTGCCCGCCAATCCTGTTGCGAGGAGCGCAGAAGGAGAGCTGATCAGCTGTGAGGAGCTCGTACATATGTAAGCAGCACTGAGACAATATGTGACAATATGTGTCTAACCAAAACCAATACCAAGTCGTCACGGAGGCGTTTTGAGATATTCACAGATTCTGAAAGTACAGGTTCTAAGCTTTCCAATTTTCAATGATGTCTTACATGTGAAATTTGGACCATATTTAAAAACGTTGTCTCTATTTGAATGCAGCCATACCACATTTTCTAGTTTCGAGATAATCCTTCTCAAAGTTTTCGTCTCTTCAGCCCTCCTTGCCTCATTTGCATGACATTAAGCTAAGCCCTCCCCCATCATGACTGTCAATGTGCTCTGTCCAGGTCAGAATCATTCAATAATTTAATAATACACAGGATAATATGTTAAGTCAAAGTTTACTACAAAATTTACTTATAGTCAGGAAGTACTAATAGCATAGCAAAGTAACCAATATAATAATTAAAAAAAAGTAATAAAATATGTAATGAAATACCAAGGTACAGGTAGGATTAAATAGGGTATTTAAGGAGTATTTCACAGGAGGTAATACTGCTCAAATGAATTTCATATTGTACATAATATAGCATAGTGTGTATATATATATATATATATATATATATATATGTATATATATATATATATATAATATGCATTAGTTCCGCTCACATGTAAAAAATAACTAAAAAATAGATTTTCATAAAAACACATCGTCCTGAACTGTAAAGTCGAATTAATCGATAAATCGCGCAGGTCTAGTACCACACTCAACATGGACCAGAGGAAGCAAAGGAAAGAGCTGTCTCAGGAGATTAGAAAGAAAATTATAGACAAGCATGTCAAAGGTAAAGGCTATAAGACCATCTCCAAGCAGCTTGATGTTCCTGTGACTACAGTTGCACATATTCAGAAATTTAAGATCCATGGGACTGTAGCCAATCTCCTTGGATGTAGCTGCAGGAGGAAAATTGATGACAAATCAAAGAGACAGATAATATGAATGGTAACAAAAGAGCCCAGAAAAACTTTTAAAGAGATTAAAGGTGAACTTCAAGCTCAAGGAAGATCAGTGTCAGATCGCACCATCCGTTGTTGTTTGAGCCAAAGTGGACTTAATGGGAGATGACCAAAGAGGACATCATTGTTGAAAAGAAATCATAAAAAAGCCAGATTGGAATTTGCCAAACTGCATGTTGACAAGCCACAAAGCTTCTGGGAGAATGTCCATGTCCTATGGGCAGATGAGGCAAAAATTGATCTTTTTGCCAAAGCACATCAGCTCTATGTTCACAAATGGAAAAATGAAGCATATCAAAAAAAGAACACTGTCCCTACTGTGAAACATGGAGGAGGCTCTGTTATGTTCTGGGGCTGCTTTGCTGCATCTGGCACAGGGGGTCTTGAATCTATGCAGGTACAATGAAATCTCAAGACTATCAAGGGATTCTTGAGAGAAATGTGCTGGCTAGTGTCAGAAAGCTTGGTCTCAGTCGCAGGTCATGGGTCTTGCAACAGAACAATGACCCAAAACACACAGCTACCCAAGAATGGCTAAGAGGAAAACACTAGACTATTCTAAAGTGGCCTTCTATGAGCCTTGACCTAAATCCTATTGAGCATCTTTGGAAGGAGCTGAAACATGCTGTCTGGAAAAGGCACCCTTCAAACCTGAGACAACTGGAGCAGTTTGCTCATGAGGAGGGGGCCAAAATACCCGCTGAGAGGTGCAGAAGTCTCACTGACAGTTACAGGAATTGTTTGATTGCAGTGATTGCCTCAAAAGGTTGTGCAACAAAATATTGGGTACCATCATTTTTGTCCAGGTCTGTTTCATGAGTTTATTTTTTTTAATAATTCTGTTGAAGCATGGTTGAAAAGTAATGTCTAACTTGAACTGGTTAAATTGAATAGAATTTTTTATTTATTATTACTTTTGTTTCTGTGGCCATTGTGAGTTTTTCTTTCATTAATCGATGGGTAGCAACAATTTTGTCCACGTATTTATCTTCATCTTGCCCATATCTCTCCCACCTGATGAGCTGTGCGTTGTCATGGGGCCTCTGTGGCAGAAGCTTGATTTTCCTCCAGTCTAGGAACTCATGCAGAGTGGTGAAGGGGTCCTGGGTGATGGGACATTTATCAGCATCGCTCCACACCTCCAGACCCACCAAAGCCACACGGATGTTCAAGGCCCGGTAGAACTGTGGGGCGGCAGACACAGAAGCAGTGGTAAACATCATCTCACCTCTCACTTAGTCCTAGTTCAACTTCATCTACTTGTGTTTAAGCATGAAATGGTGCGATGTTTGGAGGTTATTGTATGTTAACCTTGAGGAAATATATGACAGGGTTAGGGTATGACTGCATCAGTGTTTGGTGGTTTGTGAAGAAATCGTTAGCACAGTTAGGTACATTATTATATGAGGGAATGAGACAATACTGTACATATAGTTCAGAGGTGTCCAAATTTTTTTCCACTATTTAAAAATGTTCGGATGAGAAGGCCATAGAAGGGTGTTGATACACAGCTTTAATAGAGCTCCTGTACCATTAATTAGGTTTATAAAAGTAATTTTGATGCATTGTGATGTTCATGAGATTCTGGTGGTATATACCGATATATTTCTAACAGCAAAATATGGAACAAATGGAGTGAAAAGATGTTATTGGAGATGTTATTGCTTTATCTGGAATCTAACCCTAACTCTGGAGTTATCCACAGTATGACATAATTTTTTTTTTAGATTTATACACTATTTAATCAATTGTACTGATGTAACATGATAACTTGGCCTGGTAGTATCTCCTGTTGTTTCTGTGGAGATAGTTACATTTAATGCATTACTATGGAATATTCCAGACAACGAAATAACATCTCTGTGGAGACAAGAAAGTTACATAGTGAACTTTAAAATAATCCTTTTTAAATAAAAAAAGTAGTAAAAGCTTCTAATACACTTCAAACTTTGATTATCTTCGAATGTTTGATTACTTGTGGAAGTTTTAAATACTTTTAAATTGTGTCTATTAAATATATTGCAAAGAATGTTACTAATTATTAAGTAGGTTTTTTTGTTAAGTGTAAGATGCTTTAATCGCAAATGAGGGAGAAACAGTAATCAAGAATGAATATCACTTGAAAACCACTTCCAAAATCACACAGCAAATTGAGATGTGTGCCTCATTGCACTGGTGTTTCTGGTCAATTAGTTTGATTCATCAGAAGATTCAATTAAAATATGGCATTTGTGGTTGAAGAGTTCAAGCTTAAATCTTTATCTCAATTTACATCAATATAACCACATAACTTGCCATTTTAATCATTATGAGCTCATCATTAGTTGCATAAAAGTTCACCAGAAAAAGCACTCTCCATTATCAGTTACCAATGCTCCCTTTCACCCCCCATTCCCCTCTTGCACCTGCTACTTGTACATCCACATACACAGCCCTGGGACTGCTTGCAAGGGGCCTAAAAGCAGCTGTTTTAGTGGGACATGAATCCATCACACAACTGGGGCTATTAATCTCGTCTGGCAGCCATATTTCTATTTTAAAAAGTGATTTATCCCTCCTGCGCGATGGGGAAGAGGAGCTTGTACCTTGTCTACATAATTGGCTATCTCCGCCAGTCTTTGCTTCACTCTCTCCACATCTTTCCCTTGCTTCTGAAACTGAAAAAAGAACAAATTAGTTATTAACAGTCATCCCAAACTGAACATTTCAGTCAAGCGTAAAATAAAAATTGCTTCTTCGCCGTTGTCTTCTATGAAAATATTTACAACGGGCGCATTTAGTGAGTGTGCTGGGCCAGACTGTCAAGCTGTGACCATCTGGATGTGTACAAATCTCCCGGTGTTACAGTGACGAATGGCAGGGCCGTGGGGAGCAAATCTATTGGCAGACCTGGCAACCGGGTAAAAGCTCCGGCTCTAAACTGGAGTAAAAGTGGTGACCTTCTGTTCACACCCCGCTGGGAGTTCAGCCAAAATGCATTTTAAGCAGGACCTTGGACCACAAAACAATTGATCTAAATTATGTGGGTACGAGAGGTGATTTGCATTTGCATAGAAAGGTTCAGAGTATTGAAGTAAATATCAATGGGGCTGTGTCATAATAGTTTGCAAGGAAGTTTAAGTAATTCCTTGGTCAAGTAAAACCATAGCAGCTGATTAGGGACAAACATAAAGCACATAATGTAGGATGAATGGCACTGTAGTAGAGAACGTGGTCATCTGGACACTTTTTGCAATCAAGATGTTTCGGCATAAAGACAAATAATGATGTTAGCTAGTAACAACAGCAGCTTCACTCTAAAACTCCTCCCTTTGGGGATGGACTTAACTCAGATGGACTTAACTCTTGGATGAGAGACCGCTGGGAATACCAGGTGCCACAGTCGTTGTGCCCTTAGGCTTGGTCGGAGGGGGCGATGGCGCAGATTGGCAGCCTTGCTTCCCTCTGTCTGCCCCAGGGCAACTGTGGCTACAGTAGCTTACCACCACTGAGTGTGGAGTCAATGAATAATGCTCTGTAAAGCACTTTGGGTGTCTTGAAAAGCCTATATAAATCCAATGATTAGTTGGTTATTTAGTATCTCAAGCCAGAACTATCAAACGGAAAATGGTTTCTGGATGGAAACCAAAATATCTTAACTGCAAAAACATGTCCAGAGGACCACTGTGGAAACCTTCTCTTCATTGAACCAGTCCTGAATGAACAGGGGATTACAAGTTGATTTCTGTATCCAATCCAACAATAATAATAATTAAAAAATGGACTGGATTTGTGTGTGTGATCCTTTTATTTTCAGATGTTTCAGGGTCAAGATGGTGGTATGATTTGGTGGTAGTATTTTACACATACCAAGCCAAAAATTACTTCAAACTAAAGATTTGATTAAAGGTTGTATAGAGGATTTTCAGTGCACACCATTGCTGGAAGGAATCTCTAAGAATCACCTGAGTTTAGCTTCGCTCCTGTTCCCCTTCTCTTCTTCTTTCAGTGACCTCAAAAACAGACTTTCTTTTGCAGCTAAGTGGTAGTGGATTCTTGTTTGCCATCGCAACAAACTTGAGTAAACACTGTCTTGCGTCTGTGGAATGCGTGAGAGGTGTACGTAAACCACATAATCCCAGTGCGCCGGCAAGTCAGTGACGCTACAAGTGTAGGGAGTTTGAGTGACAACCTAACAGCCAGACAGATAAGGAGGTAGCCTCGTTATCTATTGGCTAATGTTTATCTGGCCCCACCACGTCCACAGTTGATGGATTTTCATTCGGTTTCTGTTTCATTCAATTTCATTATTATTTTTTTGGTCATCATAATTACAAGGCTGCTGCATCTCTATAATGCTATCATTGACAATTTGAAACAAAAAAATATCCTCCATACAACCTTTAAATGATGCAAATTCTCTACATCTGTTTTTTTGTTTAATTCACTTACATTAAATATGTTACTGCTACCATATTTTCCAGGTAAGTATATTCGCAAATCTTAGAAATAACCACTTTAAAAGCATCACTATATGACATCTACACAGAATGAGCTGAGTGCACATCTGGTACTATAAAGTCTCTGTATGTATCTGGTCTATATGAAAGATGTAAAGAGCTGTGGATCTGGCAACATCTGTGCTCTCACTTATAACAGTGTGCTCCATCATTCAAACTTTCACAGTGTAATAGATAGGGAGCCAGGTGCATTTTTTGTCTTCTGGAGAAAGGATAATACTTGCGTTTTCAAGTCAGAGATTTATCACAAACATTTTCAAACTATATTTAATCTTTTGAAAGGTATTCATTTCCTGGTAGAAGGTAACTTTATTTTTTGTGACATTTCTCCTTTTGGGTTGCCACAAAAAAGACTTGGTGATTTGCATATTATTATTTTTTTTCTGTCTGTCTCTCATGTTTGTCTGTATTGAACATATCTCATCTTATCTAAATAAGACAAAAAATATGCCAATACTGAAACTGAGATGTCGAATGAAAATTAAATATTTCTAAACTTTTATTACAATCTTTAAAGGTCCTATATTACACAAAATTGATTTTTGTGAGCTTTATAATGTTGTTAACTCATCAAAAACATACCTGGAGTTGTGTTTTGTTTCATTTACACATGTTTGAGTAATCATTTATTATTAGTCTGTCTACATCTCCCAAGCTCAAAATGTTCTGTTCCACCTTGTGATGTCAATACATGATAGCTTTCAAGTTACCAGCTACTTTTACCTTTAGCTCAGTAGAGCAATTCCAGGACTAATTTTCCAAATGATACTAGTAAAGGTGTATGGAGTTTAAAAACACAGTGCAGCACTTCCTGTATTGCCATATGACATCACAAACATGTGTGAATGAAACAAAACACAAATCCGTATATATGTTTTTGCTGAGGAAACAACATTATAACAGATCACAAAATAGCCTAATATGGGCCCTTTAAACTATTATTATTATTATTATTAACCATTATTAACTACTATTTGAATCTGAAGCCCTCCAGTCACATGATAGTACTAGATAGGACCTCTGTTGAATTCTCACAGATCTTCCCAGACATAAAACCTTTATGACATGGCTTCTCTATCCACTCGTCGGTTTCCTGTTTCCTGAACGCTGGGCTGGGAGAATCATTTGGAGCTCTTCCTGTCTGTACCATTAGACCACACTGTAGGTCGCACACTGACCTAATTCCCTGCAGTCCCTGGGGAGCCTTTCTCTGGTACTGCAACTTATCCAGACTCTTCCCCAGCCCTCTCTGTGTGGATGCCACATGATCTGCTATGAGCAGGAGACATTTGTCACATGGACACCCCTGCTCACCTACAACACCAGACTACAGAGGGACAGTTCAGTTCATTCTCTAAGAGGCTCTTACAGCATTGCTCAAACCGTGAGATACAGGACTACTTTCATGCCATACTCGATTCCAGGCCCGTCGACAGAAATTTGGGGACCCGGGGCAAGAAGCATCACATAGGCCCCCCTGTATTAATAGGAAAAGGATTCAATTCTGGGACCCTAAAACCCTGGGACCTGACACAACAGACCCCCTCCCTCCTCTATGATCACTTGTATATAGCTGAGATACATTTGTATTACTATATTTCTGTATTTTATTTTTACTTGTACACATTTTTTATTTTATTTATTTTTACATTTATATAATTATGCCTTATTTAACACCTTGGTATTTTTTTTGCTACATATTTAGAATGTATTATTGCACTTTGTTATTATAATTTATTGTGATGTGTGGGCTACTGTGTCCAAATAATTTCCCTTTTGGATCAATAAAGTTTGATAAATAAAGTCGAAGTCCAGTCACTTCACATACAGTGGTTCATAGGAGGATTACCTCTCTGTTGTCAGCCACGATGATCAGCTCCACATATTTGGTGGTTTTCTGGGTGTGACGTTTGTGCTGAAGAGAAGCAAAAAGATTAGATTACAAAGTACAAACAAAATAAGTAGTGCTGTCAGACGATTAAAAAAAAAAATCTAACTAATTACAGGATTTGTAATTAATTAATCGCATTTTAATCGAGAGAGAGAGAGAGAGAACGAGAGCGAGAGAGAGCGAGAGAAAGTGCAGACTTCCCCTTTCAGTGCACGTTACTGCCACTGTAACCAAGACAAGACTGTTGGCAGACCTGCAGAGTGCACCTATATACCCCCATTTGTCCCTCCCACATTACATAACATTCATTCGAAAGCTCATTTACACCATTCCACTATTAAATGGCGAATATTTCTGGTGCCAAAAGGTGAGCACGTACAGTAGCTTTCATGCAACGTCAATAAATAATATACAAAGCTTCAAATATACAGAGAATACAAATAATTGCCCGTGCAAATTACTCATGGCTCACATGACTACCGGAACCCGCAAAATTGGGGATTTAAACTACCGGTGCGGATGTTCCTGGGTTTTCCAGATTGCACAACGGGAGGAGGGAGAAGGCGGCAGCGCGAGGGGAAGTGAATGATTGATTTTAGCGCGATTTGGATGGGCAAAACTGGCGCTTTTAAGTGTGCACCCTTAGTCACGGCAGAACACAGTTTATGGTTGATAATGAAAAGGGTTCAGCGCGCGGAGCGCAAAAGATACGGAAACGGGCGCGCGCGTCTTCACGTGCTCTCCCCGGGGATAACGCTCCGTCACATTTTTATAAATAAACTTGCCGTTCAAAGGCCCTGCACGCCAATTTTAAAATGCGCGCGCATTGAACTGCCGCTCATAATTAATTGCGTTAATTTTCATAACGTGTTAATTCGCAGTCTAATTAATCTAATTAACGTGTTAATTCCCAACCGAATTAATGAACGAAAGGACGAGGTCACGGATACAAGCGGCCGAAATGAGTTTCCTCCGCAGAGTGGCTGGGCGCACCCTTAGAGATGGGGTGAGGAGCTCAGTCACACGGGAGGGACTCGGAGTAGAGCCGCTGCTTCTCCACGTCGAGAGGAGCAAGCTGAGGTGGCTCGGGCATCTGTTCCGGATGCCTCCTGGACGCTTTCCTCGGGAGGTGTTCCGGGCATGTCCCACCGGAAGGAAGCCCCGGGGAAGACCCAGGACACGCTGGAGGGACTATGTCTCCCGGTTGGCCTGGGAACGCCTTGGGGTCCCCCCGGAGGAGCTGGAGGAAGTGTCCGGGGTGAAAGAAGTCTAGTAGTCGCTGCTTAGACTGTTGCCCCCGCGACCCGGCCCCAGATAAGCGGAAGAAAATGGATGGATGGAATTAACGCGTTAAACTGACAGTCCTAAAAATAAGTAAAATCTAAAAGTGTGAAAGAAGATTTGAAATAAAATATGACATAACATGGTGGAACAGTGTTTTCAGTCTGAGAGAAGAATTCAGCCTAAATATGCAGGGTTTGTGCGCTAAACATGTGTGAATGAAACAACTTTTTTTCACGAGGAAACATCATAACATAAATCATAAATTAGTGCAAAGTAGGCCCTTTAAATGACTTCTTCCACACTGTGACATCTTATTACAAAATCCATCTGCATGTGTCCAATAAAACATATGCACTTTAATGTGATTATTCTGGCTGAAACCTGAACATGCCAAAGTCATACAAGGTAACATGTTGAATTCCTCCTGTCCCCCGCTGTACCTCCTCTGAACATAAAACTGCGAGGTCATTACAAAGCGCACGCCTATAAGTCTTATTACGTGACATAAATTGAGTTTGGTTAATGTTGGGTACTAGAGGCCAGATGGATAGCACACCTGTTCCATACAAATTACAGCCAAACCTTCTGTTTCCACCTTCCCATTTGGGCTCAGAACACACATAACACCAGCCGATGGCACCACCTTTAGGAAGTTATCCAAACCGGGAGCCACGCCAAGTGCTAATCTTTAGTCAAAAGCCATTTGTATTTCATCAGATTTACTTGTGGTTGTCCCCCAAACCAAATGTAGCAATTAGGTAAACGGAAACAGAGCACAAAGATGAATTGAGGTACATTTTGAAAGATGCTCTCTGCTGGAAGTAAAACTATAATCTCACCCTAGAGTGGAAGGATTGGAAGGGGTTTGCGATGGGGTCCAGGAGTGAAGGGGAGGACATATTGGACACATTGTAGAGGTGACCACAGGACCCAGCAGACAGCGCGAGCTCCTCTCCTCTGTAGATGAAGTGGTCTGAGGTGTGGGGGCCCGGCGCTGGCTCAATGATAAATGTTCTGTTTTGAAGTGAGATGAAGCCCCTGCACAGAACACAAGAGCAAGGCTGAGAAACAAAGTGCTACACCAAGTAATGTCCTCTTGTCTGAGAGGGAGGATGTGTCTGTATAAAGATAGAGCACTTTTAATCAAGAGGAACACTTTTATATGTACTTCTTTTATATGTTATTTTAAAGGAACTGTACGTAGCATGCACCCTTATTGTTTTATAAAAGTAGTACAATCACAACTGAACAGGGTTATCCTGCCTTAACCTTATATAGAGGACACCTACAAGTTTTTCTCATTGTCAGTTTATGGATAGGTCTCATGTGAAAGCTCAGAATGTCCCGAAATGACTCAATGAGCTGCATTGGCTGCACTAGCACTGATTCATGATTAGCTGCAGTTGCTGGGGTTTAGGTAGTGAGGAGTCGGATCAGAGAGAGGCATTTTAGGTTTACACGGTGTGCATGATTCTTAGGCAAGTTGTATTTATGACAATTCATTTTATAATTGACAGTTGTTATAATTGAACAACACCAACAGTGCTCTTGGTTAATCCAAAATGTTAATAAACCTCAAACCATTGTTGACTATTAGCAACAAAAAGTTTGATGGTTTTGTGATCACACCCCAAAATCTTTGCAGTTTCAAGACTGCTGCATCCCTCTGAAAGTCTTTTTACATTTTTCTTTTTTACTTTTCAGAGTCAGTTAAATCTCTTTTTTGGCTCATTTTGCCTGAGGAAAAGATGTTGCCTAATAATTCTTCCCACCTTCATATAGGGTGTTGATCTCCTTAGGCCACACCCTTCCTCGTTAGACAAATACACATCATCGAATATGCTTAAACTAGGGATGCAAATTATCGATTAATTCATTAATTGATAGTTGATTGACCTTATCGATCGATTAACGATTAACTGATAAGCAGCGTTTTTCACCTGAATTTGAGTGTTTCAATAGGGTCTTTAAGAATATAAGCTATAGTATACATAACACTGAGTCATAAATATATCATAGTATTATTATATTGTATATTCCTCAATTAATTATTCCTTAGTAAAAAGCAGACAAATGTATTGATGCTGAATAACAAAATACAGTAATCCCTCGCTCTATCGCGGGTCACGGATTTTTTTTTATTTTTTCATTTTTTTAATAGTTTTTTTAATAGTTTTTTTTATAGTGTAACATTGTGTTCTGTCCTGATTGGCTAAGAGACTAGACCAGGACTAAACATGGACTGGACCAGGTCTAGACCAGAACTAAACCAGGTCTGGACCAGGTCTGGACCTAGACTGGACCTGGACTCGACCGGGACTCGACCGGGTCTGGACCTGGACTGAACCAGGATTGGGCCGCTGCGTGCCGCTGCTGGTTTCGTGCGGCTGGTTTGTGGCTCGGGGCCCGGGCCGCAGGCCAGCTGTGCAGGACTCGGGGCCTGAGCCGCGGGCCAGCCGCACGGCGCTCGGGGCCCGAGCCGCGGGCTGGCCGCGCGGGACCAGCAGCGGCACGCAGCGGCGCATTCCTGGGTGCCGCGGTTCAATCTCGCCTCGCACGTACACCCGGGGCTGCTGAGTAGTGCCGTTGGTGCCTGCGGCCGGCTGTGAATCGAGCGCAGCGCGGTGCGCGGTTGCCTTGTTTCGTGACCACGCAATTAGCGATTAATTACAATTAATGAATTTTGTTCGACTAACGTCTTAATCGACAATTAATCGTTAATAGATTAATTGTTGACATCCCTAGCTTAAACCCAATAAGAATTCAAGTTTATACAGCTTGGAGTTAGACAATATGCAAACAAATTATGATATGGTCAAAATACTCACTTTCCTAATAATTGTACACAGACACTGTAAACAAACTGGATTTTTGCATTAAAACTGGCAACCCAAACGAGCGACTCATGTAAGGCTCATTCTGCGTTCTGACTGTATAATTGTCTTAAAAACCAAAACACCAAATTCTATAGCTAGCTATAGATGCCTATAACACATAAACCATTTTGTAAAACTGATCTAAAGTAAGTCTAAACACATATTATTTGTGTATTTGTGAACTTATTTTGGCACCTAAAGCATACAGTTACAAGGGTAAATATTTATGTGATTAATTAAACTTTACGTTTTGCAGCTCATCCTGAGCTGCAAAACATATTCGACCAAATACACTTTTGTCCAGTTCACAAATTGAATTTCTCCTTTTGCCTTTGGGGAGCTACATAAAACTGTGTTGGAGACCTCTGCTTTAGGTATTATCTTTTATTTAGCTCTTCCATTCATATACTTTTCCTGTGTATAAGACCATAAAAAACATACTTTCACATTTCATGTCAATACTTACCACATCTGTTGCAAATGCCTGGTTAATTGAGTGTGGAGAGCAGAGTGTCTTGAAGTCCCTTATCTTTCAATATTTCTGGTCATTAGCACCATCTCGATGCCAATTACTTGCACAAGAGGAGCGAAGTTATTTACCAGCTCCGTCTGTGAGCATGGCCAATGAGCTGTGATATTTTCCTTGTTTCCTGTGGGCATCCAGCGGCACATACCAACTATCAGAGAACACTCTTAGAGCTCTTAAGACAGACAGGCTGCTGCTCAGAATGACTTGAGTAAACAAACAGTGGGGAGGTACACAGCAGTTAAAGGCCAGGGCTGCGATGCCTTTTGAATAGCAACATGAGATTACAACCCTCACCGAAGAAGACCCGAGCAGACGCTAACGGTGACATCTGAGTCCAGCTGGCCCTGCACCTCTCCTTGATAGTAGCAGTTATTCTACAAAAAAAAAAATCACAAATAAGAAAATGTGAGAATCATTTGTTAATACACAGACCCCCTCACCCCCACCCCACTAGTTGCACTACATTTGCAATACATTTGTGATCTGACAATAAATGAACAGGGAAAACATAAGGTTATAGTGAATTTAAAGGCGCTATATGTGCAGTTTTACTACAAGAATTTAATCTATAGCAATATTGTACAGTCAAAAGTTTGGATTCACTCTCTCATTTTGTGTTTTTCTACAGTGTACGTTTACTACTTTCTACATTTGATACAGAAGAGATCAAATGAAGAAATATATATGGAATTATGTAGAAAAGGAAAAAAAAGTTAAAGAAATACTACCGGTAAATATTTTTCGACAAAGCAAAGGGTGTCTAATTTGTGGATTTAGCTATAAAATATTTAAACAAACATTTAGTAGCGCTACATAATTCCATATATCTTACTTCATATATTTGATGTTTTCTGTATGTACTAGTCTATAAAATATAGTAGGTAATAAACATACAGAAAAGAAAAAAACATTGACTGGTATATTGTCAATGCGTGAAAAGTCCCTCAGTCGTCCAGGTAGAATCCATGATCAAAGGAGAAGTTCAATTTGTCAACTGGACAAAGTTTGTTTGGTTGAAAACGTTTCGCCGCTCATCCGAGAGGCTTCGTCAGCTCTCAAAGTGCTCCACTGTGTTTTAAATTCCATACTCCTTCACTATAATCATTTGGAGAATTTCATACCTAGAACTGCCCATCTCTACTGTAGAAAAGGTTAAAGGTAGCTGTATATTGTCAATGTAATTTTACACTGAATGTCCAATTAACACAAATTAAAACTGCAATTTGAAAGTTCACAATTAGTAAATCACACTATGCCCTAAGCATGCAAACAATATTTAAAACCTGCTAACCCTGTAGATTAAACTGCTATAAACTGTGCTGAGAATTTTGGCATTGTTCTGTTATTTTTTTTGAATGAATTTTCAAAAGACTTCCTCCATTCAACTACTTCTTTACACATCTATGCTCTATGATTCATCTACCTCTTTTTGTCTTCTGAACAGTTACTAAAATCTAAAACTGTAAAAGGCTAGAGCGGAAAAACATCATCTGTATGGAAAATGGCATTAACATGGTGATTTTTTTTTTTTTTTCTACAGCTTTCTGAAAGAACATCTTAAAAGATATACTAAAATAGCTCAATTTATTGTCAAGGACCACTTCAAACCTCTCAACAGCAAAGTAAAAATTTCACCTGGTAACTGGTAAAAATATCATGTTCTTTCTGTGCCTTAAAAGGACCTATATTACACTATTTTTCTGACCTATATTTTCTGATCTATGTTATGATGTTGTTAGGGTTATCAAAAACATGAAGTTGTGTTCTTTTTCATTCATACATGTTTAACACACAAACCCTGCAAATTTAGACTGTGTTCTTCTCTTAAACGGAAAACAATCTGTTCTACCTTGTGATGTCACGTGGCAATACAGGAAGTGCTCCACTGTGTTTTAAATTCCATACTCCTTCACTATAATCATTTGGAGAATTTCATACCTAGAACTGCCCATCTCTACTGTAGAAAAGGTTAAAGGTAGCTGTTAAATTTAAAACTTTCAGAACGTAACACCTCAAGGTGGAACAGAGCATTTTGAGCTTTGGAGATGTAGACAGAATTAAAAATGATGATTAATCAAACATGTGTGAATGAAACAAAACACAACTCCAGGTATGTTTTTAATGAGGCAACAACATTCTAACATGGCGTAAAGCTCACAAGAGTCAATTTTGCGTAACATAGGACCTTTAATGGTAGCACAATAAAATATTAAGATGCTCAGGGCCTGTCTTGAGGTCTAAGCAGAAGAGAAAGATTAAAGGCATCAGGGTTCATTGTACTCGGGGGGGAAGACTCAGAGGAAAGTAGTGTTTGGAATAAAAAATGAATATTCTCAAAGTGGGAGTACAAACAGTTAAATGAGCATATGGCTGATTAAAGCAGAGCCCAGGAGATGCTGCAGGTGCACAGCATTTAATACGGAGCGTACACCAGTGAGAGAGAGAGGCAGGAGGAGATGTTTTCACAAATTCAAGGCAACTAGGGGAATCTGAAGACTTATTATGTAGTAATATAGTATGTTTTAGTGAGCTGCATGCTGTATCCAAGCCTCAATGACTTATGCAACTGTGGTCTTAAAGCAAACTACCTCACTGATTATTGGCAATAATGGTGTATTTAAAGGTGCATTATGTAACTTTTTTGGAGATAGTGCTGCTTGTCTTCATGAATGTGTGATGGCTTTGGCTAGTATATTGTACAAAATTACACATTTGTAAGCTTTAAGCCATGATATAATGCTGTTACCTCCTCAAAAACATACCTGAGTTGTGTTTTGTTTCATTAACACATGCTTGAGTAACCCTTCATTATTAGTCTGTCATCTACATCTCCAAAGCCCAAAAGCACCTGTCACATGTCATGAAGCAGTAGTTTTCAAGTTCCTTTTGTTTAGCAGAGACTGAAAATTCCATTCCTAAAATTATCCAAACGAGTAGTGTAAGTATATAGAGTTTAAAAACACAAACTTAAATATTAGCTTAAACTTTGTCTAAGTCTAAGTCCAAGTCTAAATATTCAGGATTTGACACGTGTGAATGAAACAAAACACAACTCCAAGTATGGGTTTGATGAGGAAACATTACAACATAGATTAACAAAATGTAATATGGGCTCTTTAAACTTATCCATCTTGTATGTTTTATTAATTAAACACTACTGCAAAAATGCATTCTTTTGCAGTTAGTTGGGTTGCCTCTACAAATCTTACTTGCAACTTGGCATGGTGTTGTCACAGGGACAGACTGAATTTTTTGGTTTCTATCACACATGGGGGAATCCAATTTGGGCAGCATAATGGCATAACTTGTAAATAAACTATTTCAGAGTGCACCTGATGGTTGAATAATTTGTTCTGTGGAGAATAAAATATTACTGCCATTTTTCGAAGGGCAATAATAAGCCACAAGTGACTCTGAGTCTAACTTTAGAAATAGCAAATCCTGTTTAGCCAGATAGTCCTAACCCTAACCCTAACCCTAACCCTACTCTCAGTCATTACTGCGTTCAGTAATTGACTTGCAGTGAGTTAGTACTGATTAGACCTGCATTTTTATATCTTTGTAGGTTGTAGTTTACTCATATCTTGCTTCATGGCTTTATTACTAAGACTTGACTTCATGACATTGTTAAGCGCAACATTATTCTGTGGCTTTGGCTTCAACCTGGGAATACAAATTAAAGGACCCATATTACACTTTGTCTGATCTATGATATAATGTTTCTTCATCAAAAACATACCTGGAGTTGTGTTTTTCATTCATACACATTTAACACACAAACCTTGCATATTTAGACTGAACAGAAACTATTCTGTTCCACCCTGTGGTGTCAGGAAGTGCTACACTGTCTTTTTAAACTCCATGCATCTTCACTAGAATCATTTGGATGATTTCGGCTCTGGAATTGCCAATCTCCACTGACGTAAAAAGTACCGGTTAACTTGAAAGCTACCACTGCATGACATCAAAAGGTGGAACAGAACATTCTGATCTTTGGAGATGTAAACAGAGTAATAATGCTAATAATACTCATACATGTGTGAATGAAAGAAAACACAAAAGCAGGTTTTTGATGAGGTAAAAGCTCCCAAAAAAGCTCACAAGAGTTAAATTAGCATAATATACGACCTTTAAGCGATTTTCAACACACAATAAAACATCTATAAAAAGTGTTGGCGATTGATAGTGTGACATTGGGGTAATAAAAAAGACCACACAATAAAAAGACTATATTCAGGATGTCATGTGATGCTTATTCTGCAGAAGACTTTTGAGAAACATTTGAGAATCACACGTTTCAAACAGGTCACGTGTTTGAGCTTTGAGCTAAAAGAAGTGGAAGTACCAAAATCCTGATTATCACTCTGTATGGAAACTGCTGCTTATCAGCAAGTAGGTCAGGGGCTCTACGCCAGTCAACAGCTTTAGCAATAACGCATGGAGATTCTGGTTAGTCAAATATAAGCCTGTCACAATAATTATAATATTGATTTATCGTAATATATGAAAGCAGAAGCAAGAAATTTTGGAGCTCAGTATTTATCTGTGTACATTTTCTTTGCAATAGTGGGAAGATTTTAGCCATTTTGATGTAATATGATTTGAGCTGTAGAGGGTAGAATAAGTAACTTCTATGGCTAATTATGGGTTCATTCTGTTATTTATTTGTTGTTAATGATACTGTACTTAAAAACTGGTTTAGTGGGATTATCCTGCTTCGTGTCAGTGGCATCAACTAGTTTATCATCGTTTATCGTGATATTTCTCTTTACCAATATATCGTGACAGGCCTAGTCAAAAACAACATTACCCATAAACCAAAGTCCACAAGCGTTATAAAGAAAAAAGTGTCTCCTCCTTGGGCCATTCTAAATGCGTGGGTTTTTACAGCCTGACTGCCCGGGCACCACTGTAGGTCGAGTTGCCCATAAATGTCAAAAGCGCAGGGAGTTGGCACTGTACCGTAAAGTTGTGAGCGCCCGTGACTGCACTTCCATCCTTCCCGTAATGTGTCTCTGTGTAATGACTCGCGAACAGTCCCCTAAGAAGAGACAGAGAAACAGATGAAACAAGATATCCAAGAAGACTTTTCATATAGCAGTATTAGATATTTCACTGTGTTTTTTCTGAATGATTACACTGTAAAAAGGTCATTTCTGTGAGTTAAAGACGCATTGTAACTTTTCTGGTATGGGATCCGCCACAAGCTTGTTTCCTTGGAGATATATACAGTATATTTTGCTTGAAAGGTTTCACAGTATGGCATTAAACTCACATATGTTGCATTTATTCAATTACAGAAAAACAGGCATTCCTACAGTGAACTCACCTCTCCACAGATCTGACCTTTAACTAGGCCTGGTGGCATTGGGGGCCTGTCTCCATGGAAATAGAAACATTTAATGCCACACTGTGGGACATTCTTGACAAAGTAATAACAGCTCCATGAAAAGAAGTTGACGGACCCTTCAGTACATAAAGTGGTGTGAAATTAGAATATTAATCTTTATTTAAGTCAGTATTTTTTGTCTCAGTGTATTGCTGAGACAAAAAATGTGTTCATGTAGTGCATATTTTAGACCTCTATTTTAATATATTTTTTTTAGAAAATGTTGTGGAGTAATTCGATTAGAAAATATTCTGATGGAAGGTCTGCAACCTGCTTGTCTCCTTGGACATGTTACTGCTTTGCCACAATATGGTATTTAAGTTTACTATCTCCATTGATACAAGCAAGTTACAAATTGGATCTATGGAGAGGCGACCCTGCTGACAGTAAGAATCTATGTTCTGAACTTTACTGTGTAGTTGATTTCAGTCCTTACATCTCTCTGGCATTCAAATAGATGGAAATCCCTGCTGAGTTAATTATTTCAGGCATGTATGCAGGGTATGTTTGAGATGTGGTGCTGTGTTTGTTGCTCCTTGGGATGTGAGCAGATGGACATGTGAACCCCACCCAGAGCCCTGACAGAGGAACGGCAGGAACACCCATCCTCCACAGCTGCAAAATGACTGTGACACTGGATGGAAAGAGAGGGAGAGAAAAAGAGAGGAGAGAGAAGGAGGGAGAGACAATAGACAGAGTGAAAGAGGCAGGGAGAGAGATTGGGAGTGAGTCATAGAGGGAGAACTGACAACACAAGTAAGAAACCTACTTTAAAGGTATAGGGATATCTCTTCTTTTATGTTAATCTGTATGGGTTTCCTTCTAAAAGTGTCGTGCGGTAACACTGGCTTACCTCTGACAGTCTCGTCTCAGCCCGGTTCGACTCAGGTTCTGGAGCTCACATAAGTAGGTCCAGTAAGTTTGCGGAGACATGAAATAAAGCTTGTTTTTCTTCGCAAAACAACATTTGTCCAAAACGTGATATATATTTCCGTCACAGACAGTTGTCCGAAAAAGTCCAGCTCCCTAATTTGCATGGTTCCCTTTTCTCTCGGAGTTGTATCACTGCACGCGTAGCCTAGCCTACTTAGCCTGTTCACTTGTTAACATCCGCCGTCGCCGTACCGCATCTACCGTAACCATCCGCTTATGAGTGAACAGGCAGTAGAGCTAACATGGGCGGAGTGATACGAATCTAGAGAAAATATGCGAATGCGAATTAGACAGCTGAATTTTTTCGCACAACTGTCTGTGATGGAAATATATGTCACTTTTTGGACAAATGTTGTTTTGCGAAGAAAAACAAGCTTTATTTCCTGTCCACGCAAACTTACCGGACCTACTTACGTGAGCTCCAGAACCCGAGCTGAACCGGGCTGAGACGAGACTGTCAACGGTAAGCCAGTGTTAAAGCACGACACTTTTAGAAGGAAACCCATACAGATTAACATAAAAAAAACTGCACTATCCCTTTAAGCTCTGTATGTGATATACTTCTAAAATGCTGTTGTGTTGATGGATGTAAAATGAGATATTAAACTGAGGGGTGGACGATAAGGAATTATATCACATTTTCTACTGTAAGATAAGTAGATAGACTTAGCCATTCATTATTAATTGCAAAGTAAAGCAGTTTATGGCCTCTTCTTTTTCATTAAAACCTGTTTCCACCAAATATGCACGACAACAGGTAATACTTGTGTCAGGAGCTTAGATGTGATCAACATTAAAGATTTTCATGATCTTAGATTTTTAATTGTGCCATTATGCATGTCCAATATTGCAGATTTATGTTCAATTGTCCCACTAAATTAAGCTGAACTCAAACTCATTTCTACACAAATAGATTAGAAAAGTCGTTTTGCTCCCGGTAGTGAGTGAACGTGAGTGAACATGAGTATTTTGAAATTAAAGTAATAAGATTTTTGATTAACATCGTTTTTAATTGAAATTTTTATTAATTGCCCAGCCGTATGCATGGGGAACAAAAAAATCAAACTGGCCAACAAACTTGTAAAAACAACACTTACAAACTACCTGTATGCAAACACCATGTTTGTATCTGTCAGACCCGTCAGATTCACACATTGCTAAAGCTGCTATGCCAACAAAAAAAACAACAACAGGGTAAAAACGAACACTCAGAGAGGAATAATTGTGTGTCATGGGATTCACAACTGAACCTTTGACCTCAGGAAGTACAACAACCAAATAAATATTGGACACAACCAACGAAGGGCAGGATTTATCAAACTGAAAAATATAATGTGTATTTCATAATGAGTTGCTTGTGATTTACTATTGGAAAATGTGATATGTAAATGAGAGTAGTGGGAAAAAAAACTGGTGGCCCTGTGTGTGCTGCTGCTCCTGTTGTTGGTTAATGTGCCAAAAGTTATGAATACGTTTTTTTTTTAAATGTTAATATAGCAAATTAAAGGTCCTATATTATGCAAAACTGACTCTTGTAAGCTTTAAGCCATGTTAGAATGTTGTTACCTCCTCAAAAACAAAGAGTGGTCTTTTGTTTCATTCACACACATTGAGTAACCCTTTATTACCAGTCTGTCTACATCTCCAAAGCTTAAAATGCTCTGTTCCACCTTATGATGTCATGAAACGGTAGTTTTCAAGTTAACAGCTATCCTTTACAGATTGGAAATTTCAGGGCTTAAATGAGTTTAGTGAAGGTGTAAGGAGTTTAAAAACATAGTGATGCACTTCCTGTATTGCCACATGACATCACAAGGTGGAACATATTGTTTTTAGTTTGATAGAAGAACTCAGACTAAACATCCAGAGTTTGTGTTTTAGACTCTGTAAATGAAACAAAACACAACTCCAGGTATGTTTATGAAGGAAATATTATAACGAGATCAGAAAAGATAGATCAGAAAATACTGTAATATGGGCCCTTTAATGTTCATTCCAACTACTGTAGAAGCCTACATTTTGTTTCAGAAAAAGAGCATGTTTTTGGAGTTTTAGTTTGCATATTTATTCAGTCCTAAATCCGCATTGTATTTTGCTACGCTTTTAACGGGTTTTATCCCAAAGCAATTTTTTGGCCTGATTCAAATTTATGAATGCCAACAGCAGAACAGCAGAAGTAGTACGGGTCAACCCAGAGCAGGCAAACTTAATATAATGTGAACAAAGTTTTAAATTTTCCCCAATCATGATGGAAAACAACATATTTGAGCCTTAACTAAGATTTGTGACCCATTTCAACAGGGATCAGTCCTCATCAGTGTGGGCATCTCTGCTCTGTCTCCCTTCATTAAATACATATTATCACTTTAATGCTCTTTTTCATGCCATTAGCTCAGAGTAACCCCAATCTGATAAGGAGGCAGTAATCACTTCAGTTTAACACTGTGCATTAAAATGGTCATCATAGTCATATTCATTTTATATACAATTTGAACACAGCAAAAAGAATCCATCTTGTTTTGAATGGTTATTAAGAAATTGTTGGTCAGTTCTTTTTTGAAGAAGATCATTTGGAATCAGTCAGAAATATATTTAAAAAAATCCCGAAATCCAGAACAACAAATTCAAAAGGGCCTGTACTCAACTTTTTCATGTTTTTGAGCAAAATTGTCACTAGAATCATTTGGATAATTTCAGACCTGGAATTGCAAATCTCTACTGAATTAAAGGTAAAAGGTAGCTTGAAAACTTTGGAGATATAGACAGACTAATTATGCAGGATTACTCAAACATGTTTGATGAGGTTATTGAGGTTACCATTATAATATGGCTATTATAATATGGCTAAAAGGTCACAAGAATCAACTTTGGACCTAGGACCTTAAAACTTAAATTAAAGCTAAGAACTTTTATTCATATTTTGAGCATAATACAGCTGTGTCAATGTCTGGTTCTATTTTAACATTTTGGATAAAGTTCCTTGCAACCACTACTGCGTCATAGAGGGCATTTCGGCTTTGCATTTTTACATGATAGACTGTAGCTTGTAATCAACTGTTTGGCTTGGATACACAGGCTTTACAAGGCCATGAATATTTACTATGTTTTGGACTGCCTCTCCCTCTCTCCTTCGCACCCTCCCTCCATCCCTTTCTCCTAGCTTGTTACATTTGAACTCCATCATATTGGACAGAGTTTTGTGCATCCCAAAGTGACCCCGTTGGTGATCTGAAGCTCAGTGTTTTCATTTGCCCTTTTCTCAAAAACAAGAGACTGGTTCTTTCCACTTTTGAGTTTTCGTGAGTTTTCTTGCTCGAATTGGCCATTTTCATCAGTCAGTCCTGGATGCTTTTTAGTCATGCCATTTCTCCTGAATATGTAGTAATGTTCTGTTCCTGAGAGGCTTTTCATTATTCCTATTTTTGTTGCAAATAGCATGCAGCCAATCAAATGCTATTTCCCCTGTAGTGAGGAAACTAGTAGTAGTTCCCCCGAGTTATTCACAGATTCTGAAAGTGTAGATTCATGGTTTAGACCTGGTTTAGACCTGGTTTAGTCCTGGTTTAGTCCTGGTTTAGTCCCGGTTTAGTCCCGGTTTAGTCCTGTACACACACGCTGACACAAGGCCCCTGCTGTCAGCTAATCTGTCCCTTTGATGCAGAAAAAATCTGATAATATAACTCGCCCCATAAAAATGTGTCAGCTCCGTTGTAACAGTTTGCCATGTTGTCAGATAGTTTGCGTATCCACGTGTATACGCGTATCGCCTATATCCACGGACTTTAATTATCCGGAGCTCCGGAGAAATGGACATATCCCGAACGTATGCCGTGTCCAGAGGCGAGAGTTCCTTCTTACGTAGCATTTACAGAGCAAGTTAAGGAATTCTCTTGAAATGCCACGTACATATTCACAAGGCTTGCTCACAGCTGATCGGCGAACAGGCGCAAACACAACAGCACTAATTGTCATGATTGGCGGGAGCGCGATCAGTGGTTAATTATGCTGCAACATGATTGGAAGCTGGAGCGCAGTTCGGCCTATGATTGCCTCTTGGCACTGGCAGGAGAATATGTGGAGATTTTGCTCAGTCAATTAATATTTTCCCGACCTCCCGACCCCCCCCCCCCCATTTTTTCTACACGATTCATGTAGGTCACCTATTTTGACTTCAAAACGGCGAATTTCGCCGAAATGTGAGGGATCTTCATGCCTGTATTCGGCCATTTTTGTACTTTTTCTTTTTTAAAGGTATACTTTGTAACTTTTTAGGTTTGTCTCATACACTGTAGGCTATATATACACTATATATTTCACAAAGAAACAGTCTGCATGCCTAGGTGCTTGATTTTATACATCTGTGGCCATGGAAGTGATTGGAACATCTGATTTGGATTATTTGGATGGGTGAGTGAATACTTTTGGCAATATAGTGTATGCTGGGTTTGTGTTAAACATATGCAAATGAAAGAAAACAAAACTAAGTATATTTCTGATGAGGAAACACGATGATAACATAGATCAGAAAACTGGGTAATATGGGCCCTTTAATAATATAAAACCATGAACAAAATGTTAGCAAAAGTATAGTAGAACAACAACTTGCAATGAAAAATAACTCTCGAAAGTGACAAATCCAACAGAAAACTTGCTGACAAAAAGTGTAGCCTTTCCAATGTGGCGCAGATCTCCTCCAATTGCTTCCGGAGTCAATAAACATCGACTGGAGGGTGCTAAATGTGTGCTGCGAATCATTAGCCACAATCTAACATCTAATTAAAGATTCGTTAATAGCCACCCAGGTTAATAGTGATGAATGGGGCCATCTATAATGGCTCTATAGAGAAGAGCATACAGTTAAAGGTCCTATATTACACAAATTGTGAGATTTAAGATGTGTTACAATGCTATCTCATCAAAAATATATCCGGAGTTGTGTTTTGTTTTATTCACACACATTGAGTAATCCTACATTATTAGTCTGTTTATATCTTCAAAGCTCAAATTGCTCTTATGCACCTTGTGATCTTATCTAGTGGTAGTTTTCATCAGATACTGTACCTTTTACCCTTTATTCAGTTGAGTTTAGAAATTCTAGAGCTGAAATCCTCCAAATGATTTTAGTGAAGCTGTATGGAGTTTAAAAACCTGTATTACCACATGACATCACAAGGTGCAACAGAGTATTTTCTGCTTGAGAAAAGAATCAGCCTAAATATGCAGGGTTGTGTGTTAAACATGTGACTGAAACAAAACAAAACTCCAGGTATATTTGTGATGAGGAAACCACATTATAACATAGATCAAAAATGTGTAATATAAGCCCTTTAAACTACAAAAAACAAACTTATTTCTCTTCTTTCAAACTCAGTCTCAGTGTTTGCCGGTATTATAAAGAATGCTATCTTCTCAATGAACGTTCACTCTTTACACCCAGAAGTCTGTTCAGCTTTACATGCCTTAATTGGATTTCTGCTACGCACTGCATCTGGTCAATGAAAAGGAACCTGGATGTACAAGCAATACAAAAGATGCATGGACACAATAGAAAAAGTCATTACCAATGTTCCTCCACCCAAAGAACATTCCAGATATGATTTTTTCCTGATATCTATGTTGTAGTGTGCAATATGTTTTGGGACCTTGAAATGGCTATCAGCAATCAGTATGAGCATGCAGTGTTTTATTTGTTAGACAGCAAATGCCAAGCAATAAACAGTGAAATGTTTATACCGTTTTATAACATACTGACAGAGGAATATACAAGCCTCGAAAGGACAAGAATTATGAATGATTTAAGAAATACTGATGCACCTCAAACTTGAAAAGGGCAAGAGAGCAGGCCATGACAACTTTAAAGCCCATATTATGCTATTTTCATCACAAACATACCTGGAGTTGTGTTTTGTTTCATTCACACACAAACCTTTCATATTTAGGAGTTCTTCTCTCAAACTGAAAACACTGTTCCACCTTGACATGTGGCATGTGGTAATACAGGATGTGCTCCACTGTGTTTTTAAACTCCACACATCTTCAAGAATCTAGTAGTAAAATCAGTACTGAACTAAAGGTAAAAAGGTAGCTGTTAACTTTAAAGGGACAGTGTGTAAGATTTTTACCCGTTAATTACAGTGTGTGTTTTCCAAGCCTTTTCACGTCCATCATGAAATCAAAATATTCACACGTGCCTCCTCCGGGTATGCCGAGCTGTCCGCGTTACAGCGCGCCCGGGTGACCCTCGAGGTCTGCCGTAGCTAGAACAGGAATTGCAATACCCACCATCCACCAATGCGCCACCAATCCTACACACTGTCCCTTTAAAACTACCACTACATGACATCACAAGGCAGAACAGAGCATTTTGAGCTCTGGAGATGTAGACAGACTAATAATAAATGGTGAGTTAAACATGAGTTTGAGTCATCATGAATTGAAACTTGAATGAATGCAACTAGCAAATTGCAAAGGCTGTAATTAATGAAGGACCATAATTTCCTCAACAAACAACTGCATAAAAACTGCTCATCCTGTACTTTACATCTGCACAAACATGTTCTGAAATGTGATTTTTGCATTAGTTTGTCAGATCATATTACATTATTTTTGTCAATTGGCGTTAAACTTATCAACTTTGAACAGAATCTCATTGTTACTACTTGAAAATGAAGTCTGAATGATTAGGGGGAAAAAATATACTTTTCTGACATAAGTAGCGATTGCTACTTATGTTTTATAAGTAGCAATCGCTACTTATGTCAGAAAAGTCTATTTTTTCCCCCTAATCGTTCAGACTTCATTTTCAAGTAGTATTCAAACCTCAAAACATGCATATCTTATTCTCAAGTTGACAAGTCGCTAGTTCAAATGTAATTCAAATGATTTGAACATTTTCACTCAATGTCACTTTGATTCAAAACCCAAACTACAGTGGTCTAAGGGGAAATTGTTTAAACATTAAATTTGAAATGTTTATTTTTGTTAATAATCGATATTTGTGATTGTTTAGGTCACAGTGTATTTGTAAGAGTAATGAATACACATTTTTGATCATTTTAGATGCAAAAATAAGTATTCTTAATTCCAATTCAATTGATACACCAAAAACTAAAGTGCTTTATAACTTGGCTATTCAGTTATTTGCAGTGCTTAACTAGGGTCCACTACCTGCTTGACTCCATGTTGTTGTTTATCTCCATGCAGACAAGCAGCCCATATGACCAGGCCACATTACAGGTCAGATCTGTGGAGAAGTGGACCTGCTCACAGTAATAGTGTGTGTACAGTACTTTGGAGAAATAAAAACCCTTGTACTTCAATAAATACAAGATATATTTGTATCTATTTGTATCATGGCATTCTGGGAAATGTCCCAGGCAAAGCAATAACATCACCATGGAGACTAGGGGTGTGCAAAATAATCGTCATGACAATGCATTGCGACACTAACTTTCACAATATACTGCATCGATTCTTGATGCCAAAAATCGATTATTATTAATTAATAATTTAATATTTAATAATTTAATATTTAATATTAATACATACATAAATTATTAGTTAAAAAAAAAAATCCTATGCACTTTTTTCTTTGTGAAAGGGTATTGTTTGTTATGATGGTAGCTACCTCCAAAATGGCAAATGTTTGAACATCATTTTTTGTTTTAGAAAAAAACCTATGCACATTTTTTGTTATTGGTTTGGTTTATTTGTTTTTGTTCAGTTATTCAGTTCAGTTATGAATTGAGTTGCTCAGAGTTATGTATCAATTGAAGACACTACCCAGATACACAGCCACTGATATTTAAGTTATCCTCTTTTTTTGGTACATTTTCACTGAAGTATGTTGAATATATTGCAATGCTTCGCAATAATTCAAGTATCGTGATGCATCGTGATAGTACCGCATCGTGGCATATGAATCGTGATTCGAATTGAATCGTGACTTCTTTGCCAATACCCACCCCTAATGGAGACGAGCACGTCCACCAGAAAAGTTGTGCAGTGCATAGATAAAGCAGTTCAAAACTCACTTGCATCCAGAAAACCACTATGCCCTATATGCAAATCTCTTACACAACACCTCCTAATTTCCATATATTTAACTGTATGCCTCTTGTAATAACTTATCGTTACACAAAGCCCCCTGAGCACCAGACCATTTGCGAGAAGAATCGCAGCTTGGTGCAGTGCTGCCTCTGCCTTTGAAGACCTCTAACTTAGTCATTTTTTTTCTTCTTTTTAATCCTCCTCTCTTTGCCAAAAGCCTAACCCTAAGCCTTCCTATAGCTCTGGCTTGTTACACTACTTAAAATACTCCGCAAATATGGGACTGGGGTCTTAAGAGGTGTGGCTGACATAGCTAATTCTATTTCCTCATATGGCTGCATTTGAAATTGATTTATATACAGAGTGTCCCTCTGGATTATATAGGTTTAGCTGTGGTTAGCATGCATGGCCAAGAAACACAAGAGGAGAGAGACAACAGAGAAATTGCTAAACTCCCTGGACTGTAGCATTAAAGGGAGTGTCTCCACTTCACACAGGCCCCATCTCTGGCTGTGATACAGTAATCATGCAGGCAGCAGCAGCCACGGTGCATTGTGGGTAAAGTGTGTCTAAACAAGTTATCTGACACGCAGTTCAAAGACACGCCGACTACAGCCAGTGGGACAGATTACAATGTAAATTCAGCCATGGCAGTCCAGGGACCAGTACAGTTAATGTTCAGGGGGAGCTGTTGGTTGTGATGCTGATGGCTAGTTGTGGCTAATTAGCAAACGAGAGCTTAGCGTAGTGAGATTTTGTTAATAAACAAAACAAGCTGAGTGTGGATTACAAGAAGAAATAAGTGTAGCATGTAAAGGAAGCAGACTACATTTAACGCACAGTAATTCCTTATAGAGATGCACTGACACCATACTGGTATAGTGTCAGTGCATCCCTATAAAGAATCATTACTTTATAGTAAAGGATAATTCTTTACTATAAAGTGATTATTACTTTATAGGGCTGCAACGATTAGTCGACAACGTCAACAATAAAATTTTGTCGACATGAAATTTTATTGTCGACTAGTCGTATTATTTAGGTAACATTTTAATTTGGTACTTAATACTCGTCTGTGTCAAGAATCCGCAGGGCCGACAGCAAACAGTTCAATGTCTTTGTTACACATCTGCTTCACTGTACAGTGTCCAGGTTTACACCATTTCTCGTTCAGAAACAGCGCTAGTCCACCTCCCTTCTTCTTCCCGCTCTCCTCTGTCCTGTCTGCACGCAGCAGGTGAAAGTTGTCCACAGTGAGGGTTGAGTCAGATTTGCGGTGTTAGCCACGTTTCCGTAAAAACAATGACGCTAGCGTCCCTGTACTCCCGCTGAAATCTAACGAGCGCCGCGAGCTCGTCCGTCTTGTTGGCGAGGGCACGCACATTCCCCGTTACGACAGAGGGGAGGACCGGCCTGCAGCGTCTCTTCTTTTCCCGGAGTTTACGTCCCGCGCGGCGTCCACGGCGTGTCGTCCGCAGGATCTCGTCAGGGATAACATGCCTGTCTCGGAGGAACACAACAGCGCTGCGCAGCGCCATCAGCTGATCCTTTGTGTAGACGAGCGGAGGACGGGGTCCCTTACACATCTTAAGCCGAGACAGGTAAATAATCCACCAAAAGTGTGGAAAAAATGCAGCGTTGAGTGCAGCCCAAGCTTAACGAACAGTGTTGACAAAAATACTTACAAAAGTGGGGCGGTTTAAAGGGATATGCCACCCCCAGGTCAAATTTGGGCATCTCCCCACAGTCCAGAGACTAAAATAAGTGGTGGAAAGCGTTTTCCTGCTCACCCAGCCATTGTCCGAGTCTGTCGCCACTGACCGCCGCGGTATCTGCAGCTCCTCCGCCTTAGACTGGAGTCTAACATCGCCAGAGAAAGATTTCGGCCAAAAGGAATTAATTTGCTCGATGCGTTTCCCAATTACTGTCTGTGTAGTGCGCATTCATATCGAGTGCAAATAAATGTGCAAATCAACACGGAGAGCTTGCCTTGGTCATTTTGGGTGGGAACTATTTTCCAGTGCGGAAGAATACAGCCGAATCACGCACCACGTTGTGCAACAGGGGAACTCCCTTCCCGGTGCGTAACTGGGATTCCCCTGGCAGCGTGCTGCGTGATACAGAGCTATAGGAAGGCTTAGGGTTAGGCTTTTGGCAAAGAGAGGAGGATTAAAAAGAAGAAAAAAAATGACTAAGTTAGAGGTCTTCAAAGGCAGAGGCAGCACTGCACCAAGCTGCGATTCTTCTCGCAAATGGTCTGGTGCTCAGGGGGCTTTGTGTAACGATAAGTTATTACAAGAGGCATACAGTTAAATATATGGAAATTAGGAGGTGTTGCTGTTTGATTACAGCAACACTAAATGCCCCGTTGTCTATTCCTACCATTTTGATTGTAAACTGGGGTTTATTTTGGTTATGGTCAGTGTGCTACATTTTCAAAGTACAAGCTTTGTCAAATTGAAGCAAATTAGCATATCCATCACCAGTGGAATCACTGAAGTCTGCATGCAGCTGTACCAAGATCACTGTTGGGAGGTGGTCTCAATAAATTATTTTAGTCTGTAATTTATTTAGTCTTTAGTCCAAACCAAAACTTACTGGATACAATAGGTGTTTTGAGATGTGATACATTATGTGTTCTGAGATTTGAACCGGCTACCATCTGGTCAGGCGTCCAGCTTTGACTACTATTTCCCATTCTACTATTTCTACTATTTCATTCAAGACGTTCATTGACATCCAAAAAGTTAATGTTGGGGAGGCAAACTAGTACAAGCTTTAAACTTTAAACGAATCATTACCTTCATAATAGCTGAAGCAGAATATTTATGCAGCCTCTCATTCTAGCATTATTGAAACTAATTTCGACAGATTTCAACAATTTAGTCCCAACTTTCCTCTTTCAAACAGGAAATTTCACTCAACGTCACGTTGGATTGGTACCAGACAAAGCCTTTGCAATTCACACAGTGAGATGGGCTGCAGACCAATATCAAACAAGCAGCTGAAGGGCCAAAACTATTTCAATATTGACTGACCAAAGCAAAGATAGCGACCTAATGAGCGCTTGAAAGCAGTTGAAATCACAAAGCCTCCTGTCTACTTCTCAAAACTAGTTCACCGAAAGCTCTGGCAATTTTCTTCCAATGACCTTGCAGCCACGAGGATATGAAAAGATATGAAAGAAAAATGAAAAATAAGAGTAGACAGGATTGAGTTATTTCATGGCATTGTTTGGAGATAGAAGAAGACCCTGGATGGCCCTCAAGCATGATTCTGTTTGGAGTAGAAGGCAAGCTCCGGTGATGAGTGGTGGATTTGTAACAGGTAGTCACTTATAATGCTGACATTTTGCCTCTGATCCACAGACTTCGGGCCTTTGAAGTGTTCAATCAGGCAGGGAGCATTTGCTGGATGTGGGTTTTTCTCCCTCTGTCTCTCACCTCGGGCGCTGCATAGTTATGTGTGATGCAGGGCCCAAGGCCAGGGGAGGCATTGCATCAGTAAAACACACCGCAGGGAGAAAGTTGAAGATAATAGGGGATTTTAGAAAAGAAACAGGCACAGCTTTCTTCCAACAAAGTCATTTTCGAAGTCTCAAAATGTGTAAGTATTCTATTCTCACATTAACCTGCTCATGAATAAGAGGTTCATTGCACAAGTTTTGGTATAGTTCTTATTGGCACGCTAGCAAAAAAAAAAAAAAAAAAATCACAAACAACTCATGAATGAAGTGTCTTGGCAAAGGATATGACAACATATTCACTGGTCCAAGAGGGAATCAATCTGGCAACTTTCAGGTTGGTGGACAATCATTGTAGCCACTGCTGTTCCACTATGTCATCTGTATTCACAGGGGTCTCCAATCACAGAACCAGGCCAAATCTTGCTTAGCTTTCGAGATCAGATGAGATAAGGTATTTGGCAAGGTGGTATTGCCCTAGCTTATACTGATAAAGTTTTAAAAATGTGGAGTAAATGTTGTCATACAAGTACCTAGGGCTGTATAACAAATAAAATTCAAATTGAAATTTAGATTCAGTAATTTTTAATGACCAATGATCAGCTTGTTAATCAGGACATTTGGAGTCATGCAAAGTTCAGACTTTGGAGAAAGAAATTGACATTTTTTGTGTTAAAAGCTTAAGATAAGATAAGATAAGATAAGCCTTTATTGATCTCACACAGGAGAAATTTACTTGCCACAGTAGCTCCAGGACATTTGGACAAGAGGGAAAAGTACATGCAGGCAGGGAGGGGATAAAGTAAGTAATAAATAATACAGATAGTAATACGTAATAATAATAATAATAATGGAAAAATAGTAATAATGATAATAGTAACAACAAGCATCAACATGAAAAAGGAGGATATTGCACATCTGGCCTATATGTTAGAATTATACAGTCTGATGGCGGTGGGGATGAAGGATCTGCGGTAGCGCTCCTTCTTGCACTGGGGGTGTCTTAGTCGGCTGCTAAAGGAGCTGCTCAGCTCCTCAACAGTCCGGTGCAGAGGGTGAGAGGTGTCGTCCTTAATGGACATGAATTTGGCCAGTACCCTCCTCTCAGCCACCTCCTCTACAAAGTCCAGAGGACAGCCCAGGACAGAACTGGCCCTCTTGACCAGCTTATTCAGTCTTTTTCTGTCCCGTTCTGTGCTGCTTGGGGCCCAGCAGACGACAGCGTAGAGGAGAGCAGAGGCCACCACAGATTCGTAAAAATTCTTGAGCAGAGGCCTGCACACTCCAAAGGACCTCAGTCTCCTCAGGAGGTGGAGGCGACTTTGGCCCTTCTTGTACAAGGCGTCGGTGTTGTGGGACCAGTCCAGTTTATTGTTGAGGTGAACACCCAGGTACTTGAAACTGTCCACAGTCTCTATGTCCTGCCCCTGGATGTTCACCGGCGAGGTAGTGGTCTCCTCCTGAAGTCGATCACCAGCTCCTTTGTCTTACTGGTGTTAAGGCACAGGTGGTTGCGCCCACACCAGTCCACAAAGTCACTGATGACCGAGCGGTACTCCAGCTCGTTCCCCTCTGACACACAGCCCACAATGGCCGAGAATGGTTAAAATCTGTATTGTTTATGTTCAGGAAATGAATGTTGGAAGACATTTATTTTTAACAAGACAAAAAAAAAATCTATATGAAAATGAAATCTTGGTTATATTTAGATATTTTCTCTCAAATCCTCCAGTCCTACAAGAATTCAAAGGGAAAGTGGGCACTAGGCATCCCATGGCTCTTCATATTCCTCAGCTCAAACATACTAGATGTACCACATATGAACAAAGCTTTTACGCTAAAAGATGATCCATGGCATTGAGAGGCATGAAAGAGCGGAAAGCGATAGAATGGGAATCTCTTCTTGAGGACTGCAGGCAGGTGATGAAAAGTATGTGTGGACAGGACCCCGGTGATGAGTGGAGGACGTACAGTACATGTGTCCTCTGATCACTTTAAGATGAACACGACACGCTAAAAGCACTCACATTACTCTGGTTGATAGATGTATACAGCGAGCTACCAGCGAGCTACCTGCTGATCCATCTTCTTTAAATTCACTTCTGTCACCCTCTCTGTGGCTAGTGAATTTGAAGCCATTTACAACGTTTCTGGCACAAAATCTTGTCTTATTGTCATTATCTACATAGGAAATAAGATGGTGTAATCCTTCATTCGTCCAGGAGTGGATGAGAGGAAGATTTTAGGCTGGGAGAAGAGGTATTTTAAGGATGCGTAATTGTGTAACTTTCTGGTAACAATCTGGTTTGGTCTCCATGATGATAGAAAGGTTCAATACCATACTGTGAAACATTCCAGACAAACCAATAACCAACCAGTGACCAAGCCAATACAATTCTAATCAGATACATAACAGTGATGAGGGTGAGTCAACCAATCTGTGATAGGGCTATAACAGCCCATAATGAGGCTATCTTGTAAACATAGGCAGGGCAGTTTCAGTTTAAAACTCCTCTCTTTGGGAACAGGACTTTGTAGTGTCTCAGACAAGCACAAATTAAAAATGGCATCTGGATGGGAGCTGAAATGTCTTAAAAAATAGTGTACAATTTCAACATTCTATGGTGGAGGCAAACTGTCAGTCTCAGTGGATATTGCAAATAACACTGTATTGGATTTATATTAATCTTAAAGCAGCTGTATCTGATTTTTGACCGTATAGTTGGAACTTTTTTTCATCCGAGCACAGCTATATTAGAAAAGTCTGCATCTAATTATGAAGTGTGTTGTTAGCATGCTATTTGTTTTTAGCTTTCAGTGACTGGGAGAAGCATTAGGATAGTGGTGAGTAACTTTGATCACTGCAAACTGTTTAAAATAATCTAGTTCTATTTTTCATGTTTTTCAACACAGTAAAAACGGATACAGAGCCTTTAAGAAGTTTCTGGGCCAAGTGTGCGAATAAGAGCAGAGCCCAAAATTTGAACTGCATACTGTTCAAAAGCAAAACCCCACGATCTTGGCTAAGAAAACCAAACTGGAGGATTAGTTTATAGACTTGGAGTGCCTAAACGTAACCCACCCAGATATGACAGCATGTAAAACCAACACAGTGGAATCTAACCAGGATCATACTGCAGTAAAACAACAGAGCTACGTGCAGTACAGCTGGATTTAAGGTCCTATATTACGCAAAATTGACTCTTGTAAGTCATGTTAGAATGTTGTTACCTTCTTAAAAACATACTTGGAGTTGTGCTTTGTTTCATTCACACGTTTGAGTAACCCGCCAAAGCTCAAAATGCTCTGGTCCACCTTCTGATGTCATGTAGTGGTAATTTTTTTAAGCTAACAGTCACTTTGGCAGCACGGTGGCTGAGTGGGTAGCGCTCATGCTTCACAGCTCTGGGTGGGTTTCCTCCGGGCACTCCGGTTTCCCCCATCAACCCAAAACATGCACCATAGGTAAAATCCTCCAGCTTAGGTCCTGACCACACTGAAGCAAGAAGATCATGGAGATGGTCCCCGGGCGCAGCTCGTGCTGCTCCTAATAATAACAGGATGGGTCAAATGCAGAGAAGAATTTCTCCTGTGTGAGATCAATAAAGTCACTTCTTCTCTGTAGTTCTTGAAAGTTGTATGGAGTTTAAGGGTGTTTTCACACTTGGTCCCTTTCAGCGTTTAAAGCGAACTCAGATCGCTAACTGAGCATTATAGGTTTATATGTGAACACTCTAAGCGCACTCAGACCCCTTTAAAACAAACCGAACTGAGACCATCTCGGGAGGTGGTCTCAGTACGGTTCGCTAAAAGGTCCGCGGTACGGTTCGCCTAACCTGCGCAGTGTGTACACATAACGCTCCGGGTTCACTTCGCCTTTTGTGCAGTTTTATTACCTTCTAAGCTTCCCGTAGACAGCGACACGGGGAGGTAGTGACGAAAAATAACAATACAGGACTCTTTCAAGGCCCTGTAATTGGAATGAGTACACTTTAAATCCTTTAACGAGGATCCATTGGAGGGCAAGTCTGGTGCCAGCAGCCACGGTAATTCCAGCTCCAATAGCGTATATTAAAGTTGCTGCAGTTAAAAAGCTCGTAGTTGGATCTCGGGTCCGAGCTGACGGTCCGCCGCGAGGCGGGCCCCCGTCTGTCCCCCGTCTGTCCCAGCCCCTGGCTCTTGGTGCCCCCTCGATGCTCTTGGCTGAGTGTCCTGCGGGGTCCGAAGCGTTTACTTTGAAAAAATTAGAGTGTTCAAGGCAGGCACGGTCGCCTGAATACTGCAGCTAGGAATAATGGAATAGGACCCCGGTTCTATTTTGTGGGTTTTCTCTGAACTGGGGCCATGATTAAGAGCAAGGCTCTCAAGTCTCACGCAATTCGACGTCACATGCCACATATGGTATTTCTCACGCACAGCGCTTCTGTGCCCAGAAAATCGGTTAGATAATGCAGGCACCACGCGTTTCAGCCGCTCCTCGGGAAAAATTGTTGAGCCCTGACTAAGAGGGATGGCCGTCATAGAGAATGCCAAGGAGTGAAGGTCTCAGAGCTCTAAAGAAGCTTAAGTGGACCAGAAAGAGAACTCGGTCCTCTTTCACAATGTGAACACAAACAGAACTGAGTTTGTGTTCTCTTGGTCCCCTTGTTGGTCCACTTTTAGGGGACTGAGTTCGGTTCGCTTAAAGGGGACTATATGTGAAAACACCCTCAAATGTCCAAATAATATCCTTGTGGATCAATACAGTTTGTCTAAGTCTAAGTAAGTCTAAATCACAGTGTAGCACTTTTTGTGTCATTCTTACCACATGACATCACAAAGTAGAAGAGTGTTTTCTGTTCGAGAGAAGAATGGCCTAAATATGCAGGATTTGTGTGTTAAGTGTGTGTGAATGAAACAAAACACACCTCCAGGTATGTCTTCGATGAGGAAACAACATTATAACTTTAGAAAATAGTGTAATATTTAACAGCTAAAAAGCAACCACTAAAATGAACTATCAATCAAAATGATCAAAACGTGATTATATGGTCAATTAAACGTGCACATGTTTTGGTGTAAAATCAACTTGAAGTTATATCACTTTCTTTCTCAGATCTCTCTTCAGAATGTTTCATAGCTGCTGGCCTTCACTGCTAGAATGCTTCACATATATTATTCCCATATTAAAGATATACAGTCTTTTTATACATACTGCACAAAGACGCTGATCTCATAGTCCCCCTGTATCCTTTAAAGGGAATAATTTGTGAAATCTGTGGGAGTGAAATGGGTCTAGGCCAAACCCTTAACATCACTCTGGGCATTGGTCAGCTTAAAGTGCACAGTTACATTCTGGCATTACTATCTATAAATATTGCATCACAGAAAATTATTAGTTGGAATAAATTCTTTAAATGTGTGTGCAAAACATTTCTGAAGTGAAACGTGTGATTAAAATACAGCTAGTATTACCTCAACAAAAAAGAATGACGCTCAAGGCTACACCATCATTGCTAATAACAGCCAGTCAACCATAAACTTTTTTAATTGCCTTCCCTTAATTGCATTTCTGATCAATATGCTGCAGTTAAGGTTACGACTATCTTAAAACTTATTAATGCATCTTTTATTAGCTAAATGGCCCAGCGTACAGGTTAAGCACATTTCTGGAGAATTTTATATTGTATTTTATAGCGAGTAATTACGTATTCAACAGTTAGAACATCAGTTTTATTTCAGATAATTGCTTAATCATTATGTGCCCTTACAGCTTCTACCACACATCATACACTTTATAGTTATTCAAGTTAATTTGCTTGGTAATTTTGGCTTATTATTTTCAAAGGAGGCAATAATTAAAAGGTCATTGGAGTCTACGTCATCAGCCCATTGCAACACAAACACTCAAGGCCCTATAGAAATTATAAGTACAACAAGTATGCAAGCTACAGTAAGATGGTCAACCTTGTTTCACACAATAAGAAACAAATGTATTAGTCAAGAGGACATAATATCCTTTTGTCCATGTATTTAATATGAAACCATCGCATAGATCTATATGTAGAAAAATAATAAAATTCATATTCGTAATAGAAAGAGGTCCATTGATTTCCTGTTCAAAACTTGAGACCTGAGTGGCCTTACCTTTTCACACTGGCATTTTACTAAAGCAAGCTCCAGATTTTCATTTCCGTGTTTCCGTGTTTTTTGTAAAATTACTATGGGGGTATTCCATCAAAGTAAAGAAAGAAATGAGCCTGGGTTTGACCAAAGCTAATTAAGGCCTGAGGTTTAAGATGCACTTTATATCCCTCTTCCAGTGACTCTGAGAAGGCCAGATAAATGGAACAATGACATCAGTGAAAATGGGCTCAAAACAAGCATCAGTCGCTATTTATGATTGAACTTTACGAGAGATTAACCAGAGTGCACATGGACAATAGTTTCATATGGAACACAAAACTTTTCTGTTCCAATCTGTTCTGATCCAAGTAGTGAGGGGAAAGACACAACTCTCCCCTCTCCTGTTCACTCCTTCCTGGCTGCCTACTGCGTAGCCTAGTTAATGCAGAGAATAAAGTTGCCTGATATTTTTCCCGATGCCTTCACTTCTTTTTCCCTGTTTGGAACAGGGCATGCTTGTGTAAAAGTAAAGCTGCAATGGAACTCTTCACATGTAATGAGAATTGGCTAATCAAATCCGCACATACAGTACGTGTGTGCAGTCTGACAGAGAGCGAGAGACGGGGGAAAGAGGAGAGAGAGACAGACACAATGAAGGTCAGAATCCACTGAAAAGCAGTTCATCCTAAACCAGCATCTGTGAACAAAGGCACTCTCCCCCACACCAACAGCCAGAGACCTATACTTTATTTATGTTAAAACTTTTGAATTCATAAAAAGAAAAAGAATCCTAAAGAGCAAAAGTTTTATTTGAATTCTGCCTGCTAGAAACTGTGCATGGTCAAGATCATTTTAATAGTGAAGGTTATATATGATTTGTGCAATTTTCATGAGAGCAGTGCTCACAGTGCGTCTGTCCATTGTCTGTCCAGTGCGTGGGAGCAAATGACTGGTCATTAAATGCATCAGGCGTCTTAAAAATAACTTTTAAACTGTATTCAGACAAAGACAAGTGATTCAACACTGGTTTGTGAGAGTACATCCTGAACCTTTTGATTAAAATGTTTATTTAAATGTTCTAGGAGACAAAGCTAAAATAATCAGTTAGCTCGGTCCAAACCAAGTTTCTACCTGGGTACAGTGTTAACTCTGATTAGCTATTTTGATGGAGTGAAACTGAGCCTGGATTGCCCAAACAAGCCAAGCTTTGGTTTTAGCTCGCTCCATGGAATACCCCCTATGCACCCTATATGTATGACCCTGAAGTATAGAGCAATGGGCTTTGATAGGGGTGGATGAGCACTTAAAGGGATAGTGCATTTTTTTATGTGAATCTGTATGGCATCCCCTTCAGCAGTGTCGTGCATTAACACTGACTTACCCCTGACAGTGTCCTCTCAGCCCAGTTCTGCCCCGGTTCTGGCGCTGACAAAAGTAGGTCTGACAAGTTAGCTGGACAGTTAATAAAGCAGTTTTTTCTTCTCAAAACAATATTTGTCCAAAACGTGATATATTTGCGTCACAAACAGTTGCCCATGAAAAAGTCAGCAGTCTAAATCGCTTGGTGCTATTTTCTCTCGAGTTGTATCACTGCGCGCTGCTCCCAGTTGGACAGCCATGCACGAACACAACACTTTTTCAGTTGTTTGGCAGTGTTTACATCCTCAGACTGCAGCGAGCCAATTTAGAAACATCAGAAGAAGAAGAAAACATATTAAATGGTGCGGACCTGTGATTACCCAGGTTGTAGCAACCGTTTTACTTACACAGTGTTCCTGTCACAAACATTGGTCTGAAGTAGGGATATCAACAATTAATCGACTTACAATTAAATGTCGATCAAGACGTTGGCTGAACAAAATGTATTAATTGTAACTAATCGCTAGAGGGCCCTACTCTGGAATGTGAACACGAGATGCGAACCCACTTGCGAGAAGGACCATAGCGTTACATCCGCGGTCGGATCTAGAAGCAGTGCAAAATGTTTTCCTGCCCAACCAATTTTTGCCGCTTGGTCCGCTCCGCGTCCCGCTGTCTGCATGAACACGCGCGTGGCGCACAGCATGGTGCTCCTCCGCTCCGGGCCGCGTAGCAGGCTCCACGTGAAAGCGCAGTGGAAGCAGCCCGCTGTCCGGCTGTCCAGCTGGGAGCAGCGCGCAGTGATACACTCGAGAGAAAATAGCACCAAGCGATTATGACTGCTGACTTTTTCGTGGGCAACTGTTGGGACGCAAATATCACTTTTGTTTGAGAAGCAAATATTGTTTTGAGAAGAAAAACAAGCTTTATTAAAGGGATATGCCACCCCCAGGTCAAATTTGGGCATCTCCCCACAGTCCAGAGACTAAAATAAGTGGTGGAAAGCGTTTTTCTGGTGACGCAGCCATTGTCCGAGTCTGTCGCCACTGACCGCCGCGGTATCTGCAGCTCCTCCGCCTTAGACTGGAGTCTAACGTCGCCAGAGAAAGATTTCGGCCAAAAGGAATTAATTTGCTCGATGCTTTTCCCAATTACTTTATGTGTAGTGCGCATTCATATCGAGTGCAAATAAATGTGCAAATCAACACGGAGAGCTTGCCTTGGTCATTTTGGGTGGGAACCATTTTCCAGTGCGGAAGAATAAAGCCGAATTACGCAGCACGCTGCCAGGGGAATCCCTGTTACGCACCGGGAAGGGAGTTCCCCTGTTGCACAACGTGGTGCGTGATTCGGCTTTATTCTTCCGCACTGGAAAATAGTTCCCACCCAAAATGACCAAGGCAAGCTCTCCGTGTTGATTTGCACATTTATTTGCACTCGATATGAATGCGCACTACACAGAAAGTAATTGAGAAACGCATCGAGCAAATTAATTCCTTTTGGCCGAAATCTTTCTCTGGCGACGTTAGACTCCAGTCTAAGGCGGAGGAGCTGCAGATACCGCGGCGGTCAGTGGCGACAGACTCGGACAATGGCTGGGTGAGCAGGAAAACGCTTTCCACCACTTATTTTAGTCTCTGGACTGTGGGGAGATGCCCAAATTTGACATGGGGGTGGCATATCCCTTTAACTGTCCCCGGTAACTTGCCGGAACTACTTTCGTAAGCTCCAGAACTGGGGCAGAAACTCGGCTCACAGGACACTGTCAGGGTAAGCCAGTGTTAATGCAGGACACTGTTGAAGAGGATGCCATACAGATTCACATCAAAAAACCCGAATTATCCCTTTAAGCCTTGAATGCAAAACAATACAGGATTCCTCAAACATGCATGAATTATCTTTGAGTAAAATAATGATGAGAGAATATCCGTTACATAACATAAAATATTAATTTGTTTTCATGAAAGCCCCCTTTCAGCATGCTGCAATATTTTATGTAGTGTTTTTGTTTGTACTTTGAGATTGCTTGTAGATTAGCAGGTAAATAATAAATGGAGGAAAATCACACTTTTCCCAATTAATTAAATTGCATCTACCCAACATCTGAAAGTAATAAAACCACTGATCATATTTTACATCTCCAGCAAATATGTGACAAGCAAGTCTTAACTTCAAGCTAAGGCTGCAAGATTAATAGTAATCACATTGAAATTGCAATTTGAATGGCCACAACGCAAATGCTTTTTTTTTCTTAATTGTCATGATTTTCTCCACAAATAAAATATCCTTTCTTCTGTATAAAAAATGGTTAATCCTGTAGATTAGATCTGTACATGTTCTGCAATGTATGTGAATGTGAATTAGTTGGGCCTAATCCAGTTTTTTAGTTCTTCTGGATAATTTAAAAATCTTGAACTTTGAACAAAATATTATCATTAAAACATAAAATTTATCCCCAATGCTTGTCAGAAAAATCACAATGAGGTATTTTTCTGCATCGTGCAGCTATTCTCCAAACTTTTAAAAGTTGGGAATACCAAAATTTGACTAAACACATCTTTCATGTACTGTACGTCTGCTTGGTAAATTTGACTTTTTTCTAGCAGTCTACCTCAATATTCCCATCCATAACCCGCTCCACACCGGAACTAATGAGTGACTAGGGATCTTCAAGGGAGGTGTCCTATTATTATTCATTGAAACAGAATAAACAAATGCATAAATGTTAATGTCAGTGAGCTCTTATCTGTCCAATTAATCAATAGCTGCTCCCCTGGGCGGCGTCACCGTTCAGTCATACTTTTTATGTCTTGGAGGGATTTTTGCAATTAAAAAGCAAGCAGGAAGAAAATATTAAAATATATTTCTGCCACTGTTTCCTACCCCTTCTCCTTCTCAGTGTCTTGGATTTTTCACACACAAAGCAAATTCTTAATCATCAACTCCGCTCCTTTGCTGATTTGTTTTTTGTTTGAAATTCAGAAAAATAAGCAGCTTAAGCCATTCGCTTTAATACACCTTGTCACTTCATTGACTGCTCCAATCCCGGACCATCAACCCACAGCTCCCCTCTCGGCTCTTAAAAAAGGTCTTGCGTCATTAAACTGACACTTTGCACTTTTTCATGGATGCCCTCGCAATTCCCCAATAAGATAATAGAATCCGATCTGTCATTCTGTGCACCATTAGCTCGCAAACACGCAGGAGAGGGAAACTTTCACTTGGGCTGATGTATCATTTTAAAATAAGGTTTTGGGGGGTGAGCAATCTGTCAGCTGCTCTGATGTAGTGGAACGCCGGTCGTTACGGAGACTGGGTGAATTAGGGGGAAGCTGAGGCCAAAGCAAAACTATGAGGTAAACAGGTGTAAGGCATGGTGGTTGAATGGCTCGCATTCACGTGCACTCTGGCCTTTCTGTGTGGGGTTTCCATGTTTCGTCCTGTCTGGGCGGGTTTTCTCCATGCACTCTGGTTTCCCCAATCAACCCAAAGCACGCACCATAGGTAAAATCCTAAAGCTAAGTCCTGACTAAGCCTAGCAACAGAATCATGGATATGGGCCCCCTTGCACAGCACTGTGGTGCTCATTGCTCCTGGAGAGATGCCCCAACAGCATAGAAGGATGGGTCAAATGCAGAGGACAAATTTCCCTATGGGGGACAATGGAGCGTGCCTTAACCTCAACCTTGTTTTGAATATTTGAAATTTCTTTTGACGGAATTTACCAGACAATGGTTTATATATCTTGTGGGATTAAATAGTCAGGTTAGCAATCATGTAGTTTGAAAATGTAGTAGTATCAGAACAAATCCACTTTATATCAAAATTTTACAAACAAGGCAATTTCCTAAGTGCTGCAAAGAGATTATAAAATGAAGACAACAAAAGGAATAATTGCTAAATTTTACAAATTATACAGACAAAATTGGAGTTAGCTGGTCAAAGAAAGTAGCCAGATATCAAAGAACTATTTATCTACTCATAGACACTGAGGTATAGTTATGCCCAAGGACAAATTTACAGGCAGGAGAGGTGATTGAACCAGTGACCTTCAGGCTCTACCACAGCTACTCCTGATGCCCAGTCGTTGCCCAATTGAGCCCCTAATGGCAATGTAAGACAATATTAAATGCAAATTGATATTGATGTTAAAAAAAACAAAACAAAAAAAACACCAATGACTTTTAAATGATCAATAGACAAACTAAACTCATAGGTAGCATGACACAATTGACAAATAGCAGCTCAGTGGTGACCTTCTGCGGGTTTGTTTTGATAAGTAAGACAATGATTGCAGCTATCGACGGTGTAAATTAAATTCCACAATAAAGATTTGGTGCCACCAAATCCTGTACAGGAACAGTCCTGTACAGGATGCAGAACATATTGCAGATGTACACAACCTAATTAAAATGTAGCAGAAGAGTGGCTGCTCATATCGACAGGCTGCCGCTGCGCTTCTGTCAATAATCTGTGCATTTTACGTGGACCTGGCTAGGGATACTGCTTGCATTAACTGTATCCGATAAACACCTGTGCAATGTAAAACTGGCTACAGCAGCTCTCCTTGAGTCAGGCAGGAGATGGGAGTCCTCCTGGGTCCGATATAAATGACCTATTCTGTGAGTGGAGCTGAGAGACTGGAGGATGAATCATGCAAATAGCTGTTCCTTCTGCACTGCTGATAACTAACACTTTTGTACTAAGCTTTTATAGCAATTTGGCTATCTTCCAGCTCTGAGATTTTAATATGATGACAAACTTATGGCTGCAGGGATGAAGTCATAGACAGATGTGGCCTGGCTTGCGTATTATATCGGCGAAGGTCAGGCGTGCTTTTTATAATCTTGAGCGATCTCCGTAGAGCAAGCGGGGCCATGATAACTCAAGTTCACTCGTCACTTTGTTTCCTGCTGATGTAGATGGATGCGACCCTAGATAAATATAGACATTATGCATCAACAACTCCACTCAACCGTAGTTCAATTTCCATTCATTTAGTGATTACCTGCTTCATGGCAGAAGTCCAGCCTTCCTTTGGCATACATGGTTATTTGGACATTAAAAATAACAGGGAGAGTAGGGAGGATATGACAAAAAAATAACACTAGTAACATTAATATGAAAAGGATAGACTAATCGTTGGATTTATTCAATAAAACCAAAAGGCAACATTACCCAACATTAGATAAGATACAATATTATTATGTCATCCAGTCCAGAGACAATGTGCACACTAATCTTTGGTCAGCTAGAGTTAACATGCTGAGGTGCGTTTACTTATGAATATTTAAACTGATGAAAAAAAATATGATACGTGCTTCAATTAAAGGAACAAATGACTTGTGCTCTTCCAGTTTTAAAACAGAATTATAACTGAACCTGGGTTGCCAGTTGCTCCACAGAGAGGACATATAGAGGACACATACAAGTTTTTCTCATTCTCAGTATTCTCATGTGAAACATCAGAACCCACAGAATTTACTCACTGAGCTGAAGAAGCTGCACTAGCACTGATTAATGATTGGCTGACTGCATATCTTGGGATAGTGACCCTTCAAATTCAAGAGAGTCCTTATAGGTAAATTTTTTTTAAGTGGTGGGAACTGGCAACCCAAATGAGAGGCTTATTCCACTTTCAGATTGGACAACTGCCTTGTCCAATGCTAAAATATAACAAGTTGGCCATCATGTCCAATGACTTTTTAATTAAGTATAAATCAGTATTACAGTTGTTATCAGTAAAAAAAACATATTTGGTTTGAACATGTCTACCTCGTATTTGGGACACAGATCATGTTTATAGAATTTGCAATCAAAATTTTTCATGCAGTTCCATTAATAAATTGTTGTATTTCATATGTTTTCCTTATAACTGAGAAGAAGCTAACAGCTAATCCGAGTTTTGTATGCATCCCATGTAGTAAAACCACTTAATCCACTCTAGCGGTACTACAAATTAATTTATAATACAGGAATAGGAGGATTAGACTGACTGAGGAGAGGGATAGGTGCAGTGAAAGTGCTTATGCTAGCAGGGCCCTAATCGTTCCTGTAAGGTAGTACCCTTGACCCTCCCTTGCACCCTCCATGTTTAGTTAAAAGCTGTTTAAATTAGGAGATGATCCACTCAGCGTGCCAGGACATCAATGAGAACAGGCCAAACATGCACACGGTAGAAAATGTTTATTTTGTGTACACAGTGGCCATAACATCCTTCCTACCTTCCTACTCCTGCAGAGCTCTAAAAATAGGTCTAAACAAAGCAAGATGCCATATGGTGACACCCTGCCTATGGTGTATCCTCTATGTTGTGTTTTGTATGCAGAAAACTAGCGCATACTGTACCTGGTTTAACACTGTGCACTAAATCTCTACCCCTCTTGACATCTTGAGATAAAATCAATAATTGTTGCATGTAAAAGTGAAGTTATACAGCGTTTGACTTGGTTAATTGACATCACTCTCACAAAGTCAAAATAGTGCCACTCTAATGTTTTCTCTGTACAACATCTCAGACTCCCTGCTTGTTGTCTTTCAAGAGGGGACTTGAAGGACATGGCAGAGGGTGAAATGGGAGTGCTGTCTGCATTAGGTTTATCAGTAACCAAACTCTCCAGCAGGACCACCTGAAGTTTGATGTAAGACTAATACAGTAAGAAGTAAAAAAATATATATATAAATTGTAATATTTATTTATTGTTTATTTGAAGAGGGTTAGGATTATGGCAAAAGGAGAAATTCAATTTGTCATCTGGACAAAAGTTTATTTGGTTGAACACGTTTCACAGCTTGTCCCAAGCTGCTTCTTCAGTTCTGGTCAAAAGCTGGTACTCAAACCTGGTCTCAAAACCAGTTGAACTGGTTTGAGAGGGGAGTTAAAGAGGCTATTTTTGTCAAGAAAGAGAATCCTTCCTTGAACAGAAATGGAGGTTTCAGACATCATTTTTCTCCCATCTATAACTCTATCCTCAAACATAAATCAAAACAAACAAAGAAAACAATAGGGCAGCAGGTCCAGAGGTGTGAAAACACCCATTATGGTCCTGAATGGTTCTGCTAACAAGACCCCACACTCCACTCCCACTGCATATTTAATAGGCTTACCTAACAGAAACTGTAAACAAATAGGTGTGATAGTTTCAGAGCAATTTCATTGTAGTTAGCCACTCCCTGCAGACAGATATAAGGCAGTGTCCACCAGCATCTGACCAGAACTGAAGAAGCAGCTTGGATGAGCTGCGAAACGTATTCAACCAAATAAACTTTTGTCCAGTTGACAAATTTAATTTCTCCTTTTGCCATGGATTCTACCTGGACGACTAAGGGATTCTACACACAGTAGAAGTTAGGACTAAGAATTATGCAATCTGATGCGGGTATCACAGTATCACAACTAGGGATGGGCATAATTAATCGATTAACCGATAATTGATCATTAAGAATTTCACTGAGCAAGTTCATTTTCGTCGACAAACCGATAAAAAAAAACAATCGCCTCAGTTGATATATGCGAGCTTCCGTAGGTCAATGGCCAAAACATGAAGAGGTCGCGGCAAAGTGTTGTGTGGGACCACTTTAATTTAGAAAATGACCAAGCGCACTGCAAGCACTGCAATGCAGCATACAAATATACCTCATCGACAACACAAATGATTTATCATTTAAACACCGCGCATCCAAGTCTGGTAAAAGAAGGTGGCGGCGGTTCATCATCTCTATCACAGGCTAGCCTGGACTCTGCGCTAGCACGGACTGGGAGGAGCTGCAGTGCTCAACGAGCAGAGAAGGTCACCGAACTGATAGCGAAGATGATCAAAACAGACATGCTCCCCATCAGTGCCGTGGAGGGCAAAGGTTTTCACGACTTAATAAAATATTGCTGCAGATACGGCTGGGTTGTGTGGAGGAGGTAGGACAGAGACAGCGGGCTAGCAGCGGTTAGCTCGGATTCCAAAGAGGCTAACTCCGAGCGCGCTAGCAGAGGCTGCAGGATGCGTGTCGCCTCGCTTTAATCCACCTCTACGCATGTTGATTTGCAGATTTACTTTCCCGTGGAGAAGCGCCTGTTCCCACAGCCTCGACAGACATGGTAAAAGCGGACACACATGAGTGAATGGTTGTTGTCTTTTTAATACAAAATATGTTAACGATTAACCGATTATTACTCATTAATTCTCCTGACGATCGATGAAGAAAACTTCACCGAATGCCCATCCCTAATCACAACGCAGCAATGTCTTCATAATTTCCTATATTCCAGTCAAATCAGGAAGCTGACACAAACACATGATTGTCAACCCAGATCAAAAATCAACAGTAAAATGTGTGCCTCTTTTTCTTATTTTCAAATACAAACTGCCACAGCAGGCAATAGCCACTTTGATCAAAATATTACAGTTTAACCTTTAAGCATAGCTAAACCATTTGAATCTTTTTTTCACCCATTTCTAAATGAATGCTGTCAGAAAACTGGTGCCACCTTAGAAAATGTAATTGAGTACAATACAAGTGTTTACTCAACACAGCTTAGCAAAGCAATTAACTGACTGGATTAAAGAAGGAGAAGCCATCCAAAGCATATTGCCCTGCTCTATTTTTAAAACCCATGCAAATAGGTGTAACAAAAGACTGTGAAGCAGAGGAGCTAATCCTTTAGTTTGTTGCTGCCTTGTATTAACCTTGTAATAAAAGGTGAATAGATTGTGGCTTGCTGAACAAAACACCTTGGCATGAGACTGGGCACCTTGGCTCAGGTACATGTATTGGCACAAATCCGAGCTGTGGTTCAATGTTCCTCAGAGGTTTGACTCTGACGAGGTCTGGGGCTGTGCAGTGACAGAACAACAGGACAGAGCAAGCACCAGGCCGTTTGTGGGGAGAGGTGTGGGCACTGTGACAAGAGAGGGGATGAGGTAAAGGTGAGGCACACAGAGACACCCTGAGAGGTGTCGATGAGAGAGAGCACAGGCACATCAGCCCTCACAAACCAGCACAGGAAAGGGGAAACTGACAATGTGTCTCATGTGTGTATACTGCATCTTTGCACTCATATTTGGAATTGGTTTTGAAGTTTTGAAATACTGATTTAAAAAAAAAGTGTAATAATGATCTAAAGGACAGTTTTAGCTTACCAAGGACAAGCATAAGAAAAACATGATCAAAATATACATTAATATTATATTACAGCAGCAACAACTAGCATGCTAACACTTTATAATTAGATGCAGACAGCACATAGCAGACATGTTTGACCCCAAGAGCTGCTTACATATGTACTTGGGAAATACACTGGAAAAACAGGTGCAGGGCCTTTAAAAAAACAAAAACAAACCTATAAGTTATTTGGTAACCATTTTGTTACTAGGCCAAAAAAAAAATCACAGCTGTCCTACCCGTGTTAGCATGGATATCCTTTTCAAACATTCCCAAAGTGAGACACCCCACAATAACAGTATTATACCTCCTTTGTGCTTGTGCCATCCTGTATTGTAAGGATCCTGTGTTCATAGTCAGTTGTGTTATTGAAATCGAGTCCATCTTTCCCACAGAAAGGATGTTGCTATGGGGATTTTGTCCAAAACATAATGATTCTGTTTGGATGTGGCTGTGCATTTCAAAAGGCTCTTTCCTCCTTTTCTTTCCTGTCACAGAAGAATGAAAGGAAATGTTCTCATTGGGAAACACATGGTCTACAGCTGAGAGCTAATCTAAGTGGCTAATTAGCCATAGTTTGTGTTGGAGGTGATGGTATAGATTTATTTCTACAGATTAGTTGAATGAGACTGTGATGTATGACAGTGTCAACAGCTGTGGGTCTTTCATTACAAAATACTGAAGGACACTTGAGATTTTCTCAACCATGGCCACTGTTACAATGAGACGCACTAGACTGGCAAGTAATTAACCACACATATCAAAGAGATAGTTACACAACATTTTTTTTTTTATAATCCTACTTTGAACAGTGCCATTGTGAATGAATATCAAGTGAATGAATATCAGATGTTATTTACACATAAGGACCCAAAAGTCATAAAATTGCTGTCTACTGATTTTATAAGATATTACAAGAGTGTTTGGTGGGGACTAGGAAATTATACAAAATTTATACACAGGTTGTGTGTAAAATCTCTCAGCCGTCCAGGTAGAATCCAAGTAAACTTTTGTCCAGTTGACAAAGTGAATTTCTCCTTTTGCCAATTATACATAAGTTGAAAAAAAGTGCAAAGATTATCAATAACAACCTTCAAATACATACACCCGCCATGATAATTACGATATTGACTTATCGTTAAATATATGAAAGCTGGAACATTACATTTTGGAGCTAAATATTTATTGTGTGTACAATGTTTTAATAAAAATGTGGAGATTTGTGATATGATGGGGTATTTCTGTTGTAGTACAATAACATCTGAGCTGTGAAAGGTTGCATAAGTGACTTCTGTGGCTAATTATTTGTTCATTCTGGTATTTATTTGTTGCAGCTCAGGCTTTTGAGACACTTATGGATTACCTTGCATTATTGTTATTGAGTCAGTTGGATAAAACAGTTCCAATACAGTAATCCCTCGTTTATCGCGGGGGTTAGGTTCCAGAAATAGCCCGCAATAATTGAAATCCGCGAAGTAGGATAACTTTATATTTTACAATTATTCTACATGTTTTAAGGCTGTAAATGCCTCACTTCACACATTATACGCTTTTCTCAGACTGGAATTAACATTTTCTCACATTTGTCTCTAGTTTAAACACTCAAACTTTCATAGATTTTCAACAAAATGTATTAATAGTGACGCATGGGGGGAGACACGGCCCCGGGAGCCCCGCCGGACGCGCGAGGAGCACTGCCACGTCCCTGGACGAGACGCGCACCAACCCCTTGGAGAAGTGTGCGACACGTGCTGCTCTGTCACGGATTTGTCCACGATGAGGGGTTTATCGTGGACAAATCCGTGACAGAGTAGCACGTGTTGCTGCTCAATTCTGAGTGTTTAAACTAGAGACAAATATGAGAAAATGCAGCGCGAGGCCGCGAGCACAAGATAGAACTGCAGTGCCTGGACCGCGTGCTCTCAACCCGAGCCACAAACCGAACACGCACAAACGCACGCAAAAGCCGCACGGAGTGATTTAATCCTGGTTCAGACCTGGCCTAGTTCTGGTCTAGACCTGGTTTAGTCCAAGTTTAGTCCTGGTCTAGTCTCTTAGCCAATCAGGACGCAGACCACATTGTTACACTATAAAAAAAAATGTTACACTATTAAAAAAAATGAAAAAAATTAAAAAAAATCAACAACAAAAAAATCCGCGAAACAGCGAGGCCGCGAAGAGTGAATTGCGATAGAGCGAGGGTTCACTGGAGCAATACATCGTGCTTCATGATTTGTTATCACATCAGGCCTCCAAATATCATATTTTTACATGTTAATTCAAATCAAAATAAAATAGAAAAATACTTAATAAAATATCAAATAAAATATCAAATCACAGCTATATACAGGAGGATGTACCAACACAAGAGGATGTACCAACACAGACGGGCGTGCCAGAGTGGACCGTCTTCTGCCGTATATCTTCACCTAGAAGCCACGGGTCATTCATTTGAGGACAGTGAGGTTCAGATCTTAGCCAGGGAAAAGAATTGGTTTGAGAGGGGAGTTAAAGAGGCTATTTTTGTCAAAAAAGAGAATCCTTCTCTGAACAGAAATGGTGGAGTAAGACATAATTTGCATCCCATCTACAATTCCATTATTAAGCCTAGATCAAACAAACAGGGAAACAATAGGGTTAGCCAGGTCAGGGCCAGAGGTGTGAAAAACAAGCGTGTAGGGATGAATAGGGATCGTCAGCTAGACGCCAGAGAAACAAAAGACGGAAACCAATGAGATAGTTCCGGAAAGTAGTTAGCTAGGTAGCTCCTCCCTACAGCAAGATATAAGCAAGTGTCTTACCAGTATTCTTATTAGAGCTGACGAAGCCTCTCGGATGAACTTCTCCTGTTATCATGGATTCTACCTGGATGACTGAGGGACTTTTCACGTATATACAGGAGATTATTTTTGCTACTTACTCATTTTTATTTATTATTACCATTTATATTTTTACTTTTTGGTATTATAAAATATTGTGACTAGTGGATCAATAAAGTTTGTCCAAATCCAAGTCCAAAATCAGGAGATAATAATTCCAAACTCCTCTCCATATCTCAAAATGGGCTAAAGTACGGGCCAAGACATCTCAAATTTCCTGGGCTCTCATTCGCTCTCCCAGACAGTCCCATTGAAGTCTTTAATTAAGACTAATGTGGAATGTCCCATAGAGCAGTCATTAATCATGTGAACCTGCAGCAGAACCATTGATCAGTGCTATACATCAGAGTGGGAGGTGCTGGCGCAGGTCTGAGGCACTGCACAGCTCACAGCACTGCTACAAATATTGTACTTGACATGGCAGTCCCTGAGCTCTTCAGGAGAAAGGATAGAGGAACTCAAATGACGAATGGAAAACATCTTGAAACAGTTGTAAGAAATAAACTGGATCAAACTTGCTAGCCTGTGCAGATGTTTACGCACACAAGATTTTCCAACTGCAGTATATGTTTGTGTTAAGGTTGTGAAGCCACTAACGCTGGAAGTCAGGTACTAATCCATACTAAAAACTACTAATGAAATTAGATACTTATTTGAACAAGTATTGATACTAAAAATGGCACATTCACAGCACAGAAATGAACCTTTCCTGAATAGCTTCATCTCGATCTTGAGCTGTATCAGAACAAGTATAAAACCACACAAATTAGTATAGTACCTGGACGACTGAGGGATTACACAGATAGGAGAACACACGGTAATATAAAAGAAAGTACTACTAATTTAATGTTGAAAATGAGTGTTTTTTTTATTATATTGTGGTACTGGAACTGGTATTGAGTCTTTTCCTTAGTATTGAAGTCGAGTTTGAAATTTAAGTAGGGTGACGACACTAGCAGTCAATACTAAACTCTCAAACTTTATTATTTTAAGGTAACCTATAGCTTAAGTTATGGTAGAGGGGATATTCGTTAAAGGAATAGTAACGTTTTTTACAATCTGAACCTTATTTCGGTAATAAAACAAAGTGAGTAACTCACCCATAGCACTTTGGTGTCATTTGGAGCATGTCCGGAAAATTTGTAGTTTAGCGATATCCGTAACATGAGTGCTCGGGGCATATGGTTGCGGTCACCAAATAACACAAACTTTAGCACTTTTCAAATCACAGAAGATCGATGTGTCAGTCTATAGTTTCACTGGAGTCAAAAGCGGCCTGAAACCCGATACCCAGCTATAGTTTCATTAGATGACGTAATATAGGACAGCGCGCATTCACAGCTGATTCGCAGCTCTTCGCAGATAAACGACGCTTTGAACTTTTTTGTTGCAAGTGAGACATGGCTGAAGATTTGGACTTTGAGACTGAAGAGGAGTTATTTGAGTATGATGGCCGTCCCTATCAGTTTGAGCCTGAGTATAATAAAGTATTTATAGGAGGGAGAACAGTTAGTATTATCAAAGTTTGACTATATAGACCAAGGGTGTCCAAACTTTTTTCATCAAGGGCCACATATCTAAAAACAGACGAAGTAGAAGGCCAATCGACTGGTGCTCAGTGCAGTGACTAGTTGAAATATATGCATGTTTAACACATTAGAATAAACTATCAGTCCTTTATTCATGCTAAGATCCTCAAAACCACACAATAAATATTAAATATTGTCTTATCAAGGTAGATTTTCAAAAAACTTGCAGTCAAAACGTCTGCTCAAGGTAATTTGTATGTGTATAGGTATGTATAGGCAGGTATGTGTGGCCATACCTGCCTGTCAAAGCCTGATCCCGTCAGATCTCAGAAGCTAAGCAAGGCAGGGCCTGGTTAGTACTTGGATGGGAGACCGCTGGGAATTCCAGGTGCCACAGTGGGGCGCCAGTTGCAAAAAACTGTCGCTGTGTCCTTAGGCAAGACACTTTACCCACATTTGCCTAGTATGAAAGTGGTGTGTGCGTGAGTGTTGGAGGTGGTCGGAGGGGCCGATGGCGCAGATTGGCAGCCTCGCTTCCGTCAGTCTGCCCCAGGGCAGCTGTGGCTACAGAAAGTAGCTTACCACCACCAAGTGTGGAGTGAATGAACAATGAACTGTAAAGTGCTTTGGGTGTCATGAAAGGCGCTATATAAATGCAATGAATTATTATTATTATTAATTTGGGCCAATTCACCTGGAAGCCTGAGGGCCAAGAAAAATTTGTCTGAGGGCCGCATTTGGCCCACAGGCCATAGTTTGGACATGCCTGATATAGGCATAACAAACTAATTCCATGCAAACAAACAATAATTGTGTGTTGGCTACTTACTCAACTGAAAGTTGCCCGTGTGGTCCGGCAGGCTTTGGCTGGCTCCTCCAATTCAACTTCGGAACACGAAAAAATGTTTCTATTATACCACGGTTCATCATGGCACAAATATCCTCTAGAGTTGACAGACACAGACGTCTGTCACCCAGACGTTCATCTCCTGGCCGCAAATCCCACTCGAGACAGCAAAGGCATTCTTCCTCTGTTGCCATCAACATATAATGTCCACATAAACACCACCAGGTACTGACGGGCCGTCGCTTGCTCTTCTCTGGTGTGCTCCTCCTCAAACTGTCTCCGCTTCTTTCTTTCTAATATCTCTTCATCCGTATACTCAGGGTCAAAACGACAGGCACGGCCATTATCCTCAAATAACTCCTTTTCAGTCTCAAAGTCCGAATCTTCAGCCATGTCTCACTAGCAACAGAAAAGTTCAAAGCGGCGTTTATCTGCGAATCAGCTGTGAATGCACGCATGCGCGCTGTCCTACATTACGTCATCTAATGAAACTATAGCTGGGTATCGGGTTTCAGGCCACTTTTGACTCCAGTGAAACTATAGACTGACACATCGACCTTCTGTGATTTGAAAAGTGCTTAAGTTTGTGTTATTTGGTGACCGCAACCGTCTGCCCCGAGCACTCATGTTATGGATATCGCTAAACTACAAATTCTCCGGGCATGCTCCAAATGACACCAAACTGCTATGGGTGAGTTACTCAGTTTGTTTTATTACCGAAATAAGGTTCAGAGAAAAAACGTTACTATTCCTTTAAGTTTGAAATTACACAATAAGCAAATATGCATAGAAAATTGTGTCTGTAAAGAATGTCAAAATAACAAATAGACTATGTAATAATAAGAAAGCTTGTCAAGCAATAAATGCCCTGGATTCAGACACCAATAATAATATTAGTAATATTGTCCTTTTCAGCATTTTAATTCACACAGGGTTCCACTTCATGAGTTTGAGTTGCTTGAAATGGCTTGATATGAAGATCTGATGAAGAAACTTAGGGATGTTTGAGCTAAAAATACTACTGCCTGTGTTAATGTTCTTTTCATTTGTTTTATGGTCTCAGTATTACAGATAATGTTGGGATGATCAAAATACGACTATGATTATGTTTTTTTTTTTTTTTTTATTAATTCATTTTTCTTTGAGTGAAATAAGACCAGTTTCAAAGGAGCTCCTGTTTTCTGATCATCTCAGGGCTGAAATGTGTGCATCTTGAGATGCTGCCTTGAGAAAAGCATTAAAAAGAAGGAAAAAAGGATGGTACACCTCTTGGCTAACCACTCTTTCATCACGCTGCCATGCCACATTGGAAGTAAATGTAAGAAAACATTCAAGGCTACTTTCTTCATAATGAATACCGAAGGTCCACTCACTCTTCTCCTCCATTCTATGCCTGTACACATAAAGGCCTACTTTTTCGTGGGGCACAGCCAAAGTGCTAGCAGACAACAGTTTATTAATTAGATTTGGTGGCTTGTTTATCCCAGTGAGGAGTGCAATCATTTCACACAGGCTTTGGAACAGGTGGGCTCTGAAGCTGTGCCAAGAGAAGCAGATAGTCTCAGCGCAATCAGGAACTGTAGTGAATGTATAGCTGCCAAAACAAAGCATAAACTGCACTAACCTTTTGTCGACAATGGGCCCTTAAATACAATAAAGGCAGATTGATGCCATTTGTGTGAAGAGTTGAATGTTCACCGCTAGGGATGTCAACAATTAATCGACTTACGATTAATTGTCGATCAAGACGCTGGTCGAATAAAATGCATTAAGTGTAATTAATTGCTAATCACGGACACGCGCACCCGTGTGGTCACGAAACAAGGCAACCGCACACCGGTGCTGCTGAGCACGAGATCGAACCGCGGCGCCCGGAATGCGTAGTCTCAGCCCTAGCCACAAACCAGCCACACGAAACCAGCACGAATCCTGGTTTAGTCCAGGTCTAGACCTGGTCCAGTCCTGGTTTAGTCCAGGCCCAGTCCAGGTTTAGACCTGGTTTAGACCTGGTCTAGACGTGGTTTAGTTCTAGTCTAGACCTGGTTTAGTCCACGTTTAGTCCTGGTCTAGTCTCTTAGCCAATCAGGACGCAGAACACAATGTTACACTATAAAAAAAATGTTACACTATTAAAAAAAAATTGGAAAAAAAAAATAAAAATCTGCGAACCACGATAGAGCGAGGGATTACTGTATTTTTATTCAGCATCAATACATTTGTCTGCTTTTTACTAAGGAATACTTAATTGAGGAATATACAATATAATAATACTATGATATATTTTTGACTCAGTGTTATGTATACTATAGCTTATATTCTTAAAGACCCTATTGAAACACTAAAATTCAGGTGAAAAACGCCGCTTATCAGTTAATTATTAATCGATCGATAAGGTCAATCAACTATAGATTAATGAATTAATCGATAATGTGCATCCCTATTCACCGCAAAAAATAGAAGAAGTTTGTTACCGGTTCCATTTTGTCAGTCTAGACAAATTTAATAAGTTCATCAAATAAAAAAAGGTACAAATGTTGCTCTTCTACAGAAATCTAATTGGGAATACCATCTGTGGATGCATTCAACTTAATTTCTTTTCATAATCTCTAGGAAAATGTTATGTCAGTACCATAGACTGTATAAATGGATATAGCTAACCTGTGTGAGCATGGGTGCGCTTCGGGCTCAATCAATTCTGTTTCCAGTGGACACTGAAAAATTGTCACCCCTCTGTGACTGCTGTGAGCCTCATTATTTTGGTCTTAAAATGTTCATATTAACCCACTTTACCTAGTGTTTTTATTTCACTATTTTGTCAGTAAATAAATTATTCCTCCATATTCGCTCCTATAACTATAGCCTCTGTGAACTTCAATTGACTGGAGCTAAAAGCTATGGAGGACATCACACTTCCTTAGTCCACTATGGTCAAAGGTCAGTACTAAACTATGGTTGCACAATAGGGGGGAAAAAAAGGCTAATGCGATTAGATTTGTGATACATGTTTAAAAAGACAAGCTCTAAAGCTGAAAAAAGTTAAACTAATCCATTTGACTGGATTGCAATATTGTGCAGCTCTATACTAGACATAGCAGTAGTGGATAGCCTTGAATTATCCAGACCTGGAAATGCCAAGATGCTCCTTTTCGCTTGGACTTAACATGACTTGGACAGTCATCTAAATGTAAAGCCTAATTTTCTAACATTAAAAAGCGGACGCTGATCATCAGGAGTTGTATCAGCCTAAACTATGTGCAATACACGGAAAAATCCCTAAGTCTCACAGAAGAGTGCAAACAAGGCATCTGGACCAGGTTTTTATTTTAAGACGTTTTGCCTCAAGAGAGACAATTGAGAAAACCAATTGCATGATAGGTGAAACGTGGTCATATCAAATCCAGATGAATACTCTTTAAAACTCTTTGCTACTGACTGTGTAACCAGAAGATCCTTTGTGTTTGTACTAGAAAATAAAATAAGCTATTAACTATGTGCTTCTGAAGTACCAAATTCTGTCACCCCAATGGGATGAAGACGTCTGTCATATTATTGAATTAAATAAGGTCTTGGGGATTTATTTCACCTTAGAATTGGAATTTGATTTAAGTCTCCTAATACATTTCCTTCTTGCGCACTTCCCCATCCTTGTGATGAATGAATAGGTCATGCACCAAACAAAGGCGGTCCACACTGAGGGTCATGGAGAACCTGTTCAGTGGGTCTGGGGCTGTATCAGAGGACACATCTGTGCTGACAGAGGACAGAGCGGATGGAGCTGGCAGTGTGTGACCAGGCCTCAGACTGAACAGATGGATGGAGCGCAGCCGATCACGGTCATCTCAGGTCAACAGTAGAAACTTGAAAAGGGAGAGGGGTTAATCAATGGAAGTGGATTTTTAAAGGGTCTATATTAAGCGATTTTATTTTTTCTTAAAAAATAAAAAATAAGATCTGGATTTGGAGCTATAATATAGCCCTTCTCTAAAGTTCAAAGCACTTACCCCCGTGGAATACACTTGTGAGAAATCACCAGTTGTAATCAATGCCCAAATCTCGTCTGATCTCAAAAGCTCAGCAGGTTTGGGCCTAGATAGTACTTGAATGGGGGAGACCGCTGGGAATACCAGGTGCCACAGTGGGGCATGCGGTGGTTATAACGAAAATTATAGTTGTGTCCTTAGGCAACAGACTTCATCAACCTTGCATAGTGAATGTGGTGTGTGAGTGGGTGGAGGTCGGAGGTGCTGATGGCAGAGATTGGCAGCCTTGTTTCCATCAAAGTTGCCCACGGACATCTGTGGCTACCACTTTCTTCTACTATATAAACAATATATAGTAACTTCAGCATATATAACCTAAAATATTCTTCATATTAAGAAATAATCATTCATGTCTTTTATAATGCTTTTTAGAAGGCCAAAGATACTTCACATAGCCATAATTGCCACTGACAAAAGTATAGCTGTCAATCACTTATTCACACACCACATTTCTACATAAGCAGAGATATAACCAGGATGTACAAATATATCGCGATACTAAATTTGGTGATACAGTATCGTTATCGCAGGCCGCTGTATCGATATACAGTTTTAGATATAGTTTTTTGGATGTTTTAGCAATTTTCTTTTGCGAATGAGCTACAACTTTGTTGCTTATTTAATGAAAGGAAACTTGTTTATGCAATACACTTGACATATTCACTGTTTTGATTATTAAAATAGAAGTACTTCATACTTCAAGTTGTGGTTTAACAAAAGAAATATTATGCTAAAATGTATTTGGTTCTTAAAAAACAGCAACATATCACAGAGTATCATGGGTAATATATCAATTATTGCATGTATTGCCATATCGTGATAATATCGTATTGTGAGCTGTGTATTGTATTGGACTGTGAGGAACCCTGTAATTCCCTGCCCTAGATATAACTAACTTGGCTTATGGCTTCTATGGTTGGAGTTACATCTTACACCAAATCAGAGAGATCGATGCATGTTTGTTCTAGTGTTACTCGTACTGGCACTCCATCTCATAGTGGGTCAGATCCATCATGCCATTGTCAATAGCTGTATCCCAAAGCAGCACTATAAAATATTACATCTCCACCCCCACACTGGCTGGAACAAGCCCTGAATCAGCAATGCCATCATTCACTGGACCTGGGCAGTGGAGCTGTGTTATCTCAACTGGAGGTAACCAAACTTAAATGTGCAAAATCTACCTGTGCTGTGTGTTTAATAATAGCATGAGCAACTGACAAATTATGAACAGAAATAAATAGAAAACATTAGTCATATGTATTTGCAATATTGTACATACTGTACATACATGAAGCAAACATATTTTCAACACTGATGAATGTAGATTATCTTAAATGCTGTCCTAACCCTTAACCTAACAGATGGATAATGATGCATTTATAGTGTTTGATCCAATCCAATCCAATCCAACTTTATTTATAAAGCACTTTAAAAACAACACAGTCGACCAAAGAGCTGTACACAGGTTAAAACACAAAACATGACACACAGTAACATTAAAAACAGAACATGATAAAAGTCAACTACTCACACAGAGTTAAAAGCCAATCTAAAAAAATGAGTTTTAAGAAGGGATTTAAAAACAGGAAGTGAGTCGGCCTGTCTAACATTCAGTGGAAGTGCATTCCAGAGTCTTGGAGCAACCACTGAAAAGGCCCGATCACCCCGAAGTTTCCTTTTTGTCTTGGGGACAACAAGGAGAACCTGACCTGCAGACCTGAGAGAGCGGGAGGGTGTGTAGGGCACCAGCAGGTCAGACAGATACTGTGGGGCCAGGCCATGGAGACAATTAAAAACAAATAAAAGAATCTTAAAATCAATGCGAAACTGAACAGGTAGCCAATGGAGAGATTGAAGAATGGGAGTTATGTGATCGAATTTGCGAGAACCAGTTAAAAGACGAGCAGCAGCATTTTGGATAAGCTGAAGACGGGAAAGTAAGGTTTTGTTGAGACCTGAGTATAAGGCGTTGCAATAATCTAACCGTGTGGAGATAAAAGCATGGATTAAAATTTCAAAATTATGACGAGATAAAAGCGATTTTACTTTGGCAAGTTGCCTCAGCTGATAAAAACTGGTCTTTATGACTGCTCTTATTTGGGCATCAAGTTTCAAACCAGAGTCAAGTTTAACACCCAGGTTTGTGACAACAGGGTTTATTGCCTTGGTCAAGGAGCCCAACTCAGGAGGAATAAAGGCAGTTGAATCACCAGGAGTAAGCAACACAACTTCAGTTTTATTCTCATTAAAATTGAGAAAATTACAAGCCATCCATGCTTTCACCTCATTAAAACAATCTAAAAGGTCCTTTAACTGCTTCAGAGGCACATAAATTTGGCAGTCATCTGCATAAAAATGGAAAGACACCTTGTATTTACGTAGAATTGACCCCAGAGGTAGTAGGTAAAGGGAAAATAACAAAGGTCCGAGAACTGACCCCTGAGGAACTCCACATGTCAATGGAGCAGAAGACGACACAGCCTCCTCAACTTGAATTGAAAATCTTCTGTTGGACAAGTAGGATCTAAACCAGGACAGAGCCAAGCCCCTAATGCCCACCCAGTTTTCCAAGCGAGACAAGAGAATCTGGTGGTCCACTGCATCAAATGCTGCAGTAAGGTCCAATAACAGCAGAGCAACAGTGTCTCCAGAGTCTGAGGCCAGAAGAATGTCATTAAAAACTCTCAGCAGAGCAGTCTCTGTACTATGGCCTTTTTTGAATCCAGACTGGAAAACTTCAGAGATTGAATTTTCATTTAAGAAAGAGCTCAGCTGTAAGTAAACAATTTTCTCAAGTAATTTTGATATCAGAGGCAGCTTAGAAATTGGCCTGTAGTTTGAGAGCTCAGTGTGATCCAGACCAGGCTTCTTTATCAATGGCTGAACAACTGCATGTTTAAAACTAGAAGGTACAAGTCCATTGAGAAGGCAAGCATTAATAATGTCTAGGACATAAGGGGCCAATGTGGGGAACACTTCTTTAAAGGGACAGTGTGTAAGATTTTTACCTGTTAATTACTGAAATTGAAGATACCCATTCAAAAATACATTGTTTTCCAAGCCTTTTCACTTCCATCATGAAATCAAAGTATTCTTTTGGACTTAGATATAGTCACATAAAAGGGGGATCTTCCCCATATAGAGGCAGCCATTTTGAATACGAGAGCCGCAGAAGGACATTTGGGCTCATCCTTCGCCTCGGCTCCTGCTAACAGCTGCACAGCCGCGCTGCATATTGGAACAGAGGAGCGAAGGAGAGAAGGGGAAGGGGAGGGGGGAAAGGGGGAGCCTCGTGTAAAGAAGCATGCTGCTATCACACATCGTAATGGATATAACACGTATTTTGGACTAATTTGTTTTACTGGATTTTATTCGCTGGATCCTTATGGACAGATTGAGACCAAGTTTATGATGAAATACAGAGTTTGACCTGTGCAGAGCCTTCAAAGGTAAGCTAAGTAAGCTAAGTTTTGTGCTTTTCTGTATAAAAGCCCCATGTGCTCGGGGAGTGATTGTTTTGCAGGGAAATGAATTGCATAGTCAAAAAGAGGAGACTGTAAGGTTTCATTTGATGTGTAGATTGTCATGAATCATGATCGGGATTGTGTGTTTTCATGCGAAAAGAAAAAAAAAAAGTGAACGGAGGACCGCGTTTTATGTATACAGCGGTGCGCGGTTCGTGCGCGGGCACGCGAGATGACGGCGCTAAGTCGCGCCCGGGTGACCCTCGAGGTCTGCCATAGCCAAAAGAGGAAGTGGAATAGCTAGTAACCACCTATGCGCCACGAATCCTACACACTGTCCCTTTAAAAAGACGAGGGGGAATAACATCAGTGGGAGAGCCCGTAGGCTTGATCTGATCAACCACTTTTTCTATAAATGACAATGTAACAGGCTCAAACTGATGAAAGACAGCAGTACAGGTTACAGCTATATCAGGCTCGTTTAGAGGAGGACTAATGAGGGCCCTGGTAGTCTGCACCTTATTAATAAAAAATTGTAAAAACTCCTCACACAATTTGGATGGGTCATCAGGACTGGGTTGTGGGACAGTGAGAATTGATTTAACTGTTTTAAAAAGCACACGAGGGTTGTGGCTGTTAGAATCAATTATCTCTGAAAAGTACCTGGCCCTAGCTGATTTCACTAGTTTTTGATACCGATGCCAACTGTCTCTCAACATCTGAAAGGAAATTTGCAACTTATCCCCTTTCCTGACTGACACGTAACGTCAGTCAGCCAGGGCTCTGATTTAGGTTTAGACAACCTGGATTTTATAGGGGCTACAGAATCTAACGCAGCTTTACACGCAGAGGTAAACGCATCACAAAGTACATCAACAGATGGATCATTACCTGTGAAATCATTTACATTAAAAGCAGAAGAGAATTGCACAGCAGTAGATGAATTAATCACGCGGCCACTGCGCACAGAGCCGCACGGTTTGTTCACGGTACCAGACAGAGGGATCTCAAACAGAACCGGCAAATGATCAGAGAAAGATGCATCACAAATCTCAACATTGGCAACGGTAAAACCATAGGTCAGAACAAGATCGAGAGTGTGCCCAAGCTCGTGCGTGGGGCCGGTTACACACTGAACAAAATTAAAACAGTCAATCAAACTTAAAAAGTCTTTTGACAGTGGCTTTTCAGGACAATAAACGTGAATGTTTATGTCCCCTGCAATAAGGATACGATCATAGATCGCCACAAATTCAGTCAGGAACTCTGAAAAGTCATTAATAAAATCCTTGTTGTATTTGGGTGGGCGATAAACTATTGCGCACAACAACGGAGGCGCAGCGCTCACTTCAAACAGGATCACCTCAAAGCTGCTGAATGACACAGCGGGTACGAGCTCCTTACACTTAAAAGTATTCTTAAAAATAGTTGCCAGACCTCCTCCACGGCCTGATATCCTAGGGGAGTTAAAGTACAAACAATCCGAAGGCAATAGTTCACAAATGGCACTCGACTCACCCACAGTCATCCATGTTTCTGTTACGCACAAGAAGTCCAATCCGTGCGACTCAAATAAATCCTTAAGTATAAAAGTTTTGTTTGCTAGCGATCTAGCATTCACCAGGGCAAACCGAGCAGGAGCCGGTGTGTTAGCTGCTAGAGCGGTAGCCCGAGCTAGCGGCCAGAGATTGCGCCGATTCACCCCGCGCAAACCGAGGTGAGGAGCCGGGACACGAAGGGAGCAAAGCCCATCGCCGGTGCCAGCCAAAGGCACCAAATGGGGGCCGATCGGGTCCAAAGAACGCCACGGACAGGAGCGGTGATAATCCAAGAATATCCCAGGAGATGTCCGTGCAGAACGTGCCAGCCAAGCCTTCAGCTTCACCAGCCTGCCCCCGCGCTTTTCCCGGCGTCTGCGGCGCGCTCTGCGCGCAGGAGGAGCTGGCACACGGCGCAGGTAAGCCGGTATCCCCGAAAGGAGTGGAGGGCAGAATGTTCCTCCTCCATCATGATTAAAGTCCACCAAATTCACAAATTTGGGTCGGAGATCCAGAAGTGTTTGGCGATTATACACCGGCAGTTTGGTGACAAATTGATATTAATAATATAATAAATGACAAAACTTTAATTCACATACCATCCACAACTGCAGTCGATTGATTTTTATTAATTGTTAAAGTGGAAATAGAAAACCCTCCTTGAACCACCACCTTAACGTGGTGGAGGGGTTTGAGTGCTCGAATGATCCTGGGAGCTATGTTGTCAGGGGCTTCATGCCCCAGGTAGGGTCACCCAAGGCAAACAGGTCGTGGGGGATGCGTCAGATTAAGAGCGGGTCAGAAGCCCTTTATGATGAGGAATAGATAAAGGCCAGTTACGTAGCCCGGACCCAAGCTCGTGCGGAAAGTTGAGCGTTACTGATTAGATATAGTCCGCCTCACCTCCACATACAGCTTGGTCTCTGGAACCTAACTCCTTGAGGGGGGCTGGACTCTCCATTTCTCTGGTATTGCCCGTAGGGACCGGCGTGGGCCTGCTCATTGCCCCACAGCTCAGCCGCCGTGTGTTGGAGTTCACCCCAGTGAACGAGAGGGTCACATCCCTGCGCCTTCGGGTTGAGGACAGGTCTCTCACTGTTGTGTCGGCCTATGGGCCAAACAGCAGTGCAGAGTACCCGGCCTTCTTGGAGTCATTAGGAGGGTTACTGAACAGTGCACTGCCCGGGGACTCCATTGTTCTACTGGGGTACTTCAATGTCCACGTGGGCAAGGAGAGTGACACCTGGAGTGGGGTGACTGGCCTCCCTGATCTGAACCTGAGCGGTGTTCTGTTATTGGACTTCTGTGCCAGCCACAGTTTGTCCATAACGCACACCATGTTCGATCACAAGGGTGATCACCAGTGCACGTGGCACCAGGACACCCTAGGCCGGAAGTCGATGATCGACTGTTGTCGTGTCATCTGAACTCCGGCCGCCTGTCTTGGACATTCGGATGAAGAGAGGGCCAGAGCTGTCAACTGATCACCACCTGGTTGCGAGTTGGGTCCGCTGGCAGGGGAGGAAGCCAGAAACACCTGGCAGGCCTAAATGTATAGTGAAGGTATGTTGGGAACGTGTGGCGGAGCCCTCTGTCAGGGGGCCCTTCAACTCACACCTCCAGAAGAGCTTCTCCAAGATTCTGGGGAAGGCTGGGGACATGAAGTCCGAGTGGGCTTTGTTCTCGGCCTCTATTGTCGATGCGGCCGCTCATAGCTGTGGTCGTAAGGTCTGTGGTGCCTGTCGCGGCAGCAATGCCCAAACCTGGTGGTGGACACCGGAAGTAAGGGATGCTGTCAGGCTGAAGAAGGAGTCCTATCGGGCCTTGTTGGCTGGGCCAAGCGTGCTGCAGCCTGGGCGGTTGCAGAGGCAAAAACAATGGGTTGGGAGAAGTTCGGAGAGGCCATGGAAGAGGACTATTGGACGGCTTCAAAGAAATTCTGGCAAACCATCCGGCGCCTCAGGAGGGGGAAGCAGTTCTTCACCAACAGTTTACGGTGCGGGTGGAGAGCTGTTGACCTCAACTGGGGATGTTGTCGGATGGTGGAAGGAATACTTTGAGGATCTCTTCAATCCCACCATCACGTCTTCTGAGGAGGAAGCAGAGGCTGGGGACTTGGAGGCAGACTTGTTCATCACCCTGGCTGAAGATACTGAAGTGGTTGGCAAGCTCCTCGGTGGCAAGGCCCCGGGGGTGGATGAGTATCTTAAGTCTCTGGATGTTGTGGGGCTGTCTTGGCTGACACGGAGGGTGTGTTCCAACTACCAGGGAATCACACTCCTCAGCCTCCCCTAAGGTCTATTCCAGGGTACTAGAGAGGAGAATCTGGCCGATGGTCGAGCCTCAGATCCAGGAGGAGCAGTGTCGTTTTCGTCCCAGCCGCAGAACACTGGACCAGCTCTATACTCTCCACCAGGTGCTCGAGGTTTCATGGGAGTTATGGTTTCATGGGATGCTTTGTGGATCTGGAGAAGGCATTTGACCGTGTCCCTCGTGGGGTCCTGTGGGGAGTGCTCTGGGAGTATGGGGTCCAGTGCTCTTTGCTAAGGGCTGTCCGGTCCCTGTATGCCTGAAGCAGCAGCTGTGTTCGCATTGCCGGCAGTAAGTTGGACCTGTTTCCAGTGAATGTTGGACTCCACCAGGGCTGCCGTTTGTCACCGGTTCTGTTCATTGTATTTATGGACAGAATTTGTAGGCGCAGTCAGGGGCTGGAGGGGATCCGGTTTGAGGACCACAGGATCTCATCTCTGCTGTTTGCAGATGATGTTGTCCTGATGGCTTCATCAAACCGGGACCTCCAATGTGCACTGGGGAGGTTTGCAGCCGAGTGTGAAGTGGCTGGGATGAGGATCAGCTCCTCCAAATCCGAGGCCATGATTCTTGACTGGAAAAAGGTGGCTTGACCTCTCCGGGTGGGTGGAGAGTCCTTGCCTCAAGTGTAGGAGTTCAAGTATCTCGGGGTCTTGTTCACAAGTGAGGGGAGGATGGAGCGTGAGATTGACAGGCGAATCGGTGCAGCGTCAGCAGTGATGCGGTCGCTGTACTTAACCGTTGTGGTGAAGAGGGAGCGGAAAGGCAAAGGTCTCAATTTACTGGTCAATCTAAGTTCCTACCCTCACCTATGGTCATGAACTTTGGGTAATGACCAAAACGACAAGATCACGGATACAAGCGGCCGAAATGAGTTTCCTCCACAGAGCGGCTGGGCACACCCTTAGAGATAGGGTGCGGAGCTCAGTCACACGGGAGGAGCTCGGAGTAGAGCCGCTGCCCCATCCTCATCGAGAGGAGCCAGCTGAGGTGGCTCGGGCATCTGTTCCGGATGCGTCCTGGAAGCCTACCTCTGGAGATGTTCTGGGCATGTCCCACCAGGAGAAGGCCTTGGGGAAGACCCAGGACACGCTGGAGGGACTATGTCTCCCGGCTGGCCTGGGAACGCCTTGGGGTCCCCCCGGAGGGGGCTGTCCAGGGTGAAGGAAGTGTGGGAGTCCCTGCTCAGACTGTTGCCCCCACGACCCGGCCCCAGATAAACACAAGAAAATGGATGGATGGAAATAGAAAAAATAATAACATGTTAAAAAAAAAGTTTTTACTTTCACACCTCATTTTATACATAAATCATGACAATGTTTTCAGTGACCTTGGCTAGCTTCATAAAAGAAGGGTGTTTTAACTGAAGTGATACACACCTGGATTATAGTGACCGCCTCTGGTATCTGGCTTGTTCTTTAAAGGGATAGTGCGTTTTTATTTTTATGTTAATCTGTATGGCTTCCCCTTCAACAGTATCCTAAGATTAACACAGACTTACCCATGACAGTGTGATCTGGTCCCGGTTACCCTCCGTTAACGTAGCTCGTAAACGTAGTTCCGGTAAGTTCGCGGGGACAATTTAATAAAGCTTGTTTTTCTTCACAAAACAACATTTGTCCGAAAAGTGATATATTTGCATCCCAAACAGTTGTCCGCTAAAAATTCAGCAGTGTATTTCGGATTTGCATATTTTCTCTTTAGATTCGTATCAATGCGCCCACGTTAGCTCTATTAGCCTGTTCACTTGTAAACATCCGCTTACGGCGGATGTCGTCGTACCGCATCCGCCGTACACATCCGCTAAAAGTTAACAGGCTAATACAGCTAATATGCACGCAGTGATACGAATCAAGAGGAAATATGCAAATGTGAAATACGCTGCTGAATTTTTAACGGACAACTGTTTGCAAATATATCACTTTTCCGATAAATGTTGTTTTGAGAAGAAAAACAAGCTTTACTAAATTGTCCCCGCGAACTTACCAGAACTACGTTTACGAGCTACGTTAACAGAGGATAACCAGGACCAGATCACGCTGTCATGGGTAAGTCAGTGTTAATCTCAGGACACTGCTGAAGGGGAAGCCATACAGATTAACATAAAAAAAAAACCCCAAAAAACGCACTATCCCTTTAATTATAGTAGTAACTTCATAAAAATTAGACACAAAACCTATTTTTTTCATTATCATGCAGCAGGGTTTACTTGGATCATATGGGGCAAAGCACACATGGGAAATTATACAGTTGTTGATATTTGCAATTGGATTTGGAATTTCTGTTCAAGTCTAGCATGCATATTATTTTACCACAAAGATAATAAAAAACTGTTTCAGTATCAATTATTCTCTGATTTTCAGTAGCATTGAATACATAATAGAATCCCATCAAGCCATTCCCATCAAGGCCATTATATTATACTGTAATTTCAGCCTTTGCTATTTTAAAATTTCTGTTTGATTTTAATTATACTTGCAGCCTTGCACCTCCTGACCTTTAAATTGTAATAAAAACGCTGTGTGTGCATTTCACTAATATAAATGAAGTCCATTCTTACACACTTAGCAGATAAAAGGGCAATTACACAGTGGTCTGTTTAATTTGGTTTAATTGCGCATGTCAATAAGGAGAATTTTAATTATATATTTCAGTATTTCTTGTGGATTCTTGTGGATATGGGTGAATGAAACTCTTCCATATTTTTCTTGGCATTATTATTGCAGCAGATAAAGACAGATTTTATCCATGGTTCCACACCTAACCTAATGTCCGTTTTAATAGTCTATGAACACTTGTTAAAGGTCAAATGAGACAGACTTGGGACTTCATTGCAACTCTCCTCTCACACAATTGCATATCTCCAAATGTCATACAAGTTAAACTGCTTCCTCCTCCCTCGCTAGTCCTATCTATTTTGCATATTTATAAACTCCCCATGATCTCTGGGCCTTGTTTCACAGTTCATCGTACAAGCTAGAGGGGGAGTGATGAGAGCAGAGAACACAGCACTACCACAAGGATAACCATGCCCTTCCGCTTTATCTTTATCTTTCATGTCTCCTTCACTCCTTCCCAAAAACAAAAGCATTTCATCATAGTCTGGACACATACAACTTCTGCTATCCTCTCAAGCATAATTTAGGAATACAGGTCCATTTGTATGTGGGGTATGATTAGCAATACACGTATTAACTAGGGATGCAAATTATCAATTAATTCATTAATCTATAGTTGACTGACCTTATCGATCGACTTACAATTAATTGATAAGCGGCATTTTTCACCTGAATTTTAGTGTTTCAATAGGGTCTTTAAGAATATAAGCTATAAGAAAATATATCATACTGTATATATATCATATATATTAGGGCTGCAACGATTAGTCAACAACGTCGACAACGTCGACAATAAAATTTTGTCGACATGAAATTTCATTGTCGACTAGTCGTATTATTTAAGTATCATTTTAATTTGGAACTTAATACTCGTCTGTGTCAAGAATCCGCAGGGCCGACAGCAAACAGTTCAATGTCTTTGTTACACATCTGCTCCTTCACTGTACAGTGTCCAGGTTTACACCATTTCTCGTTCAGAAACAGCGCTAGTCCACCTCCCTTCTTCTTCCCGCTCTCCGTGATTTGCGTTGTTAGCCATGTCTCCGTAAAAACAATGACGCTAGCGTCCCTGTACTCCCTCTGAAATCTAACGAGCGCCACGAGCTCGTCCGTCTTGTTGGCGAGGGCACGCACATTCCCCGTTACGACGGAGGGGAGGACCGGCCTGCAGCGTCTCTTCTTTTCCCGGAGTTTACGTCCCGCACGGCGTCCACGGCGTGTCGTCCGCAGGATCTCGTCAGGGATAACATGCCTGTCTCGGGGGAACACAACAGCGCTGTGCAGCGCCATCAGCTGATCCTTTGTGTAGACGAGCGGAGAATGGGGTCCCTTACACATCTTAAGCCGAGACAGGTAAATAATCCACCAAAAGTGCGGAAAAAATGCAGCGTCGAGTGCAGCCCAAGCTTAACGAACAGGGTTGACAAAAATATTTACAAAAGTGGGGCGGTTTAAAGGCAAAAAGTTAGGAAAGTTACAGAAAAGTGCGGGAGCGTTGTGACGGGCAGCTAGCTCGCGCCAGTCACTGTATCTGCATGTGAGGAATATTCCAATATTAGCACTAGTGCTAAACGGAATGGTGGCCATACGCAATTTGCTCACGAGTCATGGACAATCTTTTTCATTCCGAATGTAGTCTAGTCGTGTTTTGGCAGTATTCCCTTAACAGAACGCTGTTTCACAGAATACTTCAACTTTTTTAAACTGGATACTGACAATATTCCGCTTTGAAACGGAATGCTTAAAGCATGCATGCGTAACTGCGCTCACTAAATACCAACGTTAGTGTCGTGTCCATTATCCTAGTAATATTTTTTTTCGTGACTAATCGTGACTAATCGTTACTGGATCTATAGATTAATTGACTACTAAAATAATCGTTAGTTGCAGCCCCAATATATATAAAAATATATCATAGTATTATTATATTGTATATTCCTCAATTAATTATTCCTTAGTAAAAAATCAGACAAATGTATTGATGCTGAATAACAAAATACAGTAATCCCTCGCTCTACTGCGGTTCGCAGTTTTTTTTTTGTTTTTTTTTTCAAATTTTTTTTTTATAGTGTAACATTGTGTTCTGTTTCTTGATTGGCTAAGAGACTAGACCAGGACTAAACGTGGACTAAACTAGGTCTAGACCAGAACTAAACCAGGTCTAGACCAGGTCTAAACCAGGATTAAACCACCACGTGCCGCTGCTGGTTTCGTGCGGCTGGTTTGTGGCTAGGGCTGAGACTACTCATTCCAGGCACCGCGGTTCGATCTCGTACTCAGCAGCCCCAGTGCCGTTGAGTGAGCGCGGTGCACGGTTACCTTGTTTTGTGACCAACATCTTGATCGACAATTAATCGTAAGTCGATTAATTGTTGACATCCCTCGTATTAACAATTAGTAGAGGTGGGCAAGAGATCTGAAACATATTCAATTTGTGGTTTGACTGGTATACAGAATTAAATGGTGATTTTATTTCACACTTACATTAATAACACTGGGGAAAAGATGGGTTAAGTGTCTTACCCAAGGACAGATTGAAAACATTCATCTGTGGGAGCTGGAATTGCACTGCCAACCTGTGGGTGGGTAGTTCTGAGCGCTCCACCAATGACTGTCACTTGTTTTTGTTTTTGTTGTTTTTGCTGTGGCATCACTTCCCTCGGGACTACAAATGGAAATGAGCATTTTTGCTATAATCTGGCGTATTTACACTGCAATGCTGTAGATATTCATTAATATGCACTGTCCCTAAAATAAAGAATAAATAAAATAAAAAAATGTTTATGTCAAGAGCTGGATTCGAACCCATAACCTGTGGAGGACAAGCACTCTATCAACTGAGATACTTTCGCCCCAATGTCAAGTACAGGGGGTCCTCGGGTTACGACGGTCTCGGGTTACGACGTTTCGTGGTTACGAACGCGCCCCCATTAAAAAAAATATGTATATATTACGCGTCATTCCGTCTTACGCGGTTTAGCGTGGTAAGAGATGTAAACAAACGCACGCGGCGCGCGGCGCACGGCGGAAGAATACGCTCTGTTGTGGTTGTAGGGAGAAGTAGACAGCCTCGTGTGCGTGTCCAATGTGGGCGGAAGTACCTGATGTGGGCTCTGATCTGCTCCTATGAAAGGGGCAGTGATAAACAAGCATCGTAGTGGTCTAATTATTGAGATGGAAAGGTTATTGGTGCTTTGGTTGGAAGATCAAAGGCAAAATCCGGTTTACGACGAAATTCGGGTTACGACGCGTCTTAAGAACGGATCAACGTCGTAACCCGAGGACTCCCTGTATATGATACTGCCAAGACAAAATAAATAAATAAATAAAATAAAATAAATAAGATAAGAAACTTGCAGAGCTATCATTAGAACAAGGGTATAAAGTCATATTTTTGTACTTTTGTGGTTCATCTAATAGTTATTCAATTTTTGTCAAATAGAGATGGGGATTTTGTCGTAAGATAGCCTAATGTGAAAACCAATAGAGACTTTAAGGTGCTGAATTACTAAACTTGGGTTCACTCAACAGTATTTTGAGACTAATATGATGTATTTATCAGTAGTAGCCTAGCATCATATTTGGGTTGTTCCACAGCTCTTTAAGTATTACAATGGACATTTGGACTGCAAAGTTTGTAACATTTCAGAATTTGATCTCAAGCTCTATACAGTACTTCAACCACAAACAAAGCCATGTGCAAGTCAAGATATTAATTTTAGTAAATGTAGTCTGCTCTATCTATGGGTTGTGAGCAGTGACTTTTAGCAGGAAAACTCACTCATTCTTAACCAGAGACAGAATCAGCTGTTCTTCTTCCACCTCCACCAGCAGCTGCAGTGAGGAAGGATAGCCCTGAAACACACAGAAACAAAAAAGGCATGAGATTTTTGATCCAGGGAGTGGATCTGAGAAATCCGGACTATGGGGCAGCATTTGTGTAAAGTTTCACCTTCAGAAAAACAGAGCAGGATGTGGTAAGGTACAATAGTGTGCACGGAAGAGGCATAGAAAGGCTTTTTCCTACTGCTGCCCGGCCTTGACAGGGTTGGTCTGGCTACAGCTCTGAATGGGTTTTTGGAAATATTTCTGAGTTGAAAAAATGTTTGCATCTCATCATTCCAAACAACATTAATCTTACAGAATTTAAAATTGGTTCAATTTGAGAAAAATGCTGTGTATCCAGTTTGCTTTTCAATATCAAACCTGAAAATGCAATCTTAAATTCAAAGCAAAAACAGTTTTGAATCAAATGAAAGAAAAATAATGTCAGCCTACAAAATGTCCGGATTTGGGTTGATTAAAAACATTACAGTGAAAATACACACAGACAGATACAAAGAAAATAGTGAAGGCATGTGCTACAAATAGTTTGCCTGTCAAGTCCAAAATAAGTATTTTATACAGAGGGATCAGTCTGGTCACCCCTCTCTCGTTCAATCCTTGAGAAAGGCTCAAACATACTGTAGCTATGATTATTGTTGATAATTTGATGAATGCATTATGATGAGTATTCAATCGAGGTCAGTTACGTCGCCCGGATTGGCGTCACCGGGGTCCCACCCTGGAGCCAGGCCTGGGGTGGGAGCTCGTGAACGAGCGCCTGGTGGCCGGGCCTTTCCCCATGGGGCCTGGCCGGGCTCAGCCCGAAGGAGCGACGTGGGGCCGTCCTCCCGTGGACCCACCACCCGCAGGAGGATCCATAAGGGCCGGGTGCAGAGAGATCTGGACGGCAGCCGAAGGCAGGGGCCTCGGCGACCAGATCTCCGGACATGGAGACTAGCTCTGGGGACATGGAATGTCACCTCGCTGGGGGGGAAGGAGCCTGAGCTCGTGCGGGAGGTTGAGTGCTATCGACTAGATATAGTCGGCCTCACCTCCACGCACAGCCTGGGCTCTGGAACCCAACTCCTTGAAGGGGGCTGGACTCTCCATTTCTCTGGCGTTGCCCGCGGGGAACGGCGGCGGGCCGGTGTGGGCCTACTCATTGCCCCACGGCTCAGCCGCTGTGTGTTGGAGTTCACCCCGGTGAACGAGAGGGTCGCGTCCCTGCGCCTTCGGGTCAGGGACAGGTCTCTCACTGTTGTGTCGGCCTACGGGCCGAACAGCAGTGCAGAGTACCCGGCCTTCTTGGAGTGCCTGGGAGGGGTACTGGACAGTGCACCGACCGGGGACTCCGTTGTTCTCCTGGGGGACTTCAACGCCCACGTGGGCAACGACAGTGACACCTGGAGAGGGGTGATTGGGAGGAACGGCCTCCCTGATCTGAACCCGAGTGGTGTTCTGTTATTGGACTTCTGTGCTAGCCACAGTTTGTCCATAACGAACACCATGTTCAAGCACAAGGGTGTCCATCAGTGCACGTGGCACCAGGACACCCTAGGACGGAGGTCGATGATCGACTTTGTTGTCGTGTCATCTGACCTCCGGCCGCGTGTCTTGGACACTCGGGTGAAGAGAGGGGCAGAGCTGTCAACCGATCACCACCTGGTGGTGAGTTGGGTCCGCTGGCAGGGGAGGAAGCCGGAAAGACCTGGCAGGCCCAAGCGCGTAGTGAAGGTCTGTTGGGAACGTCTGGCAGAGCCCTCTGTCAGGGGTACCTTCAACTCACACCTCCGGGAGAGCTTCTCCCAGATTCCGGGGGAGGCTGGGGACATAGAGTCCGAATGGGCTCTGTTCTCGGCCTCTATTGTCGATGCGGCCGCCCGTAGCTGTGGTCGTAAGGCCTGTGGTGCCTGTCGCGGCGGCAATCCCCGAACCCGGTGGTGGACACCGGAAGTAAGGGGATGCCGTCAGGCTGAAGAAGGAGTCCTATCGGGCCTTGTTGGCTCGTGGGACTCCGGAGGCAGCTGACGGGTACCGGCGGGCTAAGCGTGCTGCAGCCCGGGCGGTGGCAGAGGCAAAAACTCGGAGTTGGGAGGAGTTCGGAGAGGCCATGGAGGAGGACTATCGGACGGCCTCAAAAAAATTCTGGCAAACCGTCCGGCGCCTCAGGAGGGGGAAGCAGTGCTTCACAAACACTGTTTACAGTGGGGGTGGGGAGCTGTTGACCTCGACTGGGGATGTTGTCGGACGGTGGAAGGAATACTTTGAGGATCTCCTCAATCCCGCCGTCATGTCTTCCGAGGAGGAAGCAGAGGCTGGGGACTCGGGGTCGGACTCACTCATCACCCTGGCTGAAGTCACTGAGGTGGTTGGAAAGCTCCTCGGTGGCAAGGCCCCGGGGGTGGATGAGATCCGTCCTGAGTATCTCAAGTCGCTGGATGTTGTAGGGCTGTCTTGGCTGACACGTCTCTGCAACATCGCGTGGCGGTCGGGGACAGTACCTCTGGAATGGCAGACCGGGGTGGTGGTCCCTCTGTTTAAGAAGGGGGACCGGAGGATGTGTTCCAACTATCGGGGAATCACACTCCTCAGCCTTCCCGGTAAGGTCTATTCCAGGGTGCTGGAGAGGAGAATTCGACCGATAGTCGAACCTCGGATTCAGGAGGAGCAGTGTGGTTTTCGTCCCGGCCGGGGAACACTGGACCAGCTCTATACTCTCCATCGGGTGCTCGAGGGTGCATGGGAGTTTGCCCAACCAGTCCACATGTGTTTTGTGGATCTGGAGAAGGCATTCGACCGTGTCCCTTGTGGGGTCCTGTGGAGGGTGCTCTGGGAGTACGGGGTTCGGGGCCCTTTGTTAAGGGCTGTTCGATCCCTGTATGACCGGAGCAGGAGCTGTGTTCGCATTGCCGGTAGTAAGTCGGACCTGTTTCCGGTGCATGTTGGACTCCGCCAGGGCTGCCCTTTGTCACCGGTTCTGTTCATTATATTTATGGACAGAATTTCTAGGCGCAGTCAGGGGCCGGAGGGGATCCGGTTTGGGAACCACAGGATCTCATCTCTGCTGTTTGCGGATGATGTTGTCCTGATGGCTTCATCAAACCGGGACCTCCAATGTGCACTGGGCGGTTCGCAGCCGAGTGTGAAGCGGCTGGGATGAAAATCAGCTCCTCCAAATCCGAGGCCATGGTTCTCGACCGGAAAAAGGTGGTTTGCCCTCTCTGGGTGGGTGGAGAGTCCTTGCCTCAAGTGGAGGAGTTCAAGTATCTTGGGGTCTTGTTCACGAGTGAGGGGAGGATGGAGCGTGAGATTGACAGGCGGATCGGTGCAGCGTCGGCAGTGATGCGGTCGTTGTACTCAATTTACCGGTCAATCTACGTTCCTACCCTCACCTATGGCCATGAGCTTTGGGTAATGACCGAAAGGACGAGATCGCGGATACAAGCGGCCGAAATGAGTTTCCTCCGCAGAGTGGCTGGGCGCACCCTTAGAGATAGGGTGAGGAGCTTGGCCACACGGGAGGAGCTCGGAGTAGAGCCGCTGCTTCTCCACGTGGAGAGGAGCCAGCTGAGGTGGCTCGGGCATCTGTTCCGGATGCCTCCTGGACGCCTCCCTCGGGAGGTGTTCCGGGCATGTCCCACCGGGAGGAGGCCCCGGGGAAGACCCAGGACCCGCTGGAGGGACTATGTCTCCCGGCTGGCCTGGGAACGCCTTGGGGTCCCCCCGGAGGAGCTGGAGGAAGTGTCCGGGGTGAAGGAAGTCTGGAGGTCCCTGCTTAGACTGTTGCCCCCGCGACCCGGCCCCGGATAAGCGGAAGAAAATGGATGGATGGATGGAATTTGATGAATGCATATGGAACAAGGCAAAGCAGGGCAAGTTTATTTGTATAGCACAATTCGTATAATAACAATAACAATAATAAGAATAAGAATAAGAAGAAATATATTAAAATCACAATACAAACAAATCAAAACATAAATAATGATCATGAAATTAAAAAAGAGAGAGAGACATAAAATGAGAGAGAAGAGTGCAGAATGAAAACCTTTCAGTCATATGCACAGCTAAACAGAACCGTTTTGAGCCTGGATTTAAACAGAGTCAAAGTAGAGGCCTGTCTCACACATTCAGGAAGACTGTTCCAGGTTTTAGCTAATGTGAAACACTGACTCCCCATATTTAGTCCTGAAACTGGGCACCAGCAGGAGGCTGGTCCGTGAGGTCCTCAAAGTGCGAGATGGTTCATAGGGCAATAACATGTCAGAGATGTACTTTGGTGCTAGGCTTATACACAAGCAGAGCTGCTTTAAAGTCTATTCTCTGAGCCACAGGAAGCCAGTGCAGAGACCTGAGCATAAGACTTGTGCTCGTACTTCCTGGTTCAAGTCAGGACCTGAGCCGCAGCATTCTGGATGTACTGCAGCTGTTTTACAGCTTGTTTGGAAAGGACAGTGAGCTGGCTGTTCCAGTAGTCTAACCTAGTGTTTCCCAACCTTTGGAAGACCTTATGTCTTGTGTACCCCCTGAGCCTTTTTGTCATACCTCGAGTACCCCCTCACTCATACATGTTGATAATTCTCCAAAAGTAGAATGTGACACAATGGATTATTAAATGAAAATAATTTTATTTCATCTCCTTAATTTGAAATTTTAATCCTCAGACATTTTCTCTCTTTTCATTAACTCAAATTTACTCAAATTAGAATTAAAAAATTAAAAAAATCTCCCCCTGCTCCTGGCAGCAACAGTACCCCCTGCAGTGTGCTCATGTACCCCTAGGGGTACTTGTACCCCTGGTTGGGAAACACTGGTCTAACCTACTGGAGACAAATGCATGGATAAATCGCTCCAATTCTGCTTTATACAGCATACCTTTAGTTTTCGCTATGTTTATAGGTGGTAAAATGTTGCAGATGTTATTGATTTGATGTGGCTGTTAATGTTCAAGCCTGAGTCCATTAATACCCCTAGATTTCTAGCCTGATTTGAAGGTTTTAGAGACAGAGACTGGAGGTGACTGCTGACACTGTCTCTTTGGTTCTGTGAGCCGAAGACTATGACTTCTGTCTTGTTTGAGTTTAGCTATAGAAAATAGTTTTGCTGGTCCATAGTCCCCTGCTGCCAGTGAGACATAGATCTGAGTCTGCATAGTTGTGGCAGAACACTGCGCTTTGTGTTACAATACTGTATGAAAAGCGCTTTATAAATAATGTTGATTGATTGATTGATTGAACACATTATTAATGTGTATTAACTGGCCTAATGGCAGCATGTAGAGGTTAAACAAAAGAGGACCCAGGATCAACCCCCGGAGCACCCCATAGGTCAGGGCCATGTAATCTGAGACACAGTTTCCAATTTCAACAAAATTCCTCCTGTCTTCTAGATATGACTTGAAGCAGTTTAATGCAGTACCAGAGATGCCCACCCAGCCTTCTAGTCTCTGTAAGAGGATTCCATGATCGACAGTGTCAAAAGCAATACTCAGATCTAACAGGATCAAGACTGAGACAGTCTCAGGCCAAGTGTGTTATCTGGATCCTAGGCAAGCAAATTATACTTGATTAACTGTCCACCAAAATTTAGAACAGTTATAAAATATATTTAAAAGTGACAAAATTGCTACCTAAAATTTATGTAAAACTATATTTAAAATACATTTGTAATCTCAGTGGGTTTACAAATGTCCAATAATCTATTTGTGTGTTTTCTATACATTGTGCTTTCTGGTTCAGTGAGAGCCTGGATGGAGAGAGATTGGCTTGATTCTTTTGCCCTTGGCCCATCAGCACATTCATAAAACTCCACTTTATACAGTATATGAGAAATAAGGATTAGACTTCTTCTATCTTGTCTGGCTAAAAGTAATAGAAAGACCAAAATGTCAGCCACGCTCACTGAAATAGATTTATGTTGTAATGATTTATATTCAGCAGTGGTGCACCATACCTCCTCTGTGACACCTCTGGTCTGCAGGCCAGTCCGGACTTTATTGAATGGACCCTATCGGATGTCACAGTGTGGAAGTAATAACTTGGATGCACTTTACAACTGCTAGATAAACTTCTATTTGGAGAAATCTGTTATCCACGCCACTTTAACCCTTACCACACTGTGTCCTGCCTGATAAGCCAATCAAAAATGCTCCTGCAGTCAATTTAATTTAGCGAGACCATTCTCCAGATAGCCTTATGTCAAATCTGGCAACCCGTCAAGAAAAAAATCAGCATTACGAACCAGTTAACTCATATATATATATATATATATATATATATATATATATATATATATATACATATATATACATATATATACAGTATATATATATGTATATATATACAGTATATATATATATATATATATATATATATATATATATATATATATATATATATATAAATAAAATGTTGTTTCCTCATCACAAACATACCCAGAGTTCTATTTTATTTCATTCCCACGTTTAATACATGTTTAGGCTGAGTTCTCAAACTGAAAACATAGTGTTCCAACTTGTGATGTCATGTGATAATACAAGTGCTCCATTGTGGTTTTAAAATCCATACACCTTCATTAGAATCATGTGGATTATTTCAGATCTGGAATTGCCAATATCTACTGAACTAAAGGTAAAAGGTAGCTGTTAACTTGAAAAATACCACTATGTGACATCACAAGGTGGAACAGAGCATTTGGAGCTTTAGAGATGTAGATAGACTAGTAATGCAAGATTACTCAAACATGTGTGAATGAAACAAAACAACTCTGGGCAACAGTGAGGTAATAATATAATATATATGGCTTAAAGCTCACAAAAGTCCATTTAGGTCATTTAAGTCTTGTATCTGACGTACACACCATGGCTAAATAAGATTTCCACTAAGGCATACAATTGTGATACATTTCTGTAGTGAGGTGGTTGTAATTAACATCTCGGCCCTCAATTTTTGGAATGAAAGAGTGGGAAAAAACTGAACATACAAATTCTCCACACCAGGAAAAATGGTTGATTTGCTTTGGGAGTTCTCTTACATCAATGCACTTCCCACTAAATGAAAAGCTTACAGTGGAGGAAGATGTCCAACTTCACACATTTTGTCTGAAAGCTGTATTTATGTTGCTCTTCTTTTGATAACCCACTGCAAAATAGTTGCCTTGGATACAGAATACACATACACACTTTGTTAACACTTAACAAAAGATGTGAGTCTGGTTACCAATCTCCCAGAGTTGTGATGGGTGTGATTGACAGGTGGTTTAGCCAATCAAAATCAAAACAAATATGGCTGCTTACGAGGAAAAAAGAAAGGGAAAAATCACAGGAGACTGAAAAATATTACGGATTTCTGTAGAATCAGTAAGAGAAGCACCAAACTCTGTTAATCTGAGGTGAGAGAAATGAGCTCCTTTGTTTCACATTCATTGGGCTAAAAAAAAAACAGAGTGTGAGATGACCCAACTGATATCCCTCTGATAGATAACACAGAGAGATCATTCTGGATGTACCAAGCAAAAATATAACATTGTCATACACTGTTTTTGTTTATGTAAAGAATGTTCCATGATATGTCTTTCAATTATTAATTCAAATATTGAACAGCATAGATGTAAAATCTACACAAAATCTAGAGTCCATAAAAAAGATGTTGTTGGTGTTCTTCCAACATTTCATCATTGATTCATCATCATTTTCATGTGCCATTGATATTCCAATTGAAATACTTCTTTTGCTCAATCCCAAAAATGGTACACTGTCACTGGGCTGTTTCATACTGCTGTAGGTGTGCTCTGACTGATGAAAAGCTGAAGAGGTTCACAAATTGTTCACAGCATGTAGCGCCCACGGGCCTAAATTGTATTCAGTAAACAAAGGCGGTTACATACAAAGCAATGAGCGCCATAGAAGCCACTACAGGGAGTGTGTAAAAGAAAAGGGGATTTCTTCTCTAGTGGAACCAGGGAGAGAAGTGTATGTTACATAAAGCAGAAAGCTCACATGTGCACTGGGCAGGGCTCTTGGAAGTGGGCTGGATGCGCTGAGTCATGGGCAAGTTTGGTGCTGATGCCAAGAAGTTTATGGACACAAGGTTATTGTTTGTGTATTGGTGGTGTTGGTCCCACAAGGGCTACACAAGGGAGGGGCTACTGCACAATGTGTTGTAAAACTGAGAAGAAGTGAAGGGCACAGAGACAAGACCACCTGACCAGACAATAAAATGTTAGAGATAGAGTTTGGTGCAACTAATTTAAGTTTTAGGTAGAACAAAAATGCATGTTTTGTGAATATTTTCATTGTCATCAATTTTCATGTTTAACCTAGAATTATATTAAAAAAAAAAAAAAAAAAAAAGTTTATTTAAAATGTGACTAACTTAAAATGATTTTTTTTTTTTTTGTGGAACGGAATATACAGCTATCTGTATTTCAATCCTCAGTATACTATGGCCCTTCTTCATAATACAGCTATTTACGGTTGACTAACAATTGCAGGCCCTTATGGGGAATTAGCAGCATAAGCACTTTACATATCATGTTGAGTACTGCATGGGTTCTGTGTTTATTGAAGGTAGATGAATGTAAAATATTAAAAAAAAAGTTAAAGATTGTTTTTTATTTGTCTTTTAGTTTGTATATATAACATATACTATTTTTTTAAGCATGATAGGCTACTATACTGCTTTACTTTATTATGCCAAGAAAGATGAAAAGTAGCCTCAACTTTGAGATTAAATTAAGGTCTTTGCAAACACAGATGTGTCCTTAGGTGGAGTAATAATCAGGGATGAAAGTGGCCAAACATGAAAAAAGCGGAAAGTCCCGTTCTAAAAGGCGCTGGTGAAAAAGCGAGGAGCGACGCGTTAAGTGAGGCACGGGCAGGTAGGATGAGGTATATAGGATGTTTTATAAAGTGTAACCTGTGTACACGCAATGGTACACGCTGTTATGAAAGAGCTGCGCTCACTCGCTCGGTCTGCGGCTCCAGACACGGGCTCGCGCGGCCCGCAGTTTAATACAAAGTTTAATACGAGATACACGTACTTTTGTTCTGAATACTGTTTTTCAAGAGACTGTTGGCGACCCTAAACACAACTATATATATATATATATATATATATATATATATATATATATATATATATATATATATACCCAAAATCTTTCTCAACGAATTTGCAGATATTAAAAAAAAAATAAAAAATTACCCCACAGCTGAAAAAAAAGCGGAGATCCGCTAAAAAACGGAACTCTTTCATCCCTGAATAATATGTTGTTATTATCCATCCATAACTCACTGTCTGACACGTAATCCTGAAATATTAATTTATTTTAGTGCAACAGTGAAAACTCCACAGGAATATTATGGAGGCCAAGTGGTGACCATAATAGTTTTAGTGATGTACAGTAACTGCCTGGAGTGCTGTTGTAGACAGAGCCCATTCAAATGACATGACGTTAGCATTAGCTTCAGGACCAAAATACTTCCTTTTGTAAACATAGACCAGACATATCCTTCTGTGAAGTATATACATGTTACATGTCACCACTGTTGTGTGGCTCTATTTTCTATCTCCTGCATTATATGCATAACACTCTTTTAACTGTGTGTGCTTCAATGAGTATTCATTTACCCTGTTGTTAAGATGGCTCAGAGGTCTCTTCTCTTTTCCTTTCAGAAGAAGAGGTACAGTGGTCTCATAGTGTTGAGGTTTGGTTAAGTTCTGCAATGGCATCCTCTTCTCATCCAAACTGCTTTCTGTAAACACATCAAAAATAGTTCATTGAAAAACTGAAGAGCAGGTTCTGATATCCCTGATATCTGATATCCCTTTGTCTGTGTCCAGACAAAAAAGTCAGGAATTAATTTTGTTAGCTTACATTTTAAATAATTAAAACAAGCCAATCATATTTTATTTTGCCTCAATAATCAAGATTGCATATTTAAAGGCTGTGTAAGGACAGTAAAAGCAGGAGATGTGCAGTGTCCCAGAGGCCCTTCGCAATAAGACTGCAGCTGTAGACTAGTTATAAATAATAGATGTTCAGTGCAGTTTGAAAGAAGTTAGTCTTTTGCTACGACTATAAAAAAGAAGAGCTTGCTTACTTCATATTGTAGACAGCAAAACCACATGACAACTTACACGGTTGTCTGCTTAACCATACAGCCTTTAAATATGAACTGATGAGAAATTATTTAAATAAGAATGCTGAATTATGAATATACTGGCAGGTTTGTTATACATATATTATCTTACATTTATGAAGCACAGACAAAACAAATTTCATATTGGAGAGGACGTGAATGTTGCTAAGAATTTAAAATGAGTTGACAAAATGTAACAATTCAGAAATTATTAAATGTTTATACAAAAATCTAAAGATGTGCTTAAAATAAGCTAAGGGATGTTTGTTATTGTGAATTGAAAGTAATAGTAATGTAAAACTGAATTGTGACTTGTGTAAAATATGTCAAATCTAGTTAAAACAAAATATACATTTAACTGACAATACATCAAAATACATAAAGAGAAATCAGAATAGTAAATATTAAAGGTCCCATATTGTGCAAAATGTATTCTTGTGAGCTTTAAGCCATGTTAAAATGTTGCGTTTTGTTTCATTCCCACAACCCTTTATTATCTCCAAAGCTCAAAATGCCCTGTTCCAGCTTGTGATGTCATGAAGTTGTAGTTTTCATGTTAACTATTTTTACCATTTCATCAGTAGAGATAGACAATTTCAGGGCTGAAATTATCCAAATGATTGTAGTGAAGGTGTATGGAGTTTAAAAACACAGTGAAGGACTTCCCATATCCCCACATGACATCACAAGGTGGAACAGAGTGTTTCCTGTCTGACAGAAGAACTCGATAAATATGCAGGATTTGTGTGTTGAACGTGAATAAAACAAAACACAACTCCAGGTATGTTTTTGATGAGGAAACATTATAACATACAGTATGGAGAACACGTGACACGATGTCACTGCAAAGTATCAATACAATGAAAAAGCATTATTTCCTGAACAGAATGTGGGTTTCTCTTGTCCAAATTTCTGACAACATTCACATCCCACATCAAAAAGCCCATGCGTTGGTGATTATTTACATGACAAAAATGTTCCTCAATAAGAAATACAGCAAGCACTTAACCACAGAACCTGAAAAAAATAGTTAAAAAGGTTGTTGAATCTGCCCAATAATATTCTGAAAGATCTATTCACTGTCACCAAATCAAGCCACTGTAATTAAAGTTGCTCGGTACAAACTACCAATTTCCCCAAACTCCACACTTTCTGGTAAAGGGGCAATCGCTGCCAATTTGGCTATTCAGAGCCTGACACCTGCAGATACTTAAGTGAAGATGCAGAATGTGTCTTTCAGTGTATTCATAAATATTAATCATTTTCACCCACACGGCAAAAGTTTAGACATGTTTAGAGTATGTTATTGTTAACCTTTGATAACCTTTGATTTGTAACAGAAATTAATTACATCTACTTAAAGGGACAGTGTGTAAGATTTTTACCCGTTAAGAAATTTAGGAAGAGTTAGAAGCTGTGAGGAATTCGAGGAATTGTCACAGTTATGTGGTCGTTAGTGGGAAACATGATGTGGTCGTTAGTGGGAAACATGATGTCAAAAGAAAGAGGCGGTGCGCCGTCTAACCAAATGGAGGCTGTCGAGAAGAAAATAAAGACGCTAAAGGTTGAACAGGAATGGACCGCAAATGCTAGTGAAGAAGATGCCATTGGATCGGAGGATAGCATTTCTAAGGTTAACTCAGTTACGAGTCGCACATCTCGTACATCTCAACGTTCCACTGCTAGTTCGGTGCGGTCAAAACTCAGAGTAGAACGTGAAGCTCTGTTAGCAAGCCAAGCGGCTATGAGACAGAGGCAAGAGCTTGAGCAAGAAGAAATACGCCTGCAGCAAGAAAGGCAGCAAGAAAAAATATGCCTGCAGCAAGAAAGGCAGGGAGAAGAAACGCGCTTGCAACAAGAAAGAGCGCGAGAAGAAATGCGCTTGCAGCAGGAATTTGAGGAAAAAGAGGCGTGTTTGAGAGCTAAAAAGGAGTGGCTGCAGATGGAAGCTGACATTGCAGTCGCGAATGCCAAATTAAGAATTTACGACCAAATGAAAGATGCTCAGAAGTCAAGAGCTGCATCGAAGCGTACGACTGGTGGAAATGAAAGGTTCACCAACTATAGCAGCGACCATGTTGAAATTGAAAGGCCTTTGCAGGACGTCGGGTCTAAAGCTGCTGCGCCAACTGTCTCACAGGCGCAGCCAAGCGTCCCTTCAGTCAGACGAAAATCTCCAACAAGGCAAAGGCAAAGCCCATTGTTCAAAGATGCTGGGTACGCCACCTCAGCCACCGATAAACATGCAAACGCAAAAAAGAAGGCCAACTTAGGAAAAGATGAGAACAAAAGAAGCTTCGCTGTGACTGTGACTGCTGCTGATAAAAACAACGGTAAAGACCAATTAGAGAAGAAAGCACCAGCGGTAAAGTCAGCCAACGCCTTCCAAAGTCCCTGCTTATACTGTAAGGGGAAACATGCGTTGAACGTGTGCAACAAGATCAAAGAGCGGCCTTTGAATGAGAGAACTGACTTCCTAAGATCTCAAGAGCTTTGTTTTGGCTGTCTTACGCCAGGCCACATGTCTAAGGACTGTAAAGAAAAGAGCTCTTGCCCTGACTGTTCCTACAGGCATCCTGCTATCTTGCACGCCGCAGAGCAAGATCACTCACTTGAAGAGACCAAAGAAGATGACAGCTCAACAGGTACGGCTGTTGAGCGTGGTGCTCTTGTACTTGCAGGGTGTAGAAGCGGTGAACAAACTGGGGCCGGGAATGAAGACATTCCAAAGAAGCTACAGCAGGCATGGCAGAAGGAGCCAGAAGACCTTGACAAGCTGTCAGATCTCAGCGTGGGTAAATGTTTTAAGTCCAACACATTCGGGCCCACAAAGAGTGCACAAATCCATCATTTCTCAAACGCAAGTCAAGATGGATATGGGGTTGTGTCGTACCTCTTGTTGAAGAACGATCGAGAGGAGAAACATGACTGCCTTTTGATGGAGAAGTCCCAGGTCGCTCCTCTTAGGCAGGTTACAATCCCTAGGAAGGAATTGACGGCTGCAGTGATCTCAGTCAAGATTGACCGGATGTTGAAAGAAGAACTTCAACTCCCCCCGATAGATTCGGTCCTCGGGACGGATAGCACAACGGTACTAAGGTACACTGAAAACGATGCTCGACATTTGTGGCGGGCTGTGTCTCCTTTGTCAGAGGGGCTGTTACAGGAGCTCAGTGGATCTCGAGAGTTGACACCTCTTGGGGTACAGCCAATCTCGCCTCGAGAGGCTTAAAGATTGAGAGCTTCATGTCATGTAAGATCTGGTTTCACAAAGCTAAGGAGCCGTGGGAGACAATCAACAGCCAAAACAACGGACCGCATGCCGTGAAGGAGGCCCTAGGTTGGGTAGTCAACGGGCCTGTCAGCGGATGCCAAGAGAAAGAATTCGATGACGCCGAAAAACAGAACTTCGTTATTCGCATCTCTGTGTCGACCATAGAAGTCATGCACTACGAAGCAGATTTTCCAGAACGCCGGCGTGAGGACAAGCAAGGGCCATCTCAACATGACAAGGAGTTTGTGCGCGGTGTGACCGCATCGGCACATCTTTCGGATGGCCATTGCTGCACTGAGCTACCTCTGAGGGATGACTGCATGGAGATGCCAGGCAACTGAGGTATAACGGAGCAAATACTCGACTCCTTGAAGAAGAAACTCATCAGGTACTCAGATTTCTTTCAGAAGTGCAAAGATTTGATGACCAAAATCCTAGAGAAAGGATACGCCACAAGAGATGAACAGCTGAGCCGAAGAGTATGGTACATACCGCACTACCGGGTGTACCATTGAAGAAAGAGAAAGAAAGAGAAAAGTTTAGAGTAGGGGGGCGTCTGAACAGACCAGCGACGCCTGGGGAAGCCAAGCTTCCCGCCCTACTGAACCAACAACACAGAACAACCCACCTTATTCTTCACCACATCCACCTGGAAACAGGACACGGCGGCAGAAATCATATCCTGGCAAGGTTAAGGCAATGGTAACGGAGAAGGTGGACCCGAGAGTACTTGCCACCGCTTCAAGAGCGGCAAAAGTGGCTTGGAACGAAGAGAAGCTTTAAGGTCGGAGATGTCGTCCTCGTCGTTGATCCATCCCTGGCAAAAAATTCCTGGATGTTGGGCAGAATCACCAAGGTTATGCCAGACTCCAAGGGGATGGTCCGCAGTGCCGAAGTCCAGACGAAGACGAGTATTGTACAAAGGCCCATAACTAAGTTGTGTCTCTTGCAGGGTGAAGACTGAAGAAGAGAAGGACTTACCACATGTCCAATATGCACTGTAAATTGTGAAAAGTATACTTACTTGTAAAAGAAATGTGAGAATACTTAACCTATTCGAAGAAAAATGTTCGGGAAATGTAATGGCTCCAAATTTAAAATTTAAAATTAGTAAATGGCTCTAAATCTTAAGTTAGTAATTGACTTGCTAAAGCATAACTAATTAGGGGCCGGGATATGTAAGAGCCAATTTATGTGTGTTTTTTATGCGTGGCCGCCATTTTATGAGTTCTATGTGTGTGGCGGCCATCTTATGAGTTTTCCAAGTATCTACTTTCTCATTGGACGTCGGTCCCGCTTTGATGTTAGAAAACCGTTTCCTTCTTTATTCACCTTATTTTTATCCACTCTGTATGACCTTCACTTTAGTAAAGATAGAAAAGACAAACCTTTTGATTCAAGACTCTTTATTTTACATTACGTGACGGGTCGGAAAGAAAACTTCAAGAAACACCGAGGCCGAGGCTAGTGAGGCGGTTCACGCACTCACAACATTGCCAGATGGAGAAGCATCTGATGCTTTGCAATGCACTTGGTGATGTATGGCTTGGATACAGTTGCTCGGCCATGGAAACCCATTCCATGAAGCTCTCTACGCACTGTTTTTCAGCTAATCTAAAGGGCAAATTAAGTTTGGAGGTCTGTAGCAAGTGACTCTGCAGAAAGTTGCTGACCTCTGCACACTACGACTCCGCCCCGTCAGTTTACGTGGCCTACCACTTTGTGGCTGAGTTGCTGTCATTAATACCACTGACAGTTGACTGTGGAATATTTAAGAGTGAGGGACATTTCATGGCTGGACTTGTTGCACAGGTGGCATCCTATCACAGTATCATGCTGAAATTCACTGAGCTCCTGAGAGCGACCCATTCTTTCACAAATGTAGAAAGAGTCTGCAGGCCTAGGTGCTTGATTTTATACACCTGTGACCATGGAAGTGATTGGAACAACTGATTTTGATTATTTGGATTGATGACTGAATACTTTTGAATACTATACGCAATATATTATATATACAAATGGACATAGCTAACGCGCTAGCCATTTTCTGATCTATGTTATAACGTTGTTTTCTATCAAAATCATAGCTGGAGTTGCGTTTTGTTTCATTCAACACACAAAGCCTGTAAATTTAGGCCCAGTTCTTCTCTCAAATACAAAACACTCTGTTCAACTTTGTTAATGTCTTGTGATAATACAAGTGCAAGACTGTGTTTTTAAACTCCATACATCTTTACTAGAATACTCTGGATGAGTTCAGGCCTGGAATTGCCAATCTCTACTAAGCAAAAGGTAAAGGGTAGCTGCTGACTTGAAAAACTACCGCTTCATGACATCACAAAGTGGAACAGAGCATTTTCAGCTTTGGATATGCAAACAGTTTAAAAATCCAGGATTACTCACACATGTATGAATGCAACAAAACAGTCCAGGTGTGTTTTAGATGAGATCAAGAGTAAATTTTGCGTAATATAGGACCTTTAATGTAAAGTACCACTGCACACATAAAATGCAAGTTCTCTACAAATATATGCTGCCATATTATTTATACAGGTCATATTTCACGGGCTGCTCTTCTTGTCAGGCTAGGTTAATCACTTTGCCCTGTGCCTTAAGCTCCATCTGTCCTTCAACCCCAGCATCTGACCTTCCTTCGATTGTAGATCTCTTTGAATGTTTACAACCTTCTGCCTTTAGAAAACACTGGTGAGGAAATCCATCATTCTAGAATACCAGAGCCATATTTTTGTGTATTTATTATTGAAGCGAAAAAAGGGTTATTTGTGTTATTATCATGGCTTATGGCAAAGGCGAAATTCAATTTGTCAACTGGACATTCAACAAACAAAACTTTTGTCCAGTTGACAGATTTAATTTCTCCTTTGCCGTGGATTCTACCTGGATGACTGAGAGATTTTACATACATTATCTGCTTTCTTCTTACACTGGATAGTTGAAATCACGATTCAGTAGGGGTTATGTACTAATGGTTTCCGATATCGACTACATTGAGATCACTGACATTACATTACATCTACTGATCTAGAATTTTGATTTGGCACAACAAATTAAATGTTGCTTAGTGGCGCTCAACAGTGACTGCCCTCTCCCCGGTTCGAGATATATCTTTCATGAATTTTTCCCATTGACTTTCCAAAAATTAATAAATAAATAGCTATATGGTAACTAACGGCCACAAGACCTGTAATTTATTTAAAATTTATTTCTGAAACTTCATAAACTGTTATTATTAACCGCGATTAAAAAGCTTGACATCCTGAAACCAGAGCAGACTCTAAAGTGGCCGGGATGGTTGAGCTCCATTTAAATCAGAGGTCTTCAACAGGGGGGTCGCGACCCCTAGGGGGGTCGCGGAGGTACTGCAGGGGGGGTCGCGAAATCTTTTGATTTCACTTAAATCACTTAAATTCACTAAAATAATATAATTTTATATTTTATAGTGTAAAATACAGTATTAACCTGTGTATTATTTCCTTGTATTGGATGTACCATAACAGAGTAGCAATGTTTATACATGACACTAAGCTCAATTTAATATAAAACACAATTTTATGCCGTATATATAGTAGGGGGTCCCTGGCCCAGTTCGCCATCTGTTTGGGGGTCCCTGGCCTGAAAAACGTTGAAGACCCCTGATTTAAATGATTATTGATATAGTTTGATAATAAAGATACTTGTGACTGTGATTGAGATTTACATTGTTATTATTACATGTTACATTGTCCTATATCTTCACAATGTCATGTTTATTTATATGTCCTATTTATTTCTATAGGTAATGTCATAGATTACAGAGACATAATGGATATATACAAAGCAAAATGTGGACGTAGGATTTTCTTAGTTTAAACTTGATCTTTAATTATGTGGAATTAATGGAGTCAGCATTGACCATAAAATTTTATTTTCATTACATTCAAAACGTTGATAGCCAGCAGTGTGGCCAAGAGTCTTAATTTGTTAATGTTGTTGGCTCTCCTGTATCCCTGCTGATCAAAGTGGACCATCCACTGCTATAATTCCCAACACACTCCCAGTATGAACCACTGGGACACTGCATCGCCCTTGCTCTCCCCCAGACCCCCTTTCTTCACTTGAGACAATCCCTTTGGTCCTCTACACTCCCCCGTTTCTCTTAGCCCTTGTGCCCAGTGGTGTTTATTCCCGTGCCCACATCCCCCGATGTGTCTTCTGAGTGCTTTGCGAATGTTATTGTGGTGTTAAAGGGATATGCCACCCCCAGGTCAAATTTGGGCATCTCCCCACAGTCCAGAGACTAAAATAAGTGGTGGAAAGCGTTTTCCTGCTCACCCAGCCATTGTCCGAGTCTGTCGCCACTGACCGCCGCGGTAACTGGTGCTCCTCCGCCTTAGACTGGAGTCTAACGTAGCCAGAGAAAGATTTCGGCCAAAAGGAATTAATTTGCTCGATGCGTTTCCCAATTACTTTGTGTGTAGTGCGCATTCATATCGAGTGCAAATAAATGTGCAAATCAACACGGAGAGCTTGCCTTGGTCATTTTGGGTGGGAACTATTTTCCAGTGCGTAAGAATACAGTCGTATCACGCACCACGTTGTGCAACAGGGGAACTCCCTTCCCGGTGCGTAACTGGGATTCCCCTGGTAGCGTACTGCGTGATACGGCTGTATTCTTACGCACTGGAAAATAGTTCCCACCCAAAATGACCAAGGCAAGCTCTCCGTGTTGATTTGCACATTTATTTGCACTCGATATGAATGCGCACTACACACAAAGTAATTGGGAAACGCATCGAGCAAATTAATTCCTTTTGGCCGAAATCTTTCTCTGGCGACGTTAGACTCCAGTCTAAGGCGGAGGAGCACCAGATACCGCGGCGGTCAGTGGCGACAGACTCGGACAATGGCTGGGTGAGCAGGAAAACGCTTTCCACCACTTATTTTAGTCTCTGGACTGTGGGGAGATGCCCAAATTTGACCTGGGGGTGGCATATCCCTTTAAAATATGTACCTTGTAATAATAAAAGATTTTAAAAAAACTCAATGACTCCACTGAGATATTTTATATATATGTTAGGGATGCAAATTATCGATTAATTCATTAATTGATAGTTGATTGACCTTATCGATCAATTAACGATTAACTGATAAGCAGCGTTTTTCACCTGAATTTTAGTGTTTCAATAGGGTCTTTAAGAATATAAGCTATAGTATACATAACACTGAGTCATAAATATATCATAGTATTATTATATTGTATATTCCTCAATTAATTATTCCTTAGTAAAAAGCAGACAAATGTATTGATGCTGAATAACAAAATACAGTAATCCCTCGCTCTATCGCGGTTCGCTGATTTTTTTTTTTTCTTTTTTTTTTCTTTTTATAGTGTAACATTTTTTTATAGTGTAACATTCTGTTCTCCGTCCTGATTGGCTAAGAGACTAGACCAGGACTAAACGTGGACTAAACCAGGTCTAGACCAGGTCTAAACCAGGTCTAGACCTGGACTGGGCCTGGACTAAACCAGGACTAAACCAGGATTAAACCACCACGTGCCGCTGCTGGTTTTGTGCGGCTGGCCCCGAGCCACAAACCAGCTGCACGAAACCAGCAGCGGCACGTCCGGGCGCATTCCGGGCGCCGCGGTTCGATCTCACCTCGCTCGTACACCCGGGGCTGCTGAGCAGTGCCGTTGGCGCCTGCGGCCGGCTGTGAGACGAGCTTGGCGCAGCGCGGTGCGCGGTTGCCTTGTTTCGTGACCACGCGAGTGCGTGTGTCCGCGATTAGCGATTAATTACAATTAATGCATCTTGTTCGACCAACGTCTTAATCGACAATTAATCGTTAGTCGATTAATTGTTGACATCCCTAATATATTATATATATATATATATATATATATATATATATATATATATATATATATATAAATATATATATATATAAATATATATATATATATAGGGGTGGGCGGTATAAACGGTATGCGGTATAAATTTGGCCAACGGTAGAGATTTGGGTTATACCTTCCTATCGCGATAGTTCATTGCGTCCCCACAACAAGGAAGGAGGAAAAATCGCTGCGAGCAGCGAGCACATGGAGGAGGAGGAGCAGCGCAGAGATGAAAGAGTTCCGCTTTTTTTTCAGCCGCGGGGTCATCTGAATACGGGGAATCGTCCAGTATTCAGAAACAAAAGAACGTGTCTCGTATTAAACTTCTACCGGTGTAAGCCGCGAGCACGCGCAAGCCGCGAGCACGCGCAAGCCGCGAGCACGCCCCGAGCCGCGGCCCATTTCAACAGTACATGTGTACTGCAAACATCGTATTTCCCTGATGATTGCCCAGGGACTCAGGGAAGCGCTCGAGTCATAGGAACTTGACGAAGAGTTGCAGGTATGAATCACCACTGACACCGGCGCCAATGTTAAAGCAGTTTCATTTTCGATTTACATTGCCTTGTTCAAATTTTATACTGCTTGAAAGTGAAGTTACTTGTTTTATGTTTTTTACAATTACAGTTTTGCACAATACATTTTCTTGTAGTAATATTCTTGACGTTTATGTTATTTAATAGTTTAAAAAACAGCTTCCTGCTTGAATGCTTTTCCCATGTGCTCTGGTGACCATTAAGAAGCTGTTAATACTGTGAACAGTTAATACTGTTACATACCAAAGTATACCGTGATATATACCGTATATGGTTCAGATTATACCGTGATATAAATTTTAGGCTATATCGCCCACCCCTATATATATATATATATATATATGGAATGCGCCCGGACGTGCCGCTGCTGGTTTCGTGCGGCTGGTTTGTGGCTCGGGGCCAGCCGCACAAAACCAGCAGCGGCACGTGGTGGTTTAATCCTGGTTTAGTCCTGGTTTAGTCCAGGTCCAGTCCAGGTTTAGACCTGGTCTAGACCTGGTTTAGTTCTGGTCTAGACCTGGTTACGTTTAGTCGTTTAGACGTTTAGTCCTGATCTAGTCTCTTAGCCAATCAGGACAGAACACAATGTTACACTATAAAAAAAAAAAATTGAAAAAATAAAAATAAAAAATCTGCGAACTTCGATAGAGCGAGGGATTACTGTATTTTGTTATTCAGCATCAATACATTCCTTTTTACAAAGGAATAATTAATTGAGGAATATACAATATAATAATACTATGATATATTTTTGACTCAGTGTTATGTATACTATAGATTATATTATTAAAGTCCTATTGAATCACTAAAATTCAGGTGAAAAACGCTGCTTATCAGTTAATCGTTAATCGATCGATAAGGTCAATCAACTCTCAATTAATGAATTAATCGATAATTTGCATCCCTAATATATATATATATATATATATATATATATATATATATATATACATATATATATATACTCAACAAAAATATAAACGCAACACTTTTGTTTTTGCTCCCATTTTTCCTGAGATGGACCCAAAGATCCAAAATTCACTCCAGATACACAACACTACCATTTCTCTCAAACATTGTTCACAAATCTGTCCAAATGTGTGACAGCGAGCACCTCTGCCCCGCCGAGACAATCCACCCCACCTCACAGGTCCGCCACATCAAGATGCCGATCCGACATCATGACCAGTGCACAGGTGTGCCTTAGACTGCCCACAATAAAAGGCCACCCCGAAATGTGCTTTTTTTTTGCTTTATTGGGGGTCTGGGGACTCAGAACCAGTCAGTATCTGGTGTGACCACCATTTGCCTCATGCAGTGCAACACATCTTCTTCACATCTTCTTCAATGGCTGTGCGAAGTTGCTGGATATTAGTGGGAGCTGGTACACACTGTCGTATACGCCGGTCAAGCACATCCCAAACATGCTCAATGGGTGACATGTCCGGTGAGTATGCTGGCCATGCAAGAACTGGGACATTCTCAGCTTCCAAGAATTGTGTACAGATCCTTGCAACATGGGGCCGTGCATTATCTTGCTGAAACATGAGGTGATGTTCATGGATGTATGGCACAACAGTGGGCCTCAGGATCTCATCACGGTATCTCTGTGCATTCAAAATGCCATCAATAAAATGCACCTGTGTTCTTTGTCCATAACAGCCTTTGAAGAGGAGTGGACCAACATTCCACAGGTCACAATTGACAATCTGGTAAACTCTATGGGAAGAAGATGTGTTGCACTGCATGAGGCAAATGGTGGTCACACCAGATACTGACTGGTTCTGAGTCCCCAGACCCCCAATAAAGCAAAAAACAAAATGCACATTTCGGGGTGGCCTTTTATTGTGGGCAGTCTGGGGCGCACCTGTGCACTGGTCATGATGTCGGATCGGCATCTTGATGTGGCGCACCTGTGAGGTGGGGTAGATTGTCTCTGCGGGGCAGAGGTGCTCGCTGTCACACATTTGGACAGATTTGTGAACAATGTTTGAGAGAAATGGTAGTGTTGTGTATCTGGAGTGAATTTTGGATCTTTGGGTCCATCTCAGGAAAAATGGGAGCAAAAACAAAAGTGTTGCGTTTATATTTTTGTTGAGTGTATATATATATATATATATATATATATATACACACACTCAACAAAAATATAAATGCAACACTTTTGTTTTTGCTCCCATTTTTCATGAGATGGACTTAAAGATCTAAAATTAATTCCAGATACACAATATTACCATTTCTCTCAAACATTGTTCACAAATCTGTCTAAATGTGTGATAGTGAGCACTTCTGCTTTGCTGAGATAATCCATCCCACCTCACAGGTGTGCCACATCAAGATGCTGATCTGACATCATGATTAGTGCACAGGTGGATTAATCGATAATTTGCATCCCTAATATATACATATTTGTAATTTTTGAACATCTTTAGCAACAAAAAAGGGGATTGACTGGTAATATGGCGTCTTGAAAATAACTGATTAATGATTGCCTAAACAGCAAACAGCACGATGTCGACAGCATTGCCTAAACATGCACGTATCACTCCAAATACAACTTCAAGAGAGCAGAAGACAACTAAAGTCCATTTTGCATAATAGGTCTGCTTCAGTTGAACTTCTCTTTTTATGCTCTGAACCAATGTCCCTATTCAAGTATTGTTAAGCCATTATTATTAAGCTAAGTCTGTAGATTATGAATAATAGTTACTGATACATACGTGTGTCTTCCTGTTCATATTCAGAAATGGAAAGCATATGAACAAGAAAAAGAAATTTGCCTTTAACATTACTGTCATGGAAGATAGAGGCAGTGATCTCAAGTTGTGCAAATACATGTATATTAGCATATTTCACCCAGGGTGCGCTGGTGATCTTCTGTTCTCAGCTTGCTTTGTGTGTTCCGCACTGTTAACCCCACATGGATCATATGCACAGCCCTTTGTGAGATTGTTTTATGAGTCTGGATTCCCACCCATAGAGAGTTCCTTTTGAATAGATTTTCTTTAGAATTGAAGGTACCATTATCACAGCTGTAGATTTGCAGGGTATCATTCAACTGTGCACCACCTAATGTCAAACATGCAGGTATTTCTCACTTTTGATTTAAGTTATATAATGGTTGTTATATGGTTGTTATATAATGGTGTTACCTCATCATTAGTTTACTAAAAGTTATAGTTTGACAGATTCATGAAAGTTTCAGCAATCCCATATTGTCCTGCATCTGGGACTTGAGTGCTCAGAAAATGTGTGTTTTCACCTACCACCATACCCCCTTATTTCCATATACTAATTTACTCAAAAAAAAAAGAAATGCAGCTACGAAGAGGAGGGTCTTCAAAATTTAGCTTTTTTTTTCAGAAAGTCAATGGAACTATTTCTAATTCAAAGCTGTTTTAGACCAATTTTGCCATTATTACTGATCTGACCCCAGAACTAACAAACAAACAAAAATCTACCTTTTACCAATATTCATTTTAGCTGTTTCCCATATGTATTATAATATTACACAATTTTTTGGTCTATGTTAAAATGTTTTTTCATCATCAAAAACATACCTGGAGTTGTGTTTTGTTTCATTCTCACAAGTTTAACACACAAATCCTGCATACTTAGGCTGACAAGAGTACATTTACATACACATACAAGACCTTTAAAGCGACAGTGTGTAAGATTTTTACCCGTTAATGAGATACCCATTCAAAAATACATTGTTTTCCAAGCCTTTTCACTTCCATCATGAAATCAAAGTATTCTTTTGAACTTAGATATAGTCACATAAAAGGGGGATCCTCCCCATATAGAGGCAGCCATTTTGAATACGAGAGCCGCAGAAGGACATTTGGGCTCCGCCTTCGGCAAGGCTCATGGTAGCACCAGAGGCTAACCAGGCGGAGTGCTCGGCGCGCGCTGCGCAAGAGGGAGAGAGGTGCCGGTCGGGGGGGGGGGCTCATGGTTTTGGGTAAACAACAAGCATGCTGCTGTATCACACGTCGTAATGGATCTAACATGTGTTTTGGACTAAATTGTTTTACTGGATTTTATTCGCTGTATCCTTACGGACAGATTGAGACCAAGCTTATGGTGAAATACAGAGTTTGACCTGTGCAGAGCCTTCAAAGGTAAGCTAAGTAACAAACCTCGTTTTGTGCTTTTCCGTATAAAAGCCCCATGTGCTCAGGAAGTGATTGTTGGGGAAATGAATTGCATAGACAAAAAGAGGAGACTGTAAGGTTTCATTTGATATGTAGATCGTCATGGTACACGATCGGGAATGTGTGTTTTCATGCGAAAAGAAAAAAAAAAACAGTGAACGGGAGACCGCGTTTTATTAATACAGTTGTTGTCGGCGAGGGCTCGCAGCGCCGGGTGCGCGCGGGTACGCGAGCTGTCCACTACGGCGCGCCCGGGTGACCCTCGAGGTTTGCCGTAGCTAAAACAGGAAGTGCCATAGCCACTATCCACCTATGCACCACGAATTCTACACACTGGACCTTTAAATATTATTGGCCGAAATAATGTTGTGATGACACCTGAAATCCTCCCACACTAAAAATAACATTGCCATTTTTCCTGCAAACATAACCACGCTACAAAGAGGCTGAGGTTAAAAGACCTGACACTGTAGCTGAGGGACAGGGTAAACCAAATGTCAGACAGAATCTCTCCTCACTGCTCCTCTAAACTCCTCTTGTAGCACACCTGACATGCACACGCGCTCTCAGTTACAAACAGGCTTTACGTTAGAATCTCTGGGGATTAGCTAGCGCGTGGTAAACAACGGTCTATGTTCCTTTAGTGACCGTGGGGGGCGAGAAACCTCAAACAACCTCTTTCTGCACTGCCTGCTGTCACAATCTCTTGAGCCCATGGGTTTGTGTAGTCTCCATGTGAAGAGTTAGGTCTGCTCCTGGCTGGATGTGCTCTCTGACAGTTTGGTAGCATTATGAGTCTCAGCTGTCTATAGATTCAAGACATGTTTGGGAAAATGGAAAGTTATGGTTGGGATAGATTTTGTTTGCCAACTAAAGTAATTATTTATTATTAGATTTTTTTTCAGAAGGAGGTTAGAAATTCTGTGCCAAACTTTCAGTCAAGGTAGTTTCTAGGTTTATGTGAAGTTGTGTCTAGTATTTAACGCTATTTTCTGATCTCTATGGTAGAATGTTCACCAGTTACCATGATGACAGAAGGCACACATAAGCAGACAATGCTTGATAAGTTTTAAGATCTGTCGGACTAAAGAAAAATACATGGATTTAAACAGCACAGTTTCAGGAGCCTGTGATCAATACAAGCATTCATGATCTTTAAGTTTAGGTGATTTTCAACAAAAAGGCAAAAGAAACCAACTGAAACTGTTGGCTAATGCTTGCCAGCTTGTGACTAATTTTATGTGTGAGAGACTTGTTTAACACCAATCAGCTCACCTGTTGTGTTAAAATAAAGCTCAGATTAAAGTCTAACATCAGTAACAGAACTTTAGACAGAGCAGTGCTTACAGTTAGCTTCCCACACCCAGGGAATGTTGATGACATCAGCTGCAAACTATCAGTTTGTCACATTTTATTGCACACTAAACATATTTGCGATAATTGCGACAACTTTTTTCTCAACTAAAATATGAAAGCACAGAGGCAAAAGTGGGCACTTTAGACATGACTTTCCAGGTTTTTCTTCTCCAGCTGCCTGCAGATTAAAAGGTCTTATTATGGATTTAATAATAGTGAAGGTTTAATGCTCAGTATTGGCTCTGCAGTGACCACAAAACTGCACCCACTTACCAAGTCCAGGGCTCCATTTAAACTTCTGCTGTGCACATTTATTTTCTCAAGACAAGCAGAGTAAATTTTAAAATATTTCAAGAACCAAACAGGAAGGCATTGTTTTATCTCCTTGGCCAAAACACTTATCTCTGTCTTGTTAACAATGTGATGATGATAGCAGGCTTGAGTAAATGGAAAAATTGCTTTGTTATGATTCTACTCTGACTAGAAAACAGCCATAAGACAAAATAATGGTGGCACAGCAGCTTACAACAAAAAGGTTGTGGGTTCTATTAAAATATTCAGTATAACAGAACTATAACTGAACTGTCTTAATTAGAGATGCACTGTGTAACTTTTATGGTAAGGAATACACCACCCGCTTGTCTCCGCAGAGATGTTACTGGTTTGCCTGGAATGTTCCTCGGTATGGCATTGAAGTAATCTATCCTGCTTCCTCCCCATAGATTTGACCTGAAACTTTATTTGGTAGCTTTGACCTGCTTGTCTCCATGGAGAAAGTTTAAACTTTAAGTTTATTGTCATACTGTGGGAACTTCCATATAAAGCAATAACATCTCCATGGAGACAAGGAGGTGGGGGACACTCAGGAAAGTTACGTGGTGTATCTTTAAATGTGCACTGCATAACATTGCAAGTGAAGGGTCCCAGCTTCTTGTCTCCGTGGAAATGTTTCTGCTTTCTCTTGAACATTGCACAGGATAGATTATCACTGGTCTACAAGCAAAATGCTTCCAGAATAAAAGTAGTGAAATTTTTCTTGGTTTAGGTCACTAATAAAGAAAAAGTAAGTCAGAAGTGTAGATTGGCTATAGTTTCCAAGATATAGTATTGGGTCAAAATAGGAAATTTATGCAAAATAAGGCAAAAACGGTAGTTTATCAGAAGGTACTGTGTGTCTACAAGCAACCGGTTCTATCTGAAAACCTGTCTGCACATTCCAATACATTCATTTTAATGTCTTATTATTATTATATTATTCATATATATATGAATACATTAGCTAACCAGCACAGTTATCAATTAATTTTCAGTTCATCTTATCAATATAAATGAGATTTAGCCACTTTTATCTTGGAAGTAGATCGAGTCCAAAAATGTGTAGACCAGTGTTACACCTATCTACCACATAGGAGATGAGCAGGTTATATTACAATTCAGATCCATGGAAAGTTGCCCCTATTCATTACTATATGCATTACTATCACATACTGTTTTGACCTTGATGTAACCAGTTTAGTCACAGACCAACGGAAAATCTACTTTATCAACTTGAAACGCAATAAATAAATATATATATATGTTTTATCTATCAGAGCTGAGAGGAACAAAGGTAGTGTCCAAACACTTACAGTCTAACATACTGTAGGAATCCAATTAGACATTCTCTGTGAACACACCGCTGACCTAAATACAACCCGCACACCTATATCATGCCTGCGGTAATCAAAGAAGTGGTGGATGAATATGCTTTGAATCTCTTGCTTAATCAAATGTATTTGAAAATCTACCAGGAACAAATAAGCAGGATCAGATTATGAAATGGCTAGGGCAGCAAGATGAATCGCAATCAAATAAAAATCACAATTTGAACAGAGGTTGTACCATAATTTTCTCCACAAACAGCAAAATATCCAGTCTTATTCTGCATAACCCTGTAGTTTAGATCTGTACAAACATGTTCTGAAATGTGTTTTGTGCATTAGTCAGTTCCTATTCAGTATTTTTGTCACTTCTTCTGGACGTGTTAAAAATGTGAAAGTTGAACAGAATTCTATTATTGAAACAAAAATAAATCATCATAAATCACAATCACAATGCTTGTCCGAAACATCACAGTTAGATATTTTATCCAAATCAGTACTTCAGTATTGATTCCACTGTAATTATTTTTATTAATTCATTATACAATATTAAAATGAAATATTGTTTATATTATTTTTATTATACAATTAAATAATGAAAGTAATTAACTGTAATGATGAATGAATGAATCAATTGTAATACATTTTTTATAATCAGCACTGACAAGCATTTCAACACGTTTTTCGATTTTTAAAAAAAATTTTATCCAGGGGCTGTGATTTCTTTGTGACCTGTTCATGTTCCTTCTGTTATGACCACACTGCCCTTTGAGGAAATGAAACATAACAAATTTACTGTTGTAGTTGTATTAATTAACTTTAAAAGGTTTAAAATGTAAAAACTGTTTTCACATCATCACATTTGAGCCTCTGTGACCTATGTCAAAATGATTTTCTCCTACTCCTCCCTTAAATGTCAGTCCATATACTGAAATAATCGATAGTTTAAAGGGTCCTCAAAAGCCTTTCTTAGAAGTGAATGTGTGTCCATAATGTGCTCATTCATGAAGTTCAATCTGCAAAAAGGATATACAATATTTTTTCTAGAATCTTTAAAAGTCGCATGCAAATGAGACTTTTAAGAGCTTTTAATCATGTTATAGTATTGTTTTTCTTCTCATTGAACCAGTCAAAGTTTTATTTCAAATGATTCATGCATGTTTGAGTAATCTTTATTCTCCTGCATTCAAGAGGCCATCGCTCCAAAAATTCTTCGAACTCCCATACAAGCCCTCTTTACTTTTTTCACACTCTATTGTGAACTGTAGCAAGATAGGTGAGGCCATTATAGCCTGGCAGTGTGACACCTTTTTTTTTTTTATCAAGACATTTTAGTCAATAATATGATTTAAATGGCCAAAATACAAAATAATCATCCACAGATGTCATAGATTGTGATTAATGTTGGGCTAAACACCGAAAATCTCCCCACAATCACATTTCAAATAGAGCTGCTGCTAAATTGCGCAGTACCTGGAGGAATAAAGGGGAGAGTGAGAGAGAAGGAGGAGCGGGATCTAGAGGTATAAGGATCATAAGTATAAGGAGTCTAAAAAGCAGATATAGTGTTTAGTTCCACTTTAATTTGCAGACAAAATCATGATGTCTTCTTTCACATATAAAAAGCACACTACTCAAGGTTGGAGCTTTGGACTTTGTAATTGGATAATTTATCACATGATTGTGCTAATTCCACTGCAGAATTTCATCTCTAAATTGATGCCCTTATTAGAATCACTGCTGTAAACAGAAACACATGACATTTATGCAAACAGCTCTGCTCTAGAGTCTATTGCAGGCTGTGAGATGTTTTCACTCTTTCAACGACCACCTCTTGTCTAAACTCCCTCATTACTCACTGCACTGATGACCCAGAGGTAATTAAGAACAGACTTTGAGGAGATGTTAATCCCGCTGTGGCCCCCTACTTCTGCTCTACACGGACAGACCAGCCCATTTGAGCGGCAATGGGAAAACCCTGCGTCTGAAACAACACTAAAGGTGCATTGCGTTAAGTTTTCTGGTGGAGGGTCCGTCAAATGCTTTTCATCATGGAAATGTTATTGCTTTGTCTGAAATGTTTCACAGTATGATATTAAACATTTCTATCTTCATGGAGACCAAACTAGACCAAGTTAAAGGTTAGATCTGTGGAGAGACACCACTGCTCACAGTCAGAATGTCTGTTTTTCAATGTATTTTTGAGCAATAAATTAAATAAAAATCAATAAATGTAAAGCAGAGCTATTTAATGTCATACTGTAAAACATTCAAGCCAGAGAAATGACATATCCATAGACACAAGCATGTGATAGACCACAGCACACCTTTAACACAAAAAGGGTCCAGGCGGGATGGTGGGTTTTGCCTGTGTCACATTCCCATCCTCTGAGACCCCCAGGGTAAACACCAGCCCCCATCCTGTTCTCAGCAGATTTCAGAATAATTTCCCAGAGCTGTGAGGATTTCCGAGCAGGGATTTGGGGATTAAAGATGGAGTAAGAGATTCTAATCCAATACACTTTTGTTGGAATTCACTAAATATCTCCCCCTTCACTGTCGTCCTGTTTGTATCAGGTGCAATCTAGTGTTTGCCCATCACACACTGTGTTGATGGAGGAAAGTAGAATTCTGAGTTTATCCACACGGCACTACTACAGCCAATCAATACAGAAGTGATGACAGAGCAGACAGCAAAACATCTGTCAATCTCTCCACACAATTGCACACTGCCCTTGTAAAAATGCTGTTTGGTTTGGAAAAGACAAACATAACAATATTTCTGAGCAGATTATGGTTTGGTGATTTTTAGCTGGGGAAAAAAACAATCACAAAAAGACTGCTCCCAGTAGCCCACTTTTTTTTTTTTTTAATACAAAAATACACACACAAAAAACCCTCTACATATACACAAGACTACACACATAAGAAAACACAAGGCAAATAAACATTATCAGTCCATCCAGTCTAGCCCTGTCAAATATCTCACATTTTTCATACAAGAAACGGTGTACAGTGGTCCCTCGTTTATCACGAGGGTTAGGTTCCAGAAATAACCCGTAATAAGTGAAATCCGCGAAGTAGGGCAACTATATATTTTACAATTATTATACATGTTTTAAGGCTGTAAACACCTCACACACATTATACACTTTTATCAGACTGGTATTAACATCTTCTCACATTTCTCTCATTTAAACACTCAAACTTTTGTAGATTTTCAACAAAATGTATTAATAGTGAAGCGTGTGGGGAAGGGTGCACGCGGACACGTGCACATGGATATGCGAACAACGCATATCCATGTGCGAAAGCCGAGTGGAAAGCGACCTGGCTATCATTTTGGGCAAGACTCAGGCCACCGCTAACAGTGCCGAACTGGCTGACACGGTTCACTGCTCCGAACACGCCTCTGAGCACCAGCCCTCACCACCCGACTCTGGTGCTCCAGGTACAGACGAACACTATTGGCTTCAGCGAGGGGCTAGGCCTAAAGCCCCGATCTGCTCTACTCCAGTCCGGGCAGACCTCTGGATTGTTGTAGCCCGTAATGACTGCAGAAAAGGTAAGGGAATAAACCACTTGTCCTTCTCCTCCACCCGTGATGGCTGCGGATATGGTAAGCACTCCTCTTCCACTATGAATGTAGCTTTGTCAAATAAATTCAATATCCTAGACCATGAGGATTTTCCCCCACTAATCTGAGCTCACAAGGGTTGGTTGCATTTCACCCCGGCTCCAAAATCAGACCGCCCCGGAATTCGAGGCATGGGGATCAATGCGTCGCCATCAGCCTTGGGTAACTTACACGAGAGCGATACTCCACTGCTCTCTAGGACTTCCCCAACTACGGCCCCAGTGCTGCCCGGAGATCTGGCCTTGCACGTTCTGGGTTCGTCCACTAGGCGTGACGGGGGAAGACCCACTGTCCCCACTCCGCGCGAGAGTGCCCCCCCATCTATAACATCAATCGGCAAAGGTCCCTTAGCCAATCAGGACGCAGAACACAATGTTACACTATAAAATAAAATAAAAAGTTATACTATTAAAAAAAGTTACACTATAAAACAAATGTTACACTTAAAAAAAAATTGAAATTGAAAAAAAAAGAAAAATCACCCAGTTCTAACCCTCAACATACACTGCCTCTGTGAAGATGGGCGGCCCTTTTTAAAGTATGAGGCTCCTCCCCCAAATCAATCAACAACAAAAACGGCTTTTCCTCCACAAATAGAAACAGATTCATGTTTTGTTTATGCAGCAATCAAGTATGCACACCTGACTGTAGCGATGGTTATGTGAGGAAACTCGGGGATAGCGGTAAACGACCAGGTAAGTGAAATGGCGGTGCACCATGGCCTCCCCGCACGAGCTGACGGGATTACTCCATCACAGTTCACTTTGTCTGCCATAGGTCTCTCCATCACTTGCACTGACCTACACAGAGGTCATAACCCGGACACAGTGTAACCTCCATGTACAAAGGTCGAGCACTAAAAGCCAAATGACCTTATATTAAATTCTTTCCCTTCCTTCCAAAGCTCGGATAATAAAAAGGAAGGTTTAAAAGCATTGCCAAACCATAATCTCAGACAGCTGACAGTGAATTCTCAGACAGAGTGGAGCGATGACCTTTCTGTTGTGAAATTATTGATGTAAGGCGACCTGGTGGTTTGTGCTGCAGCTCTGAGCGTCTCGCAAAGAAAAAGCTGTTGCATCAGAGTGCTTTGGTGCCCTGTCCTCCTGACTCCCGTTAAAAGCACAACTTTCATGAGAATAGAACTTCTCCTTCAAAGCCAAAAGACATGCACGCTGCAAAATTGCTGTTCAAATAATTCATTTTAACGCCAAAACTACTATGCAATTTTCCTTATTAATTTTTAATGGCAATTGCCCCTTGCTGGTAAAAATGCAGCTCCACCCCCCGTCTGTGTCTCTACTCAGCGTCTCTGTAAATCACGCCCATAGAGTTTGGACTGCAAAGGAGCTACGCAATGCGAAATGCGTTTTTTTATTTGCCTGGAGGCACGTGCGAGTGTTTCTAGGCTCGGAAGTCCTTTATCTGAGCCTGTGGACATCTGAAACAGCAGTGGATTAATTTTATTTTCTGTGAAAATGTGTTTTTTTCATTGAAATGCTTCTCCTTTCTTCCTCCGCGCTTAAAACGCGGAAGTGGGGCCAGCACAAGGAAACAAGGAACCAGCGGCTCATTTGCCCCCCCCACCCGCTCCTCTAACCTATCTGTGTCCTTCTCATTTGCATTCAAGCAACAACGCCCAGAATGAGTTGTTCAGAGAGGGATTTTCTGACTCTGTACATGTGTCTTTCTCATGCACTGAGTGTTGATTTTGAAGAAGGATTCATTTACAGTATTAGGGAACCATTAAGGCACCATATAAAAGAATCAAGAAGTACCATGTCATGGGACCTTTAACTAAAATGTTCTTGGAGTCCTTATTTTGAACGAAGTGAAAGTAGTGGGCGTATGCCCATCTTGAAAAGGAGCTAGCACTATCCGATTCTTCTGGTTCTGTCATCCTTTGTCAGTCTGCCAGTTCGAGACGAAGTAAAAGGAAATGGAATAGTCTGCGCGGACTTTTATATCACTAGCTGATCTCGCGGAACTTTGTATGAAATGTAATGTTCTGCGCGGACTTAAGTAGCTGATCTCGCGGTGATCCGCAAACTTTGTATGAAGAAAACGCAAAACTCACAAAAACAAAGCAGGTTAAAAATGCATTGTAATGTGCGTTACTGGCATTGTAACGAGTAATATATTACCGATTTTCTTCCCTGTAATGCGTTACATTACTGCGTTACACCAAAAAGTAATGCATTACAGTAATTAATTACTTTTGTAACGAGTTACTCCCAACACTGTATGTGACCCACCACGGCAAAAGCCGCCACAACTCTGGCCAGGCGAACATGAGAAAATTGCGTTAGAAGCATTTTTTTTTTCTTTTTCAAAATTTGTGATTTTCATTTTTTTTGCAAAATGTGCTAGTTGACATCATGAAGAAGCCACTCCATGTTTCAGATAACAGCATTGGTTGCTTTAAAAGCATACATTTTGTCTTTGAAATTGGCTAGTTTTTCGGAAAGAATCGGGGCATGTGTAAATTACCATAATTACCATACTGGCGCTACTGGCCATTGATGTGACGATTAGAGCTCTTTTGTTTTCTTTTTCTGCCAATCAGCTGTGAGCTAATCTCGTGAATATTTACGCTGCGGAGCTGTATGTATAGATGTAATCTTTTGCGGATGAGCTGGATGAAGAAAGAAGAAGGAGAAGAAGGAAGGAGAACTCTCTCCTCGGGACTTCTTCCTGTCACCAGAAACTTTCTCCGGAGCTTATGTACAGAAGGCGATCGGATTCTTTAGCTCCCCAAAGACAGTGGCAGGATACGCAAATAATTGGACAACGAGGCAAACAGTAGTTACATCGGAGGTGACCGTGGTCAGCAGAAAGACCCCCGTGTCTCTGATGATGTTTGCAGGAACACATTTCTCTTTCTTATGGGGTGTGTAAAGTGCTTCTAAACTTTGACACAACATAGTTTAGGACATGTTTCAGCTTTTGTCTGGTCATATTATTTCTGCATGAAAGGGTTATTTAGCTGAAAGCAGGGGGCTTGTGTAATTGTCAACATTAGCATCATATTATTAGCCTAAAATAGGGCTGCTCGATTATGGAAAAAATCATAATCACGATGATCTCAGTCAATACTGAAATCACGATTATTCAAACGATTTTTTTTTCAAAATCCCCTACCTGCATACAGACACACACACGCACACGCACACACACACATACACACACACACAAAGTGGGCTACTCTCCCCTTAAACATTTAATCTTCTTCTGTCTTATTCTACAGATTGCCCTAAACTTAATAAAATACAACCTAACAAATACAAACATAAAATAGCCTGGTGCTATGATATCCACACAGACACACATACACACAAAGTTATCACACACAGCTATTCCTCACACAGATTTCTCCTCAGTATAATATAATATAAATAAAATATAATATAAAATAGCAAATCGTGGTAGCAACTCCTGTCGTGTGATTGGTCAATTCCTGGTAGCAACTAGTGTGAGCTCGTCTCGCAGCCGGCCGTAGGCGCCAGTAAGTCTGCGCTGCGCATTGGCCCGCGTGGAAGGGAATGTATTGTGCGTGCGCATCCCTCTCGACAGAGAAATGAAAAAAATAATCATTTGGACTCGATTATATGAATTTTGAGATCGTTTGACACCAAAATCGAAATCGTGATCAAAATTCGATTAATTGCACAGCCCTAGCCTTAAATGCCCATTAAACGTACTTTTGATTTGCGATGGGCGAATAAAGTGAATAATGCTTGAATTGCTAGACTAGTGTGTGAAGTGCTACTGCATTGTACAGCATAATGCAGTATTTTGGACATGAAAAACACAGTTTTCCTGTTATACACTGCAGTTTTTTTTTCATAAGGGCGAGGAACAGAAAACATCCAGAGTTTGTGTGTGTGCATGTGTGTGTACATGTGCGTAGTGTCCTATACTATATTTACCTATATACTGCTAATTTTTTTAAATTTATTTTTTACTTTTATCTTTATTCTTTCTCTTTTTCATTTTACATTGTATAATACATTTCATATTGTATTGTATTAAATTGACAATACAGGTGACTTTGACTTAACATATTATCCTGTGTATTATTGAATTACTGAATGATTATATGGGATTTTTGTTATAAACGCATTTCCATTTTAACAAAGGACCTTCTAATTCTGACCTTCTCTGAAACACTACACCACAGTGATAGTCAGTAATGATCCGCAGGGGGAGGGCTTATCTTAATGTCATGCAAATGAGCACCTTTCTGCTCCACAGGCCTAAAGTGAGAGAATCTTTAACACAGCTTTTCTCAGCTCGTTGTTTTGTTATGTGCATGCTTTCAAATGGCCACAAATTCTTCAAATGTTATCAGATTCCCATGCGTAAGGCATCGTTGGAAAGCTTAGAATCTACACATTCAGAATCTGTGAATAACTGAAAACGCCTCTGGGACGACTTGTGACTGGTTTTGCTGTGGCTGGTCACATATTCCTGACAAACCCTTTTCGTAGTCTTTGGACCTCTCCTCCCTTCCATTCCTTTAATCCAGGGCTGTGGTGATTTCATAATCATGATGACACTGTTGTTGGATCGTGAAGCAGAGCACTGGAAAAAGTGAAAGTCTCCTCATAGTTGGATGTGACTGTTAAAAGTGTAAAGCTGTTAGCACAGCTGCAGGGAACAAGACACTAGAAATGAACCAAGATCCTGGTCAGTGCCTATTTTTACATATTGTTTACTCCACAAAACAAGAAGACTCAAACCCTTCTCGTTCAGAGAGAGCAGTACTATCTACATTATCAATGTCCTCAGATAAATAGCTTTCAGGTTAGTGAAATAGCATCTCAATGCTTTGGTTTGACACATGGATAAAAAGCACACTACAGATGGTTGCTAGCAAACAATTTGCATTGATGGTAGCTAAAACAAATCGTGGCTGTACTTTGGTGGAAGTTTACTGTACCTCTCATTTTGTAGATGTCTAATAGTTTTTTACAGTCTGTTTTTCACTGAATCCTTTTCCCTCTACTGTCTTTTTTCCTTTTTTGATCTATGAGTTCATTACTACAGATGCATACAAGTATTACGGTCTGGAAATGCTCACAGCTATATTGCCATAAAGTTTTTGCGATCCCAACACTATATCTATGTGACTCCTGAACACCAGCATCTAATACCTCTGTGCTCCCATCCTCCTTGGTCAGTGTGGCACGTGCTGAGGAGGGGAGGAAGAGGCTAAATCACCCTGATGGCTATAATGACCAATGATGTCTAACGGGAGGAGACATCTCTAACTGCGTCCGTGGCTCCCTTGTGGCAAACAAATCAATGCCAGCTTGTCCTCAAAATGTCAACTGACAGCGAGTGGTAGACTTTAAAAGACAGCCTGGGCGAGGTTATTTCTCAAATGGCTTTAGCAGAGAAATTTTTGTAGCAGCTTTACGTCAATGCTTCGAGCCACGGCAGGCGATAGGTGTGACTTACATCCCCAGGAAACAGACCTGAAAGATAGGCTGCAGTGCTAAAGGCTGCAGACACCGGGAGTAAATTTAGATGTTTTAAAGTGATATTCCAGGATTTCCGAAGCAGGGTTGTCCTTGAAAAAAGGTTTACGTACCAAATTGGGAAAAAAAGAAGCCAGCTCAACTATGAAAAGTGCAGTAAAGATGTTTTATAATGGGAATAATCTGCAAAAGACCTCTTCAAAATCATCAGTGGCTAAGTTTACATGCATACCAAAATCTCATTATTATTATTATCTGGTAGAGATGTAAGAATATCCAAATCTTTCAGTATGATATTTTCACAATGTGTCTCATGATATGATATTTATTGCAATATTTTGTGGATGCTAATACAATTATGAAAATGCTACTTTTTCCTTTTAAAATGCCTTGACAAGCCTTTGGTACTGCTGTAATCCAAAAAATTGCATTACATTTAAGTTATTTAGTTATTAGAGGAAAGGATCACGGTCTATGTAGTTCCCTCCTCTATAGTTTTTAGCTGTTGCCACACCATAACAATGAATTTAAGCGACTTAAAGAGACTGATATACTGTATTTTAATAGCCCACAACATTATTGTGAGACTTTTGACAATACAAAAACAAAGGGACCATCAGAAAGACATAAGATAATTAATTTTAATACTCAAAAAATATTATATCATTCAAATGTTGTGTTTGCATACAATGTGCTTTGATTTTTGGTACTCATGCCTTGTTAAAATTTAAAATAATCTAATACAAACTGTAAAAAGTGGAAAAAACTGCAAGAAAAACATGTTTTTTTTAACTAAGCAGTGCAAAGGAGTGCCTTGCATCTGTCTCCTTCTCCAGGACTTTAATGAGGGTTGCCAAGAGGATGTTAAGGGGCTGAAAAAACTATGGTGGGTGGAAGAATAAAAAAGTGACACCAAAAGAGCAAAGGCACACACTACAGTAACACAAGCAGGTTTATCTTTCCCAGATTTTCATACATTGAACTTTCTGTCCAAAACATCTGGAATATCACTTGAAGGCCACTTGGTTGCTTCTAATCGGCATCTCCTCAAGTTCGTTTGTACAGCGCAGACAATCTAATCTTTCTAATTAATTCTGTCTGATGCTGTGGTCTGACCAGATGATATCCACCCCATCTAATCCAGGTCATTCGGTCCCCTTCTAATTATTTACTGAGCTCCGCCTTGCTTAGAAAACAGACTCAGAGTGGTTGATATGCAGAGGAGAGACAAAGAAAAATGGAGGCCATGAACGGGGAAGATTCATCAAACATTTGTAAACATCGGCCGCTCTATTCAGCTCCTTTGGGGACTTCTTTATTTTTGTAGTAAAGTTCAAAAGGTAAATTAGCTCTGAAGAGAAATAGGCTTCATTTAAAAGTGCATATATTGGGTTTTCTGTCTAATTAATAGTCTAGTCTTAAAATAAACAACTTTTAAGGAGACATGCATTGATAGGAATATGCTAATTACCAGACTTTGGAGATTTTCATTTATTTTGTTTAGGGAGTTGAAGTGAACTAAAGCCATTACTCAAACTGAAGTCTTTGTTTAGTCATCCCTTTATCATTTGCCAAGGTTGCCACAATGGTTGCGTGTCTTGCCCTAGGACACAATGGCAGTATGTGCTAGAAACCTGTGACACTGTTTACATAAAAACATATCAGAAATGAGCTAAAAAGCTAAAACATGTATTCCTTCACCACACCATCACTCTCTATGCCCTTTTTTGGTTCTTTCAGTCACTCCCACAGTGTTATTACTTTATGTACCACTTAGCCTATGGTAACTGCTTGCACAATGCTATTAGAAAAAGCTGATCACATTGAAATCTTGGCACGCAACTACGATGGTTTTGGCACAAGTGGATGTTCGATTATTTTTGCAGAACTGCATGTTCAGTTTTAGATCATCACTCCCCATAACAGCACTGTAGCGAGCTTTGAGCCATGTCAGCAAGGCATTATCCAAAACTTGGCTCAGTTTGGTGGAATAATCATTAGAAATCTGGCTAGAGTACTCTCTGCAACCGGATTTAGGCCATTGGTGTTCTCCATGCCATGCTGGCTACCTTCTCTCTTCTTTTTTCTTCAGCTCCATCTGGGCTTGTGTGGTGCAGTATCATGACCATTATCAGACTTGCTGATGAGATCTGGGGTTCTTGGTTCAAATCTAATCTCCACTAATGTTTGGGATGCCCATAACAAGTATTACCAGGGGTTAGTGCAGGTCAGTATCCAGCAACATCAAAGATGAGCTCAAGACTTTCACTGAATCAAGATAGTAAACATCTGCAAGATACCAAGCAAATGATAATTTTTCAACTATGAGAATTTAAGTTGTTATAAATCAACAGTGGGTGATTTTTTAACAAAAATAAATAAAAGGGCAAGTAAATTCAACTCCAATCAAATTAGTTGTTTTGTTCCTGAATGAAGTGATGAAGAATAGAGGAAGAAGAGACCTGGCATTCTCCATGGGCTATTAATTCACAGATTGACATTTTGAGTGGCAACTGTCTTGGGTGGGACACGTACTTCAATTCACTGTGTTCTCTTCCACTAATTTACCAAGAAAAGCGCCAGCTATAACACCAGAACTGCTACATCCAAACTCAGCACTATCAGACTCACAGGGACAGCACAATGCTTGTAAACTTTTATGATGTTAAATGGCCCGGGCCCATGGGCCGATTCAACAAAGCTGCAGCAGAAATATAAAACAATGACTTACACACCTGCAGAAGCGTGAAGGTCTTATATTACATAAAACTGACTCCTGTGAGCTTTAAAGGGACAGTGTGTAAGATTTTTACCTGTTAATTACTGAAATTGAAGATACCCATTCAAAAATACATTGTTTTCCTAGCCTTTTCACTTCCATCATGAAATCAAAGTATTCTTTTGGACTTAGATATAGTCACATAAAAGGGGGATCTTCCCCATATAGAGGCAGCCATTTTGAATACGAGAGCCACAGAAGGACATTTGGGCTCATCCTTCGCCTCGGCTCCTGCTAACAGCTGCTTAGCCGCGCTGCGTTTGGGAGTGAAGGACAGAAGGAGAGAAGGGGAAGGGGAGGGGGGAGGGGGGGAGCCTGTGTAAAGAAGCATGCTGCCGGATCACACATCGTAATGGATACAACACGTATTTTGGACTAAATTGTTTTACTGGATTTTATTCGCTGGATCCTTATGGACAGATTGAGACCAAGTTTATGATGAAATACAGAGTTTGACCTGTGCAAAGCCTTCAAAGGTAAGCTAAGTAAGCTAAGTTTTGTGCTTTTCCGTATAAAAGCCCCATGTGCTCGGGGAGTGATTGTTTTGCAGGGAAATGAATTGCATAGTCAAAAAGAGGAGACTGTAAGGTTTCATTTGATGTGTAGATTGTCATGAATCATGATCGGGATTGTGTGTTTTCATGCGAAAAGAAAAAAAAAAAGTGAACGGGGGACCGCGCTTTATGTATACAGCGGTGCGCGGTTCGTGCGCGGGCACGCGAGATTTCGGCGCTACGTCGCGTCCGGGTGACCCTCGAGGTCTGCCATAGCCAAAAGAGGAAGTGGAATAGCTAGTAACCACCTATGCGCCACGAATCCTACACACTGTCCCTTTAAGCAATGTTATATAGCAGTTGCCTGCTCAAAAACATACCCAGAGTTGTGTTTTTTGTTTCACACGTTTGAGTAATCCTTTATTATTAGTCCGTCTACATCTCAGAGATCAAAATGCTCTGTTCTACCGTGAGATGTCATGAAGTGGCAGTTTTCAAGTTGACAGCTACCCTTTATCTTTTGTTCAGTAGAGATTGGCAATTCCAAATGATTCTAGTGAAGGTGTGCACTGTGGAGCACTTCCTGTATTACAATATGACATCACAAAAAGGAACAGAGTGTTTTCCGTTTAATTAAATATTCGTATTCCATATTTGGTATTATTTAATATATGCTGAGATTGTGTGTGTTAAACATGTGTAACTTAACAAAACACAACTCTGGGTTAGGTTTCTGATGAAAAAACAGCATTATAACATAGATCAGAAAATAGCATAATCTGGGCCCTTTAACACACACACACACAGTACATGATGCAGTAGAAAATTCATAGCTTTAATTAACGAAAGTACAGTATCTTGCATACAACATCCTTTCCTAACACAAGCTGCCTTCGTATAACCAGTACCTGGGCATTAGCCTTGTCCCATAAACACACTAGACTCCAAAAATGGCCTATTAATTCAGAGGATTATATTAAGCAGCTGCCAGAGTGTAAAAACATCCTGTTGGATTTGTTTACAGCATGAGGATGAGGCAGTGGATGATAAACTCATCAGTCTATATCAGCCAATAGAATAGACTCACTTCCCCTTATTGTTTCATCCGAGCAACAGGACTGGAGTCAAGGAAGTGATTTGTCACGTTGTAGCCACAAATAAATATAAATGTAAATCCTATAAACTATACAATACAAATAATTTTGATTTTAACTATGTGATATTATAATGTGTGGAGTAATGATGTTTACTGCCTTTATATAATCTTAAAGCATGTCATGTCTGCCCAGTATAGATACTTTTGAACGTTTATGATAAGAAAATGGGCAACAACCTCATTTTGTGATGCATGCAGCTGTTTTTAGACTATGGTGGAGAATTTTAGAACCGTCATAGTCTTCTGTATTAATTGAAAAAACTGAACCAGATTTCATGGACAATTACAAAATACAAACAGGGCAGAAATTAGAATATCATTCCTTTTATGAACTTTAACCCGTGTTGAACTAAAAAATATATAGTTTTGTTTTTTGTTGGCCACATCACTGCTTACCCCCAACAGCACGCGCGCGAACAGTGATTTTACAATACGTAATTCATTTACAGTAACTACACCCTCGTGGTTTTGAATGACCACAAATAGCATTTAGAAATTTAAACTTACCTTTTCTAATGTTGCTAATGGTTGTATCGGCATTTTCCACAGATGCAGAGAGGCACAAGATAAGAGCGAAGACCCCACCGGCCAAGTTCTTCCGCCGGCGCCACGCTCTCATGATGCCAGCCCGGGTTAGGTGAGGTGAGTCCGGCTAGGGCTCCCCGCTCGCTCCGCCTGATGCTAGCAGCCACAGCAGACAGATCCACGACGGTGACAGCTCAAAAAATACAAGGCAAAAGTGTTCACAGAAGCGAGGAAAAAACACAACAAAAGCGGGAAAAAAAAGACTCCAGCGAGATGCAAGCTTTGCCACTCCAATTGAGATGTAAAAAAAAAGTTTCTCGCGGGTACAGTTAGCGCAGTGAAGTAGAAGGCGGAGGTAATAAAGTTGGTGTTTTCTGTGTGAAAAGGTGTCGTGAAGTGACAGAAGTTACGGCGAGAAGGAGAAAGCAGAGAATGAGGGATGTTGGAGCGCAGAAGAGTGAAGTGGAGGAGCAGCCCGAGCAGCCTCTCTGCCATGTGCACGGGGAGCTCCACTGGGTCCTACCGCCGACATGTGCCACAGCCCGAGGCAAATCACACACACAAACATGACCTAACCATCCAGCTATTATCTAAGAACGTTAACTATGTGTTTACATGATCATAATGAGGTACAGCATCAGTGTAAACAGCCACTGAAGACGGTAAGTAAAGTATCTTGCACAAGGATACAACAACAGCAACATGTATTTACCGCACTAATGTGGTATTTGTGTTCAACATTACAGGGCCTATATTACACAAAATTGATTCTTGCGAGTTTTAAGACATGTTACAATGTTGTTATGTCCCCAAAACATACCTGGAGTTGTGTTTTGTTTCTTTCACACAGGTCTGAGTAATCCAGCATTATATATATATATATGTTTTAATGTTTGATTTGACCCTTCCTGTTATTAGGAGCAGTGGGCAGCACATGACTGTGCCCGGGGACCCATCTCCATGCTCTTATTGCTTGGTCAGGATCTAAGCTGGAGGATCTTTACCTATGGTGCATGTTTTTGGGTTGATGGGGGAAACCGGAGTGCCCGGAGAAAACCCACACAGACATGGGGAGAATATGCAAACTCCACACAGAAGGGTCTGAATCTTACCAGACCGCCATCTGTCTACGAGCTCAAAATGCTCTGTTCCATCTTGTCATGTCATGTCATGAAACAGGAATTTTCTAGTTAACGGTCCCATGGCATGAAATTTTCACTTTCTGAGGTTTTTGAACGTTAATGTGAGCTCCCCTACCCTGTTTAGGCATTCCCCCCATGGTTAAAAGTTGCGAAATGTCTAAACTGAGCATTTGCGATCCTTTTCTGCGTTACAAAAAATCGGAGCTCAAACGGGTCGAAAAAAGAAATGCAAATGCAGTTCCACCCCCGTCTGTCTGTACTCAGCGTCTCTGTAAATCACGCCCAGAGAGTTTGGACTGCGAATGCGCTAGGCAATGCGAAATGCGTTTTTTTATTTGCCTGGAGGCACGTCCGAGTGTTTCTAGGCTCGGAAGTCCTTTATCTGAGCCTCTGGACCTTTGAACAGCAGTGGTTTAATTTTATTTTATGTGGAAATGTGTTTATTTTTCAATGGAACGCTTCAAATCTCTCCCCCCGTGCAAAAACAAGGAAATGGATCAGCTGAGGGCTGACAGCGGAGAGCGGAGCGTTTGGCCACGCCCCCACCCTCTACTATTGGCCAGCTCTTTTCTCCTCATTTGCATTCAAGCAACAACGCCCATTATAGAGTGTTCAGAGTGAGAAAAATTACTCTTTCTCAGCTTATCTCTGTTTCTCATGCAGTGAGAGTGTTGATTTTGAAGAAGGATTCATTTAGAGTATTAGGGAACCATTAAGGAGCCATATAAAAGCATCAAGAAGTACCATGTCATGGGATCTTTAACAACTGTGTTTTACCAGTACGTGCAGCTGCGCGGCTGTGAGTCAGAGGTGGTAGTCTGCAGCACTGGGGTCCCCCAGGGAACTGTCCTTTCACCCTTCCTCTTCACCATCTACACCTCGGACTTCATCTACAACACGGACAGCTGCCATCTCCAGAAGTTCTCTGACGACTCGGCCATTGTGGGCTGTGTGTCAGAGGGGAACGAGCTGGAGTACCGCTCGGTCATCAGTGACTTTGTGGACTGGTGTGGGCGCAACCACCTGTGCCTTAACACCAGTAAGACAAAGGAGACCACTACCTCACTCACCGGTGAACATCCAGGGGCAGGACATAGAGACTGTGGACAGCTTCAAGTACCTGGGTGTTCACCTCAACAATAAACTGGACTGGTCCCACAACACCGACGCCCTGTACAAGAAGGGCCAAAGTCGCCTCCACCTTCTGAGGAGACTGAGGTCCTTTGGAGTGTGCAGGCCTCTGCTCAGGACTTTTTATGATTCTGTGGTGGCCTCTGCTCTCCTCTACGCTGTCGTCTGCTGGGCCCCGAGCAGCACAGAACGGGACAGAAAAATACTGAATAAGCTGGTCAGGAGAGCCAGCTCTGTCCTGGGCTGTCCTCTGGACTCTGTGGAGGAGGTGGCTGAGAGGAGGGTACTGGCCAAATTCATGTCCATTATGGACGACACCTCTCACCCTCTGCACCGGACTATTGAGGAGCTGAGCAGCTCCTTTAGTAGCCGACTAAGACACCCCCAGTGCAAGAAGGAGCGCTACCGCAGATCCTTCATCCCCACCGCCATCAGACTGTATAATTCTAACATATAGGCCAGACGTGCAATATCCTCTTTTTCATGTTGATGCTTGTTGTTACCATTATTATTATTACTATTTCCATTATTATTATTATTACTTATTACTATTTTTATTATTACTTACTTTATCCCATTCCTGCCTGCATGCACTTTTCCTTCTTGTTCAAATGTCCTGGAGCTACTGTGTCAAGTAAATTTCTCCTGTGTGAGATCAATAAAGTCTTATCTTATCTTATCTCTTTTCAGTAGAGAATAGCAATTCCAGGGCTGAACTCATCCTAATAATTTTAGTGAAGGTGTTTAAAAACACAGTGGAGCACTTCCTGTATTACCATGTGACCTTAAAATTATGTGAATGTATGTTTTTGATGAGGCAACAACATTATAATTGAAAATAGTGAAATATAGGCCCTTTAAAGAATGTAAAGCATTCAGTCAAGATCTACACTAATTCTGACTCTACTGGTGGCATTTGATAAAAAGGTGGGCTCAAATATCCTCTTGCAATATTAGCAGAAAAAATCAAAGCATAAAACAGATTAAACCGCTGATCTCAGTGAAAAAATGTCACAGATTTGAGATATTCGTACTCTGATTCCTTATGGATTATCAAATCTAACTTTCAAGATGAAGAGGCTCAATAGATGCAATTAATCTTATAACATGAAAATGAAAGTTCAGCAATTAAAGTGAAAGCCATCCCTCTTGCTAGAATACCTGTGAGGTGAGATAGTCACAGACCCCATCTGTGTGTTGTGTGTAAAATCCAGATCTGGTTTGGACCAATCTTTTTAGTCTGCTTCTGCTGTAGGCACAGAGCCACATATGTCTTTGCAGTAGTTGGTTCACTGGACTAAAGCAAGACAACTGTGGAAAATAGGGTTGCGTTGTACTAGGCCAGGCCATTGTTTTCAAGCATTTATTCTTAGATACTTAGATAAATGTACTTTATACTTCACCAGTTTCGGTTGCATTGCAAATAAATTATAAATGATCAAAAGTCTAGAGTATAATTTTAACAAATGTGGGTCTTAGATGTGAGTTACATAATGATAAAAAAAATCAATCAGCAATTTGTGATGCTATTAAACTGTGTATATGGTGTGTTAAAAGATAAATTTCTACTGTTTCTAGTGCTTTTTAGTCATTTTAGTGCAAACTAGATAAATTCGTAGCTCTCTAGTCAAAAACATAAGAAATAGTGTGTCCTGCTCCAGTGGGGACTGCAATTTTAAGTGCTTGGTAACATCATGCAAGACTGTCCTCATTACAGCCAGTTGTTTCAGATCACAAACATAGGGGCTGGTGTTAAGTTTCACTTTAAAATACAACACAATAAATGCCTTAGTTTGATGCATGCTGGATTTACTGTAAATTAATTGGTCTTTTATATACTTTGTCTTTTGAGTCACATTTTGGTAAATTTGTAACCCAAAACATTTTGTTTAAACCCTCACTGAATTTGAATTCCTCACTGAATTCATCATTAATAATTCATGTTTTTGTCTGAGGTTTTTCATTTAAAATAGCTGGAGTAACCGCACTGTACAAGTCTCTTTCATCCTAAATAATTTTAAACACAGATGTACCTTTGCATGTTTTTCCTTGTGCTACAGTGGCTAGACTCACATGGCACGGTTGCCAGTCAAATGACTAATGATTTTAATCAGCGGCACAGCTCAGATGCTCACAATTAGCCACGGTAAGATCCACTGGTTGGTCTTTTGTAAGTCCTTTTTCTGAGGAAGGCGTATCATTTTTCCCTTCCAGGCATCCAAATCAGTCAAGGCCACGTGTGACGCCATGTTGGACCCTCATCACACAAACACACAAACACAAACACACATACACACACATAAACACACACAGTCTACATTCTGTGCAGATAGTAATGTGACAAGCAGACACATGATGACTATAAGACTGACAGCGGCCCTTCTCCACACATACGTCTCAGTATCAGCCCCAGCACAGTCTCTGGAAAGAGCCCACACACAGCATAACAATCCTCCCATGGGAATCACTCTGCACAGGGCCTTGATACAGACTCAACAGCAAGTCAGCAAATTTGAATACATGTACTTTTTAAATGATACAACTTGCTGTAGGCTATAATCAATCATCTGTGAAAGTCACTTATTTAAAGGAACAGTACACAACTTTATGCCAGCTTTAGGTAAAAAACACACTGAACTAGCATCATGTAGTCTTTTAGTGCGTCAGTTGATTTTACTGGGTTTGTCTATGAATCCCATTATTGGTTAATTACAGTTGTAAATTGGTCCAAAGTCTCCATTTACATCCATTCTAACCCAAGTAAAAGTATTGTTATGTAAGATTTTGCACAAGACACCATCAAATGTAATGCCCAAGTGACGGCTCACACTTCTGCTTTGTCATTCTACCCACAGAAGACTTCAGTGCAAAACCTATGTCAGTCACTCTTGCAGTTTATATGTTTAGACCAAAGCCTCCTCTGTTATTACAATGTCATCTTTGGTTTGGAGCCAGGTGACAAAGGGCCCCTTTTACTCGGAGATGTGTCTCCTGAGTTCGATTAGCTTGGAATTCCACTGTTCCGGATGGGAGGTTCCAGAGGCCCAGAGGCATACATGGATTCAATGACAAACCGCTGGCCCCACCTCCCTCCTCCCACCCTTTTACATTATAAACATCTACTCTACCAATGACACGGCCAAGGTGTTTAGCTCAGAGCAATCACATCCAATATCCTGGTACTATTATGCACACAGCACACATGTTACAATGTCCTTTGAAAATATCTGGTTTGTTTATTGAAGCCAAATTGCCACATTGAGAATAATTGTGTGTGAAAAAATAACACTTTTTGAGAATCTTAGAAACGGAACATTTAAATGTTTTCTTTTTGCCTGGCATTTTCAAATGTCTGTGAGATCATGTTCTAATACATTTAAGAGGATTATTCCATATTTCAAAATTGAAATATGCAAAAAAACAACAACATGTTTTTGTAATCATTTCGCATTTTAAAAAATATTTTCTATTTCAATGTGATTTAAAATGGCTTTGTGGGTACCTCTAAAAAGTAAAAGAACTGAAGACACATCTCATGACACAAACTTCCTTAGATGAAGTAGCTTTTATTAAGAACTAGTTAATTCGTTTTTCATATGCGTCACAAAACTGAAACCTGAATATCTTTCAGCTTATTTACTAAAGCTTATTTACAACTATCTATTAGCGATGTCTGCAAGGTAGATTTCATTATCTGCCAAGGATTGTAGCCACAATTAACATAAATAGAATTTCAGTGTCCAATTTAAATGCTGATCTGTAAATGATGTGGATGTTCTTCTGTCCTGTTGCGTTTATCTTTGCAGAACTTGATCCAACAGTTTCTGAAGGAAAAAAAAAGAAAGAAAAAAACATTAGCACATTTTTCTATTTCATTTTGTGAACCTCCATCTCCTAAGAACTCCTCGGCGTAACTATGGTCCAACTCCTGCTGCTAAATAGGCTTCCACTTCTATCGTCATCGCCCCTAAGGTGACAAAAACTCAGGTTGGGGAATATTTCTAGCCGAATACCCCACCATGTAATCACCTCAGAGTTACGCAAAATTACCACTGCAAGACATAAATTACAAACTGCAAAACACACAAAGTTTAGCAGGGAGTAGCAAATGTCCCTTTTTCACTCTAAGGTTGAGTCTAACTAATAACGTTATTTGAGAGGTGCTGAGGTCAGGCTGCCTTCATAACTGTAATATAACTGCTCCATTTCCCCAAGAAATAAAGTGCTATCTTTTATACTGCCATTGGCTGGGCTGCTATAGGTGCTTGCTAAGCCACACTGCCACACAGATGTAACATAGCCTTATTCAGTGGATAATATATCTTATTTATAACAGTCACCAAAGACGATACGGGCATCTTAAGCTTCAGTGATTGCGCAATTATCCACAAGAAATTGGAGGCATCTCTTCACATTTTTCATAGGGCTCAGAGCTGTCAGTGAATTCATTGTTGTTGTTAGGTCATAATGGGAATCCTTCACCTTTGGGAAAATGTAGATCGATGTGTCTGAAACAGCACCTCAACAACGTTCCTACTTTACATAAGGTCTTCACTTAAAAGCAACACGGTGGAATTGCCTATGAATATTTACAATGATATTTAACATGAATACATGAATGTGAATGATTGTGTTGACTCTTTGACTGACAGTGCTCATATGGCGTAGAAATAAAAACACAAAGTAAACACTGTAAAAGGCTTCACCTGTCCCTCACCTTTGGCGGTAATTACAGCAACATGCTTTTCAAAATGATTATGCAAAATGTTCTGTAAACCTGTTCTTGTCTCATATAGGAGCACCCTACTGCAGTTGAACAGTGACCTCTGCTGGAACGTTTTTAACGCAAGGCATTTTACTACACAGGTAATCCAAATTTCACTACACACTATTTCAAATTAAGTGATAGTGAAAGAATTCATTTTGCTTGAAAAAATGTTAATAGTTTTGATAATCACTTGTTTCTGGATAGAAAACATGTACTATCACATTTGCCTGGCCATAGTTATTTCAATTTCAACCAAATTAAAAACTACATTTACAAAACAAAAATGCCAGAGAGCTGCTACTTTTAGTAATCACAAGAAACTGAGTATATACAGTATAAGAGCCATAGCAAGACTTAGAGAGGTACAGTTAGATCCCTGCCAAACATAATCCATTGTCCATTTATTAATCACAAAATTAGGCATTAAAATGATACATTTACAGTGGTAATATGCATTTCGAAGCAATCAAATTTGAGTTATTCAGCACAATACGTATAATTCAGAAACCCCTTGGTGAACTACTGGTGGCTTCCGGGCTACAGGTTGAAGACCCCCACTTTACATAGAGAAATGAATAGTTCAGAATGTGGTTATAGTGTGTTACCAAAAAATCACCTTTGCCTGATGAATATTGTTTAATCTCAGTGGCCTGTCTTCAGCCAACATGAAGAAACTACAGTTAAAAACACTATGGCGTTAATAACAATATGACAGACGTGAATGAGGACTAAAGGTTCAGGCTTGTCAGGGCATTTTTAGAGAAAAGCATGTAAAGTACAATATAGCATTGGCCTCCGTACATTGATGCAATAAAGGTGCAATAAATGGTACTGTGTGGTTGGCACCATAATTATATCGCAAAATGGTTACATGTTTAATTTTTAACCATGAAACCAGAGGGTAATGCTCTTTTTGTAATTTTTAGGGTCAAAATGATCCCATACCTTCTTATAAACCTCTGCTCTCAATCTGTTAGTTTGCGATACAGCCCGTCTTCTCTCCTCCTGCCTCCTCTTGGTCACTTCTGGGAGCTTGTTGTAAATCCTGCACATAAAGAGGCAATATAAAACAGTGGAGTGGGGCTATGACACTGTAGTGAGAGTGAGTCTGTGCCAACATCAGGGCTGGCATGGTGCAGAAGACAGCGAATTATCTAGTTCTGGTTCGACCGCAAAACCTGGATGCACTGATAAACAGGTCTGACACACTCCCCTTTCACTCCTGCCAATTTGTTACGAGATCTCCACACTCAGATAGTGTCGAGTTTGGGGGGAAAAAAATCAATGGGCAGGCATCATCTGATCAACTGTGTTTTGCTAGATAAGACCAAGGGGGTAAAGAGTAGATAAGGGGACACAGGGTGGCTTATATTGCTTGTCAAGACATTGGCCATCTTTTTGTGTCTTAGATATCTTGAATTCTGGATGAAAAATAACAAACAAATGTGATGGATAGGGTTGCATATGAGAAGAAAGAATGAGGAGGGAGTGAGTGACATGTTGAAACTCACCGTCTGGACCTCTGCTGCATCTCTCTGCCTGATATAGTGCGCTCTCTCGGCTTGAAAAGGTTATCTAAGAAGCACACACAAGAATAAGAAATCAGCATTAACATGTAAATTAAACATACTGTACCTTTGCCAATAGAAAGGGACAGTGACGGATGTCTCCTTTACAGGTAGACACATACAGTACAATGCAATGTGTATATATTTCTACTTTGATAGAAGAAGTGTCAATCAGTATTAAAGGTACTGTATGTACATTGTACACGTACATTACTGAAAACAATAAATGTGTTCTTTCTTATTACTTGTTCACAGTTCAGGTGCAGCCTTAGCAGTGACAGTGTCAGTCCAAAACAATAACAACAGCTGTATTAGGACAAGTATAAGACTCCATAAACTATTACATGCCCCTAGACAGTGTTGGGAAAGTTCATTTTCTACATGAACTAGTTCAAAGTTCAGTTCACACATTTCAAAATGAACTAGTTCGTTCATAGTTCATAATTGTTTATAGTTAGTAGTTCGTTCATAGTTCCAAAAAATGAACTAGTTCATAGTTCTTTTTTTTGCCAATACATTGCTGCGAGCTATTATTTTTCAATATCATTGCCAAAGCCCATATAGAACCATAGACAGCAATTATTATATCAGTTTTAACAATCAAACCATGTGTTAGATTCCATCTTCATATCCAATTTCACATCCTTATCCAACTACAAATAACGGTCCCCATAATGATAAAACACCTGCAATTCAACATAATAAAGAAAATACTTAAATAACCCCCATATGATATGACTTAATTAACTAAGAGACTTTAAGAAAACAAAATAAACCCACAAATTAACATTAGTGATTCCCCCTTTAATGTGGCCCCCTTTAGCGGGGGCACATGGATCGGAAATTTCAGATGGATGGATCAGAAATCTGAGACCCTATTGAACGAAGTTAAAGAGATAGCGCGTGTCGTTCACAGACATCAGAATGAACTCGTTCACAGTTCGTTCATCAGGCAGTAATACAGAGCGTTCAGTTCACGTTCACCCAAAATATGAACGCGTTCATGAACTATCGTTCAGTGAACGCGTTCAGAGACAACACTGCCCCTAGACCACTATGGAACCTACCTGGATGAATGAGGGTTTACACAGATATAAGGCCACATGATAATATAAAAAGTACTATGATGTAAGATTGAAAAACAGATTCTATTGCCTAAAGAATTGTATGTTTTTTTTAAAATTATCATCACGCTATGAAGTCTAGTCCTTAGTAATGAAATGGAGTCACTACTAAAACAAAATACATTTTTTGGACACTTGTAATATTTGAAATAAGCAGACAATACATAATAACTCAGGACATTGAGTGGAATCAGTAATGTGAAAGACATTTTAATGCTGACACAACAGTCAATAAAGCTAATGCATACAGCTGTAATCATATTGGCCAGTTGGCAGTAGCAGTCTATGAGAGAAATCCAAATGTTATACATTCTGTATTGTGTATCCTCCGGGGAATTCAAGGTTTACCATCAAGATTATTACAAATCCCATTAGTCTAAATACAGATTCAAAAACAAGTAAATTACAGAATTAATCACACCATGAAAAGAGCAATTTTTATTTCTTCATAAAATCGATCTGAAATGTGTTTTATCATGGGACTTTAGACATAGACTTAAACTTAGACAAACTTTATTGATCCACAAAGGAAATTGTTTTGGGTACGGTAGCTCACTCATCAAATATAATATATGATATATAACAGAGGGTAAAAGAAAAAAAAAAAAAAAAGATGGAATAGCAACCAAAGAACAATAGGCCTGTGTCAGATGAGGCACAATTATCTACATAAGATAATGATAATAAAATATGAGTTCTGGGAAAGGTTCGTGCTGACCTTGTTTAGGCCCTGAAAACCAACTGTCTTTGCCCTGATTAATCAGGTAGAAAACAGTGGAAGCAGTAGCTCTGGCCCTGCACTTACAGACATAACTGTAAAAAGACCTCACATGTTGTAATACTCATAGTGGCCAGCAGAGGTCAAGGTTGGATAGGTGCCACAGTGCCAGAGAGAGGAAAGAGGGCTCACTGCTGTCCTCTGGAGCAGCTGTGGATGTCAGGAGGCTGGAATTTAATGTAGATGTGGATTCATGACAGACCTCTCTACCTCGCTACCACTCATTCTATTTTTATTTCTCGGAATTATAGATGACCGCTGTCTGATTCAGAAATGTCAGTGTTATTAAAAAAGTCAACCCGGGTTATCAAGTTAGCCAAATATATGGTAGGTAAATAATGAATAAACAAACAGCTTATTCAAAATAATATGATCAACAATTACATTTTTGCTAATGTACTGTCCCTATCAAATAAATATGTGGAAAAAAAATTAATAGATTAGAATAGATTATCAAATATAGAATTTTATTAAAAAAAGACTAAAATAATAAAATAAGCATAACTTATTGCTTTGAAGAAAGAAAAAAAAAGTCTTTCATTGAGTAGGCTTGCATCTCCACAAACCTGACTTATTTGGCCTGGGGGAAGGCCTCCTTCTCCTTGTCTCCATGAAAATGTTGTGCAGTATAGCATAAATTGTACCTATCTTCATGGAGGATGTTCCAAAGTATGGTCTTAACTTTGTTTTTTGAATTTTTTTTATATCATCCAGGTGACGTACCAACTCCAGGAAGTCACACACTGTACCTTTAATTATATGTAATGAACTTTTTGAAAGAGTGTCCTCAATGTCTCACTTTGTTGTTAATTGTAAGTTGAGCCAAAACTTTGCAGTACATGTACACAGTGAAAAAGCCATACTCCATACTCCATTAACCATTTTCTTTTTATGTTGTAAGGAAGGAGAAACTGCAATTTTAAGATAAGCTTCTAAGTCAGATTGGACCTGTGCTCATTTGCAATATCTTATCTATGTGTCTGTATGTTTTAGTAGCTTGAGTAGTATTTATAAGCAATGATGATTAAACCACCCCATAAAAACAATGTTGTGTTGTTTCTGTGTGTTTCAGGAGGTCTTGCAGCTCTCACCGCTAAGTGGATCCGGTGTGGTGCAGTTCCTCTTGTGTTTGCCTCGATCTTCCCTGAGGCCATGCACTGGGCCTGGGCCAGAGTCAAGGTGAGCTCTCCTCGTCCTGGCTCTCTGCTCCAGCGTCTTCACCCTGCTCTGGGAACGGCTGATGAAGTCTGGTCGCAGCAGCTCCAGAGCCTCCTGAAGAATAGTAGTACAGTGAATATCATAACAGGTGGCACCATGTATAGCAGAATTTGATGTTAAAGGTCCTCTATTGACACAAAATTGACTCTTGTGAGCTTTAAGCCATATCTGGAGTTTAAAACATCCCCGGAGTTGCGTATTGTTTCATTCACACATATTTATCACACAAACCCTGCATATTTAGTTATTCTTTCAAACGGACTACACTCTGTTCCACCTTGTGATGTCATGTTGTAATACAGGAAGTGCTTTGAAGATGTAGACAAAATAAATACAAAGGATCAGAGGGCCCAGAGCGGATATTAGAGCCTTAATACCACTTCCTAGAGACTGTACTGTCTTCACATTAGTGCCCCAGGATCAGTGCACTGTCACACTGACAGTAGTGGTAAAATACAAATTCATTATTCAATACCATTAATACCAGTCTACTTTCACTCGAGCTCTTACAAACACTGACTTTTGCAACGTCTGCATCAGTTTCCTCCACCGTAACCTGCCCTCCAGCAGAGGGTGCCCCCCGTACATTAGGAAACTACACCGTTCTGGAGTTTCTTGGAAAAGTCAAAATGTTTGAAGACGATTATGCGATGCAAGTGGAGCTGGACATCATCCAGCATCTGGGGAACATTGACCAAGAGGAGGTGAATATTGTCAAATACATTGAGCACTTCTCGTGTGAGGAGTACCACTGCATCGTATATGAAATACTGGACTGGAGCCTCCTGGACCTCTTCATGGACTGCCCTGGAACTCTTTCAGTCAGTGAGTTGGGGCCTGTTGCCCAACAGCTCCTTGTAGCTTTTGAAGCATTGAAGGAAACTTGCATTGTTCATGGTGATCTGAAACCTGACAATATTATGTTGGTCACCCGCGAAGAGCAGCCATTTAAAGTAAAGTTGATCAACTCTTCTCAGGGCATGGATATGATGTGTGACGGATATCGTGCTCCTGAGGTGGTCCTGTGCGCTCCCCTGTCTGAGGCCTTGGAGATGTGGACCCTGGGCTGCTGCCTGGGAGAGGGCCCCTTAGGCTGCCAGCTGTTCTCCAACAAATCCAACTATGATCACCTGAGAACCATCATCTACCTTCTTGGGCAACCCAGTGATGAGATGCTGCAGAGAAGTGTTGATGCTTATAAGTACTTTCTCCAGACAAGCTGCCAGTGGAGATTCAAGAGCCTGATTGAATACCAGACCACACCCACGAAAAAACCTGAGGTCTCTGAGAGTGAACTGGACCAGTTTTCAAATCTTGAGGAAGCCATAATGCTGCAGGCTGATGCAGGGAATGAAGATGCCGTCTTAGACCTGGAGGTTTCATTTGATTTTGTTAAAAATCTTCTCCAGATAACCCTGAGAAGTGGCTGACCGTTGGACAAGCACTGAGGCACCCTTTCATAACCATGGAGCGCTTGATCAACACTGACACTGAATATGTCCAAGGTGCCCATGATCTGATGGCAGTAACTCTGAAGACCTCCACATCTGCTCCTGTGTTAAATACAGTGGAAGGTGATCCAGAACAGGACTCACAGTCCTCTGTAGCTTGACGCGAGAGGCCAGGGTCTTCTCTGGCATTCTGGGGACCATTACATGTCCTCTAAACATGAAGAGCCTGAGGAACCTGACTGGATCTACAGCCCTTTGACTGAGACTAATGAAGACTGTGTCATGGAAAATAACGATGTTTCCTTCATCTGTCAGCCTGTGGAGGAGATAAACCTCTACATCAGAGTTCTCCAAACTGTTCCACAAAGGGCCGGTGTGGCTGCAGGTTTTCTTTCCAACCAAGCAGCAGCACACCAGACTTGACTCATTTAATCAACTGATCTCAGTCTTCAGACAGTTGGAGGCGTGGCCTTGGTTGGTTGGAAAGAAAACCTGAAGCCACACCGGCCCTTTGTGGAACAGTTTGGGGAACCCTGCTCTACATGGACACAAACATCCCTGACCCTGATCTGCTCAGGGATAAAGAGCCCATCCTGTTCTGGTTCAAGATGGACCAGAGTGATGATGTCAGCTCCAGTGTGAATGAGGGGCATACAGATGGACCTTTACAGACAGAGCTCACTGGTCTTTCTTCAGAAGATTTCAAGGCCAATACTGCAGACAATAGTGTGGGCAAGACAGCCTCCTTCTGGTCAGTCACGAACAAAAGGTTTGGTGGTGGCATGACCCGTCTCTGCCGAACAATGACCTGTGTGTGCCATTGTTGCACCGCCAGGAGGCGCTAAAGGCGCCACTGCAAACTCATTAAAATAAACAATAGCTCATTAGCGTTCAAATGTGTTCATGCATTTGTTTGTCTGTAATACTGTTAGTTGTGGGGGAAATTAGGACTATTGCATACATATATAGTATGTATACATGTATACAATTAATTCGGAAAATATAATACAGTTATATAACAGTTAATCCTTTTTCAAACACATGTGAATGAAACAAAACACAACTCAGGGTATGTTTTTTGACAAGGTAACAACATTATAACATGGCTTATAGCTCACAAGACTACATTTATGTAATACAGGACCTTTAACATACTGTCTACAGGGCATAACCAAAAACACTATAATCTGGATTGGAGTGCATCCTAATAAAATGAGACCAAAAAGCTAAGGCACCTGACTTGTTAATATCTTGATTCATAGACAAAATGGCAAAATAAAAACACCATCATCTGGAGTGAGTTAAGCCATGTTATAATGTTGTTTGTTACCTCATCAAAAACATACCTGGAGTTGTTCTTTTATTCATTCACACATAATCCTTTATAGTAATCCTTTATTATTAGTCTGTCTACATCTCCAGAGCTAAAAATACTCTTGTGATGGCATGTGGTGGTAGTTTTCATGTTAACAGCTACATTTTACTTTTTGTTCAGTAGAGATTGGCAAGTCGAGGGCTGAAATCATCCAAATGATTCTAGTGAAGGTGTGTGGAGGTTAAAAATACAGCGGAGCACTTCCTGTATTACCACATGACATCACAAGGTGGAACAGAGTGTTGTCTGTGTGAGAGAAGAACTCAACCTAAATTATGCAGGGTTTGTGTGAATGTGTGAACGTTATAACACAGATCAGAAAATATTGTAATATGGGTCCTAAAGCATTTAAAGTGTGGTGGCAAGCAGAGTAGACAGGGACAAATAAGTCATGAGAAATGACTAGTTGACAGACTGGTGGTGGTGAGAGATATGCTAAAAAATTTATAGCACAATTATCTTGGAGCCAGATCACAATTTCAATTCTATTGTGATTCATGTAAAAGTTAGGATCTTTAAATTTTCTTGAAGATGTAACTAATCATCTGCTTCTTCTGAAAGTTCATGCTTTATTGCATTCAATTAAATCTACTTGTCACTTAAAGCTATCTGAAGCTGACCAATTGACACTTGATACTTACTTAATTGATACACACTGTGGATGTTCCACTCTATGGTGGAGTGTTTGTATCAGTTACCATGGTGACACAATGCACACATGAACAAATACTGCCAAAAACGTTTGAAGATGGTCCTAGTTAGGTGTTTGATTTTCAACAAAAAAGGTAGATATGACTAAAGCCCTATTCACACGGGATTAGTTTAACCTAGGAACATCAGTAAAATTGAAATTACCCCGTGACGTCTGTGTTTTTTGTGTGCTTTCATAAACAAAACAAAAAGATGTCAGTAAACTACTTTATTTGGGAAATGGCGGACTGATAAACAACAAAACAAGACCAGAACCTGTTAAAGATCCCATGACATGGTACTTCTTGATGCTTTTATATGGCTCCTTAATGGTTCCCTAATACTGTAAATGAATCCTTCTTCAAAATCAACACTCAGTGCATGAGAAACAGAGATAAGCTGAGAAAGAGTCATTTTTCTCACTCTGAACACTCTATAATTGTTGTTGCTGTGGCGTTGTTGCTTGAATGCAAATGAGGAGAAAAGAGCTGGCCAATAGTAGAGGGTGGGGGCGTGGCCAAATGCTCCGCTCTCGCTCTGAGCGCTCTCTGATCCATTTCCTTGTTTTTGCACGGGGGGAGAGATTTGAAGTGTTCCATTGAAAAATAAACACATTTCCACAGAAAATAAAATTAAACCACTGCTGTTCAAAGGTCCAGAGGCTCAGATAAAGGACTTCCGAGCCTAGAAACACTCGGACGTGCCTCCAGGCAAATAAAAAAACGCATTTCGCATTGCCTAGCGCATTCGCAGTCCAAACTCTCTGGGCGTGATTTACAGAGACGCTGAGTACAGACAGACGGGGGTGGAACTGCATTTGCATTTCTTTGTTCAAACTCGCCCGTTTGAGCTCCGATTTTTTGTAACGCAGAAAAGGATCGCAAATGCTCAGTTTAGACATTTCGCAACTTTTAACCATGGGGGGGGGGGCTAAACAGGGTAGGGGAGCTCACATTAACGTTCAAAAACCTCAGAAAGTGAAAATTTCATGCCATGGGACCTTTAATTCATAATGTCGCCAATGGTGCTGTTATATTAAGTTTGTTTTAAGCACCTGCACAGAAACGTCAAACACGTGTTTCTTATCATATTGATGCTATCGGCGATCAGATGTTGTGGGGTAATTGCAATTTTACAGACAGCCCTAGCTAAACTAACCTTGATAGGGCTTTTGTTTTGAGCTTAGAACTGTATTCAAGAGAAAATTTGTGAATCATGATGCAGTTTTATTAAAATAGCATATCATCACTGGAATGAGATTACGGTTAGTTTTCATCACCATATTGCCAAGGCCTAAGAGAAGGAGACTGAGAGGTTGTGGAGACTGGTGTTTCTGCTGCTGCGGGGACACTTCGCTTACCAGGCCCATATAAGAATGTGGTGTGTGAGAGTTTGGTGATAGTGAAGTGGTTAATGACACAGAACCTGGCCATTATAATTATTAGCTGACAGAAACAGAATGGAAAACATGAGAATGAGGCAGAAAATACAGACATTTCCTAAATTAAATAAACATGAGGTCCATTATAGAAAGCCTTAAAATGTTCCTTATGTTCTATACATTTGACTTTGATTGAAATGATATACTGTATATTTCGTGTTCCTCCTAATAAAATGCTTTTGTGATAGCCAAATATTTACAACTGGTAATACTTCTTTGGAGAATCATTAGTTTAGAGTTATAGTCACCGAGGGGAATGCTAAATGCATGCTGACTTTGTAAAACATGAACAATTAACTGAAGTAAGTATCAGGCAGAAAGAAATGTGTTCCTCTCAATATTGTAACTGAGGAGATACCCATAGCTGAAATCTCTGAGAGTGAACTTTAAAATTAATAATTTTTTCATTGCAAAACTACAATATGGTTCGTGTCCAAGAAGCAGATGCATTATAGTTTGATATAGTTTCATGTCTCTGGCTTTAAAAATTCCCCTTAGTTGCAATAAGAAGAAAGCAGTGCAGTGTCTGAAATACTCTCTCTTTTGAGTGTGGCTCGCCTTGTCCTACCTCTGGGTGACTGCTTATAAACTCTGGCTGGAACCTTGAGGAAGCCCTTGTTTTTTTTGGCTCTAGTAGTGGCAGCAGTGGGGTCAGTATTGGATTATTTTTGGATGGACCCCTGGGGGTGAGTGAGTGCATAGTGTAGCAATGCGTGTAATTGCTACTTAATTATTATTATTTATTACATATACATACATGAGACTTGTGCATGGTTGGTGAGAGGTGCATAGCTAAAATCTTGGTAATTGACAGAATTGAAAATGTTCAGCTGATTTTGGCAGATAGAGCACATTAGACCTTGACAAAATTGCAACGTATAGGAAATTAAAAAGTAAAGGGGCTTCAGTGAATGTATACGTTCATTACATTTATATTTTCCAAAGCTAAGCTAGGATTCATCAAATTTGTTTTATATTAGTGCTGTCAATCGATTCAAATATTTAATTGCCATAATCTCATGAATATCATAGTTAACTTACGAATAATTGCCCATTTTTGTCCCTTGAATCATCATTTTAATGAAGTGCCTCTCTTCTGTCTTCATAACAGTCAAAGTGACTAAAGTTCCCACTGTGGGTGAAATAATGTGCTGTGACCCCGAGTTAGTTCCATTACTGAGGGACGTCCAGTAATCTCCAGTTAGCAGGACTGTGTTTGTCTATCCCAACGCCTGTTGTACTAGGGGCGCACTCGTGCTGGGACTTTTGGGCCGTGCTGTGTGTGCCATGCTCGGGCGTGGTTGCCTAAGGTTCTGTGACCCGTGTTCGCACCTGCGCGACCAGCCGCAGCCAATGGCGTTGTCGCATGGTGAAGCTGCCCCTTTTGGCAGAGAGGGTGGGTCCAGCGGCATGGCGTGTCTATTGAGCGGAGGGACTGATGTGCACACTCCTCCGTGGATTTGTGGATGTGGCCAGGGGAGAGCTTCTGGAGGGCTTCTGTCGCTGTCCGTGGTATATATATATATATATATATGTATATATATATATATATATATATATATATATATATATATATATATATATATATATATATATATATAGTCACAGTGAGGGACAGGAGGACACTGGACAAACTGCTCTCCATCACCCATTGCACCAGACCATAGAGGGACAGAGGAGCTCATTCTCCTACAGGCTCCTACAGCTCCGCTCAAACAATGAGAGGTACAGGAGTACATTCATACCATACTTCATACAGCTGTATAACAACTCACCCTTATGTAACAGATAATATAACACTCCCTACAACTGTATATAGCTGATATTGTACATCTTATTTGATATTGTATCTTATATTTGACTACTACTTTTCTATTTAAATCTGATTTGTACATATATATATATATATATATATATATATATATATATACATATATATACATAAATATATGTATATATTTATGTCTCATCTGACACAGGTCTATTGCTCTTTGGTTGCTATTTCATTTTTTTTTTAATTTTCTTTTTACCCTCTGTTATATATTATATATTATATATTATATTTGATGAGTGATCTACCATACCCAAAACAAGTTCCCTTGTGGATCAATAAAGTTTGTCTAAGTCTAAGTCTATATACTGTATATATAGTCCATACAGTTTGTTATTTATTAATGGCTTTTGAACTTATGTTATGTAATTTCTCATAGGATTCTTCTTGTCCACTATCTGACAAAAGGGAATTGTGAAGCTCCTGGGCATATGAAGGGGAAGCTGTAACCCATTTATTTTCAGTCAAATTCCTCATTCTAGGAAGGAAGAATGTGAAGAATGACCAGTTTGTACTGTACCTAATAGGACTTAAATAGGAATTCTGCCTGGACTTTTTTTTTTTTTTTTTTTTTTACTTTTTTAACTAATTGCAATTTCCTAAATCTCATTTTTAGTGAGATATGCTTCAGCAATCCTTATATCTACCAAAAATAATCTAGGCAGGATTTAAAATCTGGTTTTCATCTGTGCATAGCTTCTTTTCTTCCCACTTATAATGAGAATAAATCAGAACAGAAACGGCTTCAGTTGGAATTGGGGGACATTTTAGTCAAGTGTCAATCCTAGTTTGGTAAGATAATTGTGTTTAATTGTGAGGGGTAGCATTCCATTTTTAAAAGTCTTTCTAATGCTGATTAGTTGTTGACTTAATTTAGAAGAACGGCAATAGGATTTACAAAAAAATAAAAAATAAAAAATTCTATATACAGTATATTTTGTGTTCATATAATTTAATTTCCTGCAAGCTGCTCACATCGTGTCTCAATCTCCCTCTCCATTTCTTGCATTGTACTATATTCATTCAACAGGCAATTATTTTGAAACTAAGCTTATAAAAGGCTCCTACTTGGAGGCTGAGACTCTTGGCTGCTCCATCCACAGTGTCCTCCTTCAGTCGGGAATGATAATAGCAGGTCTTATATGTATTCAGAGATGCATCCCTATAAGGCTTGTTGCTACAGTCTTCTTCCCAATGCTCCTCCTTCTCACCACTTTGCTCGTCCCATGAACCAGCATCTATTTTGAGAAAAAAAGAGAGCGATCATCGGAAAATCGTCATATAAAAAAAAAAACATGAGTTACAAACAAAAGACTTAGCTGGTGTGGCTTTCATATTACTATGTTACAGGACAGATACAGGCCTAATGGAAAAGCCTTGTATTCTACTGTATATGGCCTTCTTCCAGACTGACTTATGGCACAATCTTCACCACGTTCCTACACAGCATTCCAGCTTTTATGATCTGGAGAAGCCCAGAAAATGAACACACCTTGTACTCCCCCCCCCCACACACACACACACACCTGCACACAACCACCCACCCGCACAACCACCTGCACCAACCCAACCACACACGCAAACACACGCACGCACGCACACACACACACACACACACACACACACACACACACACACACACACACACACACACACACACACACACACACACACACACACACACACACACACACACACACACACACACACACAGCTAAGGAATATACTCATAGACATATAGAGAGAATAAGAAGACCCACTGTGGCCAATGAATAATGTAGAAGATGACAGTGGATCCTTCCTGCACAGTATTCTTATCTCTTATCCCTGTTACATGCATAGAGGCTGAATATACATGGCATACAGGTAGAGCAACACCAGTACTGAGAAGTGTGTATACGCCTATATAATTTGACATGACTCATTGCGCTCTGGCCTGTAGGCATACTATTAACTGGAGCCACCTCCAAGGCCTATTTCAGCAGAAGTAAGGGAGGAATTAGAATACAATGCACGCAAGCAAGAAAAAAATGTCTGAATAGGAAGTTATGTAACACTAAAAGGTAAACTGGTCTATGGGAAGATGTATAATGCTTTTTAAAAGTGACAACTTCTGGAAAGAGAATAACTAATGAACAACACAAAGCTTACTGAAGTGAGGAATTAGTTTCTTGTATTACTTTTTTGCATTTTTAGAGGCTGAATCCACAATGACACTATGACACAATGACACACAGACTATTATGGTAATGGCCCTAATTATTTGTCACTCTAAAACCAGTGGATATTTTTCAATAATTACCAATTCTCTACATTCTAAATCAATGAGCTACTTCATTTAAAGGTGCAGTGTGTTTTCGGGTCTGTCACATGCACATCTTCATGGAGATGTTATTGCTTTACCTGGACTGTTACACAGTATATCTTGAAACATATATCCAGCATTTATTTAGTTACAGGTCTTTTAATTTAAACAAACAAACAAACAAACAAACTTGGAAACATGCATTCCTACTGTTGCTTGGGTCACTTCATTACAGATCTGACCTGTAACTTAGATTGTTGCCATACTGTAGAACATACCAGCCCAAAGCAATAACATCTCCATAATATAAGCATGTAGTACACCCTATACCAAGTTATACACTGCACCTTTAAAGCCCTATTGTGTAACTTTTTAGCCAAACAATAGAATGCATGCTTTTTCATTGTGGATGTTTTCATTGCACTGAAAAAATTTGTAGTGAGTAGGATTGCATCGCCACAAACCTAATTTACATCACTGCCTGTTCATGGAAATGTGGTTCCTTTGGCTATTATATAATATAATATTATATAATATTACAAAATATTGCGTAAAATGTATATATTTTCATGGAGAATGTTCCGAATTAAAGTTTTAACTTTCTGTTACAGAAAGTAAGAAAGTTCAGGTTACACAATGTCGCTTTAAGCACTTCATTGTATGTATATTATTCTATACCAGGTGCGCTCAATACGTCGATTGTGATCTACCAGTCAATTGCCAAGGTAGTGTGGGTAAATCGTAGCATCATAGTAAGACCGGTCTTGGTTTCGAGACGAGTGCAAGCACATTTCATTACGGCCACTGCCACTGGCAATAAACTTGCCCTGGTGTACGGGACCGCACGGGGCTTCTCACTGCAGCCTGTGCGCTCGTCTGGAACCCTGCGCGGCATGTTACCACACGTGTCCCCAGCGCACGCAGCTTGTCCACAACAGCGTGTACCCTTGCGTACCAGCGTGTATCACAGAGCAGGTTAAACTTTTTAAAACATCCTACCTGTCCGTCCGCCTCATGTCAGCACACCCCTCCTCGCCTTTTCGCGCTCTCGCTCCTCCCCACCTATAGCGCACACAAGCTCCTTCCTCATTGCACTCTGATTAGAAATTTATGTTGGCACAAAGCAGGCCAGCAGCACAGGGCTGGCCTACTGTGACATGTGGTTGAAGTTTGCCTAATAAAAGTGCACAAATACATCTGTATATGTCACGATGTGCCTTTGGTAAATGTGCAGACGCTGATAAATACTACTGCAAAACAAGTAAGATAATGTAACTCCAGTTAGGAACTTGAAAAACAGGTTTAAAAAAAAAAAAAAAATCAACGAAGGGGTTCTCAAACTGTGGGTTAGGGTCCATAAAAGGGACACAGAATGGTTAAGTGCGGTACAGTTTGCTTGGCTTATTTTAAGCTTAAATTAACATTTATCAGATAAAATGGAGATAGATCTATAAAAACATATTTATGTGAGTCAGCCTTTTTCCTCATGAAGATCATTAAGCCCAAGTACCGTTCCACCATGACTATGATCATTTAGAAGTGTGCTTGAGTCTAGCTGTCAGCAGCTACTGTCCAGACTATCCAAGGTACATCAACATACATTGTACATGTAAACATTCTCAATATATTTATGAATAAATAAATGATTTGCATGTTTGTAGTAGGTAGATCATTTTTACTTATAAATCAGATCCCCTTCTGTGGTCGGATTCTATTTTCTATTGCAGCTCTTCTATAACCTTTTTTTTTTTTGATGCGTGGAGTGAAAATCATGCAAATACAATCTACAGTATGTTTAGATATCTTATGATGTCTGCTGAAATATATTACAACATTAGCAGTCTGGAGAGGTGAGGAATCGTTTGTTCTTCCTTTTTATCTAATCTGTTCAGACTGCTCCGGACAAAATGCATTTTAAACATACAGCTAGTGATGTGAGGTCCATCACTGATACATGCAATAAATCAAAATAGGCTGTGACAAATGAGACACTTTCTGCTTTTCTGCTTTGGGAACCTTATCTTACATGACTTTCAGAAAATATGAGAAAAGTGACACGCAAATGAACTGGAATGGATGCTAATATAAAATTTGCAGTCATACCTATGTGTACACTGTGCTTGAAATTGCTGTGGATAGCTTGCACATCCTCATTTGCATTCTCCTTCTGTGTAGTCTTTATGTAAGGGGGACTTGCCCCATTGAATGTCAATAATTCAAGAGTAACACTGTGGCACTGGGGGTCTGAGTCGGACATGTTGGGAAGGGCTATTTGCTTGACCTTGTAGCTTTTATGTTTTGATTGAAGGCCTCTGCAACAACTCAAACTGCCACTCTCTCTGCACTTGGAAGCTCTCCTATGATTTGCGTTCTTGGATTTCTTTACATTGGACATAGCAAGACGGCAAGAGAAGGTAGACGTGTGCAAAGCTGGGTTGGTTTTGAGGACTTCCAATGAAATGGACAGCGACTTGACCAGAAAGACAGCAGAGATGATGGAGCTGGGAGAAATGTCAAAATGGACACAAGAGTGGAAGGAAGAGAGATTTGACGCACGGGTTGGCGACCCCTCCAGATTTCTGTCCTTTTCGCTTCGCACGACTTGTTCTTTTCTCTTTCCTGGGCCATTCCCTGCCAATAGATCAGATGGTGAGTAGGTCTGTCTCAACACATTTGGCTTCACCACACTCAAAGTCTCTCTGCAAACTTGAAAGTTAGTCATTCTCATTTTAGTTTTCGAAAATCCTGCTTTTCCGAAAGGCTGAGGAGTTAAAAACCTAATGGACGATGTACACACAGCCTCCAGTGCAGTGGAGACATTTTGCGATGGTGTGGAAGCAGTTGGATCTGCTCCCACCACATCTGGTACACTTCTCATCCTCAGCAGACTCGAAGCAGCGCTGGAAGGAAAACTGAGCGTAGATTGTGAACTGGCAGCTGGCGTCACTGCTGCAAAGGAGACACTTTTCTTCTTCTTATGCCCCTGCCACACAGACCAAGACAAGACATCCCTGTGCACCAATGCGGAAATATCCTTAGCCTGAGAAAATACAGAAAAAAAAAATCACAGTACAAATCTAAACAAAATGACATCTTTTCAATCTCTGCATTGTTTAAGGTGTATTTTATAACTTTTCTAGTAGAGGGTATGTCACCTATTTGTTGCTTTGGATATGTCATTGCTCTTTCTGGAATGTTCCACAGTATGGCATTAACCAGCAGGTTGGTTAATAGCTCGAAAATACCTACAAAATCAGGCATTCTGACTGTGAGTTGGGTTTGCCTCTCCACAGATCCGACCTGTAACTTGGTCTCCATGAAAATAGAAAGGTTTACTGTGAAATATTTCAGAAAAATCAATAACATTTCCAAGGGGAAAAGCATCTGAGAGACTCTCCACCAGAAAAGTTACACAATGCACCTTCAAGTATGACTGTGGAATAATCACAAGCACCCTGAACACATCTGTGACTATTAGAAATATTATCTTGTCATTAACTTGTGTTTTTGAACTTTGCTTGTTGCCATGACTGCGATGGGCAGCACTTAAAACCAAATTATCCTTGATATTTAAAGCCCAGATTACCCTATAAGGTGATAACAAGTATTCTGTCCCTTCCTATTTTTAAGTTCAGCAGCTTCTATATTAGTTCATATAATATTTTAGTTCAATAGATGTACAGAATCTAGTTGAATAAATTGCAATTTATGTCTACCAGGTAAGCATGCATTTAAGGGCAATTATGGCTTGTGTTAAAAGGCCCATATTACAGCATTATCTGTTATAATGTTGTTTCTTCATCAAAAACATACCTGGAGTTGTGTTTTGTTTAATTCACACAGGTTTAACATACAAATCAAGCACATTTAGGCTGAGTTCTTCTCTGAATCAGAACAGAACACTCTTCCACCTTGTGATGTCATGTGGTAATTCAGGAAGTGCTCTGCTGTGTTTTTAGGTAGCTGTTAACATAAAACTACCGCTTCATGACATCACAAGGTGGAACAGAGCATTTTGAGCTTTGGAGAAGACTAATAATAAAGGATTACTCAAACATGTGTGAATGAAACAAAACACAACTCCAGGTATGTTTTTGATAAACAACAACTTTTGACAAGCAACATTTAACATGGCTAAATGGTCACAAAAGTCAATTTTGCGTAATATAGGACCTTTAACTTGGCCCCCCTGTAATGTACGATTCACCCCAATTGTTTGTGCGTTGTTTATCTTTACAGCCAGACTGAAAGCTACACAAATAAACCAACTTCAAACTGGACTAAACTGTAAAATAGTTGGGGTAGTTAATGATAGATTACACCCCTTAGTCACATTCTTACAGCATCAGTCTGGAGTAAATGGGAGACTGTTCTTCTTGCTTTGGCATTCATTACCAGTCAATTTATCATAGACCAAACAGCATTTTGTTTTCATAATCAGGCATTTGTTGACAGTGGTGCACCATAAACCACATTTAAACTCAAACCAATCATTGGGGGAATGTGCAGTGTTAACAAGGAGAAAATTGAAAATAATTGGGTTTATATTTCATTGTGTACTTTCTGCCCACCGGTGAATCATTTGCATCTGGAGGAAAATAAAGCCAAACAGAGGATATACTGAGCATAATTTACCTCATTGATGTTGACTGTAGTGTCATTTGGTTTATGATGGACCTTTGACATTGACCAGGTTGCTTCTTCTATTCCATCTGTAAAGCAAAGAAACACTTTATTATTCGCTGCTGGCCCACTGTACTTTTTATTCATAGTCAATGACATAAAAGGCCACTTCAAAGCCTTATTCCTGAATTCCATGTTCAATTATTAGACTTACCTACTCATCACAAAAGTGCGCTTATCTTGTCTCTGGGAGAGTCTTTTTGCTAACACTTCAAGATCATATGCACTTCCTGTCATTTTTTTCCCCCCAGGCCCACGGCTGCGTTCATCTTTCATCTTTGTGCGCCCACTTTAAAGAGGATACTTTCTAATTCAATCATGCAGCAAGTTAAAACTGAAATAAGCAATGATTGTTGTTGATTCAATTATCACTCACTACTTGTGAGTTTTAAGCCATGTTACAATGTTGTTACCTCATGAAAAATATACCCAGAGTTGTGTTCTGTTTCATCCCTGTTTGCATCCCCAAAGTTTAAAATGCTCTGTTCAGCCTTACGATCTCATGAAGTTTGACCTTTTTTCAGTAGAGATTGGCAATTCCAGGGCTGAAATGATCTAAATTATTCTAGTGAAGGTGTATAGAGTTTAAAAACACAGAGAAGCATTTCTTGTATCACCACATGACAACATAAGGTGGAGAGAGGTTTTCTATTTGAGAGAAGAACTCAGTCTAAATATGCAGGATTTACATGTTAAATGTCTAAATGAAACAAAACAAAAATATATTTGTGATTAGGAAACAACATTATAAAATAGTTCTGAAAATAGGCCTTTAAGTAACTAATAAATACATAAATGCAGATTACAATATTATAAGATCTCAGCCCTAATTTGAAAGTACTTATTTATTTTATTTTTTTACTTTTCTACAGCTGTCCCTAACAAACACAAAAGCTTCCCTCCACAGTAGGCCAACAACAACATTCCTTTCATAGTCCATCTGCTGACCTCAGCTACAAGATTGTTGAATTCAGTTTTAAGTTGTACCTAAATCACAATTCAGGACGGTGGACATTGGGGACAGGGGGGAGATTGCCAGTCTGCCCCTGCACTGCCCATAACTTGCATCTGGTTCAATAATAAATATGGGTAGTTCAACAACCTGTAAGAAAGGTGTAACCATACAAACCAAAACTAACCCACTCTTAAACCTATACCTGTTTTCTCCCATATATTTGAACAAAACTTGTCTTCCCCAGTACAGATATGTTATATAAGCAGCGCTTGAGATCAAATAAATAAGCATTTTACTGTTCGATAATCAGGAAGTGCACTGTTAGCATGGTAAATGTGAATCTGAGAGTTGCGGAAAGTGCTTATAACCTCATTGTGATATATAACTAAGATGGTGAATAGGATGCTCAGAACAAGGTAAGTGAGGAGCAATTGCAAGCCATTTAAAATGAACTTGGTTTGTTTTTCTTAAGCCAGTAAGAATCAGGTACAGCACCAATAAATAAAATATATCAAAAATAACAAATTATATTTTTATGACATAACCAGCTGTGAGCCAGATTGTTTTATGTGTTGCCAATTAAAGAGGCGTTATCCAGGTGGTGTTCCAAATCTACAGTAAAAATGATTCATTTGCTCATCAGCTCAGAAAATTAAAATTGAAATCAATATCTCATCATTACCTTTGCAGCTTGACAAATGAAGATACCAACTAGGGTGGATTTGCTAGATGTGCAGAATTGGCAAGCTCGGTTAGTAGCCTGGCGCACAGTGATGGAACGTAATGAAGTAAAAGTAGTAAAGTACTGTACTTAAGTATAAATTTTAGGTATCTGTACTTAAGTACATTTTAACATGGATACTTTTTACATTTACTTCATTACATCTGAGAGCAGATGTATGTACTTTCTATTCCATTACATTTTTTAACAGGACTGAAAGTATTTTTTATTATTGCGTGAGACCTGAAAAAAGATTGAGGGTTGATTTTTAACATATTCATGGTTTGAGCAAACAAAAACAAACAAACAAAAACAAGAAAAAAGACAATTGATTCAATTATTTCTATTGAACAAATTCAGCACAAATCTTTATCAAACTCAGTACATTTGAAGCATTATTAGACTTCAAAATCTGCGCAAAATAGTTTAGGGTGTCGCCAACCATCCCTTGAAAAATGGAATCGTCCCGTATTCAGAAACAAAAGTACGCATCTTGTATTAAACTTGGTATTAAACCAGTGTGTGGGGCCGCGCGAGGCTTCTGACTGCAGCCCGTGTGCTTGTCTGGAGCCGCGGACACGGCACGTCACCACACGCGTGCGGCTTGTTCGCTACGCGTGTACCTTTGCGTACGAGCAAAGCGTGTAACTTGCTCTGTGATACACGCTGATACGCAAGGGTACACGCTGTCATGGACAAGCTGCGTGCGCTGATGGTGCTCGTGATGACGTGCCGTGTCCGCGGCTCCAGATGAGCGCGGCCCCGCACACGGGTTAAATATTGCTAAAGGCAGCGGCCGTAATGAAATATGATCGCACTCATCTCGAGACCAAGACCGGTGTCGAGTACTATGACACTGCGATTTACCCACACTACCTTGGCAATCTACGTATTGAGCACCCCTGATGTAAAGAATTGTCAATATATTTATAAATGAATAAATGATTTGCATTTTTGTAGTAGGTAGATCATTTTGACTTGGTCATTTTATAAGTAGCTCACAAGCTGAAAAAGTGCATATAGAGAGATAATTAGATAGAACATGCATCATTTGTACTGTCCAGGCAGTGCACTATGTTCTGCCTTGTATTGTTTTATATTAATTTATACAGTTTTATGTTAAGCGGGACAGGTATTTATTTTATTGTGTTAATCTTATTATTTTGTATTAAAAATAAATTGCTAATAATTATTTATTTTCCATGTGTTCATATCACTCAAATATGCATCTAATTCAATTCAGGTTTGAGTCAAAAAAAAAAAAAAAATCCCTTCACACATACAAAAATGAATAAAAAGATTCACTACACAATTATGTATTATGAACTGATGTCACCACTTCTCTCGGCTCATTATCAGACTTTGATGTCACAAAATCGGGGTCAGTGCTGCGTTATCAACTTTTTTCTAATCAAGTTTTTATTGCCTGAGATTTGTACCAGGTATGTGTATGTCACCCACTAGTACCTGTGAATAAAATGTGGTTTGTGCTTTGATTTACAGTTTTACTTTATTGCAAACATAAATATTTGTAAAATTTTGTGAGAAGGTAATGCAAAGTGGGATCATCAAGAGGGGGAAAGGGGATTTTTCCCCCCCCAAAATGGGTGGTTGACATCTTAGTTTTTATTGGCTGGAATGACCCCAGATTGCATCTCAGAGCATCTAGAATTCAAAAATTTTCCGGGGGGAATTTTCCCCGACCCCCCTAGGATTTCTGTGACTTTCAGCTTTTTTCATGACTGGGCACTTTCATCCCTGGTTAATGCTTTGGTTTATTGGTTTAAATTGTCCACAGTATGGTATTAAACTAATTTGTCTAACAGTTATTCAACTACAGGTTTTATTTATTGCTCAAGAATATCATCCATTCTTACTGTGAGTGGGGTCGCCTCTCTACAAATTTGACCTGTAATTTGGCTTGTATGTTTCATAAGTTTATGGCCATACTGTGGAACTTTCTAGGCACATCTCCATGGAGGCCACCAGGTGATGGACCCTCCAGCATACAGCTTACACAGTGCACCTTGAAGTAACAAAATTAAGTACTTTCTCCACCACTGCTAGCACATGAGAAACAAAATGTATCCGGTCACTCGGAAACCCGCCGCATGTCGGGATTAGTGAAACCCAAATAATTGGAATTTTTATAATTTTTTTTCAAAATTTGTAATTTTCGTTTTTTTGCAGAATGTGCTAGTTGAGATCATGAAGAAGCCACTCCATGTCTCAGATAACAGCATTAGTTGTTTTAAAACCATAGATTTTGGTTTTGAAAGTGGCTTGTTTATTGGAAAGAATGGGGGTGTATGTAAATTACCATAATTACTACTGGCCAATCACGTGCATGTATATTATGTATATTATGTATATTATGTATATTATGTATATTATGTATATTATGTATATTATGTATATTATACATTTCCACCATGATAGATTAAGACCATGTTGTAATGCTATTCTGAGTATGGTACAAGTAATTACGTTTAGCCCCACATGATCCACTTTGAGGTGAATCACATGGGAGGCAACTACAGTATACAACCACTGCCCAAACAGAAAATTTACATGCACAATTTCTGCCCCTTTCCTTTGATTTATTTTATGCCGAGCCAGCAAATGTAAGACTGGAATAACAACTTTCATATTATGCTCTAATTCTATAAACAGGCATTAGATAAGAGTTACTGTGGCGAGCAAGCCAAGAGGAGGAATTGCTGAAGAAAGGCTGTTTTACAATAGGGGATAAATCAAATAAGTAAAGGTAGATAAAATCTTAAATGGAGATTTTAAGTGCAATCTTCTAATAGTCTTTGGACAACATAATTTAAATGAACTCGGTAGCCATGTAAGATATTGTCCTTGTATTAAACGAATACAGCTTGTATTTCATGTCAGAGCCACTAATGTATGAATGTGTCTTTGTTTTGTTCTCTCACTGTTTTGTTCTCTCACTGCGCTGCCATAAAGAACAACATGTGCAATTTCCAAAGTCCCTATCCCATTAACATTACATGGTGTTTACGTCCCAGTCTGCAGATACTCGTAGCATCAGTGAATTTACATTGTAGTATTTATTTATTTATTTATTTATTTGACAGGGACAGTGTACATTAATGAACATTCCTGTAAATGTACCAGATTTAGCCAAGAGGCTAGTTTTCATCTGCAGTCCCTGGACAGATGTTAGATTGTGAATCTAAAAAAAAAAACAGGTTAAAACAATGTACATACACAATTATTTACACTATTTATATGCTTTCAGGCTCACTCATAGTGACAGTCATGCACACTTGGTAAAACATTAACAATACATACATACAACAAATACACACACAGAACACACATACATCTGGCACCCCTCAGTAACACAACAAACAGGATAGAACAAAAAGGAAATTAATGTGTGCGGTGCTGATTTTCAATTAGCCACTTTTTTAAAAGAGTCTTAAAAGTGTGATATTATGGTGAGTCTCTGATATGTATGGGAGTATTGTTCCATTGATGTGCTGCAGTGATGAAAAATGAGGACTGTCCAAAGGTGCTTTTCCTGAGTGGGATTATGCAGTCCCCTCTAACTGCCCCCCTGGTTACCCGGCTTGAGGATGATCTTATTGTTATGAACTGTGAAAGTGGGGGTGAAGAGAGACCATGTATAATTTTAAACAGAAGGCAGAGGTTTGTGTATATGATCATATTGTCCCAGTTCAGTAATTTGAGTTTGTGTAATATTTCACAGTGATGATATTGGATTGGTTTCTTGTCAAGTGTTTTTATTGTTCTTTTGTATAATGATTGCAGTGGTTTGAGGGTGGTGTTGTTTGTGTTTGACCATGTGGTTAAACAGTATTTAATATGGGAGAGTATTAGTCTGTATTGTGCAATGTGGAGGATGTTTTACTGATACTTTGCAACTGGGGTCATCAATATTCCCTGGGAGTGTGACGCTAACTTGAGGCACTGCTCTGTCTGAAGCTCTTTTACTCAAGTTAGACTTAATCTGAGCTTTGTTTTAACACAGTTTAACCATATCCGCCATATACCTACATATGGAACCTCCCCCACCCCAGCGTGATGTGATCATTGTAAATTGCAATATTGACATAAAACAACCTAATAAAAGAAACATGGCCGCTGACTTATGGGTTGAAAATTGCGGAGCTGTTTTTTGGCACAATATAAACCTACGGATAGCTGGAGATCACCCTAGCAAGCAGATGTGTGTAGAAAACCTCAGTCGGCCAGGTAGAATCAATGGCAAAAGAAATTCAATTTGTCAACTGGACAAAAGTTTATTTGGTCGGATACGTTTCACAGCTCATCCAAGCTGCTTCTTCAGTTCTGAACTGAACTTTTGAACAGAACTGAAGAAGCAGCTTGGATGAGCTGCAAAATGTATTCGGGCAAATAAACTTTTGTCCAGTTGACAAATAGAATTTCTCCTTTTATCTAACAAGCTGATGCGTGAACAGTCCCTCAGTCGTCCAGGTAGAATCCATGATAACCGGAGAAGTTCAATTTGTCAACTGGACCAAGTTTGTTTGGTTGAAAACGTTTCGCCGCTCATCCGAGAGGCTTCGTCAGGCTGATGATTTTAAATATTTAAAAATTGTGCCAAAATGGATATGGCTTGTTTAAGAATATAAAATTGGAGAACAAAGTAAGTAAGAGCTGTGGGTGTGTATCGGTGGCAGTGAAAACTAAATACAATTTGGAGTTGGTAAATGAGAGGGGAAGGCAACAATAACATGGTTAAAAGCTCTAAAAAGTCGATTATATCCCTGTTTAAAACTAACCCTTGAGTGGCTTAAACTAGAAACCAAAAATATTGTTTTATTAAAATCAGTACAATAACCAGCTTAGTTTGAATAGATATAGTTGTTGGTATTGATTTTTCTAGTCAAGTTGTTATTATAAGAAGTTCTTAGTAGGCTTGCCTGCATGGCTTAAAACATCTACTGAATAAGTGAAAGACACATTATCGTATTACTTTTATTATTTATTATTATTTTTATTACTTATTTATTATTCTGTTGGACATTCCAGGCAAGCAATAACTGCTCCATGGAAACAAATCTCCCATCTATTTTACTTTTTCTTGCACCTGACCAGTGTTGTATAAAGTACTGGAAAATCAGACTTAAGTAAAAGTATAGGTACCCCTCCCAAAAATGACTTTGGTAATTAAACTTCTCCTTTTATCATCGACTCGTTGAAGTCACTGACTGAAATGTTACTTGAGTAAAAGTCTTAAAGTATCTGGAACTTCTTGTACTTAAGTATGACAAGTAATGTAAAAATAAATGTACTCAAGTAATGTAATTAAAAGTACAAGTAAAAGTATCAAGCAAAGGCAGTCTGAATTTAATATTTTTTAATGTCCCCCCCTCCCAACCTTTGTTTTTTTTTAAAATAACAGTGCTGAAAATAAGGTACATAACACCATTGAAGGAGTGTTTTTGGAGGAAGAGGGTTTTTTGCAACTGGGCCCTTATTTCTACTGTAAAACCCCATGTTCGGCTCACCCATGGTAGTTTTGTGTCATATGGAGCACTGTCGAAGATATTGGGTTTGGTGATATCCATGAATCGCCGTCCTATGAGCAGGTAAATGCAGGCACAAAATACGTTATACGAATCCTTCATATCAGCGTAAGAGAACATTGTGTTTAAGTACGGCCAGGGATGCTCATCGTCAGGTCCCCCTTCATTTGTAGCCGACGTGGATGCTGTCTCCTCTTCCATCAGGGATGTTGATTGATTAAACTAGCTGCATGAAACCAACAGGTGTAGGCTGATTGTCATGCGCAAGTAGCGAACAAGCCCAGACACGTCCTGACTTCCTTGCAGTCAGTAGAGTTTTTTTTGTAACGAGTAACTAAACGGCACATTGAAAATGTATCTTAGTAAAAGTATGCAATTAAATTCGGAAATGTAGTGAAGTAAAAGTAAAACTTATCATTTCTTTAAAAACTTAAGTAAAGTACAAAGTCTCCCAAAATGTACTTAAGTACAGTAGTGAAGTATTATTACTTCGTTACTATACAACACTGCACCTGACATAATTTTGAGGACTTTTGACCACTAAAAAAATAGAATACATTGTTGTTTATATTAACTTACTTTTTAATGCTCTGTAACCCATGGACATATAGTTACACTTACACATTCACCCAGGCAATGTTTGAGGCTGTGTTTAATGACCAGGTTGTGTATTTCATGATTACTGTTCAAAATGGAAACTAATGGGCCTGGGGTTGTGAATACTGCAATCAAGCTAGCAATAATGCATTTATGATGACAGTATGAAACTAAGCTTAAATAACCATTAAAATACCAAATGGGTCTTTGAATATGAATGGCCATGCAATTTTTTAAAGTCCTATATTATGTAAAAATTTAATCGTGTTATAATGGTGTTACCTCATCAAAAGCATACCTGGAGTTGTGTTTTGTTTCATTTACACAGCCCTTTATTATCTCTACCCTCTCTATCCTTTTTAAGCTCAAAATGCTCTGTTCCACTTTGCGATGTCATGAAGCAGTAGTTTTCAAGCTACCTTTTACCTTTTGTTCAGTAGAGATGGGCAATTCCTGGGCTGAAATGATCTAAATGATTCTAGTGAAGATGTATGGAGTCTTAAAATACAGTGGAGTACTTCCTGTATTACTACATGACATCACAAGGTGGAACAGAGTGTTCTGTTTGAGGGAAGAGCTCAGCCTAAATATGCAGGATTTGTGAGTTAACCATGTGTCAATGAAACAAAACAAAACTCCAGGTAAGTTTGTGATAATGAAACAACATGATGACATAGATCAGAAAATAGTGTAATATGGGCCCTTTAAACATTCCTGTGGCATTGCAGTCCCCCAGTATGAAAAATATGATCAGTTGCCAACCAAGCTATGTCAGTGCGGATAAAAGGATGCTGTGTGTGTATGCTAGCCTGGCTGACAAAGGGAGTTGGCGAGATGCGTCACGAACCACACACTTATTGTAGTGCACGAGGATAGCAATAATTGAGTGAACCTTTTGTGCTCTTGACAGTGGCACGAATAGAGAGTTCGGAGGGGGACCTACAGCTGGTTAGAAAGCTGACAGGCTGCATGGAGTACACCACGATAAGCCCCAAGTTAGAAAGGACATTTTTCAAATTAGGCACACAAAACGTGGCACTTCAGATATGTCACCATACTGTTGAAATTGTTTTACAGCTTAAAAATTATTTTGCAGAACTATTCCTTCATAATTTGTCAGTGTCAGCTGTGTTTACATTTGCTAAACCAACAATATCAGGATTAAATAGAAAGAATTCTATATAGCAGCAAGACAGGAGAATAGACTACCCAAAGGTGACACATAGCTGGCTAAAATGTATTGCTTTTAGGGTTTTAAAAAGTAGATGCCCAGCTACTAATACTAAACAAGTATGAACAATTATCATTACTGGCAAAAGGAGAAATTCAAGTTCTCAGAACTGAAGAAGCATCTTGGATGAGCTGCAAAAGGTATTCAACCAAATAAACTTTTGTCCAGTTGACAAATTGAATTTCCCCTTTTGCCATGGATTCTACCTGGATGACTGAGGAATTCTAAATTGAATATTACTGAATAAAATCACAAAAATAGCAAGAAATAAGGTCTTGAGTTGTTTTAGCATGGCCTATTGATACTTTGCTTTTACACGTAGGCCTATGTGTATTGGTAGAATATTCAACAGTTACCATGTTGACATAATGCACACATTAGCAAACAGCCAAATGTTTTTAAGATCATCTGAAAGCTCAAGAAAACTAAAAAAACAAAATTGATTTAAATTTTCAGGAACATGTGATCAATATGAGCATTCATGGTACTAGGTCAGTAACTAACTGAAATACTGTTGGCTAATGCTAGCAGCTAGCTATGATAGTGACTGTTATGTTATTTCAGAGAGGACTTGTTTCACAGCACAAACCAGCTCAGCTGTTGTAGTCTAAATCAGTTCTTTCTGGTCAGATTGTGTTAAAATAAAGCTGATTAAAATTTAACAAGCCTCAGACAGAGCAGTGCCTACAGTCATCATACCTCCAGGGAATGTTAATGACATCAGCAAAGTATATCAGCACTAGTAGCATATAAGCATGGTATCATTAAAGAATTATTATTTTGTATTGATAAAAAGTACTGAGTATCACTGACACTCTTTCACTTTTGGTGAGCCCTGGCATTAGTGCTGACTACCTGACACACGTAAAGCTATTAAAACAAAGCAAATGCTGTCTTCTAAAAATAAATTCTGTCGACTACATCTTGGGCCACATGAGGCTAATTTGCTAATCATGCAGAATGAGCACAGCACGCATTAAAAGTAAATGCTGTAAATTAAGGTGAGAAGAAGATTGTTAGATTGTGATCATGCAAGTGTGGTGTATTTAAAGGGGACATATTTTAAATCAAGCTTTTAATCGTGTTAAACTAAGGTGTATTTCTGTGTATTCATGCATCTTTGAGTAATCCTATGTTGTCCTGCATTTGAGGCTGGTTGTTCTGAAAATGTGTATTTTCACCTACCCCCTAACCCCAGACTCAGACTCAGGGCTTGATCTTATCCCAGTAAACCTTCCTAATCTACACACATTTCAAAAAAACATAAATAATACATTTTACAAGCTCATACTATTGTGTGTGTTTCCCATTAGCTGCTGAGGCTACTGTAGCTACACAGCCTGCTGGTTTCTGTATTAGAGCCATTTATCAAGCCAAGTCAAGTGTGCTGTAATATTTCTGACTAGCGGTCAGTGGAATGTGGTCACACAGCCTTAATCTGTACGACTGCAGAAGTATTTACTGCCTGTGATATTTGTGCTTATTTAACATTTACTGTAAGACCAACATTTTATCCCAGAAGAAAACTGTAACAGTACAGAGGTTGCAGTTGAGTATACAAAAAATTATACGGTTTGATAGTGAGCCAAAATTCAATTAATGTAAACTACAACAATGACATCCATGACAAGTGCAAATACTTAGTAGTTATCTTAAACTATAACCGTTACTGATGGGTTCTACTGCTGCTAGCATTAGGCTACTATTCTTATCTACCTGCCTGTGCTAAAAGCAGTCTACTTAATGACAACATAATTACTACTACAACCGATGCTTTTGATTAGTTACAATTACTTGCATGCATAACAATTTAAAAGCTTAAATATCGAATCAAGTAAAAAAAAAAATCTTACCTGAAAAATGAGAGGAAACTGTTATTTCCCTTTTATGCAACACAATTCTGTAACCACAGGACAATGTATATCCTTTCCAGTGGAATTCTATATCTGCCAACTGACCAGCAAGGCTCACTGGATTTTTTTGCAAGTCCTTATAACAAACAGGACCCCCTCTCTTCTGACAAGAGGCTTACTAATCATCAGCTAAGTCAACTGTACAAAATGCCCCCTGAGAAGCCCCTGAAAACAAGCACAAGAACTCGCTCGTCTTACTTGATATTTCTCATGTCTTTCCTCTTCTACTGCAGTAGCCTCTAGCCTGCCGCCTGTCCTTCACCGTTCCCCAGGGCTCAGATAGCAGAACAGGTGACTGGCTCTCAAGTTTCACAGCTTCCACCACCACTACTTATTAATGGAGTCAGGGTCCCTCCACAGTGCTAGCCCTCCTGTCCAGAGTGATGCAGCAAATGCTCCTCTAAAATAACTACTCCCTCAAATTTGTTATTATATAGTCCAACTTGAAACCTGTCCCATGTGCTACTTAAAAATTAACAAAAATAGGAGGTGCCGGGTGTAGCTGGAAGACTGCCGAGTTAAAGCAAACCTATAAATAAAATATTTGTATTGTTCAAAAGTATACAAGTTTATATACAAATATATATTTTTGTATATTATACAAAAATATACAAGTTTGCAACAGCATAACCAGTTAGAGCTCTTGTGTGATGCACTATGTATCATTTGGGGTATGCCACCTAGTTGTTTCGATGTTATTGCTTTGTCTGAAATGTTCCATTGTATGATATTAAACTTCTGTTTCTATTCTTGCTTTTGCTTTTATTAAATTACATGTCCATTTATTGCATACATATAGACTGTAAATATAAGTGGACATAGCTAACCTGCTAGCCGCTGTGTTCCAGTGAGCATAAGCACTCTTCCAGCTCCGTTGACTCCTGCTCCAATTAACTTTGTATTGAAAAAACATCACCCCTCTCTCTGTAACTGCTGGTGTCTGGCTTCTGATTTTGGTCTTAAAATGTTAGTATTAACCCGCATGAGCGGCATGAGAAGTTCACTATTTTGTTCATAAATCAATTCCTAAAAAGGAACTCCATTTCAAGCTTCCTTTGACTGGAGCTGAAGGCTATGGGTAATGTCACACAATTTCTTTGCACTGTCTACGATGAATATACCTTAAAAACATGCATTCATACTTGAGTGGGGTCCCTTCTCAACAAATCAGCCCTGTAACTTGACATGGAAGCATCACCAGTTAAAACGCAAACCTGTAACATCTCCATGGAGACAAGCAGGTGTTGAACCCTCCACCGGAAAAGCTCCAAGGTGTACCTTTAAAGTGATGCATTATTTAGACACTTAGGCTTTCATACAGTGCCACCTGAGGGTGCTGCTGGGACTGGACCTGCTGTTGCATGGAAAAGTCAAGTAGTCTGTTTGTAGCTAGAAATCCATAGAAAAGACTAAACTGTGAGGAAATAGCTTAGAACGGGGTGCTCACACTTTTTCAGCATGCGAGCTACTTATAAAATGATGCAAATGCAAAATGCAAACCATTTATTTATTTATAAATATATTGACAGTTCTTTAAATATACAATGCCTGTTGATGTACCTTGCATAACTTAATGTAATGTAATGTACATTCTGTACATTTTTTGTCATTACCTTAATCCTACTCTTCCACATTTACCAAACGCATGTCGTGACAAACAGATGCATTTGTGCACTTTTATTGTTCAACCACCTGTCACGATAGGCCTGCTCTGTTCTTTACACCTGCTCTGTGCTGTCGGCCTGCTCTGGGCCAACACTGTATTTACATTAACTTCACGTTTCATCCTTGCACTTATAATCAGAGCGCATTGAGGAGGGAGCCTGTGTGCGGCTATGAGTAGGAGGAGCAAGAGCGTGAAAAGGCGAGGAGGGGCGCGCAAACGTGAAACGGACAGACAGGTAGGATGTTTTAAAAAGTTTAACCTGCTCTGTGATAGACGCTGGGACGCCAGCGTATGCGCTGTTGTGGACAAGCTGTGTGCGCTGTGGCGCTCGTGGTGATATGCCCCGCAATGTCCCAGACCCACCTTCAACCTGGGCTGCAGAGGACGTGGAGGCTCCAGCAGCCCCTCCAGAGAATATGTCTGTTATTTTAGGACATTTTGCAGTGTCTATAGCAAGATTTTTTAAACTTTTAGCCCGCAACTTCTCTGCATTCCCTTTCTTCTGCTTCTCCATGTTTCCACGCTCAACACTGAAACTGGGGGGATCAGTGCAGAGAATGGGGTGGGACCGCTCTCACAAGCTACTATGTCCTGATTAGTTTAGTCCACTGTCTGTATTGAAGATGGACCAATGGGCCGGCCCTTCTAAATTGTGGGCCGGTCTCTAAGTAAAAAAAAAAACAAACAAAAAAACCCCCAACAGCATCGGCTCCTAGGACTGTCGGCCCACCGGGAAAATGCCCGGTATGCCCGATTACCAGTCCAGGCCTGGTCCATTCTCATTTTTACCCTCAGACTCCACAGAATGTAACATGCCCACGTCCATATAAGCCACCCTTTCATTTTGTGCAGCTTCACTGCGTTTCCCAGCTCACCATTTCCCTCTGAAACTTTGCCATGATTTGAAACATCCCACTGAGAAATGCTTTTTACCTTGAAGAAAAACAAAACTCCTCTGCCTCTGTGCCTACTCGTGACACAAAGTACAAAAGTGTGTGGGGTGGACCTGACTTGGATAATCCTATTAAAATTCTTATGTTGTACTGAATGACTATACCCTTAACTCCGGCAGCAATGTCACTTCTCATTTGATGGCCACTGATTCAAGTTTCAGAGGGAATTGTGCAATCAATGCAGTAGTCCAGAGGCATGCTGTGTTCATTAGACAAAGACTTCAGGGCCACGCTATGGGACCCTTCAACACCACGGGGCACTGCTCCGCTCTATGATGGAATACTAAGGCCAAAGAATATGGACAAGATAATTCAACACTTGCTCTTGTAGATGCTTTGGAACTGTTTTTTTTCTTCTTTTTTAAGGGGAATTATTGTGTAAGATTGATTTTTGTGAGCTTTTATCCAAGTGTTCCCTCATCAATAACTTACACAAAGTTATATTTCAATTCATTCATGCATTTTGTGTTTGAGTAAACCCGTTTTGTCCTGCATTTGAGGCCTGAGTGCTCAAAAATGTTTTCATTATCACTACCACCTATCTTCGTCTGCTAGTTTCATAATAAAGGGGGGAATTATGCAAAAATCGACTTTTTGGAGCTTTCTACCACATTCTAACATCATTCCCTCATCAAAAACATGCCTAAAGAGAACAGCCATGCATGTTTGAGTAACACAGAGATCTCTACAGGCCCTATTCAGACCCTCCTTATGGTTAGCAGTACGATTCTATCCAAAGCTCAGCTCACAAGCCTACATCACCCTTAATCCCGCAGAACAATTTTCCAAAAAGAAAATTAACAAATACATAACAACTTCACAAACCTGATTTGATGTGCAGGATGCACACTGTGTGTGTGTGTGTTTTTAAACCTTTTTTCACACATTCTGTGCCTCCAAGTCACTTGACTCATGCATTAGTATTTGCTATATTGCAGATCTGTACTTTATGCCATTTGTTTACTCTACCATTTGGAATTATTCCATAATACCTAGTAGATTGTTCTGTGGAGTCAGCATTGCTCAAACTTGAAAATGCCTCTGTACTCTGAACCCATACTTTTCTCACCACAACTCTCCATCAAAAGTCCTGATATTTTGTTTCCAATCTTCTTCCTTTCTGTCCTTGAGGTAGATGTATGTACAGTGTTGAGAAGCAGACTGCAGTCGCAAAGTCATATTCCCAAATTCCACATCTTTGTCGGATTAACCAGTGAGAGTAGCTCCACGTCTTGATAATACTGAGCTGATTCGGTGGAAGTGAAGGGGAGCCAGCTGGGGTTTAGATTAAGAGTGTTCTACAACAGTTTGTCTGCAATTACGGCACAACAAATGAAAAGCTAACAGAGCACTGCAGTGACACTGACACAGGTAATGTTCACACAACCAACATCTGGCCCTCTGCGCTATTGTCACCACTGTGTCAGCAGCCTAACAAATAATATATCACAACTTTACCAAAGCAAGAACAATGCTCCCTGGAGTTATTACACTGGGAGCATTTCTCTGCTTTACACTATGAGAAGGAGCTAAAATAACATGGAGGACATCACACAAGCTGCTGTTGGAGTACACTGCATAAAGCCTGTAGATGTGTTAATTACCTTGTCATTTCTGAAACGAATCGCCCTGCTCACTCGGGATATGAAGTGACAAGAAAAGCTATGTGTGTTTAATGATAAAGTACTGGCGTCTGCTCATATTACATGCCCAATATTATGCTACAGTATTTACTGATATGTGTTATAATGCTGCTACCTCATCAAAAACATACACAGTTATGTTTTGTTTCATTCACACAGGTTTAGCACACAATCCCTGCATATTTGGCTGAGTTCTTCTCTCAAACAGAAAACACTCCACCTTGTGATGTAATGTAGTAATACATGAAGCACTCCACTGTGTTTTTAAAGTCGATATACCTTCACTAGAATCATTTGGATAATTTCAGCCCTGGAATTGCCAGTCTCAGCTAACCAAAACGTAAAAGTTACCCATCAACTTGAAAACTACTGCTTCATGACATCAGAAGGTGGAACAGAGCATTTTGAGCTTTGGAGATGTACTGTAGATAGAGTAATAATAAAGGATTGAACATGTGTGAATGAAACAAAACAACAACAGCTGTGTTTCTGAGGAAGTACCAACATTCTAACATGGCTTAAAGCTCACAAGAACCAGTTTTGTGTATGAGACCTTTTAATCATTCATTCATTTTCTTCCACTTTTCCATTTTCTGGTTCATGGGGGCAGCAGTCCAAGCAGTGTTCTGCTGCACAGAACACAATGCACCAGCCCCCATGAATCCTTCCGCAGGTGGTGGGTCCACAGGAGGACGGCTCACGTCACAACGGGCCTTGATGTATCTTCTGCCATGGAGGCTACCAATGTCCACAGACACTGGGGGCGAGGTGAGGTTAAGTGTCTTGCCCAGGGACACAACGGCAGCGCTCATCTGTTGGAGCTGCGGTCAACCGTCAAGAGCGGGATTCGAACCGCCAACCCCTGGATCACGAGGCATATGCTCTACCAACTGAGCTACTGCCGCCTTTTAAACATGCATGACTAATTTACTTTCTTTTTTGTTTCTGCATATTTTTAATGATATAAAAGAACAATAGAGACAACCATTACTATAAACAGCCACCCACCAACAAAGGAATCAGGAGTAAACCTTCACCTACTGCACACAGAGAGAACATGCAAATACAATCAAACCCGGGACCTTCTAACTGCTAACTACTAACTGCTATACCACTGTACCGCCACTCTGTTACATGTACATTGAACCTGCGGGGGGCTTTTAAGGTTAGCTTAGATAACAAGTGGGCTGTTAGATTGAGCCCATAACCCAGTGCAATAAAACCCTTGCAGAGGTAACCTAGGGACGTGATAATTACCTTGTCATCTCAGAGCAAGAATTCCTGTGATGAGTACAGCTGACGCCACAGAGGAGAGCGCAAACAGCACCAGCAATAATAAGGGCATCTTCTAGTGGACACTTTGCAAGAAACATCATTTTGTCGCTATGCTGGAGGAATAAGGGTAGGCCTATATATTTACATTAAAATGGGGAGAAGTTTGGGAGTCTCCTCAGATGAACTTGCTTTTTAAGTTCAGCCCTGAAACTTTGTATTGATTGTGAGATCAGGACTTTGTGATGCCAATTATACATTTTTACTTTGTGTGCCTCAAACTTTGGGGTTATTATTTTTTTTTAAAGAGAAAACATGGATGTCCAAATGCATTCTGGAGAAAGATCACTGACCTCAAGTAGTACTCAATTTTGTTAGTAGTAAAAGTAGAGATACTGGAGCAAAAAAAATAAATAAAGTATCACATGAAAAAAAATCCTCTTAAATAAAAGCACTGAAGTACACATTCAAAAATGTAGATGAAAAAGTTTAAGTATTTCATACGTATTTTGAGGTCTTATCTATTGATTTGGATAAAAATTTGAATTATTTCTACTGAACAAAATCCTACACAATCAATATTTTTTTTCCTATATGTTACATGTTTTATTTGTATATTTTTGTTTGCCCAAACTACGAACACGTAAAAAATAATCATAAATCATAAAAAAAACCTTTCAACCATGTTCTAAAATGTAGGAGAGTAGATGGTACAGATAGCTTAACTCAAATAGTGAAGTAAAAGTAAAATGTATACACTTTAAACACTGGGTTCGATCCCCGGGTTGCCCGGGCCTTTCTGTGTGGAGTTTGCATGTTCTCCCCGTGTCTGGGTGGGTTTCCTCCGGGCACTCTGGTTTCCCCCATCAACCCAAAACATGCACCGTAGGTAAAATCCTCCAGCTTAGGTCCTCACCAAACCGAAGCAAGAAGATCATGGAGATGGTCCCCGGGCGCAGTAATGTGCTGCCCACTGCTCTTAATAACAGGATGGGTTAAATGCAGAGAAGAATTTCTCCAGTGTGAGATCAATAAAGTTGCTTCTTCTAAAATGTACCTAAAATGTGTTTAAGCACAATACTTTACTACTTTGTCAACTAGAACTGATATAAAGGATCAACTATAATACATTACATACACATTTTTCTGTAATTTTGTCTTGTCAGTTTAAATTCCCATGGGTGCAAAAGCCTCTTAACCGTGGGTCATTGGTCATTCCTTCTCTTAGGAACTTTTGGAAGAGATTAATCAGTGCTTTTCCAAACATTTTTAGCTTAACCTTTGTTGTTTCGATGCATCAACTTGTATTTCTAGTCATAATGTTAAAGAGGCATTGTGGATTGACAAATAACACATATTCTCACATATTGTTTAAGTCAGTAATTCCCTTTTACTCCGAGTACAAAACAATGGACAAAGTATTACCCTAAAGAAAACAAAAGATTGTGCAACTCTGGTCAAAGCAGCAGCCGAGTTCAATTTCCGACTTTGAAAATATGCTGAATGTCCCCCTGCTCGTCACCCCCATTTCACACTACACTGTTCTGTCTAATAAAGCCAACAGACCAAAATATCCTTAAAAAAGAGCTGATCTTGTAAGGCTTTGCTTCAGCTCTGCATTTACAGAGCGTAGACAGATGACAGATGGGTGTGACACTGACAGGTCAAAGTCAAAGCCGTAGACTCATCTCAGTCCGTGCTGGAAACTGCGCAGTGGGACACATTAGTTGGCCATTACATCAGTCTCATTATCTGTAATGACTGGGAGTGTGAGCATATATAGCAGTAAGATACAGTCATTTTGTCTCTATGGAGTGGTGAATGTTCGATTCTGTTCAATGAAAGATGTCTAAATGGGACCAATGTGAATAGGCTTCTCAGCATAGTGTGCATCACAATTATAAGATACTTGGTAAATGTATGGGCATATAAGATGGATACACTTTTTGATCAATGCAAGTGTTGTTATCGACATTGTAAGTTATTCTGTGTCCTTCTACTGATGAAATACTTGGTTCTCACTGCTATACATCAGATCCACATCTTTTTCAGAACTGTTCTCATCACTTCAGTGCTCAAATTGTCACCACTGACATTATTTGACCTAAATATGAACTGCTTCATTCAGTGCATCATGCTACCCTACTATTTTGCAAACACAAGTTTCCCTGCCATCATGTATATGTAAATGGACATAGCTAATCCGCTAGCCGCCACATTCCAAATAGTAAGTGTTCATGGAGGCACTTCTGGCTTCTTCGACTTTCTAATTGACTTTACATTGAGAAATTGTCACCCCTCTCTCTGTAACTCCTCTTGTGAGCCACATAATTTGTCTTAAAATGTTCATATTAACCCAAATTTGCCCCTATAACTGTTAGCATTGTGAGCTTCATTTCACTGGAACCGAATACTCACTCTCCCTTAGTCCACTTCTTTATACAGTCTATGCACTTAACACATGTATTTTAAGTTCACAAGGATCAGAATACAGCATGGTAGGGCATGGGAATGAGACGATAAGAAAGGATGAAGGTAGTCTAAATAGTCTTCATTTAGACTTAAATAGAATACCAAAGCTAAGGTGTCCTCAGTAGTTAAGTTTGAATCATTAGGCACCCAGTTGATTTTGTCCATTGTACATTACAATACTTAGTAACTCATGTGGGTATGAAAGCTTTGTACCATTAAAGTACTGAATGCCGACTGGGAATCCCACAAAGCAACAATGATTTGTCTAAAATCACTGTAGTGGAGGAGTCTCCCTCTCCCTCAAGCAAAATATTGATAGTTTGGACCGCCCATGTCTGAGTACAGCGGATCAGTGCGACTCATGCTGGGGTGTTTGGCTGGATTTGAGAGCGTGTTATGACAAAATGGGTCTTTTTTCAGCACTTAAATAACATCTTAGATGCTTTTGAGGATTTTCTGGCTTTTATGTGGTTGTCAGGGGTGTTTTGCCTTTCATTGTATCTTGCAATGGAGTGCACACAAGCCAGAATAGAGTTGTACCTTCAGTAGTGAACAGAATATATTTCCATAATTACATACTAATTTATTTATTCAGGAAAACATTTTTCCACAAAAGCCCAGTACACATAATACAAACATTGATACTAATACATATAATGATAGGTTTTTGTCTAGGCTAGAGCTTTGTATAGTGAGTGTCATATGGTGTATGTAAGCTTTTAGGCTACCCTTCAAAACCTAATTTCCTTTGTTTTTTTGTTTTGCCTCGTTTCCTCGTACAAGTACAGTTGCATATTGTGTACTCTGAACTATCTTTTCCTTTGAGTATTCTCCTGTTTTGGCTGTAACTAGAAATGGCTTTGTCTTTTCAGAGAGATTTCAACAGGAGTACTCCAGAGAATGCTGCAAATAAGGCAAGAACATTGAGGGCATTGAGAGTTCCTATTTCACAGTTAAAATAAAAACAACTGCAGTAAGATTAAAAGGCTCATATTACGCTATTTTCTGATCAATGTTGCAGTGTCTTCATCAAAACATACCTGGAGTTTTGTTTCATTCACACATGTTTAACACATTGCATATTTAGGAGTTCTTCAGTTCATATGTCAAGCTGTAGACACTATTCCACTCTGTGATGTCATGTGGTAATACAAAAAGTGGTCCACTGTGTTTTGAAACTCTATACAGCGTCCCTAAAATAATTAGGAGGATTTCAGAATTGTCAGTCTCTATAAGACTGAAGGTAAAAGTTAGCTGTTAACTTAAAAACTACACATGGTGGAACTGAGTATTTTGAGCTTTGGAGATGTAGATAGACTAGTGATAAAAGGTTACTCAGACATGTGTATGAAAGAAAACACAACTCCGGGTATGTTTTTGAGGAAGTAACAGCATTCTGCCATAGCTTAAAGCTCACAAGAGTCAAACATTCAAAATAAAAATAACTACAGCAGGTTGAAGCCATACTTTCAAGAACAAGTTATGCATTGCTCCTCAGTGTCACATCTATACACAAAGTACACTATATTCTCTATTTATCATTTGGGAGACACAACGCACTTGAACCGTGCACTCCATTTGCTAAAGTGACAACCTGGGAGGGCACCTGACTGCATCCATCATCCGTCTGACAAGACCGGCGTAATGTATGGTGGAAACAAACACTCAGTAAATTAAACCATGCAATTAAGGAGACCTCAAAACATGTGTTGGAACGCGCCAGCGCTTTCCCGCCATCGACCGCCCGCTGATTCCCCCACCTCGACCAGTACCGCTGGTAACACATCGTAATCAATAGAGTCATTGATTCAAATTAGCAACTCATGAAATATGCGTGAGCCATTGTTGGAAATACATGCTCGCCATCGACTGCTGCCACTTTAGCCATTACCTGTATTGGCCCTGGGTTGATTGTTGTAGTGTAATAATGCAGGCAGTGTTGGGAAGTAACTTTATACATGTACGGAGAAAACATACTGAATTTTTTTTTTTTTACACTATAATTTAAAGTTGCACTGTGAAACTTTTTGGTTGGGCTTCTTGTTTCTATGGATATGTCATTGCTCTACTTAGAATGTTCCACAGTATGACATTAAACAGCCCTACCTTACATTTATTCAATTACAGGTTGTTTTATGGCTCAAAAATACCTAGAAAAACAGACATTCTGACTGTGTGTGGGGTTACCTCTCCACAGACCTGACCTGCAACTTGGCCTGGTTTGGTCTCCATGACAATAGAAAGGTTTAAAGGGACAGTGTGTAAGATTTTTACCCGTTAATTACCGAAATTGAAGGTACCCATTAAAAAATACTGTGTTTTCCAAGCCTTTTCACTTCCATCATGAAATCAAAGTATTCTGTTGGACTTAGATATACCTGCATAAAAGGGGAATCTTCCCATGTAGAGGCAGCCATTTTGATTACGAGAGCCGCAGAAGGACATTTGGGTTCCGCCTTCGCCTTCGGCAAGGGCTCGTGGTTTTCACACGAGATAGTACGCGTTTGGATAAACAACGACAAACATGTTGCCGTATCACACGTCATAATGGATCTAACATGTGTTTTGGACTAAATTGTTTTACTGGATTTTATTCACTGGATCCTTACGAACAGATTGAGACCAAGTTTATCGTGAAATACTGAGTTTGACGTGTCCAGAGCCTTCAAAGGTAAGCAAAGTAACAAACCTCGTTTTGTGCTTTTCCGTATAAAAGCCCCATGTTTGCATAGTCAAAAAGATGAGACTGTAAGGTTTCATTTGATGTGTAGGTTGTCATGGTACACGATCGGGAATGTGTGCTCTAATGCGGAAAGAAAAAAAAAAAACAGTGAACGGGGCCGCGTTTTATTTATACAGTAGTTGTCGGCAAGGGCTCGCACACCTGTGCGCACGGTTCGTGCGCGGGTACGCGAGCTGTCTGCGTTACGGCGCGCCCGGGTGACCCTCGAGGTCTGCCTCGAACAGGAAGCTAGAACAGGAATTGCAATAGCCACCATCCACCTATGCGCCACAAATCCTACACACTGTACCTTTAATGCCATATTGTGAAACATCCCACACAAAGCAATAACATCTCTATGAAGAAAAGTATTTGACGGACCCTCCACCAAGAAAGTTACACAATGCACCTTTAAAAGTTGTATAGAGGATTTCCCAAGGAAGGAGAAATTGTGTGACTGTCATTTTTCAAATGTTGCACATGCGTGAAACCACCCCCCTTCCCCTACAGCTCCCTAAGTAGAAATGCCTCCTCCCGCCTCCGCCTTACGCTAGAAATCATGTTTGTTTACAGCCGGTGCACTTCAGAATCGCTGTTGCTGCTGTAATATATACTGTACGTTTTCAAATGATAAGCAGAAATTACCTGTCCAGAAGTACAGTGAACCCTCGTTTATCGCGGGGGTTAGGTTCCAGAAATAGCCCGCAATAAGTGAAATCCGCGAAGTAGGACAATTTTATATTTTACAATTATTCTACATGTTTTAAGGCTGAAAACGCTTCACCAGACACATTATACACCTTTCTGAGACTGGTATTAACATTTTTCTCTTGTTTAAACACTCAAATTTTGTAGATTTTCATTAAAATATATTAATAGTGGGGGGGGGGGGGGGCACGTGACACGCGGACACGTGCGCGCGGACACGTGCGCGCGGACACGTGCGCGCGGACACGTGCGCGCGGACACGTGTGTTTGTTTTGGTACCACATATCCATGCCATGTGCGAAAGTCGAGTGGAAAGCGACCTGGATATCATTTTGGGCAAGACTCAAGCCAATGCTAACAGTGCCAAACCGCTAACAGACGCCTCTGAGCACCAGTCCTCACCACAAGACCAGGTAAGACCAACCTGCGCTCACAAGAGTTGGTTGCATTTCACCCCGGCTCCAAAATCAGACCGCTATCAATGCGTCGCCAATACTCCACAGCTCTCTAGGACGGGGTCGGGTTCGTTCTCTCAGCGTGACGGGGAAAGAGCCACTGTCTCCTCTGTGCGCGCGAGTGTCCTCCCCCCGCTGCGGGCTCCCTCGAATGTGGCTCTCCCCGCTGCGGCTCCCCCGGACGCCGCGCGGCCAGGCGCCAGGCCCGTCCATGTTGATTCTTGGCTCTTCCATGGTCCGGCTCGCACTCAGTCTCTTCCATGGCTCGTGCAAGTAAACAAAGGCCACACCTCCTGTCACCCAGGCGCTCTCGTGAAGGACATCTGAGACTCTGTCCCTACCATCCCTGGTCTAGACCTGGTTTAGTCCTGGTTTAGACCTGGTTTAGTCCTGGTTTAGACCTGCTTTAGACCTGGTTTAGTCCTGGTCTAGTCTCTTAGCTAATCAGGGCGCAGGACAGAATGTTACACTGTAAAAAAAAGTTACACTATAAAAAAAATTGAAAAAAAAAAAAAAAAAATTGGAAAAAAAAATCCGCGAAACAGCGAGGCCGCGAAGAGTGAACCGCGATACAGCGAGGGTTCACTGTATTTTAGCGACCAATGCATCAGTCTTTAGACCAGGGGTGTCCAAACTTTTTTCATCAAGAGCCACATATCTAAACACAGATGAAGCAGAGGGCTGATTGAGGGCCATAGACTGGTGCTCAGTACAATGAAATGAAATATCAATGAAATATCTGCATGTTTAACACGTTAGAATGAGCTATCAGTCCTTTATTCGTGCTAAGGTCCTCAAAATGACACAATAAATATTAAATATGGTCTCATCAAGGTAGATTTTCAAAAAACTTGCAGTCAAAAGTTCTGCTCAAGGTAATTTGGGCCAATTAACCTGGAAGCCTGAGGGCCAAGAAAAATTTGTCTGAGGGCCACATTTGGCCCACGGGCCATAATTTGGACATGCCTGCTTTAGACCCTCTGCTTCAGTGCACACCATCGCTGGAAGGAATCTCCGAGAATCACCTTAATTTAGCTTAGCTCCTTTTCCCCTTCTCTTCTTCTTTCAGCGACCTCAAAAACGGACTTTCTTTTGTGGCTAACTGGTAGTGGATTCTTGTCTGCGATTGCAACAAACTTTGTGCTAACTGCTACAGTTGGGAAAAAAACGCTAAGAACCGCTACTTTGGTCAGGTAAACCGTCTTGTGTCTGTGGAATGTGCAAGAGACGTACGTAAACCACATAATCCCAGTGCACTGGCAAGTCAGTGACGCTAGAAACGTAGGGAGTTTAATTGACAACCTAACAGCCAATAGATAATGAGGTAGCCTCATTATCTATTGGTTAATGTTTATCTGGCCCCATCACATCCACAGTTGATGGATTTTCATTCTTTTTTTTTTGTCATCATAATTACAAGGCTGCTGTATCTCTATAATGCTATCACTGACAATTTGAAACAAAACAAAACAAAAAACAAATCCTCCATACAACCTTTAAATTCAACCCTGTGGAAAAGTATTCAGAATACAGTACTCTGAATGGACAGTGCAGAATACGTTACAAAATACATTTTAATGCAGGTATTCGATATATTCTGTAACTAAAAGTATTCTTCCTATTGCAGGTAGAAGCATAGTGTGATGGAATCTAAACATGGAGGGGCTATTGTGATGTGGCGAGTCATTTATTTGTGTTGATAATTATGTTCACTCAGCAGATTAGACAAGCTGTGCCGCCTCTTGTGTCTGCAGAGGTTTCCAGACAAACAGGCAGAAAATGCATGAGGCCGTGAGCAAGACAATAGACAATACAGGCTGGTGTACAAAGGGGGGAGTAGCAAAGAAACAGGTTGTTGCAAAAATAGAGTGTAAGTATAGATTAGGTAAGGGGAAAACTGTGAGTAAATTGGGAAGAAGTCATTTAGACATATCAATATTAAAGGGCCCGTCATGTAATTTTCTGATCTATGCTATGTTATTTCCTCATCACAAACACACCTGACGTTGTGTTTTATTTTATTCATGCATGTTTAAAGGTCCCATGGCATGAAATTTTCACTTTCTGAGGTTTTTGAACGTTAATGTGAGGTCCCCTACCCTGTTTAGGGCCCCTTCCTCCCATGGCTAAAAATTACGAAATGTGTAAACTGAGCATTTGCGGTCCTTTTCTGCGTTTGAAAAAAAGACAGCCCAAACGGGCGATTCTGAACAAGGGAACTTTCTGACGTTACACTCGCGGAAAGGTTTCCACCCCCCGTCTGGATGTCTACCCACCGTCTCTGGAAATCACGCCCAGAGAGTTTGGATCACAAACGAGCTACGGAATGCGAGATGTGGTTTTTTATTTGCCTGGAGACACGTGAGAATGTTTCCAGGCTCGGATGTCCTTTATCCGAGCCTCCGAACCTCGGAAACAGCAGTGGTTTAATTTTTTTTTTCTGTGGAAATAGTGGAAATAGTGTTTTTTTCATGGAACACTTCTCATATCTTCCTCCACGCTTAAACTCATTTGCATTCAAGCAACAACGCCCAGAATAAAGCGTTTTAGAGACATATTTAACCTCATGAAGTCAGTCAAAGTCATGTCTCATGCACTGAGGCTTGATTTTGAAGGATTCATTCACAGTATTAGGGAACCATTAAAGCGCCATATAAAAGCATCAAGAAGTACCATGTCATGGGATCTTTAACACACAAACTGAAATTTTCTTAAAGGGATATGCCACCCCCAGGTCAAATTTGGGCATCTCCCCACAGTCCAGAGACACGGAGAGCTTGCCTTGGTCATTTTGGGTGGGAACTATTTTCCAGTGCGGAAGAATACAGCCGAATCACGCAGCACGCTGCCAGGGGAATCCCAGTTACGCACCGGGAAGGGAGTTCCCCTGTTGCACAACGTGGTGCGTGATTCGGCTGTATTCTTCCGCACTGGAAAATAGTTCCCACCCAAAATGACCAAGGCAAGCTCTCCGTGTTGATTTGCACATTTATTTGCACTCGATATGAATGCGCACTACACAGAAAGTAATTGGGGAAACGCATCGAGCAAATTAATTCCTTTTGGCCGAAATCTTTCTCTGGCGACGTTAGACTCCAGTCTAAGGCGGAGGAGCTGCAGATACCGCGGCGGTCAGTGGCGACAGACTCGGACAATGGCTGGGTGACCAGGAAAACGCTTATTTTATCCACCACTTATTTTAGTCTCTGGACTGTGGGGAGATGCCCAAATTTGACCTGGGGGTGGCATATCCCTTTAAAGGAAGTTTTGATTTTTTACTATTTGTGATAAGTCTACATCCATCCATTTTGATCCACTTATCTGGGGCTGGGTTGCAGGGGCAGCAGTCTAAGCAGGGACTCCCAGGCTTCCTTCACCACGGACACTTCCTCCTGCTCCTCTGCGGGGACCCCAAGGCATTTCACATTCCAGAAAGCACATGTGCACTGGTTGGGCAAACTCCTATAAACCCTTGAGCACCCGATGGAGAGTACAGAGCTGGTCCAGTGTTCCACAGCCAGGACGAAAACCACACTGCTCCTCCTGAATCCGAGGTTCGACTATCGGTCGGATTCTCCTCTCCAGTACCCTGGAATAGACCTTACCGGGGAGGCTGAGGAGTGTGATTCCCTGTAGTTGGAACACACCCTCCAGTCCCCCTTTTAAACAGAGGGACCACCACCCCTGTCTGCCAGTACAGAGGTACTGTCCCTGACCCGCCATGCAATGTTGCAGACGTGTCAGCCAAGACAGCCTCACAACATCCAGAGACTTAAGATACTCATCCACCGCTGGAGCTTTGCCACCGAGGAGCTTGCTAACCACCTCAGTGACTTCAGCCAAGGTGATGGATGAGTCCGCCTCTGAGCCCCCCGCCTCTACTTCCTCCTCGAAAGACGTGATGGTGGGATTGAGGAGATCCTCAAAGTATCCCTTCCACCATCCAATAACATCCCCAGTCCAGGTCAACAGCTCTCCACCCGCACTGCTTCTGAGGCGTCGGACGGTTTGCCAGAATTTCTTTGAGGCCGAACGATCGTCCTCCTCCATGGCCTCTTCGAACTCCTCCCAGGTTTTGCCTCTGCGACTGCCTGGGCTGTAGGACGTTTGGCCTGCCGGTACCTGTCAGCTCCCTCAGGAGTCCCATGAGCCAACAAGGCCTTACAGGACTCTTTCTTCAGCCTGACGGAATCCCTTACTTCCGGTGTCCACCATCGGGTTTAGGGTTTGCTGCCACAACAGGCACCACAGACCTTATGACCACAGCTATGAGTGGCCGCATCGACAATAAAGGCCGAGAACAAAGCCCACTTGGACTCTATGTCCCCAGCCTCGCCCGGAATCTGAGACAAGCTCTCCCGGAGGTGTGAGATGAAGGTCCCCCTGACAGAGGGCTCTGCCAGACATTCCCAACAGACCTTCACTATACGCTTGAGTCTGCCAGGTCTTTCTGGATTCTTCCTGCGCCAGCAGATCCAACTCACAACCAGGTGGTGATCAGTTGACAGCTCTGCCCCTCTCTTCACCCAAGTGTCCAAGACACACAGCCAGATGTCAGATCACACAACAACAAATTCGATCATCGACCTCCTGGTGCCATATGCACTGATGAATACCCTTGTGCTTGAACATGGTGTTCGTTATGGACAAACTGACCAGCACAGAAGTTGAGGTACAGGACACCACTCAGGTTCAGATCAGGGAGGCCGTTCCTCCCGATCACTCCTCTCCAGGTGTCACTTTCGTTGCCCACGTGGGTGCTGAAGTCGTCCATTAGAACAACGGAGTCTCCGGTTGGTGCACTGTCCAGTACCCCTCCCTGGGACTCCAAGAAGGCTGGGTACTGGGTTATGGTTAGTTGTAACATTCTGTCCAATGCTCAGCCCACAAGCATACATCACACAAGCTCCTACAAAACAATGCACTACAACTTCACGGTAGTGGCTCAGTTGGTAGAGCATTTGTCCACTGATCCAAAGGTTGGTGGTTCAAATCCCGCTCTTGACATAAGAAATATCAGTGGTTGAGTGGTCAAATATATGGCGGTATGGTGTAATATAGTTTCATTGGCAGGCCACACACAATGTTCAAAGTTCAAAGTCAGCTTTATTGTCAATTCTGCCATATGTGTTCAACATACAGTGAATCGAAATTTCGTTTCTCTCTGGCCAGGTAGTGCAAAAAGACAGTGTACAAAATACAATATAAAGACAAAACACAACAAAAACTATCTAAGACAGAGATCTAAGTTAAAACTAAAGTCTACGGTCTAAAATCTTAAAACAGTGCAACATAATAAATAACAAATAACCTATACTATATACAGATTTCCAAAGTGTGCAGTGTGCATCAAAATGTGCAATGGAAGATACAGCAGTGAATTGGTCATGTGCAGTAGAATGTGCATTGGAGTTAAGATAAATAAAAATAAGTGTGCAACAGTAGTAATTCTAGTGCAACAGGAGTAAACAACAGTACTAAAAATTCCAGTAGTAAATGTGCAATAACAGTAGTAAACAGCAGTGCAACGGGGGTAAAAATCAATAACAGGAGTAAACAACAGTGCAACAGGAGTAAAATCCAGTAGTAAATGTAAATGTGCAACAGTGCAACAGTCGTCCTTAGCAGCAGTTTTTTAAAGTGTCTAGAGTGATATGTCTTTTTATGGAATACAGGTTATGCCAATATGGGGGGTGGGGGGTGGGAGATGGGTAAGGTGGGAGTTCGGGTGTGAGTTCAGCCTCATGACAGCCTGGTGGATGAAGCTGTTTGAAAGCCTGGTGGAGTGGGCCCGGAGACTCCGGTACCTTCTCCCCGAGGGCAGGAGGCTGAACAGGCTATGTGCGGGGTGGCTCGGGTCACCCACAATGCTGGACGCTCTGCGGGTGAGCCGGGTGTTAAAAATGTCTAGGAGGGAGGGGAGAGAGACACCAGCGATCCTCCCAGCTGCATTCACTATGCGCTGCAGAGCTTTCCTGTTCTGTTCAGTGCAGCTCCCGTACCACACAGTGATGCAGCTGGTCAGGACGCTCTCAATGGTGCCTCGGTAGAAGGTGGTCATAATGGGTGGAGGGGCTCCAGCTCTCCTCAGTTTGCGGAGGAAATAGAGGCGCTTCTGAGCCCTCTTTGCCAGTGATACAGTATTCACTGTCCAGGAGAGGTCCTCACTGATGTGGACCCCCAGGATGTGGGGGTGTGATAGTGCTATGAAGTAGGGGTGACTTGCATGGAGAGCAAATGAAACTTATAAAACATGTTAATATGTTGTTTTTGGCCAATATAGCATTTACAAAACAATAAAAAGTAACATGGAGCTCTAAATAATATGTTTGAATGAATGAATGAATACCCCATAGAAGTGCAGTCGCCCACTCTTTAAATACACATTAGTCATGGCATAAAGAACTGAAGATACTACTTGGATGAGTGGCAAAACGTATTCAGTCTTAAAAAGCTTTTCTTCACTTGACAGAATTCAATTTTCTTTTGCGATGAAGCCTAGCTGGAAAACTGAGGGAGTGCACAGGTGACAGGCCTAATACATAGCTTTTTCATTTTTAAAGCAACAGTTACTGGAGTACAAACATTTGAAATTGTATTTTTAAATTTGAATTATTGCATTGAAAAATTGAATCTGAATAGTTTCATTTGAAATTGAATTTATTAGTTTGTAACAGGAATTTAATCAAATTTGAAAATTCACCCTTTTTATGCTCATGTTCAGTTCTCGAAATTCAAATTCAGTTCTCGAAATTCAAATTCAGTTCTCGAAATTCAAATTCAGTTTACTGTGACAAACATCTGGGTAGTTTAAGGATGGAAGGAAGAGCAATTAAGCTCAGATATACAGGATTCCTGTGTCTGCTGCTACATCGAGACTCGTAAAAACTTTTCAGTACGGCCCGAGTCTGATCCCTAACATGAAGAAGATGCAACTCAACGGCTTCAGCAGGATGTCTCCGAATGGTTAATTTGAAATGTTAATGTCTGGAAACAATACTTTTGTTAGCTTGTATGCTGTATGTATACTGTTACGGTTAGCATGTAGCCAGCATCTAGCTAGCCTATGTTGTTAGCTTTTCATGTTGCTCTGATTGAATGACTTGACTATGTGACTATGTTTACATGTACTTAATATCCCGAATATAAGGCTTATCCCGGTTTTGATCAAATTTGGGACACAGTGTTTACATGAACACAGAGTAATGGGGTTATTGATATCCCGGTTTACATGATAAACACTAGTATACTGATGTGTTGTTCTCTGTACATGTGTAACCTGTTTACCAATAACAATGTTCTGACATGTGCACAAATACAAAGCCAGGATACTTAAGTGCATGTATTACATATTATACACAGGGCTCTCAAGTTTTGAGCGGGGTCGTGCGTGTGACTGTAATTTCCGAGGACCGGGGGGGGGGTGGGGGGGGGTGCGAGTGAACAATTTTTGGCGCTTGAATTGCGTGAGAAATGCCGTGTGAGCGTGTGAACACGTCGAATTGCGTGTTGAGAGCCCTGTTTGTCTAAAGAGCAAACTTAAACTACAAAGCAACTAATGAGAGTTATATAAATGAAGTTATTACCTGATGGTTCTCAGTTTGTTTTATCATCACCGCACTTTGTCAGTGCGCGCTGAGAGGGGCGGGGAGGAGGAGGGACCAGAAAATCGGTCTGTGTGGCTTAGTTTATGCAGGCTCCGCACGTTTTCAGCGCCGCCCCCTCCCCCTGCTCCCCCTGCTCCCCCGGAGCACCGGGCCCGCACCGGGCCCGCGTCTCACCGCGTCTCACCGCGGGCAGTTCGGCTCTGGGCCGCGCGTATTCCGCGCGTAAGCCGTTGGGGGGGACACGTTACGCACAGACGGAGACACGGGGACCGGAGTCGGTGCGTCTCAGAGGAGACGTGGCACCGGGACTGAGGCTCAGGACGTGCCCGGGGGACGGCGCGCCCCCCCTGCTCCGGGGGAGCAGGGGGAGGGGGCGGCGCTGAAAACACGCGGAGCCTGCATAAACTAAGCCACACAGACCGATTTTCTGGGCACAATAAAAAATAAAAAATAAAAAAACAAATCAGCGTGAGAAATGCCATGTGTGGCGTGTGAGCGTGTGAATACGTCGAATTGCGTGTGTCACACTCTCAATGCGTGAGACTTGAGAGCCCTGACATATTATACACAGGGCTCTCAAGGCTCACGCATTGAGAGTGTGACACACGCAATTCGACGTATTCACACGCACACACATGGCATTTCTCACGCTGATTTGTGTTATTTTTTTTATTTTTTTGTGCCCAGAAAATCGGTCTGTGTGGCTTAGTTTATGCAGGCTCCGCGCGTTTTCAGCGCCGCCCCCTCCCCCTGCTCCGGGGGAGCAGGGGGAGGGGGGGACGGCGCGTCTGCTCCCGACCGTGCGGTCCGAGCGGAGGCCGGAGCAGACGCGCCGTCCCCCGGGCACGTCCTGAGCCTCAGTCCCGGTGCCACGTCTCCTCTGAGACGCACCGACTCCAGTCCCGGTGTCTGCGTCTGTGCGTAACGTGTCCCCCCCGACGGCTTACGCCATACGCGCTTACGGAATACGCGCGGCCCAGAGCCGAACTGCCCATGGTGAGACGCGGTGAGACGCGGGCCCGGTGCATTAACCAGACTCTTACATGAATCCGTTAAAAATGTCCCGCTCCCCCCCGCCCCGCTCCCTCCTCCCCGCCCCTCTCAGCGCGCACTCACAAAGTGCGGTGATGATAAAACAAACTGAGAACCATCAGGTAATAACTTCATTTATATAACTCTCATTAGTTGCTTTGTAGTTTAAGTTTGCTCTTTAGACAAACAGGGCTCTCAACACGCAATTCAAGCGCCCCACCCCCCGGTCCTCGGAAATTACAGTCACACGCATGACCCCGCTCAAAACTTGAAAGCCCTGTATACATATTATGTATGTTGCACCTCAGAAATGTGCACCTACCCCCCTTTTGTTATCTTTTCTTGCACTATGTTATAAATGTATGTAAATAATCTACATACATGTCTGCACTAGCCTGGGAATTCCCAGGCCGCTTCCGTTCGTTTCGAACTGGAAGGCGGCCTGGAAACTCGTCCAAGCGAGAGTCCCAGATTTAGGGCCCCAATCAGAGAGCGGGGGAGGTGTGGCAAGACGGTGACGCGTACTACATGACAAACGGAAGCTTGTAGTTTGAACTGACAACTGACATGATTGGCTATGGACTTACGTATACGCTCAATGATAGACATTCATAACGCCCAATAAACGGCCGTTGGCAATCGCTAACCACACCTCCGCTACGGGATTTTTCGAAGCGAGTTTCCAGACCCATATCTCACTTGTGATATGGTCAGGTGTTAACCAGACTATGTCTGCACTGGAGAATGGGCTGCTTTTAATCTCATTGTGCATATGTACAGTAATAATAGAAGACATTCTAACCAGTAGTCGAGTTGTAAAATGAAACCAGGGGGGATGGTGAAATTTTTCATTTATGTGACCTCCCCCATCACTGTGGTGTGGTGTTCCAGGGCAGGGCAGAATTAGAAGGTACTTCGTTAAAATGGAAATGCTTTTATAACAAAAAGTCCATGTAATAATTCAATAATACACAGGATATATGTTATCACACACGTACACACACACACACCCACACACACACACACACCTTAGTCCTGGTTTAGTCTTGGTTTAGTCCTGGAATAGTCCCGGTTTAGTCCTGGCTTAGTCCTGGTTTAGACCTGGTTTAGACCTGGTTTAGACCTGGTTTAGACCTGTTTTAGTCCTGGCTTAGTCTTGGTTTAGACCTGGTTTAGTTTTGGTTTAGTCCTGGTTTAGTCCCGGTTTAGACCCGGTTTAGATCTGGTTTAGTCTTGACTTAGTCCTGGTTTTGACCTGGTTTAGTCCTGGTTTAGACCTGGTTTAGTCTTGGTTTTGTCCGGGTTTAGTGCCGGGTTAGTCCCGGTTTAGTCCTGGTTTAGACCTGGTTTAGTCTTGGCTTAGTCTTGGTTTAGACCCGGTTTAGTCTTGGTTTAGTCCTGGTTTAGTCCCGGTTTAATCCTGGTTTAGACCCGGTTTAGTCCTGGTTTAGTCTTGGCTTAGTCCTGGTTTAGACCTGGTTTAGACCTGGTTTAGTCCTGGTTTTATCCTGGTTTAGACCTGGTTTAGTCTTGGTTTAGACCTGGTTTAGTCCTGGTTTTATCCTGGTTTAGACCTGGTTTAGTCTTGGTTTAGTCCTGGTTTAGTCCTGGTTTTGTCCTGGTTTAGACCTGGTTTAGTCTTGGTTTAGTTCTGGTTTAGTGCCAAAATAGATGCAGAAATAATGTGATAATATGACTCACCCATAAGAACGCGGCCAGCTCCATTCTAACAGTTTGCCGTGTTGTCTTTAATAATCCGGAGCTCCAGAGAAAGGGACATATCCCAAACGTATCCCATGTCCCGAGGCGAGAGAGTTCCTTCTTACGTAGCATTAACGTAGCAAGTTAAGGATTCTTCTTCTTCTCTTGGAAATGCTGTGTAAATATCACGCGGCTCGCTCACAGCCAGGGCTCTCAAGTCTCACGCTTTGAGAGTGTGGCACACACAATTCGATGTGTTCACACGCTCACACGCCACACACGGTATTTCTCACGCTGAAATTTAGTTACGTAATTCAAGCGCAGCGCACAGCGCTTCTGTCCCCAGAAAATCAGTTAGATAATGCAGGTGCTGCGCGTTTTCAGCGAAAAAAAGTCACTCCCCCCGCACCTCAAGAAAAATTGTTCACTCGCACCACCCCCCACCCCTGCTCCTCGAGAAAAATTGTTCACTCGCTCACAGCTGATCGGCGAACAGGCGCAAACACAACAGCGCTAATCATGATTGGTGGGAGCGCGATCAGTGCGTAATTATGCTGCAACATGATTGGAAGCTGGAGCGCAGTTCGGCCTATGATTGGCTCTTGGCACTGGCTATTTTGACTTAAAAATGGCGAATTTCGCCAAAAGTTTAGGGATTTTCATGCCTGATTGATAAAATGCAACAAGGGATGGAAGAAGGGATGCCCGTTTTAGAAGAGGGATGATTTTGACTATTTTTTCCCACAGGGGGGATGCCACTTCCCCCATCCCCCCTCAACTCGAGTACTGATTCTATTCTATTCTATGATTATTCTGGCTCATATTTAATGATAAAGTTCTCTATACTCACGTATATTGACGTCATGTTAACCTATGACTTCTGAAGATTTACCATCATCACATCTGTCTGTATTACCTTATATTTACCTGAATATTTACCAAGTTCTACCTATATTTTTTGGATAGGTGCCACTGTGGAAATTGTGTTACCATGCCCCCAGAAGCTGCTTGGATACCTCAGGTAACACTCTAAATTGAAAACAACTTTGTATCTTCATTTGACAACTACTTATGCCTAAAAATGACACTTAACATTTCCAATCCTAATTAGGTTACTAGAAGACTACGACAGGTCGAGGGACAGCTCACATGTGTGGTGGACCATCCTGGATTGGAGCCTGTCTGCCTCAACATGTACTCTCTGCAAAATGCTGGCCAAATATACAGAGCGGACTACAGTCTTTTACGTTTGAGGAATACACCAGTACTTTTTTACAGAAGTTAATAAAAGAATAAATAAACTGTTGACAGTTAATTCTACCCACAAATCTAGAGCCTTGTGCCTTTTCATTCAATGGTGTCGACAGTGTAAAGATAATATAAAGATTTATTTACATCACAGGGGAAAAAACTTTGAAAATTGTTAGAACACAAGCATTGGAGATGATCCATAGGAGCATAGGAATATTTGCAGAACAAGAACACAAACCAATGATACTTTGCAAATATCTAAACTAAATATCATTTTGATTGTCATCTCTCCCATTACTCATTACTTGTGAGCTGGGGCTGGGGCTGGTACTGCAGAATCTGGGTCCTTATTCCAGCTTGTGTGGTCCTACGTATCGAGTCAGAGTTGATGTGCTGGTCTGTGTAGAGAAAATAATGACAAATTAGTACTCCATTTATTACTTTGTATATACTCCATGTGCAAGTTGAAAGAAGAATTACTTTGTATATACTCCATGTGCAAGTTGAAAGAAGATAGAAGATAAGTATGTGTAGTGAACAACATTAATACTTCAATATACCCATTATGAAATTACATCATTTATTTGGTTACACATTGTATATTTTACACCTCAAAAACTCTATTAATCTCATTACAAATGCTAACAGCTCATTGATTTGAATCAGGTGTGAGGGGAAAACTTTAGTGGGCCTATGCAGATTTAGGAAGAATTAACAGGCACATCTCATCAGTAAAATGCTACAACTTCTGCATAACATTCAAAATAAAATGTTATAAGTTCACATACTAAAACCAAAGGTTTACAAGAGATGAATTTGTCTATTTTCACCAGGTAAAGCCTCATTTTAAGTGTAACAGATAAAGACCTACCAGTTTCTACCAGTAACAAACCAGACAAACATATACAGCACAGACACAAAATTATGTAGTTTTACAGTTGACTTACTTGTTCATCTGTAGCTGATGTGGCGTGGAGAATTGGTACTGACCCAGGCTTCAGTTTCAGTCGATTTGCAAGTCCAGCTCTGTATTGTGATGTCCCATGAAAAAAACACTTGTCCGTGTTTGGCACAGACATACAATGTTTTAGGTATTCGTGTCAGCACATTTCCACAGAAAATAAAATTAAACCACGGCTGTTTCAAAGGCTCGGATGAAGGAGCTAAAACATACTTCATCATCAAATCCAGGGACAGAGCAGTTGCCGTGTTTCACTCGTTTCGGAGCTCTCACATCTCTCCAGTTTAAACAAACCGCAGCTAGCAGCTAGTTGCTAGCAGCTCATAGCTCTTTTGCACAAGGGCCGGTCCAAATTCTGCCATCAGAAGGGGAGCTTGTTCCAACCCGCCCGTTTGGGCTGTCTTTTTTTCAGCACCAAACATCCGCGCTCATTGAAATACTATATACTATTTCAGTAGGCTATCACAAGGTCCTGTAGTCCTGTATATCTGAGCTCCATTGCTCTTCCTTCATCCTTAAACTACCCGGATGTTTGTCACAGTAAATTGAATTTGAATTTTGTGAACGGAATTTGAATTTCGAGAACTGAACATGAGCATATAAAAAGAGTGAATTTTCAAATGTTATTAGATTCAGGGCTCTCAAGTCACACGCATTGAGAGTGTGACACACGCAATCCGACGTGTTCACACGCTCACATGGCACATGGCATTTCTCACGGTGATTTCTTTTTTTTTTTGTTTTTGTTTTTTTGTGCCCAGAAAATCGGTCTGTGTGGCTTAGTTTATGCAGGCTCCACGCGTTTTCAGCGAAAAAAAACTCCCCCTGCTCCGGGCGCGCGGTCCGAGCGGAGGCCGGAGCAGACGCGTCGTCCCCCGGGCACGTCCTGAGCCTCAGTCCCGGTGCCACGTCTCCTCTGAGATGCACCGACTCCAGTCCCGGTGTCTCCGTCTGTGCGTAACGTGTCCCCCCCGACGGCTTACGCGCGGAATACGCGCGGCCCAGAGCCGAACTGCCCATGGTGAGCCGCGGTGAGCCGCGGGCCCGGTGCATTAACCAGACTCTTACATGAATCCGTTAAAAATGTCCCGCTCTCCCCGGCCCTGGTCCCTCCTCCCCGCCCCTCTCAGCGCGCACTGACAAAGTGCGGTGATGATAAAACAAACTGAGAACCATCAGGTAATAACTTCATTTATATAACTCTCATTAGTTGCTTTGTAGCTCTCAACACGCAATTCGACGTGTTCACACGCTCACACGGCATTTCTCACCCAATTCAAGCGCCCCCCCGCTCCTCGGGAAAAATTGTTCACTCGCACCCCCCGTCCTCGGAAATTACAGTCTCACGCACGATCCCGCTCAAAACTTGAGAGCCCTGTTAGATTCCTGTTACAAACTAATAAATTCAATTTCATTTTCATTTTACTATTCAGATTAAATTTTTTAATGCAATGATTCATATTAAAAAATACAATTTCAAATTGTGTGATTCAAATTCAGTTTCTGGTGGCAAATATTTCTTCCCATACATTCCACTTAAAACAAGTAAATAATAGTACTCCACTCACAGCAAATGTGAACGCGCGTTTGTTTACATCTCTTACCACGCTAAACCGCGTAAGACGGAATGACGCGTAATATATATATATATTTTTTTAATGGGGACGCGTTTGTAACCACGAAACGTCGTAACCCGAGACCGTCGTAACCCGAGGACCCCCTGTACTTGGTTTTGTTTCATTAACGTTTTTAACACACAAATCCTGCATATTTAGGCTGAGTTCTCTCAAAACAGAAAACACTCCATCTTGTGATGTTATGTTATACAGGAAGTGTTCCACTTTGTTTTTAAACTCCATATTGTTTTTAAACTCCATATTATCCTTTGATCATCCATATTATACACCTTCACTAGAATCATTTAGTTGATTTCAGTCCTGGAGTTGCCATCCTCTACCGAACTAAAAGTAAAATGTAGCTGTTAACTTGAAAACTACCACTTCATGACATCACAAGATGGAACAGAGCATTTTGAGCTTTGGAGATAAAGAAAGACTAATAATGAAGGATTAAACATGTGTGAATGAAACAAAACACAACTCCAGGTATGTTTTTGAGGAGGTAACAATAGTATAACATGTTTTAAAGCTCACAAGAGTCAATTTTGTGTAACGTACAACCTTTAAAACAAGCTAAATAATTGTACTCCACTAGCTGCAAATTTAGCTCGAAAAAGATGGCTGGAAAACAGAAATATCTGAAAATAAGTCAGCATAAATATGTTTTAGTGCAGTTGAATAGGACAGATGAAGAATTATTATGGAGCTATCATGAGTATAGCAGAAAGAAAATGTTGCCTTACACAGCTGATTGTGGTGAAAGCAGTGCAAGTGAAAGTGCTGATACGTATTGAGGTAGTTCTTTAGACTCTGCACTTTTCATTAGGCAAACTTTGTCATGCCCCATCTGTTCCTTCTTCTCCCTATGTGAATCTATCATGTGGCATGTCTGTATAACAAACTATGATATAAAGGAGGCGTAAAATTTGAGCAGCATATTGCGAGAGGCAAGCCCACCCCAGAGAGCCGCCATCTTGGGATTTCAGTTGCATATATTTAGTGCTCTACGTTCTTTAGACCTTTGCTAACTGCTCCAGACACATTGGCAAACCACCAATAGACCACACAGAACCCAGCCCATTAGTGGTCTTCCTCATTAATTGATTTGTTGATTATCTTTGCACCATTTATTTTAATATAAAGGTGAGTGGACATTAGCCTTAATGAGTGGGCAAGGAAGGTAATAGGTTTAGTGAGGGATGGTGATATGGCAAAAATAATTAATGTCATAATACTTCATTTGGTCTTCCAACATTATTAATCGACTGTCACTGCCTACAGACTGTCACTGCCTATATCTCAAAGTGCATTGATGATGTCACAGACACCAGGACCATCATTGTTCGGGCCAGCCAGAAGCTGTGCAGGGGAGTTCTACAGGCTGCTGAGGGTAAGGAATGCTGCCTTCAGAGCTGGAGACGAGGTGGGCCTAAGAACAGCAGGGGCAAACCTGTCACGTGGCATCAGAGAGGCCAAGAGACAATACTCTAGGAAGATAGCACAGCACTTTAAAGATCCCATGACATGGTACTTGATGTATGGCTCCTTAATGATTCCCTAATACTGTAAATGAATTCTTCTTCTTTAACACTCAGTGCATGAGAAACAGAGATAAGATGAGAAAGAGTCATAAATGTCACTCTGGAACACTCCATTATAGACGTTGTTGCTTGAATACAAATGAGGAGGACAGAGGTGGCCTATAGTAGGGGGTGAGGGCGTGGCCAAGCTCTCCGCTCCGCTCTGTGACCCACTTCCGTGTTTTTGCACAGGGGGAGAGATGAGAAGCCTTCCATTGAAAAATAAACACACAGAAAATAAAATTAAACCACTGCTGTTTCAGATATCCACAGGCTCAGATAAAGGACTTCCGAGCCTAGAAACACTCGCAAGTTCCTCCAGGCAAATAAAAAAACGTATTTCGCATTGCGTAGCTCCTCCGCAGTCCAAACTCTCTGGGCGTGATTTACAGAGACGCTGAGTACAGACAGACGGGGGTGGAACTGCATTTGCATTTCTTTTTTCGATCTGACGTCAATAAGGTGCCTTGTTCAAAATCGCCCGTTTGAGCTCTGATTTTTTCTAACGCAGAAAAGGATCGCAAATGCTCAGTTTAGACATTTCGCAACTTTTAACCATGGGGGGGGGGGGCTAAACAGGGTAGGGGAGCTCACATTAACGTTCAAAAACCTCAGAAAGTGAAAATTTCATGCCATGGGACCTTTAACAACAGTAGAGACACGCAGCATCTGTAGCAGGGGATACAGACGATAACGGACTACAAGCCAAAGCCACAGACTGCTGACAGCTCCACCTCCCTGCCGAACGAGTTGAACGAGTTCTTCACTCGCTTTGAGGCACACAACAGCACCCCGGCACAGGAGACTCCACCCCCTCCTGGTGACCAGTTGCTGACACTGTCCCCGGACAGTGTGAGGAGATCCCTCAGCAGGATCAACGTACCCAAAACTCCGGGACCGGACAACATCCCTGGTCGTGTACTGAGAGACTGTGCTGCAGAACTCACAGAGGTCTTTACAGACATCTTCAACACGTCTTTGAGCCAGGCTGTCGTCCCGCACATGCCTCAAAACCTTCACCATCATCCCTGTCCCGAAGACGTCGTCTCCATCCAGCCTTAACGACTACCGTCCTCCATCCTCATGAAGTGCTTCGAACGGCTAGTCATGCAACACATCAAGACATCTCTCCCCTCCACCCTGGAACCATTTTAATTTGCATACCGGTCTAACCACTCGACCGGTTACGCAATCTCAACAGCCCTCCACTCAGCCCTTACGCACCTGGACACCAGAGACTCGTATGTTAGAGTGCTGTTCATTGACTTCAGCTCAGCTTTTTACTTCTATGGGGCATTAACTGCTAGCTCATAACATATTTAGAGCACAATGTTACTTTTTTTTTGTTGAAAATTCTATATTCGCCAAAAACAAAATATTAACGTGTTTTATGTTTCAGTTTTGTTTTGTGTCTCCCTTCCCTTTGCTACTACTCCACATTGCATCAGGTTTGTAAGTTGTGTTTTATATCACACATTTGTATCAACATTAGACAGACTCTTGTAACGAGGGTCTATATGGGCTTGGGAAAAATCACAAAATTACTGAAACATGCTTGGATGACATCAAAAACCTCTTCAGAAATGAGGCATGAGGGACCAACGTGATAACATGGAAAGCTAAAACATATTTTGCATAATACCCCCTGTATAAGCGTTTTGGACGTGCTAACGTTACGTTTGAGTCTACATCAGAACTAAACCAGGATCAGACTAACTCAGGAATATTCAAAACCCGACCCAGAAATGGAAAAAGCGGAAGAAGATGAATGAATGAATGAATGAATCTTGATTTATAGCAAAACAGGTCCCCTTGGTTTTATTAAGTAAAATACAATTATTATGATTTTTTTTTATTATCACTGTTGTATTGAAATTAGTATAGTATATATAGTATTAAGTCTTTTCCTTAGTGTTGAACTCTAGCTAGAATTTTTAATATCATGACAACACTAACTTGTCCTCTGATGAAAGTGGATGAACTCAGACCTGTATGATAATAAGTCTCCAAACATTAGTTAAACAAATTGGTAACCATCCTGAAAAAATCAAGTTCTCCTGACATATGAAGCTAATCACCATTCGGGCAGAACCAGCAGGACCCAGTGCACAACCTCCTGAGCAGAAATAATTAGCGGCACTGCGAGCCTGGGTCTGAGAGGGTACAGAGGCCGGGACTTGATAATCAGGATGCCTGCCCAAATAACCGTGCGCTCCCACTGAGAAGGACTAATCTTGTGGAAAGAGATTTGACTGATGAACCCTCAAATGAACCGACCAGCCAGTGCATCCATCATATCACACGGTGCATTATTATAGCCATTGTAGAGGTTAGGTACCTGTCGGCAATCATTTGACAGGGTTGTGCATTGTTTAGGATTGAAGATGGAGTGCGTAAGAAAAATGATATTGATCTTTCATATATTAAGATGTAGGGACAGTCAGAACTGCTATCGATATCCAGTGTTTGTCTTTCTGTTGTGGTTGATAACCGATATTTGCCATTACCAGTAGCCAGCCATTTTTAGCTTCATTGTTTTTCTAGATACATTTTTCTCATTAGTCTGTTAAAAAAGTCAAATCAGATGCACTGAGGACAAACTGGGGATGACAAATGGGCACACATAGACTAGAGCAATGTAGAAAAAAATATCGGTGCTAAATCTTTGCAGTCCTGGAGAAGGCGTCAGACAGAAGGGGGCCTCAGCTTCCCCTGTTGTCTTGCAAAACCAAGCAAAGCAGCCTACAAGACATATCACTACGTCATTATGTGATGTTTCTGAGGAAGTCTACAGGAAATAGTATATGCAAAGCAGAAAAACAGCCTCTCACCTGACAAAAGAATCGCAAATTTCAAGTTTTGTGCTAAGTAGCTGCTAAATTTTCAATATCCAACCAATACCGAGTTCAGGGGGCTCCCACCAATATCATCAGTAATCAATATCGATATCCCATTCCTGTTTTGATGGTAAAAAATGCAAAAGTTAAATGACTACAATTCCCATAATGTATTAGTGTAAAGGCCATGGCTTTCCCTGTAGTCCTCTTACAACCAAAGTAACCTGGTCGTAAAACACTGCATAAAAGATAGCTCTAATTGATCTGTGGTGGACATGCTGTTGAAAGTGTAATACATGTACAACAGCGATGATGAGGCCTCCCTGGTCAGCCATAAAACACAGAGGCTAAGAGGCACACATGTTGCGGTGATAGGGGGTGTAATGGGAATCGCTTAATCACAATCTCTTAAAAGTCGTCAGCTATGGCGGTTTCACAAATGAATGGAGAGCTGAGCGTGCAGTACGAGATGGTAAACACCCGGTTAAGGGACCGTCTGCCCATATGGTCCGCAATTATGTCAGCAGCAATAGGCATCAAGTATACGAGAAGCCCATTTTGAATTACCTGGCTTTCATGGGTTAATGTACAAGGAAATGATTGCTGCTGTATTGCACATCACAAAAGACAAATGCGCTATTGTGACTGTCACTTTTGTTAGTTTTATTTTAATGAGGGTGGGGTCTAATAGAAAAATATTTGTGAAATGAAATTAATTGAATGGGATTTTAAATCAGAAACAGAGCATCTTTATACATGCTGCAGCTCGGGTCCTGATTCGAACCAGAATGCACGAGCACATAGGTCTTGTGCTCAGGTCTCTGCACTGGCTCCTGTGGCTCAGAGAATAATAGACTTTAAAGCGGCTCAGCTTGTAAACAAGTCTCTCCGTGGCCTACACTAAGGTACATCCCCTACATGTTAGTGCCAGATGAACCATCTCTCACTCTGAGGACCTCAGGGACCGGCCTCCTGCTGGTGCCCAGAGTCAGGACTAAACATGGGGAGTTAGCGTTTCACATTCATGCAGCTAAAACCTGGAACCTGAAGGTGTGAGACAGGCCTCTACTTGGACTCTGTTTAAATCCAGGCTCAAAATGGTTCTGTTTAGCTGTGCATATGATTTCAGTCATATGCACAGCTAAGGTTTTCATTCTGCACTCTTTTCTCTCATTTAATCATTTTACTATTTTCCTATTAATTTAATTATTTTACTGTATACCAACTGTGCTATACAAATAAACTTGCCTTTATATAATGACTGCAGTCATTGCAGCCTGATGGATGAAGAGGGTTAGAAGACGCATACATACATATTTTAAAGTGGATCTATTATGCAAAATCCACTTTTTAGAGTTTTTAAACTTGATTCCCCTTCTTATTTACCCTCTCAAAGTTGTATTTAGTGTGAATCATGCATGTAATCGTTATACTCCTATATTCAAGACAATCAAAGTGATCAACCCACGTTTTCACAGCCCCCGCATACACCTGTACTTACTTCGGATAAGTTATGCATTTGATTTCGCAGTCACTGTCATGGGTTTTTTAAATGAATGATAAAAATCTTGGCGTAGCCGCTAAAACTCCACTGTCCAAAAGGTACAGTATTTACAGTTCAGGAGCAAACAAGAAGTATTTACAGCAAGACTTACACAGTTAGTAGCCACATCGTGAGGGCCAAGAACAAGCCCATGAACGAGCAGAGTAGTGATGGGTGAAACGAGTCGCCGCGTCTACACGTGTCGAGCTCAGAAAGTGACGCCTGTGTGCAGCTGTGTCACTGTGTATCGCTGTAAGAAAAGTCATGTGACCGATACGTCTGGTGTTTTGTTTGGAGTGTCTTGTATCTGGAGCGCTGAGGCTTGTGTAGAGCGAAGCGCGCAGGGCTCAAATCTGTCGCAGTGTCTCTGTTCACCACAGAACACAGAGAAACAGAACAGTTTTGTGTGGGATCATTTTTATCACTCCCAAGTGGAGCTCACTACATATTTACTGAAAGAACTATATTATTTTACTATCATTTTCACAGCCATCCACCTCTTCATGTATCACATATTTGCCGACTTTATTGTACAATAGGCTGTCATTTGCTTTAATGAGACTGCATCACCTTCTTGGTCAGTTCTTTCATTTGTTGGATATCAGGGCGCATCTATGACAAATGAGTGTTCACGTGCCTGAATGAACAAGCCATTACTACTGCGCCGGTCTGGGCTTCGCAGTTTTCTAACGTGCTTTTTTATTAAGTTGTTTTAATTCAGTATATTTTTTAAATGTAACTATAACATAATGATAATGTAATTATAACATAATTATAACTATGTAGCAGACACAAGCACAGTATCTGTCTTCTTTAAGCATTTGGATTTCTTTTTCTTTTACTATTCTTTGCTACCTTTCCCAGACAAGTACACATTTATTTTGATTTGATAATTATAATTTGATGGTCAATTTGTACATTTTGTACACTTTCAAAAGGCCTTCATCAAAAGAAACCATTTGCTCTTTGCTTGGTCAGGCCATTTGTGGAATTTGTCATCGGGTTTGTATCACAGCTTGAAAAGTAGTCAGTTCCCTCGACTTAATTGTGTAAATAGAAAATCTTTAACTAAACACTTACACTTGTGCTGGCCGGGTACCGTTTCAATACTATAGTTTATATTTTCCATGTGCAACTTAAAGGAAAAGTAATGTTTTTACAATGTGGACCTTATTTCGGTGATAAAACAACGTCATTTACTCACCCATTGTACTTTGGTGTCATTTGGAGTATTTCCGGAGATTATGGAGTTTAGCGATATCCGTTTAACATGAGTGGTTGGGGCAAACTATTGCAGTCACCAAATAACACAAACTTTAGCACTTTTCAAATGACAAAAGTTCAATGTGTTAGTTTACACTTTTGTTTGAGTCAAAAGTGGCCTGTAATCCGAGATCCAGCCATGGTTCCGATTGGATGATGTCATCGAGGACAGCGCGCATGCACACATTCATTCCGCCATGTCCAGAGACCCCATGTCCCCACTCCATCCGACTACGACCTCAGATCAGACGAGACTACCCGCTGAATTCAAGCATATTACTACGAGGAGGAAAACAAACTAACCAGGATTCCCTCAGCAGCGGCGAGTAAAAGGGAAGAGCCCAGCGCCGAATTCCCGTCCGACGGGCGCGCGCGGGAAATGTGGCATACAGAAGTCTGCTTGCCCCGTGTTGATCGGGAGCCTGAGTCATTCTGATAGAGGCTCAGTCCGTGGACGGTGTGAGGACAGGACGGCCACCTGGTGAAGGTGGCATGCCGCCCCAGCTGCGTGCTTTACAGCGCCTTCCGTCCGGACTTTGCCCCTTCCCGGGGTCGTGGGATCAGTGCCTGCTGCTGATATAGATAACCGGCACCTGATCCGAGCCTGCATGTGAAAGATTGTCGCGGTTGTCTTGACGTTGTCGTAAAAGGTGAGATTGAGATGTATAACAAATGATCACCATGAAGGTTTATGAATTTAATAAAAATGTTCATAAATACATATTCAGTTTGCCACGTTTAGCCTAAATAATCAGACAGCTAGCTAGCCTGCAGACAAGCAACCCATTATTTAAATAGACTGCTAATTTTATGGTAGGCAAACTAAGCAGGAAAGGGGAGCACATCACTGCAGGGTTGGCTAAGAAAAAGCCAACCAGCAGGTGAGACAGGGACATTGCATTGTGATAAAGATGAGATGATACCGTGTAGGCTAATTGATTAATTAATCAGACTCATATTTTAGCCTACTACTGGCAATCTTTCATAATTACATTACATTTAAGACGAGGAGCAGCCACAAGCCTCCTCCAGACGCTTCATATAGCCTGTGATTGGTTATATGGGGGGTTGGTTTGCCCTTTCTTCAGGTCAGAGCAACTGCCCCTCAAAATTCCTGTGCACGTCCCTGGTCCAGATTGTAAAAACGTTACTTTTCCTTTAAGTACATTTTAAAATTTAGATATTAAAATGTATTATGTTTTACGTACATTCTTGTCAGCAATTGTAAGAGCACTGTATAAGTATCTTTTTCAATGCAGAAAAGTGCATCCATAATAGATGAGCTGGGAAGCCTGTGCCGCTGGTTGCTCTGAGCAGGAGTCTGGTTGTTTATGGAGGCCCTCGGTGGACTAGAGCATTCTGTGGATGAGACTCATTAGAATGAATGAGTCATGTGGCAAATAGTGACAGTTGTAATGCACTGGGAAGCACTGGCCCCGTCCTGGCACTGGTTCACAGGGTGGCCATCTGCAGCCCATGACGGAGAGCTGAGCCAACATGGTGCTGTACAAGCGTGGAGAGACCAGGCACCCACAGAAACCTTCTCCAATCCATTTACTGGACTGTGCAAGCAGCCATGACCGCTATTGTGTTGAGTTACATGTGCACCCATTACCCCCAGTTCTACAGGAGCTGGACCCTCTCTGTGTGAATGTCTTTGAGTTATTCATGGCCTAAAGGTGCTATCGTTCTTTCCCTTTTCACTGCACCATTTGCTTCCATTAAACATCACTCATGGGTGAGGTAATGACAAAAGCCAATATGTAAGAGAAACTGGGACCCACAATGAAACTACACTGTAGAATTCAATCTACACTCAATAAATTCAATCTATAATAGTTACCATGGACATGTGGAGAGTTATATAAGCATGGATGTCATCAGTGTTAAAGCAACAGTCAATATTAAACTATATTAAACAATATTCTGAACTTGGATTTGCTTCACTCAGACTATATCTAAATGGACATAGCTAACCTTCCAGCCACCGCGTTCTAAATAGGAAGTGTTAATGAGGGTGCTTCTGGCTCTATCTACACTGTTTCCAAATGACTTTAAATTGCAAAATTGTCACCCCTCTATCTGTGCGTAATTATAATGGAAATCTTTACAATAACTGTTCATATAAGTATAGTATATAGGTCATGCATAAGTTGGCCTTATGATTCCTAATGAAATGGGGTGTTTCGACAACCCTTGAGTTACAACAGTCTTGCCATGTGCAATCTCTCTGTTAATAAGTCTTAGATTTAGTTATTGGTGAAGAGGGCCTCTAGAGGCTCCATGCTGTCATAAATATCTTTGGGCTTAACTTGTTTTTCACTTGATATTTTACTGCTGATAACCCACCCACGGACTGACCTGTCCTTGTAGAAATGTTATATCTCAACTTATGTACTTGCATCATTCCTTTGCCCTTTGCCTTTGTTATGATTACCGGTCCAGGGACAGATGCCTCTGTCAGAGATAGTGAGTTGTGATTGTGCACAATTGCATCAATAAATTAGATTCTTTGATTCAAGCCTACTTTTCAGTTTTTATTCTTTGCAGTTTAGAAAATCCACAACAAACTGCTGCAGTGAGCTTCGTCCTTTTGATCCTGAAATGTTCGTGTTAACCCGTTCTACATGATCTTTGTGTATTTATTTTGCTATTTTGTCCGTAAATAAATTCCTTTTTCTAATATGTGCCTACAACTGCTATGCTATGGGTGACATCAACTCCCTTAGTCCATTTCTTTATACAGTCTATATTTCTACTACATTTGGCAATTTGATGAAAGCTTCACACTTACTGAATGATAACCTAACCTAGCTTGTTAGCAAGTTTTTTGTTGAGTTTAGAGTGTGTTTTAGTATATCACTTAAACCTTTGGTTGTTTATTTAATCCGGGGACTGTGGGATTTTGAACAAATCAGATTTGCATTGGAAAATACCAGTTAATTTTGCCACATTCAGTCTTGCAGTAGCTCCTTTGGGTGATAAATATGTTTGTGCAAAAGACTTTTAATGAATTTGAACCTAGAGGCATGTCAGAGGTAGACAGAATATTTTCAAAAAACGTATGATGATAATATGAACATATAGATGTTATACTGTAATGGGAAATAAAATTGTTACATTAGTATAGGAGTGTGCAAAAATATTGACATATCGTGATAATACATTTTGTTATTGTTATCGTGGGCTGCTGTATCGGTATATTGCCATTATATTTTTACAATTTTGTTCCTTATTATGTAAACTTGTTTACATGCAGTACACTTGACTTATTCCTTTTTTGTTGATTAAAATAGATGTATTTCATATCAACTTTGGACAAGTGGTGATTTGAAATCAATTACAACATTGTATTTGTTCACAATATCACAATATGATATTGTGCATCATATCGAATCATGAGGGACCCTGTGATTCCCAGCTCTAATTACAGTGGTACCTCACCTTACGAAAGACTCTACAAACGAAAAATCCAAGTTACGAAACACCTTCACGTTAAATTTTGGTCTCTAAATACGAAAGAAAATTCAAGTTACGAAACGCGAAATAAGATACTAATAAGATAATAAGATAATAAGATAATAAGAACGGAATGTGTTGATAGTGAAGCGTCGGTGGGACACAGCTCAATATAGCGCCAAACGCGCGAGGGGAGCGGAGACACAGGATTACTATCGTAACAACACATCATCAGTAGGGTAAAACTAGCCTGTCTCATGACGGTCTAAACCCCGCTAACGTTCCCTATTAGTGAGTGAACAATCCAACGCTTGGTGAATTCTGCTTCACATTCTGCGGGCGCGGGATGGAGCCGTGGCGCCCGGGCCATGCCTCCCCCTCGGGGCCGCGTCCACGTGGGCCGAGCACGCGTGGGGCGACGCGGGGTAATTTAATCTTGGTCTGGTCCCGGTTTGGTCCGGGTCTGGAGATGGTCCGGTCCTGATTTAGTCCAGGTCCAGTCCAGGTTTAGACCTGGTTTAGTTCTGGTCTAGACCTGGTTTATTCCACGTTTAATCCTGGGTCTACAGTCTCTTAGCCAATCAGGATGCAGAACACAATGTTAAACTATAGAAAAAACCCTTGGAATGAATCAGGCCTTTTCCATTGAAATAGCTACTCAACTTACAAAAAATTCACGTTACAAAACCACTTCTGGAACGAATTAATTTCGTAAGATGAGGTACCACTGTAGTACATTGGTAGCCATTTTATTTTACACTTTCTTTATGCAGCTAAGCCTAGAACAGACCACAACACCAGAGCCCGTGCACCTCTCATTTGTGTGTGAATTAAAACCCAATAGACAGCTGAGGATTCAGAGAGAGCCATCTATTTCTCTGACAATATGCTCCAACCACTTGTAAGAGCCAAATGGTTATTTACTGCCTGCTGTCAACACACAACATATGAAATTACTGTGGAGGCGGGAGAATGGGAACATGAAACATGCTTTACGATGGGAGCTAGCTAAAATCATCAAGTAAGTTATTCAGGTATATGTAAATTTCAATGTCATCAGGGTCACAAAACATGAATATTACTTTTACTGGGCATTGGTTGTTGCAGTAGAATATGCTTTTGGTAATGTGTTGCAATAGTAGGGCTGAGCAATATGGGAAAAAAAAGAATCACATTTTTTCCCCCCCATATTGATCCCTCTAGATTTTCAGGGGCGGTTCTAGGCACGGGTGGACAGGGCAGCCGCCCGGGACTGCAGGAGCGCTAAAAAAAAGAAAAAAGAATTGATCGCGATCACGCACTGAGAGAGGGAAGGGGTGCGGCACCGCGCACACAAAGAGAGGCAAGAGCACACACAGAGGCAGAGGGAAGGAGATGCCAGACTTTTAGTCAAATTGTGCAGATTTAAGTAAAAATATATGAAAAGCGAGGACATGTGAGGAGACGTGAGAGAAGCACTGTTGCTCAGGCTAGAGAGCGTTAATCTGCGTCAGCACTATGCGCTCTTAACACCACACGATTTATCTGTAGACCTGTCAATTTAAAATGCGCATGTCTTATCATTGAGATCGACCAAAGTTGAGATTGCATTCTAATGATCTTTTGATTTTTGGCACAGCCATCATATGCAATTGCATAAGATCCTTTAAAGATTCCATGACATGGTACTTCTTGATGCTTTTATATGGCGCCTTAATGGTTCCCTAATATTGTAAATGAATCTCTGTCTCTAAAACGCTTTATTCTGGGCAGTGGTTTCTTGAATGCAAATGAGGAGGACAGAGACAGGCCAGTGCAGCGGGTGGGGGTGTGGCCAAATGCTCCGCTTTTTCCTGGATTAGCGGTGCGCTGTGCGCTGGCCCCACTTCCGCGTTTAAGCGCGGAGGAAGATATGAGACGATTTCCATTAAAAAAAACACATTTCCACAGAAAATAAAATTAAACCACTGCTTCAAAGGTTCGGAGGCTTGGATAAAGGACATCCGAGCCTGGAAACACTCTCACGTGTCTCCAGGCAAATAAAAAAACGGATCTCGCATTGCGTAGCTTGTTTGCGGTCCAAACTCTCTGGGCGTGATTTCCAGAGATGGTGGGTAGACATCCAGACGGGGGTGGAAACCTTTCCCTGAGTGTGACGTCAGAAAGTTGCCTTGTTCAGAATCGCCCGTTTGGGCTGTCTTTTTTTCAAACGCAGAAAAGGACCGCAAATGCTCAGTTTACACATTTCGCAACTTTTAGCCATGGGGGGCCCTAAACAGGGTAGGGGAGCTCACATTAACGTTCAAAAACCTCAGAAAGTGAACATTTCATGCCATGAGACCTTTAAAGATGAACTGTGTAACTTTTCTTTTGGAGAATGGGCCACCTGCTTGTCGCTAGGGAGATGTTGTTGCTTTGCCTGGAATAGTTCACAGTATCTATCTAGTGCATATTAAATGTGTTATGATTGTTAAAAATATATATAGATATTGACCAAAATACTTTGGTCACCTCTCCATGTTCTGACCTGTAACTTGTCCTGGTGTTGTCTCCAACGCGATAGATAGGTTTGATGCAGTACTGTTAAAGACTCCAAGCAAAGCAATAAGATCTCCATAGAATGAAGCCGGAAGCCAACTCTCCACCAGGAAAATTCCAAAATGCACCTTTAAAGGTCCTATACTACAGAAAATTGACCCTTATGAGCTTTAAGCTATATTATAATATTGTTAACTCCTCAAAAACATACCTGGAGTTGTGTTTTGTTTCGTTCATACATGTTTGAGTGATCCTTTATTATTAGCCTGTCTACATCTCCAAAGCTTAAAATGCTCTTTTCCACCTTGTGATGTCATGAAGCAGTTGTTTTCAGTTTAACTACCTTTTACTTAGGCTACCTTTTACATTTTGTTCAGCAGAGATTGGAAATTCCCAGACTGAAATAATCCAAATTATTCTAGTGAAGGTCTATAGAGTTTAAAAATACAGTGGAGCACTTCCTGTATTAACACATGACATCACAAGGTGGAATGGGAGTGTTTTCAATTTGAGAGAAGAACTCAGCCTAAATATGCAGGGTGTGTGTGATAAACATGTGTGAATGAAACAAAACGTAGCATAACATAGATCAGAAAATAGCGTAATATGGACCCTTTAACAAGTGTACAGTAAACCCTGGTATGATTCTGAATTTACACTTGAAATCTATAATGCAGCCCAGTGAATCCTTACTTAATACTTGGTACAACTCATTACTTACAGCTGTTCAAAGTATTTACTGTTATAAAATATATGTGAATGTGTGTAATTTTATGTACTGCTGCCCCCGCGACCCAGAAATGGAAAAGCGGAAGAAGATGGATGGATGGATGAATTGTTGTTTACAGTTCATTTTGCAAACAGAATTTGTCACAATCTGACATTGCTGTTACAATAAGCAAAATTAAGACCGCCACACAGTACAGGAGAATTTGCCCGATTTTGGCTGCGGTTTCTTGTCCCCGAGTTCGTGGAGGCGTGACCCTACCTTTTGTCTGTGTGTGCAATTTTGAAGCAGCTGATTATCCATAGATCCATAGATCTTTAAAAGTAAATAGGCAAGAGTAGTTCCTCATGTGTATCTGTTTACATCCACACAGTGCACGGATCGAGGTGAAGCTGCAGATTAGCAATAGTGACTCTACTTCTTGTAGACTCTACTACTTTATCGCCAATCTTTTATTCTTTAAAAATCATGTATCTGAAGTATTGCACCACATTTCACAAATAACCCAGTTTTGACTTGTATCTAAATTAGAAGTGCAGTGCTCTGATCTTTTGAACACTTAAAAGTCTCAAAGCGAGTCGTTTTACTGTAAACAGGAAACAGCTGACGAGATTGCGCTCATAACTTTATAGCTTGTGGTACGCAGCCACATCCCGCTGGAGTCTTTGCGATCGGAGTTTTTAAGTCTCATGAGATTCTCTTCATGTTTGTGGTGTGCGCTTTTTGTCGCACGTTTATAAATCATTTAAGACCGAAAAATCCTGTGTGTGGCGGTCTTACGTAATCACCTGAAATTTGCTGCAACTATCTACAATTTTGTGAGTGAGTATGAGCGTGAAGCAAAACATATCAGGTTTGATTTCATGTCTTTTGTTCTTGGCACCAGATAAGACTGATTAATCTTCATCATAGAAAGTTTTAATGTTTAAAATATGTTAAACGCTTCATCAGATAGATTTGAGTGAAAATGACATGTACTAAAATTACCATCCTCAATTTCCCTTTTCCTAAATTAATCTTAAACAGACAGTCCTACTTTGACAATTATGACAAAGAATCTGCAACTACTGTAATGAAAGCCATTTGTATTGTTTTTGCTTGAAATGAGATTCTGTTGTTTTGAGACATTTGTATTTTCTGTTGTCCAGGTATATTGTAATGCTATTTATTTGCATACACTATATTAAGATTAATGTGAGTTGTAGTTGTCAGTGATGTATTGTAGCCAGACCTACTAACAAGCACAATGAAAAGCTGGTACAGCTGAGGTGAAGGCTTACAGCTGAAATTCTATTGGTTGGTTTGAAGCTGCTATAGGCCAAGTGAGCCTCACTTAAATATTTGAGAACCCTAAATTTTACTTTTCTCCCAGAGCAGTAGCAGCTGGACTGGAGGGGTGATACTAATGCTATTTTCAATCTTATTACTTTCTTCATCGGAGTACTTAACCAGCGGACACCTCGAAGAAATGCAGATGAGCGACTGGCTCATCTGCACCTCGAGCAATGTCCCGCTGTGTTTGGTGCGTTTGAGATGGAATGTCCTTAAAGACATAGAGCCAAGTCTTTGAAAAGTGCAGCTCTTAAGCACACAGCTCCCAGATCCTGGACGAGCCCCCATATTTTCAACTTCAGTGTCTGTAGTAGTTTTTTATCGCAAGGCAGAATTGTTGTCTTAGCATGTTGTTATGGGTACTGTGAGATCTATTCTTTTATGCTTGAAGTGTTCTTCATATTCTAGTCTTTTATATCTCTGGGTTTTAAGTTACTTACTGTGGGAAACGTCTCACCTCACCACTTGTTTCTCCATATGGTGTATACATCAAGTGTGGCTATAGGTTATAAAAGGCTGTAAACTAATTTGAGGTGTGACCCTTTCCTTTGGGTTTATACACAGGGTGCTGTAAACAGCTAATGCTACATTTACTGTGGGGTTGTGTTGTGACAGTAGTTGTCTGATTGGCTGACCTCACTATTGGACACCCTGCATAGTTAAACTATTCTCCTATAGGGTACCGGTTGGTGATGTCATAAATATTCAACAGTGTACTGTATTTAAAGACAGCCCCTTGTGGTGTTTGTGTGTGTGGGGGTGTGTGTGTGACCTGAACCCCACTGGGGTTCTCTTCATGTCCCTCTTCACGGCCGACGTCTCTCTGCTAAGCTGCAACATGGATGCTGAAGATGTTTTGTTTCTGTTCTGCTATTTTTACATTAAAATGCTGAATAACCTCAATTTCGACTATGCCTTCCTTCAGACCTCCTTCTGACCCATTTTTTTGAAACTGACAGTACCCTATTATTTAGTCAAGGCATAAAAAAATAAAATAAATAAATAAGCTGACAATAGACTCATTACTTTATTGCATGATTATAAAACAATACAATTATTTAATTTGAGAAAAAGCACATTCTGTTGCATTTAAAAAAATAAGATAGTATTACATTAGATATATTAGTTATATTAGTTGTGTGCAAAATAATTTTTATTTTGAAGGACACATATTCAGCAAAACTGACTCCATAGCACACCCTGAGTAATATTTTGCTTTATGTCAGTGTGACCGAGATTATTATTATTAGTTTGTCAATGTTTTGTAGAGTACCATGATAACAAGCCACATCTGTGACCTTGGGAGTGTTTATGCAAGGAGCCAAGTCAAAACACAGACCCGTCAGAGCCAGATTTTCTCAGGAGACATTAATTACATCAGGGCATTAATTTAGCATAATGAAATACATTTTAGAGACCCAGGTGAGCAAGCAATTTAGCCGGAACCCTGGTTCTGCCAGACCCCATCTTCATGTCACCCTGCAGAGTAAAAGACCTCGACAGTTCTTGGCGCAGACTGCGCTGTGTTGTTTCTGCCCTGTTCTGTCAGCATGCTCATGATGGTATCCAAGCGTCGAGATGTTTTCTTTGGTTGGAACCCTTCTAAATGGTCCTCAACCTGTACCACTTTCTGATGTAATCCTTTTACAAGGTCCACAACGACTCCGCTGTGGTGAGAAATTACTGCAGACAGCTTGGGGGATTCCTTACACGCTGCCAGCTTGCAACTTTTGCGATAGATCATGGACAATCCCAGGCCAATCAACAGATGTCCAGCTATCAAAAATCCAAATAAGTAAATGTCCTCCACGTCCTCCAGGTACATAGGTGCTAGGCACACGACTTGCCACTTATAATAAGAGCCCATCGCGTATCCAGCAGCGTATGTCCCATCGGGACACCCCGCTTCTCCCGCAGTGGTACTCCTCCATAAAGAAAGTGTGTCAATTGCATTGAGGGTCCAGCTTATCAGATCCATAATTTAGGATTTTGGAAAATCTGTTCCAAAAAGGAGAAAAACAATGAAAACAAGAGAAGGCATGCACACAACAGAGCAGTGAGATAAGGGAGGAAGGAGAAAACACATCTGCACTCTACCGCAGCTAGAACAGAAAAACCTGATTGGTCTGTTATTAATGGTCATACCTTGATTTATGGACAAAACAGCAAAATAATAACACCATGATCATTTAGAGTGGGGTAAAATAAGGGTCAGAATGAAAAGGCTGCAGCAGTTACAGAGAGAGTGGTGCAGATTTTTCAATAGAACACAACTGCTCTAGCTTTCCAACCATACAAGTGTCCAATCTCCTTTAGTCTAGTCATTTGTCCTAACTGTACCACGGCAGTAGCAGCCTTGTACATGCACTCATTTAGCCTCACTGTTGATGGCTCTAGTCTTATTTTGCACTTCTGTCAGTTTAAGTGGATCTCTAGAATGCTTCAAATGTCAACTCTGTCAAACTAGGCTTTCTTTGGAGGACACTGCTAATATGCATAAGCTAAAGAGCACACAAGTCCTTTTTCTTTATTCACAAACTGCCTAATAGCATTTGTTTTGCTGTAAGTAACAGTAAGTATGTCAATGATTGACACAGGTTGAATGGGCAACTAGAAGCGGTAATTACACTGATTAAGGCAGCCATCTTAGCACTGTTTTATTATTTATGAGTAAAATAGCCTTCAATATGGGGCCTGTGCTCACAATTCCGTTCCAGCTAGCTCAGTTCAAGACAGCGGCTCATTCACTGTATTGCATCTGAATTTGTTGAGGGTACCTTCACCAGTCTGCCCCAGGCTGCCTATGGCTAAAGAAGCAGTTTTTCATGAAAGTGTTCTTTTTTCACAGTATGATGTTGGATGATAACTGCTAACTCTACAAGGTCACTTTGCACTTTGCATGTAGTCGGGCTGATAGATATTTTAAGTGCACACTTACAATGTTTACTTTTGATGTTTACTTTATCACACCGAGCAACTTCAGTAAAATACTTCTGAGGCAAACTTATTTTGAGAGTGGATTAGAATCAGCGGCGCACTGTAGCTTGTGGATACATTAATCATTTATTGTTAGCACATCGCAGAGGTCATACAAGGGCAGCTATTAGCACAGAAATTTGTTATCTATTATGCTCAAAACTACAAAAATACACTTTTATTGTTTTTACCTTTATGAATGTGATCTGTTACAGCAATAGTGTCCATAGATATAAATAACTACTGGGCCATCCAGAGGAGAATGGGATGCCAGATGGCTTTGTTATCCTATAGCGGAACAAGTTTTCTCTGGTGAGCACTCTTATACGACAAAAGAGAAACCCATTATGGAAGAAATTACAGCATGAATACATAATTATACATATGGTCATATGGAATAAACAATATAGTGAACTGAAATGTCTCCAAAGACTTCCAAGACTTTCAACACAGTTTACAGTAATTCACCTAGTACCATGGATAGTTTAATAGCTAAATGCCCCAATCACTTGCCCCAATCACTCTAAATGAAAAGTTTCTTTGTCCGCAGAATAATTCTTGGGACAATGTTGTTGTCCTGCTCTGTAAAACCTGAGTAGTTAAATTAACTCAAATGATTTGAGGAAACTGATTGCACCACTTTGGTTTGAGATTATAAACTCAAATGGATCATGTAATTCCAGTAATTACCCCAAAATAGTCAAATTAACTCTAACTTGAATGTGATTCATTTAATATCAACTCATATTATACAATATATGCAACTCAAAAAGTTGAGACTTTATACTTGAATGGTGTGTCAATTTTAACACATTTAATGTAGTTACTCATCCCATTTGACATCTCTTAATTCATTTTTTTAATAACAGTAACAGTTTGTATATGAAAATGCTTCATTTACTTACTTTACTAAAATGCTTACTTGGTTGCATTTTATTAATGTCATAACTACTTCTGTAGTTTTTAATTTAATAAATTAATTAAGGAAACTAATTTCACTGACTAAACACAGACACACGTTCTTATTTCAACAGTATACTTTATTACTTTATTAAATTGTGAACTTAAATCTATAAATTCAACAACTGCATCTCAGCAGTTTCTATAAAATCAGAACTGTCAAAGTAATTTGAAGACTGGAAAATACTTCACCTAAGGAAACTTCTGAGTTCATAAAAGTAGGTATAACTGGAAGGTTCAAGATTCAAGATTGTTTATTTGTCATATGCAGAATCAACACACGGTCAACAATGCAATGAAATGCTTAGGATCAGAGGAACTGTTGACTCTCTAAGATAGTCAAGAAGTACTAATAACATGCAATAATAGTACATGGTAAAAAAAAGTGTTGCAAAAAGTGCAGGGGAAGAAGTAAACAATATTTTAAAAAAATGTAATAAAATGTAATAAAAATACAAAGTACAATGTACAAAGGTGCAGGTAGGATTAAATAAGGTGTAAGTAGAGTATTTCACAGATTGCACATAATATAGTATAGTATAAGTGTTGCATGTGGATTTAAGTATTGCACAGATTATTGCACAGGTAACAGCAGCATTTGTCAAAGCCTGATCTCGTCAGATCTCAGAAGCTAAGCAAGGCAGGGCCTGGTTAGTACTTGGATGGGAGACCGCTGGGAATTCCAGGTGCCACAGTGGGGCGCCAGTTGCAAAATACTGTCGCCGTGTCCTTAGGCAAGACACTTTACCCACATTTGCCTAGTATGAAAGTGGCGTGTGCATGAGTGTTGGAGGGGCCGATGGTGCAGATTGGCAGCCTCGCTTCCGTCAGTCTGCCCCAGGGCAGCTGTGGCTACAGAAAGTAGCTTACCACCACCAAGTGTGGAGTGAATGAACAATGAACTGTAAAGCGCTTTGAGTGGCATGAAAGGCGCTATATAAATCCAATGAATTATTATTATTATTTATACTGAGGTAGTGACATGCATGATGCATTCATATAGAGCAGCAGCAGTAAACATATTATGCATAATGAAAAGTAGTTTAGTGCAGTATTATTGAGAGTTCAGTATTATTTAGAGTATTATCCAGAGTTCAGTAGTCTGACAGCTTGGGGGTAATAGCTGTCTTTGAGTCTTTTTGTGCGTCCTGGCAGGCTCCTGTATCGTCTACCAGAGGGTTACAAACGGAAGAGTCCTTGTGCCAGGTGAGGATGGTCCTTAGTGATGCCGCATGCCTTACGCAGACCCCTGCTGTGGTAAATGTCCTGGATGAAGGGAAGACTGCTGCCAGTGATGTCCTCTGCCGCTCGCACCACCCAATATAGATGTTGAAATAAAAATCTTATACTATTATAATATTATAAATAAAAAATTTTCACATGAAAACAATTAGTTGTCTGTGTACTTTTTTTCTCACCAGACCAGGTTAAGTTCACAGAAGTGAGTGGCTTCAGGATGGGAGATGAAATGTTGTGATCACAAAAACAAGTCCAGATGACCACTGATGAAACCTTCTCTACATTGCCATGGTGACTGATTCAGTGGCTTACTTAAACTGAAGATCGAGTTGACCTCTTTTCAGGGTTTAAGTTGAGTTTGGACTAAACCGGTTTCTTGAAATGGGGCACATTCCTACAATATCATCAGCTTAATTTTTAAAGCAACAAAAATCCTGCTTCTTGATTACCGTAATTTCCGGAATATTGAGCGCACCTGAATATAAGAATTTTATTTTTGTACACAATAGGCCGCACCCAGGGTTGGGAGGGTTACTTTAGAAATGTAATCCGGTACAGTTACTAGTTACTCCTTAAAATATGTATTCAGTAACGTAATCCTGGTACTATAATATTAAAGTAATGTAACTTGATTACTTTCAGTTACTTTTGGATTACTTTAACACCAAATATCCTATAACAACAAGAAAACAAGAAAATTACAATACAATTAAAAGTTTTTAGGAGGACAAATACAGTTCTATGTGTAGTTTTAACAACTGTTATCACTATAAGCCAAGTCAAACTAGTAAACAAGGTCACTCACTAAACCAAACACCTAAACACCTATGACTTCAACCAAATTATATTTTCAGTCAAGTTTTAGTTTTAGCGGGACAGTCATCTTGCCCGATCTCCGCAGCTGGACAGGATGTTCGTCCAGCTTGCATGCTGGCCTACATCTAACGACAGCTTTGCTCGGAATTGTCTAAAGGGTATTCATGGATCAGTTAACATGACTATGTTGCCTAGATAATGTTTAAATATTGTAATATCGTTCTACAAATGCACAAAGTGTACTTGTGACCGCAAACGTTAGCTAGCTTGCTAATAGTTTGCTAGTCGATAGCTAACTCGAAACTGGCTCCTACCCAGTAGTCGAGTTGTAAAATGAAACCAGGGGGGATGGTGAAATTTTTCACCAACGGGGGGGAGGCATTAAGCTAAGCCCTCCCCCATCACTGACATCACTGTGGTGTTTCAGGGCAGGGCAGAATTAGAAGGTACTTTGTTAAAATGGAAATGCTTTTATAACAAAAAGTCCATATAATCATTCAATAATTCAATAATACACAGGATATATGTTATCACACACGTACACACACACCTTAGTCCTGGTTTAGTCCTGGTTTAGTCTTGGTTTAGTCCTGGTTTAGTCCTGGTTTAGTCCCGGTTTAGTCCTGGTTTAGTCCTGGTTTAGACCCGGTTTAGATCTGGTTTAGTCTTGGCTTAGTCCTGGTTTGGACCTGGTTTAGTCCTGGTTTAGACCTGGTTTAGTCTTGGTTTAGTCCTGGTTTAAACCTGGTTTAGTCTTGGTTTAGTCCTGGTTTAGATCTGGTTTAATCTTGGTTTAGTCCTGGTTTAAACCTGGTTTAGTCTTGGTTTAGTCCTGGTTTAGATCTGGTTTAGTCTTGGTTTAGTCCTGGTTTAGATCTGGTTTAATCTTGGTTTAGTCCTGGTTTAAACCTGGTTTAGTCTTGGTTTAGTCCTGGTTTAGATCTGGTTTAGTCTTGGTTTAGTCCTGGTTTAGACCTGGTTTAGTCTTGGTTTAGTCCTGGTTTAGATCTGGTTTAGTCCTGGTTTAGTCCTGGTTTAGACCTGGTTTAGTCTTGGTTTAGTCCTGGTTTAGTCTTGGTTTAGTCTTGGTTTAGACCTGGTTTAGTCTTGGTTTAGTCCTGGTTTAGATCTGGTTTAGTCTTGGTTTAGTCCTGGTTTAGACCTGGTTTAGTCTTGGTTTAGTCCTGGTTTAGATCTGGTTTAGTCCTGGTTTAGTCCTGGTTTAGTCCTGGTTTAGACCTGGTTTAGTCTTGGTTTAGTCCTGGTTTAGATCTGGTTTAGTCTTGGTTTAGTCCTGGTTTAGACCTGGTTTAGTCTTGGTTTAGTCCTGGTTTAGTCTTGGTTTAGTCCTGGTTTAGATCTGGTTTAGTCTTGGTTTAGTCCTGGTTTAGACCTGGTTTAGTCTTGGTTTAGTCCTGGTTTAGATCTGGTTTAGTCTTGGTTTAGTCCTGGTTTAGACCTGGTTTAGTCTTGGTTTAGTCCTGGTTTAGTCCTGGTTTAGTCCTGGTTTAGATCTGGTTTAGTCCTGGTTTAGTCCTGGTTTAGATCTGGTTTAGTCTTGGTTTAGTCCTGGTTTAGACCTGGTTTAGTCTTGGTTTAGTCCTGGTTTAGTCCTGGTTTAGACCTGGTTTAGTCTTGGTTTAGTCCTGGTTTAGACCTGGTTTAGTCTTGGTTTAGTCCTGGTTTAGTCCTGGTTTAGACCTGGTTTAGTCTTGGTTTAGACCTGGTTTAGTCTTGGTTTAGTCCTGGTTTAGTGCCGAAATAGATGCAGAAATAATCTGATAATATGACTCACCCATAAGAATGCGGTCAGATCCATTCTAACAGTTTGCCGTGTTGTCTTTAATAATCCGGAGCTCCGTAGAAAAGGACATAATCCTGAATTTATCCCGTGTCTCGAGGCGAGAGTTCCTTCTTACGTAGCATTAACGTAGGAAGTTAAGGATTCTTCTTCTCTTGGAAATGCCGCGTAAATATCAGGCTCACAGCTGATCGCGAACAGGCGCAAACGCAACAGCGGCAATCGTCATGATTGGCGGGAGCGCGTGCGAGCCGCTGCAAGTGTATTCCACAGCGCGCGGGTTTGTTTCACAGAGCGCGCGCGGCGCACGAGTCTGTACGTTGTTTTCCCTACATATGACCTCCGGTTTTAAATGAAAAAATGAAATAACATAAAATGCTTTCAAATTGTAATCCTGCTAAGTAATCCCCATTTTCACTAAATGTACCTGTAATCTGATTACGTCTTTTTTTTTGTAACTGTAGGGGAATACAGTTACCTTTTTTTTGTATCCTTTTACTTAACGCCGTTCCATGTAATCCGTTACTCCCCAAGCCTGGCCGCACCTGTCTATAAGCCGCAGGTGTCCACATCTTTTTTGCCTCTGAAAGCTCTTGTCATCTTTTTGCATTGAGTCAGTTCGTCATGCTGCCCTCGCCAGTGTCTCACCATTGACTCATCGATGCGCGCGTTGCAGCAGCTCTATTTCCTTCTTCAAAAGCCAGATCGATTGCCTTTAACTTAAAATATGCATTTCTTCATGTGTTTTCCATGAGGGTGTGCATGAAGAGCAAAATAACTGTTCAAAACAAAATCAAACTAGTATTTTCCTCAGCGTGTCGTCTCTTCACCTGTCTGTCTCAGTCTTGCACTTCCGTCACTTGACGCTCTACTGCACATGTCTCCTGCAGAAAGAGCCACTGTCCGTGTCTGGGATCATGTCAGTGTCTGGGATCATGTCAGTGTCTCGTTGGATTTCAGCAGATTTCAGGCTCTCCCGGGGGCAGGGATAGGTGTATCGATCAGGTATGAGTGAATGTCCGACTACTAAAGTTTGAGACGTTTCTTCTCGTCGTTTACGCGCTCACCTGCATTTAACGCATACGGGTCATTGAGACGTATCCCACTCATTAATGTTCATTCAGCATCATAACTTATTTTATCACATGGAGATAAACTGTTTTAGTGCTGACAGCGCTCGCTAACGCTGTAACTTCATGTTAATCGCACAGTCTGCGCAGCCTGAGTGCGCTTTCTGCACTCAGGCTGCGCAGACACATCCGCTGTGTTCATAAACAAATAATCCGTCCATATATTAGCGGCATTGTTGTAAAAGCCGTAGGGTTCAAAGTGTGAGAAATTACAGTATTCTGAGGAGGCTGGATGAATCCTCTTTCAGGTAGATCATGAGGATGGATAGGGCTATATAGGGCCCATTACTAGGCATGAAAATCCCTCACCTTTTGGCGAAATTTGCTGTTTTGAAGTCAAAATAGGTGACCTACGTGAATCGTGTAGATCCGAGGAGAAAAAAACGAGGTGGGGGAAATATTAACTGACTGAGGAGGCATAGCACTTAAGAAAATGTCCATTTAATTAGGCTACACCTGGCAAGTGTCAGCAAAATCCCTGCATGTTCCACTGCCAGTGCCAAGAGCCAATCACAGGCTGAACTGCGCTCTAGCTTCCAATCATGCTGCAGCATAATTACCCACCGATCAGGTCTAAACCAGGTCTAAACCAGGACTAAACCAGGACTAAACCAGGTCTAAACCAGGTCTAAACCAGGACTAAACCAGGACTAAACCAGGTCTGAACCAGGACTAAGGTGTGTGTTTGTGTGTGTGTGTATGTGTTACGCACCCTTCTCACCTTTTTCACCCCTGACCCGTTTTCATGCCTGGATTACAATTTACTTACCTGATTTCATAAGCCAATAAAAGTTGTTCCATTGTCTCCCCCAGGCATTTTCTTTCTTTTGTAAAGCTCTAGAGCTAGAAGGAGGGATAGACATAAAAAAAAAAAAATCAGAGAATAAGCAGTTTTGTCAACATTTACCTGTGACTCGCTAAACAGTCCAGGCCATCTTTCCTTCAGGTTGGCCACAAGGGGAGCGGTCGTTACAATCTCTTCACGGCAGAGGGCAAAAGTACGCTGCATGTGCTCATTAATTGGCAGCATGTCTCTCTTGGTTTGTTTCTGTTGTATGAGCAGATAACTGTGCCTAGTTAGCTGCAATGTTAATTACGTGATGACGTCTTTCTGTTACGTTGGCGACGCGGCTGAATGTAGTGTTCTGATTTCGGGCTAAAAAGAAAAGTAAACGGGCTACGTTATGGTGGCTCCAGCTACTTGTTTGTGATTTTTTCCTCCCTTACCGTTACACTACATGGTGTCAGAAGTGGACGTCTTCGTACAGAGAAACGGAGGGGTGAGAGATAATTGAACGGCATAAACGAAATGCATCAGGCGTTTACTCAGCTGCCGCCATTGTCCTTCACTGGCAACTTGGCGGAAAACTGGAGAAAGTGGGAGCAAAGATTCCAAGTTTATCTCGAAGCGTCGGAGCTCAAAGATAAATCTGAGGCAAGGAAAATCGCCATCTTTTTGCATTGTGTTGGAGAGGATGGACTAGATGTGTATAACACTCTCAAAATCACCTATGCTGACCAGGAGAACAAAAAATTAACGGACGTGCTAGCTGCATTTAAAACGTACTGCGAGCCGAGGAAAAACCCTGTTTATGAACTGCACCAGTTCTGGGCGCACACATACAATGTCAAAGCAGGAATTGATAAGTTTGTGACAGAATTAAGAGCAAGAGCCCACAATTGTGAGTGTGGAGACTCTGAAGATCTCATGTTAAGAGACAAAATAGTGTTTAGCGTGACTGATACTTCACTACGGGAGAAGCTGCTGTCTATCTCAGACTTGAGTCTGACCAAAGCCATAGACCTCTGTCGTGCAAAGGAAGTAGTGCGTGCACAAGCACTGGCCATGTCCCCTGTACGTGTCAAAGAACATGTGGATGCAATGTAAACTGAAGTAAAGATCCACCAAAACAACCAAAGAGAGCAGACACCAACCCTAGCAGAATGAATGTGAAAGACCAAGTGCAGTCATGTGGCAGATGCGGGAGGCAACATAAACCAAAAAACTGCCCAGCATACAATGCCCAGTGCAGTGCATGTGGAAAGAAAAATCACTTTGCCGCAGTGTGCAAATCCAGCAAACTGGTTGCACCTCTTGATACTGACACAGACTCTGAGTATGATGAAGCAAGCACAGCAGTGGACACATTGTTTATAGGGACTGTATCACACAATGACCAGCACAAAACAGACACAGGCTGGTATACTAACCTACACATTGGCGACCAAGTAGTAGCATTTAAGCTGGACACTGGCGCTGAAGCTAACGTACTGCCCAAGTCTGTTCTACCCACTCTCACAGTACCTGTTCACATCCAAAAGACTGACACAGTGCTAGTGGCCTATGGAGGAGCCAAGATTAAGCCCAGTGGAAAAGTTAGGCTGTGTGTTCACACTGAGCATAAACGCACTTACCTGGACTTTTTTGTCACCACAGCATCAGCCACGGCTCTGCTAGGCCGCAAAGCGTGCGTGGAACTGGATCTAATTAGTAAAGTGGAGGCCATAGCTCCGGCTGCCCCAGCGTCAAAGAAAGACCTGCTGACCCGGTATGCCTCTGTATTTGAAGGTCTAGGTGAGTTCCCGGGCCATCACCACATCTACACAGACCCTTCTGTGCCTCCAGTGATCCACGGCTGGAGGATCGCCTAAAAAGTACACTTGACGGCTTGGAAATCAAAGGCGTCATCAGCAAAGTCACAAAGCCTACACAGTGGGTCAGCAGCCTGTGCTATCACTGAAAAGAAAAATGGGTCACTCAGAGTTTGCCTTGACCCCAAAGATCTCAACAGGGCCATACTGCGTCAACACTTCTCCATACCCACGGCTGAAGACATACAGCGCAGACTAGCTGGCAAGAAAATTTTCTCCATTCTTGATGAGCGCGATGGGTACTGGCAAATAAAACTAGATGATGAGTCTGCAGATCTCTGTACCTTTAACACTCCCTGGGGGAGGTACCGCTTCCACCGCCTGCCTTTTAGCATAAAATCAGCGAGTGAAGTGTTTCAACAAGTCAACTATGAAAGTTTTGGTGACATTGATGGTGTCTTTATAGTAGCAGATGACATGATCATTGCTGCTGAAAACAAAACAGAACATGACAGCATACTTCAGAAAGTGATGGACAGAGCCATTCAACTAAATGTGAAATTCAACAAAGACAAAGTGCAATACATGGTCAAGGAAGTCAAGTATCTGGGCCATATCATCAGTGCGGAGGGAGTCAAGCTGGATGATTCTAAAGTGTCTGCCATCCAACAGTTGCCCCCTCCTTCTGATAGGAAGAGCCTGCAGCGCCTACTGGGTATGACCAGATACCTGGCTCAGTACATTCCCAATGAGGCACCACTTTAAGACTGCTTCTCAGGAAGGATGTTGACTGGCAGTGGCATCCAGAACAAGAGGCTGCGCTGAAGGCTCTTAAGACCGCCGTCTCGTCAGCGCCACAGCTCAGATTTTTTGATCCGAAGTTACCTGTGGAAATTCAGGCAGATGCCTCCAAAGATGGGCTTGGTGCCTGCCTCAGGCAGAACAAACAGCCAATAGCCTATGCATCCAGAGCATTATCAGCTGCTGAGCAGAATTATGCTCAAATAGAAAAAGAATTACTGGCTGTTGTCTTCTCTCTCAAAAAGTTTCATCATTACGAGTACGGTGTTCCGGTGAAAATCCAGTCAGACCATAAGCCCCTGGAGGCTATCCTGTCAAAACCCATAGGGAAGGCTCCAGCGAGGCTACAGAGGATGCTCCTCCAGATCCAGAGGTACGACATCTCCCTTATGTACACACCTGGGAAAGACCTGTTGATTGCAGACACTCTGTCCAGGGCCTACCCCCACTCAAGAGTAGCTGATGAACTTGACCTTAGTGACGAGAGGGTTGTGTATGCCACAGACTTTCAACCATTTCAAGGCAACATCATGCAGCTAATAAAGACCGCCACCGCTACTGATGCTGAAATGCAGTGCCTCAGGACCATGCACAGGTCAGGGTGGCCTGATCACAAGAAATCTGTTCCCCAGCAGGTGCAGTCATATTGGCCCGTGAGGCACAGGCTGAGTGTCAATGAGGGGTTTCTGTTGGTGGATGACCGTGTGATCGTACCACGTCCCCTCAGAGCTGAAGCACTCAAGCGCCTGCACACAGCTCACCAAGGCATACAACGCTCCCTGGCACATGCACGCGCTACCATGTACTGGCCTGGACTATCAGAGGCAGTGCGCAGACTGGTTGAATGCTGTGTGCCCTGTCAGGAACAGCTGCCAGCCAACCACAAAGAACCCCTGCTCCTGCACCCTGTTCCAGATCGACCATGGGAAAAAATCGCTGCAGATGTGTTCCATCTCCAAGGGAAGCCATTCCTCCTGATAGTGGACTATTATTCCAAACATCCCTAAGTCCTGCAGCTCCCAGACATGACAGCCCTGTCCATCATACAGAAATTCAAGGCTGTGCTAGCCCGACATGGCATTCCTGACACCCTAATTGCTGATCATGTACCGTTTGCATCCAGTGAGATGGCACAGTTTACAGCGGACTGGGGTTTTCGCATCATCCACTCCAGCCCCCATTTTCCCCAGTCTAATGGCATGGCAGAGCGCACGATACGCACAGTGAAGTCCATGCTGAAATCTGCCTCAGTCAGGTATTGACCACCACCTGGCTCTCCTTCATCTGCGCAACACCCCTGTCACTGGTCTGCAGTACTCTCCGGCGCAGCTCCTTATGGGTCGCGCTCTGTGATCCACCTTCCCAGTCACCAAGGCTGCACTGATGCCATCCACACCTGTGGCTGTGAGTGCAGCTCTTTGCCGCCAGCAACGCCAACAGAAGACACTGTATGACAAATCCGCGGCGCCACTTTCCCTGCTTCAGGAGGGGGAGAGGGTGTATATGAGGATAAATGACAAGTGGACCCCAGCGACAGTGGTGAAAGCTCGAAAAGAGCCACGAGCCTATGATGTCATCACTTCTTCGGGTGCCTGTTACCGCAGGAACCGCAGACACCTTCGCCGCGACAGAGCTTGTGCCTCTGATCACCACAGTGATGATTCCAGTACGCTTGATGATGATGATGATGGTGATTCAGCAGACAGTGGCCAAGAACCTCATCCAAGTGAGAGCCTGGCGGAGGGCCCTCAGGAGAAATCACCTGGAAGGGCGCAATCGCCTTCCCACACACGAGCTGGTCAGCTACCGGGTCATCTGAGGGACTATGTGCTGTCTTAGAGGAAGTAGTGGACTGTAACTGTAATTACCATGCTCCAAGTTTGTAAGCGTTCCACTGAAGTTGGGGCTTATGCTCCATTTATTTTGTTTTTATGGTATATGTGTCACCCTGTTCTAAGGTTCCATGACTTATATGCAGTGTATGCTTTTCTAAGAGCGGGGATGTTGTATGAGCAGATAACTGTGCCTAGTTAGCTGCAATGTTAATTACGTGATGACGTCTTTCTGTTACGTTGGCGACGCGGCTGAATGTAGTGTTCTGATTTCGGGCTAAAAAGAAAAGTAAACAGGCTACGTTATGGTGTCTCCAACCACAGCTACTTTGTGATTTTTTCCTCCCTTACCGTTACACTACAGTTTCTACTGTCAAATACCAAAAGCATTCAAGAAAATATTATTTGTAGTTAGGAAATGTTAAAGTAAAAATCACTTTTCATCAGGACATGCAACAGCCAAATTTACCTGGCTTTTAATGCCTGGAGAGCCACCTGGGGATGGAGAGCCGCCTCAGGGTAGATAATATATCATGGCTTTTATCATGTTCTAATATAAATATAAGCACACTGTGCAATTTGGTACTACTTGTGCTAAAAAGTACAATTTTCATCAAGACAATTGTAATAGCCTAATTTACCTAGCTTATAATGCCTGGTGTGTGTATGTGCATATATACTGTACATGTATGTGTGTATATGTGTATGTGTGTATGTCTGTGTGTATCATTATGGGTTTTAGAGTACTAATGACATTAAAGGACCTTTAATATGGAAAATTGACTACTGTGAGCTTTAAACCATCATAGAATGTTGTTGCCTGATGAAAAACATAGAGTTGTGTTTTCTTTCATTCACACATGTTTGAATAACACTGGTTTATTTTTTTTTGTAGAGATTGGCAATTCCTGGACTGAAATTATCCAAATGATTCTAGTGAAGGTGTATGGAGTTAAAAAACAAAACAAAAAACAAACAAACAAACAAGTAAACAAAAAAACAGTACATCATTTATTGTATGACATCACAAGATACATGACATCACAAGGTAGAACACAGTGTTTTCAGTTTGAGAGAGAAGAACTCAGCCTAAATATGCAAGGTTTGTGTTAAACATGTGTGAATGAAACAAACTTTGGGAATTTGATGAGGAAACAACATAATAACATGAATCATAAGAAAAAATAAAGTGACCGCATGAAACACAATCATGCCGACACTGATTTATAAGATTCCCATTTCACTGTGATGCATCTTTCTTTCCTTTGTTGAAGACATTTTTTGCAAACGCACCCATCATAGAAATGATCAAATTAACCCTTGAATTCCCCTGTCCTGTATATGACATTTGGAGCACTGGACACTGCCTATATTTCTACCTGTCTAATAGGGCACAAAAACAAATATCACTAATTTGAATGTACAATGTGGTGTCTAATTATCCTGAGGTTGCTGCTCTTGGCATTTACATAAGCCACCATGCTGTTTGAGGGCTCCCTGTGGAATTGGTGCATCAAAAAATACAAACAAACAAACAAAAAATAAATCTGTTGCATAGACCCTCATTCATCATAATACCAGCTATATCTTTAGAAGTGTGAAGTTGCAATATTAAAATGTATATAAAATTTGCTTTTATGAGTTTTTAACTATCTTATAATGGAACAGTTTTCCCTCATCTTTGTCATACTCAAAGCAAATGCATGTTTAAGTAATCCCGCATTCAGGCTTGACTGCTGAGAAAATTCCTGTGTTCACCTACCCCCTATCCCTGCCTACCTTGCTGAATTAATTGTGATTTTCTAAGAAATTCAGACTCTGAATCCAAAATGCCACACAGCCATTTCTATGAAAAAAACAAAAAAAAAACAAAAAAAAAAACACATAATTGAAAATTGTTGCTTGTTGCAATTGCAAATGAAGTAAAAAGTCAGTCTACTCTACGCCTTTCTATTACTAAAGGCACTATACCTGATTTTTACTGTTTTAAAAATGTGAAAAACACAACTAGTTCTTTGTAAACTGTTTGTAGTGATGCAAAATTATGCCCACTAACATTCTGAGTGTCCTAATTATTCACCACAATGAGTTTATAAGTGCTTTTCACGACTCTCAGAGATAAGGGCGGAGTTTTGCTATGATGGTGAAGCTAACAACTACCATACTAAACCACAGTTCTTTATTATCAGACAATAAAATGCTTTACAAATGCTTTAATTACATGCAAACTGTATATAGCACACTTATTTTGACCCCAAGAGCTGGTTATACAATGTATCTCTGCTAGAGCAAGACCATAGACTGTATATAAATGAACATACTGTAGGTAAGTCGCTAGCCGCCGTGTTCCTAATTGAAAGCGAGCATGGGGGCTCTGCCGGGTCCAGTTGACTTTACGTTGAGAAACTGTCACCCCTCTCTCTGTAACTGCTGTCAGTAATAGATTCCTATTCCTAATATAGAAATTTGCTCCTATTGTGAGCTTCTTTTGACTGAAGCCGAATGCTATGGGTGACGCTACACTCTCTTAGGCTATGTTTATATGATGACGGTCTGAACAGAAGACGCAAAAGGCTTCACTTTTTTTTCCGCGTTTAGACGTGCATTTTCGGGAGGAAATCCGTGTGCATACGGTGACGCAAATGTGTGTGGAATTTGATTGGGTATGCATGCCAGGCGGCTCGGTGGTGCTGTGATACATTATCACTATGTCCGCGCGCATGCGTAGAATCTTCCTTCTTCTCATCTGCGCCGCGAAAAGCAAAACAAAACATGGCTACCGGTAGCAAAAAAAAAAAAAAGGGTGGTCAGACGAAGAAGTTCAACTATTGCTTCAGACCACGTTAGACTACAAAGCAACGAAGTCGCAACAAGGTGTGGACTGGGAGTCCTGCCAAACAAAGTACACTGATATATGGACCGATGTGATGTAAACACGTACGAGACGTCAGCAGATTTGACCAGAGTTTTGCGTCTTGGGCAGTGTAGACGAAAACGCTACGGCGCAGCGTATTCAAGTTTTCCACTTTGGAGGGCGGTTTCAGTTTTTTGCATTTTTAAGCCCCCAAAATGCCGTCACCGTCTAAATGAAAGGCACTTCCGATAAAATATTTTTTCATTTTTACCCGTGAGTGTTCTCGTGTAAACAGGCCCTTAGTCCATTTCTTTGCCCAAAACAAATTTTGCTCAAATACATGGGGGAAAAAAATCAGGTACTGGGCCTTTAATCATTTTTGATCAATGTTACGTTTTACAATTAACAAAAGGTAAAAATCACGATCTATGTTGGTCACAGCTTAATACTTAATACCTCCAAAACATAATAGGTCTTCTTTAACATGAGCAGTAGGCATAAATAGCCTTTGTTTTATGATGTCAAAGGCAGGCAGCAGGGACAGCAGGATTACAGGCTGATCTACCGCACAGGGCTGTCCAGGTTTATGCCGCCTAAGCATTCTGGGAAAAATAAATGCCCTGTACGCAGAGAACACCTCCACTGTCATAGTTAACCTTTACACCGGCGCTCTCAATGGCCCGCCGGCAATGTCAGGCTGATTAGACTTTCAAAAGTGTGTGTTCAATAGACGCACATTTAACAGCGGTAGCATAACCCAAGTGACCCTGTCTAAGTAGGGCAAGTGCTTTGTGCATTGGTTTTTAGTTAATGTATTGCTTAGAGACACTGCATTGTTTTGCCAATTCAAACCATAATATGAATTTATTTATAATAGAAAAAGAAATGTACAAAAGTTGATTGATTCGCTACATATTTTTGTCTGCAGTTTCAAACAATCCACTATTGTGATTTTGGAGGAGGATACGCAACCATTTTGTCTCCATATAAACATGATTGCTTTGCCTGTAATGTCTATGTATTGCTGAGACAAATAGGTAATACCTATAGGCCAAATTACGGGTCAGATCTGTGGAAAGGAGACTCCACATACAGTAAGAATCATACACTCTATATATAAATGAACATTCCTAAACTGCTAGATGCCAAGTTCCAAGTAGAAAGTAAATGTGGGGGTGCTTCCGGCTCCATTGACTCTGGCTCCAATTGACTTTACACTGAAAAAATGTCACCCCTCTTTCTCTGTAACTGCTGCAGTGAGCCTCATCATTTAGGTCTTAAAATCTCCCTGCTCTACATGATCCAGATGTTTTTATTTCACCATTTTGTCCGTGAATAAATTCCTATTTCTAGTATAATGCTCCAAAATTCAGTCCTATAACTGCTAGCCTCGTGAGCTTCATTTGACTGGAGCCGAACGCTATGAGTGACATCACACTCCTTTAGTACACTTATTTATACAGTCTATGGTAAGAATGCATGTTTTTCAAGATATTTTTGAGCAATAGAAACCAATAATTATTTCCACTGAAGATACTGTAAGTACAATGCATTTTTTTTTTAAACAAGTAAGGAATAACATCTTCTTGAAGACCAAAAAAGTTACTTAGTTCAGCTTTAAACTCCATACCCCTCGGTTCAAATCATGCTCTTCTGACCAGGACATGAGGGCGCCCCACTATAGAAGAGAATCCTAGCCACACACCTATGACCTCCCTCCGCGAGCTTTGACTAATGGTGCACCGTGGGCTGTGTCCGCTCTGTGGAGGCAGCTGCGTCTTTGGAACGAGATAGAAGGCTTTGTTTATCACTGGCAGTGTGTTTGTGTATCGGGCTGCATCATCATCATCTGTACAGTGTGCTGCATATTTGGAATCACTGAGACAAATGATGCTCCGAAAACGTGTCTGTTCTTCTCTTCTTGACAGTTCCCATATGTTCTCTTACCCACACATACAGGGTGAGATAGTGCTTTGTGCAACTTATTTGGAATCCCTGGTGTGTATTTCAGCTAGGGTGACCACCGGCATGAAACAGGAAAGGAGGACAATTGTGTCCAAAAAGGAGGACAAAGGCCCTAAAGTGAGGACACCTTGTTTTTTTTTTGTTTTTTTTTTGTTTTCCCCCGGGGGGATTATTATTATTATTATTATTATTATTATTATTATTATTATTATTATTATTATTATTATTATTATTATTATTATTATTATTATTATTATTATTATTATTATTATTATTATTATTATTATTAACGAGGTCCAACGTGCTCCATAAGCATAAGAAATCCAGGGTTCTCTACAAAGGCGAATGGTAAGTCACTCATTGCGATCATTTGTGCTCCTGGCTGTGTTCTCCTGTGCCTTCGCACTGTCAAGGGGCATTTTTTTGTCTCCTTTTCAAACTCTCCTGCAGCGTGAGCTGACTCGTCTTTGGCTGGGTTGCCTGTAACTCGCTGTATTGTGTCGGGTGTTTGTTTTTGAGGTTCCGTATCGGTTTGTTGTGTTTAAATGTAGCCATTTCCTTTCCACCCCTTGCAATCCCAAGTTTACATATCCCACCGTTTGCTATGTCAATGTTGTTGTCATCAACTTTATAGTATTTCCAGACCCAGACATACTTGCCAAACATTATAGCGTTCTTATAGCGCTCATTATAGCGCTCTTCTCATCTCCTCTCTGTACTCGCGCTTTGCGCTTCGAGCTGCTTCCGTGTATTTAACCAATAGCATGTCATGCCACACGCATTGATGTTTCTGTATGAAGTCTCACTCTGTGCCACTGCATAACCATAGATCTCATCTAGGATATGTTAAAAAATAATAAGAATACTTGCTACTAGCAAGTGTAAATAATGGGTGGGAATTTATGACGATTTATGCAACGGTGGGCGACGAGGGTCCCAAAGGAGGACAAAATGTAAAAAAGGAGGACACGTGACAGACGGCCGGACAGACAGCTCTAAAACCGGACTGTCCGGACGAAATCCGGACGAATGGTCACCCTAATTTCAGCATATTGTACTACGGATGAGTGTTTTGGTGATCTCAGGACATAATTGTTACTTTGCAGCTGATGTCATTAACATTCCCTGGGGGTGTGAAGCTAACTGAAAGCACTACTCTGTTAGAAGCTTTTTTACTCAAATTAGACTTAATCTGACCCAGAAAAGAGCTGACTTGGTTGGAAGTACAACAGGTGAAATGATTTGTATGCTTAAGCAAGTCTCTCACACATAAAATTACAAGCTAGCTGGCATTAGCCAACAGTTTTTCAGTTCAGTAACAATAGTTTGAAGTGCGAGATCTGGTGCGACATTTGTAGCCTGTTTTTTGGACAAGAAAGTAAAATCAGATTATAGAGCTAGGATTTGATTGTTGACTAGACCGTGCTTCCTGACTGCTCTCTGAGGCCACAGCTGCCCTGGGGTAGATACAGACAGATACAAGGCAGCCAATCTGCAGCACCGGCCCCTCTGACCACCAGTCACACAAAAACCACATCCATGCATAGAGGCAATCTGGGTGAAGTGTCCGGCTAAAGGACACAGAGGCAGAAATCAGTGATTGATCTCAGTGATCTAACCACTAAGTCACTGTGTCCCATGCATGAAAAAGAAACCCATCTGAAGAGGGGGAAACCATAATAGATCATTTCTGAAATTGGAGTTTAAGGTGCATAACTTGATTATGATTATAACTTTGAATGTAGTCCAAAATAAAGTGGTTTTAAAAGACCACTCTGTGCGGTCTGCATCTAAAGCATTTTACTGTCTGAGAACTGAGAAATACACCGTTAGCATACTAGTTGTTTTAGGTTTAACATGATGGCAATACTCCATTCTGGCCTCTGAAAGTTGTGAAAAGCATGGCTCTTTGTGTGACTAGTTCTGTTTTTCGTGTTTTTAAGACAATAAAATGAAGTACTGAGACTATAAGGCTTACGCAAGCTGAAATATATGAACATAATATGGCATTGAACTCCTGATATGATTTGAATTATGTAATAGTCTTGAAACTTTAATGAGTGAATAGCCTAGAGTGGCCGCTTGTTTTCAAATGAGTATTTTAAAGAAGTCAGGTTGCATAATTCATACAGGGCACCTTCAAACAAAAGACGACTGGAGAGCTTCAGGATGATAGCGTCTTCCATAATTTACAAAAATGTTCATTGACTTGCTAAACGACTATTTCTCTTCTAGTCTCAACGCATATGCACCAGCTTATCCAGCCAAGTTCATCTGTTAATACATTTCACAGTATTGTCTTTTCCACAAGAGATTCCTCAAAAGAAAAGGTCCTAAAACTTTCCCAGTTATAGAGAAACTTAAAGGGCTCATATTATGCCATTTTCCTATCACAAACATACCTCATTCACACCTTTTTTGTTTCATTCACACATTTTTAACATACAAATTATGCATATTTAGGCTGAATTCTTCTCTTAAATGGTAAACACTCTGTTCTACCTTATGATGTTATGTAAAACCGTGGTTTTAAACTCCGTACACCTTCACTAGAATCTTCACTAGAATCACTAGAATTTGGATAATTTCAGTCATGGAATTACCAACTAAACTACTGAACTAAAGGCGAGTGGAGCTGTTACCTTGAAAACTACCGCTTCATGACAAGCAGCGCATTTTAAGGTGTGGACATGTAGACAGACTAATAATAAAGCATTACTCAAACGTGTGAATGTTTTTGATGAGGTAACAAAATTTGAACGTGGTTTAAAGTTCACAAGAGTCAATTTTGCCAATATATAACCTTTAAATTAGCTATTTTATTGTTTGATATGGAACTAAATGAACTTTGAAAAAAAAAAGAAAGCCCACTGTCTTATTTAGGATACAGTTCTGTGTTGGCAATATTCATTTTTACCTCTGTGCCTGGTCTCTTGAGATAATGAGCCCATGTGACCATAGGGAATAGTGATAAATCTGCTTAATTACCCACTTGAACATGAGGATCTAAGGCTTATCTGCAGGCCTGGAAATAGCTTAAAAGCAAGTTATCTTTAAACAGTTCACTTATGTTTGTCCACCAATACTTGTTCTGAAGTGACACACGCTGTAAGAAATACAGTGGTCCCTCGCTTTATCGCGGTTCACTGTTCGCGGCCTCACTGTTTCGCGGATTTTTTTTTTTTCTTTTCTTTTTTTATAGTGTAACTTTTTTTTTTATAGTGTAACATTGTGTTCTGTGTCCTGATTGGCTAAGAGACTGTAGACCTTTGCCGATTGATAGATGGGGGTTGCGGGGGGACTGGGACCAGACTGAAACTAGACCAGGACCAGACCTGGACTAGACCGGGACTAGACCAAGACTAGACCAGGACTAGACCAGGACTAAACGTGGACTAAACCAGGTCTAGACCAGAAATAAACCAGGTCTAGACCAGGTCTAAACCAGGTCTAAACCAGGACTGGACCAGGTCTAGACCTTGACTAAACCGGGACTAGACCAGGTCTAAACCAGGATTAAACCACCACGTGCCGCTCTTTGCTGGTTTCGTGCGGCTGGTTTGTGGCTCGAGCTGAGAGGACGTGGTCCAGGCACCGCGGTTCGATCTCGTGCTCGCAGCCCTGGGTGTACGCGCGGCCTTACGCCGGTCGTGCTGCTCTGTGACGGATTTGACCACGATGAGGGGTGCACGTGTCGCGCACTTCCCCAAGGGGTTGGTACGCGTCACATCCCGGGACGTGGCAGTGCCGTTGGATGAGCGCGGTGCTTCCTGCGGATCCAGTGACTCATGTCTCCGCTCCCCTCGCACGTCCAGCGGGGCTTCCGGAGCCGTGTCTCCCCCCACGCTTCACTATTAATACATTTTGTTGAAAATCTATGAAAGTTTGAGTGTTTAAACGAGAGAGAAATGTGAGAAAAGGTTAATTCCAGTCTGAGAAAAGTGTATAATATGTGTGGTGAGGCATTTAGAGCCTTAAAACATGTAGAATAATTGTAAAATATAAAGTTGTCCTACTTCGCGGATTTCTCTTATTGCGGGTTATTTCTGGAACCTAACCTACGAGGGATTACTGTAGGATCAAAATAAAGTGACTTCTTCTGGAAACTATATGTTCAACAGCTCTTTGAAGCCATCACAAATCTCTTTTTTCTTTTACCAATTTCCCCACCTTTCTGTCCACCTTTTGTGGCTGATGTTTCGATGACTTGGTAGGAGGATTTGAAATTAATTTGAGCTCCACAGCCTTTCATCCACTGCTGCGATCCTGCTGGTTTTTCCTCAACGCTTTTGGAGTTTTTCCTGTTTTTATAATGGCTTGAGAGATTGCTGGCAGAGGTGTTTAAGATGGCGGACAATGGAGAGACAGACAGCTTTTGGCCGACGGGTTTCGGGAGATGGAGGAAGTGATTGCTCCCAGCTAATGTGCAGGTGCTTGACAAAGTGGTTCAGATATGGATCCCAGCTCTGGACCTGATGAAATATCCCCCACCCACATCACCAGTATTTGAACTAAAGATGGGTCTTGGAAAGAAAGAACTGGAAAACCAAAAGTGTTCATACAGTAGACTTTGTGATGAGTTATGTTTAAAGGGCCCATATGTTATTTTTTTTATCTGTTATAATGTTGTTCCCTCATGAAAAACATACCTGGAATTGTGTTTCGTTTAATTCATGCATGTTTAACACAAAACCCCTGCATATTTAAGTTGAGTTCTTTTCTCAAACAGAAAACACTTTGCTCCACGTTGTGATGTCATGCGATTATATTGGAAGTGCTCCACTGTGTTTTTCAACTCCACAGACCTTCACGAGAATCATTTGGATGATTTCAGCCCCCGAATTGCCTATCACTGTTGAAAGGCAAAAAATAGCTGTTCACTTCTACCTGATGACATCACAAGGTGAAACAGAGCATTTTGAGCTTGGAGATGTAGACAAGACTTATAATAAAGGATAACTTAATTAAAAGTGCACATAATTCAATTTTGTGTTATATAGGCCCTTAAAGAACTATAGGCCAAACACAGTGGGTGACTGTACTGTTGTTTGAAATATTTTATCACTGAGATATTGTTATAATTTCCACTGATAAATGTGGACTATCTACATATGTGGTTGTTACCATCTTGTAAGGATGTATGTGAAATCATATTGGTAGAAAGCACCAGACATATTCTTGGACACTGGGTTTGTAAATGGCATTTTATGAAGCTATTAGATTGAAAACCAACACATTTTATCCAAACTGGCCATTACCTCACTAATGTCTTCTGATGACTTTCAATAAGTTTTTGGCTGATAAAAATGATGCCCAACACCAATAAAACCTCACCATAAAACTACAGTTGTTATTGATACTTTGCAGCTGATGTCATCAACACTCCCTGGAGGTGTGAAGCTAAATGAAAGCACTTCTCTGTTAGTTACTCAAACTAGACTTAATTTGAGCTTTATTTTAACACAACCTGATCGGAAAGAACTGCCTTAGATAGAACTACAATAGGTGCACTGATTTGTGCTGTTAAACAAGTCTCACAAATAAATTACAGTTAGAAGATGGCTAGTATTTGACAATACTTTTGTAGTTAGTCTCTCTCTTTTGTCGAAAATCAAACACCTAAACAGGACCATGAATGCTCATATGTGACCGACTGCAGCAAAACCAGACACAAGTCATCCCGGAGGCGTTTTGAGTTATTCACAGATTCTGAAAGTGTAGATTCTAAGCTTTCCAACGATGCCTTACACGTGGAAATCTGAGAACATTTGAATAATTTGTGGCCAATTGAAAGCAGCACATTGTGAAATAGACAAGCTGAAAAAAAAAACAAAAAAAAAACGCATTAAAGCAGAAAGGAGCAGAAAGGAACTCATTTGCATGACATTAAGCTAAGCCTTCCCCCATCACTGACATCACTGTGGTATGGTGTTTCAGGGCAGAATTAGAAGGTACTTTGTTAAAATGGAATAATACACAGGATAATATGTTAAGTTAAAGGTCCCATGGCATGAAATTTTCACTTTCTGAGGTTTTTGAATGTTAATGTGAGCTCCCCTACCCTGTTTAGGCCCCCCCCCCATGGTTAAAAGTTGCGAAATGTGTAAACTGAGCATTTGCGATCCTTTTCTGCGTTTGAAAAAAAACACAGCTCAAACGGGTGATTCTGAACAAGGAAACTTTCTGACGTCACATCGAAAATGCAGTTCCACCCCTCCCGTCTGTGTTTCCACACCGTCTCTGTAAATCACGCCCAGAGAGTTTGGACTGCGAAGGAGCTACGCAATGCGAAATGCGTTTTTTTATTTGCCTGGAGCCACGTGTGAGTGTTTCTAAGCTCGGAAGTCCTTTATCCGACTCTCTGGACCTCTGAAACAGCAGTGGTTTAATTTTATTTTCTGTGAAAATGTGTTTTTTTCTCCTTTCTTCCTTCGCGCATAAAACGCGGAAGTGGGAGACAGCGCAGAGCACAGTGCTAATCCAGGAAACAGCGGCGCATTTGCCCCCCCCCCCCCCACCCACCCGCTGCTCTAACCTGTGTCCTTCTCATTTGCATTCAAGCAACAAAGCCCAAAATGAGGTGTTCAGAGATATTTTTTTTTTACCATGTCTGTGGTATGTGTCTTTCTCATGCACTTTTGAAGAAGGATTCATTTACAGTATTAGGGGACCATTAAGGCACCATATAAAAGCATCAAGAAGTTCCATGTCATGGGATCTTTAAAAATCACCTGTATTGTCACTTTAATACAATACAAAATAGTATAGGACACTATACACACACACACACACACACACACACTCTGGACACACACAGACCTTAGTCCTGTTTTAGTCCTGGTTTTAGCCCTGGTTTAGTCCTTGTTTAATCCCGGTTTAGCCCTGGTTTAGTCGTGTACACACACGTACACACACGCTAATGTTGACACAAGGCCGCTGCTTTCACCTAATATCTCCATCTGATGCAGAAATAATATCATAATAATATGACTCACTCTGTGTTGCCATGTTGTTCGATAATTTGTGTATCTCCACTTCTCCACAATCTCCATGTGTATCGCCTATATCCACGGACTTTCGTCTAAATTCTCCGACCGCTTTCTGTACATGAGCACCGGAGAAACAGACGTGTCCCGAATGTGTCATGTGTCCAAGTAGAAGTTAAAAGTCCATTTTCATGTCCTTATTCTCTTGAAATGCCGCATACATATCCACAAGCTCCTCACAGCTGATAGGCGAACAGGGGAAAACACATCGGCGCTACTCACAACGTGATTGGCGGGAGTGTGAGCGTGGGAAATTATGGTGATTTATACACGCCTCCTTTCTTTCTGAAAAACAATCCAATTTGAAATAAAAAATGTATGTTTTAAACGGAACTAATGCTGAAACATGGAGTGGCTTCTTAGTCTCAACTAGCACATTCTACAAAAATTTTGAAAAAAAAAAACACCTTTAAACGTAATTTTCTCAGTTTCACAAATGCCGAATTGTAGTGGGTTTTCACGTGGCGGGACACATATTGATCACAGGCTTTTGAAAATGTGTTATTTAAATCCTACCTTATGACTACCTTAAAACTTATGACTTACCTTATGACTACCTTAAAACTTTTTTGATAGTGTTTGCTAATGCATACATTGTTTCACCATGTTAACGCTGAACATTCTGCCAATAGAGTTACATGTAGAACACTCCCAGCATAATGTCACTGCAAACTATCATAGCAGTTTCATCATACGTAACGTGTATTCATTATAAGATATTTTCAACCAAAAAACTTTAGTCTGCCTATTGCTCAGACTTTGTCCTATCATACCAAATGCAAGGAGGTCAGACTGAAACCCCCACATCCAGTAGGCAATAATTATAGACAAACACATGAAAATAGGGGTCATTATCAAGTGCGAATGCCACAATTGAAAATGTGCAGCTGTCAGTCACCCCCTCCTCCTACATACAGCACAGGTAAAACATGCAATTAACATAATCATAACAAAGGGCATACCTCCTACAAAATGTGCTCACAACACAAACAAGGGCAGCGGCTGACTGTTCATGTCATCAAATCATGTCACTATTTCAAAACAATGACATAGCGATGGAAGCTAACAAGATTCTGCCACCAGCACACAAATGCTCAGTGTCCATTCTAATCAGCTGTCAGCCTAACCGGTTTTGTTTCTCCAGGGCTTCAACACGACTTTATATGGCCAGGGAGGAAAGTCTTGGCCCATCAAAATGAAAATGCAGGAAAGTTTGAATAGTATTAATATTACTGCAATTATGATTATTGAAGACATATGTTAGTGCATGGGTTCCCTGACAGTTATAACATCACATCTTGGCATCTGACAAGAGACAGAAAAATGACATACAAGAATATAAATAAACATGTATCACCACACTGATACTACCATGCCAAGTTACCAAAGATTAAAGCTAACATTCATCAATATATAGTACAGTATCCAATTCCCTGAGTTTCAAAATTTCACACTACTTTACAATACTTTATGAAGATGTTAGTCTGGTCACCGGTGAATCTCCCAGATATCAGTTGGGCATGATTGTCCGTATCGGGGGAAAAAATCTCACCACTGCCACCAAGTGTGAGGAAGTTGGTCTGATGTAGTTGATGTAGGAGACAGACTTATCAACAAAATGTGTCTTTGACCAGACAATTTATTAAAACAGACTTCAGTTATTTATGTAAAATAAATTACAAATAAACTGTTCAAGCAAACGTAAATAAGTTGCTTACATTAAACGCAACAACATCGTTCACCCAACTGCACAGAAGTCTGTACACATTCCCCAGCAGGAAGGACCTCCCCCAGGTAAGTATCATTTTCTTAAGAAGAAAAAGAAGAAGTGACTTTATTGATCTCACACAGGAGAAATTCTTCTCTGCATTTAACCCATCCTGTTATTAGGAGCAGTGGGCAGCACATTACTTTACTTAATTAAACAGGTTTCTTAAACAATACAACGATTTACAGGTAACTTTCAAAACTCTAAAGCTAGCCTTTTCCGTTTCCTTTTCTGGCCTAAGTCCCTTTTTAAATTAATTAACCCAAATACACAAAAAACAATTAAACAAAAAGGAACTGAAACCAATTCTTCCCTCCACATTTCTTTAACTCTGGGACACGTTTAGCTGAAATGGGTCAGGTGGTGTCTCTGATGGGCTGCAGTTGTGGTGATTGTAGGCAGATCTGCTGCTGGCATGGGAGAGACAGCGTGAAAAGTCGGTAAGTGAGGCACGGACAGATGTTTTATAAAGTTTAACCTGCCCTGTGATACATGTTACACGTTACACGTGCTCGCGCGCTTGCTGACGTGCAGTGTCCGCAGCTCCAGACGGAGCACGGCCCGCACACCGGTAGAAGTTTAATACGAGACACGTACTTTTGTTTCTGTTTCTTCAATATCTAGTGAAAGGGTTTTTTCAACAGCAGGTGATATAGTTACTGCCACCAGATCGGAGAGATGGTTCCAATAATGGGCTTAAAGTCATGTCAAATTCAGATTGCGTGATTATTACATTGTATTAAGATTTTATATTACATTAGATTATTATATAATTTTATAACCTTTTTAATGTTATATTCTGTTATTGTGGATTATTAAGATAAACCAATAAGAACCATACAGAACCGAAAACCGTGACCCTTAAACCGTGATACGAACCGAACCGTGAATTTTGTGAACCCTGCCACCCCTAGTAACTAGTGGCATTGTCCGACACCAATGGGATATACTTGTGTCCAGCACTGCTCCGCTCCAGTGGTCCAACAATGTCCATGGCAATGCGAGAGAAGGGGGTGTCAATAATGGGCATGCTAGTGAGGGGTGCCCCATCTCCCTTTTTGCTTGGGGCTGTTAACTGGCACTCAGGGCATGACTGACAGTACTTTACGGTGTCAATATTGCTGGTGCCAGTAAAACCTAGGAACCATCCTAGACAACGGCCTAAGTGTCCTGCCCATAGAACTGAATGACGAAGATTAAGGATAGTATAGGTCTCTAGTGTTTGCAAGACTACTAACTGGTCACTGATTTCACTTTGTATAGTTTCTCACCCTTAATAACAAAAACTTGCCCCCCTTTTTACTTTTGTTGGTTCTGGCATGCATTTAGTATGCAAGTTAGGTAGGGCTGGGTCTTGCTTTTGTAATTTTGCTATTGCTACAAATAGGGAAACAAATCTGGCTCAATTGGTGTTAATTTTTTTTCCTCAAATCTGCTTCCTTTGACTTTATCTTGTCTCTTTTGTCTTACTTTTCCTGACTTTACCATTGTTAGCATTTAGCATCTCTGTATTAGCGAAAGGTAATTCCTCCTATCCTGTTCTCTGCCTGGTTATTTTCTGCAGAGTTTGAGATCTAATAACGGCCATTACAAGGCGGTTATTAGGACTATAGGTCTAAAGTGTCTGAGTCTAGATTCAGGGGCAATCTTTGAGGCCAGTGAAGTCTTTGAGGGATCTTTTCTTTGGATCTTTTTCCTTAATCCAAGTGCAAAGCTCCGAACTCAGGACTCTGAGGAACTGTTCCAGGATGACTGTATTTTCAATTTGTTCTTTGGTTTTAGTATTTAGGGTCCATTTGTTGTACAGCTCCTTCAGTCTGACCTGTAGCTCCTGCGGCGTCTCCTCATCTCCCAGCTTCGATGAATGAAATCTCAGCCAGTAAGTCTCTGTGCTGATCTCAAAACTTTTGCAAAACAGCATGTTTCACTTTGTTACAGTTCATAGTGTCATCAGTGTTCATAGCAACGTAAGATGAACGTGCTTTGCCAGATATGGCCACTGACATGGATGTGCAATTCTTTCAAATGTGCACAAACAATGTTCAATGTCCTTACTAGCAGTGTAGGGTTGCATTTTTGGGCCCTTCCAGTTGTAGTTTCTTATGGTGCTGGATTGCCTGGAATACATAATATGAATGTATGGTCATAATGAGAGCTCTGGGTTGGAAGCACCTCTGCTCTCAGCTCTTCAGGACCATCCATTTGTGCCATATGACTTTGAAGCATCTCCTGTCAGAGGCTGGAAATGTCTCTCCACATTTTAGTTGATTGCTCATCTTGTTGCTGCATGAGGCGATGTAGTAGACCTGACAGTTGATCCACAATGTTGACCTGTGGTTCCAGTTCTCCACCCACTGCCCCCTGTTTGTTGTCCGGTGGATCCTGCCTCAGCACAAGCCTTCTTTGGGTTTTGTCTGGTTGACCTCATCTTCACTCCCTTCCACTGGCCTGGATCCCACCACTGCCACCAAATGTAGGGAAGCTGGTCAATGTGGTCTCAAGCAGGGGGCAGACTCAGAAAATGTTCCAGTTTAACAAAAAATGTATTCATAAATTCACTGTGATATTATGGGGGAAAAAATAATACATATTTACAAAAAAATAACTGCTCAAATTAGGCAAAAGCAGCAGAAATTAATGAAACTTGTAACAATTCACTTGGGTGGATTCATTCACATCAGTGGGGCGAAATAATGTGAATACAAAAGAGAAATGATTGGCCTAATGTATCTGGCTTTTATTGGCATTGCTAGATAAAAATACCACAATGGCCACCGTAACCACCTGCCCACGCTTGAGCGCCACCTTCTTCACCCCAAAACCACAAACATAAATATCAGTCAAGATACAAAAAAACAAAACAAAAACGAGTTGTTCACCATAGTCATAAGCCCCCTTTTACTTGCACCCCAAAAAAGTTCCCAATTTTCTCAGCAAGCGTTAAGTGAGTGTTTGCAGGGCTACTCACGATACCCACACTTCCATGATTTCAGTTTGTACAATACTTTCCCAAAGCCCAGCAGCTCCTGCAGAGAAATACAATCCAACACGTAGGACAACGCGATAATCCAGAAAAGGCGATATAATCCACAGCATTAACTCCACGGCCTTGGCAGCTTCTGGTATGCGTCCCCGACGGTGTGTGATGTTGCACTATCTGCCCCCTGCGGGCGCCCCCTTTCCACTTAAATCCCCCCGTGCCCCTGGAGAGGGCACAACCCACAGTCTAATGCATTCTACATAATAATCGTACAATAGTAAAGGACCATACATAATTAATATTAACAAATAAATTTCACCCCGGCTGAGCGAATCTGTAAAGTGTGAGGACCTAAGTGGTCGTTACAAACTAAGAAAAACCCACATATACCCAGCTACACTGATATGTCCTCCCCAGAGGCTCAGTTGAACTGTCTGTATAGCTCCCCCTGAAGGAAGGACCTCCCTCCAAGCAAGCACAAAATCTCCTACAGGTCAGATATCAAAGGTAACTTAACTTTACGCTGAAATTAACTAAATGATTTACTGCAAAGGCCTAAGTCTCCTTTACATTAAAGTGTTTAACATAAACCATAAACCCTGAAATATCTAAATCAAATATACAAGACCCATAAAACAAAAAAGAACTGAAACCAATTCCCCTCCACATGGTCTGGCCCAAAACCTCCACCCCAGGGCCCTGGCTGTAAATATGGCCCCCTCTTTTGTCTCCAGACCATGTGGAGTAACAGGCAAGTAGGTAAGTGTCTGGAATAATTGAAATGTTTAAAGGTATGGTAGCCGTTGCCCAATCCAGCGACTGCACGGTTCTGAGTGTGGTCTCGGTCTGCAGTCGAGACGGCGCACACTCGCTCAGTCCTTAGTGCAGTACGTCTATCGCATGGCCGTCTGCGAAATGGAATAAGTCCCACCTCATCAAATGAAACCTTACAGTCTCATCTTTTTGACTATGCAATTCATTTCCCGGCACAACAATCACTCCCCGAGCACATGGGGCTTTTATACGGAAAAGCACAAAACAAGGTTTGTTACTTAGCTTACCTTTGAAGGCTCTGGACAGGTCAAACTTCAGTATTTCACCATAAACTTGGTCTCAATCTGTCCGTAAGGATCCAGCGAATAAAATCCAGTAAAACAATTTAGTCCAAAACACGTGTTAGATCCATTACGACGTGTGATCCGGCAACATGCTTGTCGTTGTTTACCCAAAACCACGAGCCTTGCCGAAGGCGAAGGCGGAGCCCAAATGTCCTTCTGTGGCTCTCGTAATCAAAATGGCTGCCTCTACATGAGGAAGATCCCCCTTTTATGCAGGTATATCTAAGTCCAACAGAATACTTTGATTTCATGATGGAAGTGAAAAGGCTTGGAAAACACTGTATTTTTGAATGGGTATCTTCAATTTCAGTAATTAACGGGTAAAAATCTTACACACTGTCCCTTTAACTAAATTGAATAGATTTAACCAGATAAAATATATTTAAAGTAACTTGAGTGTGTTGTGATTAACTTAAAGGAACTAAACAAAGACAAAAATAAAACAAACCCATGATAGTTAGTAGTTGGAGAAATTAACAAAAAGTATACAGGGACCCTCTTTTGTGACCCTCTTTGTCACAAAATGAAAAAAATATCACTGGGCTGAGTAACATTGTGGATTTCTGCAGAATCAAGGAGCAAGGCATTAAACTCTGTTACTCTGAGATAAATTTGATTTTATTTGTAAATCATAGGTGACCAGTGAGCTCCTTCATTTCACGTGTCAGTGAAAAAAATCTGATTGCACAATCACATTTGACCGGGCTTGAGCTATTCATGTCATCATATCATATCAATCATATCATATCAATCTGTATAAAAATACAGAGAGATCGCATTCTGGATTTTAAAAGGTAATATATCCAAGTGTGAGCATCTAAATGGAAATGTTTGCTTTGCGCATGTAAGAATTGGGTGCTGCTGGAACAGTTGCATAGAAAACCAAAGAACACAGGTTCATTAAAGATCCCATGACATGGTACTTCTTGATGCTTTTATATGGCTCCTTAACTCTTTCACTGCCAGCCTGTTTTCAAAATCTAAGCCTGTAGAGTGCCAGAGATTTAGAACATTTTCACTGATTTTACAAGACTCACAGAATACTGAGTTCTTTGACTATATAAACATGGCACACATCAAAATAAAGCCTAGACTCTCTTCTTTCACCTGGAAAAAAAATTATGTTTCTAACCTTTTCGGTTCTCAAATAACTGATAGTAGAACATAGGGAAGTTTCAGCAAAAACACTGGTTTTTGAGCAAGAAATGGAGAAAACGAGCGTTGAGTTCAGAGAAGGATTTCGAGCAGATCAGTGACTTTGACATCAATATTTATCGATTTAGTGACACCTCAAACATCTAAAATAACAGAGAAAGAGATTTTTGATGACAAAGTACATTTTTTATTTACAAATATAAGAATATAAGGCTCTGTGAATAGTGCCAAGAGATGTTTACAGGATATAATAATATATTTTCATATAAAATAGAACTTTGTTGAGGCTTTGTCTGAGGCCCAGAGTACAGACCCATAATAAAAACTAATATACACACACACACACACACACACACACATACACACATATGTACATACACACAAGCCCATGCATAAACCTTTACACACACACACAGCTACACACGCACGCGCGCACGCACGCGCACGCACGCACGCACACACACACACACACACACACACACACACACATATAACTTCATTCATTACAATTACCACACAGCGCAGCAGTATCACTACTGCAAGTCAGTAAACTTCTTCTCTGGAGCTGTCGTAGTTCTGAGGAGACTCCCTGATCCGCGCAGCGCACACATGACACGCCCCTCCTCGGGCACAGCAGATCTCTGCTCAGACCTCGCTGCTTGATCCGGCTTGTCTCTGCGATCCTCTGATCCAGGATCCTGGGTCCCAAGAGCGATCTGATCGCTCCATAGGCGCTGATCAACAGTTATCTGCTTTTCCGGGTTCTCTGGCCTCGCCATCTTACACACATCTATACACACACTGCACTCCTCCTTTCTTCCACGGCTCTGATCGGCAAATAATGATACAAGATCGCCATCTACAGGTTGAGGTGTGTGAATTACACCTTCAAAGTTGCTCCAGGCCGTATCCTAGCAACCCCCGCTGAAAAACGTGTTGAACGTCTATAGACGTTCTGGCAATCAACGGTTGGGTTCGCCCGAACGTCTATAGACGTCTCCGGCAGCCAATGAGTTAATGGTTTCCTAATACTGTAAATGAATCCTTCTTCAAAATCAACACTCAGTGCATGAGAAACAGAGATAAGATGAGAAAGAGTATTTTTTCTCTCTCTGAACCGTCCATAATGGGCGTTGTTGCTTGAATGCAAATGAGGAGAAAAGAGATGGCCTATAAAGGAGGGGGGGGGGGGGCTAAACAGGGTAGGGGAGCTCACATTAACGTTCAAAAGTGAAAGTGAAAAAGTGAAAATTTCATGCCATGGGACCTTTAATAACACAAAAGATATTAATCTAATCTAATCTGTGTGTGTATTAATCTAATCTAATCTGTTAAAGACAGTGAAAAAAAAATTGTTTTTCGGAGGAGATTTAGGAGGATAGTGCGTTTAAAAAAAAAATGATAATCTGTATGGGTTTCCTTCTAAAAGTTACGTGTGTTGTATCAGCCTGTTCACTTGTAAACTTAAGCGTAGACATCCGCTGAAGGTGAACAGGCTGATAGAGTTAACATGGGCGTAGTGATACGAGTGGAGAGAGACAATACACAAACGCTAAGTACGCTGCTGGATGTTTCCTGGACAACTGTTTGGGACGCAAATATATCACCTTTCTAACAAATGTTTTGTTTTGAGAAGAAAAGCAAGCTTTCTTTCATGTTCCAGGGAAGTTACCGGACCTACTTACGTGGGCTCCAGAAAGCGAGCCGAACTGGGATCAGCTGAGACTGTCAGAGGTAAACCGGTGTCAACACACGTAACTTTTAGAAGGAAACCCATACAGATTAACATAAATTTAAAAAAAAAACAAAAAAACGCACTATCCCTTTAAAAACAGGTAGAGACTAATCTGTAATGGTAGCTAGTTCCTTTTCCGTGGGGCCAAAAAAGCAGTAAAATGAATCATACATGTTTTATTATTGTCTTGACCAATCTGCCAGACTATGATCAGTATGGATGGATTTGACGCATCTGATAGTCACGTATGCTGCAGGAGCTGTTGCAGGAGGTGAGAATGAGCCCAGGCCTTTCAAATGCAAATGAGCACAATCAGAAGTGAGAAGAATTGTCAAACACACTGAGCTATAAACAGATCCTTTGCTTTTTATGGTGTTCTCTGTGTGTGGTGCAGAGTTTAGCATCACTTGAACAGCCACCAGGAGCTGAGGCTGGCTGCTCAGGGGGGGATCACCAAGGTGGAAATAGCCTGAAGGGGGAATTGGGGGGGGGGGGGACGGAAATAGATTTGGAAGAAGATATTATTTATTTAAAACATCTTACAACCATATTCGCTTTATCTTAAGGCATAGACTGTGTATATATATGGACATGGCTGACCTGCTAGCCACTACATTCCAAATTGGAAGTGAGCATAGGTGCGGTTCCAGCTCCATCTGTTAGGGCTACGCAAGTGTCGACCCAAATAATAGACTCAAGGTGGCAAAAAAAGGCAAAAAGTAACCAAGATTAATTTTCCAAAGAAGATAGATGGTTTGTAGGGGAGGAGCTGGCAGCCGGAATACTGGAGTCTTCCACACGGGTTCTAGGAACAAAAGAGGTAGTAAGTAAAAAGGTTTGCGAGGCAGGAATCAAAAGAATACATCCAAGTGCAAAATCACAGTCTAGTAGACTTAACAACCTGGCAGAGTCTGGTAGGAGAGCTGGCCCTTTGAAGTCGAGGCTTGATTGTAGATTGTGTGCAGGTACTCCCAGCAGATTCCGCCCACACATCACGCAGAGAAGACTCCAGTCACAGCCAGCGGCGTGACACCATTGGCTCTGGCTACACTTCACTTTCTACTGAAACAACATTGCCTCTCTCTTTGTAACTGCTGCTGCCATGCTTGTCATTTTGGTCTTAAAATGTTTGTATTAACCCACTCTACATGATTTTGCTGTTTTGTCCCTCCAAATGAAAATATGAACATTAATAACAGACAAATTATGTACTGAGGCTGCTCCCACTAGTGTTCACAGCAGGTTTGATTGACAGTATTGCTAAGCACTCCCTTCCTGCTAACCAGCGGTGTGGGCAGGGCGTTACCTTCAACAGGTTGGCTCTTTGGTGGCTATGATACTTACATCCTGAGCTCTAAATATGGACATTGGCTTCATTTGGCTGGAGCCAAATGATATGGGTGACATCACACTTGCTTAGTCCACTTCTCTATAGAGTCTATCTCTTAAAACAATAAAATCTGAATCCAGTTGGGAGAGCTACTAAACAAAATTGAAATCATGGATGACAAGTTGTGTTGTTTTTATTGCAAATTTTATTTAAAGTATATTAAAACATGCATTTTCAAATGTCACAATACACATTGCAGACAGTGTGCAATGTAACAGACTTCAGCTGAGAGTGGAGTGAGCGGACAAGGTTATTGTGTTGTTCCTGCAGCTGATATTGTCCTTCTCGACAGGAGAGCCTGTAGTTATTTCACAGCCCTTGCAGGTAGAAAAGTTAGCACTTCTATCTCCTTCAGGCATTGCCTGGCTGTCACCCAGATGCATCTTTCATATGTTTTTATTTATTGCACATTTTATAGCATAAATGAATTAACATTTAAAAATGACTTACATTAACAGATCATCAGATGATTTTCATCCACACCAATTGTACTTTGAGACTATGAATTGTTATGAACAAGCTGCAATGTTAAAAAGTGCAATGTTAAATTATGTCTTTAGTCCAAATCTATTATTCACTGGTTTTATTATTATTATTATTATTATTATTATTATTATTATTATTATTATTATTATTATTATTATTATTAAGATGCGTGAAGAGTCCCTCAGTCGTCCAGGTAGAATCCATGATAAAAGGAGAAATTCAATTTGTCAACTGGACAAAGTTTGTTTGGTCGAAAACGTTTCGCCGCTCATCCGAGAGGCTTCGTCAGCTCTGGTTCTAGTGCTGGTTAGACCCTGTTTATATCTAGCTGCATGGAGGAGCTCACTACACTGAAATAGCTCTGAAACTATCTCAACTAATCTGTCTCTTTGTTTTTCAAATTTCTCTGGCATCTAATTTAGCCTCCCTATTCAGGCCTAAATCAAGGGGTGGAGAGGGTCGTTAGGCTTGAATAGGGATGCTAAACTAGACGCCAGAGAAATTTGAAAAACAAAGAGACAGATTAGTTGAGATAGTTTCAGAACTATTTCAGTGTAGTGAGCGCCTCCTAGGGCTGAATAGATATGCTAATACTAGATGCCAGAGGAATTCGTAAAACAAAAGAGACAGATTAGTTGAGATAGTTTCAGAGCTATTTCAGTGTAGGGAGCTCCTCCATGCAGCTAGATATAAACAGGGTCTAACCAGCACTAGAACCAGAGCTGACGAAGCCTCTCGGATGAGCGGCAAAACGTTTTCGATCAAACAAACTTTGTCCAGTTGACAAATTGAATTTCTCCTTTTATCTATTATTATTATTATTATTATTATTATTATTATTATTATTATTATTATTATTATTAGATATGTATTTCTTTATTGATTATGATTTGGTTTGCTAACATGGAACTACTAATAAAATTAACTACCTCTTCAACTTTAGCTGCAGCAACATTTACACTGCACTTTTCAGTTGCCATTGTGCCTCAAAGGTCTTAGAGCAGCCTAACAGGAGGTCTGGTCAGGTACAAATACACACCATTCCATCATCTGTTTCTGTCACAATCTTTTCTTCTTTATGAGCTGATTTTGCAGAATTCTAGAAAAAGTCAAAAGTCACATTGTACAATTTTCTCAACTGAGTTTTTATTTGTTCTGAACAGATGCACTGCTGTTAATAGATCCCCACACAACAAAAGACTATGCAAGTTACAGTATTTAATTTCTTCTTCTCAAACATTTAAACTGGACTGGGAAATAAATCTTTTCTATTGTGTTCGATGTTGTATGTAGCTGTTTGTAGGCCTATGGATTGTATTAATGGTTATATTGATGACCAAACTGAATGATCTGCAAACTGAATTGCCATTTTGGGATAATGTCTGTTGATTGATAATATGATTTTATTTTAAATGCATGTATTTATTGCATGTATTATTTATTTCATTCAATAATTATAGGTTATAATTATTGAATGAAATAAATAATACATGCGATAATTATTAATAATAAATAAATACATTAATTTGTCCTTCAACTAGTGAACCAAGTCACTCACAGACAGTCCATCACTTCATCATATCAGGGCCTAGCCCAGATCTCACCCAATGTTGTAACCTGATCAGAAACATACCTGAAATTGTGTTTTGTTTCAGCCTTAACAAATGCCATGAAACGCAGTGAAAACTACAGGACAAATAAAACATACAATCAGACACTTCGTTTGCTACCTCATGGCCACCTGTCACATCAGAGGTCTTTAGACAAAAGGAAGACTGTGTGATCGATGCATTTTCTGTCTTTGCACAGCTGAACATACATTTTACAATTACAGTCGTCACAAATATAAAATAAATAGATTCCTCGTACAGCTGGTTAGCTGCTGAAATCGTGGCTCTCGCTCTTAAGATCTTTGAGGATATGAGGGCAAACGTGATCTACCTGTGGCCTGATATTCTCCTGAAGTTCTCGTGATAATAGTGATACCAAATCAAATGAAATTACTAATATATAGTTGTAATTCAACTTATGGCATCCTATGCAAAATAACAACATATTTTTCCCATATGAATTATATAATTTTTTTTAACAAATAATAATTTAAATTTGATACCTTTTCTAAACCAAAATTAAGTTGTTTTCTGCATAAAGCATTTTAATGACTCTTGCATAACCCTTAGTCTGCCTACATTTGCAAAGCTCAAAATGCTCTGCCATCTTTTGATGCCATGTGGTGGCAGTTCAAGTTAACAGCTTCTTTTACCTTTAGTTCAGTAGAGATTGGCAATTCCAGGAGTGAAATTATTCATGATTCTAGTGAAGGTGTCTATTATTACCATATGACATCACAAGGTGTAACAGAGTGTTTTCTGTTAAACATATCCTAAATATACAGGGTTTGTGTGTATGAAACAAATGAAATAAAACACAACAAAAACAGTGTAATCTGGGCCCTTTAAATCAATAAAACATTATCAATATGTTAACAGTATGTTGAAAAAGTGAATGGAGGCAGTCTGGAGGTAGACTACACAGTTGGTTGTGATGTGAGTGCTTGAAAAAAGAAATCCACAACATTAACAAGGCTAAGCTGCTTAAACAGAACACTCTCAAGGCTGAGCTGATGTGGGCTGGCACCAGGCCCAAAGCTGCAAGAGGAGTGGGCGGGGCTTAACGCTCACCATATGTACTGCTCCAATCAAGTACGCAGTTATGAAAACATAAAAAAAATAAAAATAAATAAAGGTCCACTATGTAACAACCTTGTCTCCATGGAGATGTTATTGTTTTGCCTATAATGTTTCACAGTACAGTATTAAACTATATATTCATGAAAACAAGAAGCTGATGCCATAAGGCCAAGTTACAGGTCAGATCTTTGGAGATGCAAGCTAGCTCAAAGTAAAAACGTATGTATTTCAATGTGTTTTTAAGTAACAAAACCCACACATAACTGAAAACATGCAAGTAATAGCCCAAGGAAAGAGACAAGCAGATGGCTGACCCTCCACCAGAAAAGTTACATTGTGCATCTTTAAAGATTTAATTTCAATAGTATAATACTTACAATTATCATTCCTCAGTTTGCAAAGTCCAAATGATGGGGAGTTGTTTGCCTGGTTTACACCTGACCATATCACAAGTGAGATATGGTCTGGGAGCCACCTTCAAAATATCTTGTACCGGAGGTGTGGTTTACGATCGCCAACGGCGTTTATTGGGCGTTACGAATGTCTATCATTTGGCGTATACGTAGCCCATAGCCAATCATGTCAGTTGTCAGTTCAAACTACAAGCTTCCATTTGTCACGTAGTACGCGTCACCGTCTTGCCACCCCTCCCCGCTTTCTGATTGGCTCCCAGAATCGGGAGAGCTCGCTTGCCATAGTTGCCAGGCTGTATTTCAGATCGGAACGAACGAAATACAGCCTGGGATTTCCCAGGTTAGGGAGTTGTAGTTCTTAAAGTAACTTTGTACCATAGAGTCAAACCTTTTTGCATTATATTACAAATCAAAGTGCCTTTTATAGATCTCATGCACAGAGCTTTAAGTAAAAATGTGCCGCATCTCTGTTTGGGAAACACAGGATAAAGGTGTACAGGGGAGTGTTGTGTATACTAGTTGATGAGTGGATGAAGGCTCAGGCCAGTCACTATGATGGAGCAGGTCTTTAGGGTTTGTCTGTACCAAAGTATACATATGGTGAAAATGTGAAAATGTGTGCCCTTAAACCCTAGATTTCTTTTTTTTTTATGTATTTGTAGCTTGTCAATGTCAGTATGTCAGAAATAAAACACAAGCACATTTTTTTTAAAGATCTAGAGAAGGTTACGTACTGCTCCTGACAAGCTGCCCCAGTGCTATTGAATAGGTAATAGAAGAGTCAAACTCCCTTACACAGACAATAAATGTCCTGTTCCTGAATTTTTGTATCATTATTGAGGGACATTGTTCTGTTTTTCTTTCTCTGTTAGCTCTGCCCATGTAGTTCTTTCGCTTTAATGTTAAACCCTGACAGAGAAACAAATAGAGTATCTGGGATAGACACAGTTCTTTCAAAAATGTCTTTTCATTGGTAATATCCTTCAGTTTAATTTCAGTTCACAAATAGCTACTCCTGAAATAAGTAGGTTAAAGTTAGCGAGATTAAGGTACATTTTAATGCCTGTCGCCAAAGGGAAATTTGCCCTTTGCATTTGACCCATGCTTCAATACCTCTAGGGCAGACCCGGGCATTTCAAGGCCCGGGGGCCAACTCTGCGAGCCGACTCTGATGAAAGGTTGCTTGGAATTAAGAAAATTAAACCTACTTTCAAAATTGTACATAATGCGATTACACTGATGATCATCTGTTGGACGTGCTTCACATCTCCACCTCAAACATGCAACCTGACTTTGATGCGCTTTAAAGCTCAACAGAGGCTAGATTTCTCTCACTGATCAAGAAAAAAACACTAAAACATGCTAACTTTTACTTTTTTTCTACACAATTTGGCAGTTGGACAAAAAAAGGTTGTGACATATCTTGTATTATATTATTTGGCAAACAAAGACATTGTGGTGTCTTAATAGAAAGTTAAGAAAGTTAAACTCAGAAAGCATTGTGGGGTTAATCTGACTGAAATAGAGTTACACATTTTTTCACATTTACCATTGTTTTGAATTATTTTACTGAATAAATTCAGTTTTTGTAAAACCTCACTCTCTTATTACCTAAAAATAACACAGAACTGACCAGCTTCTGTAAACAATGCCATTTACTGATTTCAACGTAGAAAGAAAATTAATAACCAGAGTAGACTTCAAACTTTTGTCCCGCCCCTCCACAATATTTTCTGCTTCTCATTTGGCCCCTGAGGAAAAATAATTGCCCACCCCTGCTCTAAGGCAACCTTTAGCTTTAACTCCAATCTTTAAACGGTGCGACCTACTCATAGTTCAGCGTTCATAACTTATGGAGAGTCCAAGTTGGCAATCAATCTTTCATACATATATCCTCTTTCCTATCTAGTTGACAAATTCTAAATGGTGTAATCTTGGCTTTGAATAATGTAGTCTGAAATTGACAAAAATATCACTTGACCTTAGAGAAATGGCACTGCATTGCCGGGCCAAGGCCACTGCCCGCTCTGTCCTTGTTATCTTGGCCTACATTATCAGAGGTATAGTACTCCCTACAACAGAGGCATAGGCAGACTAGGTTTAATATGAGTGGACAATACTAACCCAATGTTTTGAGTCTGCCTTAGAACCTCAGTCTCATCAGCTATAAAGAAATTCACACAGACACAGGATGCTTTTAGTTGAAAATGTTTTTTAATGATTTATAAACAGTAGAAAAATGCATAATATTGCACATCGTCGTAACTAAATTGCACTTTTCGTAGTACGTGTCTTTGTATGAGAACTCGCTATCACCCTTTTTTTGTACTGACAAAAAAAATGAATCCTCTTCTAACCAATAACTATAATAATGATCTACACAGTGTATGCCTCTGCTTTGTAACAAGTCCAGTGTCTCTTTGCTACATTAAACTCCTCCTGTAGCTGGTGTCTGCTGTTATAAAACCATACACTGTAGGTTCATTTGCACTGTGAATAGCCCTTCTGCACTTATAGGGTTAGTGCATCCATTAAAATAAATATGTTAATAAATAAACCACAATATACTTTACAAGATGGCGTTGTGACAGAAATTCGTAATACAAATCGACTTTCTTGCAAGTGAGTCCGCAGCTACATGAAGGATACTTGTTTAAAAAATATAGGAGGTTTTGCTGTATGACAGGCAAGGTATAATATCATAGAAATGTCAAAATAGCCTTTTTTTAACTTTGCATTGTGACGGAGAACAACATCTCTGAAGTCGTAGAAAATACTCTTTGTTCAAAAACAGTACATATTTTTCCAGGGGTTAAAAACTCACTTACCCATAAACCCTTGTGTTTTTATAGAGTTCTGTTGTGTACATAAAGTTGCAAAGCATTTAAAAATATCTGCTTTTTTATGAGAGGATGACTCAGGAAAAGTTTGCTGGCTGTTGGCACGACTCGCTTAAAAAGAGAATCTTAAAAAGCAGACAGAAGGGTGTGTTAGCAGGAGCTGCAATGAGTTAGAAAGACAAGATGATAGGAGCAGATAGAAGGAGGGAGAGGAGGGAGAGGAGGGAGGTGGCATGTACTCCCTCCTGACATGTAGTCTTTTATGCCTGTTTCTTTCAGTCTTCAAATTGTTTGTGCTTTGCTGAAGTCAGGGCTGATGTCCATTCAAAGATTTTAGCTCATGAAAGGGGACCTCCGCATGGCGCCTCCTCTTGTTGCCAAGCAATATGGTCTAAAGGAGAAAGAAGATCATAAGTATGTATATTGTACTGTAAGGGGGGTGAAGGCAATCTACACATAAGGTGTAGTGCACAGAAGAAATGTATTACTGTAATACAATAGATTCTGACATGGTTTTACATTATAGCTTGTGTGTTGGGTGGGGTCAAATACTCATTATTTTCTTTATGTGCATTGAGACTGATTCTTCCATAAATTCCTCTAGATGGTCTGACCCAGCCATCTCAATTGGGCTGGGTCATCTTAGGTTAAAACCTGTGAAACCAGGACTAAACCCATCAAGTTTACACCTTGCTTTGAACTAAAGCAGCGCTGAAACACAATAAAACCTTAGTTTTGTCTTCTTTTTACATTCACAAATGTAGTTCTTTTCTAAAGACAATAAGTAGAACAAAAACAAGTGACAGTTCTGAAGATGTGAAGATGGCTTACAGCTCACAGCTGAAACATGTCAACAAGGGAACAACTTCCACTTATTGTCTTCAGAAAAGAACAAAAGGAAGGGTAAAAGGAAAAAGCTTAGATTTGACTGGAAATGCAGATGAACCTACATGCCAGTGGAAGAAGTACCAGTCTTCCAGTAATGGTAATGGTTCCAGTTTTGGTTGTTTTACGTTAGTTGTATAAAAATACCTTTACCTGACTAACATTTATGGTTACGATCATATTTTTGTTTTTTGGGAGATAAAAAGGTCATGGTAATCTTATAAGCTTAAAAATTTCAAGTTTGCCCCAACATGTCCCACCATAATACACAACGTATCCCACTTTTATAAGTATTTGAGGTTATCATCCTTGTTCCTACAGAAAAAAGTCTCAGGAACTGCAAAAGGTTCATACAGGGCAAAAACACGAAATACTGCAACTCCAATTGACTAATTAGTACCAAGACAGATTAAATTGGTGTATGATGATTGGCCTATATGTATTCAAAAGCTCACCAGATGAACAGTCGTATGGTCCTCCTCTCCAGCTCTCAAAAGATAACATATTCCTTTAGTCTCCAGGATCTCAAATGAACTTCTTTGCAGTGTCACTCCTTCATGTGGGTTTTAATCCCCATCTTTTTGTTCATCATAAGAACAACAACCACTATATACGCAATAAAATGTAGTTTACAGCTTTACAGTCTTCAAAGGAACCAGAGTTTCCAGCGAGCGTGTTTCTTGGACTCAGACTTGGACTTCCTCTTTGGGGTGGAGGTGAACACTTCGTTGGGATAAGGCAGAGCGGGGCACTGCTGACTGTCCATGGGGCACAGTCTCTTCATCAGAGGCTGTAGTTTGTCCTCCTGCAGCTTGAAGTCCAGCTCAACACTGCAACCAGAACATACAACAGGAATTAGACACTATTGTTATGAATGCACCGATCCAGCTTTTTCAGTTCTGATATCGATACGATGACTTTAAGTATCTGCTGATATATTAACTGATAACCGTGTAGGGATAGAAAAATCTATTTTTTCTTGTGAAACACTGTCATCTTATTGTAAAATATATATCCAACTGCGTTATTTAACCTTTATCCTGCAAGTAACTACTGAACAGTTTTGTATGAACTAAAGTACAAGCATTAGGAGACGTCCTGGGTCTACATTAGTCAGTAAATAGTCTCATTCCTTCCAGTTAAAGGCTCTGCCAGGATATCAGCTGAACCAAAACAATTTTTTCTGGATTGGCACCAATATTCAGTACCAGTATTAGTATCAGTGCATTCTTAGTTTTTGGTGCAGAGTTCAGACTTTGGAGAAAGAAAATTGACTAATGTGCTATTTTCCATAAATTTTGTTGAAAATCATAATAAATGAATATGCCAGCTCTCTATTACACATATTTTTTTTTATTTCTTTTTGGTTTCAACATTAAATATTTGATTTAGACACATGCGGAAAATTTGTTTTGGAGCCACGACAGATTTGAAAAAATTGTATTTGATACCCAGTTACAAAATGTACTGGTTTGTGACACTGTTTTTGTGCATATCCACAGGGAGGACAAAGGCCCAAAAGAGAGAATTGGGACAGTTACACTAAACAAGCACTGAACAAAGTGGAAATTGTCATTAAAATGGGAGTTTTGTAGAATTTCATAACAAAGAATGCAACTGTTTTATGTTACAACTGCATTGTCCTTGAAACACGTTCTTTGCACTTCATCCATACCAAGTACTGCGTTGTGTTTGAAGATCTGAGCATTCCCCTCGGAGCCTTCAATTGGTCAATAGGTGAGAGTGGCGCACCCAGAGAAAACAAAGTGTAAAATGTGTAAACTGCACAAAGAAATGCCTTGCCAAACCTTGGACCTTATGTGACGCCCACTGACGCTGTAGGTCTCCACTTTAAAAGCACACATCCCATAAGATGCAAACTGAATATTCTCAGATTGTTTGCTGAAAATTATAAAAGTACTTTACACGGAACCATTCACTTACACATTTATACATTGTGTATGCTGACAATGAGGGCAGGGTAGATTGTGTGGCTTGCCAAAATGACAGAAGCACTGGGGGAGTGAGGATCAAGCTTTTCAGAGATACTGCCACTTTGTTTTCTGTTTGAGAGAAGAACTCAGCCTAAATAGCGTAATATGGGCCCTTTAAGATCTACACTACATTACTGCCAGTTTAAAGGGGCACTGTGTAACTTTTCTGGTAGAGGGGCTCACCAGTTACTTCCAATATTCCAAAGTATGGCATTAAACTTTTCAATCTCCATAGAAACAAGCAGGAAACCAGGGCAATACATAGGTGAGATCTGTGAAGAAGTGACCCCACTCACAGCAAGAATGCATGCTTTTAAATGTACTATAAGCAATAATAACACCCATAATTGAATAAAGGCATCTCATATGCGTTTAATACCATATTGTGAAACATTACAGACAAAGCAATAGCACTTCCATGGTAGCGGAACCCCCAACCTAAAAAGTTACGCAGTGCACCTTCAAATATTAGCTTTAATTCCTTCACTTGAATCTCAGTCTTTTCTGCCTTACTCACGCCTATGTGTCATTCACTGCAGTCCTGACTGAACCAGGAGACAGGTAGCACAAACCCCCAGACTGCAGACACCCCGGCAACCTGCCCCGGCAACAGCACCACTTATCACTCCCAGCACATCCACTTTTCACAGGCTCCCTCAACGGAATAAAATCCCCTTGCATGACCTTATGCCCGCAGTCAAAGGGCTTTTCCCACCATAGATTATATTTACTATAGTATATATAAGAGCCAGAATCTAGGTTACTCTGAACTAGTGATGTCTTTTGAACAGATCCTTAAAGGTGCTTTTCTGCAAATGTATCATTGCTCTGCCCTGAATGTTCCATAGTATGGCATTAAGATCTACCTTATATTTATTCAATTACAGGTGGTTTAATAGCTCAGAAATACCTACAGAAACAGGCATTATTACTGTGAGCGGGGTTGTGTCTCCACAGATCTGACCTGTAACTTGGTCTGGTTTGGAACTCCACATAAACTGTTTGAGCCAGATCTCATTTTTTAAAAGAATCAAATCTTTTTTTCTTTCTCTATGCATTTTACACACATTATTGCTGAACCAAAAAAGAATCAGCACCTAAGCAAAGCAGGCACCGCGAGTGAGAGCTTTGTGCACAAAAATGATAATAACAGTGATTATTTTTCATTATTATTATTGTAGAGCAATGTTTTATTTAGATCCATCATCATTCCAAAGGATAAACACATAACCACAGGCCAGCATACTGTAGTTATATTTTGACCATTTGTTTAGTTGGACAGGGGTGAGTGAAATTCAGTTTAATACCATTGAAATACAACTACAAAGCAAAGGAGAGCCTGATTAACAGCATATTCAAGCTCAGGCTGAAGGCAATATTATACATCATCTTTTTTCAATTTATTGCTATTGATTTGTAGTACACCACCAATGTATTTGTTCCTAGAGTGTGTGGTTCACTTTCAAAACAGCAGAGTAGAAAGAGGCAGCATAAATCACAAGCTTTGCATCTGCCAAAATAACGCCTGTGACTAAAGATATTTCCAAGTTCTTCAACAACTACTGCATTGAATGACATCTGCTTGAACATAGCCAGAGACAACATTATAAAAGTGATAAAGTGTGTTTTGAATTTTTGTTTTTGATATCAATGACTACAAATGAGAATAGAGTCAAAGCTACACCATAATGACTATGACTGCGTGCACATGGAAAAGTCCAAACCGACTGCAAACTGATTGGGATCGTAACGGTTGCATGTGCACAGGGATTGGATTGGGATTGGTTTCCCCAACCCCCCAGGAACCCCTGGCCTAGGCCGATAGCAAACCACTTGGCGTTGTCATGTGCACGATTTCGGATCGGATTAGCATACTGCGCATGGGCGCTCCAGGAATTTCAAAATTTCACCCGGAAGTTGTAGGAGTGGTAGGGGGGGCCTACGGCGTCATAAGTAGCACTTGTTGTTGCCTGACTTTCAGACGAAAACATGGCTATGAAGAAAGCTACAAGCTCGCACTACTGGACCGAGGCAGGGGTTGCTCGGACCCCAGAGCAAATCAAAATCAAGTGGAAAAACGCCAGGGCGGCGTGTGCCATGGCAAGAAAGAACAATGGGAGAGCGGTCAAGACCGTACAGCTTGCCCGCATTACGACAGCGTTCTTCACGGAACCAACAAGTCCCATCTTTTTGGACTATGAATATAACGTAGAATCGAAACGCGTTGTTTGCTCTAAGCCCGATAAAGGAATAAGAGTATGCGGTAACTTTAGTTTTTTCTGGGATTATTCAATGTTCCTGTTGTTACCAGCACCTGGAAGCTGTGCATGGAGTTTTGAACTTTTGAAATAACGCACAGGGTACTTTTACAAACATTTTGAGTTATCTATTGTGACCTCATAGTATCAGAAGAGTGTGTTTTTTTTTTTAACTGTTGTATAACTTAAATATTAAAAACGTAAATATTAAAATCAGTGTGGAAATTTACTTAAGTTGTTCACTCAGTTGTTCACAGGACAAAACAGAGAGTGGAAGAGACAACAGAATATAAGCTAAGCATTACAAAGACATACAAAATGAAAGTGTGGTTGTGTAATTTTCCCCAGACCTTACATAAATGAACGATAAACCCATAGCTACAAATTTAATGCCTTTATTTGTGGCACAAAAGATGCAAGCAACAAAAAACAACAAGGCATGATTAAAACATGTGCAGTATAGGTCCCAATCCTCGTAGTTTTCGTTGTCCTCGATTGCTTGTAATATCAAACGCCGACGACACAGTTCGTGTCGTATTAAAGAAACCAAAAACGCTGTTTTGTCGATCATACGAACAACCTAACTCTGCAGAATGCACACCACGTACGCCAATGCCGCTCCGTCAAACTCCTCGAAAAGCCATCGCAGTATACTGCCATATAGCTGTGTTGTGTTGTGTTTTTATATTGAGTAGCCGTCACCCGGAAGTAGTTGGACTACAGCGCCACATAGTGTTGCAGAGCGTGTCAGGTCGCTGACCTGAATCTGATTGGGCGACATGCATGTGCACTCGGATTGGACGACAGACCACCCACCGAGTAATGGGAGAAATCTAAACCAATCCTAATCCAATCCTACCATGTGCATGCAGTCTATGACTGTGTTGGCATGATATTAAAATTCCAAATTCGATTTTGATACTAAGGAATAGACTGGATTTTATTATTTTTATTTATTAAATGACAAAATGACATAATTTATGAAATGACAAAAATAAGGGAAGATGACAAAGGAGAACTAAACACTAAACCCACTTTTGTTGCTAGTTAACACTGTATTAGCATTACCTACTGTTTCTAATCACAATTTGCAGCTCTCTGATAAAAAAAAAAAAGCCTAAATCAAATGCACTGCCTTCAGTGGCCTGTGTAGTTTCCAATAGCCTCTTCACTTGTAAACTTCGGCGTAGACATCCGCTGAAGGTGAACAGGCTGATAGAGTTAACATGGGCGTAGTGATACGAGTGGAGAGACACAATACGCAAATGCGAAATATGCTGCTGGATGTTTCGTGGACAAGTGTTTCGGACCTGTTTAAACCTGTTTGACCAATCACCCTGTTCCTCATACCTCCTTCCCCCTATTGCCTTGTTTAACAGCTCTAATTCAAATCTGGCTGTGAATGGAGTTTAGGGAATGTTTAGTCCCACTTTAATCATTACAAACTCCTCAAGCAAGATGGAGCTAGTTGGGCTAACAGAATAATCTTCTAATTTAATTAATCTAATGCAAGTGCTGTACCTGTCCATGCCAAAGAAAACTGTCAAGTTATTCTATTGGCACTAAACTATATGAATCCTCCGGTGAATACTTAGAAGTAGCTGTTGCCAATTCCAGGTAGATTAAGGAAGTCATCATCTCTCCTATGCCTCCAGGCTGCCCTTGATCCAATTTAAGGACACTTGGTTTCATCTCCCTGTCTTTCCTTTAGCAGCTCATTGTTTTTGAGAAAAGACTTCGGCATCAACTCTAGCTTTCAGTCTCAACCATTTAGAGACCCTTAATTGCTTTGAAAGTCTATTAATGAAAAGGCGAGCTCGCAGTTCATCTGGAGGATTTGTGTCTTAAGGGTGAAACTATTCGGGAGTCAGGACACGGCCAAAGAAGCTGACGCCTGACACACGAAGGTCAAACGGTGTGCTTAGTTTCTTGTCCATGCTTGACAGGGAGATTCAGGTACAAAGGCAAGCTGATAGGCTAACAGCAGTGATGGCTAGTGTAATTAGTGGACTGAAGGATAAAGCTATACTCAAAGTGACAAAATGAATCTGGGAAACTGTCCTCAGCCTCAAGATAAGTGTCTGCACTGTTAAAAGCCCAGGGGAGGAAGGACTGTAGACTGTAGACTTCCAATGAATCATTAGATGGCATAAAAAAGATGCCTGCATAGGAGAAAATATAGGTGTCATATTTTAGGTAGAAAAGGCTCTTGTGGTTTTTGGATTCTTGAAAGAATAGCTTTTAAATATAGTGCCAACATCCCAAAGACTTTAAAGAAGTGTTCTCTCTAAAAAGTATGCGTTTCACCATGACCTAGCAGTTTTGCATCGCTGTCGAAAAGACACTACTTGGTGCACTACTTATTTTTCATATATCACACTGCCAACCGTGCCAAAAGGAAAGGTGCTGGTTTTGCTTTTACTGCATAAAATAAATACCACATTTGTTTAGCGCTATATAGCACTATCATATCTATTTAACTAACTATATAAATGTTTAAACTAGTCAGAGGCACAAAGTTGAACAGGTTAGGATAAAGCTGCCCTATGTAACTTTTCTGGTTTATGGTATGCCTCCTCCTCCGCCTCTGTGGAAATTGTATTGCTTTCCTTGGAATGTTCCAAAGTATGGCATTAAACATATTCATCTCCATTGAGACAAGCAGGTAATACAACAAGACAAAGATACTGGTCAAATGAGAATGCTTTTCAAAGTGTTATATTTCAGGAAAGAAAAACACCTTTAATTAAATAATGCAAGAAATACAAGTTTACATGGCCCATATTATGCCATTTTCTGATCTGTTTTAATGTTGTTTATTCATCAAAAACCTGGAGTTATGTTTAGTTTATTCACATATGTTTAACACACAAACCCTGCATATTTAGGCTGAAATCTTCTCTCAAACTGAAAACATTCTATTCCACCTTGTTGCACCTTATTGTACCTTGTACCACCATGTGGTAATACAGGAAGTGCTTCACTGTGTTTTTAAACTCCATGCACCTCAGTGGAATCATATACCGTATTTTTCGGTCATAGCTTGGCCGGAGGTGCGACTTATACTCTGGAGCGACTTATATGTGAAATTATTAACACATTATTATATAATTTCACATGTTATTTTCACACTAAACCGCAAGAGGGCGCTCTAGGCCTGTGGATTGAAGATTTCATTGGATTTAGTGATTTGGAGTGACATTGATGGTTTGGTAAACTTGTTAGCATGTTCTTTATGCTATAGTTATTTGAATAACTCTTAACATGTTACGTTAACATACCAGGCACGTTCTCAGTTCGTTGTTTATGCGTCATGTAACGTTAGCATACCGTACACTTATTCAGCCTGTTGTTCTCTATTCTATTTTTATTTTAAATTGCCTTTCAAGATGACATGTCTGTTCTTGGTGTTGGATTTTATCAATTAAATGTTCGACTTATACTCCAGTGCGGTTTATATATGTTTTTTCCTTCTTTATCATGCATTTTATGGCTGGTGCGACTTATACTCTGGGGGCAATTTATAATCCGGAAAATACGGTAGTTAATTTATGCCCTGGGATAGCCAATATCTTTTAACTTAAACTACTACACTCCATGGCGTTGCAAGTTTCAACAGAGCATTTTGATCATTGGAGATGTAGACAGACTAATAAACCAGGATTACTCAAACATGTGTACAGTGGTACCTCACCTTACGAAAGACCCTACATACGAAAAATCCAAGTTACGAAACACCTTCACGTTAAATTTTGGTCTCTAGATACGAAAGAAAATTCAAGTTACGAAACGCGAAATCTCAAAAATTTGAATAATGCGCGCTCAGATGCACGCCCCGCTGTTATCCCCGCTCAAAGAGCACCTTTCTCTGCCTGTTAGCTCACAGTGTCAGCCCCCCAGCTCTGGAAGTCCAACAGAACCAGAGCCAGCCCCGGGGAAAACCCCGCGGTTGTGTCCGCTCAAAGAGCACCTTTCTTGGACTCTTAGCTCTAACGCCGAACACGTAAGGAGCGCGGAGACAGGAGCACCACGAGCACGAGATAGAACCGCGGCGAACACGCAGCCCGAGCCACAAACCGAACACGCACAAACGAAAAACCCGCAAGAAACCAGCAAAGAGCCACATGGGGTGATTTAATCCTGGTCTAGTCCTGGTTTAGTCCAGGTCCAGTCCAGGTTTAGACCTGGTCTAGACCTGGTTTAGTTCTGGTCTAGACCTGGTTTATTCCACTTTTAGTCCTGGGTCTACAGTCTCTTAGCCAATCAGGACGCAGAACACAAAGTTACACTATAAAAAAAAAACCTTGGAACGGATCAGGCCTTTTCCATTGAAATAGCTACTCAACTTACGAAAAATTCACGTTACGAAACCACTTCTGGAACGAATTAATTTCGTAAGGTGAGGTACCACTGTAAATGAAACAAAACGGAACTCAAGGTATGTTTTTTAAGAGGTAACAAGTCAGTTTTGTATAATAAAGAACCTTTAAATAAATGCAAAATAGACAAGTTTGATGCCATACTGTGCGAACAGATAGCAGATCCCCTATCAGAAAAGTTACATAATTCACCTCTACATGTCTACCAGTGATCGAACCCGAACCACATACTGTACCTTTATGCAACGTGGCAATGTATTCATAGACACTGTTGCCATATCTTTTATTGACACATTTTTTCCCCTCAGATAGATAGCTTTAGCTTTAACAAACCTGCATTCTGCACACAGAACTTTCCCCTGACTGCCACCATGAGCTGTATCAATGCAGAGCCATGCACCATTGCAATTATTACACAATGAATCACTTGGCGAATCAGCTCAATTACCACATGGCATGGACCTGCTCAGAGTAGGAAGCCAGCAGCGGTATATAAGAATACGGTGACTCTGGGGAGCAGGTGCCTGAGTAAACAACAGTCCTATAAGATCATCTATGCACACAAGCAGGGAAGCGCCTGGAGATGGAATGGCAGATTAATCATGTGTTTAGTTATGCAGGGTAAGGCTCGGTGGTCTGGCCCCTGGTGTCTGTAGTCATAGGGAGTTGATTTCTGCTCCTGGGAGGGCTGCTGTTACCGCTGTCTGCTGTCCTGTCTCTCTCCCTCTGAATACCTGTCTGCTCCGTACCGCCACGTTTCAGGGTAAAGGGTTTCATTCTCTTGGGATAGAACGAGCGGGATACGTCTTAATAATCCATATGCGTCAAATGCACGTGAGTGCGTAAATGAAGAGAAGAAATGCCTCAAACTTCAGTAGCTGGACATCCACTCATACCTGATCGATACAACTAGCCTAGCCCCCAGGGTGGTCTGAAATCTGCTGAAATCCTACGACACATTGACATGATACAAGACAAGACAGTGGCTCTTTCTGCAGTAGACATGCGCAGTAGAGTGCGAAGTGACGGAGTCTGATAATCCCAATCAAAATACCGTAGTATGGCTTGGTCCAGTGCAAAGTCCACTTTTTAAAGCAAAATTGTTAACTGTATCAAAAATGTATCTAGAAAAGTCTGTTAAAGGCTCAGTACATAAATATTTAAAGGTCCCATGGCATGAAATTTTCACTTTCTGAGGTTTTTGAACGTTAATGTGAGCTCCCCTACACTCTTTAGTCCCATCCCATGGCTAAAAGTTGCGAAATGTGTAAACTGAGCATTTGCGATCCTTTTCCGCGTTTGAAAAAAAGACAGCTCAAACGGGGGTCTGGATTAGAGGTAAGATCTTAAGCCCGAGCCCGAGCCCGACCTGACCCGACCCGAATTCGGGTCGGGTTCGGGCCTAAAATGTCAATCATTGCTTCGGGTCGGGCTCGGGCTCGGGCCGGGCTTCTCTCTCGCTGACTTTTAAAAAAAATAAATATATGTTTATAAAAATGTATAATAAAACGATGTGTGGATACTAAACTAAGGAATACTTGTTTTAAAATAAATAATTTGGATAAAACAGAGAAGGCGCTGTAAGGTAATTGCTATTTAACTATTAAACAGGAGCCGCTCTTAATAATCTTCCCCTCCGCAAGTCCGCATCTATTTTGACCTGGTATCCCCAATATGGAGGAGCAAGAAGTTAAGGATAAACTAAAGACAGGAGAACTGAAAAGGCAAACACGCACCGGTAAGAGTGAGGTGTGGAAAAGCTTCAAATTGATTGTTGAAAATGCTACAGAAACTTGCGTTGGCTTCGCTGAATGTAGTCAATGTGGCGCTTTGCTTTCATACGAGCGCAAAAAGACTGGCACCTAACTTTCCCTCTCCGCGCCTGCGCAGTTGCGCACTGCTCACACATTCTCAGCGCACAAGAAAACCTATGCTGCGCTTCATAGGTTTTCTTGGATGAAAGAGTTCCGCTTTTTTTTCAGCCGCGGGGTCATCTGAATACGGGGGAATCGTCCAGTATTCAGAAACAAAAGTATGTGTCTCGTATTAAACTTCTACCGGTGTAAGCCACGAGCACGCGCAAGCCGCGAGCACGCGCAGCTCTTTCCGCGTGTAGCGGGGGTGCATGTCGGATGTCGCGCACAGGGTTCCAAGGAGCGCTCAGGGAGTTAGCGTGTTTGCTCAGACACATAAAACATTAGGGGGAACATTGACCTCGACGCTGAGCAGGCATTTAAACAGCTGTACTAGCAAAATTGATGATCGTCAAACATCTATATTATCATTTGTTTCAAAAAAACGCCCCTCACAAATAAAATATGAAATTTCGGGTTTGCTTCGGGCTCGGGCCTGCAAATCAAGTTAATTGGTCGGGCTCGGGCCGGGTCGGGCTTTAATACCCGCGGGCCGAGTCGGGTCGGGCTGGATTTTTTAGGCCCGATCTTACCTCTAGTCTGGATGTCTACCCACTGTCTCTGGAAATCATGCCCAGAGAATTTGGACCGCGAACGAGCTACGCAATGCGAGATGCGTTTTTTTATTTGCCTGGAGGCACGTGAGAGTGTTTCCAGGCTTGGATGTCCTTTATCTGAGCCTCCGAACCTCTGAAACAGCAGTGGTTTAATTTTATTTTCTGTGGAAATGTGTTTATTTTTCAATGGAAATTGTCTCATATCTTCTTCCTCGCTTAAACGCAGAAGTGGGGCCAGCGCACCGCTAAAGAGGAAAGAGTGGAGAGTTTGCCCACACCCCACCCGCTGTACTGGCCTGTGTCTGTCCTCCTCATTTGCATTCAAGCAACAACGCCCAGAATAAAGTGTTTTAGACAGATATTTTTGACTCTGACTGTGTTCATGGGGCTATCTCATGCACTGAGTCTTGATTTTGAAGAAGGATTCATTTACAGTATTAGGGAACCATTAAGGCACCATATAAAAGCATCAACAAGTACCATGTCGTGGGATCTTTAATGTAATTTGAGCAAAATTTGTCTTGTCACAATACTGTATATATTGAGAGCGCAATTACAAAGCAGTAAGTGTGCATCGGCATGGCAAGTGAGGAATTACTTGTTGTGTCATTCATACACCAGTGTCTTCGTACATTGGTGTATGAACGTGTGTGTGAATGGGTGAATAGTTCCTTGATGTAAAGTGCATTACAGACAGGTTAGCTAAAAAACATATGCCTCTATTCATGGGTTTCAGAATTCATTTGGAATTAGGATGTTACCATATAACGATTGGCATCTGAAAACAAAATATTGTATTAAAGCTTTGAATGGAAAAAGATTCAAAATTGTTGCATATAACAGTAAGCTGAAACCAATAAATAAACTGTATCAGAATGTGAAAAATCAACACACAATAATGTAGATAACAGTAAAAATGGCGTAAAGTTATTCATTGCCATAGATAATTTTGAGTTAAGCTTTGTCAGTTTCTTGTGATTCACAGTCTTCTCCAGTTGAAAGCAAACCTCCAAGTGACAAGAACAGTAACTCAGGTGCAAGCTAGTGTAACACAATCGCAGTGCAGAAGATTAAATCACCACAGTGACAGTTACTCTGCACTGACAGGTAACAGTTAAGAAGTTTCCTATTTAAATCAGACGCAGAAAAATCCTCTTCTGACATTTGAATTAGACAGGAAACTCATCTTAGCTTTGTTATTGTATCCTTCCTACAAAAGTGCAGCTTTGATAACCCCAATCTCATTAGCGAGACAAACAGAGGAGCCGATCTTGACAACTGCTCACCAAAAAAACCACAGCATCGCATTGTGGGACACAGGCACTAATTACATCCCAACGCCTTATCATAGTGAACTTAAATGTTTTTTCAAAGTAATTTTTAGGGCCCAAACGTGGATCCAGCCTGCGCATTGTGATTACTGCATTTGAGATTTGGTTTGCAACTCTGCACAGCGTGATAAGGAGAAGACAAAAACTTTGTAAGATTCCCTCCCTACGCTCTGTGGTAGGCCTGTAGTAATTTGGCAAGATAGTGCTTGTAAATCTCGCCTAAAGTACAAACAGAAACACTACGTCACAAGCCTTTAAATACGGCTTTTTATGTGCACACTTTGTTTTGGACTTTATTCTGATGTCATATGGATGTCATGCTGTTCTTTAACTCAAAAGGATATACTTCATACTAAGGTGGGTTTGAATGTCATTCTCTTCCCTTATTCCCTGGTGCTGTACTGCAGTCGCCCACTGTCCCTACTAAGTTGCCCCAAACTGCATTAAAGGATGGGTCAAATGTAGCATATTCACTGAAGTAAGTACATTTAATTTACGTTGCACATTTCATAGACATTGTGCTTCACATCAAAAAAGGTAAAAACGTCACAAAATACATTTATAATAACATCAGTCATAGCAGTCCTAAACTTTTCAAAAGTATCTTCACTACAAAGTGTAGGTGAGGAGGCACTTTGTTCCAGAGTTAGCGTCTTGAAAGTTGTCCGCGGGACCATTAACTACTTTTTGCCAGCAGACCTTAGGCTACAACTGTCTACTTGATTTATTAGATTCAATTCTGATTTAACCAGAAGCTTATTTACTGGGCAGTCCAGACTATATTTTAATAGAGGAAGTTAGAGCACCACAGGGAGCCTACCAGGGCTGTTGAAATCTTTCTGAGGGCCTTGGAAATTGAGTACTTGTGTGGATTCTTTTATTATTGCATTCAGGCTATCACCAAATTAAATGTAACTGTTCCGAAAAACATTTACTTTAAATCAGTATTGTTGGAATACTCCCAGAGCCCATTAGCATCCAGGGGCGTGAATGGACTGGAGGGACAACTGTAATGCTGTCTACAAGAAGAGCATGAGCAGACTCTTCTTCCTGAGGAAGCTCAGGTCTTTCAATGTGTGCAGCAAGTTACTGGAGATCTTCTACCAGTCTGTAGTGGCCAGCACTCTGTACTTCGCTGTGGTCTACTGGGGGAGCAGCACCAGTAAAAGGGACATTGGGCGGATTGACAAACTGATCCACAAAGCTGGTCACGTGATAGGCTGTGAGCTGGAGACATTTGTCACAGTGAGGGACAGGAGGACATGGACAAACTGCTCTCCATCATGGACACTCCTGCTCACGCACTGCACCAGACCATAGAGGGACAGAGGAGCTCATCCTCCAACAGGCTTCTACAGCTCCACTCAAACAGTGAGATACAGGAGTACATTCATACCATACTCCATACAACTGTACAACAACTCACCCTTATGTAACAGATAATACTCCCTACAACTATATATACCTGTGATTTGATATTTTATTTTGATATTGTATTTTATTACTTATTTTTCTATCTATTCTGATTTGTACATATACAGTAGATTTATTATTATTTTTTATAATTATGTCTCATTTTACACTGGTCTATTGCTCTTTTTTTGCTATTCCATCTATTTTTGTTACCCTCTGTTGTATATTATATTTGATGGCTGAGCTACTGGACCCAAATAATTTCCCTTGTGGATCAATAAACTTTGTCTAAGTCTAAGATGGTGGCAAGAGCCAGTTTTCTCTATTAAATACATTGTACTTTGTCATGGAATATTCAAAAGGTAAATTGACAAATGTTTAACCTGATCATTAGTGACTCTAGAAGTAACTATATTGCAAAAAAGTCAGCATTTTAGCAATTGTAATAACTATCCCCTTGTTGTTGCCTGGTTTACACCTGACCATATCACAAGTGATATATGGTCTGGGAGCCACCTACGAAATATCTCATAGCGGAGGTGTGGTTTACGATCGCCAACGGCCGTTTATTGGACGTTACGAATGTCTATCATTTGGCGTATACGTAGCCCATAGCCAATCATGTCAGTTGTCAGTTGAAACTACAAGCTTCCGTTTGTCACGTAGTACGTGTCAACGTCTTTCCACCCCTCCCCGCTCTCTGATTGGCTCCCAGAATCGGGAGCGCTCGCTTGCCATAGTTGCCAGGCTGTCTTTCAGATCGGAACAAACGAAAGCAGCCTGGGATTTCCCAGGTTACCCTTGTTGTGATGTTATCTGAAACTACCAATTCTAAATGTATGTATGTAAATGCATTTTCTGTCATGACTTGTGCGCCCCTCCCTCCTTTTCCCTGTGTGTGTGTGAGTGGGCGCTATCAAGATTCCCTGGTATTTAAGTCCTGCTCACCAGAGAGACTGTGCCAGACTGTTTTGTTTGTTTTTTGTTGTTTCGTTACCCCTTGGCTCCTCTGAGTTTTCGTTCCTCTGAGTTTTTTGTTCTACGTTGCTTGAACCTCTGGGCTCCTGAGTTTTTATTCTTGCTTCTGAGTGTTTTTGTTCTACATTGCCTGCTCCAGAGATCCCCACTTGCTCCAGGCTGTTACTACCGAGCCTGTTTAATAAATTCACCTTTTCCTTTTACCTATTTGGTCCATTTCCATTTTTTTAGGTCCCTCCGTTGCTGAACCCTAACAGAAGAGTCTGGCTATATGGACCCCCCCGGACCTGGACCAATCTGACCCCGCCCTGCCGGATTCTGTTCATGAGCCACCACTGGACCCATCTCTCCGTCTGGGGTGATCGTTTTCCTATGTCCCTGCAGCAGCTTCGCTGGACACAGTTCTCTGTCCAGGGAGCTTGCCTGCTTCTGTTCGTGAGCCACCGCTAGACACATCTCTCCGTCTGGGGTGGTCATTTTCCTATGTCCCTGCAGCAGCTTCGCTGGACAAAGTTCTCTGTCCAGGGAGTTTGCCACCAAATCTCATCCCTGTCCCTCATCCAAAACACTTGCCTCCAGCCTGCTACTACCCAGTCTGTTTAATAAATTAATAAATGGGTCCCTCCATTGCGGAACCCTAACATTTTCAGTGCTACTTTTCAACAGTGTCCTCTAGTTAGGAGTGTACTATCTGAAAAAGGCCCTCTCGCTTATTGGATGTGAGGTTGTATGCATGTACCAAGTTCTCTTAAATCTATACTAAAGGGGAGTTTAAAACCTCCTGATGCAAAGAACAAGGGTAAAGGAAAAGGGTAAGGGAACTGTCATTTAGGGGTGTGCATGCCAAGTGAAGACAGACTTTGGAATTGAGTTTGAAATGAAAAAATAAAAATAAACATTGTGAAAATATGTTGAATTTTTTATAATTTAAAGCTACCATTGGAAACCTTGTTTTCTTTAAGCAGAAAATGTCAGAGGTGACACTGGCTGACTGCAGTAACATAGATAGCATCTAGTGGTGATATGTGAGAATACAACACAGGCGGGTCAGTCACTTTAAATACAAATCAGGACTTTAAGGGTCATTGCAGTTTTACTCATCACAATCACAAATCCGATCACAAACAGCTTCTTTTGTTCATGCTGTACTGTAAATCTATCTATCTATCTATCTATCTATCTATCTATCTATCGCTCATATAAGGTTAGACCAAAGTGTGTCTCTGGGTCTCTGAATTTCTGCCACCTGCCACGGACTAACGTACTGCTCAAGCCACTTACCTATAATAGAGAACAGGGCTTTCTGTTTCGGTCTGCGAGAACCACATTAGGTCACAAGCTATGAATCACTTCTACTTCAGAAGATCGATTCCTGTGTCGAAACATTACGACAGAACCCTACCCAGACACAGGGAGAACACGCTCCACACAGAAAGGCCAATCTGGGAATCAAACCCCTTGTCTCTTGTGGTTTTGCAGAAGTACAAACCACATTGGCACCCTATGAATTCTCCTAATTTCTCGGCTGGTTCTATTTCTTCCTCATAAGCAGCCATATTTGTTTTGATGTCAACAGACGATGCATGCCCCTAATTGGCTATTCCACGTGTCAATCACATCCATCTAAACTCACAGATTCAACAGTGACCTGACTCACATCCTCTAAAATGTGCATTGTGTAAATTTTCTGGTGGAGTAGACCAAGTTACAGGTTAGATCTGTGGAGAGGCAACCCCCACTCACAGTCATAATGCCTGTTTTTCTAGATATTTTTGAGCTATAAAGCCACCTGCAATTGAATAAATGTATGGTAGAGTTGTTTAATGTCATAATGTATATTCTGAGCACAGGCAGCCTATTGAAAAACGTGCAAATGCAGCCATTTACCAAGCACACAAGACCTACTTCAGAACCATTACAGCACCAGTTATCTTCTCTTCATGCATCACTTACTAAACAGATGTGCGCCCCTCCTTAGGCTACAGAAAGGACAGTTCTATAGGATTACCCCTCTGATTAATCTAGCATGCATTCAGGCTGTATACCCTGCTGTACGTATGCCCTATTTGTTGGGGTGATGTATGGCACAGAGCTGCAGTGGACCAGAGGGTGGGTGGTGGGTGCAGAGACAGAGCCAGGCTAAAACCCAGAGATTGACTACCAGGAGTCTTCTGCTGCTATGCTCCACGATTTATTGACCATACGGTGTAGGGTATGGGCTGCCAGGCTACAGCTTTAAATTAGGACATCTCTCCAGGCTTTGAAGCTAATCATGCAGAAATATAATCATGTGGTGTGTTTAAAATCTAAGAATGTGCTGGAAATTGAAATAAAAACAATAAGTAAACTGCCAACATTGCCCAAAATGGTTAATATATTTCAAAGTGAATCATGATTACCAGAAATGACATAGATATAATATTTCCAACGGAACAATGTGTTAAAGGTCCTAGAATTCTTGTTAGTTTTAAGCCATGTTATTATGTTGTTACCTCACCAAAAATATACCAGAGTTGTTTTGTTTCATTCACACGTTTGAGTAATCCTTTATTATTCATCTGCCTACATTTTAATGCTCAAAATGCTCTGTTCCAACTTGTGATGTCATTAAGCAGTAGTTTTCAAGTTAACAGCTGCCTTTTACCTTTAGCTTAGCAGAGATAGGAAATTCCACGATTGAAAGTGTCCAGATGATTCAAGTGAAGGTGTATGGAGTTTAAAGACACAGAGGAGCACTTCCTGTATTACCACATGACCACATGACATTACAAGGTGGAACAGGTATGTTTGTGAGGAGGAAACATTATAAAAGAGATTAGAAAATAGTGTAATATGAGCCCTTTAAAGGTGTGCTGTGTAACTTTTCTGATGGAAGGGTTACCATCTGCTTGTCTCCAGGCAGATTGATTTGCCAAAAATGTTCTACAGAATGGCATAAAACTTTTAGATTTACTCAATCACAGGGGTTTTCATTACTAAAAGAAATACTTGACCCGGTGGCATCACCTGTTTACCTGGCATTAAACTCACCTGTCAGTTGAGTTTAATGCCATGCTGTGTATTTCAAGTGAAGCGATAAACTTCTCTATGGAAACAAGCAGATGACGAACACTACCAAAACTTTATGGCTTATTTTTGAACTGTTGTACCCACCTTACTTACACAAATGTATATCACTGAGCAATATTTTTCAATATTTTAATCTACATAATACACTGTATGATACGCTATAGCTACCTTTGCACCAGTATTGCACAAATTGAATAAATGGTGCCCTCATATCATTAAACATGTATGGATTGTTAAAGTCTGTCCTGCAAGGTCATTACAGCAGCATGTACAAAATGAGCCAGTGAACTAAGTCTCATGCTACAGTGGGAAATCTCAATTGTTTTCAGGCACAGTGTTGTTAGCTGTGGTCCTAACCAGGGATTTGGTCTGCAAATGAGCAATTTACTCACACTCCTCTGAGCACAGCATTGGTTGCATTTCATAGCATTGTAATAGTGTTTTGTGTTTTGTCTTGGGTTTATCAGGCCAATTAACAGAGAAGAAAAGCAAATATGGGAATAAGCCAGTCATCTCAAAGTTTTGCAAGAGTATTTCGATCAAAAACTTAAAGGTCTGTGGGTGGCTGAAAGGTCCTGGAAGCATCAGTGTAAGAACCACAACCCAGGATGGTTTCTGTACATGGCAGATTTATTTCAATAACACTCTGAGCAAACGACATCATCGGATAACAAAATCGGCCCCACTTTTAAAATGGTCCACAGCCTCCCATTGGCTGGCCACTACCAACTATTCAGGTAACTAATTAGTCGTCCCCTTTTACAATATGACTCACACTTTCCCACCCAGAGCTCTTTTGGCAGACACCACCCGGAAGACGCCGCTGCAGCCTCCCCGAGCCACCGGCCACCATCAGTAAGTTTTACACTTCTAACTTCACATTTATCCATTTTAGTACTTGCTAATTACCCGCTGCCTGTGCTTTACATCGAAGCCAATTGAATACAACGTGGTGCTCCTGAACTCACACAACCAAGACCCTGAACCACAACGTTAACAACAATGTTTCCCGTCTGCATCTGCGATATTTTCTCCCGCTCCCGCCTGCAAATCCCGCCAGACAGGGACATTCACTTTCTTTGTTTGTTTCTTACTTTCTCATGAAAGGTCTTTTCATTGGCTTGGGAAAAAAACAAACCAAAAAAAACAACAACAAAAAAACGTGCGCACATAATTCCTTAAATTGTAACTTGGAGACATATTTATTGTTCAGCCATACAAAACATTAAATAGTAAATGACATAAGAACATTTGTAAAACATATTCTTAAATAGAAAATCCTATAGGCCATTTAAACAATTGTGATTATAACACACAGTCCCGTATTACAAACAGCATTGACAATAGGCTAAGAACAGGCAAAAATAAAAAATAAATAGGCCTACATTTAAAACTATAATAGGCTAGCCATGAACATTCCTAAAGCTATTTGGGCTTGAGGCTCCGTGCAAGTGTTAAACTGAATATAGCCTTCTTTGATGATGGCAGCACGGACACATGCAGCGGCTGCTCTCGTTGTACTTTGGCTACGGGTATATGTGATTTTTTAGTCATTGGGTTTATTGTTTTGTTTATCAGCTGTTTTATGTTCACTGTGGGTCTAGGGAGCGCTGCAATTTCAAATCCTGTGTGTGCAACCTGTACATATGGTTTTTGACAATAAAGCTGACTTTGAACTTGAACTTGTTTGAATAATAATATTTTTTTTTTAAAAACTCAGTACCGGCATGTTGCTTAGGCTATCAGGTTCTTTGAACAACCATGAATGGAGCCTGGAGCCTGGAACGCATAGCACATGCTGTGCCAGTTTGGCAAGTGTGGAAAATTCATGGCACTCATTAGGAGACACAATGTGATGCTGGCGTCTTAATCCACAACCTTGGGGCAGGAGCAGCTGTGCAGTTTGGAGCTGTGAGGTAACTGGCCCAAATCTTATAAGGACACAGGCTATATACTTAAATACAACTGCTCAGTGTTTTAAAGAAACTGTATATGATTTTCATTGTCATAAATTTAACCTTTGCCCCTAAATACATGGTAGACAAGTGGAAATCAAATATTGCTTTACTGAGCAATTGTAGTTCTCTTTTTTTCTTAATTAAAAAAAACATTGGACATGTTTTATGTTTTGGTTCTCAAGACAATTCTCTAATCAAAGCAGAATGAGCCACACACAAGGGTTTGGGTTGGGTTTTGTTTCAGTAGTGAAATCCAGTTGGTTTGAACTTAAAATGCCTCTCTGATCTGAATGGTCACTACCCCAGCACCTGCAGTACTAGTGCAGCCTCTGCAGCTCAGTGAGTGACTTCGGGCAAAAGAGTTGTGGATGTACTGAAGTCTATTGAGTTTGGAGGGTGAACCGTAGAGCAGGCTATTGCCATGGTCAAGGCAGGAGGTGACAAAGTCGTGGATATGGGTTTCAGCAGAGTGAGGGGAGAGGGAAGGGCGGAGGCGAGCAATGTTCCGGAGGTGATAGAAGGCGGTTTTGGTGATGTGTTTGATGTGGTATTCATAGGAGAGGGTCTGGTCAAAGAAGATGCCAAGGTTACGGAGGTGGGTGGAGGAGGGGACTGAGCAGCCGTCAACAGAGAGGATACCTCATCCTCTCTGTTACGGATTTTGGTGAATGTTTTGGGGCCAATGATGATTATTTCAGTTTTGTCACAGTTGAGTTGGAGGAAGTTTGACTGTAGCTAGGACTTTATTTCAGGGATGCAGTTTGTGAGGGTGGAATGTGTGGCTGGGGTTATAGATTTGGTGGACAGGTAGAGTTGGATGTCATGTGCAAAGCAATGGAACTAGACGCCGTGGCGCCGGAGTATATGACCGAGGGGGAGGAGAGAATGGGGCCGAGAACTGAACCTTGAGGAACTCCTTGAGTAAGTGGGGCAGAGTGGGACTTGCAGTGGTTAACTGGTGTCTGTCGGTGAGGTAGGAGGTGAACCAGGAGAGGGCGGTGTTGGTGATGTTGAAGGTGGTCTGCAGGCGGGAGAGGAGGATGGAGTGATTGATGGTGTCAAATGTGGCAGTGAGGTCCAGAAGGATGAGGATGTTGAGGTTGCCAGAGTTGGAGGAGAGCAAGAAGTCATTAAAGGAAAATTAATGTTTTTTTACAATCTGAGCCTTCTTTCGGCAATAAAACAAGTAGTTTTACTCACCCATAGCAGTTTGGTGTCAATTGGAGCAGTATCGCAGAACTTATGTTGAGCCGTTCTGTTCTACCAATGATCCCGTATCCGTTAGCGTGAGTGCTCGGGGCACTGATTTGTGGTGTCCAAATAACACAAACTTTAGCACTTTTCAAATCACAGAAGATCGCTGTGTCACGGTAGACTTTTAGTAGATTCCAAAACGGCCTGAAACCTGATATCGCAACAGAAAAGTAAAGTTCAGAGCGGTGTTAGCTTCTTTCGGACTAGCTGTGTTTACAAAACAGCTGAGTTCACGCATGCGCACTGTCCTCTCTGATGACGTCATCAAATGAAACTATAGCTGGATATCGGGTTTCAGGGCGTTTTGGAATCCACTAAAAGTCTACCCTGACACAGTGATCTTCTGTGATTTGAAAAGTGCTAAAGTTTGTGTTATTTGGACACCGCAAATCAGTGCCCCGAGCACTCACGCTAACGGATACGGGATCATTGGTAGAACAGAACGGCTCAACATAAGTTCTGCGATACTGCTCCAATTGACACCAAACTGCTATGGGTGAGTAAAACTACTTGTTTTATTGCCGAAAGAAGGCTCAGATTGTAAAAAAAAATGTTAATTTTCCTTTAATGACTCGGAGGAAGGCTTTTAGGAAGGCTAAAATGTGCAGTGTGCATCAAAAATGTGCAATAGAAGATGCAGCAGTGAAATGTGCAGTAATGTGCATTGAAAGTAAAGATAAAAATAAATGTGCAACAGTAGTAATTCTGTTATATTCTGTAATAGGTTATTGGTGGTGAGGTGGAGGTTTCAGTGAATTTGGAGAGAAATTGGAGGTTAAAGCTTTGCCTAGTTGTTTGGAATGTCAGGATCAAGTCTAGGTTTTTTGAGGATAGGAGTAATGGCGGCAAGCTTGAGTGCAGATGGGCCGGAGCCAGTGGAGTTTATGGTGGAGGTGATGAGTGGGGACAGAGCAGGCATAAAATGCAAATGAAATGCAAATATAAATGCAATGAATAATTAATTAGTGATATCCAAATGGTGTTTATAACAGGACAAAAAACTTGACATATTTATCACAGACTTTTACAGTAGTTTGCATTAGTATATGCAGACTGCCATAGGACATGTTCTAACTGCGGACACATTGTACTTTTTTGAAAATGAGTTCTAATTGTGAGCTAAAAGCACTTGTTGATACAAAGTTATGGCACTGAATGCTAAACTACATCATATTTTCTGAACTGAATATATTTATGATAATTACCCTGGCAGAGCCACAGCACTGTGACTGAATACAATCTCTGCTGCCAACCACGACTTTGTAAAAGTAACTGCAAAAAACAGTGAGTTGAGCTGAAATAAACAGATTTTAAACAAACAGATGAAGAGATAATTACAGTTCTCTACTTAATAAGGCTTTGTGTTATGCATGGCCCTTTTGTTCAACAGACTGGGGACTCGTGCCATTACCGTCGCACAGACTTGGTTAATTAAGCAACGCTCTTAAAATGACATGCAGAGTTGGCAGGATTTGGATACAGATAAGATTGTTGAGATAACACAAAAATTATATGTTCAACTTTGTAGAACCACAGAGGTTTTTTTACATGTTACTCAATTAAAAACTGCACAATTGAAAAGTTTGCATTTTTTGCCAATTTATTCTTTTGAAAATGTCAGCTACATCCTTTAAGCTCTGTATTTTTCTAGTGGGGGTATACACAGTGTTGGGAAATAACTGAATACATGTACCGAGAATACATATTTTGAATACTAATTCTGAGTAACTGTATTCTGGTACAGTTACTTTCTCATTTGGTGGTATTAAGAATGCAGTTACTTTCCTAAAATCAAAGGAATACATGGTGGGACTTGATCACTCAATTTAGACTTCAACCACAGAATTAGTGAGTGTGATTTTTTTTTTTAAATCAGTGATGAATAAATGCATCACAAATGGTGAAGCAAACATTAAGCTGTATTTAATGTTTACACTATAACTTAAATGCAACCCTGCATGAAGGTATTCTAAGTATTCAGAATACAGTACTCTGATTGGACCATGTACCGGAATATGTTACAAGATACATTTTAATGCAGGTATTCAGTATTCTGTAACTAAATACATACAAGTATTCTTCTCATCAGTGGGTATACACCAGTAGACCACGTGCTTGTCTCTGTGGAGATATTAATGCTTTGCCTGGAATGTTCTACAGTATGGCATTAAATCTTGCGTTCTCACATTATTTTCTAAGACTGCACTTTTACTTAATCGTTGCTGCTATTGAATGGTTGTTGTTGTCTTCAGTGTTATACGGGAAATGTTCCAAGAAAGATTTCCCTCAGGCGGCTATAAAGTTTCTTCAATTCAACTTTGTTTATCTCAGATCGCAGGTGCTTTTATTTCTAAAAAATACTATTAAAACATGCATTTTAAACTGACCTGTAACTCACGCTGGGTTAACAATAACTGCAGGCGGGTAGAGCATGTACTTTGAGCAGGTTACTTGTAGATTGTTACACAAAATACAACAACTGTGGTGCAGATTTGACTAAAGCACCGTCTAATGACCTGAAAACTGCACCAGACCGCTGTGGTGTCTGAGACAAATAAACTCCCAACAGATTCTTTCCACAGACCCACGGCTCACACAGACCGGGACTTGCTGAGGTCAGTGTGGCAGGGTGCCTTGATTTTAATGAAGTCCCAAACCGCACCGTACTTACAGTCCCTGTGCACCTGGCTTTAGCCTGCTGTTTCATAATGTTTGAACTTTTATTTACACAAAGATGACCTACTTGAAGGATAAATAACAGCTAGACAACACATTTAGATTACTTTTGTGTCAGTTTATTTTATCATTAAGGAAATAAATGCTGTTGTCAGCCTCTGCAGTGGTATCTGTTGATATCGGGTACTAACAAATACTTAAAGCTTAAAGGTCCCATGACATGGTACTTCTTGGTGCTTTTATATGGCTCCTTAATGGTTCCCTAATACTGTAAATGAATCCTTCTTCAAAATCAACACTCACTGCATGAGATATGACTCTGACAGTCTTCATGAGGCTAGATATGTGTCTAAAATGCTTTATTCTGGGTGTTGCTGCTTCAATGCAAATGAGAAGGACAGAGAGATTGGCTAAGGAGCAGGGGGGGCGGGTTTCCCCCGCTGGAAGCGCAGCTCTGCACCGCTGTCTGCTCGCTTCCGTGTTTAACACAGGAAGACAGATGGGAGACTTTGCAATGAAAAAAAGCATATTTACACAGAAAATAAAATTAAACCACTGGTATTTCAGAGGTCCAGAGGGTCGGGTAAGGGACTTGCGAGCCTAGAAACACTCGGACGTGCCTCCAGGCAAATAAAAAAACGCATTTCGCATTGTAGCGCATTCACAGTCCAAACTCTATGGGCGGGATATACAGGGATGCTGAGTGGAGACAGAGGGAGGGGCTGGAGCTGCATTTGCCGATCTGACATCAAAAAGGTGCCTTGTCCGAACTCGCCCGTTTCAACACTGGTTTTGTGTAACCGCAAATGCTCAGTTTAGACATTTCGCAACTTTTAGCCATGGGGAGGGGGCCTAAACAGGGTAGGGGAGCTCACATTAACGTTCAAAAACCTCAGAAAGTGAAAATTTCATGCCATGGGACCTTTAAGTATCAAAATAAGTATTGGAACTGAAAAAGCTGGATCGCTGCATCCCTGGTGGACCCTTCCCCAGGAATGTTATGTGTTAAGTGTTGACCACAGTTGCATAATGACAAATTGTTATTGCTGTTGTTGCCTGGCCAGTCCTGTATTTTTATATAGAGGGAGATCCGTTTGGTCCACACTTCCTCCATATCGCCTCGAGCCACAGTCAAACACAGCGGTGCAATCAGATTTGTTTATTTCACTGACAAATGTGAAACGAAGGAGCTTGCAATGATTCAGCAGAAACCCGTCACCGCTGACCAGACTCACATCTTTGTCAAGTATTGGAGAAGTGTGTATTCTGGACCCCAGGCAAGTCAACTAGCATTTCACCAGGTTGGAAAGTATCTAAGATTGGTGACATTTTCTCCCTGTAGCAAAAGTTGTATTTGGTTGGTTATTTCCCAAAAATGCAAGAAAAGTAAAAGCTTTACTTTGCATAAAAACAAAAGCAGGAATAAGCGAGACATATTTTTGTGGCATTTCCCAGAGAGAGGAAAGCACTTAGTTGAATTGTTCCTCAAAATATAAACAAATCAATTTGTCTGGAGACTGACAGCAGCAACCAATACACTGAAAATGTTGCTTGAATTTGATCAGAGTTGGGAGAAAACAATTGCTAAATTACTAAATATTTTCAGGCTAATACAACTACCAATACTGTGAAACTATGTAAATAAATACTTCAGCTTCAAATTGGCTGCTGCATCATTGTTTTACATTGGCAAAACAAATCTTATGATAAGAAACTGTGGAGTGTCTTGTCCAAGAACACAACAGTAGTTACAGTCTGGCTAAGTTCAAAGTGCAGAATACACTACATATATAAATGGACATACGATAGCTGACTTGCTAGCTGCCGCATTCCAAATAGGGATGGCTCCGTTGTCTCTGGCTCCACCTCATCATTTTGGCCTTAACCAGTAGTTCATATTAAACCACTCTGCATGATTCTTATGTTTTTATATTGCTCTTTTGCCCATGAATAAAGATATGAACAGTAGTAAAATACAAATTATTTGCCTTATAACCTCTAATCTCGATGAGCTTCATTTGAGTGGAGCAGAAAGCTATGAGTGGCGTCCACTTCTAGTCCACTTCTATATACAGTCTATGAAGTGCATAAATAGTGACTGAATACAGTAATCCCTCATTTATCGCGGGGGTTAGGTTCCAGAAATAACCCGCAATAAGAGAAATCCGCGAAGTAGGACAACTTTATATTTTACAATTATTATACCTAAACCTAAACATGCGCCATAGGTAAAGTCCTCCAGCTTAGGGCCTGACCAAAGCCTAAATAACAAAACAAAATCATGGAGATGGTCCCCGGGTTAAACATAGAAACAACTTCTCCTGTGCGAGATCAATATAGGTCAATCTTCTAATCCTTGACCACTGTAAGGCGCTTTGTGTTACAATTTTGTATGAAAAGCGCCTTATAAATATTGTTTGATTGATTGATTGATTGAGCTTGCCTTGGTCATTTTGGGTGGGAACTATTTTCCAGTGCGGAAGAATACAGTCGAATCACGCACCACGTTGTGCAACAGGGGAACTCCCTTCCCGGTGCGTAACTGGGATTCCCCTGGCAGCGTGCTGCGTGATTCGACTGTATTCTTCCGCACTGGAAAATAGTTCCCACCCAAAATGACCAAGGCAAGCTCTCCGTGTTGATTTGCACATTTATTTACACTCGATATGAATGCGCACTACACATAAAGTAATTGGGAAACGCATCGAGCAAATTAATTCCTTTTGGCCGAAATCTTTCTCTGGCGACGTTAGACTCCAGTCTAAGGCGGAGGAGCTGCAGATACCGCGGCGGTCAGTGGCGACAGACTCGGACAATGGCTGGGTGAGCAGGAAAACGCTTTCCACCACTTATTTTAGTCTCTGGACTGTGGGGAGATGCCCAAATTTGCCCTGGGGGTGGCATATCCCTTTAAGGCTGTAAACGCCTCACCACACACATTATACACTTTTCTCAGACTGGAATGAACCTTTTCTCACATTTCTCTCTTGTTTAAACACTCAAACTTTCATAGATTTTCAACAAAATGTATTAATAGTGACGCGTGGGGGGAGACAAGGCTCCAGAAGCCCCGCCGGACGCGTGAGGAGCACTGCCACGTCCCGGGATGCGACGCACACCAACCTCTTGGAGAAGTGCGCGACAGGTGCACTCCTCATCGTGGACAAATCCGTGACAGGGCAGCATGACCAGCGCAAGGCCGCGCGTACACCGGGGCTGCGAGCACGAGATCGAACCGCGGTGCCCAGACCGCGCCCTCTCAGCCCGAGCCACAAACCGAACACGCACAAACTAACGCAAGAGCCACACGGAGTCATTTAATCCTGGTTTAGACCTGGTCTAGACCTGGTTTAGTCCACGCCTAGTCCTTGTCTAGTCTCTTAGCCAATCAGGACGCAGAACACAATGTTACACTATAAAAAAAAATGTTACACTATAAAAAAAATTGGAAAAAAAAAACCCAAAACAACATAATATACCATAACAACAGTTATCGTCACCGAAGTGCAGAGATAGTGATGAATTATCACTGGTATTTTCCCATTAGTCTTAGCCTTGGGTAATTGTTGAAATCATATCTTATTTTCATTATTTTGAGTGGCCAGACTTTTTTATTAGACATATTTTGAACTTTATTTGTCACTGAGGAAAATGCGAGTGACCTCAAATACTCCAAAGGTTGCAAAAACACATGGTTCTATTATTATATGAAAGATGGATTTGTGTTGGATAAGATTTGGCTATTTGCTGTATACGACTGCAGTGTTTGTTTTTTGCAGTATTTCGGTGTTGAGCTGTCGGATACTTGTTTGGGAGTGCAGGGGAGCAGCGGTGGCAGAGGTCTGGGTAGCAGTGACAAATGGCACAAGGTTACAACAGTGACTGGATTTAGCACCTGCCTCAGAGCCATCTTAGCTCACAGGAGATGACAGCGTAGTACTATTGATGCCTTGAAAACATGGGAGATTTCATGTCCGCGTGGTCTTTAATATAGTGGTAGTTATTACTATTTATTTTAGCTATAGTTTAATTAACGGGCTCATATTATGCTGTTTTCTGATGTATGTTATAATGTTGTTTCCTCATCAAAAATATACCTGGAGTTGTGTTTTGTTTCATTCACATGTTTAACACACAAATTCTACATGTTTAAGCTGTGTTCAAACAGAAAACACTGTTCCACCTTGTGATGTCATGTGGTAATGTAAGAAGTGCTCCATTATAACTCTATACACCTTCACTAGAATAATTTGGAATATTTCAGCCCTGGAGTTGCCTGTCTCTACTGAACAAAAGGTAAAAGGTATCCTTTAAAGGTCCCATGACATGGTACTTCTTGATGCTTTTATATGGCTCCTTAATGGTTCCCTAATACTGTAAATGAATCCTTCACCAAAATCAACACTCAGTGCATGAGAAAGAGAGATAAGATGAGAAAGAGTCATAAATATGTCTCTGGAACAGTCCATTATGGGCGTTGTTGCTTGAATGCAAATGAGGACAGAGATGGCCTATAGTAGCGGGTGGGGGCGTGGCCAAACTCTCCACTCTCTCCTCTTCAGCTGTGCGCTGTGGCTGGCTCCCACCTCCGCGTTTTTGCGCGGAGGAGGAGATGAAAAGCGTTCCATTGAAAAATAAACACATTTCTACAGAAAATAAAATTAAACCACTGCTGTTTCAGAGGTCCAGAGGGTCGGGTAAAGGACTTCCGAGCCTAGAAACACTCGCACGTGCCTCCAGGCAAATAAAAAAACGCATTTCGCATTGCGTAGCTCCTCCGCAGTCCCAACTCTATGGACGTGATATACAGAGACGCTGAGTAGAGACATAGACGGGGGGTGGAGCTGCATTTTTCGATCTGACGTCAATAAGGTGCCTTGTTCAGAATCGCCCGTTTGAGCTGTGTTTTTTTCTAACCCAGAAAAGGACCGCTAATGCTCAGTTTAGACATTTCGCAACTTTTAGCCATGGGGGGGAGCTAAACAGGGTAGGGGAGCTCACATTAACGTTCAAAAACCTCAGAAAGTGAAAATTTCATGCCATGGGACCTTGACATGAAAACTACAACTACATGACATCACAAGGTGGAACAGAATATTTTGAGCTTTGGAGATACATAGAGACTAATAATAAAGGATTACTCAAACGTGTGAATGAAACAAAACACTACTCCAGGTTTGTTTTTAAGGACATAACATTCTAACAAGAATAAATGATCCACGGGTGTCACACATTATAACTCTATATGCCATCTTAAAATATTATCTGCAAATGCTCAAAATGCTCTATTCTACTTTGTGATGTCATGTGGTGGTAGTTTTGAAGTTCACATCTACCTTTTACCTTTTGTTCAGTAGTGACTGGCAATTCCTGGGCTGAAATCATCCAAATGATTGATTGATGATGAAGGTGGATGGATTTTAAAAACATAGTGGAGCACTTCTTGGACCTATATCAACAGCAGCAGCAGTGTCGTCAGCCTCCTCAGGTTCTTCATGCTTTCCTCTTCACCATCATCAAGCTTTCCTGCTGACACCTCCACCTGCCATGTTTGTGTGTTGTTTGCCAATTTTTAGCCCTGTTTTGGAACGCACCAGACGATATTCACTGTGTTCCATTTTGTTCAAATGCGGATCAAAACATCTAATACATTTTCAATTCACACCTTTGTACACACCTTTGTCCGTATATGTATCATTTTCACAGCGAGGAAATCGTACTTGTGTAACCACCTACATCCTCACATCTGATGTGAAATCCCACACAGTTAGCATAGCATTAATAATAAATCATACCCACCTGTAGATAATGCACGCACTGTTTCGGCAGGTGTCACAGTTAGCCGTATCCTGTCCGGTCCTGTACGTCAGCCTGAAAAAAAAAAGAAAAAACAAAAACTTTAAACTAAAATAGGAAGAGAGCATGGATGTGACTTCGGCTCCATCGCCTCTGGCTCCAATTCACTTTCTTTTGAAAAACTGGTGCCCGTCTCTCTCTAACTGCTGCCGTCAGACCCGTTGTTTTGGTCTTAAAACGTTCGTATTAACCCGCGCTACGTGATCCTGATGTTTTTACTTAAAGGGATATGCCACCCCCAGGTCAAATTTGGGCATCTCCCCACAGTCCAGAGACTAAAATAAGTGGTGGAAAGCGTTTTCCTGCTCACCCAGCCATTGTCCGAGTCTGTCGCCACTGACCGCCGCGGTATCTGGTGCTCCTCCGCCTTAGACTGGAGTCTAACGTCGCCAGAGAAAGATTTCGGCCAAAAGGAATTAATTTGCTCGATGCGTTTCCCAATTACTTTGTGTGTAGTGCCCATTCATATCGAGTGCAAATAAATGTGCAAATCAACACGGAGAGCTTGCCTTGGTCATTTTGGGTGGGAACTATTTTCCAGTGCGTAAGAATACAGCCGTATCACGCAGTACGCTACCAGGGGAATCCCTGTTACGCACCGGGAAGGGAGTTCCCCTGTTGCACAACGTGGTGCGTGATACGACTGTATTCTTACGCACTGGAAAATAGTTCCCACCCAAAATGACCAAGGCAAGCTCTCCGTGTTGATTTGCACATTTATTTGCACTCGATATGAATGCGCACTACACACAAAGTAATTGGGAAACGCATCGAGCAAATTAATTCCTTTTGGCCGAAATCTTTCTCTGGCTACGTTAGACTCCAGTCTAAGGCGGAGGAGCACCAGTTACCGCGGCGGTCAGTGGCGACAGACTCGGACAATGGCTGGGTGAGCAGGAAAACGCTTTCCACCACTTATTTTAGTCTCTGGACTGTGGGGAGATGCCCAAATTTGACCTGGGGGTGGCATATCCCTTTAAAGGAAAAGTAAAGTTTTTTTTACAATCTGAGCCTTATTTCGGTAATAAAACAAGCTGCTTTACTCACCCATAGCCCTTTGGTGTCATTTGGAGCAGTTTCGTAGATGTTTTGTTGTAGCCGTATCCGTGAACGTGAGTGCTCAGGGCATAGCTTTGTGGTCTCCAAATAACACAAACTTTAGCACTTTTCAAATCACAGAAGATCGCTGTGCCAGCGTAGACTTTAAGTGGATTCCAAAGCGGCCTGAAACCCGATATCCAGCTACAGTTTCATTTGATGACGTCATCAGAGAGGACAGCGCTCATGCGTGAACTCAGCTGTTTATAAACACCGCTAGTCCGAAAGAAGCTAACACCGCTCTGAACTTTACTTTTCTGTTGCGAGACATGGCTGAAGATTCGGACTTTGAGATTGAAGAGGACTTATTTGAGTATGATGGCCGTCCCTACCTTTTTGAGCCTGAGTTTACGGAGGAAGAGATATTAGAAAGAAGGAAGCGAAGAGAGCTTGAGGAGCAGCGCACAAGAGAACAGCAAGAGACGGCCAGTCTACGAAAAGACAGTACCTTGTGGTGTTTATGTGGACATTGTATGTGAATGGCAACAGAGGAAGAATGCCTTTGCTGTGTCGAGTGGGATTTGCGTCCAGGAGATGAACGTCTGGGTGATGATAACAGAAATCTGTGTCTGTCAACTCTGGAGGATATTCGTGCCATGATGAACCGTGGTGTAATAGAAACATTTTTTCGTGTTCCGAAGTTGAATTGGAGGAGCCAGCCAAAGCCTGCGGGACCAAACAGGCAACTTTCAGGTGAGTAAGTAGCCAACACACAATTATTTATTTGCTTTGAATTGGTTTGTTATGCCTATATAGTCATATTTTGATAATACTAACTGTGAGTACTGCAAACATGAGGGTCCAGACGTCTTACAGCTTTCCCTGTCATGTTTGGGTCCATTCTCAAAGCAAGTAGCCACATTTTCAATAAGTCAGGATTCTGATGCGGAAGCCTGTGAAAGCTCAACTTCGTCCACAATGTCATTTTGTTTTCGCAACCGGGATAAATGCATGTTTGCACTATTTTCTCAAGCGGAGATGTTTTCGTCTTCTAAGCTTCTTACGGACTGTACCCGAGAGCTGACAGCGGTCTTTATAAACAGCTGAGTTCACGCATGCGCGCTGTCCTCTCTGATGACGTCATCAAATGAAACTGTAGCTGGATATTGGGTTTCAGGCCGCTTTGGAATCCACTTAAAGTCTACGCTGACACAGCGATCTTCTGTGATTTGAAAAGTGCTAAAGATTGTGTTATTTGGAGACCGCAAAGCTATGCCCCGAGCACTCACGTTCACAGATACGGCTACAACAAAACATCTACGAAACTGCTCCAAATGACACCAAAGTGCTATGGGTGAGTAAAACAGCTTGTTTTATTACCGAAATAAGGCTCAGATTGTAAAAAAAAAACGTTACTTTTCCTTTAACTGTCCATCAAATCAAGATATGAACATTAATATCAGACATACAGTTCACTCCTATAACCCTATAATAGATTTTTTTCTTCATTACAGTAAAAAGGCAGCCATTCTCCCAAATTTAATTAAGTGAGTATGTTTCAATTTACATAACTGGATTAACTTGCTTGACATTGGCATAGTTTTCCAAATCTCTAAAGTAGAGCAAACTGCTGAATAAATTTGATACTATTCATAATTCATAAGTCAATATTGCATGACACTTACATGTGCTTGCTTTTCCTATGGACTGATATAGAATTAGAATATGTCCTGCCTGTATGTGCCCATATGATGATAGTGACAGCGTCTCAAACATTTAAAATGGTCTTGAGACAGCACAGCCACAAATGAAGAAGTTCATTGTTGAACTAATCTTAAGGAATGTAATTCTACCCAATGTGATTTTGAACCACTTGTGTAATGCCCCAGGACCCAGTGGTAAAAGAACATAATGATTAGCAATACTGTGGTCTGTTATATATACAGTATTCTACAAGGGAACAGTTTGAAGATACCCTTTTTGCTTATTCATTGTTATTCATGTATTTCCAAAAATGTCAGCTAGTCTCTATGTCCGGAGATCCAGCCCTTGAGGCCACAAGTGATACCAAATGTTATTGAAATACGCACTGCTCTGTCTGAGGCTTTGTTAGACTTTAGTCTTAGATTTATTTGAACAAAATCTGACCAAAAGATCTGACTTAGTTAAAGGGATATGCCACCCCCAGGTCAAACTTGGGCATCTCCCCACAGTCGAGAGACTAAAATAAGTGATGGAAAGCGTTTTCCTGGTCACCCAGCCATTGTCCGAGTCTGTCGCCACTGACCGCCGCGCGCAGCTGCAGCTCCTCCGCGTTAGACTGGAGTCTAACGGCGCCAGAGAAAGATTTCGGCCAAAAGGAATTAATTTGCTCGATGCTTTTCCCAATTACTTTCTATGTAGTGCGCATTCATATCGAGTGCAAATAAATGTGCAAATCAACACGGAGAGCTTGCCTTGGTCATTTTGGGTGGGAACTATTTTTCAGTGCGGAAAAACAGAGCTGCAGCTGCGCGCGGCGGTCAGTGCTGACAGACTCGGACAATGGCTGGGTGAGCAGGAAAACGCTTTCCACCACTTATTTTAGTCTCTGGACTGTGGGGAGATGCCCAAGTTTGACCTGGGGGTGGCATATCCCTTTAAACCACAACAGGTGAGATTTTTAGTAAGCATAAGGCAACTGCTTTTCAACTGGTCTCACCTTTTTGTTGAAAATCAAACTCCTACACAGGACTATGAACACTTGTATTGATCAGAGGCTCTGTCTCTGTTTAAATCCATTTTGTATTTTTTCTAGGTTTCAGACACTCTAAAAACTTTTCTGACAGTGTTTGCTAATGTGTGCATTGTATCACCATGTAATCAATGAACTTTCCACTAAGTGTGAAGCCACTACAAAATATCAATAACTGCTAGCCTTGACTGGCTTCAATCTACATGGGCAGGACAGTTTTTTTTTTTTTTTTTACTCTTTTCTCCCAAGTGTAGCGCTCTTGGGACAAAGACTAACTTCCAAAAACAGGAAGAAACATCCTGGAGCCATATGCACATATCCAACTCAATTTACTGTGGACATAATGACCACATAGTGCACAATGAGACACAGAGAAGATGAATCACCTCTCTTGTGTTTATGACATACGAAAGCTGCAGGCTTCTTTTATCATAATGGAACTCCACAATGGCCCAGTAGTAAATGTAAGGTAAATGCAGACCTGTGCCCATAGCCAAGTACACCCACGAGCTCCGCATACCCCATTTATCATGCATTATTTCACTGTAAAGCACACACAAAATGTGTCTGCCTGTGTCTGACTGCAGTGTTTATGCGAAGGGAGGGGCTGTGCATGTAATTGCCGGTTGTCACGGTAGCCCCTGATGGATGGCATGAGGTGGGCCTGGACCACGACACAAGAGGTGACCCGAGAGAAGGAGAGGGATGGAGGAAGAGGAGGAGGAGGGAGATGGGATCGAAAATACTGATGGGAGATCAAGGTCAACAGGTTTATCCATCCTGGCCCCCGTATGTCGAAGTCAAGTGTGGTTGGACCAGCTGGGGTAAGGACGCTAACTCATCTCCATGACAAGGTCTCGGCCACTGCGTCAGAATTTCAAGCGCTATTAGCTAATGATCGGAGCATATAAGGATACATTTCACCATTATGTTCAAAGGCTTTTTTATAAGTATTAACTGGAACCAAATAAAGTTGCACTGTTACCTCACTGCCAAAATGCTTAGGATTCAGGTATGGAATGAGTACTAGTACAGAAAAAATGTAATAATTTGTAGTAGTAGTAGCTGTCTGTAAATGTCAATACCAAGGTAGAATAGATATTATATGTCAATGGAGCTTTCTGGCTAAACAAACTAGACTCACTGGTCCAGGGAATTCTTGCCTAAGCCCTATAATAGACCCATAATGACACTCCAGTACCCCACAACCTCAGGAATCGGTGACACTTTCAACTAAAATACTATAATATTTGTAATATATGTAAGGTTTGACATTTTTTCACAAGTACAGGTAAAGGTTAATATTAGGGTACATTTTATTGTCAAGGGAATTTGGTCTTAGTATTTGACCCATCTTTTATTGCTGCTGGGGCAGCCTCGACAATGGGGCAACCTGGCAATAGCAGTGGATGGTGCAGTGCAGCACCCAGGGACCCATCTCCAGATCTTGAGCTAGGCTTGGTCAGGACTACTTTAGCTGGAGGATTTGACCTAGATCCATGTTTTAGTTTGATAGGGAAAACCAGAGTTGCTGTAAGGGGAGAGTGTGAGGTAACTGTACCCCCATACAGTAGATATAGTGAATATTATTGTGACCTGGTGCTTTACCAGGGACATTGTGCCTTAGAGCATGTTTGCAGGTTCTCATTCTCCCTTCTGTTAACCCAAAACCTGCAAAAGACATTTTCAGAAGACAGTTCTGACCTCAAAACTATTACTCAAAAAATGAATAGGTCAAACACAAAAGACAACAAAACACCTTCCTTACAATAACTTTTCAACCTTGAATATTTGCACTGATATGGTCAATCTGCTGATAAAAATCCAAGGTCAACATTCATTCACCCTCACCATTTTTCTCTATCATTTGACCACCAGTAGTTCATAACATTGACTGAGCCCCTGCCATTGTATCATCATTTAACATCTCTCCTGTCATAATCGAAGCGTATTAGTCTAAATTCATAATCAATGTGTGTTCTCGGCATGGGAGACAGTTATTCCCCCTCTCCTCTTTCTCTCTGTGTGTGGGCTTAGTGCAGCGTCACACTGATTCATCCCCTGTGCCTCGCGGAGTGGAAAGAATAACTGAACCTTTGAAAGTCGTTTTGGGAGCGGACTATTTGCTGGCACAGATTCATAGGCTATTGTTTGCACACATCAGCTGTCCTGGGATGTGATATGTCCTGTCCTCACCCATTGAGATCCACTGTCTGTCCATCCTCTCCCCCCAAACCATACCACAAGCTAGCCAGTAATGGCCAGCTGTTTTTCAGTTAGTTTCTCTCAGCTTTTTGTTGAAAAACAGGACCATGAATGCATCATATCATTGCACTGTCTTTCTTGTCTCTTGTACCTGTGATTTTATATTTTATTACGTATTTTTCTATTTTATTTTGACTTGTACATATACATTTATTTATATAATTTTGTCTTATTTGACACCTGTCTCTTGCTATCCTTTTTGCTACTTATTTAGAATTTATTATTACCATTTATTTTTTACGCTTTGCTATTATTATATTGTGACGAGTGAGCTACTCTGTCCAAATAATTTCCATTGTGAATCAATAAAATTTGTTTAAACCTAAGTATTGATCACAGGCTCCGGAAAAAGTAGTTTAAAGATGCACTGTGTACCTTTTCTGGTTTAGGGTAAGTCACCAACTTCTTTCCATGGTGATTTTGCCAGGAATGTTCCACAGTATGACATTACACTTATTCATCTCCGTGGAGACAGCAGGTGACACCATAGAGCCAAGTTACATGTCAGATCTGTGGAGAGGCGAGCCCACTCTTAGTAAGCATGTAAGATGGATACGTTTAATGCCATACCGGGACATTCCAGACAAAGCAATAAAATCTCCATGGAGACAATCACATGACGGACAGAAAAGTTACATAATGCACCTTTGAATCCATTTTGTATTTTTTCTTGGTTTTTCAGAAAATCTCAACTTTTTTGACAGTGTTTGCTAATGTGCATTGTGTCACCATGGTAACCGATTTGAGATCCACTGTGTACCCATCCCCACCCTCCCCCGAACCACATTTCTGTGCTTACCGCCAATCTCTGTTGCTGAATTGTATTTTTAGGCATTTATTGATAGTCTGTAAACAAAAGATTAATTTGAGGTCAGGACTAGGGATGCAAATTATCGGTTAATTCATTAACTGATAGTTGATTGACCTTATCGGTCGATTAACGATTAACTGATAAGCGGTGTTTTTCACCTGAATTTGAGTGTTTCAATAGGGTCTTTAAGAATATAAGCTATAGTATACATAACACTGAGTCAAAAATATATCATAGTTTTATTATATTGTATATTCCTCAATTAATTATTCCTTAGTAAAAAGCAGACAAATGTATTGTTGCTGAATAACAAAATACAGTAATCCCTCGCTCTATCCAATTTTTTTTTTTATAGTGTAACATTTTTTTTATAGTGTAACATTGTGTTCTGTCCTGATTGGCTAAGAGACTAGACCAGGACTGAACGTGGACTGGACCAGGTCTGAACCAGGTCTGGACCTGGACTGGACCAGACCGGGACTCGACCGGGTCTAGACCTGGACTAGACCAGACCAGGATTAAACCACCACGTGCCCCACGTGCACCGCGGCTCGCGCCCCGAGCCCAGGCGGGGCGCGAGCCCAGGCGGGGCTCGGGGCGCGAGCCGCGGCGAAACCAGCAGCGCATTCCGGGTTCGATCTCGCCTCGCGGTACACCCGGGGCTGCTGAGCAGTGCCGTTGGCGCCTGCGGTCGGCTGTGAGTGGAGCTTGGCGCAGCGCAGTTGCCTTGTTTCGGGTGCGCGTGTCCGCGTGTCCGCGGTTAGCGGTTAATTACAATTAATGCATTTTGATCGACCAACGTCTTAATCGACAATTAACCGTTAATCGATTAATTGTTGACATCCCTAGTCAGGACCCATTGTCTAAATTGTAATGTGGATTTGAACGCATTATAATGGGTTTTACAGGGCAGACATCAATATACTTTTTTGGCCCAAAATACTACGTCACTTTGTCCATTTTAGGTTAGGAATGTGCCCATCTGATACTGGTAAATTTGCTGGATCAGATATTGGCATCCAAATATTGGTTCAGTCCATATCCTGTTTGGACATACATGTATGATATAGTTCGCCCAGAAAAACTCAGTGTTCGAATTTCTATTTATACAAAACTGTTCTGTAGTTAAGGGATAAATAACAGATGCAAAGTCTTCAACTGAAGAAGCACCTTGGATTAGCTGCGAAATGTATTTGACCAAATAAACTTTTGTCCAGTTTACAATTGAATTTCTCCTTTTGCCATGTTTTCAGAATTGGTACATTCCTATTTTTGGTCTTGATTATTTGGGAAAGAGAAAAAATTGTCAGCCAAATAAGTGAAATCTAAGATGGGCATTCACTATCAAAGCAAAGTCTGATTAGGCTTGTATGTGCTGGCAATTCTGGGAGCATTTTAACAATAACAAATGGAACCCTTGATTTATTCATGGTTTTGTGTCACATGAGTTCTACCTGTTTTGAAGGACTTTTGCCCATACACAATATATAATTCTTTCATTTATATTGTTAATCAGTCTGGTAATGTATTAATCATATGATATGAAAAGTTGGCATTAAATAAGCCTGGACCACCAACACACAATCAGCTGTCAGCTCACTCACTCCTTTCTTACAAATTTGCAATCAGTTAAATGTTTTATGATCAGATACAGACAGTTTGCAGCGATCTTGTCACTATGCATGAAAATTGCATTCATTGACAAGAGAAAAATTGGGTAATGCAGCTTTCAAATTCAAGCCATTTTGTTCAGATTTAAGTAGACTAAATACATATTGACACATTCATAATCAGATATTAGCTTCCACTTCAAAACAAAATTAGTCTGCCCACTTTGACCGTGGTAGTGTTTGCTTGTAGTGTTTGTAAGAGAGGTGAATACTGAGAATTTCTGTTTGTTTACCAAAAGAAGCGTGTTCCCTTCTCTGTGAATAAAATTGCACCTTCCCCTTGCTAATTGTTCCGTGTTTTACAACCTTTAACATTTACCGTTTTTAGTATCCGTGCTGTTTTTCCACCAGCCTTCTTTCAGGTGCAATAAACCCAGTGAACTGTACCTGCCTCGGAGCAAAAACAACAGACAAAATAACAGGCTGATGAACACAGTGAATCATTTAGCAGCTTTAGACTCACTCCTTCCCCCAGGAGCACAGCAAAACCCCAAAAAGCCCAGAGCACAGTGCATGGAGCTGGCTTAAGTGCCACTAACAGCCTCCTCTTTGAATACAGAGGGCCAGAAAGGCTGTGGTGCTGCACCTTCATTTGTAATGCGTGAATTCTATTAGCGGGAATCCAATGTAGAACTACTTATTTAGCAAGAGACACCAAGAACTGAACGACCATCTATCCAAGTACATTGTCCAATGTTTTAACCCGTTGGCCTCTTGCTGCCAGGTTACTTCGTTTATTTTGGATTTGGAGGGAATACTGGATTTGGAACTTATTCAAAAATGCAATATGCCAAGCACGTAACATTCTGGAGGTGGCATGGATGGAACAATGAAACAACAACAAACAACAAATTGAAAAATGTTTTGTGTATTTTGTGAAAGCAAATGATAAATATGGAGCACCATGATGACGACTTGAGTCTAATTGTTAACTTATAGGAATGGATTTGCAGGAATCCATCTTGCTGTGCAAGGTTAACATGCTGTGGCTTTAATTATAGTATTATAGGCAGCTTGTAATTCAACAGTGATAAACTAGCAAACTAACTAATCAACAGCCAACAATAACTAGTTGTAACTGTTGCCAGGATTGGATTGATTGAGATCTGTCTGTCAAGAGAGTAATTGGCTGATTGTGAATCTACTTACAGGCCTATGGTTGCCAAAGAAGTACACTTAATTGTCCCCAAAGGGAAATTTGTCATCTGCATTTGACCCATCCTTCAATGTTGCTAAGGCAACCTGTCCAGAGTAATGGGCAGCCACAATGTAGTGCCAAGGGACCCATTTCCAGATCTTGAGCTAGGATTGCCCAGGACTGGATGGAGGATTTTGCCTATTGTGCACATGTACACTGATGGGGGAAACCAAAGAAAATACCCCTACAAATGAGGATGTTCGCAGTTTGGGGAATAACGGGGCTACAAAGGATTGCCTGATCTGTAAGTGTACCATACATTAAGATATTGATATTCATAAACAAAGGAACAGTCCCAAGACTATAGGGCTCTTGTATAAAGGGACAATCATAAGATTCTCAGAGAGCAGAGTCTGTGAGTGTTTCTGACATTTGGTTTACTGGCGTCACCCCCATATGCGTCATAACTTTCTTTTGTCTACATTAAGAGAAAAACATTCAAAAGCTCTAGTTCATTCATATGCCATCAAGCACCTTGTACTTTGTACTTTTCTGTGTTTGTACTTCATTCGGCTATCTGCAACTAATCATCTAGATCAGTGGAAATTGGTAGGGTGAAGTGGGCCTCGTCCTCTGTGTTGGTGGCTTAAAGGTTTGGACACTGGCAGGAGTTACGGTTTGGAGACTGGGTCAGGGTGACTGTGAAATTGCTGTTCTTGAGATATTCTGCAGGACAGTTGCATCCATCTATCTAAGTGGGCTAGTGATAGGAACTGTGGATGATGTGGCCTAAAACTTACCCATGAGACAAGTTATTTTAGATATTTTAGATATTTAGTAACATAGATTTTTAGCAATACAGCATGTATGTGTAATCCAGTATAAAGATGAATACACCTTCACCAAACTTGAATGATTTCACTCTTCAAATTGTCATTACTAAGGGACATATTTATTAAGCCAAGTGCTAAATTACAAAGAAACTAAAACATTAGAGTGCAAACTGCATGTGCTGTTTGTGTGCCCTTGATTTTCCATTAAAAAGTTGTGTCTCTTTCCCGTGCAATTCTAATATGTAAATAAATGAGCGTTTAACATCTGGTCAAAAGGACTGTGCTGTTTCTGTCCTATACGCAAACATGACCTGCATCATATGATAACTTTGCTCACCTTAGTATTTTTTTTTTTTTTTACATTCATTTAGACTAATACATTTGAAACTAACATTTTTTGTGCTCATTGTACATATATGACTATAGCCACAGAAGCTTTGTGCACGCCCAGCCTCATGCAGAGTAAAATACAAATATGCGTAAAAAAGAAACACGAGAGATGTGTTGGGAAAGACAGGCTAAACTTTTACGGGAGTCGAATTAGAGTTCAATTAGCGGGAGAATAAAGGACATGAACAAAGGTGTACTTTATTTGATGGACAGACAGCTGATGCCTTGCCACTCGCCTCTTTTGTGGCCAAAATAGTGTATAGTGTAGATAAAGTGTATCAACATGGCTGCCTTCAGAACAGTGTAATTATTAGGCTATTTTAACTTTATGAATGAGCTCTCACAGATAATTTACCCCTGTCTTTCCAACGTGTTGAACTTCCACAAAGTTTTTGTTCTTGTCATCTGCATTTTCTCCTTCTTTTTTGAGCATTTTGGCCAAACATTTTGCATTCATTTGATCCCAATAGCAAAATCTGTCCTGCGTCCCTAAAGAGAGATGCTAATCTCAACCCTGCCTGCTTTTTACTGTGTCCAATGCATTTTGCACACACACAAGCACTTAGTAAATATGCCCCTAAGCATCTAACCAACTTTAAATCTAGCATATGTACATTGTTTTTAACTCAATTCTGCTTAAACTGCTTCACTCTTCATCACGGAACTAGATGAACTCCTTGCACTCTCTGCTGATGAGTTGTATACATATTGCAATTAGTTTTAATACTTATATGTGCTCTCCAGTTTTATACTCATGGTCATAATGTTATTCTGTCTTTTATCTTTCATGAAGGTGATCTGAATTCAGAGTTACAGTGTCCTTGGTGTATATGGCTCCCTGCTATGCTCTTTCTTACTTACGCTTTCTCTCTATTTGGCTGCCCATCCTCAGACCAAATGAAAAATGAGCGTGCGTACATACATGCAGCCCTGTCTCCTCCACCTGTGCTGACAGACTGCACTGCTCCTGTATAATAACAGGCGCTGTTATGAGAAGATGAAAGGCAAAGTGTTATGAGGCTGCACTAATTGGGCCTTTAATGGAACTTCCACTGCGGCCCACTAGGGTGCCTTGTTCTAGCGCACGGACAGCTAAGGATTACACAATTTGCTCTGTGGAGCTGTGGGTTTTAGATATAGACACATATAATGACTCTTACCAATGTACAGTGATGAGGAGAATACTTTGAAAATGTATATACAGAATACTGCAATAATAATCTGCATTAAAATGTATTTTGTAAAGTATTCCGTTACGTGGGCCAATCAGAGTACTGTATTCTGAATACTTGGAATACTTTTATACCAAATTGCATTATAGAAGAAAAAAAAAACATGAGATATAATTAATTTTCTTTATTTTCTTTCTATTTTATAGAAACTTCTACTCAAGTAGGAGTATGCCAAAAAGTACAATTTATTTTAAAAAGTAAATGTAACTGAATACAACCCACCTCCAATTAACTTTTCTGGTGGAGAGTCTGCTACATGTTTATCTCCATGAATGTGTTACTGATTGTCTCCATGGACAGTGATATGTTTAATACCGTACAGTGGAACATTAAAGATCCCATGATATGGTACTTCTTGATGCTTTTATATGGCTCCTTAATGGTTCCCTAATACTGTAAATGAATCCTTCTTCAAAATCAACACTCAGTGCATGAGAAATAGAGATAAGCTGAGAAAGAGTAATTTTTCTCACTCTGAACACTCTATAATGGGCGTTGTTGCTTGAATGCAAATGAGGAGAAAAGAGCTGGCCAATAGTAGAGGGTGGGGGCATGGCCAAACGCTCTGCTCTCCGCTGTAGCTCACAACTGATCCATTTCCGTGTTTTTGCACGGGGGGAGAGATTTGAAGCGTTCCATTGAAAAATAAACACATTTCCACATAAAATAAAATTAAACCACTGCTGTTCAAAGGTCCAGAGGCTCAGATAAAGGACTTCCGAGCCTAGAAACACTCGGACGTGCCTCCAGGCAAATAAAAAAACGCATTTCGCATTGCCTAGCGCATTCGCAGTCCAAACTCTCTGGGCGTGATTTACAGAGACGCTGAGTACAGACAGACGGGGGTGGAACTGCATTTGCATTTCTTTTTTCGATCTGACATCAATAAGGTGCCTTGTTCAAACTCGCCCGTTTGAGCTCCGATTTTTTGTAACGCAGAAAAGGATCGCAAATGCTCAGTTTAGACATTTCGCAACTTTTAACCATGGGGGTGGGGGCCTTTAACATTTCCATCAGAAAAGTTACACCCTGCCCCTAAATTGTTTGGTGGGGGTTTATAAGGTAAAGAAGTGCACAGCTCTTTTCATGTTTGTTATAGTGTTTAATAAAAGTCATGATTTAGATCTAAACCTATTCAGTGCTCAACTCAAATACCAATGTGGCTTTCAACTAATTGGGAAAAATACATAGGCAGCCCACTGAATTTGGGTGGGCAGATTGAAAATGAAGTATTCATCTGCAAAACAGAAAAGTGTAATTAAAAAAAAAATGTCAGGAGAGGCTTATAATTTTGCAAAGCCGTGCTTTTTTTTTACTGCAATAAAAATATTTAATTAATTTTCCTTGGGCAAATTTACTTGACTTTAGTTTTGCTGATGTTACCTGTAGAATATAACAATTAAAATAAATACATTTTCAAGATACATTTTTCCTTGCATACATTTCAAGAGTTGTATCTATATGCATAGGTTTGATAAGGTGGTAAAGATTGTCAAAGTCAACCCTGCATTTTTTAACATTGCCCACCGTCCAACTTCCTGCCCTTTGATGTCAGGTAGAATCATCTTCTCTGCAGGAGTGAGAGACCTCATCTATAGCATAACTCACATGAGACAGAAATGCCAAGTTACTCACACAATTATTTGTTTGATGGACATTTGGTTGACATTTGCTGCAAGAAGTGAACAACACAATAGCCAGGGTGGTCTTGTTACTAACTGTGGAAAACACTGGACTTGTACATTATGTGCATAAATATGCAGTGGTTTGGAGCCTGTAGTGGAAGACCAGTTGCAGTTCTATCGATGTTTGCCTGCAGCTGTAAGCACTTCACTGTAAAAGCACTTCACTGTACTGTCATTACTCAGGAAGAGGGTTACATTGAGATGTCATCTACATAGGATATATGATGTGTTTACATCCCCATAATCTAAAACTCCCGAGCAGAACATCTCCATCTGAAAAGAAACTTATCTCAACTGGGTTTTGCTGTAAACATTGATACTTCCCGTGTCTTGTATACGGTAAAGCTATTCCAATTAAGGTGCTATGCCCCACAATTTTGCCTTTTATTTGCCACTATAGAGACAGCAGCTGTCCTGCATTTCATTTTAAGAGCCTCTGCACTGATAGAATGATTGCCCAGTCAACCAAATAACTGGCCACTGATCTGATCAAAGCCTCAAAGGACTGATCCTAATCTCAAAATACTTTATACAATGTGCAAACACCACTACATATACGTGATTGTTTTGAGCAGACATCAGAGAGCGTTGAGTTTTAAAGCAGCAGATGTGTTTTAAATGTATAATGCAGACACATTTAGACTGAACAGAATGAGGGGACAGCTTTTATTTCAAACTAACCCCATTTGGCTGTATCAGATTTAAACCCAGACAGTACCAGGGCGGAACAGACCGAAGCACAGTTGGGGGTGTCCTGCTTTGGGGAGTGACAGAGTTGGCAACCCTAGGTAAGACTCATGAGGCAATAAACAAAAGAGCTTGTGGAGAATATAAATTAACCAGCATAGCACTATTAATCACCATCTTGTCTCTGGCACCATAACATTTACCTCTGTGTTTTCTTTTCAAAACTATCAGTGCACTCACCCCTCTCTTTGCGCCTCTCCCTTCTCCAGCTCTTGTATGACTCCCAGTAGCACCTTGATGGTCTCTTGGCTGGAGTTGATGAGCGTCTCCATGGCCTGCAGCTGTGCTTTGATATCACCATCCCCACTCGCTGTCCCAGCAGCCTCCCGTTGGGCTGCCCCTGCTTCCCCAGTGGGAAACCCCATGCCTCCTTGTCCTGTTTGCTGAAGTTTAGATGAAGCTGAAGAATGCCTTGCCCTACAATGTCCTTGCGACTGCACTGAGCATTTGGCACTGTGCGGAAGTGTCTGAGAATGCTGGTCACTTAGCTGTCCACTCTTTTTCCTTTTACAGCTCACAGACGGACTTCCCAAAGACTCCACATTCATCAAAGAATTCCATGCAACAGGTCCAGAACCCTTAATTTTCCCATCAGAAGTCAGTTGGCGCTTGGAAGATGAAGAGCTAGCGTCTATGTCGTCTTTGCCTTTGTGTTTGGATCTCGTTGTCATGGAAACGTGGCATTCCGATTGAGATTTGGATGGAGGGCTGTGCGGTTGGCAGTCGTCTGGAAATTGCGAAGATTCCGACGGGCCATCCAGACAGTTGGCGCTAGAAAGGAGATCCTCTGTGTCACTGCTGTCATCCGTGTGGTGCAGCAATGCTTTAGTCTGACACACAATCTTTCCTTTCACTTTTGAAGACTGCTCCACTGTTTGTCCATCCTCAGCAGTCTTAATATCACTCAGAAATCCATTATTCTGTCCTTTATAATTCTCCACCAAAGCAGTGTGTTTGAAAGTATGCCCCTTTTTCCTGTCAAATGGAAAAGTCTTATATCTTTTAGTAAGGTCCGGCGATGTTTGCACACCAGTACTTTTAGTCACGTTGGGTATGGAGCGTCTGGCAGGCATTGTCATATATTTCCTATGTGTTACTTTGCAAGAAATTGAACGAGAGCGCCTTCTCCGCTGTTCATTCTGGGCCTCACAGATGTCCTTAAAGCGTACTTGTAAAGCCTTGTTCCTCTTCTTCACCTGTGCTTTTCCAGACTCTGCACTAGACTCTGCGTTGAAACTGTGTGACTGGGTGGTCTCGCAATCGGACTCATCTGAATTCGACACCAGGTTGCATTGGGTGTCCTCCTTGCTCACCATATTTCCTGTAAAAAAAAAAGAGGAAAAAACAGATTAGATATCAGTGTTGTTAGCTCACACATTGCAAAAAGCAATATCTAGCTCAGGTAAAATGACTTAAAGGTTATATGAAGGATTTTTTTTGTTTCAAATGGTCAATGATAGCATTAAAGAAATGCAGCAGCCTTGTAATTATGGTGACCAAAAAAAAAAAGAATGAAAATCTATCAACTTTGGATGTGGTGGGGCCAGATAAACATACATAATGAGGCTACCTGTTAGGCTGTCAATCAAACTCCTTGCGTTTCTAGCGTAACTGACTTGCCAGTGCTGGGATTACGTGGTTTACGTACGGCTCTCACACATTCCACAGATGCAAGATGCTGTTTACTCAACAAAAGCAGTGGTTCTTAGCGGCTTTTTCCGACTGTAGCTTCCTCGCAGTTAGCACAAAGTTTGTGGCGATTGCAAACAAGAATCCACTACCAGTTAGCCGCAAAAGAAAGTCAGTTTTTGAGGTTGCTGAAAAAAAGAAGAGAAGGGGAAAAAGAGCAAAGCTAAACTAGTGATTCTCGGTGATTCTAGGTGATTCTCGGAGATTCTTTTCAGCAATGACGTGCACTGAAGCAGAGGGTCTAAAGACTGACGCGTTGGTCGCTAAATCACTTCTGGACAGGTCATTTCTGCTTATCATTTGAAAACGTACAGTATAGTTACAGCAGCAACAGCAATTCTAACCGTGCACCAGCTGTAAACAAACATGATTTCTAGCGCAAGGAGGAGGTGTTTCTACTTAGGGAGCTGTGGGGGAGGGGGTGGTTTCGCTCATGTGCAACATTTGAAAAAGGACAGTCATTGGAATTCTCGTTCCTTGGGAAATCCTCTATACAACCTTTAAAGGTGCATTGTGTAACATTTCTGATGGTGGGCCTGTCAAATGCTTTTCTCTATGGAGATGTTAATGCTTTGTCTAGAATGTTTCACAGTATGGTATTAAACCTTTCTATCTTCATGGAGACCAAACCAGGTCAAGTTGCAGGTCAGATCTGTGGAGAGGTAACCCCACTCACAGTCAGAATGTCTGTTTTTCTAGGTATTTTTGAGCTATAAAACCACCTGTAACTGAATAAATGTAAGGTAGAGCTGTTTAATATCATACTGTGGAACTTTCCAGGCAGAGCAATGACATCTCCATAGAAACATGCAGGTGATGGACCCCAACCAAAAGGTTACATAGTGTGCCTTTAAATTAAGAACATTGTACTTTATTTGAGTCGATTCAACTTGACAAGTATTATCTACTAATGGAATTTGATTTAATTTAAGTGCAAAGAGTTATGTTTTTCTTATCTTAAGTGTAGCAAGATAACTACAAAAAGTCTTGTTCCATTGTTAGATCATTTTACTTGTTACTCAAATCATGATAAAACTTCAAACTTTAAATTCAAGTAATCTTAGATTGGCTGGATTTTAGTTTTTGCAGTACAGGAAGAATAGGAAATAGTTTTATTGTTGCCAAAGGGGATATAAATAAATAAAACCATTAGGTGTCTTGTTTTCAGTTGATACTAGTTTAAATTTCAAGCTAAATTCTAGTAAGAAATATTCAGTAATAGGCCTGCAACTATTAACTGGAATTAACTGTGACAAGTAAACTATTAAAATAATCACAGTTGTATTTTAGTTGGACTATACAGACAAAAACAGTAGCATTATTAAATCAAAATGTCATAAAACTCTCTGTTTCAAAATGTCAAAAAACTCTCTGTTTCACTTAATTTGTAAATATTCTCTATTTAGAATCCTTCAGTCACCATTATTTCAACCTTTATTTGGCTAAAAACATACTTAAAAATCTAAAAATATATTTAAAAATGGCTAAAATACAGTAGTTGCAGGCATATACAAAATGAGAAAGTCTGACTAAATAATTCAAAATAAGTCAAGGTTTGCATTCAGTATTCCAGTAATTATGTAGCTAGTCCTTTTTAGAAGCAAATGTATATTTATTCATTCATTCATTCATTTTCTTCTGCTTTTCCAAGTTTGGGTGGCGGGGGCAACAGTCCAGACAGATCTGCCGTCCAGATCTCAATGCACCGGCCCCATGGATCCTCCTGCGGGTAATGGGTCCACGGGAAGATGGCCGTCTTTCTTTATACATAAGATTTAAAAGGAGGAAGATGGTGACCTAGCATATCTGAACTACATCACAACCTCGCAGATGAGCGTAGGCACTGAGCTCTGAAACAGCTGTCCGCCTTCCACTCGGCCTGAACTGACCTTTGTTTTGACAGCTTCATAATAACCTCAAATAAGAGCTTATATGGACAGAAAAATCAACACTTGAAATAAAGCAAATAGTTGTAGTTCTGAGAGTCCTATGGTAAGGTTTGTAGATTTTATATATTGCACAAAATGGACTCTTGTGAGCTTTAAGCCATATTATAATGCTGTTACCCAGAACTGTGTTTCATTTCATTGATACATGTTTGAGTAATCCTGGTTTATTAGTCTGTCTACATCTCCAAAGCTCAAAATGCTCCGTTCCATCTTGTCATGTCATGTAGTGGTAGTTTTCAAATTAACAGGCCCCTTTTACCTTTAGTTCAATAAAGGTGGGTAATTCCAGGTCTGAAATTATCCAAATGATTCTAGTGAAGCTATATGGAGTTTAAAAACACAGTAGAGCTCTTCCTGGTTTACCACATGACATCACAAAGTGGAAGAGAGTGTTTTCTGTTTGAGAGAAGAACTCAGTCTATATATGCAGGGTTTGTGTGTTAAATGAATGAAACAAACCTCAACTCCAGGTATGTTTTTGATGAGACAACATTATAACACAGATCAGAAAATAGAAGAAGAAGACACACTTTATTCATCCGCTTAGGGAAATTATCTCTCTGCATTTGACCCATCCTTCAGGAGCAGTGGGCAGCTCGTCTTTCAGGCGCCTGGGGACCCATCTCCATGATCTTATTGTTCGGCTTGGTCAGGACCTCAGCTGGAGGATTTTACCTGGAGCATGTTTTGGGTTAATGGGGAAAACCGGAGTGCCCGGAGGAAACCCAGACACGAGGAGAACATGCAAACTCCACACAGAAAGGCTCGGGCGACTCGGGGATCGAAATCAGACCATGCATGCAAACTCCACACAGAACACACACAGAAAGGCTCGGGCGACTCGGGGATCAAAACCAGACCATGCATGCAAACTCCACACAGAAAGGCCTGGGCGACCCAGGGATCGAACCTGGAACCTTCTTGCTGTGAAGCATGAGCTCTAGCCACTCAGCCACTTGCTGTGAAGCATGAGCGCTAGCCACTCAGCCACCGTGCCGTCAGCCACCGTGCCGTAGCGTAATATGGGCCCTAAAAAGTACCTACAATTTACATCATTAATTCCAAATAAATAAATAAATAAATGATTGACAAGAAGATCAAATCACTTTTCGCCAGATAGACAAAATGAGTGTTTACTCTGAATTACCCAAAACTCATATTAATTGTTCTTATCCACCCCCTCTCCACTGGAATTGGCAAAATTTAACACAATGCTCCATCACAATCAATGAGAGGGTTCTTAATCAAGACAATGAAACCAAGTGTGAAGTTGAGCTGCCAAACTGCCTTCTTTGCGAGAATTGGGATTTTTTTTTTTTTTTTTTTTTTTAATAAATTCTGTTTTTAAATCAATGAAATTAAATCAATGAAATTAAATCAATGAAATCTGTCAATCTACCTTCCTACCCTCACCTATGGTCATGAGCTCTGGGTAATGACCGAAAGGACGAGATCGCGGATACAAGCGGCTGAAATGAGTTTCCTCCACAGAGTTGCTGGGCGCTCCCTTAGAGATAGGGTGAGGAGCTCAGTCACACGGGAGGAGCTCGGAGTAGAGCCACTGCTTCTCCACGTCGAAAGGAGCCAGCTGAGGTGGCTCGGGCATCTGTTTCAGATGCCACCTGGACGCCTCCCTCAGGAGGTGTTCCGGGCATGTCCCACCGGGAGGAGGCCCCGGGGAAGACCCAGGACGTGCTGGAGGGACTATGTGTCCCGGCTGGCCTGGGAACGCCTTGGGGTCCTCCCGGAGGAGCTGGAGGAAGTGTCCAGGGTGAAGGAGGTCTGGGCGTCCCTGCTTAGACTGTTGCCCCCGCGACCCGGCCCCGGATAAGCGGAAGAAAATGGATGGATGGAAATCTATTTAAATCAAGGCAATGTACAGGTCAGATCTGTGGAGAGGTCAGATCGCTAAGAGTAAGAATGCATGTTTTTGAAGAATCGAACACCTGATAAAAATAAAATTAATTAAAAGTAATATTGTGTAACTTTCCAGGCCAAACAGTATTGTGTATAAAGACAAGCAATGTTGTTTCCTCATTACAAACTTACCTGGAGTTATGTTTTGTTTCATTCACATGTTTAACACACAAATCCTACATATTTTGAGTTCTTCTCTCAAACAGAAAACACTTTTGTTCCACCTTGTGATGTCATGTGGTTATACAGGAAGTGCTCCACTGTGTTTCTAAACTTTATACACCTTCACTAAAATCATTTGGATGACAACGGCAATGAGCAAACAAAATTCACCAGGTGGTGCAGTGAGAACCATCTCCACCTTAATGTCAGTAAAACTAAGGAACTCATTTTTACCCCCCCTCACTACAGCCACCCATCATCATTAGTAGTCAGACAGTAGAGAAAGTGGACACTTTCAAATATCTCAGAGTCACAATAGACAATGCATTTACATTTGCTCAACATACCACAGACATTTACAAAAAAAAGCCATCAACGATTGTCAATAATCAGAAAACTTAAAAGACTCTATGTTTCTCCACATCTGTTATTACTGTTGTATCAATCTATCATCCAGTCTATTCTGTTGTATTGTTCTACCTGCTTTTTCAATATTCTCACTGTTAAAAACCGGTCTAAACTCACGAAGGTAACTCATACAGCTGCTAAAATTATAGGACTCCCCACACCCAACCTTGAGGATCTCAACAACAGGGCTATTGGACGCTTTGCACTTTCAATAGAACAGGACCCCACTCACCCACTACAGGAACACCCCTCTGCCCTCAGGACGGAGGTACAGGGCGATCAGGTGCAGGAGGGCCCGCTTTGGCAGAAGCTTGATCCCTTTTTTGAACAACAGGCCCCGCTGAGTGTGCTGTAACGCTTATTGTATGTCTTTGTGTTTGTTGTGTTGTTGCTGTGTGTGTCAAACAGGCTCTGTGTACGTGAAAATGAATTTCCCCTTGGGGACAATAAAGTCTAAAGTCTAACCAGTGTGGGTCCTTGGGCAAGACCCTTCACGGCACTGCCCCCCAAGCGCCGAAAGATGGCTGCTCACTGCTCCTGAAAAGGATGGGTCAAATGCAGAAGTCAAATTTTTCCCGTGTGTCACTGTGTGTCATTGTGTGTGAGACCAAATAAAGACTTAAATCTTAAATCTTAAATGATTTCAGCTGTGGAATTGCCTATCTTTACTGAACTAAAAGTAAAATGTAAAGGTTAACTTGAGCCACTACCACTACATGAAATCACAAGTTGGAACAGAATATTTTGAGCTTTGGAGATGTAGACAGACTAATAATAAAGGGTTACTCAAGTATGTGTGAATGAAACAAAACATGCTAACATGCCTTAAAGCTCACAAGAGTAAATTTTGAGTAATATGGGACCTTTAATGTTGATTCATCTTCTAGTGACTGGAATTATATTAAAAAACAATTAACTTCTACACACTGTTATAAACCAAATGCACTGACGACCAGCTGGGATCATTAGAACGTAGACCAACAAAGCAATGCAGCGGTGCATGTACTGTGAGGATATGCTAACAAGCCCAAAGCACAATAAATAATGAGGGGGCCCCGTGCTGTGATCTCACACTAGGAGGCGCTGTCATTCTGCCAGTCCAGGTAGAATGGCCCAACCAGCATAATTCAGCTGAAGAGAGATGTTATGCTGCTGTTAATTGATGGGAGGGAGGGCGGAGAGAGTCAGAAGAAATATGTCAAGAGTATTTTATTAGAAAGATCCTCAGCTCCCAAAGGCCTCTGTGCTATATTAAAGTGCCCATATTATTATTGTCTGATCTGTGATAATTTTAACAATTTACTCTTCAAAACATTTTTTTTTTTTTTTTTTTTTCCATTGCATTTATATAGCGCCTTTCATGACATGCCTTGTCATCCCAAAGCGCTCCACAGTTCACCGTTCATTCACTCCACACTTGGTGGTGGTAAGCTACCTTCTGTAGCCACAGCTGCCCTGGGGCAGACTGACGGAAGCGAGGCTGCCAATCTGCGCCATCGGCCCCTCCGACCACCTCCAACACTCACGCACACTCCACTTTCATACTAGGCAATGTGGGTGAAGTGTCTTGCCTAAGGACACAGCGACAGTTTTTTGCAACTGGCACCCCACTGTGGCACCTGGAATTCCCAGCGGTCTCCCATCCAAGTACTAACCAGGCCCTGCCTTGCTTAGCTTCTGAGATCTGACGGGATCAGGCTTTGACAGGCAGGTATGGCCACAACAGGCAGGTATGGCCACAAAAAACATGGTGTTATTCTTTGTTTTATTCATACATGTTTGGCACACAAACCCTGCATATTTAAGGCTGAGTTCTCCTCTCAGTCAGAAAACACTGACACTGTTCCATCCTGTGATGTCATGTGGTAGTACAGGAAGTGCTCCACTGTATGTTGAAACTCCATATACTTTCACTCAAATGATTTCAATCATTTCAGCCCTGGAATTGAAAATGTGTACTAAACAAAAAGTAAAAGATAGCTATTAGTTTATTGAAAACTACCGCTTCATGACATCACAAGGTGGAACAGAGCATTTTGAGCTTTGGAGATGTAAACTGACTAATAAAGGGTTTAAGGTAATACAGGAAGTGCTTCAGTGTGTTTCTAAACTCCATACACATTCATTAGAATCATTTGGATCATTTCAGAATTGCCAATCTCTACTGAACTAATGGTGAAAGGAGATGTTAACCTGAAAACTATTGCTCATAACATCACAAAATGGAATAGAGCAATTTGAGCTCTGGAGATGTAATAATAAAGGGTTTCTCAAACATGTGTGAATGAAACGAAACACAACTCCAGGTATGCTTTTGATGAGGTAACAGCATTCTAACATGGCTTAAAACTCCATCCATCCATTTTCTTACACTTATCTGGGACCGGATCGCGGGGCAACAGTCTAAGCAGGGACTCCCAGACTTCCCTCAGCCCGGACACTTCCTCCAGCTCCTCCGGGGATACCCCAAGGCGTTCCCAGGCCAGCCAAGAGACACAGTCCCTCCAGCATGTCCTGGGTCTTCCCCGTGGCCTCCTCCCGGTGGAACATGCCCAGAACACCTCTCGAGGGAGGCGTCCAGGAGGCATACGGAACAGATGCCCGAGCCACCTCAGCTGGCTCCTCTCGACGTGGAGAAGCTCCCCTGTGACTGAGCTCCTCACCCTATCTCTAAGGATGTGCCCAGCCACTCTGCGGAGGAGACTCAGTTCGGCCACTTGTATCCGCGATCTTGTCATTTAGGTCATTTCCCAAAGCTCATGACTATAGGTGAGGGTAGGAGGTAGTAGACTGACCGGTAAATCGAGAGGGCAAGCCACCTTTTTCCAATCGAGAACCAGCTCCTCCACGGATTTGGAAGAGCTGATCCTCAACCCAGCCGCTTCACACTCGGCTGCAAACCGCCCCAGTGCACGTTGGAGGTCCTGGTCTGATGAAGCCATCAGGAGAACATCATATGGGTCATTCCAGAATTGGAGGACATTTTACGTCCCACCCATCAAATATTAAATAATCCACATACAAAATACTAAAACATACAGTTTCTGAGTGAATTTACTTTCCTGAGACCAAATTTAAAAAAAAAATAAAAAAAATAAGAGAAATGAATGCTTGAAAATAGTTTTAAAAATACCAAATAAGCCATTTTCCTCTTGTCCCACCCCTCTAATGACCAAACAGCTAAAAGTAAAATAAAATTTCTTTTTTTTGGTATTATTTTGTTTCATTGCCATCTCTTGTAATTGTGAGAACATGTTTTAATAGACATAATATTTCCAATAATAATTATTATTCATGGAACATGTGTCCCACAACATGTACGCAACCCTGTAGAAGTAGAAGAAAGCAGAAGGAAAAGAAGAAGAGAAAGCAGAACCACATGATACCCTGGACTTGACATCAGTTTTCCAAAAGAATGGGCAGAGCAAAGGTTTGTCTTCTCTTCTATTTTTCATATTTTTATAACATAGTTAGCCTTGATTGAATGTCTCACTCTACCTCATGCAACCCTGTTATGCAAATGATCAGAATAAGACCTTTTTTTTTCCTTTACTTATTTGCATAAATAAGTTTTTCCTCTTGATTAGCAGCAATAGCTAGCTAAACAGCTAGCTTCTACTCCTGAGATAAAGTGAACATTAGCACGAATTTGCAACCCTGTTACCTGCAACCCTGTTACTGTGATTAGAGTAAATAAATAAATAAACCAAATAAATCATGTAATAAAAATTGTACCATTGATCCGTAAGCTGAGCTAATCAAGCATTTGATAGTGTATTACCTATTATTGATGAATATGTAGCAGAAAATCAGAAAAGTTAAGGTTTATTTTTCATCATTTTAAACCCCAAATGTCCTCCAATTCTGGAATGACCCATCTGCAAACAGCAGAAATGAGATGCTGTGGTCCCCAAACCGGATCGCCTGTGGCCCCCTAGAAATTCTTTCCATAAATATAATGAACAGAACCAGTGACAAAGGGCAACCCTGGCGGAATCCAACATGCACCGGAAACAGGTCCCACTTACTGCCGGAAATGCGAACACAGCTCCTGTTCTGGTCATACAGGGACCGGGCAAAGAGCCCTGGACTCCATACTCCCAGAGCGCTCCACACAGGACCCCATGAGGGACAGGGTCAAATGCCTTCTCCAGATCCACAAAACACATGTGGACTGGTTGGGCAAACTCCCATGAACCCTCGAGCACCCGATAGAGAGTAAAGAGCTGGTCCAGTGTTCGGGAAGAAAACCACACTGCTCCCCCTGAATCCAAGGTTCGACCATCGGTCGGATTCTCCTCTCCAGTACCCTGGAATAGACCTTACCGGGGGCTTAAAAGTCACAAGAGTAAATTTTGTGTAATATAGGACCTTTAAACAAATAGATATATTTGGCCCTCGACTTGTCTGCCCTACATGCACCAGACTGAGTAATGTGTTTTGAAGAGTGTATGTGAAGTACAGTGGAACCTCACCTTACGAAAGACCCTACATACGAAAAATCCAAGTTACGAAACGCCTTCACGTTAAATTTTGGTCTCTAGATACGAAAGAAAATTCAAGTTACAAAACGCGAAATCTCAAAAATTCAAATAATGCGCGCTCAGATGCACGCCCCGCTGTTATCCCCGCTCAAAGAGCACCTTTCTCGGCCTGTTAGTTCACAGTGTCAACCCCCCCGGCTCTTGAATCGGATAGAACCAGAGCCAGCCCCGGGGAAAACCCCGCGGTCGTGCCCGCTCAAAGAGCATCTTTCTTGGCCTCTTAGCTCTAGCGCCGAACACGCAAGGACCGCGGAGACAGGAGCACCGCGAGCACGACATAGAACCGCGGCGAACACGCAGTGTGACGGAGCGCCTGTAGCGCCATCATTCCCCGACCGGCGTCTTTCTCTCGCTCTCTGGCCCCAGCGCGCGCCTCGACTGCAGAGCACAGAGCGCTTCTCCTGGTTTGCGTAACCAGACTCTGATTCAATTGTTCCCTGCCTATAAACTGTTCTCCGTGATCTGGACTCTGTTTCCCTCCCTGGGGCGTACGAGGGTGCTCACTTGGACAGTTGAATCAGAGTCTGGTTACGCAAACCAGGAGAAGCGCTCCGTGCTCTGCCGTCTAGGCGCACGCTGGGGCCAGAGAGCGAGAGCCAATCAGGACGCAGAACACAAAGTTACACTATAAACAAATGTTACACTATTAAAAAAAAACTTGGAACGAATCAGGCCTTTTCCATTGAAATAGCTACTCAACTTACGAAAAATGCACGTTACGAAACCACTTCTGGAACGAATTAATTTCGTAAGGTGAGGTACCACTGTATGTGTGTCACTGTCACTTTTCTTGATGACAAATGCGGTTTACAGACTGCTGCTGCTTTTTTCTCTGAACTTGGACTTTGCAATGGCACCTCTATCTGAAATCTCTCATAACAAAACTGAATACGTTAGGCCTGTCACAATGAAAAAAATTGAGCAAGTATATATATTGTTGAAGTATATCAGCGTTAAATGATAATATTGAAACCAAACCATGAAGCAGAATCATCTCCTAAAAAGTACTTTAAATGTACTGTATTGTTATAAGTATAAGCTGCAGCTGCAATAAACAAATAACATAATGCAACTCTTAAGTAGTTTGTATCTATAATGAAAAAGTTAAACTCTAATTATTCGAAAAATTACCAACATTTTCCCGCTAGTACAAAGAAAATGTACCCATGATAAACATTGACTCCCAAAAATGATTGTTTCATCTAACATGTTTTGAACGATAAGTCGATACAGTAATTATTGACAGGCCTAGAATTCATGCATGATAACTGACATTTTTACACTAATAAAAGCTGACAATAGATAATATTATGACTGGATTAGAATAGTCAACTCAAGGATAAAGTGACACTAAAATGGCAATTATTCAAATCTACTTCAAATAACAAAGCACCAAACTGTTGTTGTGTTTAAATCGACTAGTATTTAATTAACCCACCCTATTTAGAGTAGTTAGTTAGAGTAGGTCACAATGGAGCCTATACATAGTTTATTATGTCTTAATATTGTCCCAGCTGATAAAAGTTTAGGCAAACATTAGAGACCAGACTAGGCCCCGACCAAATATGGGCTTTGGAGGTGCCAGTAGCCGATATAACAGCTGATATGTTTAGTAATGTAAAAATTCACTGGAAATCTTCAACTAAATATAAAACTTCTCTGGCTCTATTGGATTTTAAGTTGGCTTTATTTAGGCTACATTTACTGTTATTCTGTCTCTTTTTAATGGTCAAGTTTTTTTGAGTGCTGGTCCAATCTTCCTCCTGCATTTTAATCAGGAAGTGAGGGGCTGACTCACTATCGGCAAGTGCTTTGGCAACACTGACTTTGATTTATTGGATCATTAGTTTTATGAAATATTGTACATTACATAACTGTAAGCATTACATAACATAAAGGGAAAAAAGCAACACTAGACAGTACTCACAGTTATAGTTGACAATGACAAGTCAGTCTGACGTTGGTCTGGTTTATGAGACAAGATGTCAAAACAAACTTAATGGAAAAGTAGAAATTCAATTTGTCAACTGGACAAAAGTTTATTTGGTCGAATACGTTTTGCAGCTCATCCAAGCTGTTTCTTCAGTTCTGGTCAGATGCTGGTGGACACTGCCTTATATCTGTCTGGAAGGAGGAGCTAACTACAATGAAATTACTCTGAAACTACCACAGCTACTTGTTTTCAGTTTCTGTTAGTTAGGTAAGCCTATTCAATATGCAGTGGGAGTGGAGTGTGGGGCGACGACTGAGGGATTCTACACACATCTTAAGAAAGGCAAACTTAAATCAAAGTAAAATAAATAAAAGCTAAAAAAGGTACTTTGCACAACTTTTCTGGTGGACAGTCTGTCACCTGTCTCCATGGAGATGTTATTGCTTTGCCTGGAATGTTCCATGGTATGACATTAAAGGTCCCATGGCATGAAATTTTCACTTTCTGAGGTTTTTGAACGTTAATGTGAGCTCCCCTACCCTGTTTAGCCCCCCCCCCCCATGGTTAAAAGTTGCGTAATGTCTAAACTGAGCATTTGCGATCCTTTTCTGCGTTACAAAAAATTGGAGCTCAAACGGGCGAGTTTGAACAAGGCACCTTATTGACGTCAGATCGAAAAAAGAAATGCAAATGCAGTTCCACCCCCGTCTGTCTGTACTCAGTGTCTCTGTAAATCACGCCCAGAGAGTTTGGACTGCGAATGCGCTAGGCAATGCGAAATGCGTTTTTTTTATTTGCCTGGAGGCACGTCCGAGTGTTTCTAGGCTCGGAAGTCCTTTATCTGAGCCTCTGGACCTTTGAACAGCAGTGGTTTAATTTTATTTTATGTGGAAATATGTTTATTTTTCAATGGAACGCTTGAAATCTCTCCCCCGTGCAAAAACAAGGAAATGGATCAGCTGTGAGCTACAGCGGAGAGCGGAGCGTTTGGCCACGCCCCCACCCTCTACTATTGGCCAGCTTTTTTCTCCTCATTTGCATTCAAGCAACAACGCCCATTATGACCTGTTCTGAGGGAGAAAAAATACTCTTTCTCATCTTATCTCTGTTTCTCATGCACTGAGTGTTGATTTTGAAGAAGGATTCATTTACAGTATTAGGGAACCATTAAGGAACCATATAAAAGCATCAAGAAGTACCATGTCATGGGATCTTTAAACATATCTACTGTACACATCTAGCTTTTATTCATTACGGGTGTTTCTATTGCTCAAAAGTACAATTATTCTATTTATGAATAGAGTTGCCTCTCCACAGACCTGACCTGTAATGTAGCCTGTAGTTGTCTCCCTTCTAGACAAAGCAATAACATCTCCATGGAGACAAGCAGGTTACAGATCCTCTACTCGAAAAGTTCTGCAGTGCACCTTTAAGTAATTTCTTTTCTTAAAGATCCCATGACATGGTAACTCTCTGAACGACTCATTCTGGGCTTTGTTGCTTGAATGCAAATGAGAAGAACACAGATTGGTAAGAGGAAGGGGGGGGCGGGCAAATGCGCCGCTGGTTCCTTGTGTTAGCGGTGCGCTGTGTGCTGGCCCCACTTCCGCGTGTGTAAGCACGAAGGAGGAAAGGACAGCCTTTTCAATGAAAAAAAACACATTTGTACAGAAAATAAAACTAAACCACTGCTGTTTCAGAGGTCCAAAGGGTCAGGTAAAGGACTTCCAAGCCTAGAAACACTCGCATGTGCCTCCAGGCAAATAAAAAAACGCATTTCGCATTGCGTAGCTCCTCCGCGGTCCAAACTCTCTGGGCGTGATTTCCAGAGACAGGGGGTGGAGATCCAGACGATGGTGGAACTGCATTTGCATTTCTTTTTTCGATCTGACGTCAATAAGGTGCCTTGTCCAGAATCGCCCATTTGAGCTGTGTTTTTTTCAAACGCAGAAAAGGATCGCAAATGCTCAGTTTAGACATTACGCAACTTTTAGCCATTGGGGGGCCCTAAACAGGGTAGGGAAGCTCACATTAACATTCAAAAACCTCAGAAAGTGAAAATTTCATGCCATGGGACCTTTAACACTTGTCACAAAAGACACCTAGAGTTTCTACTCACATATTTTGCTTTGTTGTAGTAAAGTCTGTTTGAGTCTCTTTGATATTTTATGTATTAGTGATTTCTGGAATAGTTACACACATGCCTCTGATGTGGGACACTGTGTTGAGAATGTGCTGACTGTACCTCTGCCAGATCTGCCATGAAAATTTCAGCCCACAAACTACATTATTTATGACAGTGTTTCTGAGAGGGGCACATTTTTTACATCTCTCCTTTTTAATCTCTAACGAATCATAGCTAACTGGGCATACGCCGTAATCTACAAGCAATCAATGGTTACTCAAACAGAAACTCAAATTCCACATGCTAATAACTATTAATCATCTAGAATGCTGGGTTGGAAAAGGATGTCAATGCGTTCCCATGAGAAATACTGTTATACCACTCGATTGATGCCTTTGCTGTGATCTCATTGCTTGTACATAAAATATATACATGAGATAAATTGATGTGTGATACGCTCGGAAGGCAACATCAAAAACAAGTTGGTTAATCATTTTCATATGACAAGAAGACACCATGTCATAAATATACTCAATGAATCATGTTAACGCTCAAAAGGGGGGTGGGGGGAGGGGTGCCACTGTTACGGTATTACATCTCACAAAGTAATCACATTTTATCATTGTGCAGTACTGTAAATCCATCAGTGCAATTGTTCCAGTGGGAGACTAGTACTTGAGCAGATATTTCCGTGCACTGTCACTTTTACGAGGCTGGAGAAATCCGTAAAAAGACGATGAGGGAGTAGATTACTGTCATTAGCATTCAGATTTGGTAGCCAGATTCAGAGTGGCGCAGCTAAATGACCTAATGAGTGAAGGCCTAGCATGTAATCACAGCATAATGGGGGTGGAGAATGGATAGAATGTATATTATTACAGTGAAATCTATTAGGGTAAGAAGAGGTCAGTAATCCAGACATGATGGGTTTGGTACTAGCGCCTACTTCTTATTTTTCTAATACAGGAAAGCTGAATGAATGAAGCTGTATTGTATTATATACACTTTCACTACGGGTATATGTGATGTTTAATCATTGCGTTTATTGTCTTGTACTTCTGCTACTAGGGTTGCCAGCTACCTGAAAAAAAAATATGGGACACCTCATCGGCAGGACCGGCTGGCCCGATTGCCTTCACCTTTCGTGGTATAGTGAATCTTTTTAGCCCTTTTTTGTATGTGTGAAGCGTTTTTTAACTATTTGACTCAAACCTGAATTTAATTAGATGCATATCTGAGTGATATGAACACATGGAAAATAAATAATTATCAGCAATTCATTTTTAATACAAAATAACAAAATTAATAGAATAAAAGAAATATCTGTCCTGCTTAACTTAAAACTGTATAAATTAACCGCCATCAGACAGTATAACTCTACTATATAGGCCAGATGTGCAATATCCTCTTTTCCATGCGTTCCTTGTTGATGCTTGTATTATTATTATTATTATTATTATTATTATTATTATTATTATTATTACTACTACTACGATTTTCATCATTATTGTAATTACTTATTATTATTACTATTTTTATTACTATTTTTATTATTACTTACTTTATCCCATTCTTGCCTGCATGCACTTTATTCTTGTCCAAATGTCCTGGAGCTACTGTGGCAAGTAAATTTCTCCTGTGTGAGATCAATAAAGTCTTATCTTATCTTATCTTATCTTAAAGGTCCCATGGCATGAAAATTTCAATTTCTGAGGTTTTTGAACGTTAATGTGAGCTCCCCTACCCTGTTTAGCCCCCCCCCCCCCCCCCCATGGTTAAAAGTTGCGAAATGTCTAAACTGAGCATTTGCGATCCTTTTCTGCGTTACAAAAAATCGGAGCTCAAACGGGCGATTTTGAACAAGGCACCTTATTGACGTCAGATCGAAAAAAGAAATGCAAATGCAGTTCCACCCCCGTCTGTCTGAACTCAGCGTCTCTGTAAATCACGCCCAGAGAGTTTGGACTGCGAATGCGCTAGGCAATGCGAAGTGCGTTTTTTAATTTGCCTGGAGGCACGTCCGAGTGTTTCTAGGCTCGGAAGTCCTTTATCTGAGCCTCTGGACCTTTGAACAGCAGTGGTTTAATTTTATTTTATGTGGAAATGTGTTTATTTTTCAATGGAACGCTTCAGATCTCTCCCCCCGTGCAAAAACAAGGAAATGGATCAGCTGAGGGCTCAGAGCGAGAGCGGAGAGTTTGGCCACGCCCCCACCCTCTACTATAGGCCAGCTCTTTTCTCCTCATTTGCATTCAAGCAACAACACCCATTATAGAGTGTTCAGAGAGAGAAAAATTACTCTTTCTCATCTTATCTCTGTTTCTCATGCACTGAGTGTTGATTTTGAAGAAGGATTCATTTACAGTATTAGGGAACCATTAAGGAGCCATATAAAAGCATCAAGAAGTACCATGTCATGGGATCTTTAATATAAACAGGGATGAAAGTGACCAGTAATGGAAAAAGCTGAAAGTCACTGAAAAGCTAGGGGGGTCCGGGGGCATGCACCACCCAGAAAATTATTGAACTCTAGATGCTTTGAGATGCAATCTGGGGTCATTCCAGCGAATAAAAACTAAGGTGTCAACCACCCATTTTGGGGGGGAAAATTCCCTTTCCCCCCTCTTGATGATCCCACTTTGCACTACCTTCTCACAAAATCTGACTTGCACTGGATGGAATCAGCTCGGGATGCATAGTTTGGACAGTAGCTGCTGACAGCCAGACTCAAGCACATTTCTAATTGATCATCAGTCATGGTGGAACACTACTTGGGCTTAATGATCTTCATGTGGGAAAAGGCTGACTCAGGGCCGGCCCAAGCCTTTATGGGGCCCTAAGCAGAATTTGAATTGGGGGCCCCCTCACACCACCAAAACTGCACTAATAGCTGCTTTATCATTTCATAGACTACACAGTTAGTCTAAGACACCCACTATCATCTGGGTTTTGAGTTGGTTTACATTATACTGTACCTTGTGTCATTATGGCTATTGCAATATAAAATATTCAGAGAGATATGAACTTTGTTTTTGAGACAGCTTCACAGCCGACTAGTCCACCTATCTTATCCGACATTAAAATCACTCCTGTCGTGTTTGTTTGCAGCAGTGCAGTGGCAACAACCAGCAGCAAGAATTGGTTAACCTACATTGTACCAACTATGAAAATGATACAAAAAATGTTGTTTTTGTTTCTGCAATATCATATATTGATATTACCGTACTTTTCGTACTATAGAGCGCACCTGATTATAAGCCGCACCAACCAAATTTTTTAAAAAAATTAAGATTTGTACATATATAAGGCGCACCTAACTATAAGCCGCAGACACAGAAAGATGGTACACACAAGGGTTTTATTATTCTAATTAACGTAAATACTGGTACATTCGAACAGCACCTACGGCAGAAACACGGCAGTAACACGGCAGAAACACAACGGCAGAAACACAACGGCAGAAACACGGCAGAAACACAACGGCAGAAACACGCAGTAAAACAACTGTAAAATGGCCAGCCTGTAGCCTCTTGCCAGCACAGAACCGCGCAGAACAAAATACCAAAACAGCGGGCTACACACACAAAGCACATCAGTTAACAGCGGCAGACGTCAGCCACATGCATTAAACAACTGCATTAAAATCATGGAAATCAATGCTCAACCCAGCCATAATTAAAAACAAAAAGTGTCTTACTTTCATGCGAAGTGCGATCCGCAACCCGCCTCGTTTTTGGACCCTCACCCACAGTTTGAGGACCTCTTCTAATTTTTTTATTTTTTTAACCAGTTTTTTCGACTTCCTACCTGGAGTCACATTCTCTTACTGGTTTTGCAGTGGTATTTACCTCTGCACATTTACCAAACGCATGTGACAAACAGATGCATTTGTGCACTTTTATTAGGCAAAATTCCACCACATATCACGGTAGGCCTGCTCTGTGCTGTAGACCTGCTCTCTGCGGACACTGTAGCATAAATTTAGATCAGTTTTTGCTTTGCATTTCGTCTTGGTCTTCTAATCAAAGGCATTGAGGAGGAGCCTGTGTACGCTATAGACCAGTTTCAAAGCTACGTCATCACTGAATGTGCGCGCAGTTCCGACTCAAAAAAAGCCACTGCTGCCGTAAAACCCCCAGCGAAGATATAGAAGAGAAGAACTCAAATAAAGAGAAACAGATGGAATAAATGATAGTTCATACCATTCAAGTGACATACACACAAACACTGCTGCTTGTTTAGGGTAATTTGCCCAGGTGTTCAATGGTTTAATCATGCTGATTAACTAACAAGCACAGGACACCAAAGACATTAACTGGGTAACCTCTACGACAGACACGTAAACGTACACAAATAACTTTGTTAAAATGCATGATAAGTTTTCGCATGACCATCATAAATGGCATTTGACATGACTGAGATCACATCTGTGACTCGTGAATTAAGTCGTAGTATGTTACTTAGTGCAGTTGGCGGTCAGAACGTAGCTTGTTGATGATAGCCCAAGCATTGTACACGGTTGTATGTGTGGTGAGCTCCCTAGGGCTGTTTTTGTTTGGTGTTTTGTTTTTCGTTTTTTCTTTGAACTTTTTAGATTATTTTGGCTTTTCCTCTCCTTTTGGTTGTCAGTTCACCTCCTCCCGGTATCCCGGCTGAGGGGGGCACTCTTTCTCTTTTCCCCGCAAGCTTTGCTCACCCCCGGGCATATGGCGCGATGTCAGCCCCCACGGGGCCCCACACCACGGCGGAGAAGCCGACCGGGAAAGCCGGTAGTAGGAAGGAAGATACTACAGAGAAACTCCCCATCGATATCGTGGTATTTTACCTCCTGTACATGGCCACACACGGCAAACTGGTAGGCATCCATGGATTTGTATGCGTGCACTTTCTCTCTTGTATACACGCTGGGCTTCTCGACTAAATAACAGTGGATATCTGGTCACTGTAAATCTGGCCACTTTCTGCGGTCGTACTGCCACTCCATGATCGCATAAGGATCTGGTAGTCGAACCCCGTTGCTCAACATGAGCTCTTGAATGTAGCTTTCCCTATAGTTCAGATACTCCGCTATGGTCCACCGTGGTTGCTTCTGAGTCGGGCAGACTCAGAAGCTTTACTAACAGTAACAGTAAAGTATACGCAGGGAAGAGTAATAATAATAATAATAATAATACATAAGATTTATATAGCGCTTTTCAAAACAACTCAAAGACACTTGAGGAACGCTCTACTTCCTGTAATTTTCACCATAAGAGTGACAGTGTGAAAAGGAGGACGTGAGTAGCGAACAAGCTGTGTGCGCTGGCTGCAGTGCGAAGCTCCGCGTGGAGCCGGTAAAAGTTTATTGCTAATGGCAGCAGCTGTAATGAATATTATATGAATATGATTGCACTCATCTCAAGACCAAGACCGGTGTCATAGTATTCGACACCAGTCGACTGGTAGATCGGGATATTGGGCACCCCTGTTTTAGACACTTTTTTTGATTCACATGGTAATACGGAACAATACGTCCCTTTTCAGCTCAATATGGGACGCGTTATTTTGTTTCTGAATACGGGACGATTCCGTTTTTCAAGGGACAGTTGGCAATCCTATCTGCTACGGGAATATGTGATGTTTTAGTCATTGTTTATTGTCTTGTACTTCTGCTACGGGTATATGTGATGTTTTAGTCATTGTTTATTGTCTTGTACTTCTGCTATGGGTATATGTGATGTTTTAGTTATTGTGTTTATTGTCTTGTACTTCTGCTATGGGTATATGTGATGTTTTAGTCATTGTGTTTATTGTCTTGTACTTCTGCTACGGGTATATGTGATGTTTTAGTCATTGTTTATTGTCTTGTACTTCTGCTATGGGTATATGTGATGTTTTAGTCATTGTGTTTATTGTCTTGTACTTCTGCTATGGGTATATGTGATGTTTTAGTCATTGTGTTTATTGTCTTGTACTTCTTCTACGGGTATGTGATGTTTTAGTCATTGTTTTTATTGTCTTGTACTTCTGCTACGGGTATGTGATGTTTTTAGTCATTGTTCATTGTCTTGTACTTCTGCTACGGGTATATGTGATGTTTTTAGACATTTTTTATTGTCTTGTACTTCTGCTACGGGTATGTGATGTTTTAGTCATTGATTTTATTGTCTTGTACTTCTGCTACAGATATATGTGATGTTTAAGTCATTGTTTATTGTCTTGTACTTGTGCTACGGGTATATGTGATGTTTTAGTCATTGTTTATTGTCTTGTACTTCTGCTATGGGTATATGTGATGTTTTAGTCATTGTTTATTGTCTTGTACTTCTGCTACGGGTATATGTGATGTTTTAGTCATTGTTTATTGTCTTGTACTTCTGCTACGGGTATATGTGATGTTTTAGTTATTGCATTTATTGTCTTGTACTTCTGCTACGGGTATATGTGATGTTTTAGTCATTGTTTATTGTCTTGTACTTCTGCTATGGGTATATGTGATGTTTTAGTTATTGCATTTATTGTCTTGTACTTCTGCTATGGGTATATGTGATGTTTTAGTCATTGTGTTTATTGTCTTGTACTTCTGCTACGGGTATGTGATGTTTTAGTCATTGTGTTTATTGTCTTGTTTATCAGATGTTTTATGTTCACTGTGGGCCTAGGGGGCGCTGCAATTTCAAATCCTGTGTGTGCAATCTGTACATATGGTTTTTGACAATAAAGCTGACTTTAACTTTTAACTTAACTTTTTAACTTAACTTTGAACTTCGAATAAGTAAATGAGGAGGTTTTTGAGAATGCCGTTTTCTACAGCTCTGCTAAACACTCAAAGATCAAGATCAAAGATCAAAGTCAGCTTTATTGTCAATTCTGCCATATGTGTTCAACATACAGTGAATCGAAATTTCGTTTCTCTGGCCAGGTAGTGCAAAAAGACAGTGTACAAGATACAATATGAAGACAAAACACAACAAAAACTATCTAAGACAGAGATCTAAGGTTGAACTAAAGTCTAAGATCTAAAATCACTCAATAGCAAAAAGAAATACAGAAGTGAGTTGTGAGGTTATATGGTTAATGCGTATTTTTAGCAGTTAGTTTAAAGTGCCTATGACAGGTTCAACTACTAATTTTACTAAAACATCTTTTATTTAAGGTTTTTTCAAAAAACATTCACATTCATTTTCCCAATTTGGCCATTTTTTGAAATGTTACTTCCTACTTCCTGGTTGGAAATTGTGACTGCATGGTAGGGAATTCCATAACTGTTACCTAGCAAAATTAGCAAAAATAAATTTAATTCAATTTAGTTGAATCATATTTAATGTATCAGAAATAAAATGTGTTTCTTATGTGTAAATTGTGCTATACATTGGATAGAATTCTCCCCAGTGTCATCGATATGTTTGAACGCTCTACTTCCTGTAATTTTCACCATATTTTTCAACTTTTAATCTTTTATAATCCCACCAAAGTCTTAATTAGAGAATCATAAAAGCCCTACACACTTTAAAAAAGGGGGAGGGGACACTATGGATAGAAAAGTCCGCAGTGTGGCATTAAACTTCATCATTATCCATAGGGAAAAAGCTGACGCCACCAGGCCCAATAGGTCTGTGAGCAAATAAACCCACAAACAACACAGGGGCTTTGTAGGCAATACAAAACCTGTAATTTCATCAATGATGGAAAAATAAGTACTGTATAATACAACACTCAGACAAAGCAATAACATCTCCATAGACAATAGACAATGGCACAGAAAAGTAAACCACCTTTAATGAGCTCTTATTTATACATTATTCATATGGTCAACACAAATCTTTTATTATTGTTTGTATTCAAAACTGAACACAATACATACAATGAAATACTTTGGTGATTCATGAATGATTGCTCTAGGACTAAAACATTAGTTGGTGCATGGGCTCAGAACAGTCGTGGAAAAAGTACTCAATTTCGTTACTTAAGTAAAAGTACAGATACCAGTGCAAAGATATTCAAGTAAAAGAAGAAAAAAAAGAAAAAATTCTACTTAAGTAAAAGTACCCATTTAAAAATGTAGAAAGTACAGATACCTACATACCACTTTGAAATCTAATTAAAGGTGCACTGCACAACTTTTCTGGTGGAAGGTCTCCATGGAGATGTTATTGCTTTGCCTGGAATATTCCATGGTATGACATTAAACATATCCATCTAGCATTTATTCATTATGGGTGTTTCTATTGCTCAAGAATACATTCATTCCTTTTGTGAATAGGAGCAACTCTCCACAGATCTGAATTGTTGCGTAGTGCTGTAACCAGCTTGTCTCCCTTGTGATAGATAGGTTTAATCTATACTCTGTAATATTCTAGACTAAGCAATAGCATTTCTATGAAGCCAAGTGGGTGACAGACCCCAACCAAAAAGTTACACAGTGCACCTTTAAGTAAAGTACAGATATCTCTAATGTATACTTAAGTACAGTACTTTAACACTTTTACTTTGCTGCGTTCCGCCACTGCGGCAGAAAGTGTTCAAAACTACTACACCAAAATGCTTTCATCACACTACATTTGATTAGGGCTTTATATCCATAAAATACACTACAAATTCTCTAAAAAGCTGTATTGTCACCCTTGTGAACCCTATTCTTTTTTTTACTTTTCAATTCCCCTTTGGACAACCCCACCTGACCCATAACTAACTCACATATTGCTCCATGAAACAAAACAGTATTGAGTTGATAATGAAAAAGTGTGTGGCTTCCTTGGGCCCGCTGCCATGCTTTTCACCTTGTCTCTCTGTCCACTGTAACCTCAGACAGGCCTACACTCTGATGAAATTGAATATATTTAGCAGTGGCTTGCTTCATCTTCCTTCACTATTAACACTGGAAATAGCTTTAGCGCAGTTGTAACTTTGCCTCGAGAGCCGGATGAGTGAATGAAATGGTAAGCAGAGCTCAATCTTAATGGAAACACAGGCCCCATCATCTTGTTTGTGGGGGATTTCAGGCACGCAGCTGACTCTTTCTTTTCGCTTAGTGTGTACTTTGATTTCACAAGTTGTTTGTCAGGAAATGGATTTTAAGAAATTATTCGTTCTGGATTGATTCCCATGTCAGTGTATTGTAGTGGTGGAATGTAAAAAAGTAAAAGTGACAAAGTACTATACTTAAATGTGCACAACGTAACTTTTCGTAGGGGTCTGGTACCTGCTTGTCACTATGGTTCCACAATTTGGCATTCAACTTGACAAGCTTATATTTAATAAATTACAGGTATTTTATTTCTTAACAAATATCTTGACAAACATGCATTCTTACTGAGAGATGGCTTTGCTCTCCACAGATCTGACCTGTAACTTAGCCTGCCTGTTGACGCTTGTTTACATGGAGATATGTTTTATGTAATGTGGAACATTCTTGGCAAAACATTAACATCTCTACAATACTTTTATTTTTGCTCAAACTGGCACTTTAATACTTTCTTTACTTTTTCTGTACTTTTACTTAAAGGTGTATTGCATAACCTTTATGTTAGAGGGTCGCCATCTGCTTGACTCCAAAGATGTTATTGTTTTCTTCTGGAATGTTCTATAGTATGGCATTTAATTTAACTATCTCCATGTAGACAAGCAGCCACATCACCAGACCAAGTTACAGGCCAGATCTGTGTAGAAGTGGGTCCGCTCACAGTGAGAATGTATGATTTGTGGTCATTTTGAGAAACAAAACCCCTCTAATTGAATAAATGCAATCTATGTGTTAAATACCAGACTGTGGAACATCCCAGGCAAAACAATAACATCTCCATGGAGAAAGGGACAATGCACCTGTAAGTACTTCTTTGACCATTGTTATACTGACTTCTGACTCTTGTATACAGCAAAGACATCCACAGAAGTCTGACACTAATGCAGTCATGTATGCCAGCTAAAGCACCCTGCACAAAAGGAAGTAGGGGGGAAAAGCTACTTCAGTGACTAATTATTGGTGAAAAGCAAGTCAGATGGATAGAACTAAGCCGGCAGACAGACTCCTCTGACATATTTAGATAACAGGAATCTTCTTTGCCTTGTCGCTCTACTCAAAGCGTCTTCTTTTTCCTCTCCACTTCTTCTTCTTCTGAATGCCCCTCTGTATCGAAGCTAATGACCCCGGGTCCTTTCCTGATTTGGCCCGGGCCAGTCTAAAGGATTATGAATAATGCATTGACTCTAAAATTGCGAATGTAATCCCTTGAAAATCTCCTTATGTGCCCCGCAGACCAGCGTTTGTCTGTTAAAATGGCCCTTCGGTTCTTCGTGCTAAAAGATTCATGTCCTGAAGGCGGTAGGAGACCGAGGGGGGTGTACCGTGAGTAACCCCGTATCCAGCATAATATTATGACCACTGACAGGTGAAAGGATGGAGCGAGTTATGAATTCAGTGAAGTTCTTATCAGTGGACAGAATAGGTATTATGTAACATCAAAGGCATAGAATGGCAGCATAAGTATTGAGCCTTTTAGGAACATCCCGTCTCTCCACGGATCTGATCTTTAACTTGCTGTGGTGTTGTTACTGGCTTCTCTCGATGGAGGTTTACAAATAGAAACAAAGGGAAGCAGGTGGCAGTTTTTTTTTTTTTTTTAACTTTTTCAGGGAATGTGACAAAGGCCCATGAGTTAGACCGTTAATCTTATACCCAGTCACTAATACTGTTGTGCCCTTGAGCAAGGCAATTGCTCTCCCTTTCCTTAAAAAAAGGCCAAAGACACAGAATGGCAGCCTTTTATATCTGTCTACCCCAGTAAAAATGAAAATTTCTACATTTGGTGAAACTTACTAAACATTTTGGATGATGGTGGCTCAGGTCAGTGTTTCACAACCAGGGGTCTGGGTACAATGAGAATGTAGTAGGGTGTTTCAGATTTCAAAAGAAGGTGAAATTAAATGGTCTTTGTAGCAAATTTTAACATTTAAGAATATCCAATATTATTAAAACAAGAAAAAACACAATATAGCAAACAAAGATTTATCTGGTACTCTGGAAAAGCTGGAACAATATTTTTTGGGGTCAATATTTTGTGTACATTTTCTATACAATAAGATTTAAGCTGTAAAAGTTTGAATAAATCACTTCTATGACTCATTATAGATACTAACCAAATACTAAAGTAAAGTATTCATTTATTGCAATCTTGTATTTTTAGAATAGTTTCTGGGGGTAATCCTGCTTTAGAGTCCTTGTGTCAGTGTCATAAATGAGTTTCACTATTATTGTTTATATCGTCTATATTTTCTTCATCAATATATCAAAATCTGTTATCATGACAGGCCTATGTACTCAAGGTAGGGGGTACTTAGAGGTGCTGGCTGCAGCATTTCTCAACCTCTTTGTCACTGTGTCATTGGGCAAGACACCTCCCTCACTTTGCCAATAAGAATGACTGTGCAGAGTGATTGGTAGTGGCTGGGGAGGCTGTAGGAAGGGATTGGCAGCCATATCTCTCTGTCAACCTCTGGACAGCAGTGGCCCCATTTGTCAAGAGTTTAGAGTACATGATGCAATTTATAGCAAGTTAGAAAAAGTTGATGCATTTCTTTAAAATTGCTAAATAAGTCCTGTCTGGATTATGAATATAAAGCACATTGCAGCTTGGTGATCACACCTAGCACTAATTACAATACTGACTTCAATATTGGAAGGCTGGGATATTTTTGGGGTCAGTATTTGTTGTGTGTGATTTCTTTGGGTAAATTTTAGCCATTGTTATGTAATACAATAAGATCTGAGCTGTAGAGGATAGAATAAATAACTGCTCTGGCTACTTATAGGTTCATTTGGCCATTTATTTGTTGCATCTCAGGCTTTTTAAAGGTCCTATATCACACAAAATGGATTCTTGGGATGATAAAATGTTGTTGCCTCCTCAAAAACATACCTGGAGTTGTGTTTTGTTTCATTAACAAGTTTTGAGTAATCCTGCCTGATTTATTATTAGTCTGACTCTGTTTACATCTCCAAAACTCAAAATGGTAATCGAGATTAGCAATTTTAGACTGAAATTATCCAATTTATTCTAGTGAAGGTGCATGGAACACATACACCTTCAAAATGTTTTCTGTTCAGCCTAAATATTCAGGATTTGTGTTTTAATCATGTGAATGAAATTAAACAAAACTCCAAGTTTGTTTTAATGAGGAAACAACATTATAACACAGATGGTGTAAAATAGTGAAATAGTAAAATAGTGTAATATGGGCTCTTTAATGATACTGTCTCCACCTTCAAGGCTCTTTACTCACCCATTCACACACCACTCTACACAGACACTAGGGGCGAGTTGGCTTAAGTGTTTTGCCCAAGGACACAACAACAGCATTCATTTGTGCGACCTGGAATTTCACTGTGATTTAAACCAGTCATGTTTGTCGAAAGCAGGATTCGGACCGCCAATCTTTGGATCGGTGGACAAGCGCTCTTACCAAATGAGCTACTGACATTGACCGGTAATGGACGATCTTTTTCCTAGACTTGGGTTTACAAAATGCTGAATCAGGTTTTGCTGCTCCCCGTTATAGTTGATTCTCTTGCTTACATAGCTGAACATGCTCGTCAGCCAATATCAACACTATAATTACCCAAGTGCATCTGCGGGCCTATCCACACGGAGAAGCCTGTCTAGCCACTCTCATTAATGTTTAAGTAATGCTATGATGCCTCCCTCTCTGCTCACTCCTCCAGCCCAGCGTCAATACAATACAGCTGCCTTGATCTACTACCACTATACCTACCACATCCAATTAGCTGCTAATTAAAATATGCAAAGCAAGTACTTGTACTGTATGAGGTAACAGTATAATTATGACCATGCCAAAGTAACCTTGTATTTTTATGTATAGCTGGATCACATAAATTACCCCAAGTGACATTGGCCAAGCCTGCCTGCCTATGTGCATTACCTGTCCGTCTTGAATTAATATGGGGGTTGGTGTGGAGTACACATCTCTCATGGTGGTACAGTAAAGCAGTAATCTCTCTGTATCAGGGTTGGCAACCTTAAAGGGGGTCTACCACTTAAAGAGCCATCTGGGCCCGTTTCACACAGTAAAGAAAACACTGGGAGCCACAAAAGCCTTTTGAAATTTAAAACGAAATAATAGTGCATATAATGTTTTTTTCTGTTTGTTTTTTTGTTTTGCCTTTGTGCCATAGAATTACATTTTGAAAATGAACAAACTAAAATAAAATACATTTTAATTAAATACAGTGGTCCCTCGCTATATCACGGATTGCAGATTTTTTTATTCCAGTTTTTTGTGTATCAACGCGCATTGTGTTCTGCGTCCTGATTGGCTAAGGGACTGTAGACCTTTTCCGATTTGTCTGTCATTCTCCTCCATGCCGTGTCTCCTGTACAGTACAGAATGCGTTCAGTTTGCCAAATTTATATAAATGTTCGATCGCAGTGTGACTCTGAAGTGCTGTTTGTTTGCAAGGTTTTTTTCCCCAACAAAACCTGTGACAGCAGAGTGGCGCCAGGACGAAGAGGCTCGGTCAGAGGAACTGTGAAATACACGCGATATGTTTAGGGCCTGAAAACAGGTTTGGATCTTTGGTTTCATTCTATAATATTGTGCTTTTTTTGTTGAAAATTAACGAAAGTTTGAGTGTTTAAACAAGAGAGAAATGTGAGAAAATGTTAATGCCAGTCTGAGAAAGTATAGAATGTGTGTGGTGAGGCATTTACAGCCTTCAAACATGTAGAATAATTGTAAAATATAAAGCTAACTACTTCATAGATTTCGCCTATGGCGGGTTATTTTTAGAACGTAACCCCCGCGATAAACGAGGGACCACTGTACTGAGCCGCATCAGAGGGATCAAAGAGCCGCATGTGGCTATGGAGCCGCGGGTTGCCAACTCCTGCTCTATATGAATCATTGACTGTTTAAAGAGGTACGGTTAGTAGGGTGTTTTCCACTGATTCCTGTCATAAACATCATTGGTTGAGGTCCACCTACCCCCAGGTTGGCAGTGCGATTCCAACACCCACCGATAAATGCTGTCATTGTGTCCTTGGGCAAGACACTTAACCCACCTTGCCCCCAGTGTCTGTGCACACTTGAGTATGAATGTGTGTGTGAATGATGTAATGCGCTTTGAGTGCCTTGAAGGTGGAAAAGCTCTATATAAATATGTGACCATGATCATAAAGAAGTGGACTCAGTGAGTGTGACATCACCCATAGCGTTCAGCTCCAGTCAAATAAAGCTCATCAAGGCTTGCAGTTACAGAGGCAAATTTGGAGCCAGATCCATATAAAAACACTTCATTTTGGGATATCTATAGAGGTGGGACTGCGGGCTACACCTGTTCTTCATGACTTTGGCTTAAAAGATTTATCACAGAACAGCACTTTCAGTTATTGGGGGAATATAGTGGAGTTTTTTTTTTTTTAAGAAAGCTCTCCATCTGTACCAGTATCAGCTGGCTCAGAGCTCTGTCTTTGAAATGGATCCATGGGGATAGAAAAGTTGTACAAGAGCGAGACGTGGGCAGTGGAGGGAGCATCACATTGTAACCCTTTATGCTTTTTTGGTACAAGAAAGTTTTGTCTCAGCTGATGTGTATTGGAGTTCACCCCAGTGAACGAGAGGGTCGTGGACAGGGCTGCCACTGTTGTGTCGGCCTATGGTTCGAACAGCATTGCAGAGTACCTGGCCTTCTTGGAATCTCTGGGAGGGGTAAGCCAGCTGAGGTTTAAGCTTAAGCTTGGGCTTTTAGCCTTTATTGGTCTCACACACAATGACACACAGTGACACACGGGAGAAATTTGACTTCTGCATTTGACCCATCCTTTTCAGGAGCAGTGAGCAGCCATCTTTTTCGGCGCCCGGGGGGCAGTACCGTGAAGGGTCTTGCCCAAGGACCCACACTGGTTAGCTCATTGCCCGGGGGGGGTTTGAACCTACAACCTCCAGGGGGAAAGTCCATGACTTACCAGTTGAGCTAACCAGCCGGTTAGGTGACTTGGGGATCTGACTTGTTCTAGATCATCCTGGACGCCTCCCTCGGGAGGTGTTCTGGGCATGTCCCACCGGGAGGAGGTCCCGGAGAAGAGCCAGGAAATGCTGGAGGAACAATGTCTTCCGGCTGGCCTGGGAACACCTTGGGGTCCTCCCAGAGGAGTTGGAGGAAGTGTCCGGGGTGAAGGAAGTTTGGGAGTCCCTTAGACTGTTGTTCCTGTGACCCGGCCCCAGATAAGTGAAGAAAATGGATGGATGGATGGAAAGTTTTTTATTCAATAACAGATTATTGGACATTGTACTTCAGATCAAGTGCATACATATAGGCTATTCTGCAGTTATAAATAGTCATTGTTACAGTAGAAATAGTAGTAGCAGGGGTAGTACCAATTTGCCTGTCTGTAGTGGTAATAAATGAGCTTGCAATAGAAGTAGAGTGGTCACTATTAAAGGGCCTATATTAGACAAAATGAACTCTTTTGAGCTTTAAGCCATGCTATAATCCTGTTATAATCCTTTTCATGCTATGTAGTGGTAGTTTTCAAGTTAACAGCTACCCTTTTACCTTTTGTTTAGTGGAGATTGGTGGTTTCAGGGTTGAAATAATCAAAATTATTCTGATGAAGATGTATGGAATTTAGAAACACAGTGGAGCATTTCCTCCACAAGGAGGAACAGGGTGTTTTCTGTTTGAGAGTATATTGTAGATCAATATCGCCAACTCTGGAGGGATCAGTCAAGTGTATGGTAAGGACACATAATTTAATGTAAGCTATTAATGTGGTAGGAGTATAGCAGTAGAATTCAACAATACCAAAAGTCATATTCAAAGAATCTGTATTAGCCGGAGTACAAAAAATAATTATAGTGGAAGCCAGCAGTGCTGTTGCTGCATTTTGCTAAAAAGTACTATCCTAATACAAAGTTTTGAAGTAACTAATAGCAGGAGAAGTAATACTTATAGTGTGAATATTGTGGTAACCAGAAGTATAAGAAGAAGAAGAAGAAGAAGAAGAAGAAGAAGAAGAAGACGAAGAAGACGAAGAAGAAGAAACGCTTTATTCATCCCTGTAGGGAAATTATTTCTCTGCATTTGACCCATCCTTCAGGAGCAGTGGGCAGCTCGTCTTTTGGGCGCCCAGGGACCCATCTCCATGATCTTGTTGCTCGGCTTGATCAGGACCTAAGCTGGAGGATTTTACCTGGAGCATGTTTTGGGTTAGCAAAAGATACTTTCTTTATATATTTTTTATGGCGGCACGGTGGCTGAGTGGGTAGCGCTCATGCTTCACAGCAAGAAGGTTCCGGGTTCGATCCCCGGGTCGCCTGGGCCTTTCTGTGTGGAGTTTGCATGTTCTCCCCGTGTCTGGGTGGGTTTCCACCGGGCACTCCGGTTTCCCCCACCAACCCAAATCATGCACCATAGATAAATCCTCCAGCTTAGGTCCTGACCAAGCCGAAGCAAGAAGATCATGGAAATGGTCCCCGGGCGCAGTAATGTGCTGCTCACTGCTCCTAATAACAGGATGGGTCAAATGCAGAGCTGGAATTTCCCCACTGTGGGACATAGCTTTCTTTCTTTATACTTAATTGTACTGTATATCTTTTCTGGTGAAGGGTCCACCATCTTGTCTAGCTTGGGTACATGAGATATGATATGAGATAGATGTTTCTGTTTTGACTGGAATTTCCCATTGTATAGCACTAAACTCAATCAAGTTACATGTCAAATCTGTGGATAGGCGAGTCCGCTTTTATTGTTATTTTAGCAATAAAAGCCATATGTTATTGAATAAAACCAAAATAGATTGGTTTAATGCTAAATATCCCACACCAGAAAAGTTACATAGTGTACCTAGAATTTGCATCAGGACTGAGCAGTGATATTCTGTATTACTATATTTATAATTTCTATATTTCTGTATTTTATTTTCACTTGTACATATATACATTTGTATAATTGTGCCATTTCTTTATGTTTTACTATGCATTTAGAACTTAATATTAACAATTACATCTTTGCGCTTTGTTATTATAAAATATGATGTGTGAGCAACTGTATCCAAATAATTTCCCTTGTGGATCAATAAAGTCTAAGTCAAATGAAGGAGCAATGATAACATTAGAAATAACTGTGCAAGCACTCAATTAACGGAATACTTTTATACAAGTCATATAATTGATAGCTTGAAGTGATAAAACTAAGATTGCGTGATCCTGGGATGCTGCAGATGATGCGAAGACATGTAGAGTGCATCTCCCGAACAAGCTCGTAAACAAGGCTGTAAATATGCTTGTGGTGCAGCTACATATGGTCCAACATACAAGGGCTACTCTCCCTGGACCACTGTCAGCAGTCTGTACCAGAACAATGCAGAGATGTATTGAGGAAAGAGAATTGTTGATTTAGGATACAGTCAATCAATTTGAATTCAAAGCCATATGTTGCTAGATGCATTTGTCAAAGATTGGAGTTATCAAAAAAAGGAAGTGGCTAAACTGAAATGTGATATTGTCCATCAAAGGCGTATTATTAGTAGTCATTGTGTTATTGGTATACTCCAGAAATGGGTTGTGGCAGAGTGATTAGCATATGGGCACTGTAGACTGAAGATTGTGGGTTTCAGCTATTTCTGTCATTTGTCTTTTTTCCCCCCATTGTCCACTGCCTACTTGCATCGAAATTACCACTACAGTAAATACATGTGAAAATGAATGATCTTTCAATGTACAGTTGGTCTCTTAAGGTTTGTTTAAGATTGTCATGACAAAGCACATTATAGCTGGGACTAAACTAGGATTAAACAAGGCCTAGAACAGGACCAAACCAAGGCTCAAATCAGAACCAAACCAGGAGTGTGTATCCACCTTTAACCTCCTTGTTAAAGCTTTGCCTTGATTTGAGACTGCTGGGAAAATCAGGTGACACTGAGGGGAGCCACTGTTAAAACTGTTGTTGTATCCTTAGGCAAGACACTCCACATTGCCTAATATGAATGAGTATGAATGAAATTGACAGCCTCTTTTCCATCAGTCTACCCCAGGGCAGCTGGAGTAAACTGATGGGGTAGACTCATTTACTCCTCCAAATGTGGAGTAAATGATGCACTGTAATGCACTGTCAGCTATCTTGGCATGTCCCCCCAAAAAGCTACATTAATTATTTATTATTAATGACACAATCAGAAATGCAATCAATGGTTTATCATCCAGACTAAACTCCACCAATGATTCACCTTATACAAAATAAACATGGATTAAAACTTTTGCTCATCATAAATACACACCTTTGTCACGTCTGGGCTTCATCAATGCTTGTGACAGAATTTAAATAAATAAACGACAAAGAGAGGAAGCCCAAAGAGGAGATTTATGGCCAACAGCACCAGGTATGACCGACAACAACAACAACAAACACATTTTGCCATTTATTATTTTAAAGCCTTTGTGATGAGTATGCTGCAAGATGAAGCAGCTCAGAAGATCTTTCGAATCCAACTTGACTGACTGCACTGTCCCAAACTGCACCCAACAACTCTGCTTGTGGTACATCTGCCAGTGAAGGAATGACGTGTACAGGAGTAGAGACGCACTAAACACAGGGAGGGGGGCTGACTGGCTGCTGGATGTCTTACCTATAACTGCGCCTATCTCCACCGTATGCTTATGATGCGGTGTGCACCTCTTTGGGGCTTTCATCACGCGTGCCATTACTCTCGATAAGTCACATATTCATCAAATCTAGTCCTGAGCGTGACTCCTCTGCTGCCTGCATTTCAAACGTGCTATAGAGTCTGCGCCACTGCACGGTTAATAAATGATCAGGATTCCAGCACTCTTTCAAAGTACAATACACTCATCGCACGTAAACGGTGGGGGGTATACTCATCAATATTCTTCGCATGGAATTTACAAGTGCCCCTTAATCAATGTCAGGACTGCGATAGAAGTGTTGACAGCAGACGCATCCGTGATCTTAATAGAGAAATCTGTCTTCATATAATTTGTCGTGTAGCTTAATTAAACATTAATCAGTAATATTTGACGTTTACGCATGCGTCCGCTCTGGTATCAAACTATGACTTTTTTTCCTAACTTACCTTGAAGAGCCGATTAGCGGCGCGAAGGACGTCAAAGCGCAGATCCCCAGCGTTCATCCATACAAGACGCCGGGTTCCTGTCCATCCAGCAGCGGTGGAGGTGAGGTGAGAAGAGCGGGGGAAGAAGAAGAAGAAGAAGCAGCAGCTCGGGCCGGCTGCGGGTTGATAGGAACGACCAGAGTTGTTGCACATCCGGAAAGCCCTCCGTAGCAGCTGTGCAAAATCTTTACCAGGACGAAAGACAGAGGGGACAGTAGTGGCAGTGGCAGACATCGCCTCAAAAAGTCATAACGTCCTCGGTTGAGAGTGGTGCACCCCCGGTTTCCTCCATAATATCATTCCTTTCGTCGGGAACTCACCGGTTTTACGCACACGCACGCACTCCAAAGAAGCGAGCGGAGCGGTGTCTCCATCTCTCCGCTATGCCGCTGTGGTGTCGGTGCTGCAATGTGTGAGGGAGAGAGAGGGAGATGATGGGGGGGGGGGGGTACGTGCGTGAGTGAGGGGGGGGGGGGGGGGGGGGGACGCGGCAGGGAGGGGTCCGCGCGTTTCGCAAAGTCGCAAAGTCCGCGCGCAGTCGCCAGTCGCATCGTCGCCGCACTATCGCCCCCCCTTATAACTCTTATTACACTGACACCAAACTGTTATATAATCGAAAAGGGCTCCGAAATAATGACGCTCTTTAATTGGAACCCGCGCTTTCTGGCATGTTGTTTATGGAGAGAAGTGGCTCTAATCAAAGAGTAAAGCTGGAACAAATAGTTGCGGATAGATAGACGCGCAATGGATGGTGGGAGAAAGGAGAGAAAAGAGCCAAGAGGGCAAAAGCGTTAATGAGTATCAGAGAGAATGAAATGATGAGGAAGGGTAATAGAAACAGTAAAGGAAAAAGATATTGATTTTTCAGATCAGGGACTAATTGGTTGGTGATATAAAAAAGCATGGACTCTGGCAGTGCTTAATATTATAGAGCACTTGAGGTGAAGTCTGTTTTGGGGTTTGGTGCATTGAACATAATTCCTCTGTATATGGAACAGGGGTGGGCAAACTTTTTGACTCGTGGGCCACAAAGGGTTCTAAAATTTGACAGAAGGGCCGGTCCAGGAGCAGGTGGACTTAGTGTTTTGGTAATCCACCTCATAAGAGCAAAAAATAATATGGGATATGTAGAAAACATGTGCTTTATTTCAATTAAAAATAAACTAAAGCATTACAACAAAATGTCCATCTTTCAAGTTCCATGGTATTTAGCTGTTTATTAAAATGACTCTTAAAATACAGAAAATTTAATTAATAAAATACAGCTTTTTTTTATTACTACAGTAATAATTACAGTTACTATTTTAAAGCACTGAAAGTTCTGTTCTCCTTCAGGTTCTTTCGTTGACTGCTTGCTAGCATAGTTCGCATGTTTTGTGGCAAAGTGACGGCTGATATTATATTCTTTAAAATCCGCTACAGTCTCTTGGCATATCAGGCATACAGCAGTTGATAAGTATTCTGTGAAAAAATATTTGCTTGTCCACTCATTAAACACTCGACATTCTCTGTCCACTTTTCTTTTCTTAGCTCCGCTCGTCTTTACAGGAGGGCTGAGCGGTCAAAGAGTAAAGCACAAACGTGGAGCAAATCGCCGCACCTCAACAGAGGTCAATGTATCTAGGGCGCCAGCTATTGGAAAATGCCAGAATTGCAGGGAAATGAAAACATTAGCAAAGTTTATTAATATCATTTCTTCAAGTTCGGCGGGCCGGATAAGTTCGGCATATGGCTCCTGGGCCGTAGTTTGCCCATGCCTGATATGGAACAATGGTGTGAGAAGGAAAACATTAAAGGTCCCATGGCATGAAATTTTCACTTTCTGAGGTTTTTGAACGTTAATGTGAGCTCCCCTACCCTGTTTAGCTCCCCCCCATGGTTAAAAGTTGCGAAATGTCTAAAGAAAGAAAGAAAGAAAGAAAGCTATGCCTTTATTAGTCCCACAGTGGGGAAATTCCAGTTCTGCATTTAACCCATCCTGTTATCAGGAGCAGTGAGCAGCACATTACTGCGCCCGGGGACCATCTCCATGATCTTCTTGCTTCGGCTTGGTCAGGACCAAAGCTGGAGGTACCTATGGTGCATGTTTTGTGTTGGTGGGGAGAACATGCAAACTCCACACAGAAAGGCTCGGGTGACCCGGGGATCGAACCCAGACCATGCATGCAAACTCCACACAGAACACACACAGAAAGGTCTGGGCGACCCGGGGATCGAACCCGGAACCTTCTTGCTGTGAAGCATGAGTGCTACCCACTCAGCCACCGTGCCGCCGTATCGCAACTGAGCATTTGCGATACTTTTCTGCGTTAGAAAAAAATTGGAGCTCTAACGGGCGATTTTGAACAAGGCACCTTATTGATGTCAGATCGAAAAAAGAAATGCAAATGCAGTTCCACCCCCGTCTGTCTGAACTCAGCGTCTCTGTAAATCACACCCAGAGAGTTTGGACTGCGAATGCGCTAGGCAATGCGAAATGCGTTTTTTATTTGCCTGGAGGCACGTCCGAGTGTTTCTAGGCTCGGAAGTCCTTTATCTGAGCCTCTGGACCTTTGAACAGCAGTGGTTTAATTTTATTTTATGTGGAAATGTGTTTATTTTTCAATGGAACGCTTCCCATCTCTCCCCCCGTGCAAAAACACGGAAATGGATCAGCTGAGAGCTCAGAGCGAGAGCGGAGAGTTTGGCCACGCCCCCACCCTCTACTATAGGCCAGCTCTTTTCTCCTCATTTGCATTCAAGCAACAACGCCCATTATGGCCTGTTAAGAGAGAGAAAAAAATACTCTTTCTCATCTTATCTCTGTTTCTCATGCACTGAGTGTTGATTTTGAAGAAGGATTCATTTACAGTATTAGGGAACCATTAAGGAGCCATATAAAAGCATCAAGAAGTACCATGTCACCAGCACCAGGTATGACCAGTCAAATGAAGAATTAAAAATGTTTTTAATGTTTAATGGAGTTTGCATGTTCTTCCCGTGTCTGGGGGGGTTTCCTATGGGCACTCCGGTTTTCCCAATCAACACAAAAACATGCTCCATAGGTAAAATCCTCCAGCTGAGGTCCTGACCAAGCCTAGGAATAAGATCACGGAGATGGGTCCTCGGGCGCCTGAAAGATGAGCTGCCCACTGCCCCTGAAGGATGGGTCAAATGCAGAGAAATAATTTCCCTACAGAGATAAATAAAGGATAAAAAATAAAATTACAAACAAAAGATCATTAAGGCTCTTGAAATATGTAATGGATAGGGATGGTTAGCTATAAACAATAGTGGAATTAAAAGTGGATGTAAGGAAAATGTTAAAAGTTAGAGCTGGCCTGTACATAGGATTTCCTGACCTGTACCGGGAAGAACAATAGTGAGATAAAGTATAGTGAAGTGATGCATTGTGGGGAATGGGAGGAAAAATTGGGTCACTTATAAAAAAAGAAAGGTTCAGTGTTACAGACCTTACGTGATATGAATCTCCAAATTGCAGTTGTAAGATTTTGAATTTAAAGGTTCACTGTAACTTTTTCAGGTCGGGGAATGCCCTTGCTTTGCTGCATGTTAAAACAGTATTGCAGTAAATGTTTATCTTGCATTTATTCAGTTACAGTTGTTTTTTATTGCTGAAGAAATGCCTTGAAATAATGCATTCTTGCTCCTCCATGAATAAAGGAGTGCGACGTCACCCATAACGTTCGGCTGGAGTCAAATGAAGCTCACTAGGCTAGCAGTTATAGGACAAAATAGTGAGGATCACCAGGATCATGTAGAGCTGGTTAATACAAACATTTTTAGACCAAAATGAAATTGCCGCAATTGCAGACAGAGGGATGACGATTTTTATAATTAAAAGTCAATTGGACTTTGGACTAGCCTATATTTTTCATAGTGTATATTCTGTAAAGATTGTTTCTATTTGATTATACTTTTTTTACATGCTCTCTTTATCTTATTTACCGGTATCTATTTAAATATTGCCATCCAGAGTGTGCTGCAAAGTAAGAATTTCATTGTACAGGGAAACGTGTTTCTTTACTGTGCATATGACAATAAAAGCTTTGAATCTTGAATCTTGAATCTTGGAGCCAGAGTTGCTGGAGCCAGAAACACCCCCATGGTCACTTCCTGTTTGGAACGTAGCGGCCATTGGGTTAGCTATGTCCATTTAAAGAGTATATGTTCTCCTCTCCACAGATTTGACCTGTAAATTGGCCTGGAGATGCCACCTGCTTGTCCTCATGAAGATACATAAGGCACGAAATTAAAAATAAAATAAAAACTACACAGTAGTTTTTATTTAATGAATCATGGTAAATGTAATAATCGTACTTCCTGTTTTGAAAACTGCAGTGGGGTCCCTGAGTACTGCCTTGTCGTTCACCTCTGCTTCTGACAGCTTGTCCCAGAGGGATTGAAGAACTGTCAAATGCAGAGGGCAAATTCCCATAAGACTCTACCTTACGGTAATCATTATATAACCATTTTGACATCACGTGTGTCATCTAATTCACAGCATTTTCTTTATATTGGAGCAAAATTAACTTAAAGCTTTGAGGTATGTCAATAAGTAAATTAATTGCAAATGTAAAATCAGCAAATCTACTGACAGCAAGGTCTATGGGTCATGAGAGGGTCAATCAACTCATTTGTGTTAGTACACCATTAACATCCAACTAATGAAAAGCACCTAATTAAAACAAATGTTGTGTAAAAGGTGACAGTGATTGATAGGTGCTGCGGTCCATCTGTTCTTGGATGTCAAAGGCTCCATCCGGCCTCGTTTTATTTTTATTATTTCTCTAGGGTTAAGGTTAGGGTTATGCAACTATGTGTAATGTATTTCTCAAACAAAGGGCCTAAAGCAAAAGGCCAATACTGAATAAGCATTGCATTTTACATTATGCGTAAGGAAGCTCAACGATCCCTGCGAACCACTGCCTCTAGAAGATTTCCCATAAACTAGAAATTTAAAGAGGCACTAACATTTCTGGTGCTGTTTGTCTCCATAACAATGTCATTGCTTTGCCTGAAATATTCAGTGCCGTGGCATTAAACTTATCTAAATTGTAGTATTTATTCCACTACAGGTTTTACTGCTCAAAAAATTACAAGACATGAAGTAACATCAAGCAGGTCTCACATAATAGTTATTTTTGACAGACCAGGGTATTGAAAAGAACTATTATTTGAGAATAATATTGGGAGACCAAACATGAACCTCTTTGAAGTGATGCATCAACGTTTTGGTGGGTCTGACAAAGTACTGTTGTTGTATCCTTAGGCAAGACGCTTCACCCCACCTGCCAAATGTGCCTGTGGTGTGGTGCGTGAGTGATTGTCAGAGGGGCTAATGGTCCAGATTGTCAGTCTTGCTTTCATCATTGTACCCCAGGGCAGCTGTGGCTACAGAACTAGTTTAGCACCACTGACTATGGAGTGAATGCACAATGACTTCAGTATAGCCCTTTGAGAGGCTTTGATACGCCTGTGAAGTGCATTAAAAGGGCACTGCATTAAAAGACATACAAAGCATAACCATATGGCCCTTTTCAATTGAAATTAGAACTTTATCAACTTGACCAACACTTGTTCACTGATCAGTTTTAAAGGAGAATTAACGTTTTTTACAATCTGAGCCTTATTTAGTTAATAAAACAAGTTGTTTTACTCACCCATAGCACTTTGGTGTCATATGGAGCATTTCAGGAGATGTTTTAGATTAGCAATCTCCGTAACGTGAGTCGGGGCACGACGCTGCAGTCACCAAAATAACACAAACTTTAGCACTTTTCAAATCATAGAAGCTCAATGTCTTAGTCTACATTTTCGTTTGAGTCAAAAGTGGCCTGTAATCCGAGATTTAGCCATAGTTTCGAGTAGATGAGGACGCCAGTGCGCATGTGCGGAGTCACAGCTTATTTCGCTCTCAGGACCCAAACATGAAACGCAAAGCTGTAAATTATGGATAAATCTCGGATTAGAGGCCACTTTTGACTCAAACTGAAGTGTAGACTAAGACATTGAGCTTCTATGATTTGAAAATTGCTAAAGTTTGTGTTATTTTGGTGACTGTAGCTTCGTGCCCCGACTTCTCACGTTACAGAGATCGCTAAACTAAAACATCTCCGGAAATGCTCCGAATGACACCAAAGTGCTATGGGTGAGTAAAACAACTTGTTTTATTACCGAAATAAGGCTCAGATGGTAAAAAACGTTAATTCTCCTTTAATAGATACTGACAACTACAGACAACTAGCACCCCTCAAGAACTGTTTTTGTTTTCACAGTTTGGGACTATTCAAATCCAAAATGCCTCCGAACCTTTCCATTTCTCTAACAAATTAACCACTATGAGGAATGTTGCTTGATATGTTCCACCCAATAACAAATGCCATGATGACATAATATTTTATAGCCCTTTCCCCATTTGTCATTATAATGTGATAAGTAATAAGGTCATTTTTACATTTTTATTGTTCAGTCAAGTGTGTACACTCAACCCACTGCCTGCCCTAAGTAAAATATAACTATGACAAGACTAAATTTACTCTGCAGTGATACATCATCAGATATATGGCTTAATCAATGACCATCAAGAGGACTCAAAAGCAAAGAGACATGCCAAGTCTGAGAAGATAAACATAAGGCCTTTCTCGCTCACTTTAAAGGGGCACTGCGCAACTTTTCTGGTGGAGGGTCTGCGACCTACTTGTCTGCATGGACATGTTATTGCTTGGCCTGGAATGTTCCATGGTATAACATTAAACATATATAATTTATGAATTATTCATTAAGTTTCTGTTGTTCAGAAATACAAACAATTCAGTGAATGGGCCGACCCTAAGAAGAAGAAGAAGAAGAAGACACGCTTTATTCATCCCTGTAGGGAAATTATTTCTCTGTATTTGACCCATTCTTCAGGATTAAGCAGGTGGTTAACCCTCCACTAGAAATGTTACGCAGTGCAGCTTTAATTTAAATACTTACTTAACGCAGTTCTATGTAGAATTGTATTAAACCAATACGTATGTCCTTTTATTACGATTTACTTTGACCTCGAGCAGTGTCTAATTAAAACCGGACAGGGATGAAGCTCTTTAGCTTTGTGCAGTCCTGACAGTAAAATACCTCTTAGGTAAAGACAATTACTGGCACCCGGTCCAAAGGCAACTGGGGAGAGATGTGTCCATTGGCCTGTCTGTGTACATAGAGGGTAAGCAAATAAGGCGCAATCACTGCAGCTATAGGAGACACATATGGTAAGGGCGAAGAGCGCTGTCCATCATGCAGTCAAAATGAATGTCAAGCTTGTAGTTCATTTTAAAGGGCCTATGTTACGCTATTTTCTAATCTATGTTTTAATGTTTCCTCATCACAAACGTACCTGGAGTTGTGTTTTGTTTCATTCACACATGTTTAACGCTCAAACCCTGCATATTTAGGCTGAGTTCTTCTCTCAAACAGAAAACACTCTGTTACACCTGGTGATGTCATGTGGTAATACAAAAAGTACTCCACTGTGTCTTTAAACTACATACATCTTCACTAGAATCATTTGCATAATTTCAGACCTGGAATTGTCCATCTCTGTGCCACAAAAGGTAAACAGAAGCTTAACTTAATTTGAACACTACCACTACTGGCTGGTTGGCTCAACTGGTAAGTCACTTGACTTTCCCCGGGAGACCTGGATGTGAATCGCCCCTGGCACTGAGCAAGCCAGTGTGGGTCCTTGGGCAAGACCCTTCACGGTACTGCCCCCCTGGTGCCTGAAAAATGAGCTGCCCACTGCATCCTGAAAGGAAATGCAGAACTGAATTTCTCCTGTGCGTGAGGTCAGTAAAGTCTAAAACTCTTAAATCTTACATGATATCACAAGGTACAACAGAGCATTTTTAGCTCTGTATTTCTCAGGATTGTGATGTCACAGGTAGAAACCCTGTGCAGTTTTTAAATCAATAAATCATAGCCAGACTCAGGCATGTTAACTTGTCATATTAACATGTCAAGGGCATGCTCCTCATTACCTAATTAAATTATTTTCTGCATTGTAGTTCTCATTGTGTGTATGAGGAGCAGTGAAATGTATAGTTTATAGTTCATTAACCATTATTTTATGATCAAAATCATGAGATGCCAAAGCAAAGGAATTCAAGATCATGCTTAAAAGTCAATAACTGTTCATAATATGTGTTCTTTAATAAGTATTTTTTGATACTTTAGCTTAATCACCTTTAAAACAACATTGCACCTTTCCAAAGACACACTGTACATTATTGCTGTGTGCTACAACCATGGGTGAAGACAGTATGTCAGAGAAACAGGTCTCACAACACCACTCATGTGTTGTTGCAGTCAAGACAATCAACTGTCCATTAAAACCTACCACTACTGAAACAATTGTCAGAATAGATTGGATTCCCCCTCAGAGGAGTTGGAGGAAGTGACTGGGGTGAGGGAAGGCCGGAGGTTTTCTAATTAGAACCCCACAGCCTGGCCCCCAATTAGCAGAAGAAGCTAGATATTTATTTATTACAGGGGCAGTTCTGTTATCCTCTATTTAACAGAGATAGAAAGTCGCACTACTTTCTGATCAGTTTTCAGAAAACCATTTTTTTTAAATTTGTTTTGGTGTTATTTTTTTTGGATCACTGGAGCAATCGGTTTGTCTCCTGGAGATGTTTTATCAGGAATATTCTACAGTTTGGCATTAAATTGATATCTTGCATTTATTTAATTGCAGTTTTTTTAGTCATAGTCATAGTAGTCATAGTTTGCTTTATTGTCGAAAACAATCACGTACATGTACATAGAGTGAATTCGAAATTTCGTTCCCCCACTAACCAGGCAGGACAGTGATAGAGTGGCTAGGGGAGGGGCCGATGCGCATGCGCGCGCCGCCGACTGGGAGATGCAGAGTAGAAAAGATGCAATACACTCAGTGACAATTTAACAACATGTAATGACAGAAAACCAATTGGAGATATAACATACAGTGATCTTTTTCATTGGCAACAGAAGGAAGGGTGTGGGGGGATCAGATTGGGAATCAATTAAATTGATTGAACCGAGAGCAGAGATCAAAGATCAAAGTCAAAGATCAAAGTCAGCTTTATTGTCAATTCTGTGTTCAACATACAGTGAATCGAAATTCCGTTTCTCTCTGGCCAGGTAGTGCAAAAAGACAGTGTACAAGATACAATATGAAGACAAAACACAACAAAAACTATCTAAGACAGAGATCTAAAGTTAAAACTAAAGTCTAAGATCTAAAATCTTAAAGCAGTGCAACATAATAAATAAATACCTATATACAGATTTCCAAAGTGTGCAGTGTGCATCAAAAATGTGCAATGGAAGATACAGCAGTGAAATGGTTAAGATAAAAGTTAAGATAAAAATAAATGTGCAACAGTAGTAATTCTAGTGCAATAACAGGAGTAAACAACAGTGCAACCGGAGTAAAATCCAGTAGTAAATGTAAATGTGCAACAGTGCATCAGTAGTCCTTAGCAGCAGTTTTTTTAAAGTGTCTAGAGTGATATGTCTTTTTATGGAATACAGGTTATGCCAATATGGGGGGTGGGGGGTGGGAGATGGGTAAGGTGAGAGTTCGGGTGAGAGTTCAGCCTCCTGACAGCCTGGTGGATGAAGCTGTTTGACAGTCTGGTGGAGTGGGCCCGGAGACTCCGGTACCTTCTCCCCGAGGGCAGGAGGCTGAAGAGGCTATGTGCGGGGTGGCTCGGGTCACCCACAATGCTGGACACTCTGCGGGTGAGCCGGTTGTTAAAAATGTCTAGGAGGGAGGGGAGAGAGACACCAGCAATCCTCCCAGCTGCATTCACTATGCGCTGCAGGGCTTTCCTGTTCTGTTCAGTGCAGCTCCCGTACCACACAGTGATGCACCTGCTCAGAATGCTCTCAATGGTGCCTTGGTAGAAGGTGGTCATAATGGGTGGAGGGGCTCCAGCTCTCCTCAGTTTGCGGAGGAAATAGAGGCGCTTCTGAGCCCTCTTTGCCAGTGATGCAGTATTCACTGTCCAGGAGAGGTTTTTTGTCTTTTACTAAAAGACAGGGAACATTCCTACTCAATCATGTCAGTGTGTCAGTGTCAGTGTGGGTGCCATGTTTATGTAGAGTCTTAATACCTGAAAAACATGAATTCTCATCATCATGAGCTGGGTCACATCTTCACAGATCTGACCTGTAATTTGGCCTAGTGACATGACACGTTTGTCTCTATAGGTATAGTTAAGTTAATGACTTACTGTGGAACATTTTAGACATAGCAATAACATTTCTGTAGAGATCAGCAGGAAATGGACCCTTCACCCAAAAAGTTACACAGTGCACCTTTAATGAGAGCTGTTTGGATGGAGAGGGCTTGTTGATTGGACTGTGCTGTCTGAAAGGTGACTGGATGAGAGTTATAGTGCATTCTAGCTTGTTAGAAACTCAGTGCCAGAGAATACATGGTTCATATAACAGGCTTGGATGAATCATAACAAAGCTCCATGTTTGTTTCTGATGAAGGATCCACATTATAACACTGTAGAATGGTGCTTTTGCATAATGTAGCCTCTGTAGTCCTTCAAAATTTCAAAATGCCCTTTTTAGATTGCATCTTTGCTCAGACATGTCTTAAGTTTTTGCATAATATTGTTTTATTAAAGCTTAGAAGTTGTGAGACAAGTGGGAAAAAGTGGGAAAAAGACACAATTTCTGTTTGCTAGACCCACATTTAATTGAATCCTAGTTCTGAAGCCGCTAGTGAGAAAGGCAAAGAAGAAGGACTCACAGACAGCTGGCTGTAAATCCACCCAAACGACCACTTTTAATTTCCAATGGAACAGGTCCAAGTGTTTTTGTTTAGAAGTGTGCACTGGCTTTCTTCTTCTGCAAACTAAACTCCGCTCACAACAGCGCCATTCACAGTTTGGTATTTGCATTTAGAGCAAACCTTACTAACCCTTGCTTTTCAATGGTAATGTTTTTCTTCATGCAATAGTGAAGATGTGTCAGTCATTTTCCTTCAGCTTCAACATGACAGAAAATTGACTAGTAAATAGATCACTGGACTGTTCAGAACTACAGGTCATGTTTGTGGATAAATGCAGTCGAGTATATATATACCATTAAAGAGGCTATGTATCTGATGATGAGCCATGAGAGGTTTGTCTTTTTAGCATCTCTAACTCTACTGTTGCACTATGAAAAATAAACAGCTATTGGGAATAGATATTGATAGTTGCTGCCACATAATTCTCATCCTATAACATTATTAAATATTGTCAAAATTGGATGTACTTGGCTGATACAGGTTGGTCTTTAAAATGATCTGACACTTCGAAAATGAGATAAAGCATCTTAATGAACAAATGTCAAATAATAATACCTGCTATTACAACAGTCTGTGTGGTCCAATGTTTGTATTCCTGAACAAGAGGTAATAAAAGACAAGAAATGTGCAAATAATAAACAGATTTTTTTTTTTTTTTTTTTTTACAAAAAATACATTTAGACCAATGTTGGTAGTTATGCTTTACTCTGAGGGAAAAACAACACAAGCTCTATCCAACATGCGTTACTTGCTGTCGTAGTTGCCAGCTAAGTAAGCGGTTTTCATGTACAATTTGGCTATTTATTAAAAAAAAAAAAAGATGTAACACAAAAATATTATAAAAAATGTAACCTTTTCATATATTCATATATACATATTTTTCATATTTTTAGTGTGTTTTTGAGAGCACATTGGGCTATTTTTTTATTTTTATTTTTTTGTGAACCTGGCACCACTGGGTGCCATTAAGTTCTCATTTATTGGCTTCAGTTCCTTTCTCTTTTTTACATTTCTGCCACTCAGAAGCAAAAAAAGTCACAGTAAATGTTGCCTCCAGCATTCAGAAGTATACCCTCATGTCAGAGATGTAGACTGACCCTTCTTTGATTGACAGTGGGTGGAAAACACTGCACTGTGAACCTGTCAACGCAATGCAGATAGCTCAGAGCATGTTATGGCAGCGACAGTCTCTACCCAAACCGTATATGTGGCTCCAATGCAAACAGCCAATATGTCTCTCAAGTAATGGCAAAGCTACATTGTATTTCAGGGTTTGTTTGTATGGTGCAATGTAATGGCATGTTTAAGTCTCTTTAATGGGGCTGACATCTGAGGCTTGCATCTGTATCTGATTTATTGGTGTCCATATAGTCAACAGCCATAATGGACGAGCAAGTAGGTAGTTCCACAAAGAGGCTAATGCATTAGACACAACATGCTAAACAAAAGTAAATCAAACCTCACTCCTCTGTCATGTAATATGTAACTTGTTTGGTGGAGGGTCTGGCTCCTGCTTGTCTCCATGGAGATAATGCTTTAACTGGTATGTATGATGTCATACATACCAGTTAAAGCATCTCTGTCTCACATTTATTTTAATAGTGGGTGTTTTAAATCAAGTCAAGTAATTTTATTTATATAGCACATTTAAAACAACCGTAAAAAGTTGCACCAAAGTGCTTTACAGCATTAAACACATCATAATGAAACAATAACACAATGTAAAATATGAAAGAGTGGTTTAATACACAAAGATAAAAGTCTAAAGTTGACAGCTTCAGTGGAGAGCTCATGGGCTGTTGAATGCCATGTTGAAAAAAATGTATTTTTAGGAGGGTTTTAAAGTGAGGTAGGGCAGAGCATGATCTCAGATGAAGAGGGAGGGCATTCCAGAGCTTAGTGGCCACCACAGAGAAAACTCAGCCTTCTTTGGTTTTGAGGCAGGATGGTGGGACGGACAGTAGGTTGAGAGAGTTTGACCTGAGAAACCGAGGAGCAGTGTGTGGGGTTAAAAGATCAGTGATATACCGTGGCACCAGTGAGTTGAGTTATTTAAAAACAAATAACATTTTTAAATACATTTTGTATTTAACAGATCACCAGTGGAGTTGGGCGAGGATGGGTGTAATATAGTCTCTCTTTTTGGACCCAGTAAGCAGTCTGGCAGCAGCATTTTGTTTCTAACTGTAACCTACTGAGGGAGGATTGTGGGAGGCCTGAATATAGCAAGTTGCAGTAGTCCAGTCAGTTGGTTACAAAAGCGTGTATGATTGTTTCAAAGTTATTGCGTGTTAGGATTGGTTTTAATTTAGCGATTTGTCTTAGCTGAAAAAAGCTAGTTTTAACAACATTTGAGATTTGCTTCATTTGAGAAAGTCCATAAAAACACCAAGGTTCTTTGCAGAACTGTGCAAATTTGTAGCAAGTGGCCCAAGGTCAGATGTGAGGGTGTTGGTGTAAGGTCCAAATAGAATAACTTAAGTCTTATTTTCATTTGGCTGGAGAAAATTAAAGGACATCCAGTTTATTTCCACAAAACAGGCATGGAAAGTGGCAAAGGACAAGCCATTTTTTGGGGAGACAGGAAGAGTGGGTGGGTGTCATCAGCATAGACGCTAATTTGATGTTAGCACAACTGAAGATCTGGAATCAAGTGTGAGAAGGATGTCGCTGTAGACCTTTACCAGTGCAGATTTGGTATAATGATGCTTACGAAAACCAGACTGAAACTTGTTGAAGATATGTAGGCATGAGCTGAAACTTGAAAGAACTTTTGAAATTTTAGCCATGAATGGTAATTTGGATATGGGCCTGTAGTTTGATACAACCTCAGTGTCCAAATTAGCCTTTTTAATGAGTGGGTGCACAATAGAAGACGGTAGGAACAACTCCACTTAGTAAAGATTAATTTATAATGGATAAAATACTTGGATGGGTACAGGGAAATACATGTTTATAAAGGTAGCAGGTAAAGGGTCCAGGTGGCAGTGGGTGGGGTTGAGATGTGCAAGTGCCTCAGTTAGTTCAGAGACACTTGCCTAAATTTAGCGAGGTGATGTATAGCACAGGGCAAAACTTAAGGAGTGTTGGAGGAGCGAATGATCTGTGCTCTAATATTGACTATTTTATTCATAAAAAGGTCCTAGTGATTTTAGTGGTTGAAAATCCCTACATGCACTCGGTGAGCGCATTCAATCGCTACCAATCCAACATTTTGTCTGCATGGAGATTTAACGCCACATTGCGGGACATTCCAGGCAAAGCAATAGCATCTCTATGGAGACAAGGTGGCACACCCTCCACCTGTTACATAGTGCACCTTTTTGTTTTCATCTAATACACATATATTTAGCACCAAACAATGTGTAAAACTTACAATCAAGCTTACCATCCAAGGATTTAAAGATCCTGTATTGCACAAAAGATACTCTTTAAGCCCTGTTAGACCTGTTACCTCCTCAGAAACATACCTGGAGTTGTGTTTTAAAACAGATCAGAAAATAGCGTAATATGGGCCCTTCATAGTGAAACAAATATACAGCTAATAAATAATCAACATGTGTGTGTATTTGTAAGGCCATAGAATCCCATAGAGGAACAATAATATGAATAGTCTGCAAAAAAGTTTGAAAAAGTTTACAGCAGAAATTACACTAGAGCAAATTGTAGTAACTCAGACACACCATGCAGCAAGACAGAACCAGACTCTTCAAAGCCCCTGTAAGCTGGTCTGGTCACAACTGCATTTCCCAAAAGCCACAGGGGCAGTTGTTCCAGTGGTATTCTGCTGACTGCTGTTGTATTGATCTAATTGTATGTGTGCGTTTTGCCCCCAGCACTGCATGTACACGGTGTATGACTGCACAAGCCTGGCCCGTGACACTTTTTTCAATGTGCCAATGGGTTTAACGTGAGGAAAATCCCTCCTCCACTTTCTGTAGGCCTACTCGGAGCACAGAGCTGCCAAAAGCGCTATAAGGGGAGTGTCCAGATTTATGCATGAATACCTCACAACTGTCAGCTTAACCACTGGCTCGCATCCTGCTGGATGGCTTTTTTGGCTCGCTCTGCAAACTTTGAAAATATTCACTTCATTTAATTTAGGAAGAATGACTGACACAATTATGGGCAAAATAGCAGATGTTACAATGTGAGTTACAAAAAGCTGACTTGCATATATATGAGCAGTGTCAATTGAGATGAAGAGCTTGGAGAGACATTTAGCAAATATGTCAATCTTGCACAAAGCTGTTTAAATACACTTTAAAGAAGATTGTAACACTGTGTATTTTTTCTAGTTTGTAGCTGTTTGATATTTTACACAAACCACAATATCCGACTATGGCATGTAAGGTAAAGTACATCCTGGAGGTAGGGACACTAAAGATTAATAAAAATGCATTGTCATTAAAAGGTAAAGTATTTCTGCATGATTCCATAGAAATAGAGAGTTAAGACCATACTTTGGAACATTCTCTGTGTCGATAGATTCAATTTATGCCATACTGTGAAAAATGATAGTCAAAGAAACAACATTTCCATGGAAACAGGCAGGAGGAGGCCCTCCTACAGGCCAAGGAAGAGGCAGGTTTATGGAGATACAAGCCCACTCACAGGACAGGTTTTTCAGTGCTAAAAAGTTACATATCGTGGACTCAAAAACACAGCGAGGATAATGGTAACATGTCTGTATCACACTTTTCTACCCTTTCAGGCACTCAAAGCGCTTTGCATCAAGGAACCACTCACCCATTCATACACCACTGTATATTCAGATATAGTATATGCACTAGAGGCAAGGTGGCCTTGCCCAAGGACACAACAACAGCATTCATCTGTGGGAGCTAGATCTGACTGCTCAACCAATGATGTTTATGTTAAAAGTTGGATTCGATCTGCCAACCTTTGGATCAGTGGACAAACACGCTACCAACTGAGCTACAGTCGCTCACACACATAGCAGCCCTGGACTGGCCATCTGGCATACCGGGCATTTTCCCGGTGGGCCGACAGTCCTCAGGGGCCGGTACCGGTGCTGTTTTTAAAATTTTTTTTAAACTTAGAGCCCGGTCACCAGCCCATAATTTAAAGGAGGCGGCCCACTGGTCCAGCTTCAATATAGACAATAGACTAAACCAATCAGGATATAGAGAGCGGTCCCACCCCTTTCTCTGCACTGATCCCCGCCAGTTTCATAATCATACTGTTGAACGAATGAGCGGGCAAACACGGAAACGCGCAAGAAAGGAGAATGAGCGGGCGAAAATATTAAAAAGCCTCACTCTGGAGGAGCTGCTGGAGCCTCCACGTCCTCTGCAGACCAGGCTGAAGGTGGACAGGGAGAGGAGCAGCCAGAGACTGAGGACAGAGAACCCGAGGGAACCCGAGGGAACGTGAGGGAACACGAGGGAACCCGAGGGAACGCGAGAGAACGCGAGGGAACGCGAGGGAACGCGAGGGAGAGGAGGAGCCGCCAGAGACAGTTGACAGAACACCCGAGGGACAGAGACAGTGACCAGGGAGGTGTATCACAGCAGGTAAGCAGGTAGTAATGTGGCATGCCGCATGGATAGAAAACGGCGAATTTTCGGCAAAGTTAGCTGTTTTGAAGCCAAAATAGGTGACCTACATGAATGCAGATTCAATGAGAAAAACGCTTAGTGTCCGCAGGGCGAAATCCAAGTGCTATGGGCGAATTTCGCCTGGGGGTGTGGTTGCAAAAACGGCATGAATAAGTGGTGTACTAGCCTGGACTAGATTGCATAAGCTCTAGTGATTATTTGCCTCTACTAAGAACATAATTCATATTAACAAGAATCCATGTTCATGGTTACAACAAGGTCACCGTAAATCGTTTAATCATTTATTGTTTCCCTCATGATATTAGCCCACTTCAGCACACAGTAAATGGATTGGAAACGTAGTTAACTAGCTAGTGGACAGCTAACAAAAAAAATAAATGTTTAGATCTACAGTGGTCTATTTGCTTGATTATATTTACATCGTGTCCAAACAACAAACTGTACATCTATATATATATATATATTTGATACTATATTTTATTTTTGACTACTACTTTTCTATTTAAATCTGATTGTACATATATATTTATTATAATTATCTTATGTATATAATTGTGTCTCATCTGACACAGGTCTATTGCTCTTTGGTTGCTTTTCCATCTATTTTTCTTTTTGTTCTTTTACCCTCTGTTATATATCATATATCATATAGCCTATTATATTTGATGAGTGAGCTACCGTACCCAAAACAATTTCCCTTGTGGATCAATAAAGTTTGTCTAAGTCTAAGTCTAAGAATACACTTTAGGTTAACAAGAAACCTTTTAATCATGTAAATGTTTCCACACTACTGACTCCACTGGTGACATCCATATTGGTCAGACTTTTTTTGATAAACAACAAATTCCACACACATCATACATTGAATAGGCTGATTTAAGAGGATCGTTACTTCCGGTCAGCCATCTTGCCTTGTCTCGTGCTGCCTTAGTATGAGATTTATCTGATAATTATCAAAAATAAAAATGTAACCTAAAGATACTAAATGTTTTGATGGTTTAGATAGTTCCACAGTTTTTCCAGGTAGTTCCCAATATTTGTATTTTTAATTTAGGTTTTCTATATATCACTTAATAAACTGTAATAATCCGTCCCTCTTCCTGTCAAGCCAAGCTGTTGAGGAGAGAGAAGAGAGAGTAGACTACTTTTCCCATCCAGAGCCTGCTAGAATGTAAGAATTTTTAAATCACCACCCAAAGCAAGATGCTACAAACCCTGTAGTGAAGAAGGTGTTTCCCCTCAGCCAAGACGTAACAATAGTAAAATACATTACTTTGGGGAACACATACATAAATTATTCTGTTGTGCTCTGCTAATTATGAGGGGCCGTTCTGAGCCAAAAATGCCAAGGCCATTTTTTTGTCCCAGTCCAGCCCTGACACATAGTAAACCCTTTGTGGATTAAATGCTATTAATTATTTTCAACTCAGTACACCAATGTTTTTCCTTTACATTTCTAAAAGAATTGCTTCAAAAGTCAACTGATGTAGCATTAAAGACTGACAGCATTACCAGGATTAGGAGTGGGGAAAATATGATGCATTACAATGGTGTTTTCTTGCGAGTTGTATAGGTGAGAGGAGGGAGCCGAGTCAAAAGCTTCTCTCAGATTCCGCCTAATCCCCAGGTGAAAGGCCCATGTTTACATTAGCATATGAAACAAGCCAGCCGTAAACATGCACTTCATTTTTATCGCTCATCTCAATTATTCATGAGATACTTTTCCACTGTATGCAGCAAACTCACCAGGATCAGTTCCAATAAGATCACTGGATGGGCTAAATTCTAAAATAAACAGGCTTTCACACGTTGAAAAGGCTGCTGGCACACGCACTAAAGACTCTGCACTTTACATTATGCACCATATTAAAGACACCTGGTGGAGAAAGTTGGTGGTGAGCAGTATTCCAGATGCAGTGACCTTCAAATTAGCTGACATCTCCATGAACATTCATATAATATAGATCGTAATCAGCTAAAAGTAGGTTTTCTGTAGCTGTAGGAGATATGGGAGATAAATTCAATGCATTTTACATAGGTTGGCTTGACCGTATTAGCATTCATAATTGCTTTTTGCTATAGCATATATGTCAGATATATGGGCTTAATATAACCTAAACAATTAGCAGTTATACCATACACTGCAAAAAACTAAAATGAATTAAGAACATGGTATCTTGATTTCAGTAAATTTCAAATGACATTTCATGACAATTCAAATTATCTACCAATACTTAAAATAGGAAAATACATCTCTTTGCACTTAAAATAAGAAACTAGATCTTATTTTGCTTGAATCAAGAAAAAAAAGAATACATATTCCATTGGTAGATAATTCAAGTGAATTGACTGAATTACTGAAATCTACTGAATTACTGAACTACTGAAATCATGTAAAATTTTCTTAATATGAGTAATATGAAATTACCTAGATAATACATTTGCTGTGTAAACTTAAGTGCACTAAGGGAGTGTTTTGTCACGCTGTCACGCTCCAGTCAAACAAAGCTCATGAGGCTAGCGATAGGAACGATTTTGATGCAAAGTTCCATATTTGGTATTCCGACCGAAGAGCCAATCCAGAGTGAGGCTGTTGAAGGTAGCAGGGAGTGGGCGCTTACCAACGCAGTTGATCAAACCTGTTAACAGTTAGTGGGAGTGACCTGGGGGAAAAAGATGTTTGATTTGTCTGTTATTAATGTTAATACCTTGATTTATGGACAAAATAGTCAAATAAAAATACTAGGATCATGTAGAGCGGGTTAATATAAATATAAACAAAATAAACAGCATATAAAGCCTGACAGCTGCAGTTATGGAGAGAGGGGTGCTAGTTTTTAATAGAAAGTGAATTTGAGTATCCACACAAACAAAATTTAATTCTATGTGAACAGAAATGGAGTATTTTGTTTTGTGAAAAAAGCAGAGAAGAACTGTGTGCAATTGAGAAAATGTTGGACAAATCACAGTGAACACATCATAACAGTCTTGGGATGACCACTCTGTTCGACATAGAATATACAACATTAAAACATTGCTTTGGGCTTTCATGTTGCCACTGGTCTGGCTCATTTATACCTGTCTGAAACTCCAGATGTGTAAGGTCAGGGCTCCCACAGGTCCCGGCTTTTTTCCAAAAACAGGCAAATGTCCTAGGAAATTCATTTTGACCTTGAAAATGTCTCCCCCCATTTGCTGTATAATTGTATAAGTAATAGAGACAGTTATTGACATCACAGTGTGAAAGACCAGTTGGGATTTTGGAAACCCTCCTCTAAAACGCTTTATAATCCAGGAAATAACATATCCTTTGTACAAGATTTCTTGTGATTGAACCCCCAAAGTCCCCTATACCTAAATATGTGTTTTATTTTGTGCTATAGGCATGATCTTGCCACCACACTTAATTCCTTCACAGTTTTTATCCTTTTTGTTTCAGTATTTCTCAATATCTCTTTGTTTAATTTGAGTTCTAATACAAGAATATTTTGACACTGAACATTATGCAATTCTCCAGGCTGGTTCAAGGATCAAACCAACAATGTTTATACGACATATACTCCTCCTTTCCTTTTAGAAAGTTTCAGTTTCACAAAACATGAAAATCTTCCACACCACGCGCTAACAGTTACACCACACATGTTGAATTGATGTACCTGATATGAAGCACTTGGATATGTGATGCCAGTGTGTTTACTAAGAATATCCTATTAATCACACCATTTATGAGCGACACAAGCTAAAGCACCCACCTTCCTCTTCCTCCCCTCCCACACTGTCTCTCTCCCATAAGACTGGCCTTATTTAACACACACGCACACGCACGTGCGCACACACACACACACACACACACACACACACACACACCTACACACACACACACACACACACACACGCACACACATCCCCAATGTTCTATAATGCACATTATTTGGTCTTTAGTATCAGCTGATTTCTCTACCCTGTCCTTTTGTTCCATGGCCTAGTTTCCTGCTGCCTCTTCACCACTCCCAGTTTTAGCCCCACAAACAGCACTAAAAACATTACACCATTAATCACTATTAATGGCCGTGCAAAATAGACTTAATGTGTGTAAAACTCCCACAAAGAAGCTATAGCATTAGCGCTGTGGAAACCAATTTCCGATGACTTTGTTTGGCTGTGTAAACACAAAACGGATAATCAGTGAAATATAAAAATGTTGCATGACCCAATTATTTGATCATTACGAGCTTGTTAAAAGACACATCTATGCTCATTTTGACATAAAATAGTGTAACATTGAGCATAACTTGAAACACTGCGTTATGTATAAAGAACAAATTGTTTTACCTGCTCTGAGTGTGGAGAGAATGAATAATGCACTATATAAAGTTTTTGAGTGTCCAGAAAAACAAGGTAAATTTTTTTTTTTTTTTTTTTTTAAAGCATTTTATCCCAGGGGCATCACCTGCTTGGCTCCATGGAGATAGACAAGTTTAACGCCACATTAAAGAACATTCAGTAAAGCAAGTAAAGCAATAACATCTCCATGCGGTGGTGACAGACCACACCACCAGAAAAGTTACATAGTACTCCTTTAATATGCCTCCTTGAACACAATGAACACAACTGGCTTATTTTCACTTTTTTATCCCTTCTAAGATGACACTTTCTTGCTCGATGGCGGATCCTTTGTTTAGTGACTTTGTTGCTGTGTAATTGGCTGTCTTTGAGCGTGTTTGCATACTGGGAGAGCAGCAGCCTCTCGGGACCATGTTCAAACACTGCTAATCTGACGTTGGGGACACCACTGGCATGTTCTAGCTGGTTCAACAAGTGACACGTAGGTGGTGAAGAGAATGCGCTGTAGGCTCTGCTATGTGGTAGGGCTATGGGGGAGGTACTGACATCAGAGGAGAAGGAGAGAGGTATGAAGAAACTACACAGATATAGAGTTTCAAAGATTTACTTAAAGGTAAAAAAAAAAGTTAGATTTTTAGTTGGGGGTCCATCCCTCCCTGCTTGTTTCTGTGGACATGCTCTCCCTGGAATGTTCTGCAGTATGACATGAAACAGCTCTATCCATTTATTCAATTACAGGTGGTTTAAGAGCTCAAAAATACCTAGAAAAACATTCTGACTGTGAGCCTTTCCACAGATCTCACCTGTAACTTGGTCTGGTTTAGTCTCCACAAAGATAGAATGTTTTAATACCACATTGTGAAACATTCCAGATGAAGCAATAACATCTCCATGGAGACAAGCAGGAGGAAGGACGTCCACCAGAAAAGTTACACAATGCACCTTTAAGGATTGATTTAGGACTATCTTGCCCCTCACCGGCTAACATGCATTTGCTAACATGCATTTGCTAACAGGTCCAGACCAAGGTCTAAACCAGGTCTAGACCAAGGTCTAAACCAGGACTAAACCAGGACTAAACCAGGACTAAACCAGGACTAGCCCAGGACTAGACCAGGTGGATTAAACCGCCGCGCGTGGGTCTATTTCCTGGTTCCGGCGTGGAGCTGACAGCAGGTCCAGACCAAGGTCTAAACCAGGACTAAACCAGGACTAGACCAGGACTAGACCAGGACTAGACCAGGACTAGACCAGGTGGATTAAACCGCCGCGCGTGGGTCTATTTCCTGGTTTCGTTTCGAGTCACAGCTGAGGCGAGCCGCTGCTCTAGACCTGCCCGCGTAAGGTGCTCACAGAGCGGCATGACAGAACCGTGAGGTCGGCCTCTTCAAGACCTCCAGGCCGGTGACCGGGACAATCCCCGGACCCATGCCCGCTTAGGGAGCTCTTAAGGCGGGCTGGCAGTGTCCCCCTGGGTCGCTGGATGTCTGGGGCTCCGTGCCTGGAGGGGCCCTGGAGAGCAGGTCTAGACGCCTCAGCTGTGACTCGAAACGATACCAGGAAATAGACCCACGCGCGGCGGTTTAATCCACCTGGTCTAGTCCTGGTCTAGTCCTGGTTTAGTCCTGGTTTAGTCCTGGTTTAGACCTTGGTCTGGACCTGCTGTCAGCTCCGCGCCGGGACACGTGTCAGAGCGTACTCTCCCCCCTCCTCCTTCCCCCCACACGTTTCACTATTAATAATTTTGTTGAAAATCTATGAAAATTTGAGTGTTTAAACGAGAGACTAATGTGAGAAAAGGACGCAGGACGCAGAACACAATGTTACACTATAAAAAAAAGTTACACTATAAAAAAAAAAAACTTGGATCGGGGCCTTGGAACGAATCAGGCTTTTTCCATTGAAATAGCTGCTCAACTTATGAATTTTTCACGTTACGAAACCACTTCTGGAACGAATTAATTTCATAAGGTGAGGTACCACTGTATATCAAATCAAATATCAAGTTAAATACAGTTTATTGTCCCAGAGGGAAATTTGTTTTGGGCAAAGTGTTGACATCTGCAGAACATGCAATAAGGATATTACAGAGACAATAAAGAATGTTAGAAATACACAAGTTTAGCTAAATGTAGTTGAAATTCATAGTAACCCTTAGCATAGATTAAAAAGTCAATTAAAAATGCAACAGTAGTTCTGAAAATGCTTTAGTGCGTCTCCCTAAAGAGCAGAGTGACAGACCTGGGGACAAAGCTCTGCTTGAATCGGTTTTAAATCTGAGATCTCTGTACCAGCTCATACGAGAAAAGTGTGTGAGAAGGCTCTCATAATATACTGTTGGCCAACGGTCAAAGCTCTAATTCTAACACGTCTGAGTGTTTTCTCTGGACCAGAGGAAACACTGGACAGTTTTGTCCTGGTTAATGCTGAGATGCTTGACAAAGTGATGCTTCTCCTAAGTGAGGCCCACCACATGTCTTTTAGATCCAATCCCCACCCCAGTTTTAAGTCATTTTATGGATCTTTAGGGATGAACTTTTGGTCATGATGAATTGCTCTCTTCAGACAGGGGTCTTTCCCACTGCCTTCAAAGCAGCAGTGGTGAGGCCCCTGCTGAAGGGCACTTCAGATTTTTTTTTAGATGATAACAACATTTTGGAAAAATTTCAGTCTGGTATTAGGGTGAACCACAGCACCAAGACTGCCTTAGCAAAGATTTTTAGAATTAACTGTGATTCACAAAAGTGTGACACTTGCTCCTGCAAGGTCCATGAAATCACATTTGGTGTGCCCCAGGGTTCCATTTTAGGCCCTGTGCTTTTTAACTTGTACGTGCTTCCTCTTGGTGGTGTCATCAGGAAACATGGGATCAACTTCCACGGCTATGCATATGATACGCAGCTTTACATCTCCATGTTTCCTGATGACATCAGGCCAATGGATGCACTTTTTTAACTGTATTCTAGATATCAAATCCTGGATGGCAGGGAACTTCCTCCAGCTTATCCAGGACAAAACTGAGGTTTGAGTCATCAATCCTGAGGCCCAGAGAGAGAAACCTTTACCCAATCCACAAGCACAGTCTTTAAAGCCATCTCCTCAAGTGAAAAACCTGGGTGTCATTTTTTACTCTGAGCTGACTTTTATCCCACACATTAAGGGCCCGTCCACATGACAACATATTTTGGTGGAAACGGAGAAATTTGTATCCGTTTAGGCCTTTCGTCCACATGGCGCCGGCGTTTTGGGGAGCCGAAAACTGTGTTTTTTGAAACCAGGTTCCAGAGAAATCTGAGAATGCTGGGGGTCGCGTTGTCGTCTGGACGAGCAAAACCCGGCTTTTGGGAAAACAATGACCCTTGAACAAAGTTCTTTAACCAACTATTGTCACAATTGTATATAGTTTTTGCAGAAAATGTGTGGATTGAGTGTGTTGTGTGCTGTAAATAAAGAAAAACAGCAACCATTTCTTGTCTTTTTTTATTGAACGAAAATTTACCTTTTACAAACAGGCACATGCAGTATCATACACAAAACTATATAAAAGCATTTCTGTTTTCTTTACACAAATTCACACAACTATATACAAAAAAACACAAGAAGAAATCCCCGGTTTCCATGCCGGCTAAAATGGCTGTGGTAGCTGGCGATCCACCTCAGATTTGTTCGCACAGTTCAAAATATAACAAGACCACACACCCGTGGCCACTGCAACGCCCAGAGTCAACGGCATGTCTGTACTTGTTCCGTACTGCCTTCAGTTTTGTGGTTAGCAAGAAGGTTCCGGGTTCGATCCCCGGGTCGCCCAGACCTTTCTGTGTGTGTTCTGTGTGGAGTTTGCATGCATGGTCTGGGTTCGATCCCCGGGTCACCCGAGCCTTTCTGTGTGGAGTTTGCATGTTCTCCCCGTGTCTGGGTGGGTTTCCTCCGGGCACTCCGGTTTCCCCCACCAACCCAAAACATGCACCATAGGTCCTGACCAAGCCGAAGCAAGAAGATCATGGAGATGGTCCCCGGGCGCAGTAATGTGCTGCTCACTGCTCCTGATAACAGGATGGGTTAAATGCAGAACTGGAATTTCCCCACTGTGGGACTAATAAAGGCATAGCTTCCTTTTCTTTCTTCTTTCTTTCTTTGGTGATGGTATGGGGGTCATGAGGTAAATCCTTCCCTGCAGCCGTGTCCCCGGTTGTATATTCTCGCCGAAAAGCCAACATAATGTCCGAGTATTTACTTGGGCAGGACTCCCAGTCGACATTATGCTGATACTGTTGTGTTTTGTAATCCAGCGTAACTACTTCGTCATCGGTCCAAACGAGAGAGTCGGCTTTTGTGCGTGCGATGGCCATCATTACTATCTTGTTGTGTTCGTTTGTTCATGGAAGAGAAAGGACTTTATGAGCATGCGCTCTTTGTAGTATTGCGTTTCTGGTGGCTCTGGCTGTTTCCTGTTTACAGCGCCACATATCGGTGTGGCATATGTATTACATCGTTTTCACTCAGCACTGATCCGACACGTGTGTTGACGCATTAAAAAAAATCCAGGAACGTTGTCGTGTGGACGTAGCCTAAGAGCATCACAAAAATAGGTTTCTATCACCTAAAAAACATAACCAGAGTCTGCCCCATTCTCTCTCGGGCCAACACGGAGACACTGATGCTTTTATCGCCAGTTGATTAGACTACTGTAATGCCCTGCTCTCTGGTCTTCCCAAAAAGAGGATTTCAGGTTTGCAGTTGTTACAAAATTCAGCAGCACGTGTCCTGACTAGGACCAGAGGGCGGGACCACATGACACTGGTTTTAAAATCACTGCATTGGCTCCCTGTGAGTTTCAGGAAAGATTTTAAAGTTCTTTTACTGGTTATTAAATGTCTTAATAATCTCGGGTCTTGTTATCTTTCAGAACTGCTTTTACCTTACGAACCTTCACAGGCCCTGCCCTCCTCCGGCAGCAGGCTCCTGGTCATTCCCAAAGTCAGGACACACACTTAACTTCAGTGCACATTCTGTTGCACATTACCATTTCACTGCTGTATCTTCCATTGCACATTTTTGATGCACACTGCACACTTTTGGACATCTGTATATAGGTATTTATTTATTATGTTGCACTGCTTTAAGATTTTAGATCTTAGACTTTAGTTTAACTTTAGATCTCTGTCTTGAATAGTTTTTGTTGTGTTTTGTCTTTATATTGTATTTTGTACACTGTCTTTTTTTGCACTACCTGGCCAGAGAGAAACGAAATTTCACTTCACTGTATGTTGAACACATATGGCAGAATTGACAATAAAGCTGACTTTGATCTTTGATCATTGACACTCACGGAGAGGCGTCTTTTCAGTACTACAGCCCTCGTCTATGGAGCAGCCTGCCGGAGGACCTCAGGGCTGCAGAGAACGTTCATGTTTTTAAGAGTGGGCTCAAGGCTCACCTGTTTAGCTTGGCCTTTGATTGATATTTTATACTTTTACCTATTTTATTATTCATTTTATTTTAGGTATTTTATTAGCTTGAACTAATATTTATCTATAATTTTGAGGTTTTCCAGTGCTCCCTCTGTAGGGGCCCTCTGCACCGGGAGCGGTGGTCGCCTGTGGCTGCCGGGGTCTGTCCCGTGGGCTCCTGGTGGAGGGATGGTGCTTGGGCCTCATCTCTCCCCTGGGCCCTGTGGCGGTTCCTGGTGGTGGTGGACGGCTCTCTACTCTTGGTGCTCTGCTCCTCTGGTGGTTCAACTGTATTCAGCCTCACTTTTTTACTATGTGTAGTTTTATGTATTTTAGCATGTTGGCAGTGTGTGTGTGTGTGTGTGTGTGTGTGTGTGTGTGTGTGTGTGTGTGTGTGTGTGTGTGTGTGTGTGTGTGTGTGAGCGCGCGCGCACGTGCGTGTGTGTTTGGGTTATTTGGGGGTGTGGGGTCAGGCAGCTGTGGGAGGTGGGTGGAAGGAAATGTGGGTTATATTTAATCACTGTAAAGCACTTTGTGTTACATTTTTTTGTATGAAAAGTGCTTTATAAATAAAGTTTGATTGAGTGAAGGTCTTTAATGTTCATAACTTTCATTAACCATCCTCTGTAGATTGTTCTTCTGCTAATACTGATGGACCCATATGTGGCTATGCTGTACTGTATCTACTGATGCTCTCCAATCCCACTGAGTAGATCCACATGACTGCCCCGCTCATGCCAAAAGTCTGAGTCAGTGGAGAGGGTGCAGTCTCTTAGACGACTGCACAGGAGGTCCACATGACCATTCATTTAACAGCATTTATAACATGGCTTAACGCTCACAAAAATCCATTTAGTCTAATACTGGACATTTAAAAGGAAATCTGGCTCTTGCCCACATCTGGGAGTATGACATAATCAGATTCTTGGATCCGTTTCTTTCTATTTCTGAAGCCTTACTGAAACTGAAGGAATTCTCCAAAACAGCAACACAAAGTTCAGCTCTGGACATACTGTATTTCCCAAAGTCTTACATAATTTTGAACGGACTTACGCAACAACGCCAACTATTTATTATTTTATCCTTCCCTATAATAATCAGACATGCATGAAAACATGCCTCTTTTTTTATCATTATTATTATCCTTTATATATCCCTGTAGAGAAATTATCCTCTGCATTTCACCCATCCTTCCGGAGCATTGGGCAACACATGAAGGCGCTTAGGGACCCATCTCCATGATCTTATTGCTAGGCTTGGTCAGGACCACAGCTGGAGGATTTTTACCTATGGACTGGAACCTTCTTGCTGTGAGCCATGAGAGCTAGCCACTCAGCCATCGTGCGTATTACTAATGTTGAGATTAGTAATAACATCCTTTCTTAAGTCTAAACACTTAAAAAGCTTAGCCAGAGCCTGCTTCTCTCTGAGCAATGGACTGTTCCCCACTACACAGCCTAACAGCCACTTAACTATTTGCATATTCTGCACATAAAGGTCTGGAGTCTGTCAAATTCTTGTGAAGTCTCTGCAGGAGTGCTGACAGCCAGTGTCCACACACAAGAGAGGGGGGCCAGCGCTGGTCTCCGGGGGCAACCGTACCTCCTTCTCCATCATTAAACACATAATGGCCCAGATTTTGTTTGCTCTCGACTCTTGTGTCATTGGTGTCTGCAGGCGGTGGATGACAACATTTCAAAGTGAGGGATGATCATGGTTGTACTTCCTCTTTTCCTTCTGCTCGCACCACCACAGACTGCCAGAACAAGTGGGTTTCCATGGCGCTGGCTTTCTTGTGACTCATCAGATGTTCAGTTGTGGTTATCTTTCATTGTTTTTATTGAGGGAATCCAAAATACTGACAACTGAGGATTGCTAATTGTCATGCTGATACCACAGGATGATACCACAGGATTTGGTTTTTATGGTGTGTTTTGTGCTGTAACCCAAGGTTTGTTTGTTTTTTTTGTTGCAAATTTGTAAACCAGATGCCTTTGTAGTTGCCCCATGTATTGAAACTTGAGTGCGCATTGTGGACAAAAAGTGAAAGTATTTTAAAACAAAAACATGACATTTATCTGAAAATCAGAAATCAGAATAGGTTTTATTTCCAATGTCAGTGAACAAAATGTACAAATTAGGAATTTATTTCTGTGATTTGGTGCAACATAAAACAATTAATAATAGTAAAATATAAACTATAATATACCTGAAGTATCTGTTTTACCATTTGAACCTTGCTAAGTTATTAGAGGCCTCTGCATTCTAATCTGTCATGATGAGACCCCTAAATCTAAAAACATCTGGAAATGTTTAAGTCTGCATTTCGGACATATAGAAGTAGTGAGATTACGGTGGGATGTCCTATAGAAAGCTATGTGGGCAAACTTTGCAAGTTTGTTTGGGGTGTTCTCCTTTGATTGGCTTCGAGGTGGCCGGACCCTCTGTCTGTAATTGGCTTATACTCTGTTTATGTAATAAATAGTATTCACACAAGGAGAGCCTGGTTTCTGGATCCTTCCCATAACATCACACCGGTGCAGAAAACCCAAGCAGCCACAGGTGAGAAACGACATCATAAAGCCATGCATAAAAATAATGTGTTAAAAAAATACTTATACAATATGCACATACATTGTATATATTTCTATAAATTTAACCTTTAGTTCAAGAATACCGCGGATACTGTGATTTAAAATGGGAGAAACACATTACCTTGAAGATACCCACCTAGACATGCAAACTCCACACAGACTGCTCCTATATGGTCTTGGGATCTTCTTGCTGTAGTTAAAAAAAACGGTATTCAAAGTTAATAGTACTTTGCAAAACAAATCTTAGACATGATCTGATATAGGTCTTTAGAAAAACATTTTAAAGAACCTATATTACACAAAATGGATTCTTGTGAGCTTTAAGCTATATTATAATACTGTTAGCTCATAAAACTGAAAATACCCTGTTCAACCTTGGGATGTCAAGTCAACAGCGACCTTTTACCTTTAGTTCAGAAGAGATTGGCAATTCCAGGGCTGAAATCATCCAAATGTTTTTTAAAGATGTATGGATTTTAAAGACACTGTAAAGCACCTCCTTTATCACCACATGACGTCACAAGGTGTAACAGAGTGTTTTCAGTTTGAGAGAAGAACTCAACCTAAATATGCAGAGTTTGTGTGTTAAACATTTGTGAATGAAACAAAACACAACTCCAGTATGTTTTTGACAAGGAAACAACATTATAGAATAGATGAGAAAATAGTGCAATATGGGCTCATTAAAGCTGTACTATGTAACTTTCTGGTGCTGCTTGGAGACCTGCTTGCCTGATGTTATTGCTTCACCTTTTATGTTCCACAGAATGCCATGAAACTTGACTTATTGACTTATTTTCATTACAGCTGCTTTTAGTGTTTGACCCGCCACCAGAAGAGTTACATAATTAAAAAAAAAAAGTTCCACATTGATGTAGAGACTTGTTATTATGTGATTCTCCGTCTGTTTCCCTGCTAATGTTGTCAACTACCTTGTATTTTTATAGGCTCTGTCTCCAGGTTTATGGTCTGCGTTGAATGGTGCATTAGGTTTGATGGTTTTATCACAGCTCCTGAGAAGAGGAAGATGTCGAATGAGAAAGTGAGTGTGTCCCTGCTTTTCAGTAAGGAGTAGGTCTTGAAGAGTATTAATCCACAAGTTAATTAGATTAGAAAGAACCAGGATGTACTACATGTGCAGTAAAAGAAAGCTTGAGATTTGCAGTTGCAGTGGGAATACTTCACTGACTTCAGCAGCTTTGAAGCCCTGCACAAGAATTTGTTCCATTTAAGCTGGCTTCACTAACACCACTGGCCATTACAGGACGTCGAGACACAGACTGTACTCTCATAAAACATCCAGGATTAAAAATGATTTAGTCTTCATTTAACACTTACAACTTTATTTTTATTTTGAAGGCAATAAAGTCGGAGGAAGACAGCTAACATGACAGTTCAGAGGATGGCTTGTGTTGGCAGTCAAAACATGTCAAAATACAAATACATCTCCTATGAAGCTCACTATAAAATATAAACCCCCAAACTCTTCTTTTTGAAATAGTGATATTTTCATGATATTTAGGTTATAGTGCATAATAGTAGGTTTCAGATTTTTTGCAAAGAGTTTGGGTTAAATTCCTGGGCATGCCATCCAAAAGCAAAATTGTTAAAGGATCACTATGTAACTTTTGTAGTGGGGGTTCTCCACTGGCTTGTCTCCATGAAGAGATTATTACTTTGACTGAATGTTCTAAGGTAGGGAGTTAACACATAGACCAGATAGATGAGTGCCTTGCCTATAGGCACAACAACAGTATGTATGGCCGAAGCTGAATGCAACCCACTATACCACACAAAATACAAAACTGACTTATTAACTTTATTGATACATAATGGAAATTATATGGACACAGTAGCTCACACATCATAATATAATATAATATAATATAATTAGTGCTGTCAGGCGATTAAAAAAATTAATCTAATTAATTACAGGATTTGTAATTAATTAATCTAATTAATCACATTTTTAAAATATTTTTTTAGGTGGTTTATTGTGCTCTCCCACAGTGCAAAAAAGGTGTCAAACGTGTGATTTATAGTGGTACAGTGAAAAGACTGCAGACTTCCCCTTTAAGTCTAAGTTTTTTTCTCACTCTCTTTGTATCCACTGTAAACATGACAAGACCCCCATTCCCCCTCCCACATTATGTAACATTCATTGGAAAGCTCATTTACACCATTCCACTAATACATGGCAAATATTTCTGGTGCCAAAAGGTGAGCACGTACAGCAGCTTTCATGCAACGTCAATAAATAATATTGTAATGACCTGGGTTAATGGTGTCTGTGCCTTTAAGGGGTTGGCTGTTGGGCGCATGCGTGGGACAGGTGTGGGTGTTAATGTTGAGTGAGTCCGAACTTCTGTTTAATAAAGTTCATTGGAGAACATACAAGGCTTCAAATATACAGAGAATACAAATAATTGCCCGTGAAAATTACTCATGGCTCACATGAGCCCCGGAACCCGTGAGGAGGATTTAAACTCCCGGTGTGGATGTGTCCGGACCATCGCACCACGGGAGGAGGGAGGAGGGAGGAGGCAGCAGCGCGGGGTGAGTAAATGATCGGGTTTAGCGTGATTTAGCGTGATGGGCAAAACTGACAGTCAAAACTTCTAAGTGTGCACCCTTAGTCGCGACAGAACACGCTGGAGAGGTTATGGGAATTGAAAATGGTTAGGGATAGGGAAACGGGCTCGTGTGTCTTCACATGCTCTCCCCTATTAGAACTGCATTCGTCTCTGTTTGCTGACCAATGGTAGCACGGCATTTCTCATCGCGTCATCGCTGTCCAGGGACAAGAGGGATCTGCTCCGTCACATTTTTATCAATAAACTCGCCGTTCAAAGGCCCCGCACGCCAAATTTAAAATGCGCGCGCATTGAATTGCCGCTCATAGTTAATTGCGTTAATTTTTATAACGCGTTAATTAGCAGTGTAATTAATTAATCTAATTAACGCGTTAAACTGACAGCCCTAAATATAATATAATATAATATAATATAATATAATATAATATAATATAATATAATAACAAAGAGCAAAAATATAAATGTATTAAAACATCCAAAATAAGTAGCAAGAATTGCAAGAGACTGGTGTCAAATAAAGCATAATTATACAAATATATATGTATATGTACAAGTGAATTGGACAAAGCTGGTCCCAACGCAATTGATATACTTTTTCACGGAGGATCACCGGTCCGGAGAGCCGGACAGTCCCGAGGAAACGCGCTGCCTGATACACGAGGTCGTGCACCTGGCACCGCTGTTACTGGATGACGCGGAATGATTTACTATTGGAATTTTGATGGCAGAACATCTGGATTGGGCTGGGGGATGTTTTCTGACCCATCACTAATTGGAGCCGAGTGGATAAAAGAGCCCCGAGCCACCGGAAATCCTGTGGAAATCCGTCTGGCACTGGGTAACATTGCAGACAATGGATGTTGAACTGTGTGGAACAGCAGCTCAGTCCGCATTCATACGTGCCAGGGGGAGGACTGCGAGTTGCACAGTCCTGCTTGGTGGCATGAAGTTGGGGGCCTGGCAGAAACCAGGGTTCTGGCAAATTGTCTGTTCCCCTGGGTTCTAAAAATGTATCAATTATGTTAAATTATCCCTTTCTGATGTAATCAATTCTCCTGAAAATGTGATTCAACTGGTCTTTGTTTTGACAGCACCTTCTGCACACGTCCAAGGTCGACAGCTGCCGGCTTATCACACAGCACTCTACAAAACAAAGCATTCCACATTCGGCTCACACTGATATGTATTATGTAAAACACTATGCCCTGTCTGTTTAGTAATGTCTGCCTCTGCTTCAGTTTTCAATCACTTTCATGGATTATCCTGGACTGCTCCCCTTCCGACCCAGTCACCAACGAAAAAAACGCTGTGTGTTTTACCTGTCCAATTGTTGTTGTCGTAATATGTTTGTGAATATTGTTATTGACTGTATTGCACTTTTCATCTCTGTCATCTCCGAGTCGGTGGCGCACACATGCCCGCCGACTCGGAGATGACAGGTGGTAAGGAGAAATAGTGCAAAGATATAAATAATGATTGACAGGACATAGGGTTATCTGTGACATAAGAGTGAGTTGTTGTTGTCTGGTATGAATATGCAGTCTAACTTTTCAACTTTTAGACTAGCTGCCAAGGAATTTCTACATTTTAACTATTGCGAATGTATGTGTATCTCCCCAGTGTTTTAAATTTGCACAGTGATAATGGTTATGATCGTAGCATAAGAGAGCTGTATTAACCATAATGCGTGATGACCTGTAACCAGACAGTCATTAAGACACAATGAGCACTCATATAGGGCTAGCATAGCAACAGGGCTGGGAGCTTTTACATCTCGTATAGAGGACGCACCGCCTGAATTGGAATGCTAATAATAATGATGCTTGAATATTAGCTGCTCAAGCCCTCAAATGCTTATTACAGACTCTTCTCCACTGTCTGCACTTTCAAACCCACTGCTATTCCCAGAGAAGTGTGTACCGAGCCAGGCAAACGTTACAGCCAGAAATGATCAAAGAATTCTAAATATATGTGCCAAGAGAATTTAGAATAACTTTTCAAAGTGTGGACTTTCACAGTTGAGTTATATTGTTGCTAATGTGTAAACTATGTCAATAATTAATATAAGTATAGACAGGTATTTTTTGAGAAGTTAATAAGATAAGATAATGCCACACTGGGAAATTTTATGCAAAGCAATATCTCTATAGGAACAATAGAATGTGGTGTGCCCTCCTCCAGAAATGGTACAGTGCACATTTAAATTAAAATCTAACAACTTTTTTTTTTTTGTCACCTGATGAGACAAAAAAAAAAGTTTCAAAAGTGATTTAAATCTCACTTCCACGGTACAAAAAGCATCTACATTATGTAAATCCATATTTAAAGTATGAAAAAGCGAAACAAAGTTATGGCTTGCTGAAAGGCAAATAACACAAAGTCTGGCAATTTCCACCAATTTGTGGCCCGCTGAGTGGCATGTGTCTCCAAATTCTGGCAGAAACAAAACAGCAATATATATTTTTCATTTTCTCCCTGTTATGTCTTGTCATGGCTGAATATCAGCTCTTCAGCACTGACCATAAACACACTTGAACACTCCGAGGTGGACAAAAGGTCTACTGTATGTGTACTGAAAGGCAGATAGAAAGGATCAGGGTCTTTCTTTTGTTAAATATACCTTTTTGGGTCCATAATACACTATGTTATACCGATCTGTGTTAAAATGTTTCCTCATCAAAAACATACAGAGAATTGTGCTTTGTTTCAATCATACATGTTTAACACACAAACCCTGTATATTTAGGCTGAGTTCTTCTCTCAAATGGACAACACTCTCTACTGATAAAAGGTAGCAGTTAACATGAAAACTACCACTACATGACATCACAAAGTGGAACAGAGGCAAAATGAGGGTCTTTCTTTTGTTAAATGTACTTTTTCATGGATTTGTTTGGTCCCTTAGTGCATAAGCAACTCTTGAAGTCAAAAATATGTCTGCTGTGTGTTGTCTGCATCTCATTAGAAAGCATTTTATCGTCAGATAATACTGTCACTTCAGAACTCTGCCCTGGCCTCTGAAAGCTTTGAAATGTGCTGTGCTTATAAACTCGTTGTGGTGGATAATTAGGCCACTCGGAATGCATGAGGTAAGTGAATAACTAGTAACGAACTAAAATGAAATACTTCAATAGACAGTACAGCGTCTTTAAAGCATAATTCAGTTGTGGGTGTCTAAACCTTTTTCATAACAGTCTGAGTATTGAAAAATATAAAATGACATATTTTATTGATAACAAAATGCCCAATTTGGCAACTCTCCCACATAAGAGAGTACAGTCTGTTTGGAAGAGGTTCTATTTGGCCCCTGTATAGACACCATACATCTTTCCCAGCCTTGGAAATATCCAGTTATTCTTACATCAGAATTTACTGCATTTTGGACGAGTTCAGCTAGTCTGAGATTAACTATGCATACACCCATGCATACAAATGTATAGGAAACAATTGTTGCTAATTCCTGCTAAATGCTAACCTCGATTTGACTATGCTGCCATTAATGTTCAAAATAAAGACACCATTTTGAGACCTGCCAAAGGCTCTGTACCCGATTTCTACTGTCAAACTGACGAACAGAATTATTTCATTTTAAATGGTTTGCGTGATCCAAAACTTTTCCTTACTTACTGTTTGGAATTACGAGCATCTAAATTATTCACCACAATGAGTTTACAAGCTCTTTTCACAACTTTCAGAGACCAGAAAAGAATGCTGTCACAGTAATGCTAACAACAACAAGCATGCTAACTGCACACTTCCTGGTTATTTGACAATAAACTATTTTATAATTAGATCCTACGCAGCTTCACTATTGCCATGCTTTAAAAGTACCACTTAAAATGCATTCTGATTGATTGTATAATGCAGGAGTCTCCAACCTGTAGCTCAAGATCTACGAGTAGCTCTTCACCCCCTTCCAAGTAGCTCACCAAGGAATTTCTGAATTCTATGTTATTGTGGATAATAAGTAAAATTTGATTAAAGGATAATTAACGTTTTTTTTTACAATCTGAGCCTTCTTTCGGCAATAAAACAAGTAGTTTTACTCACCCATAGCAGTTTGGTGTCAATTGGAGCAGTATCGCAGAACTTATGTTGAGCCGTTCTGTTCTACTAATGATCCTGTATCCGTTAGCGTGAGTGCTCGGGGCACTGATTTGCGGTGTCCAAATAACACAAACTTTAGCACTTTTCAAATCACAGAAGATCGCTGTGTCAGGGTAGACTTTTAGTAGATTCCAAAACGGCCTGAAACCCGATATCGCAACAGAAAAGTAAAATTCAGAGCGGTGTTAGCTTCTTTCGGACTAGCGGTGTTTACAAAACAGCTGAGTTCACGCATGCGCACTGTCCTCTCTGATGACGTCATCAAATGAAACTATAGCTGGATATCGGGTTTCAGGCCGTTTTGGAATCCACTAAAAGTCTACCCTGACACAGCGATCTTCTGTGATTTGAAAAGTGCTAAAGTTTGTGTTATTTGGACACCGCAAAGTAATGCCCCGAGCACTCACGCTAACGGATACGGGATCATTGGTAGAACAGAACGGCTCAACATAAGTTCTGCGATACTGCTCCAATTGACACCAAACTACTATGGGTGAGTAAAACTACTTTATTGCCGAAAGAAGGCTCAGATTGTAAAAAAAAAATGTAAATTTTCCTTTAATTACCATTGTAAGTGTATCATTTTAATGCCTACCTTGGTGCACCGATAAATGGATAATGGTTTATATGTTTTATAAGTATCTAACTGTTCCCCATCTAAGGCTCTTATATTTACAGTTTCTTCACAACTGCTGAAATTGGTAGCTCTCCGGTGTTTTTGTTTTGTAAAAGTAGCTCACTGGAGAAAAAAGGTTGGAGACCCCTGGTATAGTGCTTTTAAACGGGCTGCATATCCTTACAGTGGTCTTCTTTACAACATCGCTCCTATCACAACACCTGGGAGCCTCGTCATGTGCCTAAAACAGCAGATTGCATTGAGTGCTCCATAATGACGGAGTGAATCACTCCTCCAGTAATCTGCCCCCATTCATTCTATAGGCCTGGAGATGGTGTCACAGAATCCCTCAGCCCATATGCTCCACAGTACACTGGTGATACCTCCAGAGACTGCGCTGTACTCAAGGTTTATCATTGGATCGAACATCCAGTAAAGCAGAGGTTGTAGAGAAAGCATTTGTTTTCAAGTATGTGTCCACACTGTCCATCACTAGGCAGCATGACTCAGCATAATACACACACATTTGGAGTGAAAGCATAGTATAGTGATTGACAGAGACTCATGTTCAGTTCGTGTCAAAACAACATGGCAGCTTACACAAAAAAATTGAGGAAAAAATAACAAATAAAACCTCTTTTGAAGTATGTGTCCTTGGCAGCATGACTCGCACGCACACATTCATTTAAATAGAAAGCATAGTACAGCAGATGAAACAGCTTATGATCTGAAATGAGGAAAATGGTCACCAAAGTATTGTGATTTGGTCCAAAATGGTGTCATCACTGTACATTATTTGTGCACAGATAATTCATGCTCTGGGTGTCCCTGTCAAAGTCTCCAAGTCGCACTAAAACTATGCAGTACATTTTTGATGCTGGTTTTGGCATCACTGGTCACATGGGTATCGACTTACTAACAGCGCTATAGATATTGTAAGTGTACACAAATGCATGCGTCTATACTTATTTACTTATGTTCTTTATCAGTTTTATGCTTAAGTCACTATGTGGTGTCTTAAAACTTAAAGGTCCCATGGCATGAAATTTTCACTTTCTGAGGCTCCCCTACCCTGTTTAGCCCCCCCATGGCTAAAAGTTGCGAAATGTGTAAACTGAGCATTTGCGGTCCTTTTCTGCGTTTGAAAAAAAGACAGCTCAAACGGGCGATTCTGAACAAGGAAACTTTCTGACGTCACATTGAAGAAAAAATGCAAATGCAGTTCCACCGCCCGTCTGTGTTTCTACCCACACTCTCTGTAAATCACGCCCAGAGAGTTTGGACCGCGAATGAGCTACGCAATGCGAGATGCGTTTTTTTTATTTGCCTGGAGGCACATGAGAGTGTTTCCAGGCTCGGATGTCCTTTATCCGACCCTCCGAACCTCTGAAACAGCAGTGGTTTAATTTTATTTTCTGTGGAAATGTGTTTATTTTTCAATGGAACGCTTCTCATCTCTTCCTCCACACAAAAACGCGGAAGTGGGGCCAGCGCACATCGCACCGCTAAAGAGGAAAGAGTGGAGAGTTTGGCCACGCCCCCACCCACTGCTCTGGCCTATCTCTGTCCTCCTCATTTGCATTCAAGCAACAACGCCCATAATGGAGTGTTCCAGAGAGATATTTATGACTCTTTCTCATCTTATCTCTCTTTCTCATGCACTGAGTGTTGATTTTGAAGAAGGATTCATTTACAGTATTAAGGAACCATTAAGGAGCCATATAAAAGCATCAAGAAGTACCATGTCATGGGATCTTAAAAAAAAAAATCACTAAAACAAACAAACAAAAAACTGGGTCAATTTATGCATACTCAGTGATGAAAAAAACCTGCTCAAATCTTTATGTTTATTAAATCGCTGTGGAATTCACTCAGCTATTGCGCTTATGAATTATGAGCCAATTTGTTGTTTTTCTAATGGAAATATAAAGATAAAAAAAGTACCAAATAGAAATAGAGACTGTATTTCATTGTCAAATAAAAATACAAAACTCAAAAATCATCAACCATTGCCCCAGAATATACGAAAAAACAAATCCTTGTTGCATCAGTGCTAAATGGAGGAAACAAATAAGTGTAACCATTGTACAAACATATTTCTTATTGCTGAATATTCAGTAAATTCCCCACTCCCCTGGGTCTAAAGAGTGATCTAAGGGGCTCATATTACGCTATTTTTTAAACATTTTTTTTATAATGTTGTTTTCTCATCACAAACCTGAAGTTGTGCTTTGTTTCATTCACACGTTTATTATACAAATCCTGCATATTTAGGCTGAGTTTTTCCTCTCAAACAGAAAACACTCTGTTCCACCTTGTGATGTTATGTGATAATATAGGATGGGCTCCACTGTGTTTTTAAACTCCATACACCTTCATTAGAATCGTTTGGATGATTTAATCCCTAAGACTGACAAACTCTACTGAACAAAAGGTGAAAGTATCTGTTAAATTGAAAACTACAACTTAATGACAGCATTTTGAGCTTTGGAGATGCAGACAGACTAATAATAAAGGATTACTCAAACATGTGTGAATGAAACAAAACACAACTCCAGGTATATTTTTGATGAGATAACAGCATATTAACATGGCTTATATTTAGTGTAATAGAACTTTTAAATACAACACTATCTTGTGTGTGAAGCTACAACTCCTGCTCTGACCAAGTTCTAACTAGAATATTGCAATCACAGTTTTAATGGACTAGCTAGTTAACAGGGAAAAAAAATCACCATATCTTTTTACTTTCTATAATTCTTCTTCTCAGTAATATATGAGCGATGAAAAGAGAATATGGAACTCAAAAGCCCATGTGACAGAAGGAAGCCTTTGCGATCACAGCGTGCTCCAGGGTCTAACGCTCTCAGGCGATAATTGGATAGAGATGATCATATCAGGGACACGGGTCAGCTGCAAATTGTTCCAACAAGAAAATTACCAAAGAATGTTTCTGCTCACCTGCTGATTCTCACGTAGCTACCTACAAATGAGATGTTTTCATAATGAGAAGAGAGCTGTCTAAACCTATGTCCCAAGATTATTTTTCTTAGTTATTGTGGCATATCAGAAGACAGCAATTATAATTAATAAAGCAATGATGCAACTCCGCAGAGCTACTGTATACCCTGCTTGAGCTTCTTGTTTGCACAGCTGGTGGAACAGACAGCCCCAATATCCAACATCATTCTTCTGCTCCTCATATGAGGCAAGGCAGTCCAGTCACGGCCCTTTGTTACAGTAAAATGCAGTGCTATAGAATCACAGGGCATTGTCTGCTGGGAAAAATGCAGCTCTTGTCAATATAGGATGTGCTTGCGATGATGTACAGTGTAGAATGGTCAAAAGATGAGGTGGTGAGTTCTTATATTGAGGTTTCAGTCTAGTCCAAGTTTACACATAAACAAAGAGGTGATCCACTCTTAGGATAAAATGGACATTTACATAACATGAAAGGATGGACGTTTATTCTTATTTATCTGCAGTTTTTACCTGGTCAGCCAAAATCACACACTTTGACAAAACCTTACAAAGATGAGTGGATCTGGAACTGTTTGTTTCCTTGATTTCAGATAGGTGGATGAACCAATCAGAGAGATGCATATTCTGTTCATAGCAACACGAACATGACAACGCACACAAAAAGGGGGGGGATAACACAGAGTCCTGAGAAAGGCATGGATTTCTGCAGAATCAACTAAAGACACCAAATGATTATTTATTTCATGTAAAGATTTGTTTAGATTTTGTTCTGAATGTTACGAGGAGATGTCTTCAGCTTTTGATAGGCATGTGCTGCAAAATAGCGCCTATGGTTGGACCGTCCCAACAGACTGGCTACTGGCACTACAACTTATCTTAGACTGATTTAATTTGTCTACTTTTTCAGTTCTGGTACCAGAACTGACGAAGCCTCTCGGATGAGCGGCGAAACGTTTTCGACCAAACAAACTTTGTTCAGTTGACAAATTGAATTTCTTCTTTTATCATGGATTCTACCTGGACGACTGAGGGACTCTTCACGCATAGACTGATTTAGTTTTTGTTTTATGTATTTTTTTCTTCCTGTAATTCCACATTAACTAGTTAAAAAACACTGCTTTTAAACACCCAGACAAATACATTGAGATGTTCTATACAATTTTGAAAACATTTTGAAACATCTCCATTATGGAGAACTCAGAATGAGATAATGGACCCAGCTCAGCCTCAGCCTCACTCCTGTATTGTTATTCAAGCTGTGATTTACAATCCAACAGTACAAACCTCCTCCTGATGTTGAATGTGCATGTTCCAGAGAATACTAATGCGTACCTGCAGAGAGATGCATTGCGCTTGTAAAATGATAGTGTCTGTGATCCAGGGCTGATTCAAGAGCTTGCACTCTGCACCCAAAGGACCTGCAGGAAGTACACTGTGCTTCCTGCTCACACTTTATGTCTGTTTGAGTGGCACATGTGAGGATGTACAGACTCAGTGCATGGACCAGTGCACGAAAAAACTTCTCTGCGATAGAGTAACAGCCTCTTTTGGTTTTCTTGCACAGTCATTTAGGGTCCTGGCCTTCGTCCTACTTTTTCAAAGACTGTCCCACTTTTTGTTTATTTATTTATTTACGCAGATGTAGGCAGTACTCGGTTACATTTACTTGAGTAATTTATTTAAGAAATTGTACTTTTCAGAGTATAGCAGTATGCTTTTACCTCAACCTGAGTAATATTTTAAGTAACAATACTCTTATTTGTACTCTTACTCATCCCACTGTAAGTCAACAAATGACAACAGCGTGACAAAAGTTGAACATTTGTGTTGCACCGCTTCTTCAGATATGATTTATTATACCTCATTTTTATGTCTATCCAGATTTATGTATTGTATTATGTTTTGTCCTTCAAGTTACATTAACTTCAAATTATAAATCAGTTGTACTTGAATAATTTCTCATATTATATTACTTTATAATATTATTTTGATGTAACTTTACCTTACTTGAGTTGCATTTTTGTCTGCTCTACCCACCTCTGTTTGTAGGTGTCCTCAGGGGTGTAACATGGTGACGCATATTGCTGTTCCATTCTCTCTATGTACGCTACAATTGACAATAACTAATTATCATTAGCGTAGATGTCCCCGGTCCGACCCTCCATGACCCTCTTGGCTCTTTTTCTACCTTTGAGATCTGTAAAGAGTTTAGTTTCCCCTGCTGTGTTTGTTGGTTGGTTTGTCTCATAAAGCAATTGTCATTTTTATTACATTTCAGGAAAGGTCAGAATTCAGACATGCGCCTGGAACACCATCTGGTTCCAGCATATTGAATCTTGTAACAATCTGAGAATGGATTTCTCCTTGTGTAAAAGGTGGACTTTGTTGGCTGAAATAAACAGTTTTGGAGTCCATGTGACTGTTGTGTTGCTGCTGTAATATAATGGCAGTTAGCCAAACAACAATCTAGCAATGACTTTTAACTGCTGTCAGAGGAGTTCTCCTTTACTAACCCCATGCACAAGATGGCAGTAAACAAATTATCAGTAGTTTTACAAAACAACTTTGTCTAGCTAAACTCAGACAAGAATGAATTCTGTCCCACAGAAACAAAGAGACAGTGTTTTTCTGTCTAAAACCTTCAAATAAGGCTCAAAGGGGTAATAATGGACTGACTTGAACTTTAACAGCCACTTCAAACCAGTAATATCTGCAGCCTTTTACCACTTAAAAGATTTTTTTAAATTTATTTTACTTATTTATTTCAGGGACAGTGCATATTAATCAACATTCAAGGCTATTTTTCATCTATAGTCCCTTGACAGCAGATACTGTCCACCTAAAAACAAAAATAAAAATTACAATACAATAAATACCTAAAAAAAAACAGTCGAAAAATATATACACTATTACATAAGATGGCAGACTCACAACAATCATTCAGCTGCATACCACCACTCATAAAGAGAGCAAATACAGACACACATGACAATCACACACAGATACACGACAATCGCACACAGACACACATGACAATCGCACACAGACACACATGACAATCGCACACAGACACACATGACAATCGCACACAGACACACATGACAATCGCACACAGACACAGGGCAAGGGGCCAGCAGGGGGCAGCGCAGCGGATAAAGTCAATGTTCACAGATCTGGTTTGTAATTAGCCATTATTTTAACTGTATTTTAAAGGTTTGGTAAGTGTTAGCGGATCTGATGGTTGTGGGTGTGAGGTTCCAATCCGAGGCCGCACGAACAGAAAAAGCTGTTTGCCCAAAGGAACTTTTCCTGAGGGGGATGATGCAGTCTCCTCGTGTTGCTCCTTTAGTTCTACTGTGGCTGGTGGTTCTGATGGAGATGAACTGACTGAATGGTGGAGATGATAGACCATGAATGATTTTATAGATTAGGCAGAGATTAGAGTATTTGATCATGTTATCCAGGCTGAGTAAGTGGTGTTTTTTGGAGTATTGGACAGTGGTGAAAATGGTTTGGTTTTTTATCCACAATTTTAACAGTTCGTTTGTAGAGTGATTGCAGAGGTTTCAGTGTTGTGGTGTTTGCCAGGGACCAGACAGGTAAGCAGTATGTAATGTGAGAGAGAATCATTGAGTGCATTTTAGCTGCTTGGGTGGACATTTGATGCCAAAATGATGCAAATTATACACATGATAAATACTGAGCCCCAAAATATATTGTTCCATCTTTCATTATGTGACTGGCCACGGGAAAACCAGTCACAAGTCGTTCCCCAGAGGCGTTTTGAGTTATTCACAGGTTCTGAAAGTGTAGATTCTAAGCTTTCCAACAATGCCTTACACATGAAAATCTGAGAACAGTTGAAGAATTTTTGGCCATTTGAAAGCAGCAACTCTGAAAACGACAAGCTGAGAAAAGCTTCTCTAAAGATTCTCAAAGTCCAGGCCTTCAGAGCTCATTTGCATGACATTAAGCTAAGCCCTCCCCCATCACTGACTGTCATGCAGTGGCAGGTCAGAATTAGAAGGTACTTTGTTAAAATGGAAATGCTTTTATAACAAAAAGTCCATATAATCATTCAATAATTCAATAATACACAGGATAATATGTTAAGTCAAAGTCACCTGTATTGTTTAATACAATACAAAATAGTATAGGACACTACACACACGCACACACACACACACACACAAACACACACGTACACACACACGCACACACTCTGGACACACACACCCACACACACACGCACACACTCTGCACACACGCGCACACTCGTACACACACCCACACTCACACACACACACACACACGCACACACGGTACTGGTACTGGTTTAGTTCTGGTTTAGCCTTGTTTTAGTCCTGGTTTGTCCCTGGTTTAGTCCTGTTTTAGTCCTGGTTTAGTCCTTGGTTTAGTCCTGGTTTACCTGTACACACACGCACACACACGTACAAACACGAGTTGACACAAGCCCGCTGCTTTAAGTTAAATATCCCTTTGATGCAGAAATAATATGACCACATGAAAGCTAAAGTATTTAAACATGTCCTAAAGTCTGTAGTGTCAAAGTTTAGAGGCACTTTACTCACCCCATAAGAAAGAGAACGCAGTCACCTCTGATGTAACTACAGTTTGCGTAGTTGTCCGATTATTCGCTTATACATGGTCTTTTGGCAGCTAAAGAATCCGACCGCATTCTGTACATGAGCTCCGGAGAAACGGACGTGTCCCGAACGTCTCCCGAACGTGTCCCGAACGTGTCCGGAACGTGTCCCGAACGTGTCCCGTGTCCCGTGTAAAAGTAGTATTTATAGTCCGTTTTCACTATTCTCATCCTCCTGAAATGCAGCTGCTCACAGCTGATAGGAACAGCCAAAAACAAAACAGAGCTGCATGAGTAGCAGCGTCAAGTGATTGGCCAGGAGCGCTTGTTATGGTAATTATGGTAATTTACACACGACCCGATTGTTTCCGAAAAACAAGACAATTTCAAAGACAAAACGTATGCGTTTTAAGATACCAATGCTGTTATTTGAAATGGAGTGGCTTCTTCATGATCTCAACTAGCACATTCTGCAAAAAAATGAAAATTTTGAAAAAAAAAAAAAAAAAAAAAAAAGCTTTAAACGCGATTTTCTCATTTTCACAAATCCCGACATGTGGTGGGTCATATATATATATATATATATATATATATATATATATATATATATATATATATATAACAGTGTTACCTCACCTTACAAAATTAATTCGTTCCAGAAGTGGTTTTATAACGTGAATTTTTCATAAGTTGAGTAGCTATTTGAATGGAAAAGGCCTGATCAGTTCCAAGGTTTTTTTTTTATAGTGTAACTTTTTTTTATAGTGTAACATTTGTGTTCTGCGTCCTGATTGGAATAAACCAGGTCTAGACCAGAACTAAACCAGGTCTAAACCTGGACTGGACCTGGACTAAACCAGGATTATCCCGGGACATGGCAGTGCCGTTGGAGGAGCGCGTTGCTCGTGTCTCCGCGCTCCTTGCGCGTTCTGCGCTAGAGCTAAGAGGCCGAGAAAGACGCTCTTTCAGCGGGAATAAGAGCGGGGCGGGCTCTGGTTCTATCTGACCTCCAGAGCCGGGGGGCTGACACTGTGAGGTAACAGGCCGAGAAAGGTGCTCTATCGGCGGGCAAGACCGCGGAGTCTCGCTCGGGGCGGGCTCTGCTTCTATGTGATTTCCAGGTCTAGACCAGAACTAAACCAGGTCTAGACCAAGTCTAAACCAGGACCGGATCAGGTCCAGACCCGGACCAAACCGGGACCAGACCAGGATTAAATCACCCCGCGCGGGCCCGTGCCCCCGAGGGGGAGGGCGCCGCGGCTCTATCCCGCACCGTGTCGACGTCGCTTTTTGATCCTTCGATGTCGGCTCTTCCTATCATTGTGAAGCAGAATTCACCAAGCGTTGGATTGTTCACTCACTAAGGGAACGTGAGCTGGGTTTAGACCGTCGTGAGACAGGTGAGTTTTACCCTACTGATGATGTGTTGTTGCAATAGTAATCCTGTGTCTCCGCTCCCCTCAGGCGTTCGGCGCTATATTGAGCCGTGTCTACCCCCACGCTTCACTATCAACACATTCCATTGAAAATCTATGAAAGTTCGAGTGTTCAAACGAGAGAGAAATGCGAGAAAAGCCCAACTCCAGTCTGAGAAAAGCGTAGAATGTGTGTGGTGAGGCATTTACACCCCTAAAACACATAGAACAATTGCAAAATACAAAGTTGTCCTACCTCGTGGACCTCTCCCACCTCGGGCCACCTCTGGAACCTAACCCCGTGTGTGTTGATAAAGTGTATTTACGTTTCAGGGCGTGCATCTGAGTGCGCATTAATTTAATTTTTGAGATTTTGCGTTTCGTAACTTGAATTTTCTTTCGTATCTAGAGACCAAAATTTGACGTGAAGCCGTTTCGTAACTTGGATTTTTCGTATGTAGGGTCTTTCGTAAGGTGAGGTACCACTGTATATATATATATATATATACATATATATATATATATATATATATATATATATATATATATATATATATATATATATGCATACATACGCAGACATCCCAAGTTCCAAAAACAAATTTCAGGGAGATTTATTTTGCCCCCCAACCCTAACCCCCGGGAGATGATTCGTAACCCTAACCCTACACAATAGACCAGTTTCAAAGCTACGTCATCACTGAATGCGCGCGCAGTTCCGACTAAAAAAAAAAAGCCACTGCTGCCATAAAACCCCCAGCGAAGATATAGAAGAGAAGAACTCAAATAAAGAGAAACAGATGGAATAAATGATAGTTCATACCATTCAAGTGACATACACACAAACACTGCTGCTTGTTTAGGGTAATTTGCCCAGGTGTTCAATGGTTTAATCATGCTGATTAACGAGCAAGCACAGGACACCAAAGACATTAACTGGGTAACCTCTACGACAGACACATGTAAACGTACACAAATAACTTTGTTCAAATGCATGATAAGTTTTCACATGACCATCATAAATGGCATTTGACATGATTGAGATCACATCTGTGACTCGTGAATTAAGTCGTAGTATGTTAGTGCAGTTGGCGGTCAGAACATAGCTTGTTGATGATAGCCCAAGCATTGTACACGGTGCGTGAAGAGTCCCTCAGTCGTCCAGGTAGAATCCATGATAAAAGAAGAAATTCAATTTGTCAACTAGACAAAGTTTGTTTGGTCGAAAACGTTTCGCCGCTCATCCGAGAGGCTTCGTCAACTGACGAAGCCTCTCGGATGAGCGGCGAAAAGCCCCGCAAGCTTTGCTCACCCCCGGGCGGACGGCGCGATGTCAGCCCCCACGGGGCCCCAGGCCGCGGCGGAGAAGCCGCGGCCTGGGCCCCCGTGGGAAAGCCGGTAGTAGGAAGGAAGGTACTACGGAGAAACTCCCCATCGATATCGTGGTATTTTACCTCCTGTACATGGCCACACATGGCACACTGGTAGGCATCCATGGATTTGTATGCGTGCACTTTCTCTCTTGTATACACGCTGGGCTTCTCGACTAAATAACAGTGGATATCTGGCCACTGTAAATCTGGCCACTTTCTGCGGTCATACTGCCACTCCATGATCACATAAAGATCTGGTAGTCGAACCCCGTTGCTCAATGTGAGCTCTTGAATGTAGCTTTCCCTATAGTTCAGATACTCCGCTATGGTCCACCATGGTTGCTTCTGAGTCGGGCATGCGCGCGCATGCTAGTGACGTCACGTTTGTTTACTAACAGTAAAGGGGTCTATAGAGAAGGCCACTTAACTGAGTTCTTAAACATAAACTTTAAATTTAATTAAACATGAAATTATTAAATATTAAAATTAAATAAAAAATTTAATATGTTATTTGTGTTTAAACATTTCAAATATATGTCCATGTTTGCATAAAACACCTGTCACCAGCCTATTTTACACACAGTGCACTTCACCACAGTGTCATCATTTTTCACCCTAATCAGACAGGGATATATTTTAGTATATTCTGCCGTAAAATGAGTTTTATATTTTCGTTTTTTAGATTCTGCCATTTCGCTGCACTAAATTAACTGTGAGAAAGTAATTTGAAGCCCATCCACACTGAAAGCTGATTGGCTAGTTTTGCTGAGTGTAACCAATCAGTGCGTTCTCTGGCCAGCGCTCGCTTAAACACACACACACACACACGCAGGTTCCACAAGCGCAAATTCGCTCCTCTCTCTCTCTCTCTCTCTCTCTCTCTCGTGCACATTCCGTTTGAAGTAGTCCGTGCATGATACAAGAGTTATTATCTTGGATGCACGCTCTGCACAGTCCAAAACAAAAACAAAAAAAACAAAAAAAAAACACGTCTAAAATCCGGGATAGTTTATCGGACACGCGGGCATCAGGGAGCCACTATAATTTTCCGGGAGACTCCCGGAACTTCTGGGAGACTTGGGATGTCTGCATACGTACAGAATACAGCATCTCTTGTTGGCATGGCAACCATCCCTGGAAAGTAAGATTCCATTGTGGAGACAAACTATGATGTCACAAAGTGAAGTTTTCATTCCACTTTGTCAAAATGCTAACTTCAAAGAAAGTGGAATTTGTTGAGTGTGGGTTCACACATGACAAATATTAGAATTATCTTATATAATTAGTTATCTACAGTGTTGGGCAAGTTACTCAAAAACTGTAATGCACTACTTATTACTTGTTACTGTCATTTTAAAGTAATGCCTTACATTACAATATTACTCTAAATAAAAAGTAAGGCATTACACTACTTTTGCATTACTTTAGTTACTCTCACCAAAATGACTGGAAATAAGGATTTGGCAATCTACAGTGCAAATCTCTTATTACCTTATTTCGAACGAAGTGAAAGTAGTGGGCGTATGCCCATCTTGAAAAGGAGCTAGCACTATCCGATTCTTCTGGTTCTGTCATCCTTTGTCCGTCTGCCAGTTCGAGACGAAGTAAAAGGAAATGGAATGGTCTGCGCGGATTTTTATATCATTAGCTGATCTCGCGGAACTTTGTATGAAATGTAATGTTCTGCGCGGACTTATCAGATTCAGTAGCTGATCTTGCGGTGATCCGCGAACTTTGTATGAAGAAAACGCAAAACCCACAAAAACAAAGCAGGTTAAAAATGCATTGTAATGTGCGTTACTGGCATTGTAACGAGTAATATGTTACAATGTTCCCCTACAACATACCAGCTAGCCAATGGGAATTAGTAGTTTAAAACTACACAGGGCAGCAGCATAGATTTTAAGAATCTATGAGGCTGCCTTTTGTGTACAAATTTTAGTTTTAGTTTTTTAGTATAATAGTGTTATCAAATGCTGAGATTTGTCATGGTTCATGGTTTGCTGTTATTGTTGCTGCACATTTTGGTCTATCTTATTGCTTTGGTGTGGTGCCCTTAGTGTTTTATTTTGACATTTGTCCTGTCAGCTTGTTACTTTTAGTTTTACTTCCTGCCTGTTGATTGTTTTCACCCCGCCCTAATGTGTTACACCTGCGTCTGTGCATTTATACCCCGTGTCCTCCTCTGCCCTTGGTTGGTCCATACTGTCATGTAGGGAGGACCCAAAATGCAGGGCTACTGTTTAAGTTTTTTAATAACAACCAAAGAATGACCAAAATCCAAAAACCCAAACTGTCATTATTAGTCAGCTCATGCCAGTTTGGATTTTTTGATTTTGGTCATTCTTAAAGAACTTAAACAGTAGTGCTGAATTTTGGGTCCTCCCTCTGTTTCTACATGACAAGATTGCTGTTGAGCAAGAAGAATGAAATTTTGGTCACATGACAGCACTATTTCATGATGTAATGGTTTAATAAATTAGTATATAATATATGCAAATATGGCTTATTTAACTTTGTTAAATAAGCTTGTTTTTTAATACATTTGTGTCTGAGGACTTGAAAAGACTTGAAAATCAAATTTTTTTTGTGTGCATCGTGGCTCTATACTGCCATGGTGTGCATGAGAAAGTTTTTGACTTGGTTCATTTGTAACTATAATCCATTCATGCATTATTTTAATGCTATAAAATTAGCCTACTTGTTTTTATTTATATTGATAAATGATACATTGATTTATATTGATAAATGGTAGTACACCTTTACACCCTGATGCAGCTTTCATTGTTTTGGGGGATTTCAATAGAGTTTCTTGACTATCTTAGCGAGTCAACGGTTCTTCTGATCCTAAGCATTTCATTGCATTGTTGACCTTGTGTTGATCCTACATATGACAAACAAGCCATATGACAAATAAGCAATCTTGAATCTTGAATCTAGTAATAATTTGAGCATTAAGTCATCATAGGCTAAACCTAACATGCCTCCACTATAACCGCAGACCTGAACTGTCTGTCCGCCTAATTTGAAATAAAGGCTCGTCTCTGATTGGATAATAATGATGGAGTTGGAAGAGCGGGAGAAGCACGAGTTACATGTTCAAATCTGAGGCTGACGTCACTAACGAGCGAGAGCGCACATCTTTGGACACTTTATATATATCATGACCTATACTAACAGCTGCTGCTTTATGTTTTTTAATTTCTTTAGTGATCTTTTAACTCCCCAGATCCAATTTTAATTGTTCTACAAAGCTGCCCCCGCGACCCAGAAATGGAAAAGCGGAAGAAGATGGATGGATGGATGGATGGACAAAGTTCCACACACATTTGAATGCTTCTAATAACAGTGGCAGCAGCTGATGCAGAGCTAAAGGGCACAGCCGAGGAGGACAATATTGACAGATCAGTGTAACGACTTAATTTAATGGCTGCGTTGAAAGTGTCAGGGAAAGCACTGAATCTACATAATTAACCTCTTAACCACTGGATTTTACACAGCAGGTAATGGTCTACTATTACTGCAGAGTAATGTAAAATAGCAATTAGTGCATAGATGTATATGTATGGCATAGAAAATGACAGTTTAAAGGTTAGTGTATTAGCTAAAGCAGATGATCGTATAATGAGAAGGGAAGGGGGAATGGTTAGTTTTATGACATTGCGTAGGTGGATGGGGAAAGTATGGAAAATATAGTAAAATGTATAGTTGAACATTAAAGGCATATAAGGGAGGAAAAGTTATATTATTACAGTAATCTAATTTATATTGGTATATATGATTTATATATGAGTTGCATAATAAGACCTAAATATTGAGCATGTTTTTGCACATCTGTGAGGTATGCAATATTTTTATTTTATTATTCATGTTATTACTTTTAATGTAAAGGTCCTATATTACACAAAATGGAGTCTTTTGAGCTTTAAGTCATGTTAGATGTTTGTTACAAGCAACCATTTAGTGCAAAACATGAAAAATGTTATGTTGATATTGGCTTATTGTGCTGTTTGCACTTAACTTAGTGTTTGTCCACTGATCCAAAGGTTGGCGGTTCAAATCCCGCTCTTGACATAAGAGACATCAGTGGTTGAGCGATCAGATCCACTGACCCACAGGTTGGTTGGTACGATTCTAGCTCCCACAGATGAATGCTGCCATTGTGTCCTTGGGCAAGACACTTAACCAGTGTCTGCGTACATTGGTGTGTGTGTGAATGGGTGAATGGTTCCTTGTTGTAAAGCGCTTTGGGTGCCTTCAAGGTGGAAAAGCGCTATATAAAGATGTGACCATTTACCATTTCTCCCCAAAAATAAACAATGTAAAAACTGTTTAAAAACTGTTGGAGAATAAAGATAAGAAGATAAGACTGTAGAAAAGAATACAGATCGAAAACACAACATCATATAATTCAGTATACGCAGCGTGTATTCTGAGCTGTGCGGTAGGTAGGCCTGTAGTGTAAATAAATCAACTGGCGTAATGAGGATAGATTTTCAATGAGAAGTCTGTAATGAAACGATTACAGGATCTGCTAGAGTGGGCAGAGCGGCGCCAGCCCCACATCGAGAGAGGCAAAATAATCACCAATATACCCAAGAAAACCCTTTATCACACATTTCCACTTCCTGATTGTTTTATTAGAGAAATGAAACTGGCGGTGAGGATACTGTCAACATAGGTACATAGGCACTGATCTGTATTCAAGTTGGATTTCGCTACAGCAACACATGCACTGTTCTCTGGGGCTGTTGTGATGGCCTGTCAAAACCCATTGTGTGTTCTGGGAAATCTTTATTCTATTTATTCAGCACCTGTGGTTGGGTCCCTCAGTGCTGCATACACACGTGAGCTATTATATTGTCTACAAAACACAGTAGTTTAACTATAACACCCCCTTCCCGTGTCTGATGTCATGTTTGGAGAATTTTTCTAGTGGAGTAGGTGTATGGTGGTAATAATATGCATGAAATTCAAAGTTGAAGACAATTTCTATATTTGTTAAAGCATTAAATTGTTAAATGCTTATACAAAATTGACTTTATAGAGGTTTTAGCCATGTTATTCTGCTATTCTTCCCCTTCTCGTTTACACTCTCTTGATTATATTTTGAGTGTTTCATGCAAGTTTGAGCCATCATTATTCTATATTCAAAACATCATTTCTCAGATCTGCCCGTTTTCATCTCCACTGGTATATGCCCACTGCTCTATACTTACTTAATTCTCTGTTTTATTTTCTTAACTGGTGATACGTGTAGAATTCAGCAGCGTTTTTAATTTTGGTACAAATGGAAAGCTATCCATCTGCTGACAACTTTGCAGTTCTTGTGATTACATTTACAGTGATGTCAGCTCCCACTGGGCACCACAGTTTTCTAACTTGGAAGTTAGAGGAAGTTATTTCTTTTCTTCAAATTTCTTTCAGTCATTTTAGATTTATATTATGGAGTATTAAACCCAAAAGAAAACATAATGATCCATAGGTGCTATAGATTCAAGCTATACAGCAGACACAAACAATACTTCTTTAAAGATCCCATGACATGGTACTTCTTGATGCTTTTATATGGCTCCTTAATGGTTCCCTAATACTGTAAATGAATCCTTCTTCAAAATCAACACTCACTGTATGAGAAACAGAGATAAGATGAGAAAGAGTCATAAATGTCACTCTGGAACACTCCATTATGGGCGTTGTTGCTTTAATGCAAATGAGGAGGACAGAGATGGCCTATAGTAGGGGGTGGGGGCGTGGCCAAGCGCTCCGCTCTGTGACCCACTTCCGTGTTTTTGCACGGGGGGAGAGATGAGAAGCCTTCCATTGAAAAATAAACACATTTCCACAGAAAATCAAATCAAACCACTGCTGTTTCAGATATCCACAGGCTCAGATAAAGGACTTCCGAGCCTAGAAACACTCGCAAGTTCCTCCAGGCAAATAAAAAAACGTATTTCGCATTGCGTAGCTCCTCCGCAGTCCAAACTCTCTGGGCGTGATTTACAGAGACGCTGAGTACAGACAGACGGGGGTGGAACTGCATTTGCATTTCTTTTTTCGATCTGACGTCAATAAGGTGCCTTGTTCAAAATCGCCTGTTTGAGCTCTGATTTTTTCTAATGCAGAAAAGGATCGCAAATGCTCAGTTTAGACATTTCGCAACTTTTAACCAGGGTAGGGGAGCTCACATTAACGTTCAAAAACCTCAGAAAGTGAAAATTTCATGCCATGGGACCTTTAAAGTTTTTAACCTAGCCCTAGTATTTGCAGTAATTATTATTGTATGTGTCTAAAAATGCAAGTGTGCGCATAGTGCAGGCAGGGGGCAAACGGTATGTGTCTGCTGGTGCACTGAAGAATGAAGCAAACAATGGCAGCTTGATTAAAAAGTTGCTATTTAATTTTTATTTTTTTCTTACTGCCCAAAATCACAACAGCAGTCGCTTTACAGGTCTGGTGAAGGTCCATTTTGCAATCAAAAATGGGACTGCCCCTCTAGTAGTAGTTGTTGCAGAAGTAGTAGTAATGGTAGTAGTAGTAGTAGTAGTAGTAGTAGTAGTAGTAGTAGTAGTAGTAGTAGTAGTAGTAGTAGTAGTAGTAGTAGTAGTAGTAGTAGTAGTAATAGTAGCCTGATCAGAGTCTGGTGAAGGTGTGTGAACTTTAAAAACACAAAAGTTCTTCATGGATTACATTTTTTTAAGACTTAAGATTTTAGACTTTATTGATCTCACGCACAGGAGAAATTCACTTCTGCATTTCCCTTCAGGATGCAGTGGGCAGCCCATTTTTCAGGCGCCCGGGGGGCAGTACCATGAACTGTCTTGCCCAAGGACCCACACTGGCACTTAATAAATATCTGAATATGATTCTGAGGAATATATGTCATGGCTATACTAACTTTTGCATTATAAATATTGGCATAGGTGTAATAACTATTAATATAATATTGGATTAAAAATAAAATGGTCTTGAGATGTATGGTACTGATATGTAGACCCAGTGGAACAGAATGTATCTTCAGTGTTTGTACAACATTTCCAGTCTGTAATCCAAGGGCTACAGAAATGGGAATTCTATAGATATCAAATAATGTATCTGAATGTGCAGTACACCGCCATTCACTCTGGCTGGGCTGCAGGTATACAATAAAGATGTGCTGAGAAATAACATATATAATGCCACCTTTATGGTGTAGTTTTATCCTCATAGAACCAAGCTCCACATCATATTTCCCATACCTCTGTTTTTACTGCTGTAGTGGGCTGTGCGTGGCTTTTAGTGGCAGGTGGGTTAGAGAAGATAAGACATGGTAAGTACAGGAAACTGGCTTGGTTAAAGATCCCATGACATGGTACTTCTTGATGCTTTTATATGGCTCCTTAATGGTTCCGTAATACTGTAAATGAATCCTTCTTCAAAATCAACGCTCAGTGCATGAGAAACAGAGATAAGATGAGAGAGTATTTTTTTTCTCTCTGAACAGGCCATAATGGGCATTGTTGCTTGAATGCAAATGAGGAGAAAAGAGATGGCCAATAGTAGAGGGTGGGGGCGTGGCCAAACTCTCCGCTCTAGCTCTCAGCTGATCCATTTCCGTGTTTTTGCATGGGGGGAGAGATTTGAAGCGTTCCATTGAAAAATAAACACATTTCCACAGAATATAAAATTAAACCACTGCTGTTGAAAGGTCCAGAGGCTCAGATAAAGGACTTCCAAGCCTAGAAACACTCGGACGAAGGCAAATTTAAAAAAACGCATTTCGCATTGCCTAGCGCATTTGCAGTCCAAACTCTCTGGGACGCTGAGTACAGATAGACGGGGGTGGAACTGCATTTGCATTTCTTTTTTCGATCTGACGTCAATAAGGTGCCTTGTTCAAAATCGCCCGTTTGAGCTCCGATTTTTTTGTAACGCAGAAAAGGATCGCAAATGCTCAGTTTAGAGCATGGTTAAAACAGGGTAGGGGAGCTCACATTAACGTTCAAAAACCTCAGAAAGTGAAAATTTCATGCCATGGGACCTTTAAATGTATAGAACTTCATTATGCAGAGTAGAAGAACACAATGCATACAGGTTTTTTTTTTTTTTTTTTGCTCATGTTAAAGGTGCATTGTGTAACTTTTTGGTGAGATGGAGAATAAAACTATTACTCATACTGTTACTATGTAAAATGTATTACTCAGATAGATAACTTAGAAGTACAATTTTATTAAATGTCCAACATTACACAAAATTGACTCTTGCAAGCTTTTAGCCATGTTACAATGCCGTTACTTCATCAGAAACATACCTGGGGTTGTGTTTTGTTTAATTCACATATGTTTCAATAATCGCCTATTATTAGTCTGTCTACATCTCCAAAGCTCAAAATGCTCTGTTCCACCTCGTGATGTCATGTAGCAGTAGTTTTCAAGTTAACAGCTACATTTAACTTTTTGTTCAATAGAGATGGGTAATTCCAGGTCTGAAATAATAATTTAAAAGTTTAAAATACAGTTTAAAAATACAGTGAAGCACTTCTTGTATTATCACATGACATCACAAGGTGGAGCTGGGTGTTTTCCATTTGAGACATGCAGGCTTTATGTGTTAAAAGTGTGTGAATGAAACAAAGCACAACTCCAGGTATGTTTGTGATGAAGAAATAACATTATAACATAGATCATGTGGTAATATGGACCCTTTAAGTGTGTACCCACTTCTAATCATTAGAAATCACCTCTGAACAGATTAACAAGTCTGCAAAATAGTGTAAAATCCTTCAGACTCTTCAGAGCCACTAAATAACAGACAATAACGCGTGACACATGTCTTCCTGTAGTTAACTGGGGCCCTCTGCCGAATCAAAGTGTTATTAAAAAGTGTATGGCTCCCTGCTCGCTCCTGTCAGGGCAGGTGATGTATATGTGAGGTGGGCTTTTTCATATGTCTATGCTGAGTAATCGACCCCTAGTGCACGGTCCCCTAATTGCTCCTGTCAGCCCGGTAAATCAGCATGCTCCAGCCTCGTCTCCATCACACTCTCCTCTTGCATGTCTATTATCAAATACTGTTGGAGGCCGCCTCACAGCTAACGGTGCTATATGCTGTAATAAGCCCAGTGTAGTAATGAGAATGGCCCAATTAATAAGCTGTTTCTATAAAGCATTACGTGGTGCAGTTATGCTTACGCTGCAACAGTTGACTCGGATGATTGTTGCTATGATGATGTTGATGATTTGTTTTTAAGAGGTTTTTCTGGAAATGATGAACAATTAGAATGCTGATTTTAGTGTAAACAGAAATATCAAAGTCTCAAAAACACACTGAATTTGAAGGTGCGCGCTGTATTTTTGCTGGTGGCGAATAATAATATGCAAAATGTACTTTTCAAAGCTTTTAACCATATTATTATATGTTTCCCCTTCTAATTTACCCCCTTTAAGTTGTATTTAGATTGATTCCTGGATTTTTGAGTAATCTTTAATCGCTTATTTTCAAGACATCATATTGCCAACCAATCCTCCTTTACAACCCCTGCTCTGTACTTACTTCTTTGTTCAATTTTATTTTCTTAATTGATAATATGCATTGGATTCAGCAGAGTCTCATAGTCATTTTGGTAGTAATTAAAAAATGCTAGTGTGATCTGCAGCTACACTCAACAAAAATATAAACGCAACACTTTTGTTTTTGCTCCCATTTTTCATGAGATGGACTTAAAGATCTAAAATTCATTCCAGATACACAATATTACCATTTCTCTCAAACATTGTTCACAAATCTGTCTAAATGTGTGATAGTGAGCACTTCTGCTTTGCTGAGACAATCCATCCCACCTCACAGGTGTGCCACATCACGATGCTGATCTGACATCATGATGTGTGCCTTAGATTGCCCACAATAAAAGGCCACTCTGAAATGTGCATTTTCTTTGCTTTATTGGGGGTCTGGGGACTCAGAACCAGTCAGTATCTGGTGTGACCACCATTTGCCTCATGCAGTGCAACACATCTTCTTCACATAGAGTTTATCAGATTGTCAATTGTGGCCTGTGGAATGTTGGTCCACTCCTCTTCAATGGCTGTGCGAAGTTGCTGGATATTAGTGGGAGCTGGTACACGCTGTCGTATACGCCGGTCAAGCACATCCCAAACATGCTCAATGGGTGACATGTCCGGTGAGTATGCTGGCCATGCAAGAACTGGGACATTTTCAGCTTCCAAGAATTGTGTACAGATCCTTGCAACATGGGGCCATGCATTATCTTGCTGAAACATGAGGTGATGTTCGTGGATGTATGGCACAACAATGGACCTCAGGATCTCATCACGGTATCTCTGTGCATTCAAAATGCCATCAATAAAATGCACCTGTGTTCTTTGTCCATAACAGATGCCTGTCCATACCATAACCCCACCACCACCATGGGCCACTCGATCCACAACATTGACATCAGCAAAGTGCTCACCCACACGACGCCACACACGTTGTCTGCCATCTGCCCTGAACAATGTAAGCCGAGATTCATCCGTGACGAGAACACCTCTCCAACGTGCCAGACGCCATCGAATGTGAGCATTTGCCCACTCAAGTATGTTACGGCGACGATCTGGAGTCAGGTTAAGACCCCAATGAGGACGACGAGCATGCAGTTGAGCTTCCCTGAGACGGTTTCTGACAGTTTATGCAGAAATTGTTTGGTTATGCAAACCAATTGTTTCAGCAGCTGTCCGAGTGGCTGGTCTCAGACGATCTTGGAGGTGAACCTGCTGGTTGTGGAGGTCCTGGGCTGGTGTGGTTACACGTGGTCTGCGGTTGTGAAGCCGGTTGGATGTACTGCCATATTCTCTGAAACGCCTTTGGAGACGGCTTATGGTGGAGAAATTAACATTCAATTCACGAGCAACAGATCTGGTTGACATTCCTGCTGTCAGCATGCCAATTGCACGCTCCCTCAATGCTTGCGACATCTGTGGCATTTCACAAAACTGCACATTTCAGAGTGGCCTTTTATTGTGGGCAGTATAAGGCACACCTGTGCACTAATCATGATGTCAGATCAGCATCTTGATGTGGCACACCTGTGAGGTGGGATGGATTATCTCAGCAAAGCAGAAGTGCTCACTATCACACATTTAGACAGATTTGTGAACAATGTTTGAGAGAAATGGTAATATTGTGTATCTGGAATGGATTTTAGATCTTTAAGTCCATCTCATGAAAAATGGGAGCAAAAACTAAAGTGTTGCGTTTATATTTTTGTTGAGTGTATAAATAGGCGGCTCCCATTGGGCACTGCAGTTTTCTAACTTTGAAGTCAGTGGATTTGTTTCTTATTAAGTCATTTTAGATCAATATTGTGATTTAAAATGTGCAAGTTATAAACATAATGATCCACATATGTCATATATTATAATTATATAGCAGACCCAAATACAATAGGCCTTCTTCTATTGCATGTTGTTTTATTAGATTTTTAGTTTCTGTGACAAAACCCAGGATATTGGAAACAAAATCCTTTTAAAGTATTTTCTCTCTGCAGCCAAAGTTGTAGTTATGGTGCTGAGAATCTGAAGAGGGGAGACATATTGGCGATTGAACACTGTCTTGTGTGAACAGACAGGACCTGAGCTGTGTGGGAGAACGATCAGAGCTACCACACTTCCTACTCACACAGCTTCACAACTACGAACCAACTTATTCTGCAAACAACACAGGCTATTGTGTGTGCCAGGGATTGTCACTCAAACTAGTTTTCTTAAAACTTTTTTTTTTTTAATTGAAGAACAAGAAGGTCTTAGGTTCAATTCCCAGTTGTAGGAATTGTAGCAGGAATAGTAGTGGTGTTTAAAGGACCCATATTACGCTATTTTCAGATCTATGTTGTAATGTTGTTACCTCATTAAAAATATACCTGGAGTTTTGTTTTATTCATACATGTTTAGAATACAAAAAGTCTGCATATTTAGGTTAACTTCTTCTCTCAAACAGAAAACACTCTGTTCCACCTTGTGATGTCATGTGGTAATACGGGAAGTGTTTCACTGTATCTTCAGTGTCACCTTCACCTTCATTTGGATCATTTTGGAATTGCCCATCTCTACTGAACAAAAGGTAAAAGATAGCTGTTGACTTAAAAACTACCACTGCATGACATCACAAGGTGGAACAGAGCAGGTAACAACATTACGCATATCATGTCTTTTGTGTAATATAGAACCTTTAGGTATGAGTCTCTTTCTTATATTTTTGATCAGATATTTTGCTTTTTTATGACAAAACAGCTCCCTTCTCTCACCCTGTCCCTAATAGATCCAGAATGGCTTCATTGTCTCCACTAGGCTGGCTCATGCACTTCTCTGTCTCCTCTTGAAGACAGCTTGAAGTTTCATGGAAGATAAGAAGTAAGCTACTGCACAGTAAAGTTTTTGTGATGTAAGATGGCAGCAGGAGCACAGGTCGTAGAGATGTCTGCTCTTTAAAGGGATATGCCACCCCCAGGTCAAATTTGGGCATCTCCCCACAGTCCAGAGACTAAAATAAGTGGTGGAAAGCGTTTTCCTGGTCACCCAGCCATTGTCCGAGTCTGTCGCCACTGACCGCCGCGGTATCTGCTGCTCCTCCGCGTTAGACTGGAGTCTAACGTCGCCAGAGAAAGATTTCGGCCAAAAGGAATTAATTTGCTTGATGCGTTTCCCAATTACTTTCTGTGTAGTGCGCATTCATATCGAGTGCAAATAAATGTGCAAATCAACACGGAGAGCTTGCCTTGGTCATTTTGGGTGGGAACTATTTTCCAGTGCGGAAGAATACAGCCGAATCACGCACCACGCTGTGCAACAGGGGAACTCCCTTCCTGGTGCGTAACAGGGATTCCCCTGGCAGCGTGCTGCGTGATTCGGCTTTATTCTTCCGCACTGGAAAATAGTTCCCACCCAAAATGACCAAGGCAAGCTCTCCGTGTTGATTTGCACATTTATTTGCACTCGATATGAATGCGCACTACACAGAAAGTAATTGGGAAACGCATCGAGCAAATTAATTCCTTTTGGCCGAAATCTTTCTCTGGCGACGTTAGACTCCAGTCTAACGCGGAGGAGCAGCAGATACCGCGGTGGTCAGTGGCGACAGACTCGGACAATGGCTGGGTGACCAGGAAAACGCTTTCCACCACTTATTTTAGTCTCTAGACTGTGGGGAGATGCCCAAATTTGACCTGGGGGTGGCATATCCCTTTAAACCCAGTGTTTTGTGGTTTGATCCTCACTGAAGGTTTTGCATGCTGCTGTGGTGTCTGCTGGCAAGACATTTCACCCTATAGCCTATGATATTATGGTGTTGCACAGAATGGATACACAATGTTAGTAGTAGTAGTAGTAGTTGTAGTAGTGGATGCTAGTGGTAAGATTAGTAGTAGTTGTAGTAGTAGAAGACAGGAAATGTGGGTGACATCTTGCCTGAGAACATGTACAAACTTGCAGTAACGGTAGTAGTAGTAGTGTGCTGGTCTTAATGACCATATGTTCATTTTTGTATTCTGAAAAGGTTTTTCTTTGGTATTTGCAGTGCTTAAGCGCCATCTAGCGACCACTAGTGGTAATTCAGAAGTCGTTTTAAAAAGATAAGTTTCGATTTCCTGTGGCTCAGTTCAAGGGACACTTTGCGAGAGCAAGCCACGTTCGGAGCACGCTCAAACCAAGAGACGTTTTTTGCAATGCTTAGTCATTAATACCTCACGGGGGCAATGCTCGTAAGTATTGTTTTGTTGAAAATATAGCGTGTTTTATGTTCGAACGTTTTTGTAGGTAGAATTAATGTCAATGTGAATTGTAAATTTGTGTAACTACATCGTGTAGGTTCTTTGTTCTTGAGTAATTATTATAGTTGTATCTGACTGCAGAAAATGAATAGAATATGTACTAAAAGAGTACTTTTATGTTTGTTTACAGTTTTACAGCTAGAGAGAATCATTTTGCACTTGTTCACGTGTAAAATAAAGGAAAGGAGGAAAAGAATTGAAGATTCCGTGACATCGATTTTCTTTGTTCACCTGGCCTAGCTGTTACACGTTCTGGATAGCTGAGTATCCTTACACTCAGTGAGGCCATTACAGTAAAAGAGCAAACCCTCGCCTGTCAAGAAGGGGACAGTATTTCGCCTGCTAACCAAAGCAACTTTTGTGTGTCAAGACGACGCCATCAACCTGCAATCACCACATAAGTCGCCCAGACGTGCCCACTGCTCCATAAGACATGGATCATCCAACTGAAATGCCAGGTCCTCCCGGTTTGCCTGAAACAGAAACCAGCGACTGGGAGGTGAGATCAGAAGTATCTGCATCAGGCTCTGTGCATGCTCTTTCCCAACGAGGATCATCAATCAGTTCTCGAAAGAGCACCATGTTAGCAGCTGCTAAAGCAAAAGCTCAAGCAGCAAGAACCAAAGCAGCCTATTCTGAAAGAGAAATGGCACTGAAGCTCCAGAAGGCCAAAGCAGAAGCTGAATTGGAGGCATTGCAGTGTACGAAAGAAATGGAGGCTGCAATAGCTGAAGCGGCAGTTCTTCAAGCAGAATTAGACGACGACGGCAGTTTCGGGGAACCTGAGCCAGAACTGGACCAAAGGTACTCCACCGCAAGGAATGTGTCACCACAAACACAGATAAAGCAAGACAGCCATGTTATTTCGCCCAACCTACACAGCCACCCGTTTCCACCAGCATGTCCTCCAACACAGAGACCAACGACAGCTCCGAGACAGCTGACCTCACTGCCACAGGTACCACTACAGCAGCCGCCCATGCCCCCTACAGCTCCACATCCTGCCGTGTTGGGTGACACGTCGGTACAACACAGCCACAGCTCCCCAACGGTTGATCTGGCTAAGTTCATCGCTAGGAATCAGATCGTCTCCACAGGGCTGACAAAGTTTGACGATAAGGCAGAGAACTACTGGACATGGAAAGCCTCATTCTGCAATACCATAGACAATATATAGGTCTGTCCGTAGCAGAGGAGACCGACCTCCTGATCAAGTGGCTTGGCAAAGAGTCGTCTGAGCAAGCACGGAGGCTCAGAGCAGCCTACAACAGAAACCCCCAGGGTGGCCTCGAGGCCATCTGGCAGCGCTTGGAAGAGTGTTATGGCACTCCTGAAGCCATCGAAGGGGCACTGTTCGCCAAACTGGAAAGCTTCCCAAAAATCTCAAACAGAGAGCCAGCCAAGCTACGTGATTTAGCCGACTTGCTACAAGAACTGTATGCAGCTAAGCAAGATGGATTTCTTTCAGGACTGGCTTACCTGGACACTGCTAGGGGAGTAGCTCCAATCGTAGACAAGCTCCCGTATAGCCTTCAGGAGAAGTGGATGTTCTACGGTTCTCAGATAAAGCGCGAACAACAGATCTCCTTCCCACCATTCGGCGTGTTTGTCAACTTCATCCAGAGCCAAGCCAGGGCAAGAAATGATCCAAGCTTCAGAGTCGCTATGCCACCTCCACCTATCACAAACAGAGACAAGCCCAAAAGCATCCAGAGCAAAGTGAATCAGCACGTCACCGTCCACAAGACACAAGTCGCCGAGCCCAACCAGAAAGGTGAGCCCGAAACTGACACTGTAGATATTGCTAAACATTGCCCGATCCACAAAAAGCCACATTCATTAGGATCATGTAGGAGCTTTAGAGACAAACTGCTAGCCGACCGTAAGCAGTATCTTAAAGACAATTCCATCTGCTATCGCTGCTGTGCTTCAACCTCGCACATTGCAAAGAACTGTGACAAAGCCATAACATGTACAGAATGTCAGAGCAACAAGCATGTCGAAGCACTCCACCCAGGTCCTTCACCTTGGAAAGCAAAGCCACCCCCACCTGCAGCAGAGAACGGCAGGGAGAGCACTGAGAACGAACAGGAGACAATCTCCTCCAAATGCACTGAGGTATGCGGTGAAGGGATGAGCATTAGAGGTTGCTCCAAAATATGCTTAGTTAATGTCTACCCACAAGGACAGAAAGAAGCAGCAGTCAGAGTATATGCCATCATCGATGATCAAAGTAATAAGTCCCTTGCACGATCAGAATTCTTTGAGATATTCAGCGACAATAGCACCCCATCTCCGTACACTCTTAAGACATGTGCGGGCAGCATAGAGACATTTGGTAGGAGAGCATGTGGCTACATGCTGGAGTCACTGGATGAGAAGACTTCCGTCCCTCTACCCGTCCTCATTGAATGCAACGAACTCCCAGACAACAGGTCTGAAATCCCCACACCCAGTGCAGCTTTACATCACCCTCACCTGAGATGCATAGCCAGTGAGATTCCAGCTTTAGACTCCAATGCCAAAATACTGTTGTTGCTTGGAAGAGACATTTTGAAGATACACAAGGTCAGAAAACAAATTAACGGCCCCGACAATGCCCCATTCGCTCAAAAGCTAGACCTCGGCTGGGTGGTGGTCGGTGATGTATGCCTTGGCACAGCACACCGCCCCTCCTCAGTCACTTCCCTCAAAACATGTGTTCTACAAAACGGTCGCCCCCAGCTACCTCGCACCCTGCCACAACCACCTACATGTTAAAGACCCTCAACAGGGTCAGCACTTCAAGTTCCCCCGCCTCAGCAAGCCGCTGCCCACACTGCTCCTCGGCTTCACGTGGACGACCTGGAGTCCTCCATCTTCCATTGCACTGACAAAGACCACCAACCTGCTCCGTCCATCGATGACCTCAACTTCCTGCAGATCATGGATACTGAGGTATGTCAAGATGACCATCGAAGCTGGGTCGCACCCTTACCTTTTCGGACCCTGAGAAAACGTCTACCAAACAATAGAGACTATGCCATGAAAAGACTAAAGTCTGTTTGCCACACACTAGAGAAGAAACCTGCCATGAAACAGCATTACACACAGTTCATGCAAAATATGATTGATAGTCAGCATGCAGAGATTGCCCCAGTCGTCCAAGAAGGAAAAGAAAGCTGGTATTTGGCCGTCTTGTGGCATCTACCATCCCAAGAAGCCTGAGCAAATTCGCATAGTGTTTGATTCAAGTGCTCAGTATGAAGGCATCTCACTGAACAATGTCCTGCTCAAAGGCCCAGATCTGAACAATGACCTGTTAGGTGTCCTGATCAGGTTTAGAAAAGAGAAAATCGCTGTGACTGCAGATATTCAACACATGTTTTACTGCTTTGTAGTCAAGGAGGAGCACAGAGACTACCTGAGGTTTCTGTGGTTCCGCGACAACAACTGGGGCAATGACATCGTGGACTACAGAATGCGTGTCCATGTGTTTGGCAACACACCATCCCCTGCTGTAGCAATATACTGCCTCAGGAGGGCAGCGAGAGAAGCAGAATCTCAGTTCGGCTCAGATGTCAGAGCGTTCATTGAGAGAGACTTTTATGTAGATGATGCTCTGAAGTCATTTGCAACTGAGTCCGAAGCCATCAGTGTGGTAAAGCGGGCACAAGAGATGCTCTCCCACAGCCGTCTAAGGTTACACAAGATCACATCGAACAGCGCAGCTGTAATGGCTGAATTTCCCCCGAGGACCGTGCAAGCAGCATTAAAGACCTGGACTTTGCCACTGACGATGTGCCCATGCAGCGTAGCCTGGGTATCACCTGGAACATTGTCACAGACACATTCACCTTCCAAGTGCAGAGAGACGACAAGCCCTTCACACGCAGAGGCGTGCTCTCAACCGTAAACAGCATCTTCGACCCTCTTGGCTTTCTCTCACCTGTCACCATACAAGGGAGATCGCTGCTGAGAGAGCTGACCATGGAAAATGGTGAGTGGGACTCTCCGTTACCTGAACACCTCAAAGCAGAGTGGGTGAAATGGAAGTCCTCCCTACAATGTCTTCAAGACATACAGATCCCCCGTTGCTACACATCTCTCTCCACCTCTGCAGCGCGCTCGAGAGAATTGTGTGTGTTTGCCGATGCTTCCACCAAAGCAATTGCAGCAGTTGCCTACTTGAAGGTGACTGATGAAGACGGACAATCCGAAGTCGGATTTGTGCTTGGCAAAGCAAAGCTGGCACCAGTGAAAGAGATCACAATCCCCAGACTCGAACTCTGCGCAGCAGTCCTTGCTGTCGAGATAGCTGAGGCTGTTGTGAGCAGCATAGACCTGCACATGAACTTTGTGACTTTCTATTCTGACAGCAAAGTGGTGTTGGGGTATATTAACAATGAGCAGAGAAGATTCTATGTTTATGTAAGCAACAGAGTTCAGCGCATCCGGCAAACAACTTCACCCCAACAGTGGAAGTATGTCCCCTCGGAGCTCAACCCGGCCGACCATGGCTCCAGATCCGTTGCTGCCGCATCGCTCAGAGACACCAACTGGCTGACTGGACCCGACTTCCTCTCTGGTAAGACTCCAGCTGATCACCAGCCTTTGTTTGATCTTGTTGACCCAGAGTCAGACTCTGAAATCAGACCTCAAGCCACAGTGTTACTCACTGCAACCACACAATGCAGCTTAGGAACTGAGCGCTTTGAGCGCTTCTCAAAGTGGACTTCTGTACTGAGAGCACTTGCACACCTGATCCACATTGCTCAGTGTTTCAGGCAAACGAACAAGGACAATACATGCAGAGGATGGCATACCTGTAAAAAAGGAATCACACCAGAGAACCTAGAAAAAAGCAAAAAAGATACTGATCAAGAACATGCAACAGGAAAGATATCCTAGTGAATTTAACAGCGTACAGAATAGGACAGACATTCCAAAGCACAGCACCATTGCAAACCTGCGCCCAATGATCGATAGCTGTGGACTTCTCAGAGTTGGCGGACGCATTACACAGTCCGGCCTAGAGTTGAACCGTACCAATCCCCTCATCATCCCAGCTCAGCATCACCTAACGACTATCCTTGTGCGCCACTACCATGAGCAGGTAAAACACCAGGGCAGACACTTCACAGAGGGAGCCATCAGGGACGCTGGGCTGTGGCTGGTAGGCGCAAAGAAATGCATCAGAGGCACACTATTCCGGTGTGTTACCTGCAGGAGACTGCGTGGCAAGATGGAATATCAGCTGATGGCAGATCTGCCTGCAGACAGGCTACAATCCGCCCCACCATTCACGTACGTCGGCCTGGATGTGTTTGGGCCGTGGGAGGTCACCTGCCGTCGGACGAGAGGTGGACAAGCAAACAGCAAAAGGTGGGCAGTATTGTTCACATGTCTGTGTGTGCGTGCCGTACACATTGAAGTGATAGAGACACTAAGTGCATCTAGTTTCATCAATGCTCTTCGGAGATTTTTCTCCATCAGAGGCCCCGCAACACTGATTAGGTCAGACAGAGGCACAAATTTTACCGGTGCATCAAAAGAACTGAATCTGGAAGACGACACAGACATGCTACGTTTCCTGCAAAACCAGAAATGCACATGGATATTCAACCCACCACATGCCTCCCATATGGGAGGAGCCTGGGAACGACTCATCGGCGTGGCTCGGCGCATCTTGGACTCCATGTTCCTGCAGCAACGCTTCTGTTCTTTGACACACGAGGTCCTCATCACACTCATGGCAGAAGTTTGTGCGATCATGAACGCAAGACCCCTGCTCCCTGTTTCAAATGACCCCGAGAATCCACTCATACTCACCCCATCCATGCTCCTAACTCAAAAGACAGGGGCCCCGTCATCACCCCCTCCTGACTTTGGCAAAGCAGACATCATCCGTCACCAGTGGAAGCTGGTACAACATCTTGCGGAGACATTCTGGCACAAATGGCAACGTGAGTATCTGAGCACCCTGCAAAGTCGTGCCAAATGGCAGGACAAAAGACCTAACTTGCAGGAAGGAGACATCATCTTGATGAAAGACAATGCAGTTCCAAGAAACCACTGGCCGATGGCAATGGTCATCAAAGCTTTCCACAGCAAAGACAATGTTGTAAGGACTGTAGAGTTCAGAGCTATTTGCAAAGGCTCTCCCAAAGTGTACAAAAGACCTGTGACTGAACTTGTGTTACTTTTCTCTCCTAAACAGGATGCTCATTGTGTTTAGTTCTTTTTAAGTGCTTTAAGTGTTTAGAAATGTGGTATCCTTAAGATACCAGGCAGGGAGTGTGCTGGTCTTAATGACCATATGTTCATTTTTGTATTCTGAAAAGGTTTTTCTTTGGTATTTGCAGTGCTTAAGCGCCATCTAGCGACCACTAGTGGTAATTCAGAAGTCGTTTTAAAAAGATAAGTTTCGATTTCCTGTGGCTCAGTTCAAGGGACACTTTGCGAGAGCAAGCCACGTTCGGAGCACGCTCAAACCAAGAGACGTTTTTTGCAATGCTTAGTCATTAATACCTCACGGGGGCAATGCTCGTAAGTATTGTTTTGTTGAAAATATAGCGTGTTTTATGTTCGAACGTTTTTGTAGGTAGAATTAATGTCAATGTGAATTGTAAATTTGTGTAACTACATCGTGTAGGTTCTTTGTTCTTGAGTAATTATTATAGTTGTATCTGACTGCAGAAAATGAATAGAATATGTACTAAAAGAGTACTTTTATGTTTGTTTACAGTTTTACAGCTAGAGAGAATCATTTTGCACTTGTTCACGTGTAAAATAAAGGAAAGGAGGAAAAGAATTGAAGATTCCGTGACATCGATTTTCTTTGTTCACCTGGCCTAGCTGTTACACGTTCTGGATAGCTGAGTATCCTTACACTCAGTGAGGCCATTACAAGTAGTACTAGTAGTAGTAGTAGTAGCAGGGTCATATTACAGGCCGGGCCAGTGGGGCCGGCGCCCAGGGGCCAAGGGTCCAGGGGCCCCTGGGCTGGCCCTGCTGTAGTACCTCTCGTGAATACTCCTAAGGGAGCCCTATTACCATCTAGGGCACGGGTGTCCAAACTTTTTTCATCAAGGGCCACATATCTAAACACAGACGAAGCAGAGGGCCGATCGAGGGCCATAGACTGGTGCTCAGTACAGTCAGTCATTGAAATATCTGTATGTTTAACACGTTAGAATGAGCTATCAGTCCTTTATTCATACTAAGATCCTCAAAACAACACAATAAATATTAAATATTGCCTTATCAAGGTAGATAAAAAAAAACTTGCAGTCAAAAGTTCTGCTCAAGGTCATTTGGGCCAATTCACCTGGAAGCCTGAGGGCCAAAAAAAATTTGTCTGAGAGCCACATTTGGCCCAATGGAAGTAGGGGGGAATGCTTTCAGAGGGCCCTATGATTATGAAAGCCCCTGCTAAGGGTCACAACTTCTGGCTATGTGGGCCTAATGGGGGAGCATACTGTTAAGAGAGTCCTCTGATTACAAATGTTCTTACAAAGGGCCTCTGATTTACCAAGGCTTTTGAATGAAAGTCCTTCGTGTACGACTTTGCAAGAAGGAAGAGCAAAAAGAAGATTTTGTAGAATCCTTAGGTATGGTAGGTTGGCGTGGGGGTGGGGGGTGGGGGTTCGGAGTGTCTGGTTAGAAATAAGAATTGATTTATGGAAAAAAAAAAATCACAAAATAAAGACACCAGGATCAAGTAGAGCGGGTTAATAAAACATTTTAAGACCAAAATGAGAAGCCAGCCAGCAGCAGTTATGGAGAGAGGGGTGATGATTTTCATTACAAAGTGAATTGAGTAGCATCTCCAAGTTGATGGAAAAGTGCCCCCATGCTCACTTCCTATATATATATAGAGAGAGTGTGTACAGTTTAGTACAGACTATGCAGCACAAACTCCAGTAGTGGCAGTATTAGTAATGGTTACTGTAGGGCAGACCTGGGCACAAAAGGCCAGTGTGGCTGCAGGTTTTCTTTCCAAGCACACCAGACTTGACTCATTTAATCAACTGATCTCAGTCTTCAGACAGCTGAGGGCATGCTCTTGGTTGGTTGGAACAAAAACCTGCAGCCACACTGGCCATTTGTGGAACAGTTTGCCCTGGTCTGCTGTAGGGTAAAGTAGGAACTATCCGTGTTTACACATGGCGAGGTAGTCTATAATAACATTGATAAGGCACAATGTAATAAGAAAAGTGTCCGATACAGCAATCCATCCTGCTTCAGAGAATAAATGTCAAGTATATGGGTGGAACTCTTAAAACAGGAAAATTACCCCCACAGAATGGAGCACAATCTGAGTAAGCTAGTTTTCTAACCATTGATGGCTGCTCGGGGGAGTGGTCCGTTCGAGACTAGCTCAAACATGAGCGGTCATCAGAGGTCACGCCACTATTAGCCTACATCTGTACATGCCAAGTTCTACAATACAACGCCGTTCTGTGATATTTTGCTATTACCATGCTGGTGGCCACTCTGTAGAAATCACTGTGGAGGTTTGAATGTCAGTTTGTTATAGTGAGGGGGAAAGTTCGAGGTGAGTTCATTTAGGATGGAACACATCAAGCAAAATGGAAATGGCTTGGTATAGGAAATGATTCTGGTGCCTGTGGAGTACAAGGTTTGGTAATGATGTTATGAGGAGGGTGGGAGTGTATTTTTATGAAAAGGAATGGTCTTAATGGGAGAATTTGCGAAATGCTACTGTTTTTTGGGATTGTAAAAATGTTATTGTAAAATGTGGTTTAAAAATTCAAAATGCAAAAGTGCCTTCTTGTTGTGAATGTTAAATTCTCATCAAATAATACAGGTGTGGTGATACAGTGTGATAATTCTAGATGGGAGGCAAGAGCCAGTTTTGTCTATTGGCAACAGTTCTTTGTCATGAAATATCCAAAAGGTAAATGCACACATATCTTGAACTATCATTTCTATTATAGACTATAGACCCGAAAAGAAATAATACTGGCATATACAGTAGAATGTTGTAATGTGGAAATATTTGGGTGAAAACGAAATACGAGGTCTTGAGTCAAGTAATTGCCTTTGTGTGGTTTATTTTTTGCAAGAGAAGGAGCAAGTAGAGAAGTAAGTAGATCAGGTAGAAGAGGCAGCAGATACAGCCAGGCATGTCTGTATTACAAGTCCTTTGGTTTTATCAAATACACACGAGAGTCTTGCCCTGGTTAATGCCATGACTCTTAACAAAATAATTTTACTATTAAAACCAGCCACTTGTTTGTTTTTTTTAGATCCTATTCCTACATCCTATTCCTATTCCTACATCCATTTTTAAAACTGCTATTGTATTGCTATTGTGCTATTGTTAGCCCAAGTTCTTAGCATTGTAAATTTTTCACTGCAGACAGGGGTTTTTCCTACACTACTGAAAACTGCCATGGTCAAACCATAATACAACAGAAAAGAACACCATTAAAATGCATGAGAAATATTGTAATATAAGACTTACTGGGACTGTTGTGGCTGCATATGTTTATGACGCTCCAAATGTAATAAATATTATGTAAATTACTGATTTAAGCATTTAACCTGAATGTTCTTGTATTTGTTCCCATGTTGTTATCTAACACCAAGCTTGTAGTGAAATTAAACAGTGACTCACTCATTAATCACAGCGCAGTGATGAATGGTGCAGGGGAATCCCAGCTCTGAGAGGGGCCAGCACAGCATCTCCTGACTATTTATTCTAATAAACCAAATCAGATTATATTATCACAAGTTAATATGCTCAGCTAACAACCGGGGAGTCTGTAGCTCGCTAACCACACCAAACACGGTACAGCAAAAGAAATGGTCCATTCAAAATCATTTCATAATTAGAAAAAAATATACAGTAGTATGGAAACAAGACATCATTTGTATTCATGGGCAAATGATTCTTGATTTCAAAGATTTTGTGAGGACCTTTCCCCATTCAAAATATATATAAATAACAGCAATTTCAATCAAAATATTAAAGCCGCAAGCGGCGTTGGTCGGGACCTCGCACCTGCGTTTGTTCGTCTTACTGAGACGCACAGCCATACGAAATTTCGTGTGCCTGGCACAATTATCTCACTTCCTGTTGGGCATGGCCATGACATTGTAGATACCCTGTCAGAACAGACCCTGTCAGACCCTGTCAGACCCTGTCAGACCCTGTCAGACTCTGTTAGACCCTGTCAGACTCTGTCAGACCCTGTCAGACCCTGCATGTGGCCTACATGCTGAGGCCTACATGAACCTTCGATGCTTGTCCCCACATTGCTGCTTGCAGCTATATCAGATCAAAGGTACAAAGATCAAAGACCTTTGATCAGGGCGTTGCCTAGCAACAAATACCTCCCATTCATAACTCATCACTCCCATTCAATAAATACCTAATTTTATCGATCCGCCGTATCGTCATATTACCGCCTATTTGAAAATCCTTCGCAATTTAACATCTCCAACGTCTTAAGATTATGTTCACCAAAATTTAAGCCCATCTGAGGTACGGTGTAGGAGAAGTGTTTCAAATTCCATTCTATGTCCAATACCCAAAAATCACACAAAAGCCCAATTATCTCACTTCCTGTTGGGCGTGGCCATGACATTGCAGTGAAGCGTTTGTTCGTCTTATTGAGATACACGTCCCTACCGAATTTCGTGCGCCTATCTTAAACGGTATGCCAGCCCCGAAAGACAACGCGCTAGGGGGCGCTATCGAGCTCCTGGGGGTCACTGGGGGACGAGACTTTGTGTGGTCGTACTGGCAGCACTTTGTGATGCCCGTGCAAAGTTTCGTTCGTTTTGAAGCATGGGAACATGCTCAAAATTGCCCCAGCGAGTGTGAACAAGAACAAGAATAATTAAAGCCGCAAGCGGCGTTGGTCGGGACCTCGCACCTGCGTTTGTTCGTCTTACTGAGACGCACACCCATACCGAATTTCGTGTGCCTGGCACAATTATCTCACTTCCTGTTGGGCGTGGCCATGACATTGTAGATACCCTGTCAGAACAGACCCTGTCAGACCCTGTCAGACTCTGTTAGACCCTGTCAGACCCTGCATGTGGCCTACATGCTGAGGCCTACATGAACCTTCGATGCTTGTCCCCACATTGCTGCTTGCAGCTATATCAGATCAAAGGTACAAAGATCAAAGACCTTTGATCAGGGCGTTGCCTAGCAACAAATACCTCCCATTCATAACTCATCACTCCCATTCAATAAATACCTAACTTTATCGATCCGCCGTATCATCATATTACCGCCTATTTGAAAATCCTTCGCAATTTTACATCTCCAACGTCTTAAGATTATGTTCACCAAAATTTAAGCCTATCTGAGGTACGGTGTAGGAGAAGTGTTTCAAATTCCATACCTAACTTTATCGATCCGCCGTATCGTCATATTACCGCCTATTTGAAAATCCTTCGCAATTTAACATCTCCAACGTCTTAAGATTATGTTCACCAAAATTTAAGCCCATCTGAGGTACGGTGTAGGAGAAGTGTTTCAAATTCCATTCTATGTCCAATACCCAAAAATCACACAAAAGCCCAATTATCTCACTTCCTGTTGGGCGGGCCCATGACATTGCAGTGAGGCGTTTGTTCGTCTTATTGAGATACACGTCCCTACCGAATTTCGTGCGCCTATCTTAAACGGTATGCCAGCCCCGAAAGACAACGCGCTAGGGGGCGCTATCGAGCTCCTGGGGGTCACTGGGGGACGGGACTTTGTGTGGTCGTACTGGCAGCACTTTGTGATGCCCGTGCAAAGTTTCGTTCGTTTTGAAGCATGGGAACATGCTCAAAATTGCCCCAGCGTGTATGAACAAGAATAATAATAATAATACGGAAACAAAGCAACAACAATAGGGACCTTCGTCCCCCTTCGGGCTCGGTCCCTAATAATAATTAAAGCCGCAAGCGGCGTTGGTCGGGACCTCGCACCTGCGTTTGTTCGTCTTACTGAGACGCACACGCATACCAAATTTCGTGTGCCTGGCACAATTATCTCACTTCCTGTTGGGCGTGGCCATGACATTGTAGATACCCTGTCAGAACAGACCCTGTCAGACCCTGTCAGACTCTGTTAGACCCTGTCAGACCCTGCATGTGGCCTCCATGCTGAGGCCTACATGAACCTTCGATGCTTGTCCCCACATTGCTGCTTGCAGCTATATCAGATCAAAGGTACAAAGATCAAAGACCTTTGATCAGGGCGTTGCCTAGCAACAAATACCTCCCATTCATAACTCATCACTCCCATTCAATAAATACCTAAATTTATCGATCCGCCGTGTCGTCATATTACCGCCTATTTGAAAATCCTTCGCAATTTAACATCTCCAACGTCTTAAGATTATGTTCACCAAAATTTAAGCCTATCTGAGGTACGGTGTAGGAGAAGTGTTTCAAATTCCATACCTAACTTTATTGATCCGCCGTATCGTCATATTACCGCCTATTTGAAAATCCTTCGCAATTTAACATCTCCAACGTCTTAAGATTATGCTTACCAAAATTTATGCCCATCTGAGGTACGGTCTAGGAGACCCCCCACTGGGGGACGAGACTTTGTGTGGTCGTACTGGCAGCACTTTGTGATGCCCGTGCAAAGTTTCGTTCGTTTTGAAGCATGGGAACATGCTCAAAATTGCCCCAGCGTGTATGAACAAGAATAATAATAATAATAATTAAAGCCGCAAGCGGCGTTGGTCGGGACCTCGCACCTGCGTTTGTTCGTCTTACTGAGACGCACAGCCATACGAAATTTCGTGTGCCTGGCACAATTATCTCACTTCCTGTTGGGCGTGGCCATGACATTGTAGATACCCTGTCAGAACAGACCCTGTCAGACCCTGTCAGACCCTGTCAGACTCTGTTAGACCCTGTCAGACTCTGTCAGACCCTGTCAGACCCTGCATGTGGCCTCCATGCTGAGGCCTACATGAACCTTCGATTCTTGTCCCCACATTGCTGCTTGCAGCTATATCAGATCAAAGGTACAAAGATCAAAGATCTTTGATCAGGGCATTGCCTAGCAACAAATACCTCCCATTCATAACTCATCACTCCCATTCAATAAATACCTAACTTTATCGATCCGCCGTATCGTCATATTACCGCCTATTTGAAAATCCTTCGCAATTTAACATCTCCAACGTCTTAAGATTATGTTCACCAAAATTTAAGCCTATCTGAGGTACGGTGTAGGAGAAGTGTTTCAAATTCCATACCTAACTTTATCGATCCGCCGTATCGTCATATTACCGCCTATTTGAAAATCCTTCGCAATTTAACATCTCCAACGTCTTAAGATTATGCTTACCAAAATTTATGCCCATCTGAGGTACGGTCTAGGAGACCCCCACTGGGGGTCCCCCAGTGGGGGGTCTCCCAGGGACCCCCAGGTCCCCCAGGGACGAGACTTTGTGTGGTCGTACTGGCAGCACTTTGTGATGCCCGTGCAAAGTTTCGTTTGTTTTGAAGCATGGGAACATGCTCAAAATTGCCCCAGCGTGTATGAACAAGAATAATAATAATAATACGGAAACAAAGCAACAACAATAGGGACCTTCGTCCCCCTTCGGGCTCGGTCCCTAATAATACGGAAACAAAGCAACAACAATAGGGACCTTCGTCCCCCTTCGGGCTCGGTCCCTAATAATAATAATAATAATAATAATAGGGAAACAAAGCAACAACAATAGGGACCTTCGTCCCCCTTCGGGGCTCGGTCCCTAATTATAACAATGCAGTACTGTTGCTTTGCCAAATCAGGGTAGAATCCTTAAACCTGAAACCCATGTATAGTTTCACTGTAAAAGGACTATGAATGCTTTAAAGTGCCTGCAGCTTTTGAGCCAAATATGGGCATTCACTATCTGCAAATAGGACTGGTGTATGCCCTGAAGAAGAGCACTTTGTGGGCAAAACACGTCAACATGTCTCTGTAAGCCACAATAAAGGACGTTTATTTCAGAGTCAAGTGTGCCTTGGATCTCCAGCTTTGTTGTTTCTATCTGTAAAACAGGTGATGAAAATTTAGAAGCCAGGAGGTGAATCTTTATTAGCAGAGTGCTTTTATAAAAAATCTTCAGTAAATTATGTTTTTTTTTAAAGTGTGTGCAGCATTTCAAACTAGACATTCTCAACCCTCATTACCAATGTATTACAATATCAAATGTTTATGAATGATATATGAATACCTGTTTTGGTTAAATTCCCTATTTTAAAGGTGCTATTTTAAAGGTGCAACACTTTTCTGGTGCGGACTCCTGTTTGCCTGGAATGTTCCGCAGTATGGCATTGAATGGATGCAAGCAGATGGCCTCACAGGGTGTTGTCACAGGTCAGATCTGTGGAGAGAAGACCCCTTTTTGTAAAATTTTGTGTAAAATTTTCCCCCTTGGCTTAATTAATTATTCTTCCTTTTTCAGTAAAAATGCATGATTATCAGTGTATTTTTATCTGTCTCCTCCTCACTGTGAGCGGACGTGTTTTCCTTTCCTCCCTTATCAGCTACTCTGTGTCTGGTGTTTTTCTCCTGTCTCGTCTCTTTTCTCCTGTTGGAATAGATTTTTCAAAAGCCTAAATTATGGAATTGATAAGGTTGTCCTTCAATGCAATTTTTCACAAAGGAATGCCGGTTCAGAAGACGGACGGAACTTTTGCTGCTGGATACACGAGGGACATTTGGGACAAGTGGAATATTGTGTGTCTGGCACCTCTGTTCCTAGAGGACATTGAAGATATCTGCCTATTTGGATTTTTGATGGCAGGATATCTGATGATTGGCTTGGGGATGTTCCTGATCTATCGGAAAATTGGAAAGCTGGCAGCGAGTAACGAGTCCTTCAAGCTGTCTGCAGTAATTTCGCACCACAGTGGAGCTGTTGACCTAGTGAAGGGATTACATCAGAAGGTGATACAGGTTGAGGAACATCTCCAATCAGAGGATACTTCCCGATACCTGGACGCCATCACGAGCATGCTTACAGAACTGTCTAGAAACAGCGCAGCACAGTCTGCAACCATTGCTACAGTACACATCAGGAGGAACTGTCTAGGGGTCTCTCGGCTCTGCAAGGTGACATGAAGTTGAGGGCCTGGCACAACCAGGGTTCTGGCTAATTGTCTGTTTGCCTGGGTTCTAAAAATGTGTCGATTATGTACAATTTTCCTCCTTGGCTTAATTAATTATTCTTCCAGAAATCTCTGCAACAACAGAACCCTTTGTTTTGACTCTGTTCTCTTGCACTCAACATCCCCAAGGATACAGCTGAGTTTATCACAGCTCACCATAATCAAAAGGACATGTTATCAAATTCGGCTGGGACACTCTAACATGTATACTGTAAATACTCTGCCCTGTCTATATAGAATTTCCACCTCAGTTTCATCATTATTCTCTATTTTACACTCTTGTTCTTGCCCCCTCCCCACCCTCCCGTTTTGTTTACCAAACAAACAGACGCCTCATGTTTACCTGTCCCATTGTTTTTGTCGTAATATGTTTGTGAATACTGTTATTGATTGTACTTGCATTTTTTTTCTACTCTGTTATCTCCAAGATGACGTCGCGCATTGTCCCTTCCTGACCGTTACTTTCTCTGCTTGGCCAGAGAGAAACGCAATTTTGATTCACTGTATGTCATGTACATATGGCAGAATTGACAATAAAGCTGACTCTGAACTCTGATTTTTAAGCAATAAAAAATGTGTAATTACCTCTAATTACTTTTGGACAGATATGTTTAATACCATACTGTGGAACATTTTAGGCAAAGCAATAGCATCTTGGAGACTGGCAGATGGCATACCCTTGAAATTTACACAGCATATCTTAAAGTTTTCTATTGTCTTTGAGCTAATCTTAATACTTTTTTGTAATACACTTTTCTATACAACTTTCCATTCGTCCTTATCCTTTTGCATGACAGCTGGATATAAACCGTGTATTTGTGACTTTGCTACTGCAGATGACTAATGCCATGTGATTTAGGACATGCCATTTTTTCTCCCATTATATTTTACATTAAGACATGACTGTATGAATCATTGATGCTCTGCTTTACTGTCTCCAGAATAGTGGATTTACAAGATTATACTCGCTGTCATATCTGATTCTCTCCACGGTGAAGGCTATTTGTTGCTAGCGTATTAAAACTAAAGCACTGGTATCAAATTTCTCATGCAATGTTGATAATTGTCATATTGTTGAGGCGGCACCCAAGGGTACCCATAAGGACGGAGAATGTAGGCGCAGGGAGCTGGGAGACGAGGCAGCATGTGGCCAGTGATGGATGTCACTGCTAAAGAAGGCCATTTGAATATTAATATTCACCAAAACACTAGGGAGCCATGCTAATATAAGGCTAAGTATGCACAATCATATATCTTAAATGGAGTCTATTATTCAGTGCTGTTACATACTGATACCCACCCAGAACACTATACATCACTGAAAGTAAGAAATATTAAGATGACTATACTGTACATGAAAGGGCCAATATTATGCTATTTTCACATCTGTTATAATGTTGTTTCCTTATCAAAAACATACCTGGAGATGCAGAAAATATTTAGTTGGAGCGCTCGCTGAACCACTGCTAAGTGAAGTAATAATCAGGTGCTCTTGAGATCCCAAGTGAGCAAATAAACTTACTAGATGAAAGAAGAGATCCAAGGCACGCTGACACGCTCTTCTCTCAAACAGAAAACACTCAGTTCCACCTTGTGATGTCATGTGGTACATTGTGTTTTTAAACTCCATACAGGCCTACTAGAATTTAGATACAGTAATTTCAGCCCTGGAATTGCCAATCTCTACACTGTAAAAAAGAATTATTTGAATGAACTTAAAAAAAGTAACGCAACCTGCTGCAAAAGACTTCTGAGTTTATTCAACTTTAGGCCAGATAGTGTGCTGACTTATTGTCTTAAGTTTGCATTTGTTCACACAAAAGAGAATGTTAAGTTGACACAACTTAAAATCATAAGTGGAGTCAAATAGCAACTTGGATTACATCCAAATTGAAATAGAAGAAGAAGAAGTGACTTTATTGATCTCACACAGGAGAAATTCTTCTCTGCATTTAACCCATCCTGTTATTAGGAGCAGTGGGCAGCACACATCAGGAGGTGGGGACCATCTCCATGATCTTCTTGCTTCGGTTTGGTCAGGACCTAAGCTGGAGGATTTTACCTATGGAGCATGTTTTGGGTTGATGGGGGAAACCGGAGTGCCCGGAGGAAACCCACCCAGACACTGGAGGAACATGCAAACTCCACATAGAAAGGCTCGGGCGACCCGGGGATCGAACCTAAAACACAATACAAAAATAGTTCAAGCTTTTATGACATTATCATTACTTCGCTCATCTGTCACAAACATTACAAAACAGTATTAAGGGGTCTCCTAACTGTATATTACAAACACACAAATTAGGTAGTCACAAATCTTACCTTCTCAGGCCATGGGAGCCGCCGTCTGCATTCACAACGTCCAGCTGTTGTCCTTAAGTTGAGAATTGCGCATGCGCAGTGACGGAATATTCGTTGTCGACCACAAATGGAAAATGTCATTTGTCTCAACTTAATTGTTGACTTTCATTAAACTAAAGGTGAAGAAAATTGACTCAACTCATTTTTACGAGTTATTTGAACAAGTTTGTTTATTCAACACTGAATTCTAATTTCAGTTAATTATGATTTGACAAGTTGGACTTTTTACAGTGTACCGAACAAAAAGCTGTTAACTTGAAAACTACCACTACATGACATCACAAGGTGGAAGAGAGCATTTTGAACTTTGAACCTAATAATAAAGATGTACTCAAACATGTGGGAATGAAACAAAACACAACTCAAGGTATGTTTTTGATGACATGGCTTAAAGCTCACAAGCAGCAATCATTCTATTAAAAGACAGCAATAATTGTGTTTTATTCAGTGCTTAAAATGTTTCTCCAGAAATCAATTCAAACTAAATATTTAAATCTTTGCTAATTATCAGTTGCACTGTGTAACTTTTCTAATGGAGGGTCTGTTAAATACTTGTCTCCATGGAGATGTTACGTTGGTTCGTCTGGAATGTTTCACTAATAAACCTTTTTATCTTCACGGAGACCAAACCAGATCAAGTTACAGAGCAGATCTGTGGTGAGACAACCTCGCCCACACTCAGAATGCCTGTTATAAAGCTACCTGCAATTTAATAAATATAAGGTAGAGCTGTTTAATGTCAGACTGTGGAACATTCCGGGCAGAGCAATGACATATCCATAGAAACAAGCAGAAAGAAGTTACACAATGCAAGTCAAAACATCCTGTTTATTTTATTCAGTTTATATATTGCCCATTTCCCCCTGTGCTTACTTATTGTTTGACCAGCTGACCTATACTGTATATATTCTGCCCCAAATGTCCTACAGAGAACTTCAACTACACTGAATAAAAAGTTCTCCTGCTATTTTTGTCCTTTATGTAATAACTATATTCCAGATGGACAAGTTGATCTCATCTCTGCACTTTTGGACAAACAACAGTGTGCAAAGAGGAGGGGTGGAGGACTGACACTTTATTCAGAGGAGAGACAGGATGTGGTGTACCTCTGGAGAAACCTCCGTGTTCTACACCTGGAGCTGTCACTACAAAGGCAGATGTGATAGGCCTTATCTGCAGTTCACTGAAACTCACAAACACAAATGCTGTGATTGAACCACGACAAAAGATTTTCTGAGAAGAGAAAACACAGAGATTTGTAAATATGTGTTTGTTTTCATGGTTATTTATTATTAATGTCTGCTCAGGGGAATATCTTTGGATTAAGGTGCACTATGTAACCTTGTTTTTTACCTGCATTTGCATTTAAAGGGACCATATGATGCTGTTTTCTGATCTGTTCATCATCATATCTTTACCTGGAGTTGTGTCTTGTTTCATTCACACATGTTTAACACTCAAATCCTTCTCTCAAACTGAAAACACTCACCTTGTGATGTTATGTGGTGATACAGGAAGTGCTCCACTGGGTTTTAAAACTGCATAAACCTTCACTAGAAGCCAGTGATTTGGAATAGCCAATTTCTATTGAACTAGGGGTTGCTGTTAACTTAAAAACTGTATGATGTAGATGTAGTCAGACTAATAATAGAGGATTATTCAAACATGTGTGAATGAAAAAAAACACACACAACTGCAGGTATGTGTTTGATGCAGTAACATCATTCTAACCTGAGTCAAGGGCCAGCTTTGTTAATACAGGACCTTTAAGTAGTTGCAGGCTGTTTTTGTCTTAAAAATATTTTTAAAAATGTATTCTTAAAGCCACAGTATCCAACTTTTTAGTCAAAAATAGATTTTGTTTTTTTTACTGCACTGAAAATGGAATCATGCAGCTAACATGCCATATCCAGAAGGTGACATAGTGCTGCCTTAATGTGACAGATTTGACTTATGACTTAGGTTGGTCACTTCACCTGCTTGTCATGATAGACATAGTTTAATGCCATACTGTGGTATATTCCAGACAAAGTCATCATGCCAAACCTGGTCGTCCTTCGGATGTACACATTTTGTACAATTTACATAATGAGGAATAAAGCATTCAGCTAATTCTACTTTACAATACATTGAAACTATCTGTTTTCTTCCTTTTGGTTGTACGTTAACAGTCTCTTACTTTTCCGGACTTGAGTTCTTTATGTATGTAATTGCATGCACAGAGCTATAGGCTGCCATAGATCTGTGCGCTGCAGGGAAACAACACTGTCACATGAAAAATGCATTTTGTTTAATCTCTGTGGAATAATCTCTAAAGAGTGCTTTTAGCGCACCACTTCTATTCACACTCACCATGGCAGTGTAGCTGCATGCCGTTTGTTATAATGTCTCTTCATTTGCCGCAGAATAAAAATAGGCATATTGTTACTTTGCAGCTGATGTCATCGACATTCCCTGAGGGTGTGATGCTAACTGTAGGCTCTGCTCTGTTTGAGACTTTATTAGATTTTTATTTCAACACAATCTGATCAAATATGAACTGATTTAGTTGGAACCACAACAGGCGAGTTGATTTGTGCTGTGAAACAAGTCTCTTACACATAAAATTACAGTCACAAACTTGTTAGCATTAGCCAACAGTTTTCAGTTACTCACACTCACCATTTTTGTTGAAAATCCTGAAAAAGTGTTATTTAAATCCATTTTATGGTTGTTCTTGAGTTTCCAGATCTTAAAATGTGGCAGTGTATTTATGTATGCATAATCCTAAACATTCCCCCATTAGAGGTAAATGTAGAACACCCCCCAGCATGATGTCACTGAAAGGTTCTATTGTAGCTTTATAGAATATACCATTAGTTGCTTTTATAATAACTTTCCAAACAGAGATCTAACAGAGATCTGGTGTTTGTTTGCAAAAGAAATATGATCATCAAAAAAAAACTGGTGACATCCGACAGTTAATCAGTGAATTTTAGAGTAACTGTTGTATTTGGAAGACAAAATACAATGGATTTTATAGCAACTCTCTCAATCGTTAACATTTTCCTTTTTGTTTTTGCCGCATTAGTTTACCCTTTTCTTTTTTGCATAATTTTCTTCCAAACTCTGCACAGGTATGAACAATCACATAGAAATCAGGTAACTCTCATCAGACTGTTTTTTCATGACATTCCAGTTGCCTGAAACTCCAGAAATTATCAGAATTTTAGTGTGCATATAAACATAGGAGGCAGGATGGTTTAAAAGAAAGTATTATGTAGGGGTGGGCGGTATAAACGGTATAAACGGTATGCGGTATAAATTTGGCCAACGGTAGAGATTTGGGTTATACCTTCCTATCGCGATAGTTCATTGCGTCACCACAACAAGGAAGGAGGAAAAATCGCTGCGAGCAGCGAGCACATGGAGGTGGAGGAGCAGCGCAGAGATGAAAGAGTTCCGCTTTTTTTTCAGCCGCGGGGTCATCTGAATACGGGGGAATCGTCCAGTATTCAGAAACAAAAGAACGTGTCTCGTATTAAACTTCTACCGGTGTAAGCCACGAGCACGCGCAAGCCGCGAGCACGCCGCGAGCCGCGGCCCATTTCAACAGTACATGTGTACTGCAAACATCGTATTTCCCTGATGATTGCCCAGGGACTCAGGGAAGCGCTCGAGTCATAGGAACTTGACGAAGAGTTGCAGGTATGCATCACCACTGACACCGGCGCCAATGTTAAAGCAGTTTCATTTTCGATTTACATTGCCTTGTTCAAATTTTATACTGCTTGAAAGTGAAGTTACTTGTTTTATGTTTTTTACAATTACAGTTTTGCACAATACATTTTCTTGTAGTAATATTCTTGACGTTTATGTTATTTAATAGTTTAAAAAACAGCTTCCTGCTTGAATGCTTTTTCCATGTGCTCTGGTGACCATTAAGAAGCTGTTAATACTGTGAACAGTTAATACTGTTACATACCAAAGTATACCGTGATATATACCGTCTACCGTCTATGGTTCAAATTATACCGTGATATAAATTTTAGGCTATATCGCCCACCCCTAGTATTATGTATTAGTATGGGGAGCAAAGGGAGGGACAGAGCATCAAAAACTAAACTGAAACTTCTTAAACATTTCAATATATTGTTTTGTTTAAAGATCCCATGACATGGTACTTCTTGATGCTTTTATATGGCTCCTTAATGGTTCCCTAATACTGTAAATGAATCCTTCTTCAAAATCAACACTCAGTGCATGAGAAACAGAGATAAGATGAGAAAGAGTCATAAATATCTCTCTCAAACACTTTATTCTGGGCGTTGTTGCTTGAAAGCAAATGAGGAGAAAACAGCTGGCCTATAGTAGAGGGTGGGGGCGTGGCCAAACTCTCCGCTCTCCGCTGTCAGCGCTCAGCTGATCCATTTCCGTGTTTTTGCACGGGGGGAGAGATTTGAAGCGTTCCATTGAAAAATAAACACATTTCCACAGAAAATAAAATTAAACCACTGCTGTTCAAAGGTCCAGAGGCTCAGATAAAGGACTTCCGAGCCTAGAAACACTCGGACGTGCCTCCAGGCAAATAAAAAAATGTATTTCGCATTGCCTAGTGCATTCGCAGTCCAAACTCTCTGGGCGTGATTTACAGAGACGCTGAGTACAGACAGGCGGGGGTGGAACTGCATTTGCATTTCTTTTTTCGATCTGACGTCAATAAGGTGCCTTGTTCAAAATCGCCCGTTTGAGCTCAGATTTTTTGTAACGCAGAAAAGGATCGCAAATGCTCAATTTAGACATTTCGCAACTTTTAACCATGGGGGGGGGGGGCCTAAACAGGGTAGGGGAGCTCACATTAACGTTGAAAAACCTCAGAAAGTGAAAATTTCATGCCATGGGACCTTTAATATAGTATGTAGTGTGTATGTATGCAGTATGTTTAATATAATATATTTTCAAGATAGCACGTTGATCTAAATATTACGTTTTAACAGTTAATACTACATCGAAGTATAACACCTAGTTTCTATGGTGTATGGTGCATATGGTGTAACGGATGAAATAGACATTGAGGGAAATACAACCACCAACTTCAAGGTAACCTACAATGTTTCCTTTCTTTTGCCACTCTCATATATAGAAAGGCAGCTTGTATTTGAATTCATCAGTGACTCTACAAACACTCCTTTTTACTCTGAGCAGTCCTGGTTTGACTTTTGAGGACAGAGGCCAGTCGTGACTTTCAAGCGGAGCAGATGTTTGGCTCTGTGTTTATTGTTGCACTTGACTGTGGTCCTGTATCTCTCAGAACTTTTATCACCAGTAGAGAATCTTGACATTTTACTTCTTGAGAGGAGCAGAGGGAATACAGTGGCTCCTAACCCCCTATGCTTTTCATGGCACCACTTTGAGCTGTTCACACTACACTACTCGCCTGTTTCACAGCACAACACTCTGTGCCCATGATAATCTGTGTTTCAGATGCCACGCACAATATTTGCTCACCTCAGTTTGACTTTCAAGACTGAACTTAGCAGTGCAATATAAACAATGTTATGTTTTGTTTTATTTTATTTTATTTTAAAGACATAATTTGGCCAATTTGTGTAGCACTTTTGGACCTCTAATGGACAAAAGCACTTGTATGGATGCTTATGGATCTTATTTTATTTTGCTTTTTTGTTGATTTTCTTAGGTTTTTTTGTTTTCAGATAAAGCACTTAGATTTCTTCTTTTTTAAATTACCACACCTACAGTAGAAAAGGAAAAAAAAGCACTATTGGAGCAGAAAAAAATACGAAAAGATCTGCCAACACCACCAAAAACTTACCTACAAGCTCAAACTGAAGGAAAAAAAACTTGGAGCTTCTTCGCTTGCCACTCGGGGCTTCCATTTGCCTGGAAAAATCCAGACTCATCGCTGTACCAGTGGCTGAGTCTGGTCACTGGTGGTCCAGCCAATTTTCCTGGGTGAGCAACAATGAGCAAACAGACAGCGAAGTGAATTAATCAGAGAAGGGTGGACGAGACTTCGGCAAAGCGACAAGAAAACAGAGAAGCAAAGAACAGAGAGATAATTCATGGCTAATGCTACAGAGATCGTTGTAAATGACTTGTGTTGCAGTAAAAACATGAGGACATGTGGTGTAATTGGAAACTCTTACAAGAAGAAGTGACCTTTTATTGATCTCACACAGGAGAAATTCTTCTCTGCATTTAACCCATCCTGTTATTAGGAGCAGTGGGCAGCACATGACTACGCCCGGGGACCAGCTCCATGATCTTCTTGCTTCAGTGTGGTCAGGACCTAAGCTGGTGGATTTTACATATGGTGCATGTTTTGGGTTGATGGGGGAAACCAGAGTGCCCGGAACATGCAAACTCCACACATCAGAAACTGGAATAAGAAATTGGAAACTCACATACGAGAGTTTATAGTATTGGGAAGACAACTCCTGAGTAGGCATCTTAAGGTTTTCAAGCCTCTTTCCAAGGTTGTGGTACATCACATTCGACAGGAGGATTTTGAGGAAATGTTGCTACACTCCACAGACACATATATACACATATGTACCACACTGTTTACAGCAGAAACATGTAATTCATGCATTGAATGTGTTGCAGTGACAATAATTATTTACTTTGATTACAGTACCCCCTTGGTGTGCTATTTAATACAAATCTGTAAAAGGCATTTTCTCAAAACAATGTTTATTTTTAGAGTCACACAAACAAATACAGTTAGTTCAGAGCCATTCCCAGTACAAGCTGTTCTGCTGGTGTACAAATGTTGTGTGTCCTGTGTGCTGTGTGATGCAATAAATAGCTGCATGTGATTGTTTACCATCTCTGCCTGCCCTGCCTATCTCCTCACAATGGCTTCCACATCCTCTGGAACACCGTACATAAAAACATGAGATACTATATGTTGGGGAAATTTAAACCCATTCCAAGGGCAGTAATTGCAACAGTTTAATTTACAGTTGCCATCTCCACTTAATGATGACAGCACTCTGCTCTTGTTTTGTGGGAGTGTTTTGCTATGAAATATACAGGGGGTCCTCGGGTTACGACGGTCTCGGGTTACGACGTTTCGTGGTTACGAACGCGCCCCCATAAAAAAAAAAACATGTATATATTACGCGTCATTCCGTCTTATGCGGTTTAGCGTGGTAAGAGATGTAAACAAACGCGAACGGCGCGCGGCGCACGGCGGAAGAATACGCTCTGTTGTGGTTGTAGGGAGAAGAAGACGGCCTCATGTGCGTGCCCAATGTGGGCGGAAGTACCTGATGTGGGCTCTGATCTGCTCCTATGAAAGCGACAGTGATAACCAAGCAGCGTAGTGGTCTAATTATTGAGATGGAAAGGTTATTGGTGCTTTGTTTGGAAGATCAAAGGCAAAATCCGGTTTACGACGAAATTCGGGTTACGACGCGTCTTAAGAACGGATCAACGTCGTAACCCGAGGACCCCCTGTACCTATAACCACGTCCTCTGCTTGGTGATAGTCTACCAATCCAACAAGCTTCACTCAGTTCAGCTTTTAGGTAACAGAAGACTCTTCTCACTTCTTTTAAAGTCCCACAGGATGTTGGGCTGCTTTGTCACAGGTTCTGTTCATTGTATTTATGGACATGATTTCTAGGCGCAGTCAGGGGCCGGAGGGGATCCAGTTTGGGGACCACAGGATCTCATCTCTGCTGTTTGCAGATGATGTTGTCCTGATGGCTTCATCAGACTAGGACCTCCAGCGTGCACTGGGGTGGTTTGCAGCCGAGTGTGAAGCGGCTGGGATGAGGATCAGTTCCTCCAGATCCGAGGCCATGGTTCTTGACCGGAAAAGGTTGGCTTGCCCTCTCTGGGTGGGTGGAGAGTCCTTGCCTCAAGTGGAGGACTTCAAGTATCTCGGAGTCGTGTTCATGAGTGAGGGGAGGATGGAGCGTGAGATTGACAGGTGGATCGGTGCAGCATCTGCAGTGATGTGGTTGCTGTATCGGACCGTGGTGAAGACGGAGCTGAGCCAAAAAGCAAAAAAAAAAAAAAAGCCATTTGTTTATTCAAACTTACACATTGACTTAGACTTGGATTTAGACAAACTTAATTGATCCACAAGGTAAAACATTTGGACACAGAAGCTCACACATCACAATATATTATCAAAAAAGAAAACATTTCAATGGTTATAATAATTCTAAGTAGCAAAGATAGCAACAAAAATAGTTGAGGGGAATCGAACTGGCAGCTTTCCTGTAAGTGGGTGAATATCTATGAGCCAAACTTCTACTGAGACTTTTCCCAGCTCAGCATCAGCGTATAAATCTATTTGCTGAGAAAAACAATTGGGGCACTTCTTCTTCTATCTGAGTCATTACAAATCAAATGGACGCCAGTGTTAATTGAATTTCCCTGCTGAATTAATTCATTATGTATAACAGAGTGTGAGACTAAGCTACAACTCATGACTAATGACAGGTGGAGAGTGGTGGGGAAAGGGCCCGGCCTGAGAACATCCAAAGTGGAGGGAGCAAGTTACAATTGAATAAGTCAGATTGAACAATATTGAACACTGGCAAGTAATCAAATGTCATGATTATAAAAGGTTCAGTGTGATCTCAGCTTTACTTTCAGGGTTTTGTTTTGCGTTGCTGTATGGCATAAAGGACGATTTACAAGCTATACAAGTTAAAGGTCCTATAATATGCACAGTTGACTCTTGTGAGCTTTATGTCATGTTATGATGTTGTTACCTCCTCAAAACCATACCTCGAGTTGTGTTTTGTTTCATTCACACATGTTTGACTAACCTTTTATTATTAATCTGTCTACATCTTCAAAGCTCAAAATGCTCTGTTCCACCGTGTGATGTCACGAAGCTCTAGTTTTCTAATTAACAGCTATCCTTTACCTTTAGTTCAGTAGACATTGGCAATTCCAGAGCTGAAATCACCCATGATTCAAGCGATGGTGTAGGGAGCTTAAAAGCTTCTTTACTTGATTGCTTTCAGTGAGATTCCAGGTCACACAACCCTGTACTTATTTAAAGGTCCTATATTACACATAATTGATTATTGTAAGTTTTAAAGCATGTTATAATGCTGTTTCCTCATCACAAACATACCCGGAGTTGTGTTTTGTTTCATTCATATAGCTTTAACACACAAACCCTCCATATTTAGGCAGTGTTCTTTGCTCAACACTTTGTTCCGCCTTGTGATGTCATATAGTCTTCAAGTTAACAGCTTTTACTTTTAGTTCAGTAGAGATTCCAGGACTGAAATCATCCAAATGATTCTAGTAAAGGTGTATGGAGTTTGGCACCTCCTATGTTACCACATGACATTAGAAGGTGGAACAGACAATAGTGTAATATAGGCCCTTTAATTTGTATGTTTAAAAAAAAAAACACACAAATAAATAATGATCCGTGTGTGTAATGTTTAGTATTTTTCATTATACTGACATAATTTCTCTATAATCATGACTGCTTGTGAAATGAATTACTCTAATCATCCATACTTTCCATTATTGAGCTGCATTTGCATCCTTTGTAAACTATGCAAATGAAATAATCTTGTATTTTGCAAACACTATTATTCTGAGTGCCTTTCCTTCTGCAGTTTCTTGCCGCACATTTCTTTCTGTCAGAGAGATGAAATACACTTTTATACCTGTGTGGAGTGTGTGGAATAGGAAATCCCCGCAGGCCGTGAAATTGACCTGTGTAACATACTATATGTGTAATCCCATCCAAAGCCAGGGGTTGTGGGCCCACTGGGACATGGAGCTGTCTGAAGATAAGGCCTAATCGTGTGGGGAGAAGTCACAGACATATGGCTGCTTCAGCTACACCATGTGAATATGATATGTGTTTTGTCGGACATATTAGCAAGACACAATGGACTGGAGTATAGAGTGGTGAGTTGATATGGATTTCCAGATTTAAAACCCCATACTATGCTATTTTCGGATCTGTTTTATAATGCTATTTCATTATCACAAACATACATGAAGTGGTGTTTTGCTTCATTCACATGTTTAAAACACAAACCCTGCATATTTAGGCTGATTTCTTCTCTCAAACTGAAACAATGCTTCACTGTGTTTTTAAACTCCACACTAGAATAATTTGTATAATTTCAGCCCTGGAATTGCCAATCTCTACTGGACTAAAGGTAAAAGGTAGCTAACTTAAAAACTGCAGCTTCATGACATCACAAGGTGGAACAGAGCATTTTGAACTTTGGAGATGGAGATAGACTAATAATAATGGGTAACGCAAACATGTGTGAACGAGACAAAACACAACTCCAGGTTTTTTGTTGTTTTTTTTTTTTTTTTTTTTTTTTGAGTAAGTAGCAACATTATAACATTTATTTGCAGAAAAAACAATTTGGGTAAAACAACTAACATGCCTTTCTATAATATCATAGAAACCAAACCAGGCCAAGTTACAGGTCAGATCTGTGGAGTGGACATCCCAATCACAGAGCTGTTCAATGTCAAACTGTGAAACATTCTAGGCAGAGCAATGACAAATCCATAGAAACAAGCAGGTGATGGATCCCCAACCAAAAAGTTACATAGAGCACCTTTAACTACATAGACAAAATTAGGTAGATTTCACAGTGATTATAATAGGGCTTTGGCTTGACAAGTTTTTATGAGCTAGAGCCTGTGTTTATTTCATACTCAAACAAAATACATATAAATTACTTTTTAGTTTTTCCCACTAGCAGAACAGGAGATAATCAGAGAGTGTGGAGTACAACAAAATAATAGTTATTTCAGTATGAGATAAGATCTCCCACTCAAATTGCAATCACATTTTGAATTTCCATGGTACAATTATGAGTTGCTGTGCTTCTCTGTTAAGAAGGATGGATTGTCTAACCTCAGAATGGTTTTTTGAAATTCACAAAAAGTATAACATATGACAAAATGTGTAATATATTTGTAAATGAAGTGACAAACTGTAGTGAGCTCAAATTTTATGTAAGGATTTGTTCAATAAAATCCAAAAACCTATATTTAGCACCTTTTGTTAAAGGAAAAGTAAAGTTTTTTAACAATCTGAGCCTTCTTTCGGCAATAAAACAAGTTTACTCACCCATAGCAGTTTGGTGTCAATTGGAGTGGTATCGCAGAAGTTATGTTGGAGCCGTTCTGTTCTAATTATCCCGTATCCATTAACATGGTGCTCGTATCATATGCTCGGGGCATTACTTTGCACTCTCCAAATAACACAAACTTTAGCACTTTTCAAATCACAGAAGATCGCTGTGTCAGGGTAGACTTTTAGTGGATTCCAAAACGGCCTGAAACCCGATATCCAGCTATAGTTTCATTTGATGACGTCATCAGAGAGGACAGTGCGCATGCATGAACTCAGCTGTTTTGTAAACACCGCTAGTCCGAAAGAAGCTAACACCGCTCTGAACTTTACTTTTCTGTTGCGATATCGGGTTTCAGGCCGTTTTGGAATCTACTAAAAGTCTACCCTGACACAGCGATCTTCTGTGATTTGAAAAGTGCTAAAGTTTGTGTTATTTGGACACCGCAAATCAGTGCCCCGAGCACTCACGCTAACGGATACGGGATCATTAGTAGAACAGAACGGCTCAACATAAGTTCTGCGATACTGCTCCAATTGACACCAAACTGCTATGGGTGATTAAAACTACTTGTTTTATTGCCGAAAGAAGGCTCAGATTGTAAAAAAAAAACACGTTAATTTTCCTTTAAATGAACAAATAATATAAAACACAATTATAACAGGAGAAGTTCAATTTGTCAACTGGACCAAGTTTGTTTGGTTGAAAACGTTTCGCCGCTCATCCGAGAGGCTTCGTCAGCTCTAATAAGAATACTGGTAAGACACTTGCTTATATCTTGCTGTAGGGAGGAGCTACCTAGCTAACTACTTTCCGGAACTATCTCATTGGTTTCGGTCTTTTGTTTCTCTGGCGTCTAGCTTAACGATCCCTATTCATCCCTACACGCCTGCTTATTCACACCTCTGGCCCTGACCTGGCTAACCCTATTGTTTCCCTGTTTGTTTGATCTAGGCTTAATAATGGAATTGTAGATGGGGTGCAAATTATATCTTACGCCACCATTTCTGTTCAGAGAAGGATTCTCTTTTTTGACAAAAATAGCCTCTTTAACTCCCCTCTCAAACCAATTCTTTTCCCTGGCTAAGATCTGAACCTCACTGTCCTCAAAAGAATGTCCCGTGGCTTCTAGGTGAAGATATACGGCAGAAGACGGTCCACTCTGGCACGCCCGTCTGTGTTGGTACATCCTCTTGTGAAGTGGCTGCTTGGTTTCTCCAATATAGCCCTCACTGCAGTCTTCACTACACTGAATGGAGTAGACCACATGCATGAACTCAGCTGTTTTCACATAAAACACAATTGTAAACTGGACTCTGGTATCACTCAAATATATTTGAGTGGTTTTCATGTTTTTTGTATTTGTGTACTTTGTGATATTCTGAGGTTAATGCCAGTTTCCCTATTGAAATCACATTATGTTCCACTTCTCTTTTGACTCCAACTGCATCTATTCCAAAATGTAGTATATTTTGTTTACACATTTTTAAAGGTCCAAAAGTATGTCTATTACAACCAAAATGATAGTTGGCGGTTATAATGATATGGCTAATCTGTAAGCCTATAAACATATCTGACAAAATGCCCCGCTCCCAAATATGAAACAAGTGTCACTGTAATGAAAAATTCCCTTTGTCTTTCCTGTGTTAGTTTATAATGTATGAACTGAAGCCAATTGATGTGATGCATTCTGATGCTAGCCTGCAGCCGTCCTTAGCCCCATCTGAACTGTCCTTTTGCATGAAACGTTCATTTATGAAAGAAAATGACACCTACATCTTTGATCTTGCTTGACTGAAGTTGCTTTTGAGGTTTACCATATGACAAACTGACAAAACACACACAAGTAAGTTTGACTATTTCATGGATAATATCACAACAAAACTGGAACTAAACTAGAAGGGCTCAATCAACTTTTTAATATTTATTCACCACATTATCATTGTGCTATTTTCCCCTATAAGAATGCACATTAAACATTTTGCCTTATTTAAACTGCTTAATTGTGTAGTTCCCCTGCGGAGAAAGTGAGTTTTTGTGCCCTCTGTTGGAAATCACGCTGTTTTGATAACGTTCAAAAGATGTTCACGTGTGACTGGTAATTTTGCATTAGCTATAAAACTTTGTATTTGTTAATAAAACTAGCAATCATATATGCAACATGAAGGAGCAAAATCTCATTTAAGTTGAGCATTTGTTTTTGAGAGAAAGCTTGGAACCATGTTGGTCAAAAGTCATTTGTTCTCTGCAGCACATGTCTGGTAGTTTTGTTTTGTTTTTTCCCTTTTAAAGCTGACCAATTATGCAAAATTGGCACCTTAGAGCTTTTCACCTTTCCTCTCAAGGTTGTATCTGCAGTGATTTATGCCTGTTTGAGCAGTCTTCAAGACACCATATTGCCGATCAACCCTCGTTTTCACCACCACGACATACGGCAATTGCACTCTACTTATTTTGTTCTCCAGTTTTATTTTCTTAATTGGTGATACACGTCATTTTACTACAGTCATCCAGCAGAGGTGCTGACTCTTTGTTGTGATGACGTTTACTACATTGTTGACTCCCGTTGGGCATCTCAGGTTTCTAATGTGGAAGTCAGTTGATTTATTACCATTTTTATTACTGTAAGTCCTTTTTGATGAATATTGCAATTTAAAATGTGCGAATTATGTTGTAGATTATTAATACTAACTATAAAGCAGACACAAGCACAATATGTGTTCTTTAACAATGAGCTAAAACAATGAAACAGTAAAAGCTAGTCTTCACTGGAGGGACTGTAGTTTGTGTCATCACTGCTGAGCTAAGGTCATGTTGACACAGCAACGCTAGCCAAGGAAACATTTCACATTCAGTCTGAAACTGATCTATCTTTAGACATAAACAATGAGGTGTGAAGAAAACATATTTGAAGTTGTAATTAGTAGCCTACATGTCCAAACACATCTGTTTTTTATTTCATGCAGTTGAATGCTTCTCCTGCTGCTTTGTGACATGCACCAAGAATGTGAGTGCCAGGTTTATCAGTACACCCTGAGACTCCGTATCCAGAATGTTCTGAAGTATGATTTTATGCATTATGTATTTCCATAGGATTTTAAAATATAGCATATGGATGATTTGGGTATTTTTCATTCAATTTTTTTCCACAGTTGACAGAATAATTTTTTTCTTTGCTGTGAATCCTACCTGAAAGACTGAGGGATTACACAGACTTCAATTGAGGATGTTTGAATTCACACTTCACAAAACCAGCCTGGGCATAACAGATACAACAGACTATTAGACTAATGACTGTGATGAACTGGTTTACGAGGCTCACAATATACCAGGAATATACCAACATCTGCATAAGCCTGAAGTGCACCAGAGCTCTCTGCTTCTTGTGCTTATGCAATTTGGGATATTTGAATTATGGCACCTCAATCGAAGTGTCTGGGTTCACATGCATTTTGAAGCTCCTGTTCAAATGAATGTGAGCGAATAATCTGATTTATCAGATTTTTTTCCCTAGCGTGCACATAAACATAGTGACAGAAAAGCAAATAAGGTGAAGAGGACTATTTTGGAGCACACTGAGTATGTGCAGCCACCTGATTACTGCTACAGATCGGGTAAACAAAAGGTTATGTACACCACAAGAGCGTACTTAGAGCATAATAGTGCCTGTTTTTCTGTTACAGTTGGCTGACCCTTCTTTGTCAATGTCAGGCTTTACAAGAATATTTATGCAAATATAGGCATATTCATCCAAAGGTAACTAATTATGATAGCATTGAGCATGTTTGCATTATGCTAGTTGGGGTTAGTGGGGAAAATTGGAGTATAAACAAATAGAATGGAAACTCACTCAATAGAACATGCATTGGTATATTCATCCTTCTAAGCTTTTGTGTTGTTGTCATATTAATCAGGTACACACTGTATGCAGAGAGATTAATTTATTATAATGCATTCAAATAGGAATCATCACAGGATCTGTTTAAAAATAAATATGTAGGTAATAAAATAAAATAAAAATACATTGGGAAAAAAATCTGATGTCCAGAAGGTCCGTTACATTACACAAAATGACTCTTGTGAGCTTTAAGCCATGCTATAATGTTGTTCTCTCCTCAAAAACATACCTGAAGTTGTGTTTTGTTTTATTCACACTAACCCTTTATTATTAGTCTGTCTACATCTCCAAAGGTCAAAATGCTCTGTTCCATTTTGTGATGTTGTGTAGTGGTATTTTTTAATAGTTACCTTTTTCCTTTTGTTCAATAGGAATTAGCAGTTCCAGGGCTGAAATTATTAGCATAAGGCTAGTTTACATTACAAACACCATAGAAAGGCTACCGCGATTAGCATTGCTATATTTAGCATCGCTATATTTAAGTTAAGTTTAAGTTGCGCTGTATTTTATACGTTTGTTATAAAGTACATATATAAAAGACTGACCTTGCACCACTTTAAAAGACTTTTTTGCTCGACTTAAGACATAGATGCTCTTTTAGTTCTTCAGGTGTAATAACCAGACCCCCCAGGATTTCGCGGGCATTTTTTGTGATTGTTGCGATAAATAGTTGCGATTTTCTCTTTTTGTAATTAAAACTGAGTACTTGAATACTGAGTTATTACTGACAAAGAATAATACAAAGACACAGAGATCACAGATATGGTCCTAAAATGTTTTAATGTTTAATGCTCTGTCTGATTGTTTATTGTTTTATTACCTGTTTTATTACTGATTTTACCTTCTGTACAGCGTCTTTGAGTGTCTTTAAAAGAACTTCATAAATAAAATGTATTATTATTATTATTAAAACAACCTTACCAACATCGAAAATAAATTACTACTAGGAGGGGAACTGTTTCGCCCGGTCTTTTGCTGTTATTTTTGTGGGCAAATGGCTGGCCGCAGACATGTTTTTTTTGCCATTAGAAGCCGTGTCCCAATTCCCAGAGTGCACAGTTCGGAGCGTGGTTTGAAGGGCATGTGCGTCATTTCTTTTTGTCCCATGCGCAGTTAACATGCGTTTGCAGACCGCAGTCGTTTCCAGGGAAATCGGGGCGCGGACCAAGCGCGTGAAAATGCACGCTTCACACACTCATTTATCCCAGCATGCACCACGCACTACTTCTTCTACGGGAGAAAATGGAGTCGGCGGCTGCTTCACGTAGTTGTGAGACCTGTCGCATTTCGCAGACGCCCATGCGGTCTGCGGAGTGCACGCAGGGCCACGCTCCGAACTGGGGACACGGCCGGAGTTTCGTTTCGTCACACGGAAGTAAGGCAGAAGGAAGTTGGTCGATGTGAGTTCAATACGTCGCCGATGACTTGTCAAAATTGGTAAAAATCGTGGGAAAGTTGCGGTGATTGGTCAAAATTGCAACACCGCCCTGAATTCATGGGGATTGGCTGAAGTTGCCTTGAAGTTGCAAATCGCAACATCGCAAATTCCTGGAAAGTCTGAATAACTGTGGTTGCTCAAGCACTCAATGTAGACCAGGGGTCGGCAACCTTTACCACTCAAAGAGCCATTTGGACCCGTTTCACACAGTAAAGAAAACACTGGGAACCACAAAACCCTTTTGAAATTTAAAATTAAACAACACTGCATATAACAGCTTTTTTTTGCCTTTGTGCCATAGAATTACATTTTGAAAATGAATGAACTAAAATAAAATACATTTTAATTAAATACAGTGGTCCTTCGCTATATCGCGGTTCACTTTTCATGGCCTTGCTGTTTCATGGATTTTTTTATTCCAATTGTTTTTATAGTGTATCAACGCACATTTCTGTGTTCTGATTGGCTAAGAGACTGTAGACCTTTGCCGATTCGTCAGTCATTCTCCTCCGTGTCTCCTGTACAGAATACGTTCAGTTTGCCAGATTTATATAACTGTTCGATCGCAGTGTGACTCTGAAGTGCTGTATGTTTGCAAGTTTTCTCCCCGACAAAACCCGCCACAGCGAAGCGGTTATAAGAACTGTGAAATACACACGAAATACACTTTGGTTTTGTTCTCTAATACTGTGCTTTTTTGTTGAAAATCTACGAACGTTTGAGTGTTCAAACAAGAGAGAAATGTGAGCAAACGTTAATTCCAGTCTGAGAAAAGTGTAGAATGTGTGTGGTGAGGCGTTTACAGCCTTAAAACATGGAGAATAATTGTAAAATATAAAGCTTCACAGATTTCGCATGTCGTGGGTTATTTTTAGAACATAAGAACGTAACCCCCGTGATAAACGAGGGACCGCTGTACTGAGCCGCATCAGATGGATCAAAGAGCCGCATGTGGCTCCGGAGCCGTGGGTTGCCGACCCCTGATGTAGACTATGTATAGCATGTTTCTTTTTAATAAATAGGACTACATTTGAAATAAATTATTGACTTTAGTTTTCATTCTTGCATTACAGTTTAGTGGAATTTAGTGTTTGAATGATGTAAGTTTCTGTGATGTTTGCAAATGTTCATGTGCACTGAAACTTAATTTGAAAGAAATCGTGGATGAAATCGAAATTGCAATATCTGCCAGAAAAATCATTCAGCCCTATGGGAAACTGGTTTATTTTGCAAAATACATTTTGTTTTGTGTTGCATACATTACAACCCCATCTTTTCATTTCAATACAACTTTTCTCCAAAACACTAGTAGCTCTTTGTTACCAATAAATAATGCTACAAAATACAAATAAAAGACATTCACGAACATGGCTGATTAAACAAATTAATAATAAAAAAAGTATAGCTTTAGAATTCCATTAACCAAGTTTGTAGTTATTAATTGAAATGGTTTGACTAAGGCATTTGATTTGGACAAACGAGTAACAAAACTAACAGTGGACCATCCTTCTCTGGTGCATTCCAAAGCATGCTCACCTTGTAATCACTTTGAGTTAGCTGTCTAATTGCTATTGATGCAGGCTGTGCCTCTCAGGTTTATGCCTGGGCGAGTATTGGCCTGACACTCCTTGTTTTATGAGGACAGAGAGTCAGAAAGTTGTGTGAGGAGTTATGCTGATTATTAAAGTCAATCCCTGATGACTTTGCTTAAGACTTTGCTTAAGAGGAGCCCTATTGAATGCAGCTCATCTATAGATTTTTGCAGCTCTGAGACCTGCTTTGTGTATTAATGCTATATTAAAACTGGATGTTTGCCCTCAATCATTGTGCCCTAACATTTCCCACATTAGGACAGTGGTCTACCAGGTATTATGAGTAAATGTATAATTATCAAGAGAAAACTGATAAAGACAAAGCATTTTATGGATACATTAAAATACATTAAAAGGTGCATTTTAAAAACATGTTTGAGAAATGGAGTTAATGTGATTAACTGAAATTCAGGAGCAGGACCACGCCTCAACCACCTTCTCCTCCTCACCAGCGAATCACAGTTCACCATAACCACACCTCTAATTTCCCGGAGCTATTTATAGCCACTCATCCCTTCATTCCAGTTCGTCTCGGTTAACTCGACAGCTCTCGACTGCGTCAGCTCGCTCGAGCTGGGCTAACAACCTGTCACATTCAAACACCAACCTGCCTCACGTTTCCTCGTTCCTTCCAGTTCGCAATTCCTTACGGCGCGACGGATTTATATTCAGGAATCCGCAGCCGGAGGATCTTCCACCACATATCCGCGCCGCCCAGCGAACGCTCCAGGCGCGCGCTCACGCAGCGGACCTCCACCTCTAAGGAGCACCCAACGTCAATATCTCTGTGCTGGCGGCATATACGGGATATCCACATTGTCCCTCTCGTCGCCTCCTCCTCCTCGTGTAGGCGAGCGCGTAGCCTGGCGCAGCCCGGCTCTTGGCGACAGTACACCGGCTTTGGCAACCACGGCTTTCGGCACAGCGCGGCCCGGCCTCCAGCGACCACAGCGTTCGGTGCCGCCCAGCACCCGCCGTTCCCCTTCAGGCCGACACATCAAGACAGGACCTTCAACAGTTTAGATCAAGAATGTAACCCCGGCGCCCTGGAACGAGACAAACGAGCTTCCGGGTTCCCATCAAGTTTCCCGCGTGTAGCTGCAGACGTCGCCACACCCTCCTCTCCTCCACTACAATCTCATAGCTCCCCCTGCCGGGGGCTAAGTAGTATCACCACCAGTGGCCAGTAAACGTATTCTGTCTACTGTGCAGTTTCATTTGAATTCTCTTGTATCATCTCAGCCTGCTTTCAGCAGGTCATCTCCCCCTGTGCCTGCACCCTTCGTGTCTCATTCTTGTCCCCGTCTCGCAGGTTGCACAATTCCCCATGCACATGCATCTTCTCCCCATCTCTCATTTCTCTCTTTTCAGTCATCATGAGCTAGATGGCTTCTCGCGCCCTACCCACATTAGGCAGAGCCTCTAATCCATTTCCCGTCTTCTGCTCTATCCCTTCCCCCCACCCTACACCCCAACTTCCCCAACACCCAAATGTTTTTTCTCCGTTGTTGCAGCCTACACAAGTCACCACGCCCACTCGCACTATTTTCGTTCGCACTCCGAAACGTCATACCAATGTTTTTGCTCACCCAGCTCTCACGACCGCATGACAGCTCGCCTGGGTCTCATGACAGCTCGCCTGGCTCCCACGACGGCTCGACAGCTCGCCTGGCTCTCACGACGGCTCGACAGCTCGCCTGGCTCTCACGACGGCTCGACAGCTCGCCTGGCTCTCACGACGGCTCGCTTGGCTCTCTCGACGGCTCTCACAATGGCTCACCTGGCTCTCTTGACGGCTCGCCTGGCTCTCTTGACGGCTCGCCTGGCTCTCTTGACGGCTCGCCTGGCTCTCTTGACGTCTCGCCTGGCTCTCATGACGGCTCTCACGACTGCTCGCTTGGCTCTCAGGACGGCTCTCACGACGGCTCGCCCGGCTCTCACATCGAGTCTTCCGACCCACAACGGGTCTTCTTCTCCTCCACCTCTGTCCTGACCCACAACAGGTCTTCAGGTGTGCGTTCTGTGTGGAGTTTGCATGCATGGTCTGGGTCCGATCCCCGGGTCGCCTGGGCCTTTCTGTGTGGAGTTTGCATGTTCTCCCCGTGTCTGGGTGGGTTTCCTCTGGGCACTCCGGTTTCCCCCACCAACCCAAACATGCTCCATAGGTAAATCCTCCAGCTTAGGTCCTGACCAAGCCGAAGCAAGAAGATCATGGAGATGGTCCCTGGGCGCAGTAATGTGCTGCCCACTGCTCCTAATAACAGGATGGGTTAAATGCAGAACTGGAATTTCCCCACTGTGGGACTAATAAAGGCATAGCTTTCTTTCCTCCCATCAGATCTTCCTCCCGTCAGGTCTCCCTCCCTCCCGACCCACAACGGATCTTTCTCTGCCTCTCTCCTGACCCACGACTGGTCTCCCTCTCTCCGGACCCAAGGTGGGTCTCACTCCCTTCCAGCCCACAACGGGTCTTTCTCTGCCTCGCTCTCTCCTGACCCATGACGGGTCTCCCTCCCAACCCACGACGGGTCTTTCTCTGCCTCTCTCCCGACCCACGACGGGTCTTCTCTCCTGACCCACAACAGGTCTTCCTCCCATCAGGACGATGGCACGACAGCTCGCCCGGCTCTCACGACGGCACAACAACACGCCTGGGTCTCACGACGGCTCACCCGGCTCTCACGACCGCATGACAGCTCACCAGGGTCTCATGACGGCTCGCCCAGCTCTCATGTCGGGTCTCCTGACCCACAACGGGTCTCTCTCTCGACCCACGACGGGTCTCTCGACCCACGACGGGTCTTTCTACGCCTCTCTCTCTCATGACCCACGACGGGTCTCCCTCCCTCCCAACCCATGATGGGTCTCCCTCTCTCCTGACCCACGACGGGTCTCACTCCTTTCCGACCCACAACGGGTCTTTCTCTGCCTTGCTCTCTCCTGACCCATGACGGGTCTCCTTCCCTCCCTCCCGACCCACGACAGGTCTTTCTCTGCCTCTCTCTCGACCCACGACGGCAGATCATCCCTCCGACCCTCATCCCTCCGACCCCCATCCCTCCGACCCTCATCCCTCCATCCCTCAACATTCGAGCCTTGCTTCCTTCACCTACAGGTTCCTACGCTTGCCATCCGCACCCATGCTGAAGGACGCACATCAGCATTATCATGGTCACGTCCGTCAACCATCTGCGTTAGCGCGTGTGACCCCACTCCAACAAAGGTCCAGCTCCTCTGTCAGGGGAGAAGACCCTCCACATCACGGTTTCTCTACATCAGTCCTGACTCATTCGCCATACGGCACCTTCACGACGCAGCTCCAGTTTCTCCAGTGTTCAATCCGAATCTTCGGCAGTAGTCGGATTCTGCATTGCTTCCAGAGCCCTCGAATCGCACAATTATTCTTCAGCTTCATCGGAACTTCGTCCTACTTTTCCACCTTCTTCTTTGGGGGTCTGATTAACCCAGGCATTCCCATTCATTCTAACAATAATAGACCAGTCAACACCACCTTCATCAGTTTCCCCTCTGCTCATCTGACGTCACCATCATCTGCAATTTCATTACCCTCTCACGCCACTCCAGGAATGTCTGCGTCTCCACTGTCCAGGCTTACCATCCATCCATCCATCCATCCATCCATCCATCTTCTGCTTTTCCATTTCTGGGTCACGGGGGCAGCAATTCTGCACCGGCCCCTCAATCTCATATACAAGCTGACTTCTGGCGAAGACTACCAGTCTCATCTTCATGTTCCCGTGCTGATCAAAGGACTGCAAAAAACTGAAGCACGCCTTCCTCCGAAACGCCTACCACTTACTTCGGACCTTCTCTACCGTTGCACTCTCACTCTGTGCTCCGGCGACCTCTCGCCTTTCACGGACCTCTTCTGGCCTAACACCCCATCCATTCTCCATTCATTTATTTCGCATTGGCGCCACTACGTCCACGGCCAGGGCAGATGTACCCGACCGGAAAAATTCGAACCCTTGGTTGTCGGGTCTCCAGCACCTACCTCGTGTACGTTCGTCACGACCTCAACGATCTCCTCCAGACCCATTCCACTTTATGCTCTTTCCAAAACTTTTGGGGGTCCCGTTCCGCTGGGCCAATCGAAGATTGAGACGGAGCCCCCACCCATCGTCTCAACCCAGCCATTACTGCCTATTCACTCAGACATCCACTATCGTTCAATAATAAATATCTTCACTGCATTATGTTGATGGTGTGGTCCTAGCTAGTGAAATGCTATTTAAAACAGAAAAGGCTTTGTCTCAACAGATTTAATGTCACTTTAATCAGACTAGAACTATTAGTAGCACTCAAGTTTCATCGCTTGTTTTTCCATATCTAAACATGTTATCAAAACGTTTGACAAAGATTTTTTTTTAATGTAATTTAAGTAACACTGTTCGAATTCTCCTTATAGCAGTATGAGCTGTAAGCCCACAACTACACAACTACACAAACCTGATGCAATGTGCAGTAATTTCATTAGTGGGATGCATGCTGATTGTGCTGTGATGGCACTCTGGAAGTGGAACTCAGAGCATCAAAAGCAAAAGTGAAACTTGTACAACGTGTTAATATGTTGTTTCTGGGGAATATCGCATTTTCAAAAAAAAAAAAAAAGGTAAGCAGATTGAAATATGTTGTGTACTGAACTCTCACTTAAAATACTAAAACTAAAACTTGCCCCAGCAAATCAACAGTCAAATATATTTTGCTGTTATCCCCCTTACTTCATTGCTTCTTTCCTCGAACTATGGGATAAAAACTGGATAAATAGTGCTTTTGCCTGTCCAATATAGGGCCTTTTAAAGAAGTTGCAAAAGTTTAGTTCAAAGCCATAGAGCATGGCTAGAAAAAGACAGGAGCAGGGATAATGAATGGAGAGGAGCTAACCGTCCAAAACATTCTGGGCCCATTCTGCTCTGAGATGAGACAAAATAGTGGTCAGCTATTGGCTTGGCCTTGGGAAAAAAAAAAAAAATACAGTAATTTCTGTACGTGAGTGCACCTGAATATAAGCTGCATCAACTAAATTTTATTTTTGTACATATATAGGCCGCACCCGTCTATAAGACGCAGGTGTCCATGTCTTTCGAAGCATCTGCTTTTTTTTTGCCTCTGAAAGCTTTTGTCGTCTTTTTGCATTGAGTCAGTTCGTCACGCAGCCGTCACGAGTGTCTCACCGTCGACTCATCGATGCCAAGCTCACATGCAGCAGCTCTATTTCCTTCTTCGACAGCCAGATCGATTTCCTTTAACTTAAAATAATAATAATAATTCATAGCATTTATATAGCGCCTTTCATGACACCCAAAGCGCTTTACAGTTCATTGTTCATTCACTCTACACTTGGTGGTGGTAAGCTACTTTTTTGTAGCCACAGCTGCCCTGGGGCAGACTGACTGCATTTCTTTGTGTGTTTTCCGTGAGGAGGGTGTGCGAATGAAGAGCCAAATAACCATTCAAAACAAAATCAAACTAGCATCTTCCTCAGCGCATGTCTCTTCACCCGTCTGTCTCGCTCTTGCACCCCCATCACTTCGTGCTATACTGTACATGTCTCTGTACATGTTTCTGTCTGCAGAAAGAGCCGCTGTCCTGTTCATGGATCTGGTCCTGTCTGGGATCATGTCCGTGTCTGGGATCATGTCAGTGTTGGATTTCAGCAGGTTTCAGGCTCTCCCGGTGGGCGGGGATAGGTGTATCAGTCAGGTATGAGTGGATGTCCGACTACTGAAGTTTCAGACGTTTCTTCTTGTCATTTAGGCACTCACCTGCATTTAACGCATACCAGTCATTAAGACGTATCCCAGGAGCTTTCTGCACTCAGGCATCTGCTGTGTTCATTAACAAATAATCCGTCCATATATTAGCCGCATTATTTTAAAAGCTGCATGGTTTTAATGTGTGAGAAAAAGTAGCATCTTATAGTCTTATAGGAAATTACAGTATATACGGGAGAAAATCTCCTCTTCTTCTTTTGAACTTTCACCTCATCTGTCATTGCTGCCTTTACCTCATAACTGCTGGAGGTCTAATCCTATCTGCCATCGATCCATGTCCCAAATCTTCTGCTCCTTCTTGTGTTAGGATCAGGTATAGACGTACGCAGAATAGTCAAGATGCTAGAAAAGAGAGGGGCTATTGAATTACATACTAAAATAAAAGTTTGACTTGCTTGTTATTTTGATCAACATACCTGGAGTTGTGTTTTGTTTCATTCACACATGTTCAATCAATCAATCAATCAAACATTATTCATAAAGCGCTTTTCATACAAAAATGTAACACAAAGTGATTAAGGATTAGAAGATTGACTTACCTTTTGTTCAGTACAGACTGGCAATGCCAGGGCTAAAATTATCCAAATTATTTTTGTGAAGGTAAGCTTAAAAACACAGTAGAGCACTTCTTGTAGTCTAGTGTCTGCATACATCTGTGTGTGAATGGGTCAGTGATTCCTTGATGTAAAGCAATTTGTGGCCTCTGAAGACAGAAAAGTGCAATAATTTACCATTTAAAATCTAGTTGTACTTCAGAATTTGAACTTTCCTTTGCCACAATCACATTACACTGAACTTTACACTAGCTCCCCCATATGCCACACACTTTTTCTGCTATTCATGGGATTTTACAGACTGCGCTTCACAAGCTGGTTGGACGCGAGGGTTGTATGGCTCCCAGCTGATGCATATGTTTTCTGATTTTACATTTGAACAATTGCTAAGAAGAAAAAGTAAAACACTCCCAGTCAAACATTTTTCTTCTTTATTTCCATAATTATTTACATTGTAGATTCTCGCTGAAGGCATCAAAACTATGGATTGATAAAGAATGAAGTAAACAAACTAGCCACCCTCTGCTGTGAAGAAGTGCTGTCAACAAAGCAAAGGGTGGCTACTCTGAGCATTTGAATATAAAATATAACAATATTTAGTTGAGTTATTTAAAGGTCCAGTGTGTAGGATTCGTGGCGCATAGGTGGATGGTGGCTATTGCACTTCCTGTTCTAGCTACGGCAGACCTCAAGGGTCACTTGGGCGCGCCGTAACGCGGACCGCGCGCACATGTGAAGCGCACCCGGCAACTACTGTATAAATAAAACGCGGTCCCGTTCACTGTTTTTTTTTTTTCTTTCCGCATGAGAGCACACATTCCCGATCATGTACCATGACACTCTACACATCAAATGAAACCTTACAGTCTCATCTTTTTGACTATGCAATTCATTTCCCGGCACAACAATCACTCCCCGAGCACATGGGGCTTTTATACGGAAAAGCACAAAACAAGGTTTGTTACTTTGCTTACCTTTGATGGCTCTGCACAGGTCAAACTCAGTATTTCACCATAAACTTGGTCTCAATCTGTCCGTAAGGATCCAGCGAATAAAATCCAGTAAAACAATTTAGTCCAAAACATGTGTTAGATCCATTACGACGCCCAAATGTCCTTCTGCGGCTCTCTTAATCAAAATGGCTGCCTCTACATGGGGAAGATCCCCCTTTTATGCAGGTATATCTAAGTCCAACAGAATACTTTGATTTCATGATGGAAGTGAAAAGGCTTGGAAAACACTGTATTTTTGAATGGGTATCTTCAATTTCGGTAATTAACGGGTAAAAATCTTACACACTGTCCCTTTAACTTTTCTTTGCTACATAACTCTTTACATCTCTTTACAGCTTCATATATTCGAGTTCTTCCATCTGTATCTAAAATTTAGAAAGTCATAAATATAAAGAAAACCTACATTGAATGAGAGAGTGTGGCCAAAGTTTTGACTGGTATACAATATCTTGCCACACATTCATTAGCCAAAAACAGCATCTCTCCCCAACAATATGAACGGGACTCATTCCAGACTGATATCACAGAGCTGACCTAATTAATTCTGTAATATCAATCTGGCTTTTCCAGAATACTTTTCACTAGCCTCAAGCCTGCAAAGGCACATTTTTCTTTTGAGCCTGTTCCTGTTCCTGCTATTTTCACCTGCAAGTTTTTATATTTGTACTCATGTAGATACTTGTACTTACAGGACCCATATTACTCTATTTTCTGATCTATGCTATAATGTTGTTTCCTCATTACAAACATTTTCATTTAACACACAAACCCTGCATATATATGCTGACCACCTTGTGATGTCATGTGGGAATACAAGAAGTGCTCCACTGCATTTATAAACTTTATACACCTTCACTAGAATCACTTAGATAATTGCCAATAGTGCTTCATTACATTATTGGTTTGACAAGAGAAAAAACATGTCATAATCTAATAACTGCAGCCAATAATGTAATATTTCAAAATGTTTGCGTTTTCATTTGTTAATTTTTGTGAAGTTTAGTGGGCACTATCCATATCCAGCACATTTGCTTTGCTTTTGAATACGCTTTTTGTGTGGTTCCAAAAAAAAAAGAAGTTTACCGCACACTTGTTTGACTTTACTCTTATTCCTTTATTAGGCGAGAGCGAACAACGCGTTTTGCTTCTACAGCGTCATCAGGTTCGCCCGAGTAGTGCCAGGTGTGACTAAATACCATCTGGTCACATGTTCCTTCACTTAAAGTCATGTTTTTTTAAATGCAATATACTATCTTACATATATACAGTAGAAAAACAGACATAACATTCAGTGTGCATAATATATAGAAAAAGTTTTAAAATATCACTAAGTAAACCTTACAACACGTTGACCAGAGCAGAATCTTCAGAAATGGACACACAACCACAACATGAATACACTCTGGTAGGCTAGAGGTTGTTTTGACTACTCACTTTGTTCATTCATTTATAGCACTATTACATTGCATTACTTTTACATTCAAATGATTGTGTTACTGGATGTTACTACATTTATATAATATAATATAATATAATATAATATAATATAATATAATATAATATAATATAATATAATATAATATAATATAATATAATATATTATATTATATTATATTATATTATATTATATTATATTATATTATATTATATTATATTTTAAAAACCTGCATCATGACACAACAGTCGAAAGAAATCGACTTCCATATTTTATTAAAAAAAAGAAAAGAAAAAAAAGAAAGAATAAAATGTGGGAAACAGCAGGCTGAGCTTTCATGACTGTCTTTCATTTCAAAGAGCAGATTTGGCCGCTGTAACTGACAGGGCCTCCATGATTGAGCTGATTAGATTTGTAGAGGAAATGTCAAAGTGAGGCAGTGAAGGCATTTCCCCCTCAACGTTTACTGATGCTTTATGGGAGCTGCAGAACTACAGAGTCCCTGGACCAGTCTCAAAAAGAGGCTTGTTTTTTTAATTTGAAACCCATCGGCTCCGTGCCAATTATGTCTGGCAGAGGTACAATCAGAACAGATGAGAGGGTAAAATATGCAGTAATCCCGAATCAGAGCGTTGCTGTGAATAATGGTGTTAATTTTAGGCACAGATGATCTGATGGTAAATGACTGAATTATGTCTAAGCTACAATGAAGGCACATCAAAAGCTCACGCTGAGCTGATGTAAGAGAAAAAGAAAGTTGTCTGTATGGATTCAAATTTCCTGATTTATTTGGGCCTCTAATGAAATTTGCTGCTGTGCAAAAAAACCTTTGCAAAACTTTTGAAATAATACTCATCTGACGCTTTTGTTCAATTTGAGTTATAATATATTCTTGCTATTGATAAATTTGTACTTTTTGGTCAGGACTTTAGGTATAAATTAACAAAAATGAGCAAATGAACAAACCCCCCTTTTCCTTTGTGCTCAGAACTGTGGTCAGAACTTTAAACTTCAATACCTCAGAAGTACGCAGAACTATTTTTGACACTTTTTAACCCGACATCTATGACTTCATGTTTAATTGTTTGAAAGAATCGCCAGTAAGTGCAAAGCCATTTGTATGCATATGCGAATACATAACATTTCTAGTGGAGGGTCTGCCACCTGCTTGTCTCCATGGAAATATCATTGCTTTGTCTAGAATATTCCATACTATAATTTAATTCTGTCTGTCACGAGGGAGCCAAGCAGGTTACAGCCTTACACTGCATTACAATTCAAATATGTGTAGATGCCCCTATTCACAGGAGCTTTTACATTCCAGGCAAGAGACAAGTAAGCAGAGGACCCACCAGAAAAGTTGTGCAGTGCACCTTTAAATGTGGGACAATACAATATTACAACAACAACCTCTGATAGAAGAAATATTTAAATTACTCTTACTCTTACTCTTACTCTTACTCTTACTCTTACACTTGCTTGTCGTCATCACCATCTTAAAAGTTTATTTTGTATATATCTTCTCTATAAAATAGAAAACAATTTGGTAACAATTTGGAAAGTAATTGATATTTTTATGCTAAGTCAATCTAATGTAGAATTCTTCACCTCTCTGCCACATAAAGGTCCAATATAAAACACGAATGGTCAGCCTCCATATTGCTAATCTTATTGCTTTAGGAGTTATACATTTTTTATCGCTGTTCTGGCCTGTAGTGATAATACATGCATGTAAGTTTTCAGAACAGTGAGATAAGAGCGTTTATCTCACTAGTGGACTGGTTAAAATACTCTGAGGAGGAGGATGCGTCCCAGAAGGTAAGCCCTCAGCCTTATCGTGTGTCCTATAGATTTACAAGTAGGCCAAATGAACATGAGGCAGCCAAAGTCAACACAGGCAGGACTGCATTTCCCTCACTGTTTATGTGCACTAGAGAACGGACCAACACTGCAGCCCATTATGGAACAGTGCAGACAACCTCTACACAGTGAGAAAAATACATGCTAAATACTGTTCAAAGGTGACTGTAATCATACTACAAAATTGATGATATTCAGAGATGATTTTCTACAATATAATTTTGCTCAAGTGCATTTTCAAGAGAAATTTGTACATGGAGAATAGCGAAAGTGCTTTGACCTTGACGACAAAGTGGCAGTGTAAGTGATGGCTCTACTCTCTTAAGTGTTTGTGAAGTAACATTAGTCTATGTGGAAAACAGCTTTGCTACCGAAGAAAAAAGAAGAAAAAAGAGCTGCTGAAATACTGACGCGCAGTAAGTTCAATGCAAACATAACATCCAATGCATGGTTACATCAGGTACTGTAAAAACACTACAGTAAGCACTAAACTGCTTAAGCAAGGGCTTGCCCTCCAGCCATTGGGTTGCCAGGTAAACAGATACATACTAAATACGGAAGTGGACTGTGGCTACAGTGAGGTACAGTGCAAACACTCTTGTGTTAGTAACAGTTTGAGTGTATAGACTGTACATATAGTGTGGAACAACAGTGGCACAGACAGAAAGAATTCCCTGTCCAACCATGGGCTAGCCTGCACGAGGTAAGTGTATATGTTCTTGATCAGTGTGGGCTAATTTGTCATCTTGTCATCTACCTTTGGCCCTTTCCTCATTGCTGCTGGGTAACCTGTTAGGAGCACTGTGTGCAGACAGCATAGAGCCTGGGACCCTTAGCTGCAGGATTTTACCTTATGCATGTTTTAGGTTGATGGGGTCCACATTCGGCCCCAGAGTCCAACCTGGGACCTTGTTGTGGTTATCATCATCCAATGAGCTGTCATGTTAACATCAACATGCGCTTCTGCAGTCAAGATGTTAGATAGAATCATCTGAACTTATTCAACACTTTTTTGGGATGTTCCCATAAAGTAAAGTGCAGTGAGCATGGTGTGTTTAGGGGAATAGAGGGAAATAAGAACAGCAGCCTGCATGGCAGTGCGATGGGGTCGATATACAGCACTATCCCAGTGGAGAAGTACTGCTCTAGACATCTGTACAACAGCTCAGCATGACCTTATTAAAAACCCTCTCGTCTGAATATCATAACCCTTTATCTCTCAATGTGCTCCTGCAGTATAATGCCACTTTTAGCCGATCCAAGCCAAAAGCGCTTGCATTTGTGTCTCATTTCAAAAGTTATTTATTTATCCGTTTTTATTTGCAAAAGCTTATCAGTAAAAAACACGGGGGCTGCAGAATCCTCTTTGCTTCACATTAGGGGCTGTTTAATTTACTCCACACACACGGCGCTGTGATAGGAAATGAATGAAAAACAATATGCATGGGTTATTGAATGGGCTAATATTCTACCTGTGAGCAGTGATGCGCTTTGGTGGAATAAAAGGCAAAAAGCTTCTCTGCATCAGCCAAACAACACAAGTATTGAAAAGGCATTGGCTCATTTGTTATTTATAATAGTTCAACTTTGATCATAGCTGACTGGGTAGAAGCAGTTGAACCTGACTGCCGATAATGCTAACATCTCATGCTAATGCTACATAACAAAAAGTAAAGTTGTTATGGTTTAAATTTGCTACTCATGTTCCTTCCTCCACATTGCAAAGTTTTTTCTTTTTTATTTCGTCAACATTGAACTGAATTACTGATATAAAAAAGAGAGAGTTAAATAAGATAGTATTTTCTATGAAAATATGTCAGTCAAAACCTGAGAGTTGTCAGTTTAATCCCCTTGTGTACTTGAACAATACACTTCACCCAAATCATCTGTGAATGTGTGACTGTTTTTTTTTTTTTTTTAAATAATGGCAAAAAAAAAAAAAAAAGTGCTCCACTGTATCTTTAAACTCTGCACGCCTTCACTAGAATCATTTGGATAATTTCAGGCCAGGAATTGCCAGTCTCTAGTGAACAAAAGGTAAAAGGTAGCTGTTAACTTGAAAACCACCTCTTCTTGAGATCTTCTTGACATCACAAGGTGGAACAGAGTATTTTGAACTTTGAAGATGTAGACAGAGTAATAACAAAGGTTTAATCAGACACGTCTGAATGAAACAAAACACAACTCTTCTTTTTTCAAACTCAACTTTTTTTGAGGAGATAACATTACAACATGCCTTAAAGCTCACAAGAATCAATTTAAAATGTAGGAACTTTTAAGAGCCAATTCGTGCACATTTTGCTTGTTCGCTACTCTGCAATTTGTATTAAAGCTACAAGTACGTTCACACTATAATAAAAGAACCATTAAAATCTAACACTTGCCTATTTTATAATCTTGTGGTTAATATATTCATTCTGCATTGTTAAAGCACAGTGCAATTTCAGCCTTTCACAGGAGTAATAACGCCTGCAGCTCTAACTAAACCCTGTATCACACTGTCAAATGCAAATGAATCTAAGCACCCATTCATTTCAATAACAACACTTAAATTATATATATTTAAACCCCAGATGGAGTGTTCAGAATACTAATCTCATGCCATCACCTGTCTCCATCTCTTCCTCTAAAGCGTTATTAATTTTTGAGAGTGTCTGTTTGACTGCGCCCTTCACTATAAATTACGCTTAAAGTATTTTGTTGCAATGTCAGTATTGTCAAAAGTGATGAGTGATTTATAATAAGAAAGGGCTCTATCATAGGCCATATTACAGAAAGAATATCTGGATCGCTACCACACGCAAACAAACAGCCCTCCAGCCTGATGATACAGCAAATCAATAGAGCGGAGCCAGTGGGAAAGTTATTTCAGTGGTGCTGATATGGAAACTGTTTATTCCTATTGGCAACATCAAGTAGTTTCATACTGTTCTACACGGTAAAGCACTGCAGCAGTGATTCCATATGTGGGGTTTAAAATGATTTAGATATTACTGATCCACAAGGGAAATTCTTTGGACACAGTAGGTCACACATCACAATATAAAAATAATGATTGATAAGAGGTGAGTTGTTGTTCAGTTGTACGGAGTCTGGTATAAATCGAGTCCTGCATCTCTCCATTTTTGAGTGGAGCTGTAGGAGCCTGTTGGAGAATGAGCTCCTCCTAATGGGCTAAATAATGGAACATAATAGTTTTGGTATCTGAACAAAGGGGAAACAAGTTAAGCTTTCATAGTTTGAACATGTCCCTGAGTTACGAATAATTATGTTTAGACTTGGTAAAGGTCCCATATTATAGGCCTACTATTTTCTGATTTATGTTCAAATGTTGTTTTCTCTCCAAAAACATACCTAGACTTGTGATTTGTTTCATTTACATATTTAACACACAAAGCCCTGCATATTTATATACTATATTGTGATATGTGAGCTACTGTGTCCAAATAATTTTCCTTGTGGATCAGTAAAGTCTAAGTCTAAACCCCGCCACACACTACAGGATTTTTCGGTCTTAAACAATTTTTAAACGTGCGACAAAAAGCGGACACCACAAACACGAAGAGAAGCTCATGAGACTTAAACTCTCCGATCGCAAAGACTGCAGCGGGATGTGGCTGCGTACCACAAGCTATAAACTTATGAGCGCGATCGTGTCAGCTGTTTCCTGTCTACAGTTAAACAACTCGCTTTGAGACTCTTAAAGAGATATGCCACCCCCAGGTCAAATTTGGGCATCTCCCCACAGTCCAGAGACTAAAATAAGTGGTGGAAAGCGTTTTCCTGCTCACCCAGCCATTGTCCGAGTCTGTCGCCACTGACCGCCGCGGTATCTACAGCTACTCCGCCTTAGACTGGAGTCTAACGTCGCCAGAGAAAGATTTCGGCCAAAAGGAATTAATTTGCTCGATGCATTTCCCAATTACTTTCTGTGTAGTGCGCATTCATATCGAGTGCAAATAAATGTGCAAATCAACACGGAGAGCTTGCCTTGGTCATTTTGGGTGGGAACTATTTTCCAGTGCGGAAGAATAAAGCCGCTGCCAGGGGAATCCCTGTTACGCACCAGGAAGGGAGTTCCCCTGTTGCAAAGCGTGGTGCGTGATTCGGCTTTATTCTTCCGCACTGGAAAATAGTTCCCACCCAAAATGACCAAGGCAAGCTCTCCGTGTTGATTTGCACATTTATTTGCACTCTATATGAATGCGCACTACACAGAAAGTAATTGGGAAACGCATCGAGCAAATTAATTCCTTTTGGCCGAAATCTTTCTCTGGCGACGTTAGACTCCAGTCTAAGGCGGAGGAGCTGCAGATACCGCGGCGGTCAGTGGCGACAGATTCGGACAATGGCTGGGTGAGCAGGAAAATGCTTTCCACCACTTATTTTAGTCTCTGGACTGTGGGGAGATGCCCAAATTTGACCTGGGGGTGGCATATCCCTTTAATATACATCATATTTAATGTACAAAAGGCTGGAGATAAAGTACACAAGAAGTACAGTCACTATAGCTAATCTGCAGCTTCACCTCGATCCATGCTCTGTGCGGATGTAAACAGACACATGTGAGGAACTACTCTTGCCTTTTTACTTTCAAAGTACGCCTCAAACTGGATTAACAGTGCGGTTTTGTGGACTGGTCATTATTTGTGGAGGACAAGTTGAATGGATAATGTGGATGAGATGCTGAACTTTAAATTTACCACTTTATGAGATGTGAGGAATAAAGTCTTATCATTATTTTCCCTGTATCCCGAGTTTGTATGTTGCGCCTCAGTGTCCATCACTCCTCTGCCCCTGATGTTCTGTTTTATTGGCTGTTGTCGTAGCGTTGCTGATGTTTGCTGGTCATGATCTGACAGAGCATCTCAGAGTCACACTGACACCACACACACGAGGAGCGCAGCGGCTTCAAAATCGCACATGAAGACACAAAGTCGGGTCACGTCTCCCCGAACTCAGGGAGAGGCAAATCGCAGCAAAAATCGGGCAAATTCTCCTGTGATGTGTAGCGGTCTTAAGTCTATTTAGAGTTCTTTTCTCAAACAGAAAACACTCTGCTCCACCTTTTGGTGTCAGCTGGTATTACAGGAAGTGCTGCTGTAACGCCTCTTAAGGGCTTGACCACCCCGCAACAGCAGACCTTGTGGATCACCAGAGAACTATAGACAGACTTTAGTTCCAATGATTTTATTTACAATAATCCACAGCAGTTTAATTTTAAAAGGGGAATCACAATGTCACAAGGGTGGAGAAAGTCCGCTAAGGGGTTTGTTAAAAAGTTAAAAGCTTAAAGGGCTCATCCAGAGGTCCGGGCGTTGAGTTGGCTAGCGTGGCTCTGTGGTGGGCAATAGACGGCCGGTGTGGTGCCTTGGCCCCAGCGTGCCCCAGTTTCACCCATGGAGAGGCTGGTGAGTCTTAGAACTGCCCGGGGACCTCGTCTAGACAAAGAGATAACACGGTGTGAGAGAGAGAGACAGCCGATTAAAATATTTAGTCCAAACAAAATTAAATCCAACTAAACAGCCAATTTAATATTAACATCCCTTAGTATTTTGTGAGTCCTGTAAGTACCATGTGGTGATCTGCTTCCTACTAACCTGGACAAGGTGTGTGAGCGAGAGAGTGAGAGAGAAGGTACACAGGGTTTTTAAGCAGGAAGCATCACTTAAAAACCCTGTGTACCTTCTCTCTCTCACAGCTGCCACTACATGGCAGCCAATGGCCCACACCAAACAAGGAAAAGTAACAGGAAAAAGAAACACATCCAATTAAAGTGGCAGGAGGAACAATACTCCACTGCCCCTGTTACACTGCACTATGATTTAAATCTCCGTACGTCTTCACTAGAATCATTTGGATAATTTTAGATCCTGGAATTGCCAATCTCTACTGAACTAAAGATGTAGACAAATAAAGGGTTACTCAAACATGTGTGAATGAAACAAAACACAACTCTGGGTATGTATCTGATGATGAACATTATAACATGACTTAAAGCTCAGAATCAATTTTGTCTAAGATAGGACCTTTAAAGGTGCTATGTGTATTGCTTGTTATTGCTTTAAATTGTATCTTCTGCAATATAGCACTTATCTATCTCTCATTTATTCCGTTACATGTATTTTTATTGCTCAAAAGTACCTTGGAAATGTGGTGCCATCTACTTGTCTTTGTGGAGAGAGTTAAGTTTAAAAGCCATACTCTGGAACATTCCAGGCTACACAACCATATCTTCAAGACAGTGATGGGCTGCATCTTTATCTTTAAACAATGATTCCTTGATTTGTTGTCTAATTCCTTCATCCATCTGCAGTAGAAGGGAATAACATATTAAAATTTACTGTAGTAGCTCGAGTATTAGCTATATAGCTTCAATGACAAAATCAGACAGGAAATATCAAGAAATATCAGGAAATATTTGAAATGCACATAGTACTTGGAATCATGTACTTTCATTATCATAATGAGCCCATAATGAGTACTTGTAACTTGTAGTTGTTCTATTTGTGTTACATTTTCATTGTCCTATAGTTCTTTATTGGTGTAGCCTTTGTCAAGGTGTTTCAATAAGATTATTCTAGTGGTGACTTGAGGCACATAATGGTGCAATGTAACAATGTCTTTCACCTGGTCATTTATAATTAATGCTGAGAATTAATGACACATGTTACTGCCCTATGCAAACAGAAGGAAATATGGTTTAATGGAGCAAAAAGGTGACTTGTGCTTGCCATTGTTGCCCAGCTTCTTTCTTTTATAATGGCCCTTGGTGCATTATTGTATTTCCCCCTTTGAGACTTGAACAAACCCCATTCCCACTACCCTGGCACTCTGCAATAGAAGCTGAATGAAGCAAGAAAGCCCAGAGAATTTCAATTATTTATGAATGTGCAAGGTTCAAATGGGTAAAACAAATGTACATGAATAAAGAGTTTTATAACTATGCAAACATGCAAAGCAATGTCTGTGGAGTCCCATAGATATTTTTATTCCTCATATTTTTATTTGCAATGACAGGACGTGCTGATAAGGACTAATCCATACAAGTTTTGAATGAACTATATGTTGGAAGAATTACTATGACATTATCAAATATAATGTTATCAGTTACTCGTGTCTGTGTGTTAAGAGCTTTCTTTATCATTAGTACAGAAGCAGAAGTACTGTACAAGTGCAAGAGATTTGTTTTAAAATGTTGTTTCTTTTAACTGCTGTGTGAACTCTTAAGATGTGTTTTTTGCCCCACCCCTCTCCCATTCATGCTTTAAAGGAATATTAAAGCATGAATGCTTTAATAGAAAGCCGAAGCACGCAGCACGCTGCCAGGGGAATCCCTGTTACGCACCGGGAAGGGAGTTCCCCTGTTGCGCAGCGTGGTGCGTGCTTCGGCTTTATTGTATGACTGAAACTAAGACATTTCCCACCCAAAATTTGACCAAGAGCTAAAGCTCTCCGTGTTGATTTGTACATTTATTTGCACCCGACCACTCACGTGACGGATATGCGACTACTACAGAAAGTAATTGGGAAACGCATCGAGCAAATTACATTCCAAAGTACTCTGGCAGTTACTCAATCTTTCTCTGGCGCCGTTCAGATTGTAAAAAACTACTATTCCTTTAACGCAGAGTAGCTGCAGTACCGCGGCGGTCAGTGCTGACAGAGGCTTCGGAGCGGCGCTTATGGCTGGGTGACTTCTCGCCTTGCAAGTAAAAAAAATTATATATATGTCTCTATACTATATATATATATATATATATGATATATATATATATATATATATATATATATATATATATATATATATAGGCAGACAGTCAAAGTTATTCACCACGGGCACCACTGATGCCTTCACCTTGCCTGGGCCTTCTCCAGCTCTTGCCATTGAGCTGACTTCTCTGACTTGCCTTACCATCGCTTGCAAGTATTTGGCAATGTCCACCACCACGGCTCTGTTCCTTGTTGCCTCTTCAACCACCACTATGTCTGGTTGCCATTCTGTCAGTCTGTATCTGGATAGTCCCACAGGATCTTGTAACTGTCATTCTCCGCAATGTCTGCTATTGTTTCCCACCTTGACCTTGGGGTCTCCAGCCCGTACTCTGCACGGATGTTTCTGTACACTATGCCCGCCACTTGGTTGTGTCGCTCCATGTATGCTTTCCCTGCCAGCATCTTACACCCTGCAGTTATGTGCTGGACTGTCTCAGGAGCCTCTATTGCTCGGGTGCTCAAGGCCTGCTCCTGTGCAGCCAGGATGAGGGCCTCTGTGCTGTCCTTCAGACCAGCCCTCTCCAGCCATTGGTAGGATTTCTTGATATCAGCCACTTCAGTTATGTTTCGGTGGTACGCCCCATGTAGGGGCTTGTCCTGCCATGCTGGTCCCTCCAGCACCTCTTCCTCTGCACTCCACTGTCTGAGGCATTCCTTGAGCACATCATCTGTCGGGGCCTTGTCCTTGATGTACTTATGGATTTTGGATGTTTCATCCTGGACAGTGGTTCCCACACTCACTAGTCCTCGGCCTCCTTCCTTCCGGCTCATGTACAGTCTCAGGGTGCTGGATTTGGGATGGAACCCTCCATGCATGGTCAGGAGCTTTCGTGTCTTAAAGGGATATGCCACCCCCAGGTCAAATTTGGGCATCTCCCCACAGTCTAGAGACTAAAATAAGTGGTGTAAAGCGTTTTCCTGGTCACCCTGCCATTGTCCGAGTCTGTCAGCACTGACCGCCGCGGTATCTGCAGCTACTCCGTGTTAGACTGGAATCTAACGGCGCCAGAGAAAGATTTCGGCCAAAAGGAATTAATTTGCTGTGTAGTGCGCATTCATATCGAGTGCAAATAAATGTGCAAATCAACACGGAGAGCTTGCCTTGGTCATTTTGGGTGGGAACTATTTTTCAGTGCGGAAAAAGAAAGCCGAAGCACGCAGCACGCTGCCAGGGGAATCCCTGTTACGCACCGGGAAGGGAGTTCCCCTGTTGCGCAGCGTGGTGCGTGCTTCGGCTTTATGCCCTTAGAGTCTTATTGATATTGTACAGCTCCAAGCACTCAGTGATCCATGTGTGTGGCATTGAGTCATAGGCTTTCTTGTAATCAATCCAGGCAGTGCACAGGTTTGTCTGACGGGTTCTGCAATCACGGGCGACTGTTCGGTCAACCAGGAGTTGATGTTTGGCTCCCCTGGAGTTTTTGCCAATGCCCTTCTGTGCTGCGCTCATGTATTGATCCATGTGCCCACTTATCTTAGCCGCCATGATGCCTGACATGAGCTTCCATGTTGTGGAGAGACAGGTTATTGGCCGATAGTTGGATGGGACTGTACCCTTCGAGGGATCCTTCAGTATCAGGATCGTACGCCCTTGGGTTAGCCATTCAGGGTGAGTCCCATCCCTTAGCAGCTGGTTCATTTGTGCTGCCAGGCGCTCATGGAGAGCAGTTAGCTTCTTTAGCCAGTATGCGTGGATCATGTACTGGCTGGTTAGCTCAACTGGTAAGTCACTGACCTTCCCCCCGGAGGTTGTGGGTTCAAATCCCCCCCGGGCAATGAGCTAACCAGTGTGGGTCCTTGGGCAAGACCCTTCACGGTACTGCCCCCCGGGCGCCGAAAAAGATGGCTGCTCACTGCTCCTGAAAAGGATGGGTCAAATGCAGAAGTCAAATTTCTCCCGTGTGTCACTGTGTGTCATTGTGTGAGACCAATAAAGGCTTAATCTTAATCTTAATCTTATCATGTCAGAGCCCAGTGCTGTCCAACTTTTCATGCCTGAGACTCTTTCCTGAATGTCTGCCACTGTGATGGTGACTGGATCTTGTTCAGGGAGGTTGCTGTGGTCTTTCCTCAGAGCTACCAGCCACTGTGCATCGGTGTTATGTCATGCCTCCCTTTCCCATATGCCTTTCCAGTACCTTTCAGTCTCCAGCCTTGGTGGGTCTACTCTGGTGTTATCCCCCTGCCATTGAGCGTACACTTTCGCAGGTTGTGTTGCGAACAACCGGTTTATTCGTCTGGCCTCGTTATCTCGAGTGTACCTCTTTAGGCGGCTGGCCAAGGCTTGTAGCCTTTACTTGGCAGTTTCGAGTGCTTCAGGTATGGGCATCTGGCTGTACCTCTTGGGTACTTGCTTTTTCATTGCACCTTTCTGGGCCTCTGACAATTGGCTCACTTCTCTCTGCACCTGCTTGATTTTAGCCTCTAACCGTCTTTTCCATGGTGGGTATTGTCTCTCATGGTTCCCATGGTTGCTCTTATAGCCCAGCACCTCTAGGATCACTGCTGCTGAAGTGTATATCAGCTCATTGGTTTCAGTGATGGTTGTGGTAGGGATCGCTCTCAGTGCTGCATTCACATGTTCTAGGAGACTTTCAGATGGTCTTTCAGATATATATATATATATATATATATATATATATATATATATATATATATATATATATATATATATATATATATATATATATATATACTTTCTGTTCTATACTTTGACTGTCTGTCAGTCAAAGTTATTATATATATAATAACTTTGACTGTCTGCCTGGTTCTTAATGTCTATTGATGTGTGCAGGAAAGAGGTGATTTCCCTCACACTATAATACAGAGGTTTTTTTGTAATGTCCTTAGATTAATCATTATTTGTTATATAGCTCCCTTTTACAATTTCATGCATTATTCATTCACTTCATACTCATTAACAGGCCCATATTACACTATTTTCTGATGTGTTATAATGTTGTTTCCACATCATAAACTTACCCGGAGTTTTGTTTAAATTCACACATGTTTAACACACAAATCCTGCATATTTAGGCTGAGTTCTTCTCTCATACTGAAAAAACTTTGTTCCGGTCTGTAATGTCATGTGGTAATACAGGAAGTGCTCCATAAACTCCATAAACATTCAGTAGAATAATTTGGATTATTTCAAACCTGGAATTACCAATATCTACTAAACTAAAGGTAAAAGGTAGTTGTTAAACATTTTGAGCTTTGGAGATAGACAGGCTTATAATAAAGGATTACTCAGACGTGTGAATGAAACAAAACACAATTCTGGGTATGTTTTTGATGAGATAACAATATTATAACATGGCTTAAAGCTTGCAAGAGTCAATTTTGTGTAATATTGGACCTTTAATGTTAAATTACTATGGTAGCCACAGTTGGGATAGACTGACGGTAGTGAGTCTGCCAATCTCTGACCTCTAAAACTCATGCACACTCCACATTACTAGGCAATGTGGGTGAAGTGCCTTGCCTATGGACACAAGGACAGTTTTGCCTCTGGCGTCCCACTCTAACACATGGTATTCCCAGCGGTCTGCAGCGGCCTCTCCAATCTCTCCTAAATATAACTTGTCTGGGTGCAGTGGCAGCAAGCATGCTAATCCATTCCAGTTTAAGAGGTTCAAGCTAAATGCACAGATTGTTTACACTGTTGGGTCTTTCCTGGGTATTCCTTCTTACCAACGTTTGGTGTCTTGTACAAAAATCCTGTGCACCCCTTTAGCTTTGAGTTTATTTATGGAGAAACCTGTGGAGCTCGCTTTGTATTTGTATCCACTCTTACACGGCTAATTCAACACCCAGTAATCAAACTCCCCTTGCACAGCCAGACCCGAGCATGCATAATACTAACTGCTTTGCATAAAGATTGAACAGGTCAAAAATAAATTCTACATGTGAAGGAGGAGCGCACCTGCAGTCGTTCTCGCCTGGTGTGGATGGAGTGGTGGGGGGAGGGGCTGTCGTAGCTTTATTGTCCATTCATTCACACAGATCCACACTGTATGGGACACGTCTGGACAGAATACCGATTAGAGACAGGAGGCAATGCAGAAATGCTGTTGCAACAAATCTGGTTATGTGTCAGAGTTAATGGGAAAAATACATGTGTGGTTATAATTTAGACTGTGTAATTTCATTTTTTATCGAATACATTCTGTTAGATTATCGATGACATACAATATTGTAGTAATTGTTATGTTTCATTCACAGATAACCACTTACTGTAAATAGTTTATATATTTTTGACATGCCATTATTTTAGCTAATCAAGATGGATTTCTTTCTGGACCTGTGAATGCATTTCCAAAAATACACCAGGAACCAGTATACCAACATAAATATTAACATATTAACATTGGTCATATATTATTAGGATTGTGGGAATGAAGGTCGTGTTTTGAAATGGGAATTTTGAAAGGGAATGGATATGACATTTAGACTGGAACATCAATGAATATTCTAAATGGCAAAGTCTGTTTAAGATGTCTATGTAATTCCTGAGTTGTTCAAGTCTGACAAGTGGATTACGTTTCATCTTCATCGCAGACTTTGGTTCAAGACACTTCTAGAATTCTTTAATTTACACATTTTAACCTTTACGCAAATGTATTTTTTCTTTTCTTTTTTCTGCTTAGGCTTATACAGCATGGTATTATTTCCTTCCTTCATTTATTCAGACTTTGGACAAATAAAAGGTAAAAATAGCTTTAGTATTTAGAAATCTCTACTAGTATCTAATCATTAAAGAGAGTTAAAGGTTGCTACTACTAATTTCATTAAACTGTTAAAACCATTATTTTTTGTTAACTTAAAATCTTGCATAGTTCTCCTTAGTTGAACAATTTTGGTGACGTTTACGTCTATGTAGAGAGGTAATTACCGTTACTTATAGCAACCGTAAAGTTAATGATAGCCAAAATGGGTCTAAATTGCACAATAGTTATGATTAGATTACCAAAACCAATAACAAGGCCTTTATTTTGTTAAATGAAGGTTTAAACTGGCAGAAAAATACCTTCCCTGTACATAATTGTCTCTGCATTTTGGATGTCCTTGTTGTTGGCATAGGGATTCCATTTTTGAACTCACCACTAATTTATTTCTGTACTTCTCATTTTTTTCCTCAAACTGTCACTTAACTGGTTTAAAGCTGTGATAAATATTTAACATAGATACTTTTACACCAAATCAAATTATAATTTGAAAAATAAGAAAACCTGCACTCAGAGGTGGGTAGCATAACCAAAATTTGTACTCAAGTAACATTCCAAGAAATGACTCAAGTATCTGGGAAAACTACTCCTCAAGTAACTTAAAGAGTAACTGTTGGGACATAACATCTGATTTATAAATTGTAAAATTAATGTCAGTGGAAGGACAAAATGTTATAGATGATGCACAAAATCTGGAATTTTCAAAGGATGGACACAAAAATTAGCCTGAAGGAGCAGTGCAAAAAAAAAAAAAAAAAAACACAAATGTACTAATCATTTCATGTAGTCAACATAAACTTCCATCACTTGTACACTTACTCTCAGTGGGAAGAGTAACCAAAACTTTTACTTAAAAGTGCATTGTGTAACTTTTCTGGTGGAGGTTCCATCAAATGCTTTTCTTAAAGGGATATGCCACCCCCAGGTCAAATTTGGGCATCTCCCCACAGTCCAGAGACTAAAATAAGTGGTGAAAAGCGTTTTCCTGCTCACCCAGCCATTGTCCGAGTCTGTCGCCACTGACCGCCGTGGTATCTGCAGCTCCTCCGCCTTAGACTGGAGTCTAACGTCGCCAGAGAAAGATTTCGGCCAAAAGGAATTAATTTGCTCGATGCGTTTCCCAATTACTTTATGTGTAGTGCGCATTCATATCGAGTGCAAATAAATGTGCAAATCAACATGGAGAGCTTGCCTTGGTCATTTTGGGTGGGAACTATTTTCCAGTGCGGAAGAATACAGCCGAATCACGCAGCACGCTGCCAGGGGAATCCCAGTTACGCACCGGGAAGGGAGTTCCCCTGTTGCACAACGTGGTGTGTGATTCGACTGTATTCTTCCGCACTGGAAAATAGTTCCCACCCAAAATGACCAAGGCAAGCTCTCCGTGTTGATTTGCACATTTATTTGCACTCGATATGAATGCGCACTACACATAAAGTAATTGGGAAACGCATCGAGCAAATTAATTCCTTTTGGCCGAAATCTTTCTCTGGCGACGTTAGACTCCAGTCTAAGGCGGAGGAGCTGCAGATACCGCGGCGGTCAGTGGCGACAGACTCGGACAATGGCTGGGTGAGCAGGAAAACGCTTTCCACCACTTATTTTAGTCTCTGGACTGTGGGGAGATGCCCAAATTTGACCTGGGGGTGGCATATCCCTTTAATGGAGATGTTATTGCTTTGTCTAGAATGTTTCACAGTATGGGATTAAACCTTTCTGTCTTCATGGCGACTAAACCAGATCAAGTTACAAATAATCCCACTCACAGTCAGAAAGCCTGTTTTTCTAGTTATTTTTGAGCTATAAAACAACCTGTAACTGAATAAATGTAAGGTAGAGCTGTTAAATGTCATAACAGAACATCGAAAACACAGCAATGACATACCCATAAAAACAAGAAGTGATGGACCCCCAACCAAAAAGTTACACAGTGCACCTTTAAGTAAGAGTACTGCTACTGTTACCTCAATAAAAAATATTACTTAAGTAGGAAAACTATGCTGCTAGAAAAATACAAAAAAAGTAACTGTAACTAACTGCCCACCTCTGTATACACTTTAACCAAACACGTTATTGAGTAAAAACAATATTCACTTTGATCTAACATAACTTAGACATGGCTGACTCATTCTGTGGTGGAATTGTGATGAAATCTTAAAACAGCGGACATGTGTAATGTGTTCTCCGCTCCCACAGAAAATCACTCTGAGCATGAGTCCATTAACTGCTGGTCCATGGTGCATTTCAGAGCCTCATTTTTTCTCACTCTTTCTCTATGTGTTTGCTCAACTCACACTAATAGATATTACATTTTGAGTCACTTCAATTTTCTTTTCTTTCTCCCCCTTCATCTTTGTGCAACCTCATCAGGACATTGTGGCGACTTGCAGCCTTGTAATAAATGACACTGTCCAGCTGCATAGACCAGTCAAAAAAATGGAATCTCTTATGACGATATGACGATATGAATGTGCCTATTAATATATTAATAGTCACTGTGTGTCATTGTGTGTGAGACCAATAAAGGCTTAAGCCTGATCTTAATCTTAATCTAAATTAGGGCTGTGCAATACATTCCCATAGTATCAATATACAGCATAATACTGACTGACATAATAATCAATATTACGACATATTTAATATAGTGCAATAATAACACTAAGCTTCCCAATCGGACAAAAATTCACTGTTTGTTAAATCGGACCTATTATACAAAATGGACTTTTCAGAGCTTTTAACCATGTAATAATTATGTCTTTATGTTTGAGTAATCTGTATACCCCTGTATTGAAAATATCATTGCTCCGTTCAGTCCCCATTTTCATTGCCACCACTATACACCCACTGATCTGTACTTTCTTTGTTCTCCAATTTTATTTTCTTATTTTATTTATAACTCCTGGCTAATGTAATGTGCAAATATCAATAGGAGGTGCCTACAGCTACACAGCCCTTTGTTGTGATGACATTTATGGCGACATCAGCTCCCATTTGGCACCACAGTTGTCCAACATGGCAGTCAGCTGACTTTTTTTATTAAGTAATTTTAACTAAATATTCTGATGTAAAATATCAAAAAAAAAATAACATAATGATTCAGGGGTGTCATAAATTATAACTAAATAGCAGACTCAGACCCAATATGTCTTCTTTAAATATCCCATGACATGGTACTTCTTGATGCTTTTATATGACGCCTTAGTGATTTCCTAATAATGTATGTGAAGCCTTCTTTTTGAAATCAAGCCTTGGTGCATGATAGAGCCTCTAGGAGACAGCCCTATGGAGAACGTGCCTTTTAACAAGCCATTCTGGGCGTGTCGTTTTAATGCAAATGCAGGGCTCTCAAGTTTTGAGTGGGGTCGTGCGTGAGGGATTTTTTTCCCCACGCGCGGTGCCTCCATTATCTAACCGATTTTCTGGGCACAGAAGCGCTATGCGCTGCGCTTGAATTGTGTAACTAAATTTGCGTGAGAAATGCCATGTGTGGCGTGTGAGCGTGTCAACACGACGAATTGCGTGTGTCACACTCTCAAAGCGTAAGACTTGAGAGCCCTGCAAATGAGAAGGATGGAGAAGGGCCAGTGTAGGCGGGTGGAGGTGTGGCTAAATATGGTCACTGTTTCCATGTTTATCGCTGTTTATAGCCGTTTCCCAATTCAGCGAGTGCACGGTTCGGAGTATGGTCTCAGCCTGCAGTCGAGGCGGTGCATACTCACTCAGCCCTGAGTGCAGTCCGTGGATCACATGGGCGTCTGCGAAATGGAACAGGTCCCGCCTCAGCTCAATGAGCCGGGTGGTCTGCTCGTTGTTCCCTAAAGACAAAAATATGATTCTATTGCGGCTAGTAATACTTGGAATTGGGACATGGCCAATGTTCCCCCTAATTTTTAATGTGTCTGAGCAAACACACTAACTCCCTGAGCGCTCCTTGGATCCCTGTGCACGACATCCAAAATGCACCCCCCCCACGTGGCTCGCACTTTGCAGATATAAAAAAAATGACCCCGCTGCTGAATAAAAAGCAGAGATCTGCTAAAAGCTCTTTCATCCCTGATTTACAGTGTGCTGCATAGGTTTTCTTGTGCGCTGAGAATGTGCGAGCAGTGCGCAATTCTGCAGGCGCGCAGCTTAGAGTAAACGTTGGACATGGCTACACTGTAGAATATCCAGCATTACAACAGCAAAGGAAATATAGAAGTGTAAGGGAAAAAGCATATATACGGTAATACAGGTGCCGTGAACTATGCCGTTACGGCATGTTTAGCGTAGTTTATGAAGAGTTTCATGTAGCATAGTTGTAGGTGAGGTGAACCAGTACACACATTTTATAGTTAAGTCGCAACTGTCACATGGCGATGTTGCTGGCGAGTCCATCTTTGTGGTCATATATCCTGCCACGCTGTGCATGCTGGGGCTTTTAAGTGTGCGAAGCGTGCATGTTTGCACGCTTGGTCCACGCTCCCGATTTCCATGGAAACGACTGCGCTGTTCAGACCATGTCTTACTATGCATGGGACAAAAACGAATGGAACGGCGGTTGTCGCGCCGGATATGACGCACATCCCCCTCCAAGGACGCTCTGAACCGTGCACTCGCTGAATTGAGACTTAATATTGAGAATATAAGGCTTATCCCGGTTTTGATCAAATTCAGGATACAGTGTTTACATGAACACAGAGTAATGGGGTTATTGATATCCCGGTTTACATGAAAAACACTAGTATACAGATTAAGATTAAGTCTAAGATTAAGTTACAGATGTGTTGTTACGTTAAAGCATTCTTTGTACATGTGTGTAACCTGTACTAACAACAATGTTCGAACACGTGCGCAAATACAAAGCCAGGATACTTAAAGGGACAGTGTGTAGGATTCGTGGCGCATAGGTGGTTACTAGCTATTCCACTTCCTCTTTTGGCTATGGCAGACCTCGAGGGTCACCCGGACGCGACGTAGCGCCGAAATCTCGCGTGCCCGCGCACGAACCGCGCACCGCTGTATACATAAAGCGCGGTCCCCCGTTCACTTTTTTTTTTTTCTTTTCGCATGAAAACACACAATCCCGATCATGATTCATGACAATCTACACATCAAATGAAACCTTACAGTCTCCTCTTTTTGACTATGCAATTCATTTCCCTGCAAAACAATCACTCCCCGAGCACATGGGGCTTTTATACGGAAAAGCACAAAACTTAGCTTACTTAGCTTACCTTTGAAGGCTTTGCACAGGTCAAACTCTGTATTTCATCATAAACTTGGTCTCAATCTGTCCATAAGGATCCAGCGAATAAAATCCAGTAAAACAATTTAGTCCAAAATACGTGTTGTATCCATTACGATGTGTGATCCGGCAGCATGCTTCTTTACACAGGCTCCCCCCTTCCCCCCTCCCCTTCCCCTTCTCTCCTTCTGTCCTTCACTCCCAAACGCAGCGCGGCTAAGCAGCTGTTAGCAGGAGCCGAGGCGAAGGATGAGCCCAAATGTCCTTCTGTGGCTCTCGTATTCAAAATGGCTGCCTCTATATGGGGAAGATCCCCCTTTTATGTGACTATATCTAAGTCCAAAAGAATACTTTGATTTCATGATGGAAGTGAAAAGGCTAGGAAAACAATGTATTTTTGAATGGGTATCTTCAATTTCAGTAATTAACAGGTAAAAATCTTACACACTGTCCCTTTAAGGGCATGTAAATAATATTTACATATTATACATATTATAAGATAAGACTTTATTGATCTTACATAGGAGAAATTCACTTGCCACATTAGCTCCAGGCAGTTTAGTGCAAAAGAAAGTTTGAACAAGAAAGTGCATGTGTGAAGAATCCCTCAGTCGTCCAGCTAGAATCCATGGTAAAAGGAGAAATTCAATTTGTCAACTGGACAAAGTTTATCGAAAACGTTTCGCAGCTCATCCGAGCTGCTTCGTCAGTTCTGGTTAGAGTGCTGGTGGACACTGCTTATATCTAGCTGCAGGGAGGAGCTAACTATAATGAAATTACTATGAAACTATCCCACCTCTTTGTTTTACAGTTTCTGTCTGGCGTCTAGTTTAGCATACCCATTCAGGGCCATAAAGGGTGTTTTCACACCTCTGGACCTGATCTGGCTAGCCCTATTGTTTCCTTTCTTTGTTTTGATTTAGGTTTGAGAATGGAATTATAGATGGGAGAGAGATTGTGTCTGACCCCTCCATTCCTGTTCAAGGAAGGATTCTCTTTTTTGACAAAAAGGAAAGGATTCTCTTTTTTTTTGTCAAAAAAGAGAATCCTTCCTTGAACAGGAATGGAGGGGTCAGACACAATTTCTCTCCCAGCTATAGTTTTATAGTTGACTTACTTGTTTGAGGTCTGTAGCTGATGCAGCATGGAGAGTTGGTACTGACCCAGGCTTCAGTTTCAGTCGATTTGCAAGTCCAGCTCTGTATTGTCCCATGAAAAAAACAGTTGTCCGCGTTTGGCACAGACATACAATATTTTAGGTATACTTGTCAGCAATTTTCCACAGAAAATAAAATTAAACCACTGCTGTTTCAGAGGCTCGGATGAAGGAACATACTCTTTTCTTCATCATCACATCCAGGGACAGAGCAGTTGCCGTGCTTCACTCGTTTCGGAGCCCTCACGTCTCTCCAGGAAAAACTCTCCAGCTTGTTTGCGCAAGGGCCGGTCCAAATTCTCTGGGCGGGATGTCCAGAGACAGGGGGGTGGACATCCAGACAGAGGGGGTGGAAACCTTTCACCTTATGTCGTCATATGGGGAGCTTGTTCCACACCGCCCGTTTGGGCTGTGTCTTTTTTGAACGTGGAAAAGGATTGCTATTGCTCGGTTTAGCCATGAGGGGGCCCATATTAACATTCAAAAACCTCAGAAAGTGAAAATTTCATGCCATGGGACCTTTTAAAAAGAATAATTTTTAATAAGGCAGATTTAATTGATGATATCCCTAAATCCAAAATGAGCCTCAATTTAGTCCTGTTTTTGTCTCTGTTAAGTTTTTTTTTATTTTATTTTAACTGAAATTATTGAGTTAAAAAGTACATTAAAATATCCCAGTAATATTGATATTGCAGTTCTTGACAGCCATATTGCAAAAATTACCTATGTGTTGTAATGACTATAGACTGACTCAGCCCATCTTTAACATGTTGATTTTCCAGTGTGATCTAATCTTCTGTATCGACTAATTCACTTAGTCGATACATCCTCTATGTCTCATGAAGATTGATTAAACCATTTTGAGAGCCACACACATGGACAATGAGCAGTGATTTCCTTTGCTGAGTACACTGCCCAATGACACATAGCTGACATTTATCCTGCTTGGATTTATGCTCAGAAATTGTAATAAGACACACTGATTTATGAAAAAATATATTAGTAGGTTGATGGTGGTGACATTACAGAAAAGTGTTAATTTTCCATGGTTATCTTAAAGGTGCATTGTATAACATTTCTAGTGGAAGAAAGTGAGTTTTCTTCAAAATGTTATTGCTTTATCTTTCTATCTTCATGGAAACCAAACCAGACCAAGTTACAGGTCAGATCTGTGGATAGGCAAACCTGCTTACAGTCAGAATGACAGTTTTTCTAAGCATTTTTGAGCAAAACTTCCTTTACTTGTTCACCTGGGTCTCTAAAAATGTATTTCATCATGCTAAATTAATCCCTTTATGTCTAATAATTATGTCTCCCTGTGAAAATCTGTGTGGCTCCAATGGTTATCTGTGTTTTGACTTCGCCTCCCTGCATGAACACTTCCAAGGCCACAGATGTGGTTTGTTATGTGGACTCTACATAAACATGGTACCCACACTGACACTGACACACTGACATGATTGAGTAGGAATGTTCCCTGTCTTTTAGTAAAAGGTCTGATCTCTGCTCTCGGTTCAATCAATTTCATTGATTTCCAATCTGATCCCCCCACACCCTTCCTTCTGTTGCCAACGAAAAAGATCACCGTATGTTATATCTCCAATTGTTTTTCTGTCATTACATGTTGTTAAATTGTCACTGAGTGTATTGCATCTTTTCCACCCTGCATCTCCCAGACGGCGGCGCGCGCATGCGCAGCGGCCCCTCCCCTAGCCCACTCTATCACTGTCCTGCCTGGTTAGTGGGGAAACGAAATTTTGAATTCACTCTATGTACATGTACATGATTGTTTTTCGACAATAAAGCAAACTATGACTATGACTATGACTTACTTGAATAGATAAGGTAAGGTTGTTTAATGTCATACTGTGGAACATTCCAGGCAGAGCAATGACATATCCATAGAAACAAGCAGGTGATGGATCCCCAAGCAAAAAGTTACATAGTTCCCCTTTAAGTCTGAGGTTTGCATTTTTCCATATATTGTAAATCACACAATTTCTTTGCCATCTTAATTAAAATATCCACAAAAATGCCCTTTTTGCCCTCTCATTTGTAGCCACTGGAATAAGCTTGTTTTTGTGATATTGATTCACATGTTTATAATGGGTTGAGCTGAAGAAATTATTTAGCAGTAAATAATATAGGTCCAATAATTGACCCCTGAGGGACCCCAAACACAATCAACATGACATCTACAATCAATACCTCACAATCATATAATTATTGGTCAGTTATTTATCATATTTGAACAGTTGTTATTCATCTCACTTTTCTTGCTGTTTTTATAATCTTGGCTAATCTACCATTTTAGGATTCCACTGGAGTCTCCTGGCAGTTCCCCTTTGATTTGTGCCAACAGAGTGATGCATTGGCGATGGTGGTGGCTGACTTTAGATGTAGTTGCATGTGGCGAGGTTTAGCAATCGATAAGAGCTAGCCAGTCTACTTAGGCTGCATAATGAGCAGGTATACCTTTGTGGGAAAGTCACACGGTCAGGAGAGGAGCTCTGATTGGTTCTGTCGTTCATGATTACCAGCCCTGATATCTCCCCAAGTGCACTCCTGGCTCTGCGCAGTGTACAACATTTATATACAGGGGAAATACGTGGAATAATCAAGCTATACAACACAGGGAGTTTCTTGGTTTTATCACGTGCCTTGGTCAATTTTCAGTGTCATTTGAAAAGACAGGAGATGCATGAATATACATGAGGAGACATTGCATAAAAGATGGAGGATTTATGCAAAAGTTTGTATGTAAATAAAGATGTTCTGGAAGAATTTTCAAAGGTGCATTGTGTAACTTTTTGGGAGAGGGTCTGCCACCTGCTTGTCTCCATGGAGATAGTAATACTTTGTCTGAAATGTTTCATAGTGTGGCATTAAACTTATTCATCTACCATTCATTCATGTATTTATTGCTCAAAGAATATGCACACATATAGTCAGCGGGCCATTCTTTGCACAGATCTGACTGGTATCTTCTGGTGGCATCTCCTGCTTGTTTCCATGAAGGTACTTAAATGTACGCTATGTTACTTTTTGGTTGGTGGTCTGTAGCTGCTTGTTTCTATGGATGTCAATGCTCTGCCTGAATGTTCCACTGAATGACATTAAACAGCTCTAACTTACATTTATGCAATTACAGGTGGTTTTATTGCTGAAAAATACCTAAAACAGGCATTCTGACTGTGAGTGGGATTGCCTCAACACAGATCTATTTTGTAACTTTGGCCTGGTCTCCATAAAGATAGAAAGGTTTAATACCATACTGTGAAACATTCCAGACAATGCAATAACATCTCCATGGAAAAAAGTATTTGACAGACCCTCGTTCTGAAATAATACCATACTGTGGCACAACACAACGTAATTACATTGTCATGGAGACAAAATAGACAGACCCTCCACCAGAAAAATTATATAATTCACCTTTAAGTAAGAAAATAATTATAGAAAGTATTTGCTGTGTGGCATTACATTTACATTGATGGATGAAAGAGAGTAATGTGGCTATATTTTCTGATGAGGAGGAGAGTGCTTGGCTGTTGCTGCATTTTCTGATGTGTGTCTGTCAAAACAAACATGCCGGCTTATTAGAAAAGAAAGGAAAAGGGCACTAAACACCGTTAACCTGAGGTGAGAGAACCAAATGATACACAGAAATTACAGAGGAAATGACTTGGCAATAAGCTGTGTGCCTGATCCAAAACCCTCTTGCATGCACTTTTAAAGGGTTTGCAGTGGTCTAAAGTTATTCCTCACTTACCTCATGCAATCTTAATTATGCTATCACAGTAATTCTAACAACTAGCATGCTAAGTACACACTACCTAACTCTCAGACAAGAAAATGCCTTGTAAATAGATGCAGGGAGTACACAGCGGACATATTTTGACCTCAAGAACCTCACTATTATGGTGACGGAGTGGTGGAGAAAATTTGATTGGTAAAGTGATGCTTCTGAAGTCTTGATTGGTGGAGGTTAAGGTGGTGATGCAGTTAAAGAGGACAAGGGCAGGACAGCGGAGAATACACCTGAGGTTTTGAAGGAGTAAGTGAATCAGCCAGATGTGGTCTCAACTGGTTGCCTGGAAGAATCCATGACTCATCGCTGTACCAGCGAGTGAGTCTGGTAACGCTTGATCCACAGAATACGCTGCGGTTGCGCGTAGACAGACAGCTAAGTGAACCAATCAGAGACTGCGCCATCTTGATTCAAAACTGAGGCGGAACTTCCGCTGCCTAAGAGTGACTTTGCGGGCAAAGGCGGGTGCACTGACGTCACCATCTTTGAATGAATCAGAATCGCGGAGTCGGTTTGGAACCGGAGGAGCGAGAGTGGATGGAGAGTGTCCAAATGGTATCGCGGTGTATAGGAAATACAGAGAGATATCATTTGGCTGGCCAGGTAACTCAACTGGTACTGATTAGAAACCATCAAGAGCTCTCAGACAGTTTATGTTCCAGTGTTCTGTTTGACTGTTGTTTCCAGGACAAAGACGTAGTGTGGTCTCTGCTGACTAGAAATCTCAGGCTGACGAACAAACACACACAAATCACAGCAAACGACTTCTGGCTGTGAGTGGACAGATTTGGACTTGGACTTATTCTGTTGAATTACTTTGAGCAATCTGTACTTTCAAGAGTAGTAGAAGTAGTAGTAGTAGTAGTACATGATGCTTTTACTTGAACTGCATTTTTAGGTTATTGTGATGTATTATTTTGAAGTACAGTAGACATGCACATGTGTTTGATATAATAATAAAGGGCGTACGTTAGGGATGCACCGATACAGCTTTTTCTGTTCTGATACTGATGTCAATATCAACCGATACTTGGACAGAGAATGAAAATATAATGAATTTCCTTTAAACACAAACAGCATAAGGTAAAAATGATCCAAATGTGCCTGGAACAGCTTTGTAAAAATAAAAGTTTAATATTATGAGACGTTTTGAGCCAACCAGTATCAGCTAGTAAATTGTCAAATTACAAAAATGTATAGACTAAATCGGCTGAACCAATATCTTGGAAGCGAATATCTGATCTACCAAAAGGTTTAATATTGGCGCCTTTATGAATGTTCAATAAATTCACTGGTCATGATATTTTAATATTATTTGTACTTTAGAGTGGCCTATAGAAATACAAATTTCTCATTTTGTCTGTCCTTTACTGTTATGGAGATTTGAATATTATTGTTTGGCAGTAAGAGACTTTTAGTAGTATACATTTAGGCTGCACTACCCTCTTCTTACTGTGAGTGGACAGAGCATGGCCTAAATGAAAGGGAATATGTTTAAATCACTGGACTGTCACATCATACTCCTCCTCACCTTTTAGAGAGGAGCAGAATGACCATTTCACAAGCAGCACTCCTCTCATTGCCTGCTCCCACTGCACAGATAAAGGACTCTGTTATTCTGTGCAAATGTTATGCATAATATGATTACAGCCTCCCCTGGACAGTCATTGGAAACACATCTTATGCCTTCATTAATTCCTCTATTCAGAAGTCCTCATCGGAAGAGTAGCTAGGTATGCACCTCCAAATGTTTATTGTCCTGTAGAGTTACAGTGGGGGCTAGCTCTGAAGACTGATCCCCCGCTCTCTTCGGAGGTCTGTTCTCCTGACACTGCCTTATTAAAGCCTCTGTGCAATGCCATAACACCTGCTCCGAAGTCTGCAGGCCTGCTGTGCTGCACTTAACTCTAATACGTTTTCTCCACTTTATAACAGATTTCCAGTGATGCCCTTGAGGAGAGTAAATCTGTCTATAATTTACTATAAATGTAATTGGAGAAACCAAAGTGCAGATTAAAGCAGGGCTTATATGAAGAAAGCCATTTTATCAGCTTGTTCAGACCTGACATTGCATTCAAAGGAAGTACAATGGCACAGTGGGTTAAGCATTTCCACCAACCAGAGGGCGTGCAGTCTGAATGTTTCAAGGTTGGCAAAACATGCATTGCCGTCTTCAGTGATTGGCTACAACTAAACTTACTGTTTTACTTTTAAATAAAACCTGAAACACTCAAGCTAGCATGTTTAACAATGTTCAACGATGTTCAAAAGCAGACTCACAATGTTAAGAAATGCATTCATTCAAACCATGATTGTAGATGGTAGTATTATTGAGATATGACCTTTGTTACTTTAACTTCATTGTATATATTACTATACTGTTCTGAGAAATAAATGGAGATATAAACAAATAAATGCTGTGTTTATAGGTGAACCACCAAGCCTCCTCTCACAGAAGGTTAATCCACATATATGTTATCCAAGCCACTTCCTGTTTCCATGCTTCAAGGACACATATTATGTGTTAGTATTTCCCAAAAAGGTAATTGCCTTTTTGGGAAATACTAACTCAAAATTGAAAATTCACATTTTGCTGAGATTGTTGCGTTACAGGTAAAAACAAGACTCAAGATCCAGTTTATAAGCCCATGAGTCCTATCCAGACTCGTTCTGTGGTCAACAAATGCCTCCATTAGCATAGAATTAATGTTTCATAAGGCTTAATTTGTATAATTTATGATTGTTCATTCCAGTTACTTCCAGTAGAGGGAGCTCCAATACTTAACACATATTATTTTAAAGGGCCCATGGCATGGAATTTTCACTTTCTCTGACTGTGTTCATGTGGCTTTCTCATGCACTGAGTCTTGATTTTGAAGAAGGATTCATTTACAGTATTAGGGAACCATTAAGGCGCCATATAAAAGCATCAAGAAGTACCATGTCATGGGATCTTTAAGTTAAATGTGAAATACTCTCACCAAAAACATGTTTAATTGGGAATTAAAGTCACAAGAACAATAATTATAGAATATATCCCCATAACCTCCTAGCCTCCATAACCTCCATAACCTCCATAACCTCCATAACCTCCATATAAATCTGATTGGTGTAGTGTCCAGTTACCTCCGGTATGGGACATGTGACAGAAGAAAGTGAATTCAGTGGAATATATAACTGGCTACACCAATGCACCCTGCATCTGCTGTCATCATCTATCTTTCTTTGTCCTCAAGAGAGAGTCCGAATGGAGCCATTGATGTTTAAACTGTCACAGCTACAATCATCACAACCCTAAGCCTATTCATAGAGCACTGAATGTAGTTGTGCCATGTCCTTTTTAATTATTTGGTCTTGATTAAAGCAACATGCAACATTAATCTATGGTTTTGTTCTGCTGACAGTGTCCCTCTTCATCCATTTCCATTCAAAGTCTAATCAATATTTAACTGTTCCATCTTTTGTGGGATGTCTTAGATTAACCTTAAGTGTATGCCAAGGACTACAGCTCTATTTAGTGGGACTGAGTTGCTACATTATTCAGCTTTGTCAGGACAGGTAGTCATTGTGAGGAGACTTTATGAGTCAGCTAATGTAACCAGACATTTATATTGTCTTATGTCGTATGAGATATGCTGGAAAAGCAGCTCTTAATATCTGAGCTGTGTACTGTATTTGCATCTAATCTATTGAACTAGGATTGTGTTGTTAGCATGCTAGTTGTTGTTAGCATTTCTGTGGTGCCATTTTTAAGATAATGTACAGTGCCACATAATCCATACTGATTGCTAACTCCGGTCATAACATACCAAGAGTTTGACTTTGTGCTGTTGGGCAAGATACACCTTTCTGTATGTTATTGCAGTGTGAAGAGCAGTGGCAGAAGATCAAGAAGAGTAAGGAGAGTATATTAATAATCCACCATATTGTTATGCAACTCTAATTGACCACGTTTACGTGATGTTTTTTTAAATTCTGAATGAATTCTTCCGAATTAAACTATTCTCCTTCGAGTTTACATTGAAATAATAATTCCGAATTGAGGTTTACATAGAAAACATGTTAAAATGGCTTTATTTAATTCCGCTCAACGTCTGGAGGTTGGGAAGGGTCCTGATTGGACAGGGACACAAATGTATTTTTGTCTCCCGGAAGAAAACACACAATCAGCTGCTACCAGCTTTTTGTCATCTCAGTTTGCTTAGTGTTTTTTCTGTTTTCTGCCATCCACTCTTTTCATTATTTGTAGTTCTTCCAGCGTACTTATTTTTTAAAAATTGTTTCGGTTCGAGACCAATGTTTGCTCTGGGCACCCATCTTGCAGTGCATCATCGCATCAGAGGGGCGACTCAACGAGCATGCGCTGAACAACCGGAATTTATTTTTAAGCAGAACAAACGTTAACATGATCGAGGAACAAATTAATTCAACTTTAAAATCGTAATAAACCACCCACTCTATTCATCCATCCATCCATCCATTTTCTTCCGCTTATCCGGGGCCGGGTCACGGGGGCATGTTGGCAGCCCAACATGCACCAGGAACAGGTCCGGTGCATGTTCGCATTACTACCGGCCATGCGAACACAGCTCCTGCTCCGGTCATACAGGGACCGAACAGCCCTTAGCAAATGGCCCCGAACCCCGTACTCCCAGAGCACTCTCCACAAGACCCCACGAGGGACACGGTCGAATGCCTTCTCCAGATCCACAAAGCACATGTGGACTGGTTGGGCAAACTCCCATGCACCCTCGAGCACCCGATGGAGAGTATAGAGCTGTTCCAGTGTTCCCTGGCCGGGACGAAAACCACACTGCTCCTCCTGAATCCGAGGTTCGACTATCGGTCGAATTCTCCTCTCCAGCACCCTGGAATAGACCTTACCGGGAAGGCTGAGGATCCCCGATAGTCGGAACACACCCTCCGGTCCCCCTTCTTAAACAGAGGGACCACCACCCCGGTCTGCCAGTCCAGAGGTACTGTCCCCGACCTCCACGCGATGTTGCAGAGACGTGTCAGCCAAGACAGCCCTACAACATCCAGAGACCTGAGATACTCAGGACGGATCTCATCCACCCCCGGGGCCTTGCCGCCGAGGAGCTTTCCAACCACCTCAGTGACTTCAGCCAGGGTGATGAGTGAGTCAGCCTCCGAGTCTCCAGCCTCTGCTTCCTCCTCGGAAGACGTGACAGCGGGATTGAGGAGATCCTCAAAGTATTCCTTCCACCGTCCGATAACATCCCCAGTTGAGGTCAACAGCTCCCCACCCGCACTGTAAACAGTGTTGGTGAAGCACTGCTTCCCCCTCCTGAGGCGCCGGACGGTTTGCCAGAATTTCTTTGAGGCCGTCCGATAGTCCTCCTCCATGGCCTCTCCGAACTCCTCCCAAGCCCAAGTTTTTGCCTCTGCGACCGCCCGGGCTGCAGCACGCTTGGCCCGCCGGTACCCGTCGGCTGCCTCAGGAGTCCCACGAGCCAATAAGGCCCGATAAGACTCCTTCTTCTGCATGACGACATCCCTTACTTCCGGTGTCCACCACCGGGTTCGGGGATTGCCGCCGCGACAGGCACCACAGACCTTACGACCACAGCTACGGGCGGCCGCATCGACAATAGAGGCCGAGAACAGAGCCCATTGTCCCCAGCCTCCCCCGGAATCCGGGAGAAGCTCTCCCGGAGGTGTGAGTTGAAGGTACACCTGACAAAGGGATCTGACAGACGTTCCCAACAGACCTTCACTACGCGCTTGGGCCTGCCAGGTCTTCCTCCCCCGCCAGCGGACCCAACTCACAACCAGGTGGTGATCAGTTGACAGCTCTGCCCCTCTCTTCACCCGAGTGTCCAAGACACGCGGCCGGAGGTCAGATGACACGACAACAAAGTCGATCATCGACCTCCGTCCTAGGGTGTCCTGGTGCCACGTGCACTGGTGGACACCCTTGTGCTCGAACATGGTGTTCATTATGGACAAACTGCGCATAGCACAGAAGTCCAATAACAGAACACCGCTCGGGTTCAGATCAGGGAGGCCGTTCCTCCCAATCACCCCTCTCCAGGTGTCACTGTCGTTGCCCACGTGGGCGTTGAAGTCCACCAGGAGAACAACGGAGTCCCTGGGCGGTGCACTGTCCAGTACCCCTCCCAGGCACTCCAAGAAGGCCAGGTACTCTGCACTGCTGTTCGGCCCGTAGGCCGACACAACAGTGAGAGACCTGTCCCCGACCCGAAGGCGCAGGGACGCGACCCTCTCGTTCACCGGGGTGAACTCCAACACTCGGCGGCTAAGCTGTGGGGCAATGAGCAGGCCCACACCAGTCCGCCGCCGTTCCCCGCGGGCAACGCCAGAGAAATGGAGAGTCCAGCCCCCTTCAAGGAGTTGGGTTCCAGAGCCCAAGCTGTGCGTGGAGGTCAGGCCGACTATATCTAGTCGGTAACGCTCAACCTCCCGCACAAGCTCAGGCTCCTTCCCCCCCAGCGAGGTGACATTCCATGTCCCCAGAGCTAGTCTCCATGTCTGGAGATCTGGTCGCCGAGGCCCCCGCTTTCGGCTGCTGCCCAGATCTCTCTGCACCGGCCCCTTATGGATCCTCCTGCGGGTGGTGAGTCCACGGGAGGATGGCCCCATGTCGCTCCTTCGGGCTGAGCCCGGCCGGGCCCCAATGGGGAAAGGCCCGGCCACCAGGCGCTCGTTGGCGAGCTCCCACCCCAGGCCTGGCTCCAGGGTGGGGCCCCGGTGACACCAATCCGGGCGACGTAACTGGCCTCGATCTATTACTCATCATAATGGGCTTCTGAACCACTCTTAGTCTGACCCATCCCCCAGGACCTGTTTGCCTTGGGTAACCCTACCAGGGGCATAAAGCCCCCAACAACATAGCTCCCAGGATCATTCGGGCACTCAAACCCCTCCACCACGTTAAGGTGGCGGCTCAAGGAGGGGCACTATATTCATAATAACACTATATTCATAATAAGTTTAATTCTGAATAATCATTTTCATTAGGAATTAAGTGTTTACATGGTCTTTTTAAAGCGGTATTCATTTTTATTCAGAATTACTTTTAATCGGAATTAAAGCTCTCATGTTAATGCAGCAACTGTGTTATGTTTATATACTGGTTGGCTGCTTTTGTGGCTACCTGGCTGACACTTTGAAACTTTTTGTTTTTGGGCTCAGTTTTTTACATCATGAGATTTTAATCAATTAAGAAGTGCAGCATGAGCAGTTCAAAGGACACAAGTATGGAGCCGTTAGATTGTGTGAAATACTGTGCAAGAGGCTAGCTATGGAGCTATCTAAAGAGGTAGCTACAGCCCTCTGAGATGCTACAGGCTTTTTACACCAACTGTAGCTTTTTACACCAAATGAGGCAGCAAATGTGGTAGAAGCCATTCCAGAAAATATACCTTAAAGAAATAATAATAATGCAGCAGTTTTATATAGCGCTTTTCTGTACACTCAAAGATGCTTTACAGAGCATTATTTAATCACTCCATACCTGGTAGTGGTAAGCTACTATTGAAGCCACAGCTGCCCTAGGGGCTGCTAATCTGTGCCACTGGCCCCTCCGACCACCACTATCACTCGCGCACACAACATTTTCATACTAGGCAATGTTGGTGAAGTGCCTTGCCTTGCGACTTATTTTTTATTTATTTTTTTTACCAACATGCAAAGACAATAAAAAAAGAAAAAAATGTAGGACATACAAGTATACAGTCATGACAAAGACAATAACAGTACATTACAATGACATTACACCTACATATATGCTATGTATGCACATGTGATTATTCTTATACACTGGGCCATTACCCATCTACAATCTCTGTTACAGTATATTTAATTAACATCAACCTGTCCCAGGACTACAGCTGGAAATTTGCATTTTTGCTATAACCTGGCACCATGCATATATATATATATATATATATATATATATATATATATATATATATATATATATATATATATATATATATATATATATATATATATATGAATGTAAATACAGAAAATGTATGGCAACTTACCTATCAAAAGATTTCTAAATTTCTATGAGAAGACTTCAATTTCTCTCCCCAACTATGAAAAGGGGCATTTGTGCCCATCGCTTTTGATAATTTTTTTTTATCCTTTTCAGACTGAACACACCTCCAAAATATAACAATGTTCTACAATCTGACAAAAATCAGCAATATTTAGGGATTCAGTATTTTTCACATTAAAAATAAATTTCTTCCCCAAAAGAATTATTGTTAAAAATAACCCTATACTTTATTTCTCTCACAAAACCCAATAATATTGACAGGGGGCAATGGTATAGCTCAAAACCATCAATAATATTACAAAGTATTCTTCAGTAGAACAAAAACAGATTCCTCAAGGCCCCAGATTTTGCCTTATGAGCATTTTGTGTATCTGTAGAGGTTTGATAAATCAATTGGAAAATCTTTTTCCATGGGATGGGTTGATTAAAAAGGTCTTCCCATTTTTAGAGGTTCTATATCAAATGTTTATCAATGATTTATGATGTAATTAGAAATGATTAAAACTTGTATTTATCCTATAGTTCCTTTTGACCATTTATTAGGGGTGTAAAGATTAACCGATTTGGATCGGTTATCGGTCTGTGACCTTTGCGATCTGAGTGTACCGATCAGCGGAGCCTGGATCGGCCCAAATGCACTACGAAAGGTCCAATGCGCCGGATTTACAGCCAAGAATCGGTTTGCTAGCTCCTGAGCAGTCTCTCTCATGGTGCAGCAGCCGCGCTGTGTGTGTTTGCGTTCTTTTGCGAACGGTGGGTGGTTCACTTACCTGGGGTTGAAGCTTATTGGCTGGTTAACTGCCAATGATGCGAGCGGCACAGGCTGTATGCGGAAGCAAGCACAAAATGTTTGCACTGTATAGCCGTGTCCCAATTCGCATTGTGCGGAGGGCGGGTTTCCCGCCGCCTCGTCTCGTCAGGAGATCTATGCTATCGGTAAGCTAAGCTAAGTTTCCTTTTATTGAGCTATGGTTAAATTAGTGTTGTGTCGTGTTGATATCAGTCTGACGTTTCACCGTCAGCTTGATAGTTTCCATGGCAGCTATAGACCATAACAATTGTATGATACTAGCGTTTTTATTGTCACGGTTAGTGGATTGGGTGATTTATTTAGACAACATTCATGTATTGGCAATGTATATTTGATTTGGGCTAAAATTGACTTGGCTAATTTACTTTTGTGTGGAAAATACAATGTATAATCAGAATGGGTGAATTTCTGTATTTAGATACTTATGATTTGTGTGTATAGAAATGTACTTCACACACACAGATGATTTTTGTCTCAAAGGAGACTAAGGAAATGTTATAAGATGGAGAGAAAGTATTAGTTATTCAGTGGATTTAACATGCTAGTGTTTTCTATAACTGCCTAGTAATATCTATCTTCTTGTCAGTGATATGTTACACTTTTACAGTTACTGAAACTCATGTGTGACTGAAGCAGTAATTACTAACTCATTCTGATTCATTCTGATTTTTGACTTTAATAGGGAACTTGCTTGTTTTATAAGGTCTTTTTTTATTTTTGATATCTAACCTTATTGTTTTGTGTTGCTTGAGGGAAGGAATGTGTTGTATTTTAAGTATGAGCAGAGTTTTGCAAACCGATTGCCAGTTTTTCAGTAGGCCTGGTGTATTGTCTGTTGGACACTAAATAAACAAAAGGATACTATTTTGAAATTTAATTTCTGTTTCTCTCTTTTTCTTCTCAATAACTTTAAAGCACTTGGGAGTAAAGTTGTCAATTTGTATTGAATCGAAATTAACCGAACCGGATCGGATCGGATCGAATCGAATCGTACCGGATCGTTTACTAATTTTATGAATCGTCCCTGAATCGAATCGTAGCCTGTGAATAGAGATTCGAATCGAACCGTTTTGTGAGTGAAAGATTCACACCCCTACCATTTATGGTTCCTTGCAAAAGCCTGACAGACAAATAATTTTGTTGTTTCACTGTTAATTATGTGCTTCCAATTCCTTCCCAAGGCAGCAATTAATTGATTGCGCATGATGGGAAGAAATGTTTCCATAAAGGACAGTTGCCTGCTCATAATTAATTAAGAAAACACAAATAACACAAGATAAGTCAGACATATAACACAGAGCCTAGTTTAAAAACCATATAGTGATGGCTTACTGCCGTGTCTGTACAGTTCAGCGTTTACGTATAGTTTATCAACAACCTGGCGAACTTTTAACCCCTTTTGTCTCAGAGGATTCATTATTGGAATAAGTTCACGTCATTTAGCTACCACTTCTGCTGGATATTTATTTATTTATTTATTTATTTATTTGAAAGGGACAGTGCACATTAATGAACATATAATATATATGTAAATATGCCAGATTATAGCCACAGGCTAATTTCCATCTGTTGTCCCTGGACAGGTTGATGGTGCCAATTACTTGCTAATGTAGAAAGGAGTACCTTTTAGTGCTTTGCTGAGTGAAAGCACCTTCTCAGCTTATTTGCTGAATTTGACTACAATGGGTCTTGGTTTACCTGTGGCTTTACGCTGACCGAGATGATAACTCCAAGTTTGTGCTACAGACCATCTTGGCTCCTCTGGTTGGTAACACGGAACACCATATTGACAACACAGCAGACTTTGTGAGCAAAATCAAGCATCTCCAGTTTGACTCAGATGAGACAATGGTTTCCCTTGATGTGCCCTCTCTTTTCACCACCTACATCAGTAGCAGTGGAGGCAACAAGGAGGTCATCACAGCAGTATACTAAGCTAGAAGAGAGAACTAAACTTTCACCTGACCAAATCTACCAACTGCTGGAAATCTGTTTAAATACCACTTATTTTCAGTTCAGGAGAAACTTCTACATGGCTGTGCTATGAGCTCACTGGTCTCTCCTATTATTGCTAACTTATACATGAAACAATTTGAACAGAATGCCATGGCCTCATATCCAGACACTCCATCCACACATTGGTATCCTTATCAATCAATCAATCAATCAATTTTATTTGTATAGCACATTTAAAACAGCCAAAGCTTACCAAAGTGCTGAACAACATTAAAGGTGACATAAAAAATCAGGTAGAGTTAAAATAACAACAATAATAACAATGGTGACAATAATAATAATTAAAGCCGCAAGCGGCGTTGGTCGGGACCTCGCACCTGCGTTTGTTCGTCTTACTGAGACGCACAGCCATACCAAATTTCGTGTTATGGCTCACTGCAATGTTGGGCGTGGCCATGACATTGCAGTGAGGCGTTTGTTCGTCTTATTGAGATACACGTCCCTACCGAATTTCGTGCGCCTATCTTAAACGGTATGCCAGCCCCGAAAGACAACGCGCTAGGGGGCGCTATCGAGCTCCTGGGGGTCACCGGGGGACGGGTCTTTTTGGAAGCGTAGCTGCTGCACTACGGGATGGCCATGACATTGTAGATACCCTGTCAGAACAGACCCTGTCAGACCCTGTCAGACCCTGTCAGACCCTGTCAGACCCTGTCAGACTCTGTTAGACCCTGTCAGACCCTGCATGTGGCCTACATGCTGAGGCCTACATGAACCTTCGATGCTTGTCCCCACATTGCTGCTTGCAGCTATATCAGATCAAAGGTACAAAGATCAAAGACCTTTGATCAGGGCGTTGCCTAGCAACAAATACCTCCCATTCATAACTCATCACTCCCATTCAATAAATACCTAACTTTATCGATCCGCCGTATCGTCATATTACCGCCTATTTGAAAATCCTTCGCAATTTTACATCACCAACGTCTTAAGATTATGTTCACCAAAATTTAAGCCTATCTGAGGTACGGTGTAGGAGAAGTGTTTCAAATTCCATACCTAACTTTATCGATCCGCCGTATCGTCATATTACCGCCTATTTGAAAATCCTTCGCAATTTAACATCTCCAACGTCTTAAGATTATGTTCACCAAAATTTAAGCCCATCTGAGGTACGGTGTAGGAGAAGTGTTTCAAATTCCATTCTATGTCCAATACCCAAAAATCACACAAAAGCCCAATTATCTCACTTCCTGTTGGGCGTGGCCATGACATTGCAGTGAGGCATTTGTTCGTCTTATTGAGATACACGTCCCTACCGAATTTCGTGCGCCTATCTTAAACGGTATGCCAGCCCCGAAAGACAACGCGCTAGGGGGCGCTATCGAGCTCCTGGGGGTCACTGGGGGACGGGACTTTGTGTGGTCGTACTGGCAGCACTTTGTGATGCCCGTGCAAAGTTTCGTTCGTTTTGAAGCATGTGAACATGCTCAAAATTGCCCCAGCGTGTATGAACAAGAATAATAATACGGAAACAAAGCAACAACAATAGGGACCTTCGTCCCCCTTCGGGCTCGGTCCCTAATAATAACAATAATAACAACAACAATAACAATAATAAAACAGCAACAACATCAACAGCAAGAAGGTGCCAAGGTGTCTCTTCCTAACTCTGAGTAAATGCCAATGAGAAAAGGTGCGTTTTGAGCAGGGATTTAAAGTGCTCCAGTGATTGTGCAGTTCTTATGTACATGATATTATTTCTAAAATCAAAATCAATGTGCAGTAAATGGTTCTAAAATCAATAAGATTTGGAACCATTTACTGCACATATTAATGCTGTAGATCCAACCATTAAGTTCACTTTTGTAGATGCCTAGGAGAACACATTGGCCTTCTTTCTCATCAGTAATGATAGGAGAAGACTGGCGACTTCATCAGTCAAGTCCATTTCTATTTTAAGCCATTCATTTACCCATTCATTTTCCTAGCCTTCCTCCTCGATGGTCCTCCTCAGGCTGTGGAGGGATCCATGGCTCCTAATATCCTTCCTTTTCCTCCTCCCAGCCCCCTACTGGAGGAAGAGGACTTGGATTTTGAGGAGGACTCTGACTCAAAATATGATTAAGACCATGAGGAAGAGGAGCTAATCCCAGAAGTCGTGCAAATGTTTACGTAGGCCTGTCGGCTGAGCATTGGAGAGAATAAGAAAGGTTCAAACAGGACCTGGGAGAGCGTCATCATGTGTATTATTCAGATACACATGTATGACATATTCAGGAATGATTGTGATGACTAACAATTCAAAACCATCCCCCAATTATAATTTTTTTCATAATATTTGTATCATGGAAGTTTTCCTAAAATTTTGATGGCCATCTCGGCCTTACTTCAAAGGCTTTGTCGCATCAGGTCTGAAGCTGAAAATACAGTGAAGGTACTATGGAGATTTCAAAACACAAGTCCACATGTAGCCAACATTTTAATTATCCCAGAGCCTTAATGGTGCAGAAGAATGGTCACTTGTGCAACAATAACTCCTCACTAACTACTCTCCATGACCAGTGCGTACTAAATAATACAGCACTTTCTGAAGTTTAAAAACAGGAAACGTAATCAGGCCAGCCATTCATCTTCCAGTGAAAATAGTATTGTAAAACAGATTGCTGGGGTGGGATTGTAATTTCCGAAAGGCAAGCTTGCAACAGCAGCAAAGTGATAACAGCAAAAGAGTTTTCTAGAGGAAGTTTGTGTTATATGTGGTTATATGATTGTGTATAGTAGAAATTTGGTGGCGCATGGTCTGGGGAAATATAATATAATATAATATAATATAATATAATATAATATAATATAATATAATATAATATAATATAATATAATATAATATAATATAATATAATATAATATAATATAATATAATAATATCTGTAGCTGATTTGTCGATGTAATACAATAAAATAAAAATGTTCTTGCTCTAGTATACATATATTGTAAAAAAAACAGCTCTCAGGGTCAAAATGAGACCAGTGTGTGCTGGCTCCATCTATATTGTTACATATTCTATGTGTAGGCGCCGTTGGCATGCTAGTTGTTGTTAGCTAGCGCTGATTAATCTGCTCCTGGTGTAGACAGCTCCACTGATGGTGCTTTCTCAACTGGTTCACCTGTATTCAGCCTAATGTTTTACCATATGTGCCCTCATGATGAGAAACACAGCAAGGCCAGTTACATCGCCTGGATTAGCGTTACCGGGGCCCCACCCCGGTGCTCGACAGCGAGCGTCTGGTGGCCAGGCCTTCCCCCCTACAGGGCTTGGCTGGGCACAGCCTGAAGCAACGTGGGGCCGTCATGGAATGCATGGATGCCTCCCTCGGAAGGTGTTCCTGGCATGTCCCACCGGGGGGTCCCTCCCGGAGGAGCTAGAGGAAGTGTCCTTGGTGAAGAAAGTCTGGGACTTGGACTGTTGCCCCCGTGACCTGGCCCCGGATAAGCGGAAGAAAATGGATGGATGGATTTTACCATATGTAGTTTTATGTATTTTAGCATATGCCTGTGTGTGTGTGTGTGTGTGTGTGTGTGTTTGAACCACTGCAAATTTAAAATGACTTAGTTGTGTTTTTTGCATAAAAGAAAAATACATTTTAATTTAAAACAGATTACATGTATTTTCTATATTCCTAATTTCTGTCAGTCAAACAGTATATCCTAAAGCGCCTTCACATCATCACCACAGCAGCATTGGCATCTGAGTTAGTCCTTGTTAAGATCTACTATGGCAACTGTTTAGCCTTAGCTTAGGCCTTGACATTTAGTGACACATCCTTTATACAAAATCAACTTTTCAGAGCTATTAACAATGTTATAGTTGTTTCCCTCACCATTTTTGTAATGATGAACTCAGCTGATTTGTTTCTTTTATTAAGTCGTTTTAGATGAATATTGTGATTTATGATGATGTGATTTATGATTATGTGCAAATGATAACATATTTAAATGTTTTAAATGTTTTACTGTTTTAAATTTTGTTTTATTGTTTAAATGTTTAACTGTTTGTTTTTAACTGTTTGTATTTTAACTTATACTTGTTGTAAGGCGACCTTGAGTGTCCAGAAAGGCGCCTGATAAATAAAATGTATTATTTTTATTATTATTATAATGATCCCCACATGTCATAGATTATAGATTCTAGCTTATATAATATATTACAGCACTCACAAGCACAATAGGCATTCTTTTATGTTGCTGAGAAAACCGGTTAGCAGTTAAACAGCAGTACAGGACCTTTCCAGATCTTGAAACAGAAAAACTGAAATTTGTTCAGGCGTTGCTAGCTGATGAAAACTGTGCATGTTTTAGGTTGTTGAAGAAATTAAAGCACTTGGAGAAAAAACATCTACAACATCCAGGATCCCTTGACACTAACTCAGACTTGAACCCATGAACCTCATTTCTGTGGCACGACGCTGCTAACCAATTTGCCACCATGCAGCGCAAGCTACACTAATTAGCAAGAATCTTCCTCTTTGTATTGTTATGACAGGTGAAAGATGCAGGATAAATATAAGATTTTTCTCTCAGGGGAAGGCTACCCTGCTGGTGGAGCTTTGCAGTCTCCACACTGGAAATCCTTGCTATGCTGATGAGGGTTTAAACAGGAACAGCTCATAATGGGGTGATCCTGGGTGACTTATCCAAATCCCTCACTCATCATCTTTTATTGCTGTTCTCTGTGTCCCCCGTGGCTACCTCACACATGGTGGGCGAGTGTCAACACATCCTCCATGTGCTGCTAGATCATTTTAAATGCCTGGTTAATGTACAAAGGCGATGAATAAGAACAACAAAATGACTTTATTATAAAGGTGCACTATGGAGCTTTTATGGTGGAGAGACGGCTACTTCATTGTTTCATGGAGATGTTACTACTTTGTTTGGGATCTTCTTGCCTGATCTCAAACACCATCCAATCGGATTTATTTCAGTAACACATGTAAAACAAAGGAGCTCATTGGTCACCCATCATTTTGAACAAATCTCAGAGTTTAGTGCTTCACTCAGAAACTCACAATATTTTCCAGTTTCCTTTGACATTTTTTGTGATATGGACAAACCATGTGTATCCCTGATTGGCTAATCTAGCTGTCAATCACGCCCATCTGAAGTCATGGTGGTCACCAGTATCCAGACTCACACCTTCTGAAAGTATTGGAGAAGTGTGTATTCTGGATCCCAGGTAAGAAATGTTCCATAGTATGGTATTTAATTTAGCTATCTCTATGGAAACAACAACACAGTCAGACAAAGTTACAGGTCAAATCTGTGGAGAGGCTCACTCACAGGAAGAATGCTTGTTTTTTTTTTTATCAGTCAACTCCCTTGTAATGGAATATACAAGATACACGTGTTTAATACCATACTGTGGAACATTCCCAGCAAAGCAACAACACAACACATGAACATTTACATACAGCACCTTTAAAGCGAATTAACATTCAACCCTTAACACTGACTTGATGGAACAAAGTTTGGGTTTATTTATGCCTGCATTTATCAGCATGATACAGTGTTTCTGGTGTCTCATTATATTCCATAATTTCATGAATTAATCACTTTGCAACATGTCTGCCTCTTCCAATTACATTATTCTTTGCATGAGCAGAATTCCATTTTCACACTTCTGTGTCTTACTCAACTTTAAAATTAAGGCTCAAGATTTCAAATAATCATTCAGCCACTTGTCAGATTGTAGCACTAGGGGTCACTTATTAGTTACTGGCTTTCTAATTAAGGTTTTCTTTCACATTGAAAATAAAAGGGATGGATTAGTACCAAAGAAAGTACATGTTTTGTACACTGCAGAAACAAAATTAATACAAAATCCTTTCAAGCATCTTGCAATCTTGTTATACAGTTTGGTCTAAAATGTGTATAGTTTTTACAGATGACAGGTAGTTAATGTACTTAGTTAAAGCACTGTGTAACATTTGTTTGTAACACAAATCAAGAATTACTGTTTGTCATATAATTTAGCGCATTTCCACAGAATTTGGGACACAGTTGCCTTTTTCTTGGTCCATTTTTTACTTTTTCCTAACTTGAAGGCTTTTTGGGACAGGAGAGTTACAGTGTGAAATGGGGAGCGAGAGGATAGAGACATTCAGCAAACAGTCAAACCCACAACACCAACCCGCATATGTGCAATGACTTAACCCACTACACTACACCACACCAGCGGCTTGCTCTGTTGACTTTTTCATTTGATTCATGTTTCCCCAGCCCTGTATTTCCAGTATATTCATGTTATTGACTGGCTTACAGTTGGAGAGAGCTGAGAGGCCATTGGGCGTCTGCTTTGCATTGATTATAGTTCTTTCTGGTCTATTGCAGGCTCTTATCCATCATTTGTCTCAAGTGTGTTGATGTCAGCAACAAAAAATGTCAAAGAACAAGATCCATTTGAAAGCATTTTAACGGGAAAGAAGTAAATACCCATTCTCTCCAGTGGAAATGTCATTAAAGCAGCAAACTGACTGGGAACAGAGATTACACACATTAATCATCCATCTATCAAACCATCTTCTTCCGCTTATCTGGGGCCGGGTCATGGGGTCAACAGTCTAAGCAGGGACTCCCAGACTTCTCTCACCCTGGACACTTTATCCAGCTCCTCCGGGGAGACCCCAAGGCATTCCCAGGCCAGCCGGGAGACATAGTCCCTCCAGCGTGTCCTGGGTCTTCCCTGGGGCCTCCTCCCGGTGGGACATCCCAAGGGAGGCGTCCAGGAGGCATCCAAAACAGATGCCCGAGCCACCTCAGCTGGCGCCTCTTAACATGGAGGAGCAGCGGCTCTACTCCAAGCTCCTCCCGTGTGACTGAGCTCCTCACCCTATCTCTAAGGGAGCGCCTAGCAACTCTGTGGAGGAAACTCATTTCGGCCACTTGTATCTACAGTCTTGTCCTTTTTCATGACACATTAATCACTATAGGAATATATAATGGTTTTGTCAGATAAATGGACAGTTCATACCTTTGTTAATGGGTGTATCAATATGTGTTAAACCTGGGGTACCTGATTTTTAAAACGTGAAGGGAGGTATTTAAAGGGCTCACATAATGGTGTTTTCTGATCTATGCTATAATGATGTTTTCTCATTAAAAACATACCCAGAGTTGTGTTTTGTTTCATTCACATATATTTAACACACACATCCTGCTTCTCTTAAATGGAAGACATTCTCTTCCTCCTTGTGATGACATACAGGAAGTGCTCTACTGTGTTTTTAAACTCCCTCCACCTTCACTAGAATCATGTGCATGATTTCAACTCTGTTTTCCATTTGAAAGAAGAACTCTGCCTAAATATGCAGGGTTTTGTGGTTAACATGTGTGAATGAAACAAAACACAACTCTGGGTATGCCTTTAGGATGGTGCCAGTCCATGAATAGATTTAAAAATAAGCAAAATATGTGAGAAAAATATTCTTATATATTTAGATGTATGAATAAATAACTGACACACCGGCAATGTGAATAATCAGGACTAGAGTCAAAGAATAGTATTGATTGTGCATGCAGTCTGTAAGTATGAGCTATGACAAGTGAAAGTGTAGCAGCTTATCAGTAAAAAGACAGCAGATTTCTTAACATGACTGCTGCACACCCTTGAGCATATGGGGCTTGGGGCTGGAACAATGTTATCTTCAGTTTCACAAAGAGGAAACTCCGCCCCAATCCACTTCTCTTTGAGCGCACTTTTAATTGAAACGTATCCCCTCCAAATCACAGCTTCTAATGAACGGCTCTAAAGTCTTATCTAACTACTCTGGTTTAGGTTTGAGGGGATGTGTGATCAAATGCTGTGATAATTAAAGAAAAGAAGCAGTGGTTTGCCAGTGGACAATGGACAGTGACCAGCAGGATTCTATTAATAGGTTAAAGGGCCTATATATGCTATTTTCTGATCTATGTTATAATGTTGTTTCCTCATGAAAAACATACCTGGAGTTGTGTTTTGTTTTATTCATGTTTAACACACAAATCCTGCATATTTAGGCTCAGTTCTTGTGTCTAAAACCACCTTTAATTGAAATATAAGGTAGAGCTGTTTAATGTCATACTGTGGAACATTCCAGGCAGAGCAATGACATAATAGAAATAAGCAAGTGATGGACCCTCCACCAGAAAAGTTACACAATGCAACTTTAAGGCACTGGCAACCCAGGTTCAGTTGTTGTACTTTCTTTAAAAAAAAACTGCACCAAAGAGAAAAGACAACTTGCATCTGGATAATCCCTGATCTAATGTATTTCTCTGGAGGCTGAGTGCTTATTTGTGCTCACACCACTCCAAAGCCACTGTAATGTAACCACTTCTAAAAGCCCTCTGGTTTGTATCGCATTGCACGGGACAATGAACAACCCCATCCTCTGACAGTGATCCCTCTGAGCCAATAAATCAGTAAAGGTTAACCCCCATTGCTCTCCATTCCCAATAGTGAATCCACCATGTGTCATCTGTGCAGCTCCAGGTTACTGTATCTATACCAAACGCCTCTTCAGTTCCCATCAGAAAAAACAAAACAAAAAAGCGTGTATACTCTGTGAAAGCGTGTGGGTGGTTTCAATGGGAAGCTACATGCTGTTTGCCATTTTGCACAGAAAGCCTATCTGTTTGACATAATGCAGGAGATCCTTTTCAGCACTGCGCATGACTCATTGGGTAACTTCATGGAGTTTAGCGTAGCACCGCTGTTACTAGATATGAAATCTGCTCAATTTTTAATATCTTCCACAGAACGCCAGGATGCAGGCTGACAAATAATGAATAATTTAAATGGGATGGTGTTTAAATATTATAGCTACTGTAAGAAATGGGGTCGATGGGAGATAGGATTGGACAGGAATATGGGAATGCAGTGTTGATAATAAGTACTTGCATGTTGTTCGATAAGTGCATTGGGAAAGTAGTGTCAAGGATAAAGTACGCACTTAATGTTATCATGTTATCAAGGTATGGCTTACATTTGCAAATAGGAAATAAAATGATAAGCCAGCTGCAGTCTATAGTGATTACACAGCATAATGATTTCCAAGGTGAAATTTTGTAGTACTTTTTAAGCGGGTTTAAGAGTACAATAATGCAAAAATAAAAGCAAAATCCAATTCTGTCAGCTGGACAAAAGTTTTTTGAGTGAAGACGTAGCTCATCCAAGCTGCTTCTTCATGTTCTGCGCGTTAGCTAGGTCTGTTGAACTACACACCATTTGAGCAGAATTACAAGATAGCGGCCTAAGCATCACTAGACCTAGCTAACAACCACAAACAGTAAATAAGTAGGAGTGTCATTTTCAGAGTATTTTCAGTGTAGTTAGCTCGTCCCTTCAGGCAGATATAAGGCAGTGTTCTGACCAGAACTGAAGAAACTGCTTGGATGATCTGCGAAACGTCTTCACTCACTCCCACAAACTTTTGTCCACTTGACAGAATTGAACTTTTCTTTTGCTATAGATCCTACCTAGAAGACTGAAGGATTACACAGATACTATTATCAAAATGCCATCTATCCATTTTCTTCCGCTTTTCTGTATTCTGGGTCGTGGGGGCAACAGTCCAGACAGATCTGCCGCCCAGATCTCAATGCGCCAGCCCCATGGATGCTGGTGGTGGGTCCACGGGAGGACGGCTCCACGTCACTTGACGCAACCGGCCTTGATGTAACTTTCCTGACATGAGGGCTCTCTACCAGTGTGCGCCAACACTGGAGGCGAGGTGGGGTTAAGTGTCTTGCCCAAGGACACAACGGCAGCATTTATCCGTGGGAGCTGGAAAACCGCCAACCTGTGGGTCAGTGGATCTATGGACAAACACTCTACCAACTGAGCTACTGCCGCCCCACCATTATCAAAATGCTGACAATAAATTTGGATTTAGATATCAACAGTATGGATTTGTTCAGAGTTAAATTTGCTGATATCATTCTATATTTAAAGAACCTATATTACACTGTTTTCTGATCTATGTTATAATGTTGTTTCCTCAACAAAAACATACACAAAGATGTATTTTGTTTCACACATGTTAAGCTACAATAAGATGAACCTTGCACAAATAGGAAAGTTACATGAAGGTGGCTTCAGTGCAGCATAACCTTAAAAACGAGTTACCATGACAACTGAGAGGGTGGGTCAAGTTTGTAAGCCATAGAAACAAAGAAGTCAACAGGGACAAATAACAGCAATGTGATAAATACGGTAATTTTATATAGAAACACTGGAGAGAAGATGAGGAGATGAAAAGGTGCTTGTTTTGCTCTTGTGGTGGAAGTGGTACATAAAAGTGGTGCACACAAATCAGGAGAAAGTTATAGCACACAGTTTGTATTGATATGAATGATTGGTTGACATTTAGATGGCCACTGTGATTGGCTGACAACAAGGTACACAAGTAACAAGTAATAAAAATACAAACAAAGTAAAATACTTCCTGTTCAATTTGCTTAAACTTAACAATTTTTGCACACTTTGCTGCATCATGATTTCTATGATGTAATGAGAAAACAAGTCATTCCGGCATTCTCTTCTTATCTCCTCTCTCATTGCATTGATTCCCTCGCTTATGGAAATGGGAGCAAACTGTATTTCATCAGAGTGATTAAAACTCAATAGAAAGATCCCGCTCACCGTCTGGGGCCTTTGCATATTCATTTTGCTTCACATCCACAGAATAATGAGACATTGATTATCGGTGTGCAGGACAGAGGCCAAATCGTTACTTTGAGAAAGGAAAGTGGGAGGAGTGCCCCAAGCACATAACTATCCTTCGCACTCAACATAACAGGACACTTGTTTTAGAGAGGTGAAATGTACACACAAATCAGTTTGAAATTGCACCAGATGCATGTTTCCTGAATTAAGATTTTACATACTACAAAAGATAACTGCAACATGTTTATTTTGATAGCTTAAGCTGAGTGTCCACTGCAGGATTTTGGCCATCTGCAACAAAAGCTTTCTAATAGTGGGGAAAATCTTGAGGTGAAGCTAAAGATCGTGGGTGGTAGATCGTAGAGTGAGACCGGGATAAAGATCAAACTTAGAATGACCAAAGACGAGCTGCGACTGATATCACGCCTATCTGATGTTTTGGAGTCTGGTCGCAGAATGAGTCCTCCTACGGTGTCTGCATCAATCTTAGTGACCAACAGTAAAAACAAGTGGGTTTCAGTAACAGCAGAAGAGCTCCGGACCATCTGTCCCTGATATTCACTCTGACAAACGTTGGTCTTTTCCGTGACTGATCTTGTGCACCATTTCACAGTGAGCATGTGTGTTGTTCAATTAAAATACTTCATTTTGTAGGAACTTCTGTCGTGTCCTTGGGGAAGACACTTCACTCACATTGCCTACTATGAAAGAGGTGTGTGTGAATGTGTGTATGCACCAGAAAAGTTACATAGTCCATGAAGCATTTAAACATGGCTGACATACAGGTGTAATTTGATCATTTCTAACTTCCATTTTTATTGTCTTTTTTTTACCCTCCTACCTTTAAAACACAGTGACACACTCAACTCATATTGTCAATATTTTCTGCTCCTGTCGCCAATCTATTAAAAGTACTCACTCAAGACCAGTACTATCAAACGCTATAGCACTACATCATTAGGTGAAACATCAGTGGTGTGTTCAATAGCCTCCTTATTGCTTCCCCCATCTGTTATGTGAGGTGCAAATGAAAACTAGGCTGATGTAAAATGCAAACTTTGAGACAGCGGTCACACTTGAAGCATTTGCAATTAAAAAGTTGTTTATCAGCGCTCCCAGTCAATGCACTCAAAGGCATAGCAATGAGCAGGCCTGCATTAGAACCACATGAAAGAGAGGAAGGATCAGGTGAACGATGAAGGCTACTGCTACTTAGCTTTATGTGCTTTGTCGCATAATGAAAAGTGTTATTAATTATCGCTCAAAAGCTAAATGCTAATTAGTAATACAGTGACGCCATACCATGGACATCAGTTGTGTGCGAGGTAAGGATTTGGTACTGTTAGTGACATCATGTGGCCAGAGTTGGCATTGGAAGTAGTTTCGAAGTACAAAAGGGGCTATTTTATACTATTTTCTGATCTATGTTATAATGTTGTTTCCTCATCACAAATATAACCGAGTTGTTACATTTTGTTTCTTTCACACATGTTTAACACATACAACCGACATATTTATTTTGAGGAAATCTGTGGAACAGAAACACTTTTTGACACCTTGTGATGTCGTGGTAATATAGAAAGAGCTCCACTGTGTTTTTAAACTCCATACACCTTCACTAGAATCATTTGGCCTTGGAAGTGCCAATCACTTTTGTGTCTACCCTTTGAAAATACCTGGTGCATTATTTAATGTTTTGTCCTTCAAATGACATTAATTTCAAATTACCGTATCGGATTATAAGGCGCACCTTCAATGAATGACCTATTTTAAAACTGTTTTCATATATAGGGTGCACCGCATTATAAGGCGCATAAAATAGAAGGCTGACTACGGTAGCCATGATTAACCAATATTGATCCATATATAAGGCGTATCGGATTATAAGGCGCACTGTCGGCTTTTGAGAAAATTGAAGGCTTTTAGGTGCGCCCAGTGGTGAAAGTAAAGAGGTGCGCACCAGAACGCAGCACCGGTATAAAATTCACAGCCGGTACGCAGCACCGCTAAGAGAATATGGTTAATGGTGGCCAAAACCCACATTTGAAAAAAAAAGTAAGGTGCGCTTTTTAAGTAGAAAACATAACCACACTATGCCATTCGAGAATAACTGAAAACTACCGGCTGATCTGCTCAACTGGTAAGTCACTGATTCTCCCCCTGGAGGTTGTGTGTTCGAATACCCCCTGGCAAGAGAGGGTTTATACTGAGTCAGCACTATAGTTATATTTTGAGGTGTAAAACGTTTAAAAACAAAAAACAAAACAAAAAAACGGGTAAAACAAGTGTTTTTTTAAAAAGAAAAAATGGTAAAGTGATGCACTGTAAGATGATGCACCTGTAAGAAATGAAAACTACTTTCACCACTGGGTGCGCCTTATAGTGCGGAAAATACGGTATAAATCAGATGCTATGTACAGTCAGTGTTTATGTTACTCTTACTTGAATAGTAGTTTCTCAAAATACCTTTTTACTCTTACTTGATTTATTTTTGGACCAGAGCTTTGTACTTCTACTTGAGTAATATTATTCTGAAGAAACGTTTCTCTTGTACTCTACTCACCTCTGATCTGAACGGAACATTATCATAAAAATTGAAAACATTTTCTGAACATATCTCACCCCTGTGCCAGCTCTCACTGTGTCTGTGTCCTGTTCTATTCCCGTGGTGTGAGAGAGTGTTCACTTTGTCATGACACTCAGGTTCACTCCTCAGCCAGGGCTCTCATTAAGAACCATGTCCCCCACTGAGCCTTCACGTACTTCCTCCTCTACAATCGCTCACTGTCACATAGGCCTATGCTCTTCACCTGCACTTCAAATACAAAATACTGTTTGTTTATTAATATTGTATCCACTGTTAAAGGGCTCATATTATACTATTCTGTGATCTATGTTATAATGCTGTTTCCCCATCACAAACATACCTGGAGGCTAATTTATACATGGAACAATTTGAACAGAGTGCCTTAGCTTCATATCCAGGCCCTCCGCCCACACACACTGGTATCGTTATGTTGATGATAATTTTTCAAAAATCAAAATTCAAGATTTGGAACCTTTTACTGCACATATCAATTCTGTAGATCCGAATATCAAATTCACCCGTGAAGATGCCAAGGATAACACATTGGCGTTCTTAGATTGTGCAGTAACAATAGGAGGAGACCGACGACTCCAAGTAGAAGTCTTCAGGAAGCCCACACACACAGACCAATACCTGTTTTTGATTCACACCACCCACTGCAGCACAAACTGGGAGTTATTCGGACATTACAACACAGGGCCCAAGTGGTTCCCACAAGCACAGAGGGTAAGGAGAAAGAAGAACAACATGTGCAGGAAGCCCTCTCTGTTTGTGGATATCCTAAATGGGCTGTCAACAAAACCAAGAGAGACAAGGGCAAGAAACAAGATAACAGAGAATCCGAACCCAGGAGGAAAGGGGTAGCGATTCCTTACCTGGCCGGCGTGTCGGAAAAACTACAGAGGATTTTCAGACAATATGAAATCCCAGTTTATTTCAAACCCACAAACACTTTAAGACAAAAACTCGTCCACCCAAAGGACAAAACACCGAGCCACAAACAAAGCATTGTGGTCTACTCCATTCAGTGTAGTGAAGACTGCAGTGAGCGCTACATTGGAGAAACAAAACAGCCACTTCACAAGAGGATGTACCAACACAGGCGGGCGTGCCAGAGTGGACCGTCATCTGCCGTACATCTTCACCTAGAAGCCACGGGCCATTCTTTTGAGGACAGTGAGGTTCAGATCTTAGCCAGGGAAAAGAATTGGTTTGAGAGGGGAGTTAAAGAGGCTATTTTTGTCAAAAAAGAGAATCCTTCTTTAAACAGAAATGGTGGAGTCAGACATAATTTGTCTCCCATCTATAATTCCATTCTTAAACCTAAATCAAAACAAACAAAAGAAACAATAGGGCTAGCCAGGTCAGGGCCAGAGGTGTGAAAAACAGTTGTGTAGGGATGAATAGGTATGCTAAACTAGACGCCAGAGAAACAAAATACAGAAACAAATAGGCAAGATAGTTTCAGAAAAACTGCAGTATAGTGAGCTCCTCCCTGCAGCGAGATATAAGCAGTGTCTTACCAGCACTCCAACCAGAACTGACGAAGCCTCTCGGATGAGCGGCGAAACGTTTTCGACCAAACAAACCTTGTCCAGTTGACAAATTGAATTTCTTATTTTATCATGGATTCTACCTGGACGACTGAGGGACTCTTCACGCATACCTGGAGTTGTGTTTTGTTTCATTCTTACATGTTTAGCACACACATCTTGCATATTTAGACTCAAACAGAAAATACAAGAAGCTCTACTGTATATTTAAACCTCATAAACCTTGAGCCGTAGAATTGCTAATGTGTACTGAACAAAAGGTAAAAGGTAGCTGTTAAAAAACATGAAAACTACCACTTCATGACATCAAAAGGTGGAAAAGAGCATTCTGAGCTTTGAGGATGTAGACAGACTAATAATAAAGGATTACTCAAACATGTGAGAATGAAACAAAACACGACTCCAGGTTGTGTTTTGAGGAGGTAACAACATTCTAACATGGCTAAAAGCACCCAAATACATTTTGGCATCATATAAGACCTTTAATGCATTTGAAAAAACATTATAGCCTTAACTTTTTAATTTTTTTTTTATCTTGGTGAAGTTTTTAATACCATTAATCTAGGCATAGAATCCACAGAGACAAGCAGGTGGCAGAATAACCCTCCACCATAAAAGTTACACAGTGTGCCTTTAAGTCTCTTGTCTTGGTTTTGAAAAAATAACTTTCATTTAATCTCAGAGAAAAGGGCTTTGTCATTTGCAGTGACTACAAAAGTGAACAGCTTTAATATGTCAGACTGTTTCCAACACATATCCTCAGGTGACAGAACAAATGTTTGATCACTGTGGCAACAGCATTCATGTTCCTCCTAATCATCTGATATTGTCATCGGGTGTGTATCTGTTGGTAGATGTCTGTCATTATCTCTGCTCTCTTCCTCACGATTTAATCACTAGTGCACTGTGACATCCGCTAATTTAATTATTTTAATATCAGAAATAAATCGCTCAAGCTGCAGCACCGATTCCAAGGAATCTGAGGCCATAATGTACTGATATTTTGCAGCTGATATCATCAACATTTCCTGAGGGTGTAATGCTAACTGAAAGCACTACTCTGTTAGAAGCTACTCAAGCCAGGCAGGCAGGCTTTATTTTCACACAGTCTGACCAGAAAGTGCTGCCTTGGTTGGAACTAAAACAGGTGATTTTGTGCTATTGAACGTTCACACATAAAATCAGTCACAGTTTTTTTAGTTTGTCACTTATGATTTTGGTTGAAAGTTGTTTGTTTACTTGTTTAAACTCATTCAATATTTTTTCTTAAATTTTCAGATGATCTTAAAACGTATTTTACAGTGTTTGCTAATGTGTCACCGTGGTAACTGATGCATGCAGTGATGTCAGTGCAAAGTATCAGTTGGTAACTTGGCCCAATCTAACTCTGTTTAAACTTGGGTTCATAACTTTTGTATGTAAAAAATGGGATAAAACACTTTAGTATCACCACTGTTTATCATCTTGAATGTCATGATTAATCACACTTCCTCTTGTTAGCCACTGTGATGAGTTTCAAAGTGTTTTTCACGACTTTCAGAGGCCAGAGCGGAGTTTTAACGGTAATGCTAACAACAACTAGCCTGAAGAAAATGGGGTAAAACACTGTACCACCACTGCCCTTTATCATCTTGAATATTCTAATCAAACACAGACTTCCTCTTACTTAAATTATGTATTTCTTTACTTTGATTAATTTCAGCGCACTGTAAAATAGTGTAAATCTTATTGCTTTGCTGCCTCAAGCATCTAAACTTACATAGATCAGAGTGAGAGGTGATACAGGTTTGGCATTTGGAGCAGCTGTAAAAATGAGTGTGTCCTGCAATGTCACCCATCCTCGGGGGACACACATAGTAGTGCCCATATTTGGAGTTTGAAGCATCGCCACAGCAACGGTAAACCGACTTGCAATTAGCATATGTTCTTACGGTGGAACGGCTGAGGCATGCATCTTCTGTAATAACAAATGTACACGTTTACATTGCGCTCAGCTGTACAGAGAAATATGGAGCACATGTGAAATCCATTACCCAGCCACATGTTTCAGAAATATTGATTCATTTGTCTTCATGGCGGATGGGGGCGTCACAGATGAACAAGTCCTACGTGTACAGATTGTTTTCATGTAAAATACATTTGGTTCGTGGTGGAAACTTAACACATACTTTTGCGAAGTCTGGATATATAGAAGTTTCATCTGTATTATTATGCATCTGTTTTGTTCTTAAAGAAGACATATTGTGCTTTTGTGTGTTATGTAATTATAATCTATAACACCCTTGGATCAATATGTTGTCATTTGGACATTTTAAATGGCAACATTCATCTAAAAGGACATAATAAAAGAAACAGGTCCACTGACTTCCACATTAGAAAACTGCTGTGCTCAGTGGTAGCTGACATCACTGTAAACGTCACCACAACAAAGAGTTGTCTGCGCCTCAACTGGATAGCTGCACATCACACTAGCACATAGATTTTTCTTCATTTATACCAAAATGACGCCAAATCCATAAGCAAATTTGGAAAATAAAACTGGAGAATGAAGTAAGTGCAGAGCAGTGGGTTAATTGGAGCAATGATGTCTTGAATGCAGTAGTATTAATAAGAAAGAAAGAAAGCTATGCCTTTATTAGTCCCACAGTGGGGAAATTCCATTTCTGCATTTAACCCATCCTGTTATCAGGAGCAGTGGGCAGCACATTACTGCGCCCGGGGACCATCTCCATGATCTTCTTGCTTCGGCTTGGTCAGGACCTAAGCTGGAGGATTTACCTATGTTGCATGTTTTGGGTTTTATTACTTAGGCTAAATACAACTTTGAGAGGGGAAAAAAGAAGAGGAAACAACTATAACATGGTTAAAACTCTAATAATACATAATAGTTCCGCTTTAAAGACACTATATAACTGTTCTGGTGAGGAGACCGCCACCTGTTTGTCTTTATGGAGATATTATTGCTACACAGAAAAACATGATTCTTGCTTCTCCACAAATCTGTAAATTGTAATGCCATACTATGGATTATTCTAGGCATAAAATAAGATTGTCACAGAGACAATCAGATGGTGTACCCTCCTACAGAAAGGTGCACCTTTAAATGTAATTTTGTTTAATAAAGTCAACATTTCCTCTTCTTTCTGTTTCTTAAAGAGTTTGTTTCCAGTTTCAGCCATTTGGTATAATGTAAGATAAAATAAATGTTTTATAGGATACAATAACATGCAGCTTTTGCCAATAAACAGCTTTTATTTCCAAAAAATAGCAATGTGCACGATTTTTATGACACAATATCATCAGTATGAATGCTACGTTATGTGGCAAGGGAACTATATATTTTGAAAAAGGCATTTTACTTTGCCTGTAAAAACATCAGCTCCTGCTCAGAACAGTGAGGCATCAAACCCTAAACAAAAGTGAACTCCCAGAGGCACTCCCACATCTGCACTTCATTTACTGGCCACCTGCTATTCACCAGAGCCACAACATTCTTACTACTCCATCAAATACAAGCTTATTCAAATGTGACTTTGAAAGACAGTCAAATGTCACATGTCTGTGTGTTTGTTCATTTCATGTTTTTAAGGTTTTTTTCAACTCCACAAGTGAACAAGTTATGTATCTATATAAAATATGTATTATTTGATAATGTATTTAACCTTTAACCTTCATTCACACATGTTTGAGTAATCCTTTTATTATTAGTCTGTTTATATCTCCAAATCTCAAAATGCTCTTGACCTTGTGATGCAGTAGAAGTGGTAGTTTTCAAGTTATCAGCTCCATTTTACTTTTGTTCAGTAGAGATTTGTATTTCCAGGGAAGAAATTATCAAAATTATTCTAGTAAAGGTCCATGAAGTGGAGCACTTCCTGTATGACCACATAACATCACAAAAGATGGAACAAAGTGTTTTTATGTTTGAGAGAAAAACTCAAATATACTCAAAATACTAAATATGCAGGGGTGGAACAACAGGCACAGTATGGGCCCTGTCAAAGCAACATTTTGAGGACTTTCAAAATATGATATATTATGTTTTAGCTTAATTGCTATGGCTACAATTCCAATTTTTCACCATTCTGAACCCATGGAGCAATCATTTGTCATGTTCACTGTGAGCAAGTGTAGGGGATTTTTGCTTTAAATTCCTTTACCTACTTTTATGAAGAAAAAAGCTCCCTAATCCAGCAGTAGGCTTCACCCCCCTGTCCTCTCTTCATACCTCATGTAATGGCATAGTCCTCTGTGTGACATGCCCCCTGATGGATGGGGTGATTACTGCGCTCTTTGGTCTCTCACTCCAGCACTGTCCTCACTCCCTAATTGGTGCACAAGTGGACAACATGAGAGCGGCCATTTTGCCTTCTTTTCATCCTTTCTCGTCCCCCTTCCCTACACTTTACTTGTCATTTAACCGATCTTGTTCTGTCTCCTTGTCGACAGGCGCGCACTAGACACGAAATGGCGTGCGTCGAAGATAAGTTGCTAGGGCCGAAGTCATTTAATTTGAACAGATGTTTTCCCCGGTGGACTGACAGCACAATCTTTCCTCCCTCTCCCTGAAGAAACTGTAGCAGGCCCGTTACAGATGCTTGGGGTGCCCCTGGTCATCATTAGGAATTAGAAAAGCACGAAATTGGAGCTGTTTAAAGACATGAATACAGACATATAGTTGGGAATAAGATGAGGGGAAAGGCAGAATAAACCTTGAAGCTGAGGCAGTGGTGCAGAGGCATGAAGGATGGAGCGAGTAAATACGAGTGGTGTGTGGTGGGCAACCTCGTCCTTGTGCTGTCCAAAGATACATTTTGTCTTTATAGAGCTCTGTTGTGTTATGTGGGGGATTGGGGGAGAGTAATAATGGATTTGTGTTTATCTGCAGAGGTGGCAGACACAGGCAACAGACATCTATCTCATCTTCATGCTAGCTAGTAAGTACAGTATATGCCTCGAAATGTATGTGATATTATTTATTTATTTTGCATTCTTGCAGTAAGTGGACTCAAATATTTTCTGTATTTTGTGTAGCTGGTTTGAATAATTTAGATAAAAAACTTGGAATATTTGTCCCAATTGTACATTAATATAACTTTTTTTGGATAAATGAAAAACAACACTGCACACTGGCAAAGGGAATGTGACAACAAATAGATCCAATACAATATTATCTTTTAAATTCAAACCAGGAAGATTCCATAAAGACGGCTATGTCACAGGTTGAAAGGTATTAAAAAGCAGGGTTGTTGCATCTATTAAACAATTATACCGTTTATTACGTTAAAGTGAGAGTGCCACTAAAAGCTAAAACATCCTGAGCTAAATGACTCAATAAAAGAATAAAAATGCAGCAGTCAGTATCCCAGTGTCCCAAAGCTCCTGCGGTCCAGGGCGACTGAGTTTGGCCAGGATGGTGAATTTGGCTTCTCCTGCTCTCCATTGCTTCCAGGTGAGGGTCCACAGGTCAGCTTGCTCCTCCACTGGACCGTCACCACCACCACCTCCTCTTGCACATACCATAGAAACAACTCAGCACATCCCTAAATCACCATAGGCCTTTTAATTAGGGCCTCACGCTCTCCTCATCTGGGCCTGTTGCCCCCAAGCATCTCCCCCTGTCAGTCTGCTCCTCTCCACTTTTGTTTTTGTTTTGGCGCTCAGACCCAGGCATGCTAATTGTAATATGTGTAAATGTTTGGCATAATTTACACAAAAGAAATACATTTAAACATGATTTCAACAAAATAAAGACATTTTCTTATATTTTTATTTGTCATATAGTAATTTCTGTTAACATTAGAGAATTGTCCTAGTGTGCAATATGTTGAGAGGGATCTGGTTGACCCTCTTGGAGAATGTTTACTAGGTGGAGAAAAAAACTATTATAAAAACATTACATTACATTATAACTATAATGACCTTAACTGTGTTTTAGTAAAATAAATAGTCTAACCGGTCATTAACATGTAATTTGCTAGACAAAGGCATAGATTAGAACATCCATGGACATATTTTCAACATGGTTACATGCATTGTAGACAGAGCACGGTGAACAATAGAAAACCTTAAAGGTGCATTGTGTAACTTTTCTGGTGGAGGGTCTGTCACCTCCTTATTTCTATGTCATTGCTCTGCCTTGAATGTTCAGTATGACATTAAACAGATCTACTTTACATTGATTAAATTACAGGCCGGTTTTACAGCTCAAAAATAGGCTACCTAGAAAAACATTCTGACTGTGAGCTGGGTTGTCTCTCCACAGATCTGACCTGTAATTTGGTCTGGTTTAGTCTCCATGAAGATAAAAAAAATACCATGCTGTGAAAAATTCCAGACAAAAGAATAGCATCTCCATGGAGAAAAGCATTTGATGGATCCTTCACCAGAAATGTTACACAATGCACCTTTAAAACTGCTATTTCAAACTGAAAGAAATATTTTGGAATCAATAAATGGCACCTCAGTTTTTGATGCAAAAGGCTGATCTCTCTTCTCTCCTCTGATATTAAACCCAATGCATATACTGGACTTTCCTATCTCACTCAAGGCAATCTATTTTCCAACAATCCTCCAACCAAATCTGAGCTAGAACTGCCACTTATTTTGTCTCAAAAATATGCAAAGTACTGCACCACCTCCAACACTTCAGTTTGTTACCTGCCCAGAGGAGTCAGCAGAAAACTTGTACTGTGTTTGGATCACTTGTTCATTCACAGGGTTGTTTTTTTTTTTTTTTTAAGATAAAAAGTTTTGTTTCCAAATATATTATTATCTGACCTATTTTCTTCTGGTTTGTTTATAAGCAACAGCAGGTCCCAGCAGAGCTGCCATGGGATTTGGAAATGCAGTATTTTTATGCATGCTATTGAAATACTTCATACTTCACCTTGCAAGACAATTTGGGGTCTCAACTTTAAGGATTGAATATATTATTGAATTATTGTGATTTATTAATTTCAAAGACTTGTGCAGTTTTTTATATTTATTTATTTTTTTAAAGGTGCATTGTATAACTTTTCTGGTCCGTCAAATGCTTTTCTACATGGAGATTTTAGATATTGCTTTGTCTGAAATGTTGTGTGGAATGGTATTAAACTGTTCTTTCTTCATGGAGACCAAACCAGACCAAGTTACAGGTCACATCTGTGGAGAGGCAATCCACTCAGTCAGAATAGCTGTTATTCTGACCTGTAATTGAACAAATGTAAGGGAGAGATGTTTAAAGTCGTACTGTGGAACATTGCAGGCAGAGTGTTGATACAGAGTATGCATAGAAACAAACAGGTGATGGAGCCCCAATCAGAAAGTTACATGGTGCACCTTTAAAGCCAGAATGATGGCTCATTTTATCAAAGAAAATATTAGTAATGACCAAGGCAATTAGATGTCAAATCACAAAGCGTATTTTAAACACATCCAAGAGCATAAACATGTGAGGGATATCTGAAATATGTACAGATATAATTATAGAACTAGTACAGGAATACTACACATTTCAGAACATGTTTGCAGAGTTTATAGTAGTTTATAGCCAGGCTTGGGGAGTAACGGATTACATGGAACGGCGTTAAGTAAAAGGATACAAAAAAAAGGTAACTGTATTCCCCTACAGTTACAAAGAAAAAGACGTAATCAGATTACAGGTACATTTAGTGAAAATGGGGATTACTTAGCAGGATTACAATTTGAAAGCATTTTATGTTATTTCATTTTTTTCATTTAAAGCCGGAGGTCATATGTAGGGAAAACAGAACGTACAGACTCACGCCGTGTGCCGCGCGCGCTCTGTGAAACAAACTTGCAGCGGCTCGCACTGAACTTCACGCAGATCGAGCACTGCGGACTAAACTTGCAGCGGGCATGGTTTCAAAAAACGCATTTAAAACGGGTGGAAATGTAGGGAGAATTTTATTTTTAAAGAAGACAAAGGGAACAACATCACAGTGCAGTGCAAATTGTGCCTTCCAGCAGTTAAACACCTGTCAATGTCCAAGGATTCTACTTCCAATCTCAAGAAACATTTACAGGTAAGATCGCTAATATTAACGCTTTGATACTGACGCCTGTCAGTATCAAAGCGTTAATATTAGCGATAAATGTCCTGCTTCAGTCAAGTTATGTGTGAATATGAGTAATTTGTCTTGATTCATTGGTAGGAGCCAGTTTCGACTTAGCTATCGACTAGCAAACTATTAGCAAGCTAGCTAACGTTAGGGTGACCATACGTCCTCTTTTGCCCGGACATGTCCTCAGGCTGTCCGGCCGGAGTTTATAAAATCCTTCAAATGTCCGGGTTTTTGATTCCGTTGGAAACGCGCTCTGAGAGGTGCAGTTCGAGTCGAACCCCGGAACGTGTATTCATTCATTCACAAACAAGCGCGCCACGCTCCACACACACACACGCAGGCTGACAGGCAGGTAGGCGCACTGCGAAGACACAGAAAATGCCGAAACGCAAATGCAGTTTCACGGATGAATTGCAAAAAAAGTACCCCTGTTTTCGCCCGGGGCGTGACAAGTGGGAGGCAGAATGACCAGGGAGAGGAGGAAGGCAAGGAAGACTGAAGAAAAGGAAAAAGAAGGAAAAAAGGACTGTTGACTTGAGGCATTATTTGTATTTTTTTTTTCTATTAGCCATTAGACACATTATTTTGAAGAATGGGCTTACTGAACATTGAAGAATAGGCTAACTCTCTTTTTATTTTTGTTTTTTCTTTTTTCTTATCTAAGGTGTAAGTGTCATCCTTAAGATTGCTTATATTAATAAATATATTATTTATAAAGAAACTGTTTGTGAGTGTTTTGGGCTATTTTTTAGTATATCCAGGTAAAGTGTTCTTTTCTGGGGAATTCAGAAGCACAGTAAGCCCCCGACCCACGTAAAACCCTTAAAAATGGGGGAAAAAACTCTAAAAAAAAAAAAAAATTTCGCGCGCGAGCTGGAAGTGTGTCCTCTTTTCAGTGAAATACAATATGGTCACCCTAGCTAACGTTTGCGGTCACAAGTACACTTTGTGCATTTGTAGAACGATATTACAATATTTAAACATTATCTAGGCAACATAGTCATGTTAACTGATCCATGAAGACCCTTTAGACAATTCCGAGCAAAGCTGTCCTTAGATGTAGGCCAGCACGCAAGCTGGACGAACATCCTGTCCAGCTGCGGAGATCGGGCAAGATGACTGTCCCGGTAAAACTAAAACTTGACTGAAAATATAATTTCGTTTAAGTCATAGGTGTTTAGGTGTTTGGTTTAGTGAGTGACCTTGTTTACTAGTGACTTGGCTTATAGTGATAACAGTTGTTAAAACTACACATAGAACTGTACTTGTCCTCCTAAAAACTTTTAATTGTATTGTAATTTTCTTGTTTTCTTGTTGTTATAGGATATTTGGTGTTAAAGTAATCCAAAAGTAACTGAAAGTAATCAAGTTACATTACTTTAATATTATAGTACCGGGATTACGTTACTGAATACATATTTTAAGGAGTAACTAGTAACTGTACCGGATTACATTTCTAAAGTAACCCTCCCAACCCTGTTTATAGCGATCACTAGCTACACAGTTAGCTAGAGATTCCGTGTGGCCTGATTGATGCTGATACAGTATTGAAATATACACTCAACAAAAATATAAACGCAACACTTTTGTTTTTGCTCCCATTTTTCATGAGATGGACTTAAAGATCTAAAATTCATTCCAGATACACAATATTACCATTTCTCTCAAACATTGTTCACAAATCTGTCTAAATGTGTGATAGTGAGCACTTCTGCTTTGCTGAGACAATCCATCCCACCTCACAGGTGTGCCACATCAAGATGCTGATCTGACATCATGACCAGTGCACAGGTGTGCCTTAGACTGCCCACAATAAAAGGCCACTCTGAAATGTGCTTTTTTTTTTTTTTTTTTTGCTTTATTGGGGGTCTGGGGACTCAGAACCAGTCAGTATCTGGTGTGACCACCATTTGCCTCATGCAGTGCAACACATCTTCTTCGCATAGAGTTTATCAGATTGTCAATTGTGGCCTGTGGAATGTTGGTCCACTCCTCTTCAATGGCTGTGCGAAGTTGCTGGATATTAGTGGGAGCCGGTACACGTTGTCGTATACGCCGGTCAAGCACATCCCAAACATGCTCAATGGGTGACATGTCCGGTGAGTATGCTGGCCATGCAAGAACTGGGACATTTTCAGCTTCCAAGAATTGTGTACAGATCCTTGCAACATGGGGCCGTGCATTATCTTGCTGAAACATGAGGTGATGTTCATGGATGTATGGCACAACAATGGGCCTCAGGATCTCATCACAGTATCTCTGTGCATTCAAAATGCCATCAATAAAATGCACATGTGTTCTTCGTCCATAAAAGATGCCTGCCCATACCATAACCCCACCACCACCATGGGCCACTCGATCCACAGCATTGACATCAGCAAAGCGCTCACCCACACGACGCCACACACGCTGTCTGCCATCTGCCCTGAACAATGTAAACCGAGATTCATCCGTGAAGAGAACACCTCTCCAACGTGCCAGACGCCATCGAATGTGAGCATTTGCCCACTCAAGTCTGTTACGGCGACGATCTGGAGTCAGGTTAAGACCCCGGTGAGGACGACGAGCATGCAGTTGAGCTTCCCTGAGATGGTTTCTGACAGTTTGTGCAGAAATTGTTTGGTTATGCAAACCAATTGTTTCAGCAGCTGTCCAAGTGGCTGGTCTCAGACGATCTTGGAGGTGAACCTGCTGGATGTGGAGGTCCTGGGCTGGTGTGGTTACACGTGGTCTGCGGTTGTGAGGCCGGTTGGATGTACTGCCATATTCTCTGAAACGCCTTTGGAGGCGGCTTATGATGGAGAAATTAACCCAAAACATGCACCATAGGTACCTCCAGCTTAGGTCCTGACCAAACCGAAGCAAGAAGATCATGGAGATGGTCCCCGGGCGCCCTAATGTGTGCTGCCCACTGCTCCTAATATATGTATATATATATATAGGATGGGTTAAAATGCAGAGAAGAATTTCTCCAGTGTGAGATCAATAAAGTCACTTCTTCTTCTTCTTAACATTCAATGCACGAGCAACAGATCTGGTTGACATTCCTGCTGTCAGCATGCCAATTGCACGCTCCCTCAATGCTTGTGACATCTGTGGCATTTTGCTGTGAGACAAAACTGCACATTTCAGAGTGGCCTTTTATTGTGGGCAGTATAAGGTACACCTGTGCACTAATCATGATGTCAGATCAGCATCTTGATGTGGCACACCTGTGAGGTGGGATGGATTATCTCAGCAAAGCAGAAGTGCTCACTATCACACATTTAGACAGATTTGTGAACAATGTTTGAGAGAAATGGTAATATTGTGTATCTGGAATGAATTTTAGATCTTTAAGTCCATCTCATGAAAAATGGGAGCAAAAACTAAAGTGTTGCGTTTATATTTTTGTTGAGTGTATTTATTCCCATCAAACTATTTTGATTGCCTGCTTTTTTAAAAAAAGAAAAAAAAAATTTTTTTTATTATACTCATATAACTTATACAAAATGTTTACAATTGTTCAAAGATTCAAAGATTTTATTGTCATATACACAGTAAAGAAACACGTTTCCCTGTACAGTAATCCCTTGTTAGGTTAGGTTCTAAAAATAACCCACAATAAGCGAAATCCGCGAAGTAGCACAACTTTATATTTTACAATTATTCCACATGTTTTAAGGCTGTAAACGCCTCACCGCACACATTATACACTTTTCTCAGACTGGAATGAATGTTTTCTCGCATTTCTCTCTTGTTTAAGCACTCAAACTTTTGTAGATTTTCAACAAAATGTGTTAATAGTAAAGCGTGTGGGGGGGAGTGTGCATCCGCTCATCGTGGTCAAATCAGTGATAGAGTAGCATGACCGGCGCGAAACCGTGCGTCCCACCCGGGGCTGCGAGCACGAGACCGCCGGCAATGTCCAAACCGTGCCACAAACAGTGTCCACGGCACACAGTCCAAGCCACGAAGCGAACAGGCACATCAAACCTCGACATGAACGAACGCAAGAGCCGCACAAAACCAGGCAAAGAGCCGTACGCGGTGGTTTAATCCTGGTTTAGACCTGGTCTAGTCCTGGTTTAGTCCAGGTTTAGACCTAGTCCAGTCCTGGTTTAGTCCAGGTTTAGTCCTGTTCCAGTCCAGGTTTAGACCTGGTTTAGACCTGGTCTAGATCTGGTTTAGTCCTGGTCTAGACCTGGTTTAGTCCGTGTTTAGTCCTGGTCTAGTCCCGGTCTAGTCCCGGTCTGGTCCTGGTCTAGTTCCAGTCTGGTCCCGGTACCCCTCGTGTCCCCCATCTATAACATCAATCGGCAAAGGTCTACAGTCCCTTAGCCAATCAGGATGCAGAACACAATGTTACACTATTAAAAAAAAAGAAAAAAAAAAAAAAATCTGCGAAACAGCAAGGCCGCGAAAAGTGAACTGCGATATAGCAAGGGACCACTGTACAATGAAATTCTTACTTTGCTGCCCACCCTGGATGCCAAGAGCATGCAAAAAAATTTAAATAGATAAATAAGATAAAGAGAAAAGTATAATCAAATAGAAACAATCTTTACAGAATATACACTGAAAAATATAGGCTAGGTGCTATGTACATATTTACAGATAATGTGCAACAGTGGTTTTTATGTGCAACTCTCAGTAGTAAAAACAGGGTATAAACATTGTTGATATGGTGCAAACAGGAAATGTAAACATTCGATCAGTTACATGTGCAGCTGTAATCTGACAGATTAGTTTAACAGTTGGTCAATAATAGTGCACTCATGTGCAAAGTATCGGTCAATCAGTGTCCAGGAGGGGGGCTATTGCTCAGCGGTTCAAGAGTCTGATAGCAGTTGGGAAGAAAGAGTTCTTGAGTCTAGTAGTCCTGCTTTTCACACTCCTGTACCTCCGGCTTGAATGTAGGAGTGTGAAAAGTCCATGTTGGGGGTGGGTGGGGTCTTTGATGATGGAGGCAGCTCTCTTGCGGACTCTGTGGTGGTAGATGCTCTGCAGAGACGGTTGAGGAGTCCTGGTCATCTTTGTGGCCGTCTTTACCACTCTCTGCAGGCGTTTGCGGTTCTTCACAGTAGTGCTGCCGTATCACCAGCGCAGCTGATGGGCTCAATGATGCAGCTCTAGAAGTTGCTGAGGATTTTGGGCGGCATACCAAATTTCCTCAGCCTCCTCAGGAAGTACAGCCGCTGTTGCGCCTTCTTCACCACCTGTGTTGTGTTGAGTGTCCAGGTGAGGTCATCACTGATGTGGATCCCCGGGTATTTAAAGGTGCTCACCCTCTCCACCTCAAGGTCCCAGATAAACAGTGGCTGATGAGGTCTCCTCTCCTTCCTCATGTCCACTATCATCTCCTTGATCTTGTCTGTGTTGACAGTGAGGTTGTTGTCCCCGCACCATGTCACCAGACTGTCCACCTCCCTCCTGTAGGCCGCCTCGTCTCCGCCTGTGATACGACCTATCACAGCGGTGTCATCAGCAAACTTCAGGATGATGTTCTCGGGGTGGGATGCGACGCAGTCGTGGGTGAGCAGGGTGTAGAGGATGGGTCTGAGGATGCAGCCTTGCGGGTACCAAGTTAGTACCAGTTAGTGGTGATGCTGGCTGGAGGGGAGGCTGCTGCCAGTGAGCGGCAGAGGACATCACTGGCAGCAGTCTCCCCTCCATCCAGGACATTTACCACAGCAGGGGTCTGCGTAAAGCACGCAGCATCACTAAGGACCATACTCATCCGGCACAAGGACTCTTCCGTCTGCTACCCTCTGGTAGACGATACAGGAGCCTGCCAGCACGCACAAAAAGACTCAAAGACACCTATTACCCCCAAGCTGTCAGACTACTGAACTCTGGGTAATACTCTAAATAATACTGAACTTTCAATAATACTGCACTAAACTACCTTTCATTATGCATAATTATGTTTACTGCTGCTGCTCTATATGCATATATCATGTCTGTCACTACCTCACTGTAAATTACTTTTACATGTGCAATAATCAGTGCAATAACCTATGTGCAATATTTATACCACACTATGTGCAATATTTATACCACACTATGTGCAATACGAAATCCACATGCAACACCCATACCACACCATATTATGTGCAATCTGTGAAATACTTACACCTTATTTGATCTTGATTTAATCCTACCTGCACCTTGTACCTTGTTTTTTTTATTACATATTTTATTATATTGTTTATTATATTGTTTATTATATTGTTTACCTCTTCCCCTGCACTTTACAACACTTTTTTTACCATGTACTATTATTGCATGTTATTAGTACTTCTTGACTATCTTAGCGAGTCAACGGTTCTTCTGATCCTAAGCATTTCATTGCATTGTTGACCTTGTGTTGATTCTGCATATGACAAATAAACAATCTTGAATCTTGAATCTTGAAAGTTCTGTTTCCAATCCTGACAGACTGGGGCCTGCCAGTCAGGAAGTCCTGGAGCCAGTCACAGAGGGCAGAGTGTAGTCCAAGTGATGTCAGTTTGTTCAAGCTAGGGTCAAAAAAAATAAAAAAAACCTACTATATGGTATTACACTATTAAACTTATTGGTAGATATAAAATGGATATTTTATATCTACCCCCCCCCCCATAGCCTAAAAACAACTTGAACTATACTGGCAAACAAAAATTTGACTTTGTTGCTCATTGTTTTATCATAAACTTATAAAATACTCCACAGTGGTCAAAAATGACTACTTAAACATTAAATATAGGCAATAAGTGACATTTATACTCCTCAAAATGATAAAAATGATTTGTGCCACCGTAATCTTTTCCAAATCTATGGGAAACACTGATCTTATTTTCTGCAGGGCTTGAATAATAACTGAAGATTTGTTATTGCCTGTATTTTTCATTTAGTTGTAGCTACACAAGCTCAAATAAAGCAATAACAAATGCAGCAAACCTGACTTTCTGTATAAAATTACTTTTATTTTTTATTACCACTCCAGCTCCTAGATAATGAAACACCAAATCTCCACCAGACGGCTTCCAGTTTTGGCAGAGCTAGCAAAGTTCTCACCTCTCTCCTTACAACCGTGTACCTGTAGTTGTGTGAGAGGTAATCCATTGAAATAAACGATCACTACAGGAGCACAAATGCCTTTATGATACTATCAAATCACACTGAACACTGGAATGGGACCCCAAATAGCTTTGTAGCTGTAGAAGCATTTTATGTGATATATATATAATGTTATAGCAATCTTGACAACAGGACTATGAAGCTAGCTGTCATTGTGTCATTATAAAGCGTTGTACATGAAGTGGTCAGGAGCTCATTCTCGGAGGAGGAGATAAGCCGGTGATGGATGCTGCTGGGTTGTATAGAGATTTCTTGCCCCCAAACAATACAGTGACCAACCTTTTATATTTATATATTAGCCATATACCAGTCAGGTTCAATATTTGAACTACTTGAATTGTATAAGAGGTCAAAATGTAAAATGTTATGTCTGTTTGTATGCTGGTTTGTGTGACAGCTTTGACAGCTTGCTTTCAGAAGAGGTACTAAATGTCTATAATAATTTGAGATATTTCATTCATTCATGTCATTTATTTATTCATTTCAAGCAGATCAACACAAGGAAATAAATACATGTAACCAATATACAGTCAAATACATTTGTTTTTTGCTCGAAAAGGAGTGGGAAGAAGAAAACTTATTGAATCCCACCCGTCTTCCAAAACATAACTTAAATTATTGATTTAGCTTCCTTGTCAGTTCAGTTGAAAAACAAAAAAACAAAAAAAAACAAAAGCAAATCCCATTCTTGCACCAAAAAAACCCCCCAAAAAACAAAAATACAAAAATTTTTGATCAGGGACAATAAATTACACATAAAGACCACAACAAGTAAACATACCAGCAATGGTAAGCACAAAAAATCCCAACAATGGAAGCACAACTACAATAACACACATACATACCAACGATGGTAAGACAACAGCAGATACCAACATGGTACCAACTGATACCGAAAAATCCTATTTGACGATTCATTCAAACTCGTCTCTCTCTATTCAGACCAGACCATGTCTTTATACAAGAACTTAAATTTGTGAATATTTTGGCAGAGCTTTTGCTGTAAATCCAGAGCATTCCATATTTTTATAGTACTTACCAGGAGAGACTTGCAGATTGCATACAGACTGTGGCTCCTTTCAAACTATTTTTTTAAAAACAGTTTTCTAAGTAGTACTTTTCAAGTTAACTGCTGCTTTTTAATTTAGAGTAGACATTGGTAATTCCAAAGCTGCCTGAGAGAAGAAGTCAGCTTAAAATGTACACTTTCATTGAACATTAAAGTTATAGTGAATTGATTCTGTTATATGCTTATGTATAGATGTATAGATGTATAGATGTATAGAGGGGTGGACTGAATCCTTCTGCTTCAGGACGTTCTTGATACTTTGTGTAAGCATGCAACAACAAAGCTATCCACTGTCACTCGTGTAAACAGATACATACTGTATCGTCTGTTCACAGCCCCTATACGCCGGCACTGTGCATATAGTGTGCATGTTAAATACCACATCAGTGCTTTGGGATAGAAAAGCTGTCATATTGGGAAGGGGATGTTCCAATTGGAAAGGTCACAACTGTCTATAGAGAACAAATGAAGCTGCTAATGGTTTTCGCTGCCAGCCTGCTCCTGTCATGGAAAAAGAGCAGGTGCTGTGTGCATCCCGATCACCCTGTCTAAGTGAAATTTCTGACGCACATCCAGCACAATTAAGCAGCCAGTACATGAGAGAGACTAATGTTTAAAGGATTATGTCAAACTTCAGGCAATTTAAAGGTACTTCAGGGGTGAGCAGTGAGTTGGAAGGAGATAAATAGTTACCTTGAACATGGGAAATATGATTAAAAATATACTTCTGAAGAAAATATAATGAAAGTTAATAAAGTTAATGAAAAAAGTTATATTAATCTGTCAAGCTATCTTTCTGACATTTCATAACAAGCCACTGTCATAAATTTGCTGAAGAATAAGTTTTAAAGATCCCATGACATGGTACTTCTTGATGCTTTTATATGGCTCCTTAATGGTTCCCTAATACTGTAAATGAATCATTCTTCAAAATCAACACTCAGTGCATGAGAAACAGAGATAAGATGAGAATTTTTCTCTCTTTGAACAGGCTATAATGGGCGTTGTTGCTTGAATGCAAATGAGGATAAAAGAGATGGCCAATAGTAGAGGGTGGGGGTGTGGCCAAACTCTCCGCTCTCCGCTCTAGCTCTCAGCTGATCCATTTCCGTGTTTTTGCACGGGGGGAGAGATTTGAAGCATTCCATTGAAAAATAAACACATTTCCACATAAAATAAAATTAAACCACTGCTGTTCAAAGGTCCAGAGGCTCAGATAAAGGACTTCTGAGCCTAGAAACACTCGGACGTGCCTCCAGGCCAGTGGCGTTCCTAGAGTGATTCTTCCACTCTTGCTTTTTTTTTTAAAATTACAGTGAACCCTCGTTTATCGCGGGGGTTAGGTTCCAGAAATAGCCCGCAATCAGTGAAATCCGCGAAGTAGGACAATTTTATATTTTACAATTATTCTACATGTTTTAAGGCTGAAAACGATTCACCAGACACATTATACACCTTTCTGAGACTGGTATTAACATTTTCTCACATTTTTCTCTTGTTTAAACACTCAAACTTTTGTAGATTTTCATTAAAATATATTAATAGTGGGGGGGGGGCACGTGACACGCGGACACGTGCACGCGGACACGTGCGCGCGGACACGTGTGTTTGTTTTGGTACCACATATCCATGCCATGTGCGAAAGTCGAGTGGAAAGCGACCTGGATATCATTTTGGGCAAGACTCAAGCCACTGCTAACAGTGCCAAACCGCTAACAGACGCCTCTGAGCACCAGCCCTCACCACAAGACCAGGTAAGACCAACCTGCGCTCACAAGAGTTGGTTGCATTTCACCCCGGCTCCAAAATCAGACCGCTATCAATGCGTCGCCAATACTCCACAGCTCTCTAGGACGGGGTCGGGTTCGTCCTCTCGGCGTGACGGGGAAGAGCCACTGTCTCCTCTGTGCGCGCGAGTGTCCTCCCCCCGCTGCGGGCTCCCTCGAATGCGGCTCTCCCCGCTGCGGCTCCCCCGGCCCGTCCATGTTGATTCTTGGCTCTTCCATGGTCCGGCTCGCACTCTCTTCCATGGCTCGTGCAAGTAAACAAAGGCCACACCTCCTGTCACCCAGGCGCTCTCGTGAAGGAAATCAGAGACTGTCCCTACCACCCTGCGTGACCATCCCTGGTTTAGACCTGGTTTAGTCCTGATTTAGACCTGCTTTAGACCTGGTTTAGTCCTGGTCTAGTCTCTTAGCTAATCAGGGCGCAGGACAGAATGTTACACTGTAAAAAAAAGTGACACTATAAAAAAAATTAAAAAAAAAAAAAAAAAATTGGAAAAAGAAATCCGCGATACAGCGAGGGTTCACTGTACTACACATTAAATTGGCAAAAATGGTGCAAACAGTGCAATCCTGTATCATAAATAAATGAACGACCAAGGTACATTCTATACACATTACTGTACACATAAAAACAAATAATGAACACTATTGTGCATCATAAGTAACAGGAAGTAATAAGTGAGGAAGTGGCAAAAAAAGGCAAACCACTATAATTTGTCATAAATAACAAGGGCAAAAGAAGTAATATGAAAACAGTCTAAAAGTTGGATTTCCTGGCCTTCCTGGATGCAAATTCGTCCACAATGTCTTCATATGAGCTTGGGGGAAGGACAAACATGCATCAACAATCACATCAGGGGAGTTTAACTAATACAACATCATCATCATTAAGTCGAACTTGAAGACTAGTCGACAGCAGGGGGGGCGGCAGTAGCTCAGTGGTAGAGCGCTTGCCTGGTGATCCAGGGGTTGGCAGTTCGAATCCCGCTCTTGACGGGTGGACCACATGTGATCCAAGCTCCCACAGATGAGCGCTGCCGTTGTGTCCTTGGGCAAGACACTTAACCCCACCTCGCCCCCAGTGTCTGCGGACACTGGTATCCCCCATGGCAGAAGATACATCGAGGCCCGTTGTGACGTGAGCCACCTGTGGGAGGATTCTCCAGCCAAGGTCCTGACCAAGCCGAAGCAAGAAGATCGTGGAGATGGTCCCCGGGCGCGCCTCGGGTGCAGCCCACTGCTCCTGATGACAGGATGGGTCAAATGCAGAGGACAAATTTCTCTAAGGAGACAATAAAAGGCTTATCTATCTAGCATACCTTTTTCTTTTGCTCACTTCTCCTCCTCTTCTTTCCATTTCTTTCGAAATTGAGCACCTGATGGCTTCAATCTTTTTCAGTCCATCACTGCGACTGTTTTGTCATATACTGTACACCGTGCGCTACTCTGTCTTCATGTAACCACGAGCCAGCACAGCACCAGCCCCCCACCCCGGCCCCTGCACAAGGATCCGCGCGGATCTTTGCTCCGCGCCTCCGCGCGCCCCCGCCTCCGCGCGCCCCCGCCTCCGCGCGCCCCCGCCTCCGCGCGCCCCCGCGCGGCCGCGCGCCGCACCGTTTTTTTGTTTTTTTTTCCTTCGCGCCACCGCGGCGCCCCTCCTGCGATGCCGCCCTGGGCAATTGCCCAGGTGGCCCCCGTCAAAGAACACCCCTGCTCCAGGCAAATAAAAAAACGCATTTTGCATTGCCTAGCGCATTCGCAGTCCAAACTCTCTGGGCGTGATTTACAGAGACGCTGAGTACAGACAGACGGGGGTGGAACTGCATTTGCATTTCTTTTTTCGATCTGACGTCAATAAGGTGCCTTGTTCAAAATCGCCCATTTGAGCTCCGATTTTTTGTAACGCAGAAAAGGATCGCAAATGCTCAGTTTAGACATTTCGCAACTTTTAACCATGGGGGGGCTAAACAGGGTAGGGGAGCTCACATTAACGTTCAAAAACCTCAGAAAGTGAAAATTTCATGCCATGGGACCTTTAAAATGTTTTCTTGCTGTTTTATTTGGATAATACAGACTATCATCAAGAATTTACACCTCAAGCTGGTATGCAAATTGCCTAGTTTTAACTTCCTGCTTATGTAAAAGGTATGCACCTGATTTTTCTCATGTGATAAAGTAAAATTTGACCAGATGATTTGTAAAAGCAGCTCTTGTGTGCTGTGTGGTGTCTGTGTTATTATCATGTGACCCAGGAAGTAACTTCGGTGAGCTGTTAGTATGCTAATTATTGCTTTCACTGGCATGACACCAAAACTCTACTCTGGCCTCGCTGCACTAAAAACTGGGATGTAGGAAATGTATAGCTCATAATTTAAAAGGCTCATTCTGCTTTCTCTTTAGATAATTATCTTGAAAACCAGAACAATAAATTATAACATAAATAATATGACCATCAGGGACAGTGTTTTTGAAATAATAAGAATAAATTAGCATCACAGTTGTTATCAATATGTTGATGTTTATGGAATTTAAAGTCAAAATTTTGCATAGAGTTCCTTTAATAAAAATGTTGAAAAAATACTTCTAAATGGAAAAAAAACAGAATGGCAAAAAAAATAAAATAAAATACATGCCCATATTCTTTAAAGCACAGAATCAATCAGCATTGTTTGCCATAGAGTCCTGTTTTGAAGTACTTCACTTCTACTGTACTGTATATTTATGTTTAGACTGTGTGTGGAGCAGCTTCTGACTCAGCGCTTTTCTCCTGAGCCCAAATGCGAATTGAATTTCAATGAAAAGTGTGATATCATTCATCATTTCTTATCAGAGGTGGCTGTCTTATCTGCGGAGGCTGTCAGCTGCTATGAAAGAATGACCCCAAGAGGAGGAAGAGGAGAAGATGAGGAAGAGGAGAAGGGCAGGAAGGAGAAAGAGGAGAAGGGGAGGAAGGATGGAAGAGGAGAAGTAGAGAAAAAGAAAACTAGTGCAACCTGTCTCCTCTCCCCTCACCAGGTCCAAGTGTGGCCCAGCTCAAATCCCTATGATACCCACTCTATGAAGGTTAATGGGGGATAAAGCATTTTGTAATACAGCTCGCTCTTCTGTCCAGTATGCTGTGAACACCAGCGGGCAAGAGCGAGGAAGAGAGATTGATACTCCAGCCAGCGGTCACCAAGCATCCTGTGATCAAACACAGCATCTTCAGAGGGTGCCCTGACAGAGGGTGGGATGCTTCATGGTCAAGGATGGTCAATGATGAGTGCTGGACAGAGCTGCCATTATACACACATACATTATATCTATTTTGCTGTGGTCTTCATATTCAAGTGTTCTGGTATGATGCTATGATGCTAGTGCTAGGAACGGAGCCTAAAGCCACTGGCCCCATCTTGTGACTGAAAAGGGGATTATTTTTTTATTTTTATTATTAATATTTTTTCTTTATTAATTTGAAGCTACAGTATGTCATGGCAGAACAACCTGAAAGTGCTTGAAATGCAGTGGGAAGAATAAGACTTATTTTTAACCCACACCATTTTTGTAGATTTTGCAGATTGGGATAATCTTAAAACATCTGGACAAACCAATCACTGTCATTTATCAATCACTCAATTACGCTTTATTTCAGACTCCAGTGGGTTCATATAAAACACCTGAAAACAGAAGACAAACACCACAATAATAATAGTCCATATAAGCAGTTCTTCTAGTGCCTCCAGAATTCAGAGGTATACTTGACACTGCTCAGGCATTATTCAATTACATTTACAATTACATTTTGAGTCCTCAAGGCGTTTTATACATTTATATACAAAGTTTCTGATCACAGCACTCAATGTGGGAATATTATTCTGCACAAACAGCAAACTAGTACTGGCCCCTTGAGGGACTTTCAGTAAAATACAAAGTACATCATTATGCAACCTGCAGCTTCTTAAATTTACTCTTACTGTATCTGCCCCTTTATTGGAACAAGTGGGCAGTATAGAGTGGTGTGCAGGAACGCTTTGAATAGGGCTATTTCCACATTACTTGTACACGCATTTTAAGCATATTGTGCATTTATTTTGCAGCCTCTGAATGTCATCATCATCCCTGAAATCACTCCTGATCATGTGACCAAGATATTTGACCTTATCCACTATCGGTTTTAACCAAAAACTAATATCCCTCTACCTCTTTCCATGTATTTCATGTTCCCCCATTGCTGATATATTGTACAATCAGCCAGTGGCGTTCCTAGAGTGATTTGCGCCCTGGGCGAAAGCCACTCTTGTGAGGTCAGCGAGAGGTCAGAGTCAGACTGTCATACCTGAACCATTTCGCGCTACTCTGTCTTCACGTAACTGTCTTCACTGTCTTCTGTCTTCACGTAACTGTCTTCACTGTCTTCTGTCTTCACGTAACTGTCTTCACTGTCTTCTGTCTTCACGAGTCCCCCACGCGGATCCTTGCTCCGCGCCTCCGCGGGCCCGCGCTCCGCACCGTATTTTTTTTCCCCCTTCGCGCCACCACGGCGCCCCCGCGCAATGGCGCTAGGGGCAATTGCCCAGGTGGCCCCCGTCAAAGAACGCCCCTGCAATCAGCACTTGAGGCAAAAAAAAAAAAGTCTCCGTTGTACTGTATGCATCTAATTAAACTGCATTTCATTGTTTAAGAATCAAGAAGTCAGTGGTTAGCATGCTAGTTGTTAGCTTTACAGTGATGGGAAAAACTCTGCTCTGGTCTATGAAAGTTGTGAAAAGAGCTTATGGGCTCATTGCAGTGAGTAATTAGGATCCTTAGAATGCATAATGCAAGTAAGGAATAACTTTGGACTACTACAAACTGTTTACAAAGAACTAGTTTTGTTTTGTGTGTTTTTAAGAGTGAACAAAATGTAAATCACAAGTGAAGATGGGTTGCCAGTGCCTTAATCTGCAGACAGAGAACACATACAATTTTTTCTCAGTAAATGGAATGACCATGCCTCATGTGAAAGCTCAGAATCTCCTGAATTCACTCAGATGCTGCACAACATCATTTCAACATTGGAACTGAAAATGAGAGTTGTGTGATACGCATTCCACTTTCTGATTGGACTAAAACTAAAACAGCAGTACAGTTGTTATCAGTACAAGGTTTGATTTGAACATGTTTACCTCCTATCTAGAGACACAGATAGGACTGGTTATTTTTTTAAAGGCATCCCAGGCTATCAGATTTATTTCTCAACCTAAGCATGCACAAAGGGTTTTCTCCTGCCCATGCACCTATAGCTCAAGATTCAGTTGATATACTTGGGTGACCTTTGTGGCCATACCACCTTGTCATTGTCTGATCGTGTCTCATCTCAGATGGTTTTTGAGTGAGTGATTGGTATGGGTCAGAGGGGCCGATAGAGCTGATTGGGCAGCTGTGTGTGGCTGCAATAGCTTACAACCACCAAAGGGAATGAAAGAATTACAGACAAAATGGAACTCAACAGTGATGGCCTGCCCCAGGTTGTGGAAGTAAAGTTCAAATTTTTCTCATAGACTTTCTGGGAAAAATATAACATAAAAACATAAACCTAAAAATAGCAGAGTCTTCTTCCTGAGAAAGCTCAGGTCGTTCAATGTGTACAGCAAGTTACTAGAGACCAGTCTATAGTGGCCAGCACCCTGTACTTCGCTGTGGTCTGCTGGGGGAGCAGCACCAGAAAAGGGACATTGGGCGGATTGACAAACTGATCCGCAAAGCTGGACATGTGATCGGCTATGAGCTGGAGACATTTGTCACAGTGAGGGACAGGAGGACACTGGACAAACTGCTCTCCATCATGGACACTCCTGCTCACCCACTGCACCAGACCATAGAGGGACAGAGGAGCTCATCCTCCAACAGGCTCCTACAGCTCCACTCAAACAGTGAGAGATACAGAACTACATTCATACCATACTCCATACAACTGTACAACAACTCACCCTTATGTAACAGACAATACTCCCTACAACTGCATATAGCTGGGATTGGACATTTATATTTTATTACTTACTTTTCTATTTTATTCTGATTTGTACATATACATTTATTCTTTTTTCTTTTTTTAAAAAATAATTAAGTCTCATTTTACACTGGTCTATTGCTCTTATTTTTGCTATTCCATCTATTTTATATATTATATTTGATGAGTGAGCTATTGTACCCAAATCATTTCCCTTGTGGATCAATAAAGTTAGTCTAAGTCTAAGTCTAAATAATAATAATACTAAAAGTTTAAAGTTTTAATATTTAATATTATTTTGGTTTTAATCAGCTACATGGTGACTAATAAGCACAAGACCCATCTATAGTTTTATTTCCAATCTGTTTCTGAAACTTTATGAACCACTAACTTAGTCAAACATTTCAAAATTTTCATTTTTTTATGTGCTTTTTGGACTTAAAATAACCATGTTATGAGTATTAGGTTAGTTAGTCTCCTCTTTGTTAGTATTTGATGTGACAGAAAAACGAACTTCCAACCTAAGCCTACTTCAGAGTTGGCGGGTCTGTTTTTTCTTCTTCTTATTATTATTATTATTAATATTAATATTATGATTAATATTAATATTAATATTATGATTAATATTAATATTATGATTAATATTAATATTATGATTAATATTATGATTAATATTAATATTAATATTAGTAATAATCATCATCATCATCATCGTCATAAGACTATTATTATTATTATCCTCTGATTATGTTGAGAGGCCATTAGAACGGCAGCTGGCTTCCTCCATCTATTTAATTTGTCTGATAAAATAAAGAGATGAAGGCCAGATTGGGGAGTTTTCAGGGTTGTTTTGGGACAGGAATCACTCTTAAAGTGCAAACATCCTCCTCCTAACAGTCTCATCAGCCTTGAGCTGCCAAATGGGAGTAGCAAATGCATGCTATCTTACCCATTCTGCACACTAATGACACTTGAACTGGGATTTCTTTCGTTATTTTTTACTTATCAGAGATGTAACAATATGTGGTATTCCAATATCAGAAGTTTTGAATAGTATACAGTAAGATCCAACGACTAAACATGGTCTAAGCAGCATGATCCTCAGCTCTGTTCCAATGATTCTGACATAAAAAAAATAAATTAAAAAAAAACTCAAACAAAAAAATGTTGAAAAAATATGTAATTTTCCTATATGTAATCATGGTAAGTAATAATTACTAAATAATAATGTAAATTGCGATGGGTTGAGTAAAAGTTTGGGAGTATTTTATAACTAAAACCAGGTAAATGGATCAGGTCACCCCAACATTGCAGCCATGTTTAGGAAACAGTCTCCTGTAAGCGCGTTAGTGCAACACTGCCCTCAGGTGGCAGGTACGAGGTTCTGCGTCTCTTCAAAGTCAAGCACGTTTATGTGTATTTACTGCAGGGCTCTCAAGTTTTGAAGTTCGGTCGGAGTGAGATTTCCGGGGAGCGGGGGGGCTTTTTTGTGTGTGTGAAGCGATTTTTTTAACTATTTGACTCAAACCTGAATTTAATTAGATGCATATCTGAGTGATATGAACACATGGAAAATAAATAATTATCAGCAATTTATTTTTAATACAAAATAACAAAATTAACAGAATAAAAGAAATATCTGTCCTGCTTAACTTAATACTGTATAAATTAAAATTTTTGAACTCTAGATGCTCTGAGATGCTCTGAGATGCAATCTGGGGTCATTTCAGCCACTTTGCACTACCTTCTCACAAAATGTGACTTGCACTGGATGGAATCAGCTCCAGATGCATAGTCTGGACAATAGCTGCTGACAGCCAGAACAGTACTTGGACTTAATGATCTTCATGTGGGAAAAGGCTGACTCACATAAATAAGTTTTCATAAATCTATCTCCATTTTATCTGATAAATGTTAATTTTAATCTTAAAATAACTAAGCTAAGCAAACTGTACTTCACTTAAACACTCTGTGCCCCGTTTTTGGACCCTCACCCACAGTTTGAGAAGGATTCTCTTTTTTGACAAAAATAGCCTCTTTAACTCCCCTCTCAAACCAATTCTTTTCCCTGGCTAAGATTTGAGGACAGTGAGGTTCAGATCTTAGCCAGGGAAAAGAATTGGTTTGAGAGGGGAGTTAAAGAGGCAATTTTTGTCAAAAAAGAGAATCCTTCTCTGAACAGAAATGGTGGAGTCAGACATAATTTGTCTCCCATCTATAATTCCATTCTTAAGCCTAGATCAAGCAAACAGGGGAACAATAGGGCTAGCCAGGTCAGGGCCAGAGGTGTGAAAAACAGTCGTTGTAGGGATGAATAGGTATGGTAATCTAGGCGCCAGAGAAACAAAAGACTGAAACCAATGAGATAGTTTCGGAAAGTAGTTAGCTAGTTAGCTCCTCCCTGCAGCAAGATACAAGCAAGTGTCTTACCAGCACTCTAACCAGAACTGACGAAGCCTCTTGGATGAGCGGCGAAACGTTTTCGACCAAAATTGAATTGAATTGAATTTCTTCTTTTATCACTCTGACTTTATATATTAATATATTTTAATGTCTATTGTCTGAGCCCTTGTTCACACAGACTTTAGTGAAGTTAATAGCTGGCTTTTTCATTTCATTTGATCTTTTATTTTGAACATGCATTGAAAAAATACATAAAGTACCATTAACCATGCCCAGATTTAGTCTGCAAATTTGGGAACAATCTGTACCTTTCCATCATATAGTCAAGATATGTTCTCCCATACTGGTTTAATTGCAACAAATACATAAAAAAAAATATTAAAAAAATTTAAAGTTCAAAAGTTTAAAGTTCAAAGTCAGCTTTATTGTCAATTCTGCCATATGTGTTCGACATACAGTGAATCGAAATTTAATTTTTCTTTGATCAGCAGTGCAAAAAGACTATACTATCTAAGACAAAATCTAAAGTCTAAAATCGCCACAGTGGGGCGCCAGTTGCAAAAACTGTCATTGTGTCCTTAGGCAAGACACTTCACCCACATTGCCTAGTATGAATGTGGAGTGTGCGTGAGTGTTGGTGGTGGTCGGAGGGGCCGATGGCGCAAATTGGCAGCCTCACTTCTGTCAGTCTGCCCCAGGGCAGCTGTGGCTACAAAAAGTAGCTTACCACCACCAAGTGTGGAGTGAATGTACAATGAACTGTAAAGCGCTTTGGGTGTCATGAAAGGCGCTATATAAATGCTATGAATTATTATTAATTAATTAAAAGTAGTGCAAAGAATAAATAAATACATATGTCCAAAATGTGCAGTGTGCATCAAAATGTGCAATGGAAGATGCAGCAGTGAAATGTGCAGTAATGTGCAATAGAATATGTATTGAAAGTAAAGATAAAATAAATGTGCAGCAGTAGTAATTTCAGCACAACAACAATAGTAAACAACAGTACAACAGTAGTAAAATTCCAGTAGTCCTTAGCAGCAGTTTTTTAAAGTGTCTAGAGTGATATGTCTTTTTATGGAATACAGGTTATGTCAATATGAGCTTGGGGGGGCTGAAGAGGCTGTGTGCGGGGTGGCTCGGGTCACCCACAATGCTGGACGCTCTGCGGGTGAGGCGGGTGTTAAAAATGTCCAGGAGGGAGGGGAGAGAGACACCAGCGATCCTCCCATCTGCATTCACTATGCGCTGAAGGGCTTTCCTCTTCTGTTCAGTGCAGTTAAAGTGTCTTAATGTGGCATAAAATCCTAAATAAATTGAAATAAATCTTTTCTCTGAGGGAAGTGGGCTGTGCTGTGGCAGATTTTAATTATGCATGAGTTGTTTGTGAGAAGAAAGGCTTTTAAACCATGTCCTACCACACTCCCCCCCAGCGTCTGTTATTTTTAACCCAACAAAAAGCGCAAATGGCTGTCCAATGTTTGCGCCATAATAAATCTTATATGAGCTGCAGTGCCCGTCCAGTTAATGTCTTTACCACATCTTACAATAAAATAGAAAGGTTTAAACTACTAATAGCCTATGTAATTAGACTCTTTAGCCTAATTTGTCCAGCAGGTGGCATTATTCAATATTATTCCAAATCCTTGAATGGCCTTTACTGTATATGCCCTGAGGGGATTCCGCACTATCTTTTGTGATTCCTTAAAATTGATTTCTATCCGTAAAGCAAAAGAAAACTTGAACATTTTAAAGCCTATAAAAATAGAGGCTATGATCTTGAAATGCCATGAAAATATCAACCTACATTTACGCATATTGATGAAGCAAGGTTTCTGCTGGGAATTCTTTAAGGTCAACGTGAAATCAAAGTAAAAACCCTTGAGGAAAACCGATGTCAGAGAATTAAAGCCCTATTGAACACGTCACATCCGAAAATGTCAGACGGCGTTGGAAAAAAGAGACCACAGGGGATAGAAATACGCACAAAAGGACCAAATATCCTCTCCTTTTCCCCTGTACGTTGACCTGGCCTTTATAATGTGTCCGGTGGGCTATGAAGGAATGCGATGCCGCTGTGGTTAGTGTGTCCACCTGATCCATCCAGCTGTCCGCCCCGGGGGGGAGGGTCCGTCTCCTCAGCCTCCTCCACCGTCGCTTCTCCACACACCGCTCCACTCGGCGCGCACACGGAGGCGAGCGAAAACACATCCTTGGAGAATTCACCGGGAAACGTGAACCGTAAGGGGGCACACAAGCTTGACGCACTCCCGGACGCACGGTCTTGACAACTTGTCTTGTCTTTTTTTCTACCCCCGCTTCCATCCATCCATCTCCACGGCGCGCTGTGCTACGAGTCGCCGGCATCTTGGCTCCGATGCTAGACGAGGTAAACGCTGTAGTACGGTAAGATGCCGCACTCAACTAACGTGCCTTTTGATACAATTTGTAACACTGCACTTAGATTAATCACATGCATTGTGTATTTTCCTGCTAACGCTGCGTAAACGTCTTTATCCGTGAGGCTTCGTCTGTGCCATTCCTCAGCATATTTAGTCAACAACATCCACTGGCGTAAATATGGGTTAGTAGAGCACATCCTCACGCCTTTTCGACCACCAATAAAGAGCGTGCCCTTTTTGTGTTCTGGTTGCTATTAAGAGTCGTGACAGCCACAGTGCCAGACAGTGCGTAATGGATAAATGCTATGCGAAATTTTACATTCTAAGCATGTGCGGTGTGGGCGAATAAAAAGAGAAAAAAGAGGTTTGGTGCAGGGGAGGCGAGGATGTGCAGGCCCGTCACTGTAGTGTAGTAAACTGCAATAGATCACGTGAGGTGAGTAGCAATGCAAGGCCAGCATCCTAATATTGATTATCACATGCCTGAAGCACGTTCGAGCTAATGTACCAACAAGCAGTACCCTATTGGCTATAGATATAGGCTACTCTTTGTATGCCTGATGCTATCTTCGTCATTCTGTGGGCCTATAACCTCATTTATAACTGTTCATCCCTCTGTTAATTTTAGAATCAGCCTCATTTATGGTCTAATTAAAGAGTCACATAACCTACATTTCATTGTATGGGGAATACACACAAGGCCTGCTGCTAGTCACTCCTATTTTAACTGGTTTATCCTAAAATGGCCTTATTGTAGATCTGATTTAGTCCTAGTTTGGTCATGACCTGTATTATTCAGGGTGTTTAAATCTGGTTTAGTCCTGGAAAAGTCCATTACTAGAGCTGGTTTAGTCCCTGTTTATCACTTTATTAATGATAATGAATGATTCGGGGTTAGTTTACCTGAATATTTTCTGAAGATCTTATTTATATGGAGAGGTAAGGCACACAACGGCACATTTTTATCAGAAATTCCCAAGGCTATGACTTTTCACTCTGCTGAGTTGAATGTCCCAGTGGTAGAAACACTATTGATGGCACAGAAAAGCCAATGTGATCCCAATAGTGTTGGACAGGTGACTAATAGCTGTTGCTCAAGGTGTGACAAAAGCAATAGTTGTGCCAAAAACTGTCAACATGATTCACATCGCTGGGGTGGTACTGTCCATTATAGTGAAGTGTGTAAGAGAAAAATGATCAGAGGCAGCTGGGTAGAGGATTGGCCTAATTTGTGCTCAAGTTCATAAGAGGGATTCAGGCTACATTACTGTTTGGATTTGTGATTAAAGGGCTCATATTATGTGGTTTTCTAGTCAATTTTATAATGTTGTTTCCTCACTAGACTAGAATCATTTGGATACTTTCAACCCTGGAATTGCCAGTACTGAACTAAAAGGTAGCTGTTAATTTGAAAGCTACCGTTTCATAACATCTCAAGGTGGAGCAAAGCATTTTGAGCTTTAGAGATGTAGACAGACTAATAATTCAGGGTTACTCAACATTCAAACATAATGTGAATGAAACAAAACACAACTCCAGATATGTTTTTGAGGAGGTAACAACATACCAACGTGATTAAGGCCTCACATTAATCAGTGTTGTTTAATACAGGACCTTTACCAAAAACAAGAAAAAAGTTAGTTCAAAAGAATATTGTTCAAGTAAAAAGTATCGTGTATTAAAACTACTACTTCTACTATTGAACTGCTGCATCTTTGCAAAAGGAAATGTGAAGTGTCTTTGAGCAAATTTACACTATGATAAACACCATTACATTTACAGTAATGGCTACTCAAAGTACAGTTCATTATCAAGTTGTTTAAATATAATTCGGCTTTCAGAAAAGACTATGGCTCTTTTAGCATCCTCTATTAAAAACAGGGATTCCATGTGTAGTACCTTACAAGCTTTTAATTGAACAGTATTGACTTTCCACTTAAAGCTGCAGTCCACAAAATAGTCTAACCTTCCCTATCCTTAATCAATAACATGGTATTTCAGAGTTTCCCACAGGTTTATACTAAGACTATGGTGATATACGGGCTCCATATTTGAATAATTTTATTTAATACAATATTTTGGTGTGTAAATATGATTTCTTGCCTCTAATGAACAAAAAAAGCACTAATTACAGATGCAAATGTTTATGAAAACACTACAAGCATAAAGCATATTTATTGTTATTGTTAGTGTTTATAGTTATAGTTATATAAAAATAGTTTTACAGGTATTTCTTAGACTATGGGTGTGAAAATTATAGTATGGGGGGCCACCATAGTCTCCTGTTTTAATTGGAAACACTGGTAATTGTGTAGCAACCACTCTATACTATAGAAGTATTCATAACAGCCTTGAGAAATATGTTTTTATAAAATTCAAAGGGATTTTCTAAACAATACTACAGCGCATAGGCCTGTCACAGTAATTACTTGAGTAATGTTCAATACATGACAGATGGAACAATGTATTTTGAGGGTCAATATATGTATCATGTGTACTTTTACTTTGTACTAGTGGGTAAATTTTAGTTATTTTTCTCTTCTACAATGAAATTTGAGCTGTATAGGGTTGAATAAATAATGAATTATAGATACAAACTTACTACAAAGTGTGTCATTCAGCTATTTATTTATTGCAGTTTATGTTTTAACCATATTGTATGTACATTTTGAATAGTTTTTAGTTTCATAATCCTACCGTGGGGTTATAGTGTCAGTGGTTTTAATATTATCGTTTATCATCCATATTTGCTTTAACAATACATCTTGCTACACTTAAGATAAGAAAAACAACAACTATTTCCTCTTAAGAAACAAACTAAGAAAGAAAAACACACTTATTCCATTGGTAGGTCATTTTAATTTAATTTTAACTTGAAGCTACTCCAATAAATGCTCTCAAATGCTTTTAAGTCATTTTTAAACTTAGATATTGCTTTTTACAGCATACATCGTACTTGAAAATTTGCCTGATAACGCACATTGCACATGCCACAATAAGTATTAGATCCAAGCAGGTTTAACATTGTACTGTCCTTGTCACACTTTGCAGGAGAATTTGCATTTCTATCAACAATTACCATATGTCCCTCCACTGCAGCTGGTGAAGAAATGCTATTGTTGTGAGATACTTTGGAGAGGAGATCATTCCGGTCATTCTACCACATTTTATACAAAGTACCAATTGCACAGGCAGCATTTACTTTGAAAACCACACTCACACATGCTACTGCTTATTCCTGTTCTACACATGGGTGAGAGGCAGAACTATAATGACTATGCTTCAGTTTTGACTTGATTCACCATTACTTGACCTCTTTTCAATCCATTTGGAGATTGTCTGTGATACTGAGCATTTTGAAGCATGATATATTATTAAATTAGACAATCTTTATTTATAGTAATATAGTAAGTTGATATAGTAGTTGATATAACAGGCCTACCTATGTCCAGTGAGCTAAGCCTATTGCTGGAAAATTTCAACCTAGTTACAATTTGCATTCCCATTCTCAATCAAGTGCTGCGTTCATAGTGGGTGAAGTGTCTTGCTCAGGGACACAAGGACAGCATGCATTAGTCAGAGTGGGATTTGAATCACCTTCATGTTGCTGGACAACCTCTCTACCCTCTGAGTCACTGCAGCCCTTTTAATGTTTTGTTGGTTATTATTTTAATAGTCTACACCAACATTACATTGTATTGACGCTGTGTACCTTATCATTAATTATTTATTACATCATCAAAAACATACCTGGAGTGGTGTTTCATTCACACATCTTTGCATAAACCTTAATATTAGTCTGTTTACATCTCCGAAGCTCAAATGCTCTGTTTCACCTTGTAGTTTTCAAGGTAACAGCTACCTTTTACCTTTAGCTCAGTAGAGATGAGCAATTCTAGGGCTGAAATCATCCAAATTAGTAAGTAAGTACATTTTATTTATATAGCACATTTAAAAACAGTGAGAACTGGCCAAAGTGCTGTACAATGTCAAAAAGCTAAAATTAAATAATAAATAATTCGGCAGCATAAAATACATAAGAACATTTGCCATGGCAACAACAATTATTCCAGGAATTTAAAAACACAGTGGAACCCTTCCTGTATTACCATATGACAAGAACTCAGAAACAAAACAAAACCCCTGGTGTGTTATTGCATCGATCATAAAATAGCGTAATATGGGCCCTTTATGTTCCCAGTGATTCCCATCTCTTATAGCAGATGAACTACGTGTGTGCATTCTATTTCTGTGCAGACCTAGATTTGCGTTTATATATAAAAACTCCTCCTCCCCTAGATGCCTGTGTGGCCCTGGGGTTAAAGACATCACCGCTGGATTCATTCGTCAGACAGAGAGCACACGCCTGGATAAAATTAGACAGTCTAATATGTGGGGACAAGATGGCACACTGACTTACAAACAACTCCACATTAAAGGTCCCCTGTTGCTCTAAATTGACTCTTATGAGCTTTAAGTCATGTTATAATGTTGTTATCTAATCAAAAACATACCCGGAGTTGTATTTCGTTTCATTCACACATGTCTGAGTAATCCTTTATTATTAGTCTGTCTACATCTTCAAATCTCAAAACACCCTGCTCCACCTTGTGATGTCATGCAGTGGTAGTTTTCAAAGATCCCATGACATGGTACTTCTTGATGCTTTTATATGGCTCCTTAATGGTTCCCTAATACTGTAAATGAATCCTTCTTCAAAATCAACACTCAGTGCATGAGAAACAGAGATAAGATGAGAAAGAGTAATTTTTCTCCCTCAGAACAGGTCATAATGGGAGTTGTTGCTTGAATGCAAATGAGGAGAAAAAAGCTGGCCAATAATAGAGGGTGGGGGCGTGGCCAAAGTCTCCGCTCTCGGCTCTAGCCCTCAGCTGATCCATTTCCTTGTTTTTGCACGGGGGGAGAGATTTCAAGCGTTCCATTGAAAAATAAACACATTTCCACATAAAATAAAATTAAACCACTGCTGTTCAAAGGTCTAGAGGCTTAGATAAAGGACTTCCGAGCCTAGAAACACTCGGACGTGCCTCCAGGCAAATAAAAAAACGCATTTCGCATTGCGTAGCGCATTCACAGTCCAAACTCTATGGGCGGGATATACAGGGACGCTGAGCGGAGACAGAGGGAGGGGCTGGAGCTGCATTTGCCGATCGGACGTCAATAAGGTGCCTTGTCCGAACTCGCCCGTTTGAACACTGGTTTTGTGTAACGCAGAAAAGGACCGCAAATGCTCAGTTTAGACATTTCGCAACTTTTAGCCATGGGGGGCCCTAAACAGGGTAGGGGAGCTCACATTAACGTTCAAAAACCTCAGAAAGTGAAAATTTCATGCCATGGGACCTTTAAGTTAACAGCTACATTTTACCTTTTGCCCATTAAAGATTGACAGGGTGAAATCAACCAAATGATTCTAGTTAAGGTATATGGAGTTTAAAAGCACAGTGTAGTACTTTCTGTATTACCACATGACATCACAAGGTGGAACATGGTGTTTTCTACTTGAGAGAAGAACTCAGCTTAAATATGCAGGGTTTGTGTGTTTAATACTGTATGTGTGAATGAAACAAAGAAAACACAACTCCAGACCAGGTTTATGATCAGGAGACAACATTATAACATAGATCAGAAAATACTATACAGGCCCTTTAACACTTTTCTTTACTAGTTCTTTACAATGAGATGGAACGCACTGGCTTCATCTGTACTGTTTCTGTGTTGGTCTGAATTCAGTACTGAGCTGTGGAGTGCTCCGTGACGATGGCTGCGCCCTTCATAAAACATAAATGACTTGCATGTTTCCTGTTTTAGTCAATGGGAGAAAGCCGCATAAATGAAGCGTGTTTTCCTGCAGAAATCACAGGCTCATCATTGCAGCCACATTTGAAAGAAGAACAATAAGAAAAAATATGGTCTCATTTTTTTTTAAATCCCTGGAGAATTTAAAGAGCCAGGGCTGCCCTTTGTCACCGGTTCTGTTCATTATATTTATGGACAGAATTTCTAGGCGCAGTCAGGGGCCGGAGGGGATCCGGTTTGGGAACCACAGGATCTCATCTCTGCTGTTTGCAGATGATGTTGTCCTGATGGCTTCATCGAACCGGGACCTCCAATGTGCACTGGGGCGGTTTGCAGCTGAGTGCGAAGCGGCTGGGATGAGGATCAGCTCCTCCAAATCCGAGGCCATGGTTCTCGACAGGAAAAAGGTGGCTTGCCCTCTCTGAGTGGGTGGGGAGTCCTTGCCTCAAGTGGAGGAGTTCAAGTATCTCGGGGTCTTGTTCACGAGTGAGGGGAGGATGGAGCGTGAGATTGACAGGCGGATCGGTGCAGCGTTGGCAGTGATGCGGTCGTTGTACCAGACCGTTGTGGTGAAGAGAGAGCTGAGCCGAAAGGCGACGCTCTCAATTTACCAGTCAATCTACGTTCCTACTCTCACCTATGGTCATGAGCTTTGGGTAATGACCGAAAGGACGAGATCGCGGATACAAGCGGCCAAAATGAGTTTCCTCCACAGAGTGGCTGGGCGCACCCTTAGAGATAGGGTGAGGAGCTCGGAGTAGAGCCGCTGCTTCTCCACGTCGAGAGGAGCCAGCTGAGGTGGCTCGGTCATCTGTTTCGGATGCCTCCTGGTCGCCTCCCTCGGGAGGTGTTCCGGGCATGTGCCACCGGGAGGAGGCCCCGGGGAAGACGCGCTGGCGGGTCTATGTATCCCGGCTGGCCTGGGAACGCCTTGGGGTCCCCCTGGAGGAGCTGGAGGAAGTGTCCGGGGTGAAGGAGGTCTGGGCGTCCCTGCTTAGACTGTTGCCCCCGCGACCCGGCCCCGGATAAGCGGAAGAAAATGGATGGATGGATTTAAAGAGGTAGAGATAAGATTAGAGCTAATTTAACACAATTCATACATTATACAGTATTATCACGGTTGTTTTATTATTAGCTATGACCATTTCAAAAATAGAACCCAAATATGAATTTACTTAACATTCCATATTTGATGTGTACTTTCGTTTTTATAAAATCCTGTTATGCTATTTTTAACGTGTTATTGATATAAAATACAATTAGTTCAGTTTCTTTTATATAAGATTGAAGTGTAAGCTTAAATGACTGTTATCTTGAAGGAGAAAGCCAATTTATCTGTAAACATCATACTGCTAATAACAGCGCTAAAATGAGATTAAAGAACACATATTATGCATGCAAGTGGCTTTAATTCCTCTTTAACCATGCTTCTGACACCTTGGGATAAGTATGTCACATTTTCTAACTTAAAATAGTATTTGTCTGGATAATATGCTTTCTAAACTTCACCTCTGTTATCAATGAGGCATGTAGGGGTTAGCTCAATGAAGTAGAATACAACTCCAGGGAGTTTACTGATGAGGAGACAGCTGTAGATATGAGCTCAGTTATATTATGCTTAGTTTTGCACAATGTGTGTTCTTTAAGGCTTTGTCAACTTAAAGATCCCATGACATGGTACTTCTTGATGCTTTTATATGGCTCCTTAATGGTTCCCTAATACTGTAAATGAATCCTTCTTCAAAATCAACACTCAGTGCATGAGAAACAGAGATAAGATGAGAAAGAGTCATAAATATCTCTCTCAAACACTTTATTCTGGGCGTTGTTGCTTGAATGCAAATGAGGAGAAAAGAGCTGGCCTATAGTAGAGGGTGGGGGCGTGGCCAAACTCTCCGCTCTCCGCTGTCAGCTCTCAGCTGATCCATTTCCGTGTTTTTGCACAGGGGGAGAGATTTGAAGCGTTCCATTGAAAAATAAACACATTTCCACAGAAAATAAAATTAAACCACTGCTGTTCAAAGGTCCAGAGGCTCAGATAAAGGACTTCCGAGCCTAGAAACACTCGGACGTGCCTCCAGGCAAATTAAAAAACGCATTTCGCATTGCCTAGCGCATTCGCAGTCCAAACTCTCTGGGCGTGATTTACAGAGACGCTGAGTACAGACAGACGGGGGTGGAACTGCATTTGCATTTGCAAACAGGGTAGGGGAGCTCACATTAACGTTCAAAAACCTCAGAAAGTGAAAATTTCATGCCATGGGACCTTTAACAAGCATAGAGTGTGTGAGAAATAGTTCAGGAAGTGTTAAAGATATTGAAAAACATGCACTTGAATCCATTCTCCAAACATATCCCGATGTGGTGTAGTTAGAAGAGAGCACCTTAGGGAAATGGGCTCTGTATGATATGATTACTTCCTGCTCAGTGATTTGGTGAGTCAGCTTGAGTTCTTTGGGAGATTATCAGATGTGATTAGCGTTTGCTCTTCAGCTCAAACGTAACATGGTACTAATGTTTTATATTTGTCATTTTTGTAGTGTAGTCTGAAACGGGATGCCATGAATTTCTAAGTGCTTTTATATTGAACCGTGATTGATGACACACATAAACTCTTCTCTCAAACATGAAATAACTAACTTATATAATGATGTTTTTTTTTAAATGTATGGTAAGTACAGTTTTGAATCAGGCCAGAGCATACAGTACATACCTTACTATGTATCGAATGTCTTCAAATGTGTTTTCCATTCTGTCCATTTGGAAAATAATTTAGTAAATGTTTCCTTTGGGTCAGTCCATATACCTCCACTGAGACAGATAATAAATAATCATAATCCTTTGCTTAACCGACCATTATTTCTGCACAGTTTAGTTTCTTATTTGTCAGTATTTGTGCTTTGTGGACAGATGGATAGTCTGCATGCTGAGTAGAAAAGTAAACAAGCAATGAAATAGTTTCAGTTTAACTTAATTTGTTGCACCAGAAGAGAACATTGCTGGAATCTAGTAAATGGAAAATGTATGAGTTTGTAGCCACGAGCTCTGTAAGTGAATGAGCCTGTAAATGAATAGCCTGTGTTGGTGTGCATTTCAGCGATATATTGGGGGATTTATCAAATGCAGTTAGTGTTTTATTACGGACAGGCTTCACTTTAAACAAAACATGCAGAGTGTTGTATGTATTTTATTTCTCAAGGGAGCTAGTACAGATATACACCAGCGCGTTAGGCCTATTCCTATTTCCTATTCCTAAATGTATGCTTATCAAATTTGAATGGACTGTGTATTCCTCCTCTGGAACTTTATGAATGTCAGCAAATTTACATTTTTATATTGAACTGAATATTGAAGCGTCAAACACACTTACTACACTGCAGCAACAAGCGTCTGCACAAAATCAGATCTGTTTATTGATCTGAAATCTGCCAGAATACAATCTTATAAACACAAAATCAATGTACTAAAAATTATAATGCACTCTTCACTTCTTCATGTATTCATATTGCTTTTCAAATTACAAGATGACAGCCTGGTATGGAGTATAACTATAAACCCTGATTTATAGAAACAACATCAGGCAGGTTTCTTGGCCTTTGGGGCTTGAGGAAACCGTGAGCTCTGATGTTTAACCTCCTACCTCTTTTTATAATTAATTTCCGTGTTTTTGAAAGCCTGCTCCAGCTGGGCTTTCAGACTAATCACTTCTATTACGACCTTCTCTGTCAAGTCTCCCTGGCCTCACTTAACAGTATGACTCTGTGTATCACACCTGTGGGCTGTGGGGGCAGAGGAGGAGGAGTGAGTGGGCTGCCTCTCCAAAATCCATATAGAATAACAGACCAGTCTTTGTGCAACTAGTGCAGATTACAACTCCATTTAAGCCATGCATTTTGGTGGATGGGTTCATTACTGTTACACACCAGAGGGGAGCATAAAGTGGGCATATAAAACATTATTAGACCAGGTGTTGACGTTGACTCAAAGTGACGTTTATGAAGATGAGGTGTGAGTGTGGAAAAGCAGCTAACAGTGAAAATGCTATTACAGCGGCTGGTCTGTGATTGGCTTTGGAGATTGGTTTTACAGTAGGAGCATAGAAAGGAAATTGCAAATAAACAGGCCGTGAGTTTGCAGAAGAGCTATTATTGTGGATTATCCTTGTGATGTTTAATATGACAACGCTTCAGTGGTTGGTTTGCAATGCTGCGTCTACCTGAATTACAAGGGGTACATTATTCACACTTATCATGGGTTGGTCCTGGTTTGATCTAGACTTTATTTGGTCCTGTTCTAGTCCTGTTTAGTCCTTGTTTATTTGTATATGCATGCAAGTCTGTAGAATGCAGCCATTGTAAATATGAGGGCATGCTATGACCTAAATTACATAATTTAAGTTTTCAAATCAGCATAGAAAATATTTATTAAAAACACTAAAATGGAAAATTGAAAAATGTAATTCAATGGCAATGAAACAAAAAATAGTAAATACATTTTTAATCAAGCTTTTTATACAGCATCCCACTTTGTATTTAGTTCATGCAGGTCTGTGTCTTCTACATTGTCTCACAGAACAGCTTAATCTGAAATACTGCCTCAAAGTAGAACAGCAGGCTGTAATCGCTTCTGGCATTGGTTTACACAGTGAAGCATAGAGGAAACTGTATGTAAATCGTCTATCCTGCACATAACAGCCATTGTATAGGAGTTTATAGACTGAGGATGAAATGAAATGCTAAGTCATTGTGTGAGACTGAGGCCTGACACTGCACAGTTGCAGTCGCCTACTCAATCCACTTAGTGTATGTGTGATTGAGCATTTGAGCAGTGCAGAGAGCACAGTCTAATACTGGATTAAGATGTGGAGCTGCACTATGACAGACAATGCAATGGTTACTTCTGATCACAGAAATATTCCATACATGCAACAAATAACTTTTACTTATAAAAACATTAAGGTCAAAGTGAAACATCTCTATATCTCTCTTTAGTGTGAAGAAGACACTGCACAAAAGGTGACTACATAGCCCTCTTAAAAAAAAAAAAAAGGTAGATAAGTTTGTAATCAATTAAAATGGTATATTTGAGGGGACTCATTGGTTGATCTCTAATTGATTAGATACAGTTGTGTTTTAGCCCTGCATTTGGGCTCAGTTCAGACCTGGTTTATAGTCGCTTATTGTATGCCATGATTTAGTCCAGGTTTAGACTTAATTTCAGTTCTCTTCGGACCCGGTAATGTCCAGATTTAGTCTTGGTTTAGACATAATAATAGACTTGAGGTAGTTTATGATGTGACACGCTCATCAGTTCAGTAACTCTTAAGCAGTGGTGAAAGTAGTTTTCATTTCTTACAGGTGCTATAATGTCCAGTGCATCACTTTACCATTAAAAAAAAAAAAAAAAAACACTTGTTTTACCCGTTTTTTTTTACCTTTTACACCTTTTTCATAGATAAATAACTTTTTTAATATACTTAATTATTTAATATTTTTTTAGTCAGCATAAACCCTCTCTTACAGGTGCAAGCAACGCGCCGGCCTTAAATCTTCTACCAGTGCGCAGCACCGCCTCGCAATGGTTTAGGCTACTTTCACGGCTACAGTCAGATAAGTTTTGACAATCCTTGCTTAACAGACTGCAGATATCTCCGCACGAGAGTTTCGGGTAGCTTTCAGTTATTCTCGAATGGCATAGTGTGGTTGTTTGTGTTTTCTACTTAAATAGCGCACCTTACTTTTTTTTTTCAAATGTGGATTTTGGCCACCATTAACCATATTCTCTTAGCGGTGCTGCGTACCGGCTGTGAATTTTATACCGGTGCACACCGCTTTACTTTCACCACTGCTCTTAAGAAAGACAAAAAGTTGTAATTAAAGCTTTAAATGTGCACTATGTCACTTTAAAGTTTTTTTTAAAGGTATTTTTCAACAATAAAACACCTGTGTTTAATAAATGCATGATAGATATGTTTAAAGCAATACAATGGAACACTCCAGGCAAAGCAGTAACATCTCCATGGAGACAAGCATGTGACTTACTGTGATTTACTTTGTACTAAAAAAAAAACATATTAATCTATCTGTAATTGCTTTTCCTCTGCTTTTCAATCAGATTTGGACAATACCACATGATGCTCTGATCCACTGTCCCTGAACCTTTCGCCCTCCGTGAGCCTCTGCTGTGACCCAAGAGAGGATGTGTTACCGGGGCTAGAATCCCCCGGACCTGCCCCCCCCTCATCACCACACCACCAGGAGAACGACACTAAGATTACCAGGCTAGCTGCTATGGACTGACGGGTCAAACGATACTACAGCGCGCCCATCTTGCTTGGAAGTGTAAGTCACAGTTTTCGTAATCTCTCCCACCACATTTCGGATCAATTGTGTATCCCAATCGATGCACGGAAGTCAATGGAAATTTCATCCATTAATGGCTGGTAATTTAATATTTGCACTGTCTACATCCTAACCAGATTTACAAACATTCTACTACATGGATGCATTTGACCTTAAATAAGTATAATGCCAGATAATGCTATACTTTAATCTATAGGGTAGATTTATGAGACACGGGAGCTTAATCCTTTTACTGACATTGTGTGCTATGGGGATTAATATAGCGGCTATCTCTCTATACAAGCATCCATGTGAGATTTTTCAATGCAAAAATATGATATGACTTCAGTTTTTTTGTAATTTTGACAAGTTTAGGCTATATTTATTAAAAGTATGTCTATATTATTTCAAGGCTTTTTCAAATGGTATCTTATTATTCCAACTATATTTGTTAATGATATAGAAAATTATACTATAAAGGTGTAACTTTGAAGTGTAACTTTCCTAGAGGAGGGCCCGCCACCTTCTTGTCTCCATGGAGATGTTTTGCCTTGCTTTTTAACAGTATGGAAATAAACTTAGTAATCACAATGGAGACAGGTTAATGGTCAGCTCTATGGAGAAGCAAACCTGCACATGTAAGAACTTGTGATTTTAAGGTACAGTATATATATATTTTTTTTTACCTATAAAACACATATAACTGAACAAATGCAAAGGAGACATGTTTAATGCCATACTGTGAAACATTCCAGGAGACAAGCAAGTAGCGATCCCTCCACAGTTACACAGTGCACCTTAAAGAGTCTAAATGAGTTGCTATGAAAAGAAACCAATAATATACATACTGTACATAGCCTATGTATATAATTGGCAAATAAGCGCAAAACATACATTTTTTGCATACTTGAATGGAAAAATTAAGTAAAATAAATGCCACTGGACTCTGTATGAACATATAACATAACATTATTATTTTTTTGGATATTTGATTCACTCTGTGGCATTCCTGGTGTATGGCGGATCTTAATGTCACGTCTAACTGTCCATATGTGTGGATCACATTCTGCACTATCTTGATTTATAACTGTGATTTATAAGACAGGAACCCTAATCCTGTTACCGGCTCTGTGTTAGGACGATGTCATCTATTATGGCTCTTATCTCTCTGACCCAATCTCCTCGTTCATCTTCTCCTGTACCGCTCCCTCTCTCTCGTCTCTCACTCTCCTGCCTGTTCCTCTATTTTTCTCCTCTCTCTCTCTCTCTCTCTCTCTCTCTCTCTCTCTCTCTCTCTCTCTCTCTCTCTCTCTCTCTCTCTCTCATCTGTCCCTCTCTCCCTCTCTCTCTCTCTCCTGCTTTTCTCCCCTATTTTTCACCTCCCTCTCTCTCTTCTCTTTCTCTCTCCCTCTATTTCTCTCCCTCCCTCTCCCTCTCTCTCTCTCTCATCTGTCCCTCTCTCCCTCCCTCTCTCTCTCTCTCTCTGCCTCTCACTTTCCTGCCTCTCTCCCTCTATTTTCTTCTCTCTCTCTCTCTCTCTCTCTCTTCCTCTCTCCCCCTCTATTTCTCTCCCTCCCTCTCCCTCTCTCTCTCTCTCTCTCTCTCATCTGTCCCTCTCTCCTTCTCTCTCTGTCTCTGTCTCTCACTCTCCTGCCTCTCTCCCTCTATTTTTCACCTCCTTCTCTCTGTCTTTTCTTCCTCTCTCCCACCCTCTCCCCCTCTCTCTCTGTCTCTCACTCTTTTGCCTCTCTCCCTCTATTTTTCTCTTCCCTCTTTGTCTGTCTCTCACTCTCCTGCCTCTCTCCCTCTTTTTTTCTCCTCCCTCTATCTCTCTTCTTTTCCTCTCCCTCCCCCTCTCCCCCTCTCTCTCTGTCTCTCAATCTCCTGCCTCTTTCCCTCTATTTCTCTCCTCCCTCTCGCTCTCTCTCTCTCTTCTCTCCCTCCATCTCTCGCTCTCTGTCTCTCACTCTCTTGTCTCTCTCCCTCTATTTTTCTCCTCCCTCTCTCGTCTCTCCCTCTCTCTCGCCCTCTCCCCCTCTCTCTCTGTCTCTCGCTCTCCTGACTCTTTCCCTCTATTTTTCTCCTCCCTCTCTCTCTGTCTCTCACTCTCCTGCCTCTCTGCCTCTATTTCTCTCCTCCCCTCTCTCTCTCATCTCTCCCTCTCTCCCTTCCTCTGTCTCTCTATCTCTTCCTCTTTGTCCATTGATCCTCTCCCTTATTCTCTCTCTAATTCTCACCCTTTGTCTCCCTCCTTCTCTCTGTCTCTCTCTGTCCTCTTTATCCCTCTCTCTTCTCTTCTTAACTGCCATGTTGTGGTGCTTCCGTTCCATCGTTCTCTTTGACACTCGTCTACAAAAGCACAGTGTCTCTCTGTTATTCTGTTTGGGCTCTGTGCTTTGTTCCCCGTGCGTTTGGAAACCAGACACAGATCTTTTATCTTTTTGGAGAAAAACACATGTCGTTTGCCGAGTGCCACAGTGGAGCTGTTAACAAATCTTTTCTAGGACAAATTCCAAAACTGAAACTGGATCATTTAAAGGGAAGGTAGAAAGACATTGGACCTGTCTGCTATTGAATATTTCATTTTAGCTTTTTAGACAAAAGAATAATAAAATGAAAACTTTATTCCCCCCTTCATTTTAGATGTTTTTATTAGACTGAAATATTGAGAAAAAATAGTTTCCTTAACTATGATTAATGAGGAAACAGCCTATAAGACAAGCAAAAGTTACTTATTAGAGAGAGAATGAGGGAGAGCATCAAACGACAGAGAGGAAGAGAGAGAAAGAGAGAGGGTGAGAGAGGGAGAAAAACAAGAGAGGGAGAGAAGAGAGAGAAGGAGAAGAGAAATAGAGGCAGGAAAACAAGAGACAGACAGAGAGAGGCAGAAGGAGAGAATGAGAGAGAGAGATGGAGGGAGGGAGGAAGAGAAGAGAAGAGAAGAGAGATAGAGAGACAAGAGGCAATAGAGCGAGGTTAGAAAATAGCACATTTTCCAGTAAAGTAGTTCGTGTTTCTGGAACCACATAACTTTTGTTCTACTGTATGTTGTATTGAAAAAAGAATTTGAAGTTTGGCCTTATCTCAAGAGCCACACACAGAAACAAGCAAACTCAACATTTTTTTTAATAAATACTGATGATAGCTTAATTAAGTTGGATAATTTCAGATAATTCTTCATTCTTTCTTGTGGAAATGTTACATCAGAAAACCATCTTCATTATTGTCCTCTGCACAATGACAGACCCGTGCTGAATAATTTATGAATGGCACATTTTTCATCCGGCCTTATCACAATTACAGACAACTGCTGAAGCTTTCATTTCATAATATCGGCTACAAAACCCACTCTTAATTATTTGCATAAAGAGGCAATTCACTATGCATCACTACTTTCTGTAGCACATCAGCCTAGTACACCAGCAGTTAACAAATGTACCAGGCCATAAGGGGAAGAGACAATTAGGTCTGTTACTATGTTAATATTTTAAGTCAGCATTAATTCAGGGTTTTCGGTTTTCTCTGATAACATAATATTTTTATATGGCTGCACAAAAAAGTGTAGTTTATAGTGAGTAAGTGAGCCTGTAAGCCTTACATTAGACATGACATGACATTAGTAGTATCACCTGAGATTTCCCTCATCGATCGGGAAATAAAAATAGCTTCAATTGTAAATTATTGAACATAAACATAACTTTTATGAGTCTAACAACAAAATAACTCTGCTCCAGCCAGTCCTAAAGGGGTGCACTGTTGACAATAGCATGATACAGTAATATCTAAGTGAAATACACAAAAGGCGTTGTCATGATACTAAAATTTCAAAGTCGATTTCAATACTAAGAAATGGATTATTCTGATTGCGATGCCATGGTGATAATATAAAACACTCTTTCTTTAGACAATAGAATGTGATTTTCAACATTAAATTGTAGTACTTTCTTTTATATTACCATGTGGCCTCCCTCAATCGTCCAGGGAGGTTCCATAGTGGTCCATGTTTGCATACTAATGTATGTAGTCTTATACATGTTCTGATACAGCTCAAGATCATTCTAAAGACATTCAGGAAATGTTCATTTCTGTCCTGTGAATGTGACTTTTTTCGTATCAGTATTTAAATATATCTATATATTTTTGACTGCACATTACGATTTTGTGTGTAATGTAGTATAGATAAAAATAAGGGATGGGATAAAGAAACTTTATCCCATCTTATTTGCAAAGACTGGCGCTAACTCCACAGATCCCTGGAAGTCAACTCCACCTTTACTCTGTAACTGGCATTGAACTAGTACCCCTGTGTACACTTTGTAATATTGCGAAAGGATTGCCTGCAGTTACACCATTTTAGGCTGTGGTGGAGTTACCTTTTATTCAAGTCAAACACTCCACTGTACAAAGTCAGCAGAAGTGCAAAACTAACATACTTGTGTGATTTGCATTCGGATGAGCCCATTTCACTGGGAGCGCTGCAACCTTTATGATATAATGAAAGCCGCATAGATAACCATCTGCTCTGCACGCAGGGGTTAGGCTTGGATTTATGCGCGGATGTTTACCGTGACCTTTGCTTCCTGGAAATGTCAGCATAGATCAGCTATTAGAGGTGTAATGTCTTTTTTATTGTTAAAACAAAAACTAGCGACAACTCACATTAATCAGTGCTAATGAAGATATATACAGCTTTTTCAATACAGCTAATAGTACCCATTCATCACTGACCTATTTCATCTGGTACATAAGGGTGCCGGCGGAGTCAATATGTTACAAAGCACTTATAATTTCATCATTTTGAACCACAAATGTTAGTGTTTTTTTAAATAGGTGTCACTCTGCAACTTAAATCCTAATTAATATTGAAAAATGGGCACATTAGTGTACGTAATATTATCCTGAACAGAAGGTGGAGGCCTCTCTGGTTGCTGTAGAAGGGGAGATCATGCCTGAGAGGAGTAATGCGCCTCTGATCTCCCAACTCTAGTGAAGCAGCATAATTGAATTCACTGAGCGCATTTTTGTCAGGCAGGTGCAGCAAGGAGAAGTAATGACCAGGTTTTTATTTAACGGTGTGAGTTATACGGATGACAGACGTGGGGCGGTGAAGGGAGGAGGTGGCAGGGATATTATGGTATCTGAACAGTATTAATAGTGTATGAATCTGGATTTGCCTTTGCTCAGATGAGGCTAATTTTGACATTACTTTTAGTATTGATTAGTAGCTGATTTTCAACCCAAGTTTTTAATAATACTGACCCCATGTGGCTGTACTTAAAAATGCCACCTCCTCTAACACCTACTCCTTCTATCACCTACAGCTCTGGAAAAAAATAAGAGACCACTGCTGAAATAAGCATCTCTACATTTATTACAGCCATTCCATTCCAGCGTCTGTTGAATTCCAACACAAACACAAAGCTGAGCTACTTCAGTTCTTGCACCAGGAGTGGAATAAAGTCACCCAAGAACAAGAGACTTGTGGAGAGCATGCCAAGACGCATGAAAGCTATGATTAAAAATAAGGGTTATTGCAGCAAATATTGATTTCTGGACTCTTCTTAAGTGTAAACATTAGTATTATGTTGTTTAATGAATTTGATCTTGTTTCTTTGCATTGTTTGAGGTCTGAAAACATGTATCTTTTTTGTTATTTTGACCATTTGTCATTTTCTGCAAATAAATGCTCTAAACGATAATATTTTTATTTGGAATTTGGGGGAAATGTTGTCTGTAGTTTATAGACGTAGATGTTCCTTTTGCCCAAACACATACCTATAAGTAGCAAAATCAGAAATCAAACTGATAATTTTGCAGTGGTCTCTTATTTTTTTCCAGAGCTGTATCATCTTCTTTTGCATTTTTAAAGTGATTGCCACCTTCCTCAACACAAAAAACACAACTTATTCCTCTGCCCTCTCACTCTGTCTCCATCTTCCTCATGCATCTTACTTCTCCCTCCTCCGTGTGGTTTGGGGGTGACAGATCTGGTCTGTTCACTGACCCACACCGGCAATACTTCTCCCACTGTAGAGCCGTGTCAGTCAACACCACATACCCTGCAATATGTGTGCATGTGTGTGTGGGCAGTGTGATGCTAACTGTAAACACTGCTCTGTCTGAAGCTCTGTGACTCAAGTTAGACTTTAATCTGAGCTTTGTTTTAACACAATCGGACAAGAAAGAGCTGGCTTCGATAGAACTACAACCTGTGACATGACTTAAAACCTTGACTGTGTTTGCTAATGTGTGCATTGTGTCACCATGGTAAGTAACTGTTGAACATTTCGTGATAGGGATACATGTAGAACACCCGCACTCCATCTCCGCCTGCCTCATGCATCTTCCTTCTCCGTGTGGCTTTGGGGTTGACAGATCTGGCCTGCTTGCTGACCCACACCGGCAGTACGTCTCCCGCTGTAGAGCCGTGTCAGTGAACACCACATGCCCTGCAATATGTGTGTACGTGTGTAGGGAAGGAGGGAGCGGGAGTGGACAGGTGCTGACTGTCATCTTGTTAACAGAGAGAGGGGGGTTCGGTCATGGCACATATGCGGCACACAGCCTTTGGCACACATACTGTTGGCATAGATACGTGTGATGTGTGGGGAGTGTGTTGGTATGACTGATTCTGTGGCTTTAAATGATGCATGGGCCACTTTCTGTACAACATCTGTGGAGGTAAACATACTACGAGCGGGGAGATGAAGATAGCGATAGATCATTTCAAGTGGCTTGGCTGTTACAGTGTAAAAATAGTCTGTTTTTATTACATGTGAGAGTGGGTCCATATGTGCGACCATTAAAATACAGATTTTCTACACTAATTGATAATGGTTTTTGACATAAATGTACATGGTGGGTTTATTACAGTGTTTATCTGCTGCTTCTTTTTAGTGTCACTATGTCTCCATGGACATTTATGAGCTTAACGACATACTGTGGAACTATTGATATTTTGTAGCTGATGCAACATTCCCCGAGGGTGTGATGCTAACTGTAAACACTTCTCTGTCTGAAGCTCTGTGACTCAAGTTAGACTTAATCTGAGCTTTGCTTTAACACAGTCTGACCAGAAAGATCAGATTTAGTTTGACATACAACAGATAATTTGTGCTGTCTCTCTCAAATAACATCACAAGTTAGCTAACATTTTTCAGTTTTTCAGTTAGTCACTTCCACCTTAATAATAATAATAATAATAATAATTATTATTATTATTATTATTATTATTATTATTATTATTATACTCCTGTGGACCCACCACCCGCGGGAGGATTCTGTGACCCAGAAAATGGAAAAGCAGAAGAAGATGAATGAATTATTAATAATAATAATAATTCATAACATTTATATAGCGCCTTTCATGACACCCAAAGCACTTTACAGTTTACAGTTCATTGTTCATGCACTCCACACTTGGTGGTGGTAAGCTACTTTTGTAGCCACAGCTGCCCTGGGGCAGACTGACAGAAGCAAGGCTGCCAATCTGCACCATCGGCCCCTCCGACCACCTCCAACACTCATGCACACACCACTTTCATACTAGGCAATGTGGGTGAAGTGTCTTGCCTAAGGACACAATGACAGTTTTTTGTGAATGGCGCCCCACTGTGGCACCTGGAATTCCCAGTGTCTCCCATCCAACTACTAACCAGGCCCTGCCTTGCTGAGCTTCTGAGATCTGACGAGATCAGGCTTTGACAAGCAGGTATGGCCACCTTCTTGTTGAAAATCAAGCACCTCGACTCATATTGATCACAGGTCCTGAAAATGTATTTTTTCTTGGGTTTTCAGCCTTGATCTTAAAACCTTGACTGTGTTGACTAATGTGTTCAGTGTCATCATGGTAACCGTTGAACATTGTGCCATAGAGATACATGTAGATCACTCCCAGTGCGACGTCTCAGCAAAGTATAGACAAAGTTTTAACATCTCCATGGAGACAAGCAGCAAGAAAAACTTACACAGGAAAGTTTTCGTGCACCTTTAATAATACTAGTGTACAGCCCATGAATACTACAGTAACTGTGTATTATTATCTTATATTGTTTACATTATATTTGAGGTTTGTTTTCTTTCACACAAACCTATGATTTCTATTCACTTTGGTCTTTGTGTGTCTCCATATTTATCTTTAAAAATCTTAATTAGAACTGATCTCTACCACATGAGCTGTCCCTTTAATTTATTGTACATTATGCATATATTATCTCACCACCTCCGCTCCCTCCTACAAATAAAACAAAAATAAAAAAGGAAGCTACATCCTTAATTTACCATCACATTATAACCTGTGACATCAATGCATTTTATCGCTCATTGTTAAAGCTTTAATATGCGTCCGCTCCGAGAAGAAACATAGGGAGATGTATTCATTGCGAGCCCCCCTAGGGTTATATGTGGGGAGATTTTCGCAAACATCACAAATTAAGCCCCTCGATGACCCATTTCCACACCAAATAAATTGACACAATGAATTATTCCTTCCAATCTCGTGGCCCCCATAATGAGGAGGAGACGGAGAGCTCGGGATAAATTAGGACGCTGTGATCGGGAACGTCTCATTTGTACCATCAAAGTCATTTGCAAACATTTGCTCTGTTTGCCCAATTTATTCTGTGATTTCTTACCCTCTTATGTGCACAAAAGGAAGAGAAATAAAGAGATAGTGCGGAGAGAGAAGGAACCGGCCGTGTGTGTTTGTTTTTTTTGTTTTTTTCAGATGGTATCATGTGCGCATAATGTGTCCGGGTCAGTTTAGGTCTTTTCAGAGTCCTTTATGAATAACTTATAACTTCCATTTGTAATGAGGAGATGTCGAGAATGAGTAGCCAAGGTTGTTCTCAAGTTGATGGACTGTTGCTTTAAAGTTATATTACGAAATAAGTTTGTATTTACTGTGGCAAATCAGCATGTACAATCACAGCACTGTAGGAGACTGAATAACAGGTAAACCTCATCAGTTCTGATTGTAATATCATTTGGGCATTCATGGCTAGTTGGAGCTTGTTATCTTAGGTGAGGACATTGGTTGATGCAGTGGTCAAATTAGTCACAAAGTACAAGTAAAAGGACTTTTGTAAAATAAAGGTCATACTATAAAAGGCTTTAGAATCCTTAGTCTATTTTGGTGAGGTCAAAATAGACTGCCATCCCTGTTGAGACGCTTCTGTGTATTCGACCCACTCAAATTCAACCCAATTCCATTCAATCAAGTTTGTGATCAGGAGTACCTAGCTGGAGGATCAGCATACACTGTAAGACAATATTCTATTTAAAAAGTGCTGCCAGAAAAGCACTTATAGGGTTAGGGTTCTATTCGTACGTAAAGGTGCCCTACGCAAGTTTTCTAGTGGAGGGTCCGCCACCTTTTCTCCACTGAGATGTTATTGCGTGAGCATGTTACATAATATGGCATTAAATGTATCTGTTTCCATGAAAACAAGCAGACAGCACCCCAAGTCACAGGTCATATTTGAGGAAAGCCATCACATTTTTAAAAAAATGTGATGGCACACACACACACACACACCAGAAAAGGTACATAAAAACGCCAGACTGTAGAATTTTATAATGTGACTTTCATGAAACATTTTGACCTAAGATTTTCTACAAAAACATACCGCATCTCTTTATCTCTCATTCCTTGACAACATTACTGTACTTTGAAAAAAAAAAAAAGCAGGTCAGTAGGTTCGACTGTCAAAGTGTGCTCCTCTGCAGTGCTCCATATCAAAGAGGAGAGCGCAAAACGAGACGACTAAACCCAGATCCCGAGGGGGATCGGGGTTACTGTCACCTCCGGGAGAATGTGCCGTAGACTCGTACAGTTTTGATCCAGTTTACATTGTGTGCTGCTTTCAACAGTACACGACTATGGGCACATTTCCCACAAGGAGCTGAGTGAAGCGTTGAGACACAAAGATGTTCAAAGCCCACGCTGCAAACGGCCTCACAGGGCGCACAGGGATTTCATGTAGTTTGGCGCCTCCTTGTGGATCAAGTGTAGAAAGGCCAAAATATAAACCGCAATCAAATACAAATACAAATATAAATCAAAAACAAATACAAATGTTTTTATTGATGTTTAGGTGTCTTTTCGCATCATGTATTTTGGACCAAAATATGTGAGTTTGTTTTTTTTCTGGGCTATATCTTCTATTCCAGGGGTCTCCAACCTTTTTCTTCCAGTGAGATACTTTTTTTTTTTTTTTTTTACAATTATACATTTACAGTTGTAATGGGCATGTCAGGAATACAATTTGAGTTATTCAGTATAATATGTATATTTCATAAATCCTTTGAGGAGCTACTTGGAATGGGGTGGAGAGCTACAGCTCATGAGCTACAGGTTGAAGACACTTGTTCTATTCTGACTCATTGAATTGTGATAATGCACAATACATTTATTAGCATTTTTGTTTTTTTACGTTATCTTTTAGGCCTACATGGCATTGTCATGGCTGATGCTAAAAGATATTGAAAGGTATTGTTCCTGTATTGAGGATTTAGCTGTTACTTTGCTCCAATATTTTTTGGCTGCTCTTGTGTGCATTAGATTAGCTTTTAAAATTGTTTAGTGGGTTCAAATGGAAATCGATCTTAAAATGTGGTTGTGCATTGCTACACTACTAATCATACAATCAGTTATTTAATAACCCAGATAAATTAACAGTTTAATTATTTTTGTGAAAAAAGTGAAAAGTAGTGTGAACTTAAAGGAAAAGTAACGTTATTTTACAATCTGAGCCTTCTTTCGGTAATAAAACAAGTCGTTTGACTCACCCATATCACGTTCGTGTCATTTGGAGCTGTTTGAAGAAAGTTATGTTGTGGCGTTTCTGTTAGCATTTGTTAGCATTTGTATTCGGGGCATTACTTTGCGGTCTCCAAATAACACAAACTTTAGCACTTTTCAAATCATAGAAGCCCGATGTCTTAATGAAAATTTTCGTTTGAAGCAAAAGTGGCCTATAATCCGAGGTTTATCCATAGTTTTCAGCTTTGCGTTTCCTATTTGGGTCCCCGGAGCAGTCCGCGCATGCGCACTGGCGTCCTCATCTACTCGAAACTATGGCTAAACCTCGGATTACAGGCCACTTTTGCTTCAAACGAAATTTTTCATTAAGGCATCGGGCTTCTATGATTTGAAAAGTGCTAAAGTTTGTGTTATTTGGACACCGCAAAGTAATGCCCCGAGCAAATGATACAGCACCATGTTAACAGATACGGGATCATTACTAGAACAGAACGGCTCAACATAAGTTCTGCGATACTGCTCCAATTGACAGAAAAATGCTATGGGTGAGTAAAACTACTTGTTTTATTACCGAAAGAAGGCTCAGATTGTAAAATAACGTTACTTTGCCTTTAATGACAGTGTGTGAACCTGTTATAGAACCTGTGTAGAATCCCTCAGTCGTCCAGGTAGAATCCATGACAAAAGGAGAAATTCAATTTGTCAAATGGACAAAAGTTTATTTGGTCGAATACATTTCACAGCTCATCCAAGCTGCTTCTTCAGTTTTTGTTATAGATCTTGATATTAGAATGGGTAAATATTGATTACTTATGTACAGCAGCAAGTCATATATTATCTGAAAAAATTGGGCCATACCTTATCCTACTGGTTGACGTTGATCGAATTATTACCATGGAATAAAGTTGTATCAAAACTAATCCATAATTATAACTGTACTTACTCCATGTTGTTTTGTTTTTCTACAGTGACCATGGTGTTGTTTCTGGTTGCGGTCTCGACAGCCTTGAATCTTTCAACTCATGAGAATCAGACGAGTGGTAAGTGCTGCTTTCAGAGTCCTCGGATTTTTCTGTTCAGAGCTCAGAGCCCAGTCTGAGGTCATGGGTTATACAGTCCAATGATTACTATCAACCTTATAAGCCCCTCACTTAGACACGCATATGGCTACTACTCCTAATGAGAATTTAGCTTTAATATACTGACTTTACTCCATGCTGCCTTGTTGGCACTGCACACTTGGACATTGTGATTGCATGAAGTCTGGTCTTTGATTGAACAGTTATAAAATAATTACAGGCTGTTTCATTACAAACTTGGATCATGTCCCCACTTGGCCACTTTTTAATTTTAATTTAGTTTTTATTAGTCTACAGTATTCATTTAAAATATCTAGACATTAAGTCATATTAGTGTTCATGAATAACTGTTTTTGTTTTGATCAAAAAAAAAAATGTTATGTTGAGAAATCAGCGCAAACTAGACTGTTATATAATTGGCATACATCTTTAACTGATTATCTGAATACAAAATCAGTTTTTAGTTTAGTTTATTACAATTAAATCTAACCCATATATATGAACATTTTTGAAACAAGACATGATTTTTCCACAGAAAACCCCACTCACCAAGGCGCTCATGTGCTGCCATCCACTCTGATCATCTCCCTCCTCCTCATCATCGTCGTCCTGCTCACCATCTACTGCCTGAGGTAACTGTTTCTATTTAACCTTTCACCGTATATAGGACTATGAGCTTCACTAAAATCTCCTTTGCTTAAATAGATGGTAGCTGTAGGTGTCTTTGTGTCTTTTTGATTACAAAACCCAACTGTGCTCCTGTGAACTGTGAGCTATTCTGTTAACTGTGTGTCCAGATGTTATAGACCAGGGGTCGGCAACCTTTACCACTCAAAGAGCCATTTGGACCCGTTTCACACAGTAAAGAAAACACTGGGAGCTGCAAAACCCTTTTGAAATTTAAAATGAAATAACACTGCATATAACAGCTTTTTTTTTAACCTTTGTGACATCGAATTACATTTTGAATATGAACAAACTAAAATAAAATACATTTTAATTAAATACAGTGGTCCCTCGCTGTTTCGCAGATTTTTTATAGTGTATCAACGCATATTGTGTTCTGCATCCTGATTGGCTAAAGGACTGTAGACCTTTGTCTTTGTCAGTCATTCTCCTCCGTGTCTGCTGTACAGAATGTGTTCAGTTTGCCAAATTTATTTAAATGTTCGATCACGAGCAGTGTGACTCTGAAGACTGAGCGGTCTGGCATTTGAGCACATGCCAGAAGGGCCGAGGCCGTGCTCTATTACGGATTTGACCGCGCGCACCGGGTGGTCAATGCGCATCGGGAAGTAGCGGCAATGTTTGCGCATAACGAACTGGTGGAACCTGGAGTCCAGGCGGCAGAACCAGTCCTGAGAGCGCACGGATGCGTTCTCACTACAGTTCTGTGTTTGGTGCAGAGCTGTAGAACCCCTCCCCCCCGTTCCACAGACTACGGGGCCGCTTGTAGGTGTAAATTGCCAGGGCCGTCACTGCTTTGAAGTGCTGTATGTTTGCAAGTTTTCTCCCCAACAAAACCCGCAACAGCGCAGCGGCGCCAGGCGCCTCAGTCAGAGGAACTGTGAAATACACGCATATTTATACACGCAATATAAAACTGACTACTTCACGGATTTTGCCTATCGTGGGTTATTTCTACAATGTAACCCCCACGATAAACGAGGGACCGCTGTACTGAGCCGCATCAGAGGGATCAAAGAGCTGCATGCGGCTCTGGAGCCGCGGGTTGCCGACCCCTGTTATAGACGCATATTCTTGTCAGTGATTTCTCTAGACTGCAAAAAAAAAGTTTGTAAAGGTGCACTGTGTAACTTTTCTGGTGGAGGGTCCGTCACCTGCTTGTCACCATTGAGATTTTTAGAAGATAATAATGATAAGACAAGATAAGATAGGAGAAATTCACTTGCCACATTAGCTCAAGGGCATTGATTGTTTTAAATGTCTAATGAATTGGATTGTGATTATTTTAAGAAAACACTGTTACTGATGAATTGTTCTTGTTAGAGTTGGTCTAATGTAAATAGTTTCTTTAATGTGTTTTGTACCTGCCCAAGGACTGCAGATGTAGTAGTAGTAGTAGTTTGTAGCTAAATCTGGCACAGAGCATCTTTTCTCACAGAGATGAATGTTTTCTGTGCATTGTCCTTGTTTTAAATAATAATAATAATAATAATAATAATAATAATAATAATAATTATTATTATAATAATAATAATAATAATAATAATAATAATAATAATAATTATTATTATTATAATAATAATAATAATAATAATAATAATAATAATAATAATAATAATATTGCTTTGCCTGTAATGTTCCATAGAAAGATATTTAACTTTTTATTTAATTTTCTCCATGGAGATGAGCAGATATAAACTGTTAAATAATAAATGAAAATCTACTTTAATATTTTAAATTATAACTTCAAAAGCGCTGATCATACAGCTAGGTTTTGGACAGAAAAAAAAACATTTTTGTTTTCTTTCAATATAAAATATTAAGGCTTAATATTTAATTAATATGGATTTAAAATATTTTCACATGCATGTTTATTTTATTTATAACACACACACACACAGCTCAATGTGAATTTTTTAATAAATATGATTTTATTTTTATCCTCTATTTTGACAGTGGTGCTGATATGAGGGAGAGGCGCTGTATGTGTGCCGTGTGTGTGTGGCTATAGGTCAGTGCACAGAGGAATGGGGGGTGTGGGGGTGCATCGGCGGTTTGGGAACAGGCGGTCTGCAGTGGATTATGGGTAAACAGCTGCACCTGGAGCATGACAGCAAACAAACAATGTGAGGTCAGGGCGCACTCATATGGAGAGGGGTTTCAGCTCCGACCTGTGACAACATGAAGAAGAGCCGCTTTGCTTCTATCCCATGGTTCATATTGGTTTTGGAGATTTGTCGGCTCGAGATATTTACCCTTTAATCACTCTCGTTCTCTTGTCAGGTTCAAAAACCACAGGAAGGCTCTAGTTACCTCCGTGGATAAAAAGATCCCCAATGGCTTTCTGGAGGAACAAGGTAGTATTGTGCATTTGCCTTAAAACGTAATGCCTGCTTTTAATTTTTATTCCATTTTTATTTGATTTTGGACATTCTTTACTGTGCTGGAAACTTGTGAATGTTATGAAGTTCAGCTGGAACGCTCTACCGGTAGACCCTTCAGTTTCCCAGCACATGGGGACCCATATAAAGTTTCATTTAACAAAAAAATAAATAAGTGGAATTCTGAAAGGTGAGACAGTTTGGTGGAGCCGGCTATGTGCGCCATGTTTACGACTCCAGAAATCATTGCTGTCAGGGAGATCTTAATGGCGAGCGTGTATGTTTTTGCAGGTGCAGTGTGAGGGCTGTGTAATGCTGTCTTAAGGGAGACGTTAGCATTGTGACGGCTGTATTTTGTGTGTGTGTGTGTGTGTGTGTTTTACAGGGGAGCAGACAGTGGTCCTCCTCCCCAGATCGCCCTCTCCTTCCAAGAGGTACTTCCCCATCCCCCTGGACGCGCTGGAGGAGGAGTACCGGATACGCTCGGCTGATGACGGCAAGCTCTTTAGAGAAGAGTTCAATGTAGGTTTTTCCTCTGATTCCTTTGTCCATGCCAGTGGTTTTAAAACTTTGTAAAGTCCAAGAAGAACTAGAGAAAAAGAAAATCTAACAGTCCATATCAAAACTCATCTTAACTGATATAATTTGGTTGCCTGGGAAATCCAGAGTGCCATCTCTATATTTTTTAGACTTTCATATTTTATATACAGTTTGGTCACCATGCTCTCCAGCGCGACTCAGGCCTGAATCAAACAGGATCATGCAATCAGATTAGTTGTTCTTCAGTGATGCACATGAAAGAAAGGAGCTCACTGATCATTTATCATTTACAAGTAAAATTACATTTCCCTTACCTCAGATTAACAGAGTTTTGCTAATTGATTTAGCAGAAAGCCACAATGTTTTTCAGTCTCTTGTGATATTTTTTTAAGCACCCGTATCTGTTTTGACACGGACAGACAATGCATGTCCCTAATTGGCTAATCCACCTGTCAATCACGTCCATCTGAACAAGTGGAGATTCACTAGTCACCAGACTCAATAGTATCCCAGACAAATAATTCAACCCAAATCAGGACTAATCTAAGCCCTTAAGAAACAGATATTCAATTTGGACACTACAGAATGAGATTTAGGATGACTTGCTCTATGAGTATAGTAGAGCTTCTTTTGTGCTTTCATGTTCTCAGTGCAAGACAAATTCCTTCTGAGGCAATAAATGTTTCCTTTATTCATTCACTACAGTATATTGCTTTTATGTCAATAAAAGAAGAACCTTACACATATTTCCATTCATAAAAATCCAAAATTTAAGGCTACAAATAAACAACACAAGCATCTGTAAAAACCTTGAAATTCTTACCAGTCGAATTTAAAACATAATGACAACCAAATCAAATAAGTAACAATAATGTGATTTATACTATTTGTTTTGTGTGAGGTTAAATGTAAATATATTAAAAGTATAGTATAATAAAGTAACCTCCAACTAAACTGCTCCTACTCAACCCCATTCCATTTCAGCTAAAGTAAATATATCTTCTAAAAGCTTGAGTAGCATCTATAGTACGTGCCCCACATATTGAGACCTGCCGCGTGTACACCGCAGCAGTAGCACAGATCCACCAGAACCTTTGTAACAAGTACAGAGAGAAGTCGTAAAAATGTTATGTCAGTGGGCTGCCAGATATGAAAGTGTAAATCTCCTGAGATCTTCTGTCTTTTTTATAGTCGCTGCCGTGTTACTACCACCATGGGTCCTTTGAGGAGGCCAGCCGGGAGCACAACCGCGAGAAAAACAGATATCCAAACATTTTACCATGTGAGTGATTATCCCAGTTCTCCGCCATGTGATATTATTGTAACCTTTAAAGCCGAAAGTTTTATTGATCACTAAATCTGAGGGCAGCAGATGTGGGGAAAAATCAAACTGTTATTTACTGGTCTTTTCTTCGCCCTGTCCTCCGCAGATGACCATTCCAGAGTGGTGTTGAGCCATATAGACGGGCACCCGTGTTCAGACTACATCAACGCGTCGTATATAGATGTAAGTATGTCAAGATGTGGTAGGGAATGCTCAGTGGTAGAAAGTAACGAGGTAAAAGTAGTAAAGTGCAGTGTTTTTACTTCCTACATTTGAGAGCTTGTATATGTACTTTCTATTCCATTACATTTTTGAACAGGACTGAATAGTAAAAGCATTTTTTTAAATTGTTTGAGACCTGCTCAAATATACAAATAAAAACAGCTACCAAAAAAACAATTTCATTGTTTCTGTTAATTTATTTGTTATTTTGTTATTTGTTATTTTGCACAATTCACTAAAGCAATCTCTACATTTGGAGTTTTATTAGATCTTAGTCAGCATGAAATACTTTTACTTTTTACTCTTTAAGGACACTTTTTTTCAGGTACTTTTATATTTTATGTGATACACCAGTGGGGATACTTGTACAGATATTCATTCATAAATGCATACTACTCGAGCTGCAATTTTATGTTATGTCAAAGCAAGATTTGAGCCTTTTAGTTTTAGTAAAGGGGTAAATATGTATCAAGAATGTTCCACAGTATGGCCATAAACTTGTGAATCTCCATGGAGACTTGCAAGCCACAATTACAGGTTAGATTTGTGGAGAGACGTCCCCACTCAAAGTAAGAATGGATGGTTTTTAAGATATTTTTGAGCACTTTAAACACCTATAGTTAAATAAATGTAAAACAGATTGGTTCAATACCATACTCTGAATAATTTAAACCAAAGCGTTAACATCTCCATGGAGACAAGTAGTGAGCGGACATTCCACCAGAGAAGTTACACACTGGACCTTTAAAGCCAACATTATTCTTTAGTAATATTGCAAACAACGGCAACAATAGTACCAAAAACCGCCAGCAACACGTATAACTGATGTTAAAACTGACACCTGGTATAATTTTACACAGTGTAATATTTTCCTGTTTATCAGGGCTTCAAAGAGAAGAACAAATTCATCGCGGCTCAAGGTAACCACTGCTTGCTCTGTTTCGCATTTTGTTTTGTTTTATGCAAATTACGATGCAATTTTAATATTCTCATCTGCTCCTCAGGCCCGAAGCTAGAGACTCTGGCTGACTTTTGGCGAATGATCTGGGAACAGAAAACCGCCACTATCGTCATGCTTACCAATCTGAAAGAAAGAAAAGAGGTTTGTCCATTACATACATTATTGCTTTTTACAGCAATTTTACAACACTAATAAGCAGAACCAGGAAAAAGAATTAACCCTGCGATCGATAGGGCTAGCATACACAATTACTGAAAGCCCTTTTTTGATCTCATGACCGAAAGTCAAGTGTATAATTTATTTGACCCCTTTCACATCAGAGGATCTATGCAAAGTGTCACCAAGCAGATTAGTTAGCATCACATTAAATTTAGCCTCAAAGGAATGATCAATTGTGGGCTTAGGAGCAGGTTTGATATGGAAGAATAGAGCCAAAGTGAATCAATGGGGGAATAATTGTTGAAAGATCCGCAGAGGGCACATGATAATTAGTCTGAGAATCTACTTAATGAGTTGAAACGTCACCAGCGTGATGCTATTGACTGACAGGGGAGCACAAAGTCGCTTTGATTGCTTTGGAATTAGATGGTGAAATATTCACATGGCAGATTCAGATGAGAGGAGACTCTGAATGCAAACTCAGCTCCTCGGAGTTTGTGTGTGATTCTCTCTCAGGCAAACAAACTTAAAGGTGCGCTGTGTAACATTTCTACTGGCAGGTCCTCCAACTGCTTGTCTCCGTGGAAATCTTACGCTTTGTTTTCTAGAATGTTCCACAGTATAGATTACATTAGACTACATTACAATTCAAATCTGTGGAGAGTTGCCACTATTCACAGAAGGAACTATTGTATTTTAGAGCAACAGAAACACCTGTGATGAATAAATGTTAGATGATATATTTAATGTCATACAACAATCCAGAGAAAGCAATAAAATCTCAACAGAGACAAGCAGGTCACGGACCCTCCAGCAGAAAAATTGCGCAGTGCACCTTTAAAGCTGCTGTAACTTAAGCGAAAACTTGAAAAACAGAATTAATTTTAAATAGTTAGCAACGGTCTAAATATTTTAATCATTTTTTAACACATTCCTAGCATCCTAATTATTCACCGCAATTAGATTTTTACAACTTGTTAAAGATCCCATGACATGGTACTTCTTGATGCTTTTATATGGCTCCTTAATGGTTCCCTAATACTGTAAATGAATCCTTATTCAAAATCAACACTCAGTGCATGAGAAACAGAGATAAGATGAGAAAGAGTATTTTTTCTCCCTCAGAACAGGTCATAATGGGCGTTGTTGCTTGAATGCAAATGAGGAGAAAAGAGCTGGCCAATAGTATAGGGTGGGGGCGTGGCCAAACTCTCCGCTCAGAGCTGTCAGCTGTGCCCTCTGATCCATTTCCTTGTTTTTGCACGGGGGGAGAGATTTGAAGCGTTCCATTGAAAAATAAACACATTTCCACAGAAAATAAAATTAAACCACTGCTGTTCAAAGGTCCAGAGGCTCAGATAAAGGACTTCCGAGCCTAGAAACACTCGGACGTGCCTCCAGGCAAATAAAAAAATGCATTTCGCATTGCCTAGCGCATTCACAGTCCAAACTCTCTGGGCGTGATTTACAGAGACGCTGAGTACAGAGAGACGGGGGTGGAACTGCATTTGCATTTCTTTTTTCGATCTGATGTCAATAAGGTGCCTTGTTCAAACTCGCCCGTTTGAGCACCGAATTTTTGTAACGCAGAAAAGGATCGCAAATGCTCAGTTTAGACATTTTGCAACTTTTAACCATGGGGGGGGGGGGGTTGGGGCCTAAACAGGGTAGGGGAGCTCACATTAACGTTCAAAAACCTCAGAAAGTGAAAATTTCATGCCATGGGACCTTTAATAACAACTGGCATGCTAACAGTGCAAAACTGGCCTTACTGGTTTGCAGAGAATAAAAATGCAGATAGCAGCTTTCATTTTGACCCAAAACATTTTATCTGTACCGGGCTACGACAAATGTTTCTTTATTACATGAAAAAATTGGTACAGCCCCTTTAATGTCCCCTATCTCCTAAATATCCACTTCCTCCTTTGAGTCTCCTGCCTGGTAGATTAGAATCTGGTCTGACTGACTTTATCTCACAGTAGTATATCAGATAGCCCTGCTCCCACATAGCAACAAGCTTCATGGTTGGATTCTCAGAGAGGGTAGAGTGTTATGTGTGGAGTTTGCATGTTCCCTTTGTGTTGCCTCCAGATACTTTTAAGTTTAAACATGTACAATAGACTTAGTTTTGTGAATTAAGATTCTGAATCTGACTCTTGGATAAATAAAGAATAAGTTAGAAAGAAAAGAAAATCATAACCTTATGTGGGTTAATTTTTAGTCCTCGTAGATGAAAAGGTATTTTATTTTGTACTTCATTGATACTGCCTCTACATAATATGTTTTCCATATTTGTGCATCATAATTTAGAATCTAATCCAGTCTTATACAATCGGAAAATGCATTGCCAATTACACTAGTTTATTTTTATTGTTGCTGCAGGAAAAGTGTTACCAGTACTGGCCAGACAAAGGCTGCTGGATGTACGGGAACATCCGCGTTGCCATGGACGACGTGACTGTACTGGTGGACTACACCATTAGAAAATTCTGTGTTCAATATGTAAGTAAAGTCTTCCGATTTATTTTATATTTTCCACAAACACACATGATATCCCATTATTATCACAGAGCTTACTACTAAAATTAACGTATAAATATTTGTGCAGTAAATATAATTAAATAGTTTTTAAAAGCTATAAAAAGGGATAGTTATGTTTCTCTATAGTTTCAATTGTTAAAAATCCATTCACATAATAGCTGTTTTGTAATTAAAAATGTAACACAAAGCGGGTGTGGAAAAGTAATGCCTCCCTTGGGAACTTTCTGGAACATTCTGCTAAACTGTAATAGGATGCGAACCGTCATAAATAAATGAAAAGCAGTATGGAACCACATAAAAGGGCTATATAGCGCACAGTGTGAAAATTATCAATAGGCAGTGTATTTATTATTCACAGTTTGCAAATGTGCACTGAATCTGGGAGCATCATCTTGGAGAAAAATCTCAAAGTAAACGGCACACAGAGAAACTCACTTCCTCGCCACTGGGTTTGAAGATATCCTGTAAAAGTTTTGGTTTAAGAGCGGCTGTTTTTCTGTGCAGTCTTGTGTTAAATAGAATAGACGCAGATTAACGTCTAAAGGAGATGCAAATGCAAAAATAGGACTGTTATGGTGGTGAAAACATTTTAGATTTTTAAAGGTCCTATGTTGCACTATTTCATATCTATGTTATAATGTTAAATCCTCATCAAAACATGCCCAAGTTGTGTTTTTTTTTTTTTTTTTCATTCACACATGTTTAACACACAAACCCTGCATATTTAGGTTGTATTCTTCTCTAAAACAGAAAACACTCTGAACTACCTTGGGATGTAATGTGGCATTTATAAGAAGTGCTCCACTGTGAAGCTTCATGAAATCACAAGGTGGAAGAGGAGAATTTTGAGCTGTAGAGTTGTAGACAGACTAATAATAAAGGATTCCTCAAACATGTGTGAATGAACAAAATGCTTTTGATGAGGTAACAACATTTTAACATGGCTAAAACCTCGCATGAATCAATTGTGTATACTGTAATATTGGACCTTTAATATAGCTATTTGTTATGGTGTAAAATGTTCCAATTTTAAAGGTTCTGAATTGATATTATAGATACTTTAGGCCTACCAAGCTAATGCACAGCTGCTGGATTATAATGCACAGCTGCTGGAGTCATAAGTAGGTCGTAGGGGGAATAATACACAATATTAATATTTAGCAGTGAGATGGTGTAATCTCTCATTCGTTCAGGAGTGGTCCAAGGTAGAAAAGGTTTCAATGTTAGTTATTTGGACACTGTTTTGTGTCCACAAGGCTACCTCTGAAACCTTTGTATGTTTGTTCTACCTTAATATTTAGCATTTTCTATCATTATAATAACTACATAATATGAGAAAAAAAACACATGAATCTCCCAGTTCATATTTTTGAATTGTGTTATAATATTATAGTTATGATGTACAATTTTTACAATATGCTAAAGTTGGACTGAAAAAATATAATAAAAAAAATACATTTCTCCATTATGTTTACATCGTATTGTATTACTGCGATTTTGTTTGGCTCTTTGCTATGTGGCTATATATTGTCAGAACTATCATTTTGAGACGTCGCACAGCCCTAGCCCTTTTAACAAATTAGTCCATTAAAAACAACATTATCACCAATCCTCCCTCCAGCTGCCCATATATTTAACTTGATAAAACACCACTGCCCAGCTCTTATCCGTCACTATGAACACTTAGCCACTGTGCCCGCTCCTATGCTGCGGTGTATGACTCTGTGTTATTGCATCACAGCAGGGCAGTGATGGTCTGCGCGCTCCCAGACTGGTCACCCAGCTCCACTTCACCAGCTGGCCAGACTTTGGGGTGCCGTTCACTCCCATCGGCATGTTGAAATTTCTCAAGAAGGTCAAGAGCATCAATCCATCCTACGCCGGGCCCATTGTGGTGCACTGCAGGTAAAATATAGCAGGGTTTTCAGTGGGCTGGAAGGGCCGTTATGTGGTAGTGTTTGGTTACCATAATTAGGCGTATACAGCTTAACTATGAAAGCACTGAAGGAAGTAGTTTGGTTTACCGCTAATGTGAATGTTTCAATTGCACTCAGAGATTTCAAGTTTTGGAAGATTTTTTTATATGAACTGTATGCAGAAGTGTGCGGCATGCATAAGTGATAGATGATGAGTTGATATTGCTTTTCCTAGAATCTCCAGTGTCTCACAGGATGACATCAAATGGATCTAACTTCAGAGAGCCAAGCAGTCATATTACCAGGCTTGTTACAGGTCAGATCTGTGGAGAGGTGACCCCGCTGACAGTATGAATGCAGATTTTCAATGTATTGTTGTATTGGACAATAAGATAAATAAAATAGATATGTTTTACATGTGGTAGTTTACAGTAATATCATCTCAGAACCACCCACCATTAAATGTACAGAGTGTACTTTCAAGGTCCTATATTACATAAAATTTACTTCTGTGGCATGTTATAATGTTGTTTCTTCATCAAAAACATACCTGGATTTGTGTTTTGTTTCATTCACACATGTCCACATTGTGATGTCATGAAGCAGTAGTTTTCAAGTTAACAGCTACTATCATTTACCATTAGTTCGGTGTAGAAGGGCTATTCCAGAGCTGAGATTCTAGTGAAGGTGTATGGAGTTTAAAAACACAGTGGAGCAGTTCCTGTATTACCACATGACATCACAAGGTGGAACTGGGTATTTTCTGTTTGAAAGAAGAACTAATATGCAGGGTTTGTGTGTTGAAAATGTGTGAATGAAACACAACACAACTCTAATTATAGCATAGATCAAAAAATAATAACGTAATATGGGCTCTTTAAGTGAAAGTGCTTTTACATATACATACTTGTCTCATCTTTGGTGGTTTGAGTTTGCTAAATTCCTGCCCCTTCTCATATAAAACTTAAAAAGAGGGGGAAAATTCATATAAAATTTCTGCTTGTACTTGATGCCTTACATTTACCAGGGCCATTTTAGATGAACTCATGTAATTGGTCAGTCAGGATTTAATTGGATGGAAATAGGTTGCAATGGGAGGAGTTCCAAGACTCACTCTGCTAATAAAGTGACAAATTCTAAACTGGCTAGCCTACAAAACATGAGGTGTGCGCATGTGAAACTCAATCTCCAATTTCCTCACCAGATCATGCTAAAAGGCCAAACACTTTCACGTCTTGCTTAATATTAAAACACTGAGTCAATAATGATGGTTTTGTAGCTCCACTTTTACTACTGAATTAGGTCTTTTTAGACTGCCTGTTTTTATTCCATAGGGCTTAACTCAATTTCCATCTGTTCTTCTGTGCACTTAGTATTGTTACTGTAAAACAGCCTGGTGGTACAGAAAGTGGTGCAACAGGTGCTGAGGGAGAGGGACTGTTGTTGAAGTGGGGCCCCCCAGAAAAGAGGCTTCAACACCCCACTGTGGAATCCCCGCTCTGGCCTCCCCAAGGCCTTGGCCACTCCAGTGACCCCTGTAAATCTATTAGAAGGCTCAGAGGGCAGCAGAGGTGAAGCACTTTTACACATGCTCAGGGCTGTCCGCAACTCTGCTCTGGAAGGTCGAGGGAGGTTGACATGTCTATCTCATAGATAGAAGTATGCTTCTCAACTATTGGGCTTAATAAAGACAGATGTATCTGTGTTATGGTAGTGTTTGGTAACATGGGGGAGATAAGTCAGTTATGTGATCTCCTTTTTTAATAGACCTGAACTTTTTTCTCTCTCAAGGAAGTTTTTGCATGATCGGAAATGGATAAAGTTAAAGGCGCACTATGTAACTTTTCTAACGCAGAGTCCGCCACCTGTTTGTCTGCTGACATTAAACTTATGCACCTTGTTTAATTTTAGATGTTTTTAAATATTTAAAAAATGCATTGTCAATGTGAGTGGGTTGCTTTTCCACAGATCTGTCCAGTTTCCCTTCAGAAAAGATATGGCTCATTGTCATACTCCGGAAAATTCTTTTCATGGGAATGTCCATGGAGATAAGCTGGGGTGGTCCCTGTAGCGCAATAATTTCTTTGTGTGTCTTTAATGTTTAGTTTGTTGTGTAATTTCTGTTTGAAAGTGATATTTTTACCAGAAACAAAACTTTTTATGTTTTTATACAAAAAGTATTGGCAATTTATCAGTGTTGATCCTTATTACTTAAATCCTAACCGTTAATAGTTTATTTTTTAATTTTGTTTCATGCTTTTAAGGTGAATATAAAATAATGATGTTACATACATCAGTATGATTGAAAAGATGCAGAAAGAAGTATAAACTTGCAACATCTGCCCCCTTTTCACACAAAAAAACATTAACGGTTCTTAATGGATCGATTCAGTTTATCACAGTAATCAGTCAATATCAAGTCACTGTTTTTTTGTTACATTTTGGTCTCTTAATATAATATGTAATTGTTTGCCTTTTGTTTACTTTGACAATTAAAATGCTATTTGTTTCATTTTGGACCTAAACTACACACTTGAATGCTTTTTATTGATCTATTAGAGCCCATTGACATGCCGCTGCCCTACAAACAAACCACAGCAGCCTCTTGTATCACAGCACCTTCTGTCTCCTGATCTCCCCAGTGACTCCCTGTTCCCTGTGTATGTGCTCCACAGCGCTGGCGTTGGGAGGACTGGGACATTCATCGTCATTGACAGCATGATGGACATGATGCACATGGAACAGAGACTGGACGTGTTTGGCTTTGTGAGCAGGATCCGGGAGCAGCGCTGTCAGCTCATCCAAACAGATGTAAGTGTTGACCTGCTCTGACCCTCTGCAATGTGCTCTGACAGCTCCTCTCACTCCTACAGTATTCACGTAAACAAGCCACAAAAAAATCACAGAGATGAGGCGCAAATAGGCTGTTTTCTGATTTTAGAGTGTGGTAATGTGATGTTATGAGATGGAGGGAGAGTTCATAATGGTATTTTCAGAAATCAGAAATAATCAAATGAAAACATAAACATAACAAACCAGCCTGTTAACTTAGACAAACTATTGATTCAAGGAAAATTATTTGGACACAGTAGCTCACACATACATTATAATAACAAAGAGCAAAAATATAAATTATAATAATGAATTCCATCTAAGTAAGTAACAAAGTAAGTAAGCCTTTATTTATATAGCACCTTTCACAGATAAAAAATCACAACACAAATAAGAACAGAGGAATTACACAGTCAATTAAAAGCTTGTTTAAAAAGCAGTGTCTTGAGCTGCTTTTTAAAAGAGTCTATAGAGTCTGCCTCACAGAGGGCTAGGGGTTGGGCATTCCATAATTTGGGGGCCACAGCCTGAAAGCACAGGTCCCCCCGTGTTTTAAAGCGAGTCTTTGGGACCTGACGAGAGGGTACGGCCTGAGGAGTAGGGGCGCAGTAAGTCACTGAAGTACTGGGGTGCTTGTCCATTTAAAGCTCTGTAAGTTAAAACCATGATTTTAAAATCAACACGGAACTTAAAAGGAAACCAGTACAGTGAAGATAAAATTGGTGTGATGTGTGTTCTCCTTTTAGCTCCTGTTAAAAATCTTGCAGCCGTATTTTGAACAAGTTGCAGCCACTTAAGTGTAGATGTGTTAAAACAAGTAAAAAGAGAATTACAAAAATCTAAATGAGATGAAATAAAAGAGTGAACAGTCATTTCAAGATCAGCATTTGATGAAATTTGTCTCAGTTTAGTGATGTTCCGTAGCTGATAAAAACAGTTTTTAACCACTTGGCTGCAGTGACCCTCCAAAGACACTGATTTGTCCAACAACACTCCAAGATTTCTAATGCTTTCTGTGGTTTTTGAACGTTAATGTGAGCTCCCCTACCCTGTTTAGCCCCCCCCCCCATGGCTAAAAGTTGCGAAATGTGTAAACTGAGCATTTGCGGTCCTTTTCTGCGTTTGAAAAAAAGACAGCTCAAACGGGCGATTCTGAACAAGGAAACTTTCTGACGTCACACGGGGAAAAAAATGCAAATGCAGTTCCACCGCCCGTCTGTGTTTCTACCCACACTCTCTGGAACTCACGCCCAGAGAGTTTGGACCGCGAATGAGCTACGCAATGCGAGATGCGTTTTTTTATTTGCCTGGAGGCACATGAGAGTGTTTCCAGGCTCAGATGTCCTTTATCCGACCCTCTGAACCTCTGAAACAGCAGTGGTTTAATTTTATTTTCTGTGGAAATGTGTTTATTTTTCAATGGAACGCTTCTCATCTCTTCCTCCGCGCAAAAACGCGGAAGTGGGGCCAGCGCACATCGCACTGCTAAAGAGGAAAGAGTGGAGAGTTTGGCCACGCCCCCACCCGCTGCTCTGGCCTATCTCTGTCCTCCTCATTTGCATTCAAGCAACAACGCCCATAATGGAGTGTTCCAGAGAGATATTTATGACTCTTTCTCATCTTATCTCTCTTTCTCATGCACTGAGTCTTGATTTTCAGTATTAGGGAACCATTAAGGCGCCATATAAAAGCATCAAGAAGTACCATGTCATGGGATCTTTAATTAGAGGAATTTTTTCATCTGGTGCCAATTTTTGATACAAGAGAAGCATTGCAGAAGGATTTTTAGTCTGTCCATCTCTGTTTCTTTAAAGAACAATACAATGTTGGTCGTCAGCATACAAATGAGCCAATACATGCTTGAAACCACAATTTGACCAATTGGAAAAATGTACATCAGAAAAAGAAGTGGCCCCAAGATCGACCCTTCAGACATGACATTATTGATAGAAACAGAAAAGGATTCAAATAAGAGGAAAACCAATGTAGGACTGTCCACCTGATTCCAAAGTCTTTGTGCAAACGATGCAATACCATTTTGTGGTCTACGTATCAAAAGCTGATGTGAGGACTAACCAAACCAACAGCATGTAGTGTCCAGAGTCCGCCAACATCAGAATATTATTTGAGACCTTCAGAAGTGCAGTTTCTGTGGAATGCCTATTGCGGAATCCTGACTGGAATAAGTTATTGCCATGCAAGAAGTCTGTTAACTGTTTTCAAACCACCTTTTCAATTATTTTATATAAAAGAGGCCATTTTGATATTGGCCTATAGTTTTTGGGCTTTGACTGATCCAAGTTTGGCTTCTTTAAAATGGGACTAAGCACAGCTTGTTTGAAGGAGCTAGGAACTGAGCCTGTTCCAAGAGACATGTTAAACATGTTAACAACATGTGGTCCAAAAAGATCGAATGCCTTTACAAACAGTGAATGTGGCACCACATCTAGAGGGTATGAGGATGGTTTCACACTCTTCATTATGCCAATGACATCCTCAAGGCTAGGGGAAAAAGAAGACCAACAAGAGCTGTGATTTATATGGTAGGAAAAGGCTCCAGTCACAGATGTTATGCTAGCTGATAATGCCCACCTTATTGACAAAGACCTGTAAGAATGTATCACTATTATTCATTGTATGAACAGGGATTTGTGGTGCTGATTCAAATCAATTTTCTCAAAAGTATCAAACAGGACCTTTGGATTTTTCCTGTTCATTGACACAAAGTTGGAAAAATAATCAGTTCTAGCTTTGTTTATCATTGCATTTAGTGTAGTAATTAGCTCCATAAGCAAAGTTTGAGCAAGGTTTTCTACATCTAGACATCCATCAAAAAGACTGATCTCAAACAAGTCAGAAAATCTTTCCACTGTATCTTGGGTTATAATACGTGTTTTTGTTGAACTGAGACACCTGAATGTCCTTAATGTTCAACTGGTCAGTGTTAAGAGTTAAGGAAAATAAAACATCCATTGTGTACCACCTTTCTTATTGTTGGACTAATGTTGTTTTAGACCAAAAGAATATGTCAGGGTTACCAGCTCAGCTGCTGTAAGTAGAGACTGGTGTCAAGTAAGGCATTTATATAAGTATATGTGCAAGTAAAAATTAAATATAGAAATATAATAATACAAATGCATCTCAGCTATATACAAGAGGTTGTAAAATGTTATCTTCCTGTATTACCTAAAGTTGTATTGTGTACCATAACATTCTTAAGGACCCATCATTAAAAGTAATTTCTTATAATAAATAAATTCATGGTTCAAATGGTTGTTAAACTGTAAATAATTACCTCCATTAGTATTTTAAAGGCATCCTTTATTAAGAGGAGCAGTTTGTTGTTTTTACCACAAGTAATTGTACAACTAAATAAACTCCAAAACCAGATATGTAAATTTGACGTTTAAGCCTTTGCTTAAAGGGATATGCCACCCCCAGGTCAAATTTGGGCATCTCCCCACAGTCCAGAGACTAAAATAAGTGGTGGAAAGCGTTTTCCTGCTCACCCAGCCATTGTCCGAGTCTGTCAGCACTGACCGCCGCGCGAGCTGCTGCTCCTCCGCCTTAGACTGGAGTCTAACGTCGCCAGAGAAAGATTTCGGCCAAAAGGAATTAATTTGCTCGATGCTTTTCCCAATTACTTTATGTGTAGTGCGCATTCATATCGAGTGCAAATAAATGTGCAAATCAACACGGAGAGCTTGCCTTGGTCATTTTGGGTGGGAACTATTTTTCAGTGCGGAAGGACATGGCCGAATCACGCAGCACGCTGCCAGGGGAATCCCAGTTACGCACCGGGAAGGGAGTTCCCCTGTTGCACAACGTGGTGCGTGATTCGGCCATGTCCTTCCGCACTGAAAAATAGTTCCCACCCAAAATGACCAAGGCAAGCTCTCCGTGTTGATTTCCACATTTATTTGCACTCGATATGAATGCGCACTACACAGAAAGTAATTGGGAAAAGCATCGAGCAAATTAATTCCTTTTGGCCGAAATCTTTCTCTGGCGACGTTAGCCTCCAGTCTAAGGCGGAGGAGCAGCAGCTCGTGCGGCGGTCAGTGCTGACAGACTCGGACAATGGCTGGGTGAGCAGGAAAACGCTTTTCATCACTTGTTTTAGTCTCTGGACTGTGGGGAGATGCCCAAATTTGACCTGGGGGTGGCATATCCCTTTAAAAAGAAGGTTTGGCTTATATATATATATATATATATATATATATATATATATATATATATATATATATACTAACATATTATTAACAGAAGAAGACTTGCTTTCCATTATCCACTACTAAAATCTAAAACCAACCAATAGAATGCTGCGATGTCATGTGACACCAGCCTCGGTGACAGTGGGGGTCTTTGATAAACTCACTTTACTCTTTCCCGGCTGTCTCCCCCTCAGATGCAGTACTCCTTCATCTACCAGGCTCTGCTGGAGTACTACCTGTACGGAGACACAGAGCTCGATGTGTGCTCTCTGGAGGGCCATCTACACCGCCTTCACAACACCAGGGCTCCACACGACAGACTGGGCCTAGAGGAGGAGTTCAGGGTATGTGGAGATATAAAAAAACCCACCAAAAAAGTCAAATATTTCACTGTAACGAATCGTCCTGCACAAGCCTGTTCCCTGCTATGGAATATTTTTTCCTGGAATACTTGCCCTGGGTGCTGCTCTCGGCTGTAAATAACGGTTCTTTATATCGGCTGAAACTTTGGGGCGTATCCATCTGCTACATCAAATTTACAAGAGATGCTTTATTTTAAGCTGTGTCGGTAGCACTATAAATAATAAGTGCTGCATAAACCTTTGATATAGATTGAATTTATTCAGTCTTACATGGACTTTGTTTTGTCACTACTCTGTTTTTCAGTCATGGTTGCTGCCATCCCAAAGTGATTTAGTAGTGTTTATAGATGTATTTTTTTGTAATTAATAGTGAAAACAACACCATGCACTTGGTTTATAACTGGTTATCTACCAGTTGGCGGGCGAACAATCCAACCACTGTGGCACTGTCACCCACTGCATTATTACATCATAAACTGACAGAGGTTTTACATTTAAACAGATGACAACCCAAAGAAAACAACTTTCAGGAATAAACAATTGGAAACAATGCATGTGACCATCACATACTACTGTTTCTCTATCATGGTTCATTATCAGTGTTTCCCAGTTCATTCTGTAGCATGTTCTTCACTCATAGTGCAATATTAGGTCACCAGACCCTTAATCGGTATTTACAAATTTCATTGCTTTCTCCTGTATATTATTATAAGTAAAAAAATATATATTTACTACATCCCGAACTTCTTGTCAATATGACATAGACCTGTCTATAAGTTCTGTATAGTTATATTACCAGTGTCTTCTAAATTGAGATGCAAACAACTACAACAGTGTAGGCATTTGGTACCAATTTTTAAAAAAAATCAAACTAATTCTAATTTCATCATGTTATTTACATTATCTCCAGCCTTCAAACTGTACTTTTCATTTTTTTAAAGCAAGGACCAATTTCAGGTTTTTTTAGACAACATTCCTCTAAATACAAACCATTTACTCATTTTCCAACCTTCTCCAACTCTAGCTCATTCATAAGCATCTCTTTGTATAAACTTTTGCTCTCATTTTTGATCATATCTGTTGGTTTTCACCAACTCCCCCTCTCTCTCTCTCTCCCATCTTCCCCCTCTTCTCACCCCCATTAGAAGCTGACCAATGTCCGCATAATGAAGGAGAACATGAGAACGGGCAACCTTCCTGCCAACATGAAGAAGAACCGGGTGCTTCAGATCATCCCATGTAAGGACTCCTCCACCACTCTCGCCATTTTTATTATACATCACATCCAAGCTACTTCAAACGCCAGGCATCGCGTGTGATTTTTTTTTTCTTTTTACCGAATATAGATTTCCTGCTAGTCAATCCATGTCCGTGTGATCAATGATACTTAAACAGAACTTGTATTTTGACTTGAAAGTTGCCAGAAAAAAGAACGCAACTTTTTATTTCTGATTTTATTTTACAGTACTGCTTGATATGGGTATTGGCGACGTCTTGCTTTGATTTATATTATGCATAACTTTTTACCCAATGCATTTTTTCTTTCAGATGATTTTAACCGAGTAATCCTGTCAGTAAAAAGAGGACAAGAGTTCACCGACTACATCAATGCCTCCTTCATTGACGTAAGCTCTCCCTCAGTGCAATATAGATTTCCCATAGAAGTGTATTTAAAGCTGTGCCTTCACAAACAATGCAAAATATGAGGTTTGCTGTTCTCCTCAAGTTGTTGTTTACATGACTGCAGGGCTACAGGCAGAAGGACTATTTTATCGCGACCCAGGGCCCCCTGTTACACACAGTGGAGGACTTTTGGAGGATGGTGTGGGAGTGGAGGTGCCATTCAATCGTTATGCTCACTGAACTCAAGGAGCGAGAGCAGGTGAGGCACACAGCAGCCTTGGAAGGAGAACTTAGGGAAAAAGTGGAAATGGTTTATTGGGTTGACTTTATAGAAGGGCGCTTTGAGGTGCGTGTAGTCCTGTGCCAAAGACTTACTCCAGTTTTACAGAAAGGCTATGTAGGACAGTGGTCTTTCAATGAGGGTAAATATATCAAATTGTATAAAAGGGATTAGAATTGTTGAGTTGTTATAAGGTGGTCCTAGCTATGCAGCACCTAGAAACTCAAATGGAATATTGTTTGTGTACTGTATAACAATTTGGAAAAAAAAAAAAACATCAAATTTCTTGTTTATATTGTGATTAGATTTGTTTTTTATGTTTTAAAAGTTGACATTTTAGTGGACAAAATTTGCCAGAAGAAATATGAACTGACAAATAATTACAAGAATTACATGTATTTCAGAAAATGTTTGTACATATTTACTGCAGCGTAAATGGTTTTCACTGTTTGTGGATGAAATTATGGCAGTCCAAAAATTGCAACCTATGCAATTTGCTAATTGCATCATTTCAAATTGCCATTTCAATTAATTTTGCAGCCAGAGTACTGTACTTATAAATTTGACTGTATATGTGATGTTTTATGTGGACCCAATGAAGAATAGCTACTGCTGTGGTCATAACTAATTGGGACCCAGAATAGCAAAATAAGCAGATTCTGAATTATATATCTAAAAATGATCAAGGTCTACTCTACATCAGAACAAATTACGTCTTTCTCATTTCAGCATATCCTAAATAATAATAATAAATAAATAAATAAATAGGAATTTATTAGCAGTCAGTCCTTTTCACTCTTCATTAAACATTTTGCACATTGTTTTTAGAGGGAACATTTTAAGGGTAACTAATCAAAAATTAAAAAAACTGATGACTTTTCCATGTGACCTTTCTTAAACCAGGAGAAGTGTTACCAGTACTGGCCATCAGAGGGCAGTATGACATTTGGAGATTACACGGTGGAGCTGACTGCAGATACACTTTGTGACACATTCTCGCTCAAAGACTTGGTGGTCACTTATAAAATGGTACGTATCGCTTTCAGAACCACATTTAACCCCAAATAAACTAAATAAAAGTGTGAAATTCAAAGTTGTTTTTTCCAGTGCCTTCACTTGTCATAAGCGATTAAGCTGTTGACACTTGACATAAGTATGACAGTGATGTTTAGCTGCATGGATTTAACTGTCTGGATTTCTCGTCATGCCAGGAGAAGCAGTCACAACACGTTCGACACTTCCACTTCCACGGATGGCCTGAGATCGGAATACCGGCGGAGGGAAGAGGGATGATTGACATTATTGCTGCTGTGCAGAGGCAGCAGCAGCAGTCTGGAAACCATCCCATAATTGTCCACTGCAGGTGAGGAAGTTCATTTTAACAACACGACAGCCGCCAAAATCCTACAACTAAATACGCCGTCTTTCTATTTTTACTTCGATTACCTGATTATTACACCTCACAAGCATTATCAGATGGAATTGCTATGTTATCAATCGTTTCCTACAAACGTCTGTAACAATGAAATGTACAGTTTGCCTCAGTAGACCCGGTGTTCTCTGCCTAAACCACTTATGTGATCCCTTATAAAGACTTAGCAGAGAAAGCTTTGATCACAACCTAGCTTCAGGTGAAGTGATTCTAAAGCAGCATGCCCCGCTGGGATTGATCCAATCCACTGATTCACAGTCAATTAAAACCTCTCAAAGTGAAATCTCCGCTGACTCCCACTATGATTAATCTGATAAGATGAGCTAACGACAGGAAATGGTGTCATCACTCTCTTCTATTCCTTCATCACCACTTGTCTAAGAGGGCTTTTTAAAGCTTTTTCTGCTGCCTCTTGGGAATGGGGCTAACCCACTGCAATCCCAAACGTCTCTCTGCACTCCTCTTCCGAATTGTATACCGAATGCTGCTCTCTCCACCTCCGCCTGCCACCATTGTAAACATTGACTCAGTCCAACAGCAGCCACCAAACTGATTAGTGTTAGCATTGGATTAGTCTCTTTAAGTGAGGGTGATTATTACCCCTATACACAGAGGTCACCTTTTCTATGGTAAACTTTTCTATTTAAAAGAAACAAATGTGCAATCTAGAGGAGTTGAGAGAGGGTGCAAGCAAATGTATGCAAACTTGATTTCTACTAGACAGTGATAGAAATCCACACATAACAATATAATACTCATTGTTCCTGGTTTAAAGTAAAATGAACGAGAACAGATTTAGTTTATACGTTTTGATACTTTGATGGTTTGGTTCAATGTAAAGTAAAACTGCTTTCATCACACATGTTTGAGTAATCCTTTAGTCTGTCTACATCTCCAAAGCTCAAAATGTTCTGTTCCACCATGTGATGTCATGTTAGTGATAGTTTTCAAGTTAAGAGCTACCTTTTACTTTTAGCTCAGTAGAGATTGGCATTTCCAGGGCTGAAATCATCTAGCCCTCATCCAGCCTTCTAGTTGAAGGTGTATGGAGTTTAAAAACACCGTAGAGCACTTCCTGTACCACCTGTATCAAGGTGGAAAACTGTTTGAAAGAAGAACTCAGCCTAAATATGTAGGTCTTGTGTGTTAAACAAATGTGAATGAAACAAAACAAACTCCAGGCATGTTTGAGGAAGAAACATCATTATAACAGAGATAAAATAAAAGAAAATAATAATAATAATTAAAGCTGTTTAAACTGTTCTGGTGTCTACCCTTTTTAAATAGTACTCCCCTCTACAAGTAGCTATGCTTCAGGTCAATTGGAATTCTGCAAGAAATCCCAGAGTTTTCCAAGGTCTTCTAGTGGGCATTGTGGGATGTGTTTGCTGACGGATTTGTCCTTGGTGTGCATAGTGCCGGAGCTGGTCGGACGGGAACCTTCATTGCCCTCAGTAACATTCTGGAGAGAGTCAAAGCTGAAGGACTCCTCGATGTGTTTCAGACCGTCAAAAGTTTACGCATGCAACGGCCACACATGGTTCAGACTGTGGTAGGTGTAACATACAAACAAACAATCATATAGTCAGCCATTTTAAATGTATGTGAATAATGATTTCCTCTGATTGGTGCTTTCAGGAGCAGTATGACTATTGCTACAGGGTGGTGCAGGATTTTGTTGACATTTTCTCAGACTACGCCAATTTCAAGTAATATGTACTCCCACTGTTCATGATACCTTTTTTAACTTATGCAATTTTTCTGAATGTTATTTTCTAAAGCAAGCTCTTTTTAAACTCTCCATTGTCAACATGTGTAGTAATATACAATAATCTATTTTAAATGTGCTCCTAGAAAGTAGTACATTGTGATTTACTACTGCACGGGTTTATTTATTGGGATAAATTTAAACACTAAGGTTGTGTTGCAAAACGGCAGCATTGTAATGGATATCCATGTAATGTAATGACTTTATCTATGTATACATTATATTGTATTATGGTTTCATTTTATTTAAATGAACACGTGTATATTATCTGTATTATTTATTTGAATGACCACAATGCCTTGCTCTATGTTACATCTGCCCTCATAAACAGAAATCCTATGAAACACACTATTCCATTAGACACACTGCAAATGACCTCACTTCTGTCTGTGAATAACTTAACAGCAGCTGCCTGTTGCATTTTCATTCAACTTCACTAAGTTTCTTTTTGCCGTTGGCAATATGACTTACCAGTTTGTGCCTGATGCTGCAAACTGAAAACAGACAAATGAAACAGGTTACATTATTCTTCTATGAACCCAGAAGCATCAGACCAACGTGAAAGGTTTTACAGTAACTTTTGTACACATTATTTTACACTCCTGTCTGTGAATGCAGTGCCATATGGATTAGAATAACAGTTCTAATCTTGTGAATTTGTCACCAAGTGACACATTTTATTTCTTTACTTCAATGTTTATGTTTGTTTGTTTATTTTGTTTTTGTGAAAATAGTAAAAACTAGCAAATGTGCTTTACAATTACACTTTTATTTATGCATTGCATATTTTGCATCATTAAGGGGGGGTACTACATTATACAATTAGTTTTAGCAACTGTAAACTTAGGTTATCGGTAAAACAGGCTACTATTAGAAAATGATTTTGGAGTGATACAGAATAGTAGATATTTAGGGCTATAATGTGAGCCATATCTAAGATAATTCTGAGAACTTTTGAATATGTAGTCAATTCTAGTAGCTTTTCTGCATAATAAATAATATATTTTTTCAACTGATTTCCCACTTTTAGAGGCCTCCAGCATCTTATGACAATAGAATGTTCATCAGAAAAAAAATACATTAGTCGACATGTTTGTGGAAATTTAATCTTGTGTTATTGTTCACTTAAATAACTATTAAAAACTGAAAATAAGTTTTATATGTGAACTTCTGAGCTGATGGTTGACAGATCTCATTCTCAAGTCACTGTTTGAAATCTACTTGCCCTTTGACTGTGTATGGACTTGAACTGCTATTTGTTGCTAAAAGCTGACTCCAATAAATTATAAATGGGCAGAAATGCCATATTACATCTTTTTTGTCCTTTTTACGTGCCCCTGTAAGGATGCGTTCAATGGCCTTACAAACAAGTGATGAAGATGATGTTGCTTTATATTTAATGCTGTTTGAACACCCGCGGTGATGTCAGCATATCAGAGCACTTAGCCGGCTCCATTAGTAGTATTTTGTGTGCCATTAGTCCCTGAATGTGTCATACACCTGCAGAGAGGGGATTATGCTCCTGACAGCTGCCTCGTGCGACACCTATAAAACCCCCTCTGGCTAATGCACAACATGCTAACAAGGCAAACACAAAGGTGAGTGACTCCTCCGCAGCCCAACTTTCATCCGATGGCCATTAAGTTATAATTACGCACTTTATTAATTACCGCCTGAAGTATTGTTTAGAATATGTTTTTATTGCGTTATAATGTACTTGAAGTGCTTTGGTGCGGTGAAATTAGAGGTGGTGACATTATATAGCTCATTAAAAAGTTTGTTTGTATCCCTTCGCAGCGCAAATGGAAGCTAGCAACAGTAGCAAAGTGATGGTGCAGGTGTTTCTGTTGGCGCTAGTGCTTCAGGTCACTCTGTCCCAGCATTGGTCCTACGGCTGGTTACCGGGTGGCAAGAGGAGCGTGGGAGAGCTGGAGGCGACCATTAGAGTAAGTTTTTTTTATTTATTTTTTTTTTTAAATAAAAGCACACTTGTGTTAAAAGTTGTTGGTTAGCTACACTTGGGTAAACATGGCGCGTAATGCGTAAAAAGTTGGATGCGCGCGCCTGTTCTATTTGAAGGCCTTCTAATTTAATCATGGCTACTGGAAATGTCCATTTTATTGTGCTTAGATGATGGGTACGGGAGGTGTGGTGTCTCTTCCTGACGAGACAAGTGCCCAAACCCAGGAGAGGCTCAGACCATACAATGTAGTAAGTGCTTATTATACATAATTTATGACCAATGTCTACTTCAATTGTACAATATTAATGTGCGCTCTAGCTGTGTGTGCTACTGTGCTTCAAAGCAGCAATGACAATATACAAGCCGTCCAATGACTGTTTGTATCTTTTTCCTTTTGCATGATTGAGTACGTGCATGCGTAATTGTGCCGTTTTGGGTGAAAGTGGGTGCGTTCTGTCCAGCCTTATTTAGCGCAGCACTTATAATGTTTGCGAAATGAAATATTTAAAATGAAGATCAAGCTAACTAAATTTCAATCTTTTTAGATTAATGATGATTCCAGTCATTTCAACCGAAAGAAAATGGTTCCTTCTGAATAAAAATGAGAAAAACTAACAGACTGTAATAAGATGGGAATGATAAGTGAAGACACTGCCTTCATATATTTATGTATTTGTATTCATTACAGAGATGTCGATGTTTATGTATGTTACGTTGATATCAATGATACATTGTAATAAAGTTTTTGAATCAGATTTTTTATTTGCTTGTTATGGGAAGAGTGCTGCCTTTCCTTTCCAGTCAGTGCAATCATAATGATATAATAAAATATTAATCATATAAAATGCCCTTTTAGAAGCCTTTGAATAGATTCAGTTGTCTTTGTAGAGCCGCCACGACCGACAAGCATGACAAACTTGTGACACAACAATCTCACCATGACAACAGCTGGCGATTAAGCCAATTTATTAGAAATCAATGAGTTAATTAAATTTGCTCCACTTTTGGTAATTCCATTTTCTGCCACAGCAGTCAAGTGCAAACGCCATGTGGAAAATTACATCATGTGATCTGGATCCGCTTGTACCTGATTGTCGATTAGCCCCACACAATTGAAATGTTCTATCCACACACAACGTCCAGAACAACAAAAACAATTTTACTCTTAATTTAGGACAGCAGCACTCATCCAAAACAAAAACTAGACAGTGCAACTTTTCCTCCCTCTCCGTGCAGGAAATTGGTGTTCATTATAAAAATTGGAATTTCATATCAGGAAAGGAAAGGGAATCAGCAGGGGGCATATGTTTTAAAGAGAACTCATTTTCTGGCAAAGCCCCACAGACGGAGCACCATACTAATCGCCTAGTGCATAAGGGGCCAGGATTCATGAACTGTGCTGACACCGGGGAGGGCCGTGCATTGTTAGAGCGTGGTTGTAATGCACACCAATGAACCCAAAACCCGCTCACACAACTGGGAGAAGGTGAACATTATAAAAAGCACATAGAATTAAAAGAAAAATTAAAAAACACATTCCCTTGCACTTCTAGAACAATGCCCGTTCATTTTCACATTTAATATTCATGGCTGTAATTTGCATAACACTCATTCCCCCTTTGAAGCATAGTTTTTCAAAAGTCCCTTATACATTTTTGACAAAGTTATTGAATGAAATACACCATAGACCGTGTTGTTTTCCAGTTTACCCCTACCTTTCAGCAATTTTGCAACATCCTCAGAAAAGATAATTATGCTTTTATATTATTTTTTTCTAAATTATGAGTTTAATTCAATTGCAGAATAATTAATGCTTCCAGATAACACATGAAAAGCCATAAATTTCCTTTTTAAAAATCCCAAAGCTCTTGCCGCAAAACTCAACTTTCTCTTTCCCAGTGTCCTCATCAAGGACCTGGCTAATTGCACGTACATCAGGACAACAAAACCTGCTGGTATCTATGTTTCCAAATTTGATTTAACCTCACTTTCTCCTTCCCAGACCCCCTAGTGGATATTCACTTTGTTTACCTCAAATTAAACTTCATATTGTTTACAGCCTCCCAGTCCCTGAACATTTTATAGCATTTTAGAATTATTTCTTTATTTATTTTTTGTAATGATTGTAGAGTTGGGATTCATTTGAACATTTCCCCTCATCTGCATGAAAATTATATAATTAACTTTTGATTAACCAGCTCAGTTGAGTCGGTTCCCCCATGCACACTGGTGAATAGTACCCACTGCATTTTAATGACTGTTTTCCAATTGAGTGGCGACCTTTTCATCAAAGAGCCACAACTGGGGCTAAACAACGGTAGAAAATAATCACGGCGAAGACAATGGTACGGGGGCCGGAGTCACCCTTAAATATAACAGCGCACATAAAAAGGCAACGTGGAGCCCTGCCAAACGTCTGTGTTCCTGGATGCCTCATTGTCAAAGCGGAGGAGGTCACATCCATTGGCATATAGAAAAGGAAAGGACAGGATACTGAGAATGGTCCATTGTTAGCTGTCCTTGCTCTGAGGGAATTCCATTATGAAGGGCAATACATATTTGATACTTTGATTTTTGTCCCATTCATTTGCTTGTAAAAACAGAACATATTTGGATAATAGCTGGAGGAAAAAAAGGGAGGCGTCCAAGGCTACCAGCGGCTGTCGTGTTAACGCACCTGCCAATCAAGTCCATCCCAGCAGCTGCACTTCCCACCATCCAAATAAACATTCGATCATATGCATAAAATTATACTTTTTCATTTCATCACCATTACATTATGCTCCATGTTTTTCCAATGGGTCAGGAGGAGGAAACTTTTATTGAAGCGCACTGTATAATAAAGTCATTTTGCAGGTGCTTGTTGTGGCTCTTATTATGAACAGAATGATAATTTACCCTAGAGGATTCAGGCACTGCATATCAATTGAAGTTTAGTGTGGGTCTTACTATGTTCCCGCAGGCTATAGTAGAAGGCAAAGTCATCTTCAGAGAGAGTCTAAATGTCAGGGAGGTCTTCAAACCCTTTTTCTCCCCCAAGCTCTAGTAAAAAGACCCTTTGGAAGAACATTGTCTTGGAACTAAGATTTGGCCGAGGTGACGACAGACTCAATGTAAAGCAGTTGACAAAGGCGTTAATTGGAGAATATATATAAATAACCAAGACGGTAGAGAGAGCAGAAGATATGAGAACTGACTGCTACTTGCTGTGGGGAGGCAGTAATGTCATGTCCCAGAGCGACCACATGGTGCCACTCTTGAGCTGTGTGTTTTGCATGTGATTCTAGCTGTCAATCCTGCAGCAATTCCATCAGTTAAGTTAGAGAGACTGTATTAGTGTAACTCTGAGAAAATCTCACATCAATCAAATGTGGCTCTGCGAAAAATACGTTAATTTTATCTCAAATTTACAGATGGATTCTGGAGTTGATTGTAATGTTGTTTATGCTTACACGTTCTGTCATAGTAGATGGGATTAGGAAAGAAACAGAAAGTTAAAATTTGAAGTAACAAAAATTATAATTTGTTAAAGTGTCACATTTTAACAATTTATGTTTTATTACATTTTTCCCACAGAGGAGCTGGGAGTTTTATGGAAGCATGTACAGTAGAATTGGCCTTCACTTCTTCGCCTTGGCTGGCAGGGAACCTTCCTGTTGTGATCCGACTTCTCCGCTTTGATCAAAGAACAGTGTTAAAGCACTGGGAGAAGGAGAAGGTATGAAATATGAATGAATACAGCTGTGTTTTGATGGATATGTCTCAAAGTATCGCAGTAAGAGACTGCTAAAGGCCAGGAAATCTGTTTGTGTTGTGGAAATAGACTCTTCCTCACTTGTTTCTTCACCGGGTAGCTTTTCACTTCATATTTTAGAGATCCTTTGTTAGAATAGAGTTCAACCCCTTACCATGCATTTGTCTGAAAAGCCTTTTAAGAGTTCATAATATATATCATTAATGATGCCATTTCCTTTGTTTGATCTTGGAACTACCTCTTGAATGACATATAGGCTGCTACAAGTGGAGGGATATTTATTATTTTTCTAGGCTAGACCCAAAGTTCTCACAGATGGAATCAGCTTCTATGTGTGGTGATGGAGACTTTGTCACTAGTTATGTCTGTGATTCCATTTCCTTTGCTACAGGCCCAAGGGGGACCGGTGACTCATTTTGAAGTTGGAAGTTGATACTGTGGTGTAAAACTAATGTTCCCCCCTGAATTAAGAAACTATCAGAGAAAAAAAGTAGAGTTAGAAGAATGCATCTCTCGAATTACTCTGACGTTAATAAACAAAGATAATAAAAGGATACGCTCATATAAACAGAGTTATTAGGATAGGTTTAAAAGGGCCGTACATCTCTTTTATATGGCAGCGTAGTCGCTCTGTCTCATTAACAGTAATTTAAAGGCTTTCCTTTGTCATTTAGGACAGTATTAACAACGGGGCAGCCTTCCTGGACCCGTGGCAGGGCGGTCTCAGAAACTTTGTACCGGGCCTTTATTACCCTCACTAATAGCTACGTCCCCAAAATGCAAGAGTCCTCCTCTGCTGGGACCAAGGGCTCAGATCCTGTCAGAGAGGGGTCGCACTAACCAACTGTAATCTTTAGGGTACTCCACTCCTGCCGACCTACATCTAACACAGGTTCCATCCCCCCTCGCTTACCCCCAACCGATGTCCTATCCCTCCCCAATCTGCCCCAGCCATCCCACCTAAGTTATGCCACCCGGCTCTATCCCTCCCACGTCTTACCGCCCTCGTGCCATAGTTACCCCCACCCCGCCCCTACCTCAACCCCACTTTTTTTAACCACTGACGTCCGGCTGGCCACAGCGAGGAGTGTGCCTGATCCTGAGCTAATGGCAATTAGGAGTGTACGGCAAGCTGTGGAAAAGACTGGATCCCTGTCCATGTTTCAACCCTGGATCATGAGTCTCCAGCACGACTTCAAGGCGAAGCGTGCAATTAGCTACAATAATGATAATGTGTTGTATGGGAACAAAGAGAGGGTAAAACAGACCACTGGTGTGAGAGAGAGTGGGGTGCTAATAGTAGGGGGGTTATTTGAATGCCCTGGTGCAGATAGGAGACCAAATCAGACTGATTATCAAACGTATGATGAATTATATTTTTCCTCTAATTATCCTTGCCTTTTATGTGTAAACCAACTGAGTGAATTTTGCATTCTAGACATCTCTGGTCAGTGGTCTTTTGGCATCACACTGGGGTTAAGGCTTTTATTTCCTCCATGAAATATACAAGGAGTTACTCAGGGAGCTAAGCTGATACACTGCTGACACATTTTTTTCCTTCGGCTTAATTAAATACTTTGAAAGAATATTTGGCAGCAGAACAACAAATGGGGAACACAGAGAAGTACGCAGTTTGATGATTGACTATCACAGATGTGTTGACGCTGAGTCAAAACATGCTGGAAACAAACCACAATACGCAGACCACAAATAAGAGCATTTCAACTCAATGTTGTGCACAGATCCAGTCGGGAAGCACACTCGCATGCCTTGCTTGTTGGAACACAAAGTGCAGCGCCTATTCTCTCCGCTGTGAGCAGAGACCATTCCTACAGTCTTACATCCAGAGGTTTATAGAGGATATTTTGCTGGGTGTTGTGCAAAACGAACCGTGTCCCCAGAGCTGCAGCAACTTCACCTTGGTGGAGTAATGCTGTGATATTCTGTTTATTCTTCACTCACTTCATTTTACTCAGAGGAAATCCTCAGGAGATGGCTTATCTTGGAGCTGGAACAGGTGCACTCTAATTTACTCCTATTGCTTGGGGAGCCCAGGGGCCCCTGTAGAGAAGAAAGTAGCGATGTAGCACACTCCACTGTAAAGCACAAACAGCCAGAGAAAGAGCATTTAATCGAAACTGAGGAAAGCTGTGAGCTTTGAGCGAAGCCATATCATTTGGATGCAGAAAATCTCATTTTTTTAAAACATATTTTTTCTTGAGGAACAGAACTCGTCATTTCATTTACCTTTCATTTGTTCAACACTGTTTACTTTGCTTGAAACTGTCATGCTACACTTGGCAAAGCACCAGATGATTCCTGGGACCTGTTGTGTTACCCCTGCATAATTCTGCATTTCCTCAGCATTCCTTCCTCCAGCCTTGCCCATATTTAAACCGAAAATACATTGGCTATAGTGTACATGTAATGCTGGTACATTTTTTTTGGTAATGCTGCACATTTTCAGTCAGGAAAAAAATCAACTTTGTTTCATCTTTCACCCTCATTCCTGTACTCTGCAAAACAGCTAAGCTTTCAACTTTGAATTTACTCTCCAATTCCTTTTCTTTAGAGAACTATGGTTTTGAAGAGTGGAGCTGTATGTTATTTGTTCGGTATATTATAAGTCTGAATTCAGTCAGTATTTTTGTTTTGTGTTGTTAGTCTCTTGGGAATTATGCAATCAAAGCAGATGCCTCAAGCAGTCTAGAAAGCGCCCCTTGTGAATAAGAGAAAATCTTGTACACAGCATTTTTTGTATGTGTGTATGAGGAAGGGGGGCATGGCAACAAAGCAAATATATAGCATTGTTCTCTGTATAATATTACCTGTACACTGTGCCTTTTTAAAGACATTGTAACCGCCTCACCTGGATCCATTTTTTAAAAAAGTGACATGAATCTATTCTTTTCAATAGTACAGCACTGCTAAAGCACTAACTATGTGACTGATGCAATGGAGGTTCAACAGTCATTGCTCTGAATCTCAAGTCTATTATAGTGAAAAGCGTGGAGTTGCTGGTAGATATTTACAGTGTAGAAAACTGACATCTCTCCCTCTACAAAAACAAACACACTGAGAGACTGGCGTAGGAAAGACGAGAGCGGCAAGGACAACAAGAGAAATATCATATACACTTTTAATGAGTGTGCCTGCCCCGAGCTGCTGTTTTAATCACCTTTCTGTGTGACATAATTTGCTGCAAGATTGTATATGCTTGAGGGACTTTCAGTTCTTGTCAACTCAAGAGCATTTGAAGCAATCAATACCTGTCTATCCTGTGGCACACTCATAGTTGGCCATTAGGAAAGAGCTGCTTAAAGTAAGCTCAGCCAATACCATTAGCCCTAGCCTAAGGGCAGTTCCATGCCTTAGTCAGGGTAGGCACCTGCCCCCATCACCCCCACCTCACCCCCTTAACCCCCTTGCACCCCTCCCCCTACCATTAAGAACCTCCCCTGAGACATCATTTGGACACATCGGCCAAAGAGCACTTCTTTATTCCCTCTCTTTTCTTTGCCTGGCTCCAACAAAAATCAATACATCTCCCCTTTTTCTTATTTTCACAATTTTGCCTCAATATTATTCTCCACTCTGCCAGAAACCAATGGAATACACTGTTTTCCCCCTTTCTCACCTTTTCATCTACAATTTCCTGTGACTAATGTATTGGCGACTTGTGCTTAGTGGGGCAAAAATTGGGAAATAATTAAATTATCTTTTGAGGAGGAGGGAGGATTCAAACGGGGTCCCACTGTGAGTGCAAATATGTTAAAAGTGTTGGGTCATTGTGCATTTAGCGGATCGTTTCAGCTCTTAAGCTCACTGGAACTTGTCTCTCAATTTTGGTTACACTGCACACTCAGCAAATGTTTTGCTTGGCATAATGTTGGTCTTGTTCTGCTCATTTGTTTCTGACACTCAATGAAGAAGACATCAGGGCTCAGATATGTCCAGTGTAATGAGGAGTAAGTCTGTGAGTGCTGTTCTGCAGTGGCCATGTCATAATACTAAACCCAGGAGAATACAGCCGTGTATACAATCATCCCACAACTGCTTCTAATTTTATCCTCAGGAATGAAGTTTGAGAACAAGTTCTAATATAACCTATTTTGAAGGCCTCCAGTCAGTCACGCATTACCCTCACTGCTCTCTATTTCCACTGGCAAAAGTGGGGTGCTGCCCTAAATCTGGGCCAGTGCTGTTTACGATAATAACTCTGAAGAGTGATAGCCGGTTCCGCAGCACTGGCGATTTCTGTGGCCGCCTATATCGATCGGGGTCCTAATGAGCAGCAGCAGAGCTGTGGCTAATGGTGTTGTGTCTGGTGTCTGTGGTAAACGCCCACGTTGAGATTATCATTCCCAGGGGGGGCGCAGAAAGGTTTTGCCAGCCCAAGCCCTCAGGGTGCGAGCGACACACTTCAGGGGTCAAGGTAAACTATCAAATGAACAGCCCGGCCTTCCTCTCGTCTACTTTAAGGACTGGACTGCTACAGCAAAAGTTCACAACCACGCTCTAGCCAATACAATGTAAACAAGAAACACATTTTGATGTGTATTCAACATCAAACCAAACTGTTGCAACACTTTGTCTCTTTACTTTGTCTAATTCCTCTGCAGTAGTTGTAAAAAGCTATTACTGCAGCTTTCATGGAGACTTCACCAAACTGCCTAACTGTTATTAAGAGACCACGATGAGACCTGGCTTGACAGACTGATAATGGCTTATTTGACTTCAGAGATCGCCCTGGCACAAACATCTAACCCCCTTCACATACCCATGGCAGTCATTGTCCTTCGCTATATGCTGCCATTCTGGCAGTCTTGAGTGACATCCAACAAGTTCAGCAGAATCCCACTCTAAGTACACACCAGACACTACATTTGTATCTTCAGAAAAAAGAACGTTTGCATTGAAATGATGGGAGCTGTTGCTCCCTCCATGAAGCTGGCAATGAAATGAAAACATACACTTTTGGGACACACAACTCGTAAAGCAACTTAAGCAATTACGCTGATAAAACCACAGCAAGAATGCATCTTTACTACTGCGCTTAGTGTTTTGATTCAGCCGACTGTACCTCTGTGGATTATCCTTGATGGTATTCAGCTCGGAGGATGCGTCAAGCATTAATCTATGGCCCATTCTAATGAAGTCGAACCTATCCATGGAGCCTCTCGGAGTCATGCCCTGTTTGGAGTCACACTTCCATGTACTGGCAAATGCTGAGCATGTAAAACAGAACTGTCAATTATTCAACATGAACAGGAGGATGTATGGAGTGACACAGGGGGTGGACAGGGGCCGACTAAGCCTCAGGCAGATAGGGGGTACCACTTTGATGTTAGTGTGTGGGCCTGCAGAGTTGAGCAAGGTGCACTGGGTAATCTCCTCCAACAACCCCCTTCAAACCCGCTACTCCTTCAGTTCTTCCTCTCTCCTCCGAAAGCACTCTGCCTGTTTTACCCCTCTGCTATTACTGTAGCACATAAACATGATTGTAGCGTGCACCGCTCACATATTGGCCAACACACAATGTCATGAAAGGGAAATCTTTTATCCATTAACCAAACAAGAGCAGGCAGCAGTTGTTAAAGATAATAAAGTTGTGAACAGTTGATTTTGGTGAAATGACGTTGTTGCAGTGTCACAGGAACAGCATTACTCATTTATACAGTGAATAGCAAAAGTTCTCCTCTCTAGAGTCTCCTCTCGTAGTCATACAATAGCAAGCTTAATTACATTAAGTTCTGTGAAGAGGGAAGTTAATGGATGACATTTTGCTACACCATGAGTGCTCCTTCCAATAACAATAGAAACCCAAATAAGACCTAATTAATATGCATTGCAGAACCAATGAACTTAATTGTCAAGTTGCTTTTATCAACCTGTCAAAGGATTGACAATTAAAACAGCCTCCGTTAAAACTTTAATGAGAAGCAAGTAGGAGAGAGGGATGATGAGGGAACAAAAAGATGCAAGCTTCATCTGTCATGAAAGACGCTACAAGACAACTACCCATTATTATTTCCTATCAGGATAAAACTATGCAAATTATATTATGCATTTTTAAATGAGTCAATGAGTTATATTTAATTTATTACCTATACTCTTAGAATGAATATTTAACACTGTTTTGAAGCTGATGAATTCATTAGATAATTTGTTAATGCTTTACTAGCTGTATTATTTTTATCTCCTGGAATGTCCTTCACATGTGGTCCAAAAATCTCACGCAGGGTGTGTCGGATTCTAAGTTCAACAAGTAAACTTTGAGAAGTCTTAAGTCAAGAAGAGGGGGTGGGGGTCTGTGCCAGACCAGAGTGCAGACAGAGGCAGCATTTTGACTGTTTCTCTCTGCACATTGACACCAGCATGTCTATGTTCCAGTGGGGTTGAAAAGTGCTGACTCACTCCCAGTGTGCTGGTTGTTGTTCTCCCTTACAGATGTGACCGTTAATAGGCCTGCATCCATAATCATTAGTGTGTCTCAGTGCACAGGTACCCGATGGGCCCCGTGCGTCTGCCATTTGGTCTCGGTTCACTGTGCTCGCCTGCAGATGTGAGCGAGACACACACCTGCTCAGGGGCTCTCAAACAGACCGCCGCCATCCGTCACAGCTCACGCCGCACGCACTCTGTCGGAACAAGGCCTTGGTTCTGGTCCAGCGGCCCTCAGACTGTAGGTCAGCGGGCGTCTCTCGTGATGAACCCGCCCTACCATGAATCATATCCTCTCATCCCCCCCATACCCTCTTCACTCCATCCAGTCCCAACCCGTGCTCTGTGCTCCCCTCAAACAACCACTCAAGCGCAATGAGGTCCTTCAGGTGAGCCAGGTAAAGACATGCGTCTTAAAGAGAGACACAAGCTAATGATCATGTTCTCCCACATCATGCACCCTCTGTCAATAAGGCACAGTGCACTTTGTACAAAAAAAGCAGGAAAGAACAGAGGGAATAAAAAAAACTTCCGTGTGGGTCTTTCACGGGCATCAGGCCACGCTTCACACTACATTTGTTGATGTGCGCATGCATGTGCACGTCTCATGCCAGCCCGCCTCCCATCAAGTCCTAATGAGGCCAGCTGGCTCTGTGCTCGGACCAAACCAAACTGGAGACGGCATCGTCCTGGCTCCCTCTGCCTTGTACACCCCCTCCTGCCTAAAACCCACCCCCTTTCCTCCAGATATCTTGGAGAACCACGGACGGCTGAGCACACACGGCACATTTGGAAATGGCCAGTGTGTTTGTTAAAATCCACCATGTCTCCCAGATCCCTTGGCCGGGGCCCGAATTAGAAAGTCCGGGCTGCAGCCTCAGACCTGCCTCCCCAGTTGCTTACCTCTACTACAGTGTTTTCTGCATCTACAACAGCAGCGGTGATGTTGAGGTCTGCTGTTGAACAGCGGAAAGGAGGAGATATACCCTGAGGCGCAGTCAAGGGAATATTGTTTCTGACTATGGAAAGAGAAGTGCAGCCAATGCTACATACATCTACAGTAACTACAATAAAAACTCACACATGAAGCATATCTCAGGCAATGTGTCATTTTGAAGCCTTTTAAAATGCACATCTGGCTCCATATTTCCACCACGCTGTGTTCTAATTTCTTTAAACATTTATTATCTGTGAGATAATTTCTTATTAGTCTGCAGCAGTTAATTTCACTGCAGACTAATTAGAGCCATTCCATGTTATTAACAAGAATTATTGGCGATAAGGGCCAAACAGGTCTGTCAAGAGACTTGTATTGTCCAGGCTGTTATTTGGCTGCAGTTATGTCCATGTGGGTGAGTAATTCCTCCCGCCTGCAATGTTTCCTTGACAACTAATAATATAGCTTCTCTGAGTATCAGAAGAAAACCTGTGAAACATTTTATGTGCACACTGAGAGCATATGCGTATGCATGCATTATCACATGCCCAACACCACAGAGTGTTTGCCCTTACACATACGTAATGTGCCCAAACAGCCACAATGAGTATGTCAAAATACATGTGAACATCAACAAACTAACAATGCAAAATTCACATGTTCAGCCAATCACATGGTACACCTTACAGACTCCACTCTGGAGACACGGCAGACTTCATATGAGTTTTTTTTTTGTTTTTTTTTTTTTGTTTTTTTTGCCCAGGAAGAGAGCCCAGACCAGGGGGAACACCTTAACAGGTAGCCCTGGGGTGCTCACCAGAGTTGGGGCAGCCAGGGGGGAAGAGTGGCTGTGGGAAGCTGTACCACCACTATCCTCTCTGTCCACTGATTATGAAGCAGGTCCCAGACGGGTGCCTTCAGGAACCCCCCAGGCTACTCACAGCCTCCCTCTCCTCTGTTACAGGATCAGTCGCTGGGGGATTCGACTGAAGTGTGAACAGGGGTGTATGTGGGAGACGTGTAGAGAATTCTAAATAGGTACGTGCCCCTTTCATTTATTGTCTGTCCCTGTTAAGTCCTGGTTACAAATTCAGTGAAAAAAGATGTGCATTATCCAACAAATTGTGATTTCTGATCAGTCCGATCTGACTTGTGTATTCCCCAGACTCCTCAGCTGGGCAAACTTGAGCAAAATAATAAAACCATGACTCAAACCCAAAAGAAGCTACTTTGTATGTGCTACTGGATGTGAAAGGATAAGGTCTCAACACTTGGACTCTACTATAACCCTTTCTTGAGTTATGATGACGTCCCAAGTTTTCAAAGCCCTCTGGCTTTATCCATCTCTGACATGATGTGCACATGTATGTGAGTGTTTGTGTGTGGTTAAAACTCCTATCAAAGTCCAAAAGAGAAAGAAAAAAAAATCATAACTAATGAGCCCATTTAGCGCCCAGCACCTGACTTTGGCCCATGATCTCCGGGAGACATTAGAGGCAATTTGCCATCGACTTCGGGGCTCGTGTCCCAAACGTTATCAATGAGCTTGTCAGGTAGAGACCTAACCTCCCTTTGTTTCCTCCTGCACCCCCTCTCGGCACCAGTCCCCCAGCCCGCTCCCTAGGCCCCCGAAGAGGAACCAGCGGCATGATGTCACACACCTGTTTGGCTGGAGGCTGCGGCCCGGCGATGCTTACAGCCGTGGGTGTCACGTTGGCACCCCTCGCTCCCCCTTGTCGCTGCTTGCTACGCCCTGTGGATGTGTCAAAATGGCAGATGATGGTTGGGGTGTGTGCAGCTGCTTGGGAAGAGGAGTGCCAAGGGCGCTCATTTCCTGCGGTGAGTTTTAATTTGCTCTATGCACGTCTTCTAAAGAACCCCCCCATGCACACACATTCATCTACTCCTATAAACAGCCATCTTACCTCAGTGAAGACACACAGACAATCCTGCTCCACCCAAGGGGCTGGAACCCCACATGCCCGAATAGAGGTGGGAGCACAGGGAGACGGGATGGTGCCAGACTGGAGTTTTTGGAAACATACTTTTTGAGCGACTTGAATAAAACTCTAAACAGGATGTGTGCTCAAACGATCTAAGTTGTGCATGTACAAATCACTTCTTAGAAGTGTTCAGGTGGTAAAAAAGAGAGTCACAAACCCTGCTGGTAGAAAAGGCGGCTTGCGTCACTGTGGAGCCAGGGGTCTATGTCTCTTGACATCTGCTATGCAGTTGTCACTGGTAACTTAAATCCCCATTGATCAGACAGCAAGAGTGAATTTGTGTTGCTGTTTTTTCCTAACTCCCACTTTGCGAACAAACCCATTTTCACACGGGGCACACGCATATACCTGACAGTTACACCCAAACAAGACTCGCTGTTTACTCGAGAACAAACACATAGATGCCAACCAGCAAATCTATTCTCAATACACACATCACCCCAGACGTAAAGAGATTCAATTTTCGCCTACCGGGAGTATTTCCATTTTTTTACGCAACATTTTTTTTCTTTCTCTCCTGTGTCAAGACAGCTGCCTTTGATGTTAGCATCTAATATACAGGGCTAAAAAACTATAGTTTGCTGTGAGCTGACAGATAAAACAGTGCAAGACGCCATTACCCTGCAAAGCGGAATAATGAGGAGACCTGAACACACAGAAGACAGGAGCCCAGTTGAATTACCGTGGTCTCTCATCCAAGGTGGGAGCTTTTTGACAGCTTTCCAGGCAGCACAACACATTACCATACTGACGCTGCTCTGTAGTGCCAAAGAAAAGCTTTGATGAAAACATAACTGGGAAACTGGGAAATCTTTATATGTGATGTGTGTGTTGGGTGTGTGACGGAGAGTGTGTTTATGTGCATATGTACATGTACATGTATATAGGAGTGTGTCAATGCTTAAAAGTGTGTGAAACAACAAAGACAACAATGGGAAACCAAGCAGTGTCAAGCTGTAACTTTATGTTCTCTAATTACTAAGCGGATACCGTTCTTGAGTCTGCTCCTATTGGCCGCAACGCATGGACTTATTTTTGATTTATATTCATGTTGACGATTCTTGAATTATCAAAGTATTAAACCCTACTGACAATATGTCTAAAAGAAATTCTTCAAGTGGAGAGTAATGCTGCCAAATTTACTCTGCCATTTCATTAATGTGGTTTGCTAGTTAGTTATCCATATTCTAACAGAGTAGGCTTGATGTTAGATCTTTGGCAAGGACACCCTGTTCTGAGTTTTGGCACGGTACTGTGCCGCAGTATGCTGCTGACTCTGGGTCTTAACGACAGGCTAAACGAAGCGGGCGTTACGGCCCCCTGGATAGGTCATTACTCGTCCGTGGCCAAGAGCTAAACTGGAGCAGGGCTTTTTAAAGAGGGGAGCAGGTGTGTTTCACCATAGGGGCTGGAGCCAGCCCAAGACCAAACAGCCTTAACGGTCTTTATCTCCTTCATAATGAGGCCACGCTCTCCACACACCCAACTCACCCACATGGACTAATGCTGGAGGTATGGAGACTGGGCCCTCCCCCTGCTTAAATGGTGACACTTTCAAAATGACCCGTGCCCCGAGCACTGGAAGATGGCATGTCATGAATGTAGATCCATGAAGTGCTGCTATATTCACGGTGACTATTTGACCCAAACTCTGCTCAAAAATATAGTGAGTGGGGAGTGACTTGACCGTTTCTTATTTAAAGAAAAGTGTTAAACTAAGTGTGTGGAGTGGGAAGAGTCCCTCAGAGGAGAGGAGTGTATATGTAGTGTGTGTCTATATGCTGTGTGTGTGTGTGTGTGTGTGTGTGTGTGTGTGTGTGTATGTGTGTGTGTGTGTGCGTGCGTGTGTGTGCATGTGTGTGTGCGTGTATGTGTGTGTGTGCATGCATTGCGTGTGTGTGCGTGCGTGTGTGTGTGTGTGTGTGTGTTAGCTGTGTGCGCAGTGAGTGTAGCTGAGTGCTATTGTCCCTCTCCTCTTTCACCTGTCTGAGTGGGTTCTCTGCTCTGGTCCCTCTGCTCCCCACAGTCTTCTCAGCCCTGTCAGCCAAGTTGAACTTGATCAACATCAAACAGCATAGCATTCAAAAGTATTAGTGTTCTCTGTTGATGGGCCCTCTTGCTATCACAAATCAGTCCCTGAGCTCCTTCATTATTTATCTCTAATTCATCAGTGTTGTCTCCTTGCACACTGGCAGTAATGCACACACATAAAGTGGATGTGAACACACTCAGAGGGCACATCGTGCACTGCCACTAAATCTCAGCTCACATTTAAAACACCACTTTTTCTGTACAAAGAAAGAATAGTGGACTAGATTGGCTGAAGCTGTGGAATCTCATGTGGAAAGAAGCTCAGGCTAAGCAGAAAATTATGAATTTTTATTTTGAGCATAGCCCATTTATTTCTATATACACACATTTTATTGCATACAATATTGGGTTAAAAAGGTTGTGGTTAAAGGTCATAATATTACACAAACGTGACTCTTGTGAACTTTAAGCCATGTCATAATGTAGTTACCTCATCAAAAACATACCCAGAGTATGTTAGTTTGTTAGTTTGTGTCATTCATTCACACATGTTTGAGTAAGATGTCTTTCTACATCTCCAAAACTCAAAATGTTGTGTTCTACCTTGTGGTGTCAGGAAACAGTATAGTTATTAAAGGGCCACTAAACACCAAAATCACTTTTTTCTACTGATTAGCTGTGTAAATGGTTCTAAAATAGAAGTGTATACCTATCCCTGGCCTTATTTTAGCATTTTAGTGCATATTTGTTAAAAATCTGACTTTTTGGTCCAAAGCCGTGTCTGTACTGGCCTCTTTAGGATCAACTATGGCCACTACATTTGAATTTACAGGTTGGACTAAAGGCCGCCAATGAGTCAGATGCAGGTTATTTCATGACAAACACAGCCACTGGTGGTCTACAGGTGGCACATGAGCCCCTCTCAGCCTCGCCCCTATCTGATCCGAGCACAAATGTCCAGTCTGTTTCAAAGTCTGGAGCCCACCATTCTGCGCCATGTTGGATTGTTGTGGCAGTCGGTCGGCTGTCAATCATCGCTCCAGTTCCCGCCCCACACCTGCTCCTACCAACCCGCCGGGCACCGCTTTGGCTTTTGGCTTTTTGGCTTTTAATGGCTTTTTAAGTTAACACATACCTTTTACTTTTAGATTGGATGTCCCAGGACTGAAATTATCAAACGATTCTATTGAAGGTGTATAGAGTTTAAAAACACGGTGGAGCACTTCGTGTATGATCACATAACATCACAAGGTGGAAAAGAGTGTTTTCTGTTTGAGAGAAGGGTTTTGGTGTTAAACATGTTTGATTGAAACAAAATGAAATGTTTTTGAATTGAATAATATTGATCAGAAAATAGTGTAATATACGCCTTTTGAGTTATAAATAAATAAAATACATTGTTGAGTTTTGTTGTTTTTTTTAGAACCCATGCGGTTAAACTTTATTTCCCTTTTCTCTGGCATTAATTTCTGAGTTTCAGTATTCTGGTTACAAGCACAACTACCTACAGTTCTTTTCTTTTTTTTCTTCTTTTTTTTTACATACATTTTTCTCTTCTCTTCTTTTTGGGGGAAAAAATGAACAGCGGCTCAGTGGTAAAACATAGCACTTGTTCACCATCCTGAAAGACAGCAGATCAATCCCACTCAGACTCTTGTACACTGTCATTGTGTACTTGGGCAAGACCAATTCACCATGCCTCTGTAAGAATATGGTGTGTGATTGGTGGTGGTCACAGGGGCCAATAGCACAGACTGACCACCCTTTTTCAACCAGTCTACCCCAGGGCAGCTGAGACTGCAGTAGTTAAACTCCACTAAGTACAGAATGAATAATGCACTTTGTAAAGAGCTAAGAGTATTTGGAAACGTACTTTATTACACCAGGGCATCCATTTTATTATTAATCTGACATTTTATATACTAGTCTGTAGTACAGGAGTTCTAACACCTTTAAACAGATTTAGTTCTATTTGAGTAACTATTTGAAGACTACTATATTCATATGACAAATATTGAGTGATACTTATTATTGAGTGATTTTTGGCTATACCACCCTATTCGTATTTATTAAAGTTCTGGTTCGCAATCTGGGGCTTGGAAATATATTCAGAGGTCTCCAGGACATTTGTGTCCCACCACGGAAGCTGAGGGCGCATGTCGGCATTACAGATTCTCAGGAAATGCATTTTTTGTGTGTTTTTTTTTCCAAAATGTGTGATTTTCGTTTTTTTGCATAATGTGCTAGTTGAGATCATGAAGAAGCCTCTCGATGTTTCAGATAACAGCATTAGTGACGTTAAAAACATACATTTTTAATTTAAAAAATGCTAGTTAGGCAAGGAGGGCTGAAGAGACCAAACTTTGAGAGGCTGTTTCTGGGATCTGCTATGGCTGCTTTCAAATAGAGATAACTTTTTAAAATATTGTCAGATTTTCACATGTAAGACATCATTGGAAAGCTTAGAACCTGTACTTTCAGAATCTGTGAATAACTCAAAACGCCTCCGCGACGACTTGGTATTGGTTTTCCTGCGGTTGGACACATTTAGAGAAAACATGTAAACTTATGCAACTATGCTTCAAGGCATGACTCATTTTAATGCAGCGGTGAAGGTTCCTTTGCCTTGGCCTATAAAATGAAATGATCTATGTATTTGTTCTCTAATAGAATTAAACATTTTATATGATTTTTTTTTTTTTTTGATCATTTCGTGGCCTACAGTTTTCCTGTGTCAATCTTAGTTGTGCCAGTGGTTGTTATTTTGGGTGTTGCTACTAAAATAGACCAGTAGTGTTGATGAGAGGAGTTATTCATGTACAGTGTGTTAGATCGTTTATCAGCTTTGCTTCTGGCCACCCCTAATTCCTGTTTATGTGGATGACGTGACAGTTCCTGTCTCCACCATATTAAGATTTCATGTAGGACATAATACCATTTTTAGATATTACCTCATTCTAAGGTCAGCACATACTGTAACACAGAATCACCAAGGAGTGATTAGACCCATGTTTGTACTGTGAAAATGCTGATTATTGCAGCGTACCCACAAGGCCTTGTGTTTTTCTCCGAGCATTCTGGGGAAGTGAGTCCGAAAAGTAGCCCCCGTGGTGCAGGCGACCCCTGACCCAGCGTGGGCGATCCCACCAGATGTGGAGTGTGTGCTGGGACAGTGGCGAGGGGCAGCCGGTCTCACGCGGGGAGGCCCTGTCTCCCCAAACTGCCACAGAGAGCATGGCCAGAGGGCTTCTGTCAGCACCATTATCAATCATAGTCCCAGCCGCTGCATGCACACTCCTCCGCTCTCTCCTCCACTCTCTCACTCTCTTTCACACTGCCTCCTTTTTGCACTGTCTCTCACTTTCTCCCATTCTCTCCACTGCTTCTGTTTTTCTTTCACTTCTCTTTGCTCTCGCAGATATCTTCTTTTCCACTTAGGCTCACAGATTCTTCTTCCAGGCGATGACTATACACCACTGTTGCTCCGGCCCCTCCCCCTTTTCCTCAGCATACACACTTTAACCTTTCTAGTGTGACTTCTCTGCTCTGTTCCACTCTCTAATCTCCCTCACCCCCTGCTTTGCCTCTTCTTCGCACATACTTTTACTACTTTTACTTGTCCTTTAAATCGACAAAGCAGATGCTGTAGAAGGACACCACGGTTGTTCAAACCCAAAAGGAATACATAGAGCATGATTTATCGTGCTCAGGGAATCTGATTAAAGAGAAGCGGAAATAGACAAGTGGACAGGAGAGCAAATAAAAAAGGCACAGAATTTACCATCAGCAAAATTTATGTGTGTGTGTGCGTGTGCGTGTGCGTGTGTGTGTGTGAGAAAGAGAGTACCTGGAGGATACATTCCAAAAGATGAGGATTCTTTTTTATCTGGGAGGAGCTGTGCGCTGCTGCGGAGCTGCAGGCCGGGGTCAGGACAGTTGGAGAAGTAGATACCATTTGTCCCTGTCATCCGGTGTGAGGTGCTCCTGACACATGGCACTGCTCCCATCCTTTACATCTGCAATCAGGGCAAATGGGGAACAGCCAGTACAACACACAACAACTAAATAAACAACATACCTGGGGTGGATCCCCTCCAATGCCACACTGCCAGTCTGGCTTTGGTGCATTTTTAAAACATCACTAGGTAATTGAACTGGAGCGTTCACACTGACACATTTGCATGGTGTAAAAGGGGGTGGGGGGTGTGGTAAGCAATGGAGCAGCTGGTACGCACCAGTACGGCTCCGGCTCAACCAGTCCTTCTGACTTCATATGTAGCACTTAATTGGTTCCCAAGGCAAGAATGAAATATTTAGCTCGCACGTCCTTTAAAATGCGATTGATTTTGATCTGACAGCTGTGCCTGTCCCGCGCGAGGGAGTGAGAGAGGGAGAGCTGTCTGGGCTCGTTGCCTGAGAATAGCGCGACAACACCCACTCATGCACGCACAAACACCAGTGTAAGGCCACTGAATGTAAGGATCACTCATATATGCCATATGCTTTAACCAAAGCCTTCTTTGAACCCCGCGTTTAACCTCCACACTTTGGACACTCATGAGTCAAGGCTGATTTATCCCCTCAAAGTGCATGCACATCACTCACACATAAATACAACGCATTATCATCATTTTAATGCATTTTTCTGTCACAGCACTACTAAGCTTTATTATGGAGTAGATCAAAATGTGTTTTGGTAAAAAACTGTATTTTTGCATATAATATCTAGTATTATTTTTTTTATTTTTTAAATGAATAATAGACTGGGGCCTAATTAAATCAATGGAGCTTTATTTGCTGTATAGCTGTTTTGTATGCATCAAACCAGCCAACAGCTTCATTAAAAGTGATTTTAATAAACTTCTTTTCAGCTCATAAAAGGTAATGCAATATAGGTGCATTTCAAAGTAATGATCATTTCGACGCGAGAAAGACATCCAATCAAATTGAATTAATGTCACTAATTATCCGACAGAAGTGAGCAGCACAAGGCAATAGTGCGGTCACGCCATAACATGATAGAAATGCATTAAATGAAAAAAGCTGCTTGGGATCCATGGCTGGGAACCTCCCCCCTGTCAAACTGACTAAGCTGCAAATTACATACAAACGGATATATCCTTTATATAACAGCAGTGATTTTCTGCACTTTATCCTACCTGTCAAGCTGAGAACATCACAGGCTAATTCTTTATTAAGTGAAAGGGCATCTGGGACCAGATGATCCAATTTAAGTACATTGGGCAGAATAGAAGACTAATTAAAACCCATATTTTTACATTATTAATTTTGGAACTTCACTTTTAATGAATGTGAAATGACAGGCCTTCCATTTATACACACATACTCTTTGGGCTGCTCAGCCTGGGAATAAGAGTTACGCGTTCACTTGGAGGGGGAGAATTCTTGAGCATCACACTTCGTAGCCAAGTTGAGCCAGAGGTGTGCTATACTCTGCCAACTTGTGCGTCACAAACACACTCCCTTAATTGAGCTTACAAAGCTTCAAAAACGCTGCTTTATTTTGGGGGCTGCTGTGAGGCGTGAGACAAAAAGTAATCAGGACGTCTGTAGCCAGGGGTGCAACCTTGTCATTTAGTCCTCATTCCTGCGCTCCATACCTGCAGAGAAGAGGAGAGAGGGAGGAAGGAAGAAAGGAAGGAGAGAAATTGTGTGCGGCCCACTTTTCAGTCACCTCTGCGTGGAACTCTCTCTGTGTTTTTTTTAGCAGCGTCACCCGTAATTGTCCATCATGCCCTTTAATCAGACCAACGCCAGCACGACCCGGTTTTAGTGCTAAGTTTAATTATCTCGCCACTGTAGAGGGCTAGCCAAAAATAAGCCTCATGCAAAAGTGTAAAGATGTGATTCATTAAAATGCGCTAAATGAAAAAGAAAATTAAGAAAAATTTGCACCAGTTAATAATAACTATATGTTAATTAGCCTTAATGAAGCATGCACTAAGCCTTAACTCAATAAACAAAAGTTTATTAAGAATGACTACTTTATATAGATGTTATAGTAAGGAATAAGGCTCGGGTATTAATTATGTATAAGGCTGAATCATTATTAATCAGCTATTTGCTTATTGTGAATTAAGTCTGATTAAAGTAGGTATTATAAAGTCTTACAGAAAATTGTTCAGTTTTCTACAGTGAAGTTTCCCTGGAGGCCACCTCATTCTCTCATCCACAAATAGACATATATCATAGGGCAGTGGGTTTGTAAAATTGAGTCAAAACACACAGAACACTGATATTTAATGCGTTTTTTCATATATTTTTCACACTTACTGACCCCTGCATGGAAACTGATTTTTTTTTTTTCCTCCGGTTTCAGGAAACTCTTGGAAGGCAAAAGCAACATCCTGAGTTGGTGAGGAGACAGGAGAGGTGCTGACACGCCGACAGGCAGGGGATCCTGGGAAAAGCCACAGACAGGAAGAGGCTGACTGACTTTGACCCCCGAGGTCAAGGCTGGGGGCTCGGCAACTGAAAGATGTTTCCAAGCCACACTCACACTATCGCCGGGTTCTACAGGAAATGACCGCCCAATACTGTAAGCTGTAAAATGTGGGAGATAGCTTTTATTGCTCATTGCTTTTGTTTGCTGCTCTGTGACACAAAATGCACGCTGGCCCTGAGCTATATTTGACTTATTTGTTCGAGGGTTAGCATGTGTAATTGAGCTGAACCAACTCACCGCCACATTTTCACAATCGCTGTAATGTAAAAAGCGTGGCTGTTCCATGACTAATAGATTATAGATTTGATGAAACGCGTGGAATTGTATGACAGAATTTAACCAAAGACAAAAACCACAAGGCTACTCCACTGCTCCGATTTCTGACATGTGTTTTGAATTGAGAGAACTTTCTGGGACTTTTTTTTTTTCTCTCCCCAAGTCTCGGAAGGCCCTTTACAGTTAAACCAAATTGGGTGAGAGAAGATTGTCCTCTCCTCAGTCTTGCAGGAGCACTCATAAATCAAGGCGTCTCCGCAGCCTTCGTCTCCAGGCCCACCTCGAGCTCAAGTAGGACTTTTCGATGCGCAAACGTATCCGTCAAGAGCAGCCGCATCAGCAATCGATGGGTGCGACCTGGCCCTCCTTCCCGTCCCATCCGCGCACCGCCTGCTCTACCTTCCTCTCCACGTGGGAAGGGGTAAGAGGAACCTCATTTTAACTGGTTTTAGCCTGGGGCCACCACTGTGATTTTACCCCATGCTCCTGGCCTGACGTCATTAAAGATGCATGATGATGGATACGGTGAAGTCAACCTCTCCGAAGGGGTTTTTTTTTTTTTTTGAGGCAAAGAGACGGAAAGGGGAGAAAACGCCTTGCTTGTTTTGTGGATCACTCTAAGAATAAATCAAGATTGGTTAAATGTGGATAGAGGTTGCAACTGGATGCATGTGACTTATCTTTACATGAGAGGTGTGAGGTGTTCTGAGCTGAATAGGCAGCGTTTGGCCAGTTGGTGGTGCTACTGTCTCAGTGAATACACCAGCCTCGCTCTGTGCAATTCAGTGAAACCTGCACTCGTTGCTTGTTACCAGCCTGGACCAGTGCAAATAGGAGACAATGATGCAAATTTAGATCTCATATCAAGACATGCAAAGGAATTGTCTTTTTTTTTTTTTTTTGCATTTTTTTTTTTTAGTAGAAAGTTGTATTTGCAGTTGCTAATTTTAGCGTCTCTCACTCCCACTTTTCATAATGTGATCAGCATCTTACCCTCCCACATCGTGTACGTGTTTATAAAGATGACGGCGGGTATTCATGAGGCCCCTACTACAACAACACAATGAAATATTAAGCAAAATTCAAATGCGTCATTGGCTAATTTTAATCTATGAATTTTTGTATAAACTTATGAATACACTATTTCTACAAAAAAGTGCAACAATGTACAGTTTTAACTTAACTTTTTGATGCAATTTAACAATAGAATTATTTTGTGTGTGCGCTAAAAAGATTCGGTGTGTTTCCGAAGGGACTGACACGCTAGACATTTGACAGCTGTGCTCCTCAGGTTCAAAGGCCATGTCAAGTTCTGGATGAGCCCAAGGTAAAAACGGTTGGCGGGGCCCATACCAGTCAATGGGTATTGGCCGCCCCAATTGAAAACCGGGGTAATGGGACCTCAGTCATGTGTCAGCGCTCAGAAGAGAAGTTAAATACCACCAGGGCCACATTGAGAGCCTCCCAAAACAAAGGGGGGTAGAAGCAGAGCGGGCTGAACTCTTAAACTCTCCAATTTAAAGCTTAAAGGTGTCATATGCACAGTGCAGGTCTCTTGGTATAGCCTACGTTATTGCTCTTCTCTAGCACCTCAGCTTGCCTCTTACTTCCTCTGTCCCTCTATGTAGCAGCGCTTAACCGGCAAAAGCATCTGTACTGCTGGGGGAGCTCAAAATCCGGGCCTCACTGGAAGACCCTGAAATAAGGCCTTTATCAGCCAAGCCCACACAGTACCAAGGGGCCCCAGCGCTCCTCCAGCAGCCTCTGATGTGCAGCAGAGATGGACAGAGCGCTGTGGTCGTCTGGTCGAGCCCCAGAACAAGGACTCAGCCCATTGTAGCATTCAAATTAAGCAGGCATCAAAAGGGGAGAGGAAGCTGTTGTTGATGTATTGTCTCGTGTTATTTTAACCGGCTTAACTGGAGCCTCTTCATGGTGGAGTGTTGTGGCGCTGGATGCCGATGATGATAAGTGGTGGATTCTGTGTTAAGACTGCTAAGCTGCTGCGCTGGCTCAACTACGCGCTGTTTTTCCATTGGCTGTCGCGGCGGATTTTTTGGCGGCGGTTGAAGCGCTTCAATAGGTTAGCGTGGATTTAGCCGGTGGAAAGCGCTGACTTGGCTGTCCATGCGCAGCCTCTTCATGTCACCAGAGGGACAAACTGTTTATTTCATAATGCTGACTTTTTTTTCCCCCTTTTTTTTTTTGCACGAGATTTGATGAAAAATTAAAGTTCAACAACAAGCAAACAAAAACTTTAGTTACACTTTGAAATCGGAACACTTTCCAACCCTGAAACTCTATTTATTGTCCGTATTGTTCATAGCAATCTTGTTTCATAGAAGTCATTTTTCAAAAGTGCATCATGGCAGAACTTCATTCACCAGACTTTATTTATAGCCAATCTTTGTTTACACTTAAATAAACCTGTCCTCTTTTATGCTATTTCTCCTAATCTCTTAATACCCTAGTGAAGCAACTTTTTTACTGAATGCCCAAAATTGATAACAAACATGCTTCTTGATTTTTGAAGCAGTGGAATTGTTTTGGCAATTGTTTGGAATTTAAAGTAAGAGAAATAAAATCAACATCTGCCTCCCCGGAGACCTGACCCAATTGGCAGACAGTGTATATATGAGAACAATGAGCTATATTTTTATTATCTGTTTGTACTAAAGAGTAAATTTAGTTTGTGGTTTATATTTTAATTTGTTTCAAAATTATTTTCACAAAAACAAAATTCCAAAGACTGCTATCTATTTTTTAATTCTTTTTTATTCATGCTACTTTTAAGAATTCCCTTTGATCTGTTCTTAATGTAATTACAAATGGTAACATCTTTGAAGTCCTTTTAATTATTACATAGTTGTAATAATATGATTCTTTGATCCTTTGCTCTCTGTTTGTTTTATTTAGATGTTGTTTATTTAGCATATTGGAGTAAATAAATACAATTGTTTGGTTATGTACGATTTAAAATGTTACATTGCTCTGCCTTTGATCCTTTATTAGTTTTATCTTGCATTATTTACATTGTTACCATGACCACCTTTGATATTTAATAATCTCTATATTATAATTACTCCACAAAATCACTATTTATTGATCATCTATAATAATAGTGCCTTGGTAATAACTCCCTTGTGTCATTGGGGCCTGTCAAACAGAAATCAAAACAGGCCTCTGTTTTAATAATGGCAACAATAAGATGTAAATATGAGCCATAAACATACACATGAGAGGAAATATGCCTCCCATAGCTTTGGATTACTGCGTTTTATTTACTGTGCGCGTCCATAATGGCCTTGTAAAGACAGTGCAGTCAGGTTGGAGTACTTGTGAATAGCGCTCTCCATTCCACGCTGAAAGCTGTCTGTTTAATTCCTCTCTTCTGTCCTCAGAGCTGGAGCTATTAAGTGCCTTCATATGTCAAGCCACTGACACCTCCTCCATTCTCTTCAGCTTGTTTAAGCGTGCCCCTGCATTGTTGCCCACCGTGCTTGACGTGTTAATAGCTTAATAACGTAATCTGGCAAATAATGACACCTCATCACAAAGAGCCAGGCCAAATGTTTACAAGGCAAGCCATAATGTATGATGACAGTAATCTGAATAAAAATGAATTTACGGGCCATCGTCTCATTTGCAGTAAATTTTCACTTTTCGCGCGCACAACTGATGCTCCGCGGACACCTTCCTCGCTCTCCGGCTGTCTCATTACCCTGGCTTTCAAGTGCTGAGAGTAGAGGGAGCGAAGAGGAGGAGAGGAGATGGAGAAAAGGGTGTGTGATGGAGGGAGAGGCCAAGGAGGAGAGCGCCACTGATGGAGCTTGTTATTTTCAAAGGCGTATTCTGCTCCATTGTTTGCGCTCAAACAGGAATAAGGAAAAAAGGAGAAGTTCACACCGATTTCAAAAAAGTCTCACTTCCTTTTTGACAGATGTGGTGTCAGCTCTGCCGTTTAATTAAAAGGAAATGGAGGTGATGATTGCAACACAGACGTGATCTGATATGATAATGTATTTACAATCATCAAGATGATCGTCATTAAGGATGTGTCAAGGACGAATTCATTGTGGGATTTGGGGTCTGGAGCTGTCAAGTGTATTTTTCTGAGGCAGTTGTGAGATTGTCAGGAGGATGCTGTGACGATGACAGTCACAATTAATAATTTGCTAAAAGAATGTGATTGAGTTTTATACACAGTTTTGTCACGGTGACTTCCAAAGCCCAGAACATTTATACCAGCCGTGCAAATGAAAAAGGCTCAGGAAAAGAGTGAAAGAAGAGACAAAAATACCCCTGACACTGGGGCTGTATGGGATTCTATTATTAAATGATTCTGATTTATTTTATGCAAGTCACATTAAATATTTCATAAGCTGTGCATATGGAAGTCTCGTCAAAACAAATTGTTCAATTTTTGACAATTACTACAACAATCAGAGCCTTCTTTGACTGCACCTGTTTGAAAATGAATAATTTGAAGTCATTTTAATTGCTTATGTGACAGCTAATCATCAAGGCATTAATTTATTTATCGAGCTTCATTTGAACTTCCTCCTTAGTGATAACATATCCAGCCTTTACTCTCTAGAGTAACAAGATACTGATTAAACTGTAGCAGCCTCCTTCAGTATTATGCAGATGCGGGAGTGAGCCCTATGTGCACCATAATAACATGCATGATCCGCAATGAGTCCACATCAGCCATGCAGCAGCCGTCACACACAGCCAAACACTCACTTGTTGATATGAGATCATGATCTTGAAAATTTAGATGAAAACACATAAGATTAATCATAATATTTTCTAGGCCAGAAACAGAAAAGAGTATATTACAAAGGACTTGTTTTCTGCAAAATTGCCCAGAATAGTATTTTCATTTAATATATTCCATACAGTTAAAGCGGCAATACATGAAATCCCATTTGTGAGGATCCGAAAAGGCCAAATGGAATATGTGCAAAACAAGTTTCAGTTCGTTCTGAAAATTGCAGTTAACTACATTATTTATTGATGTAAAAAATAACTTTGAATTTGATGTTGTTTTTACATGACTGGATCTATTGGTAACCCTTTATAATAACTACAGCAATAATTAGTCTTAATAAAGCATGATGTAAGACTTAACTCATAATGAACAAATAGGCCTACTCACTCCTAATGCTAACTACCTAACTCTGAATCATTCTTAATTAACTATTTATTCATTATAAATTAATTTTTTTCATGATTTAAGGCTAATTAAGGTGTAGTTATTTTAAAGTATAATAGGTCTATTTTTGTTTATTTCTGTAAATGGCACCTTTATTTCATTCATAATTTATTTGATTCTTATTCATTTAGCTCAAAGTCTATGTCCTTTAATTGATTTGCACATATTTCTATGATCATATTTTCAAAAACGTCTGCAGTTTCACTTTCACAGACATGTATTCAGACCTACATTTACTCATACTTTTCCTGTAAACTTGTTTGTCACTTGTTCACCCTTTAACTTCTCAGGTTTTAAAGATGTCCTTACCACACCATAAATCTGCTGGCATCGACACAGCAGCCGAATCAAAGACAAAGTTGACAGTGCTGAGTTATGTGATGGAGCGCACAAAGTGAGGAACATCTGCCCCCAACTCTCAGAGAAGCGGAGCATTAGCCCAAGCGCTGCTAGCTGCTGGTGGCTCATCTGCAGTTGGTGGTGTGCCGGGATTGGTGCGATGGCTATGGGGAAATCAGCCACTGTTCTCCCTCTCCGGGTCCCAAGCATGGCCATTAACTGACTGCCAGCAGCTCTGGGAAGAGGAACAACAGATGCCAGCCACTGAAAAGCCTCCAGCTCTTCAGCTAAACCAATCCCAACTGGTTCGGGACGGGCCTCTGTAGATTTTTGGACATACAGCGAACAAATGTGGACATGAAAGGGGGAAGAGGAGGGCTGTTGCGGAGGTAAAGATTTGTTAACCCTCTTGAACTTGACAAGAGGAGGGAGCGAGACACAGATTAGCCCCCTCAAAGCTGGCATCTCTAAAAGGTTGTTGTTTGACTATCTAAATGCACGTGCTCGCTCATGCATGTGTGTTTGTTGACATTGGTACCTTAGCCTTTAAACCTGTGCCTCTGTTTCTATATGCAGACATGTACCATTCAAATGACAGCACATAGTAATTACGCGCAGGAAGCCATTTAATTATGTCATAATTACCTTTCACAACTCTGCCATGGCCCATGTGCCTGTTCTACATGGGGAGGCTATCAAAATGACAATACCCCTTTAGTGCCAGGCCAAGCACTTCTCAGTCATGGCGTAACAGTGGAGAGCACTGCCCATTGTATGTGGTGTTAGCTATAAACTATTTACAAGTAGTTTTGATCATACACAGTTTATATGCAATGGAAATGTAAAACAATACCTCTGTGATTCTACTGTGATTCTGTTTAAAAAAAAGTCAGTCAACTTCACAAAAAGGTCAAAGGTCAGTTTTGTTTAAAGTAGCGACAAAGCCATGCAGACAATATCATAGAGATATTTGCTGAAAACTGCAGATGTTAGTGGGTTAGTTTCAAACAGAGATGTATGAGTATTCCATGGTCTATTTCTGGAGGGCAGAAGAAGACGTGAAGCAGAACACAGCTTCTCCTCCAACACTAAAGTACTGGACCCCGAGCCTCTGATGTCACACTGTTTTATGGAGAGTTTCAAAATACATCTCTGTATTCTCACAATATATAACTTGTTTCTGACAGGCAATCTTTCTCTTACAAGGAACAGGCGTTTTTGACTGCACAAGTTTGGATCATGAGCAAACATTGCTCAACAGATATATTACAACCATTTGGAGCCATTCTACGCTGTAGCTTTAGTTTCATTTCCTCTAAAGGCACAATGTCGGAAAAAGGTCTGACACGTTTAAATGATTTAAAATCCATGTCGGCCACCTGCAAATACAAAATGAGCCTAAACTATTGAGGTGTTAACACAGCCTGCGGATGCAGAGGTCACCTGCTCCAGCGCTGCACATTAGGCTTGGCAAAGACAAACGAGTCAAGTGATTGTGACCACATCAAACTTACAACATGGAAACAGAGAGATGACGGGCCGAGGAGGAGGAAGTGGAGGTGCTGCTACAGTGTGTGCGGGGGGAGGACGGCGCACAAAGCCTGGGTAAACACAGCTAGGTCTGCATCTGGAACCAACTAAAAAGATGCTTAATAATGCAGAGGCGTGCAGGCGGGCCCGCTGCAGCTGTTGTGTGCGCAGGACCATGAAAGACTCTCCATCTGACAGCTGGCTCCATCAGCCTCTCCTCCACCGCTCTGCTCCTGTCCCATCCCGGCACGGCCCGGCCCGCTCCTCTGCCATCCACTGTGGCAAGGAGACAGCAGATTAGGGATTAGCCAATCCCTACCACCCTCATCTGTCCCATCTGCCTGCCAGCTCCTGTTCCAGGGAGACATGGGACATTACTGGGAGAGTGGGGGCGAGACAACAGAGGAGACAAAGCGTCCTGGACCGCGAGGCAGGAGAAGTGGGACAGAGGAGGGTGAGCTGGAGGAGAATGGAGGGTGTCAGGAACATGAAGGCAAAGACAGGACGTCCAGAGAAGAGCCCAATGCTCTCCGACATGGAGCAGATAGTTTCGGGAATAAAAGATGAGAGGCCTCACCCCTCCACTGAACTTCAGGCTACTTTAACAATTTAAGTCAAAGCCATGATACATGCCATGATTCTGTAATCTCATGAAACATTCAGTGTGACCTGCCACTCCCAATATCCCACTACTCACCCGTCGCCGCCTCGTGTCTTAATCTGGGACTTTTCATGCTACAGGCGTTGCACCAAAACACACTGGATTTTTCTGGGCAGAATGTTTCACCTGAACAAAGCTGGCACCCCTTTATGGCAGCTAAAAATACCCCCTTGTATTTTGTCTCAGTATCAAAGAGACCACTTGTCTTTTTAATAATCTGCCAGCTCACATTTGGCAGCCAGCAGAAAGCGCACTCACAGAAATAATTGCTGTTATCTGTTAGAGTCAATAAAATGGCTACAATTGCACGGTTTCAGATAAGAGCGCGCTGTTCGCCATGTGTTCACTTAAACCCTGTTCCACTGAATGATTTAGATATACGCGCGCTAAGTATCTGCGTATACATTATGAGTGTAATAAGCTCCAGGCCATTGCAGGCTATTGGAGGCATCACTCATTGAACTAAATAACAAGGATGCTAGCTCTGCACACATGCAAATCTGCTCCAATCAACATTTGGCTCCTAACTCTTTGCAAGCTTTTACATGTCTGGCTTTGGCACATAACATGCACCACTGTGTACATTATCTCGTACTGGGAGTTGAATATTTACAGCATTTCTTTGCCAAAAATACAATATGGCAGAAATGTTGTTTATTTTTGTTTCTGTTTTTTTATATTTGATCAATGTCTTGTATCTTTAATTTTGAAATGAGGTGGAAGAAAAGGTGTATTTCAAATACAAATGTGGTTAATTTTACTTTAAAAATGCACAATATAAAGCTGAACATTTCCCATCTGAATTCTTACTCATAAATTTAAAATTGTTTTATTTCAGAGAATCATAATTTGATCTATGGTTCTTGAATTTGAGCGACATTTCTAGATCATTTGCTATATGAATTGTGATGTGAATTCATTTCAAATTCTAGTTCACCATTTTGTTTAATATAGTCACACTGTGTTTCATATGACATAGAATTAAATGTACAATTATAGATATGAAATATTTGATATTAACAGATGGTAAAGATATGTATAATTTACACTTCTTTAGATGTACTAATAATGAGACATTTTATATGAACATTACACAAACATTATTGTGTGTAATTAACTTTAGTCCAAACTTCTCATGAAAATGCCCTGAGGACTTTGCATCTATATTTTCTAGTAGAGTTTCACTTCCTCCATAAACAGTATAGATTTGCTCTCACAGATTGAGTTACTGCTGCTGTAATGTAAATGTAGGCACTGGAGTTAAGTGAATGCTAGAAGAAACATTACACTTTTGTTTCATATTACAATGGTTTAAACTTAAGGGACCAAGTTTTTCAGCAACAGGGGATTTTTGCTAAAGAAGTTGAGTCCTTTTTCCTGTGGAAGGCACCAGGTAGCTAACAGGCCCTGAGCTCCTGGCTGCTCCCAGTGTGCGCACCTTTAAATCACACCCAGGATAGTTGGCTTGTCAAAGCGCGCAGTGAGCCAGGCATCTGAGAAACATTAAAACACTTCCTCATGCAAGCGGCGTGTCCCAGTGGGCCCCGAGCAGAGCGGAGCGGAGCAGGAGAGCTCCTCTCAGGCCCACATCCGGGGAGGATACTGCTCAGTACCACACACTCTCCCAGCTCGGACAGCGGTGCTTAATATTTTAATAGCCCTAGGCTGAAGCAGTTATCATCCAAGTGTATTCTTCTTGTTGGTGGATTTAAAACCCACTCTCTCTCCCACTCACTTCCTCTATGGCTCTGCCTTACGCTTTCTCACAGTTAAGATCCCGATTTGAGTTTTTAATTATTCTTTTTTGAATTCCCTAACCAGCTCTCCTCTGTTCTTTTTCATTTGTGCGGTGCCGTTTTTCCAAGACTCGTGCCCAGGGACTCTGACAGTGTCCTACTTAACTTTTCACTTTCTTTCCTGTGATTTGTCTTTTTTATAAAAACATTCCAGGGAATATCACTGATCAATCCAGCACTTCTCTCTAAATACCTGCATTTATATTGATCATTCACTTCCCCTTTAAACGTAAGCCTCAAAGGAGAAGGTAAAGGAGTCACCAAACCCCCCTCTGTGTAATGCCTTCAAGTGTTAGGACGCACATGGACAGGAGGTGTTTTACACTGGTCCCTAAACACAACTTTGCTAAACCTCTGATAAAGCCACAATGTATGATACCTCATCTGATCTTCATATTGATGGAAAAACAAATTCTTTAACTTTTTTTCAGCCAGTGGCAAAGAAGCTATGTTAGATATGACTTATTCCAGACTTGGAAAATAGTATATGGACCCATTTAGGAAAAGATAAAATATCAGAAATAGATGAAATCATATTACACAGTGTAGGCTTCTTTTAGTCAACTACTTCTCTCAGTGATTTGGGTTGTAGTTATAACAGTAGTTGCACATGTCATGTCAGAGAAATGAGTACAAGCTATGCCTTTATTAGTCCCACAGTGGGGAAATTCCAGTTCTGCATTTAACCCATCCTGTTATTAGGAGCAAACTGAGGATTTGACTATAAATATCTGCCTTATATACACTATAGTCACATTTACTAGTAAAAGGAGCTGTTCATGCTCTATTAGAAACTCACTGTGCTTTGGATCAAGAACCCAGAACCCACTCTCGTTCATATACCAGTGTACTTGGACTTGTCTTGCCCAGGGACACAATAGCAGTGTGCGCTGTTTGGAACTTTAATTGAACCTCAGATCTTCTTGGCAGAAGGTGAGAGCTCTATCGGCTGAGTTACACCTGGGTTTGTTTGTGCTTTGTCAAGGTACTTTAAAAACAAGAACACAACATCAACATTCTTCATATTGACTTTGTTCAAAACCTATATAAGTTGACCTGCTATAGGCGAAAGGGACAAACTGACAACTGAAGAATTAAACCTTGATTAACTGTTGCGCTTTTTCATAATAAAGGGAGTCAATATTAGCAGCGTTTATTTCGACTATAGAGTAAGCAAATGAAACACATACCTAATTAATTCTGAATTGAATTAAATATGAAATGAAAGCATTATTTTTCCTTCACTAAGAAGCATACAAGCATTTTACTGTTGACGATACTAGCCATGCTAATTTACCTTTTAAAAATTCATCACTATACATTCTTACCAGCAGAGGGCATCAAACGCAAAATCCAAATTCTCTGAGAAACCGAAAGTGGGCTGTAGTCAATTTTTTTCACGTAAGATTTATTTTTCCACTGTACTGATATTGCTAAAGCAGCTCTTAAGAGTCTTTCTTCTCAGTGAACCAGGGACTGGCTTTTAGCTTGCTAGTTTTGTTAGCATTGACGTCGCCAAACTCCACTCTGGTCTCATACTCATCACGGTGAATAATTTGGTTACAAGGAATGTACTGGAAAAGTGAGGAATAACTTTGGACCGTTGCAAACCATTTAAAATCGACTAGTTCTGTTTTTCATGTTTAAAAAAAAAAAAAAAAATCAGATAGCGCACCTTTAAGTTGTACTATATTTATACTAATTACACTCAAACTTGCGGCTACTGTTTTTAACCTTGTTTAAACTGTTTCACTCCCCAGTGTGCCAACAGAAGGGGAGTTCTGTTTCCCTCTGCTGGCAACAGTGGCGTTTTACATGCTCCACTATCAGGGCTGAGTAATCTGTTTTTCTATTCATACACTTAATTTTATACTTTTAAAAACATAAACACCAATGCTACCATGGGCATAAAATAGAACCTTAAAGACAAATTCCTCCCATGTTGTACTACAAATATTTTTATCAGTATTTCAACTTTTTTAGGGGAATTGGGTTTGCAGGTGTATAGAAATTGGGCCAGCGACCAGGAGTCTGCTCACGGCATCTTGGGAATGAGAAGTTCAGGTGGCCTATGCGTGTCCAGCTCTCCCCAGAACTGGAAATTTTGGACACACAGTTTGCATACGTGTCCATGCTAATGTGACAATACTACCAGCAAACCTTTTCTATTTTTTTTATCCCTTTATTTTACATAGCGTGTGGTGCTAGGAGGCAGCCTGGAGGGAAGGGGCCGGGGTTATGGCATCAGCTGCTAGCCCCGGCGGAGACAGACAGCGCCGTGGGTTATTATGTTTGAGTCAGAGCGCGTACACCTGGGAACGCCGAAAATATTGCCGTAACAGTTGTAACATTATCACTACCGAATAAATAAGAGTGGACCTGGACCTAGGACACTTACAGATTCCTTTTCCACAAAATTGCGCTGGCTTAAAAACACAACCCTGGAATAATTAATCAAATGGAAGTCATCAGTGCAAAGCGTCCTCCTCCGCTCGCTTAATTGAAGTGTGCTAAACGTGGAGAGTGCTTTCAAAATTGAGAGGACGGGTCACTCGGAACCTCTGCACCTCCATAATGAAAGAGAAAAAGGAAGATAATAGCACACATAACCTGGAGCAATTAAAGGGCTCGAGAATGTGGTGAACAAGCTTTGCCCTCTTGGACACTGTTGACCCACGGTGCCCAACAAGGCCCCCGGGGAAATAAGCACTTATTAAAAATGGAGGAACAGCCACAATCCCGCCGAGGCTGTAATATGCTATAGAGTAATTTAATTCTACTTACATGTATCACTTCAAGCTTCCGGAGTATGAGGCAATTCAGCATTTCATTTGACAAAATATGACCTGTCGAGGAGGCGGAATATTAGCAGCCAGATCGGATGTGCAGTCATGTGATATGGCAAGAAAGAAGGGGGAAAAAAAGAGGAATACCTATATGCAATTGTCATCTCCGTTGCTAACATGAAACAAAATAAAAAACAGTGAGCTGAAAAAAATGTTTTAATAAAAATCTACATCTGCTTATGGGATTATTTTGAAAGTCTCTCCTTACCCTGAAAGTGACTGATGAAACACTTGTCTATGCCTGATCATTCTTCATAAAGGAAAACAAAAAGTGTACGGAATAGCAGTCCTGGCATGGGTTGGGAATATTGGTTGTACCCTTCTCAAGAGTCAAGCTAAAATCCCATGGTGTGGATGCTCCTCTTTCTTTCTTTGTGCTGCTGCTTCATCTCAAATAAACATACTGTCTGTTATTGTTTCCCCCAAAGAATCCAGTTTATAAAAGTATTTTTTATTTATTTTTGTTGCACTTCAAAATGAAATACAGGTCAGTGTCCTACATAAGTTTGCAGCACTTTTTGTCAAACATCTCGTATAGCAGAATATTTCAGATGGTGTTTTCGGGAGGGAAGCTGTCATGTCTGTCAAGTCTGCCATCTCTAAACATGATATTTTATTTATATTTTAAGTAGATTCTTGAATATATAGTAGACTGGTTTTTAGATTGAGCATAAACAATGTGTGGTCCCCGGTCCAAATTGGGTACATTAAATTGCATAAAATGGTCAATTGTTGTAGTAAAAAATATACTGTTTATGGGCACTTTCTGTGTTTTCTGCTTATTTTCAGTCATTTCAGAATTTGTCATTGAAAACCATACTTTTGTATTATGTTGTATTTATGTTATGCTGCTAAAAATGCCCTCTACAATGTGTTTTTCAATTTATTTATTTATTTTTTAATAGCCTATTACAATATTAGTACAAACTATGGTACAGGAGTCAATTATTTTTGACACTGTCCCAAACATTAAAGGCACTCTTTAAAAATACAATGGTTTGCATTTGGTAAAATAGTTAGCCGTATTAAATTATATTCCGTAAACCCCAGTGGAGCAGGCCATTTTAGTTACCTATACCTCTCTGTGAAACACATTAACATGTCCAAAATACATCTCACTACTTTAAACGTATGGCCATAGCTCAGGCACATAGACTTGAAACGTCAGCATGAATAAAACAACCACTGCGGGGGCACAATTTGGGGAAGGGACTGCTCTGTTTCCTCCGCGGGTACAGTCAGGAGGTGAATGGGAGAGGTTCTTCTTGAACAAGTGTGCGTGTAGCTGTGTAAGTGTGTAACTGTGGCTGTGTGCGGAGCCTGGCCGTGCCCCGTGGACAGATAAAGGAGTGATAGCACACGGGGGGATCGGGCAGGGACACGTGCCGCCCGCCCCTGGTCACCGCTGACAAGAGCAGGGGGACGCTAAACACACACGCACCGGCCCTGGCTCCGCACTTTGATTTAGGGTTTTTTGCCTATGCTGGCGAGGTAGAGGGGAGGGCCACGCGAGATGGGATCAGCAGACCTGGGAGCGCTTGTCGTCACGGAGACGGCCTGCGGAGAGGGGAGCAGAGGCAGGAGTATGTATACGAGTGAATGAGGGATGAAGGATGAGGGGAGGGCCGCCACCACAGAGAACAATCCGCACTGGGCGCCTAATGTTTCCATATTGATGCGCGGTAAATGGCTTCATCTGTCTGCGGCAAACAGCACAGCCCCATGCCCCGTGTCCCTGTGTGTGAAAACTGTATCGACAATTTAATATGTATTAATATTAGATGAATGAGCCGTTAATGGATGCACCAGACAAATCATAATACAGTGTCATAAATAGATTGAGGGCTTTAACAATTTATGGTGGAATGATTTCTGTACCCAAGTATTAATTACACCAGTGGCCTATGTGTTGTATATATTTTCTGCAATTTTCAATTGTCTTTCAGAATAAAACATGTTATGTTTCACTTCTTTTTATTTTGTTTGGGGCCTTTTTGGTAGTGATTTACACTTTAAAATCTCACCTACAGTGGCCTAGAAGGGTCATTTACTGCTTAATTGAAATAATACACAGATTGTTCATGTTCAGTTGTCTTGGTCATTATAATGTAGCTTTCCAGCTTTGCAGTTATAAATATTTGATTTAATGACAAAAACGAGAAAAAAAATGTTACGGCATATCCTGCATTGCTCCTTTAATGTCACAAATATGAACAAAACATACACAAATTATTTGGAGTTACATTATTGTGAAGCGTCTTTGTGTAACTCTGAAAAGCACTATATAAAACTAATGTATTATTATGACTATTATTATTATTTCAATTTAATTGAAAAAAAGCATTTTACAGTAAAGAAAAGAAGACAGCCTTACAAGATTCTGTTGATTTATTCATTTATTGATCCTAAAATGAATTAGGAATGCAGTGTTAATTACTATGTATTGGAGTGTTAAAGTCTTTAAGCATTTATGATATTGGAAAAATGAGGTCACGCCTGCACACTTCCTCCAGACACTGCAAATTCATTATTGACAACATTTCAATTTGTGCATCTGCTGATGTGTGCCAAATTGCATATAGTTGTGTCTGTGTTAACAACTGAATATTTTATTGCTTTAAGAGGAAATCTGACTTTTCAACCTTGTCCTATAAATGTCAGTATTGTGATTTTTACATGAATGAACTGTACTTAGAATGTAAAGAGATGTAGCTATAATGGTTCTTGCATATGCACAGTGTGTTTTCCCAACTTTCAACATAGAGAGCTGTTTAAAGGGCACCTTCAGTCTCTCTGGAGGACAGAATGGCCCATTACCCCTTGAGGACAGGTTAGAATTTACTATGGTCTAAAAGTAGAATTAAATTAAGAATAAGCGTAAATAAGTGTGAATGACTCATTATCGAATGCATGAGAAAATAATGTGGCATATAAGTAGGTTGTATTATTTATAATGATGAAAAGTCAATGCACAAAGGGTCACAAGTTAGAAAGACAGGTTTAAAAAAGAACTAAAGGATCATTTAAAATCAATATGCAAATGACGGCAAACTTGGAGGCCTATAGCTGGGACAGATGTCAATAAATCAATGAATTTAATAGTAAATAATCATACAAAACAATTAATTCTTATTCTTACTTTGCTCATTTGGCAGCTTTTGTATGACCAGATGCTCTTCCTGTTTAAAGGCCTATTGTGCTTATGTCTGCTATAGCTATAATCTATGACGCCTGTGGATCATTGATATAATTTGCATTTTAAGTTGCAATATTCATCCAAGACAACTTAATTAAATAAATAAATCTGCTGACTTTCAGATATGAAAGCTGCAGTGCTCAGTGGAAGCTAACATCGCAGCAAACGTCATCACAACAAAAACTTCAATGGATAGCTGCAGCTCAAGCAGCAGATCCTTTTTTATTTGTACCAAAATGACTACACAATGCTGCCGAATCCTGCGCATATCACCTACTAAGAAAATAAGCTTGAAAACCAAGTAAGTACAGCGCACTGGCCGTATGCCGGTGGTGGTGTAAATGGGGATTGATCGGCAATATGGCGTCTTGAAAATAAGCGATTAAAAATTGCCCAAACATGCATGAATCACTCGGGGAACTCCAAATACAACTTTGCTTGAGTAAATGGTGAGGGGAAACAAATATACTATAACATAGTAAAGTTCTAAAAGTGCATAAGGTACGCTTTAAAGCCAGTGGGAGTATAAGCATGTATGAATGAATTGTTATGCCCAAGGACAAAACAACAGCATGCTAATGGGCAAGTTATGAACCACTGACTCTGGTTGGTGGTCCAATGCCATTATCAAAAATATAATATCTTGCATGTTGGCTTGATACTTTGACCACACAAATCTTCAATTCTCTCCCTGCTGTACACACGCCAGAGCAAGTTATACGGTTTATATAACTTGCTCTGGTGTGTATACAGTGTAACATATAGGACATTAAAGGGCACCTTCACTGTAAACAACAAAAGTCCCACTGACCAAAGTTGGGACGTTACATCTTGGGAGCGGGAATGCATTTAGTACGCCGCACAAAACAAACAAGAGATTAAGCTAACACCATGAATGACACTGAATAACTCATTAATGTGTGCAATGGAGAAATAATAATGCTGCTTCCTAAATAGCGCTTGGAGAGTTGATGGCGTAATGAGTCTCAATCCAAAAACAGACCCGTATATCCCACTTGGTCCTGCTAAAGTCCTTACCATGTTGGCTGCACAGGTAAATAATCTCTCCCCTCTTTTCCAGCTAGTTACTCCGGCTGTGGGCTGGGAGCTGATCTCTGCTCCAGACACTTTCAAGTCGACTTAATGTAGCCTACACGGGCTTCACAGGCTGTTTCATGCTCTTATGGAAAACAGGCCTTTGAAATCCCTCAGCAGCCCAATCTTAATCTCATTTGTGAATATGAGGCGAGCCCACGACAGGGCCAGGAACATCCTCGTTTTCCTAAAGCACCGTTTCATTTGTCAGGAGATTTGGGCTGGTTGACACTAGAGGAGTGATTTAATTGATTTTAATCACACACCTGAGATGGGAAGAGCGAGGGGGCTGCCCTTAACCATTATTGGGTGCCTCACAGCTCTCTGTTTGTTTTGATACATCAGCATTTTGACGGATAGGACTTAGATTATGAACTTACAAAGCAGTCTGGAATTTCAAACACGACCTTGGACTTAATATGCCAATAGGAATAATAAAAGCATTGTTTGTCAGGGCGAAGGTGCATCCAAATGTGTGATCCTCAATAAAAGGGGTCGGCCCAGAAGGAGCAGCACACTATGTGGGTTTTTGATGGCCTGGAGTAGCTGTCAACTTCCTGACAAACTTGAGTTTAAATTTGCATTTTTTCTTTCAGTGTTTCAGGAAAACTATCCATTATAACATTGTGGCATATTGTGAGAGGAATCAATTCTGGAATTTTAATCAGGGACACAGACTTTAATATCTCTAGCAGTAGGTGTGCAATGTTGATAAATTACAAATTGATAAATGTTGATAAATGTTGATAAATTACAAAAATACAATAAGGAGGTACAAAAATGAAGTGTGGGAAGAAATTTTAAATAGAAAAAACATTGTCAATATTGTATCAAAACAGAACGGAAATTCTGAGGCCTCTAAAAACATGTCTAAGAAAATTATTTTTCTTTTTCCAAAAACGTTTGCAAGATTTTATCATTGAGTCACTGATTCTTTTACATCTCAGATCATAAACACATCCTGGACACACTGGCCTTATTTGCTGTAACATAACTTAAAATGATACATGTATATAAATACTCCAAAGCATTATAATTAGCATGAAATGTGTCAATACAAAACACTAGCAGATTGAGCCACGACTGCAGCTGCCACAGCACTGAAAAAAAAAAAAAAAGACTATTGTCAAAATTTAGGCAAATTCATTGGAACAAGTGTGGTGAAGTGTGCACAAATGGACTTTAAAACATAGAGGAGCTTCATGGATTACTAATGTTTATGTATACTGGAGAGGGAAAGCATGTTTAGACCCTTGAAAGTTAAAAAAATAAATTCTTTATTTAGTCCTGTTTTGCAACCTGTAGAAACAGTGTAGGCCTCCGTGCTGCTGGTGAGCTTTGAGTTTTGCCGTTTGAAAAAAAATACTTATCTTTAACATACCTGCAGGAATAATAAAATGAATGTTCGCCAGTGTTAAAGTGCATCCAAACGTCCGCTCTCCAATAAAAGATGTGGTCCCATTAGGCGCCGGATACAATGTGGATTTCCTATTGCCAAATGTTGCTGTCAGCTTCCCGAAAAAGTTGAATTATTATCTCCAGTTGACTTGTCTACTCAATGTTTAACGGACACACACTGCGCAAAGCATCCACGGCTGATGCTCAACTTTGTAACTGTTTAAAAGATGAATTTTTCCCATTTGCCTCTTCAGGAAGTTGGATCCCTCTCCCCCTTCCCTCAGCATTTACCACAGCAATTTGTTACGAAAATCTGGAGCAAAAGGGGAAGAAAAAACAGAGAAAGCAGGACAACGTTTGTTGCAAGCCATTAGTTGGGGAAAACTGTTTGGTGGAGATTATAATGTGAACCAGGCCAGAAAAGGCATGCAAGACAGCCTGGGGAGAAGCATTTAAATATGTAATAAACTAATATTTCATTTATTTCTCTCACAAGGGAACCTGACCATTTAGCTGTAGCGTATTCAAATCTGAACCCTGCTTCTGTAATGAGTGAGCCAGCAATTAGACACATCCGAAAAATGGATCTCAGTGCAAATATTATTACAATTAAAGCTTTTTATTGCTTATAGTCAAACTGGATACTTAATTTTTTGCAGGTTTACCAAGCTATTTCTAACATCTTCTGTCCTCATTCCTTCATTTCTGTATTTTCATAGCTACGCACAAGCTTGTATTTTATTCTTAGATCCCCCCCTTCCCTGCTCCACATAGAATACAATGGCATTCATTCTTGATGAGCTTGCTGTCACTTTTAATTTCTGTTAGTTCTGCTAAAATGAATGACAGTCAGCCTTGTAATAAATATAACATTAGCTGCATAAAATTTTCACAGGACAAGAATGGGAGGCTCCTGTTACTAATTCCTTTTCAAATGTTTAGATTTATGGCTTTCTCAATGAGTGCGACTGCATTCAAACTTTGTGGCAGAAATATATTTACATCTCATTAATGAGCAATTAAGGGGAGCGCAGTTGGAATCTCCATAAGAAAAGGGTGTGTTTGGGAAATCTGCATACAGTGGGCGCATGTGTACAAGGCATCTCCAACAACCTTCAAATCAAAAGTGGCTCTGTAACAACACCAGGAACCGTCATAAATATATAAAGAATAAATATTTTGTATTCCAGATATGTGCATATTTCATCTCATGTTTTAATGATGTGCGTGTTGTGTAGATGTGACCTGTGCGTGACTGCTACTTTATGTAATATTAAAAAAGATTGTTATAATAAACAGTAGTCATAGAGCAAACAAATGTAATCTCCTATCAAATATAATTGACCCCTGACCTTTTTAAACATGCCGTGATTTAATTAAAGATCTGATTTAATTAGGAATGCTGTTCAAATATTAAGGATTTCCATTTGTTTTCCAGATTACCATCAATTATCAGTGTGTGTGTGTTTTTTCAAGTTCAAAGTTCAAAGTTCAAAGTCAGCTTTATTGTCAATTCTGCCATATGTGTTCAACATACAGTGAATCGAAATTTTGTTTCTCTCTGGCCAGGTAGTGCAAAAAGACAGTGTACAAAATACAATATGAAGACAAAACACAACAAAAAACTATCTAAGACAGAGATCTAAGTTAAAACTAAAGTCTACGGTCTAAAATCTTAAAACAGTGCAACATAATAAATAAACTATACTGTTTTTTTGTTTGTTTGTTTGGGGGTTTTTTTAGATGCAGATACAATTTTCAGCTTTAATAAATTCTGTTTCATTTAGAACCTCTTAATGTTTAGACAAGTATAGACTATCTGTCCACATGTGTAGAAATTTGGGGGTCCGGGGCAAGAAACCTCACATGGGCCCCCCTCTAATATAAATTAATAGGAAGAGGGTCCGATTCTGGGCCCCTAAGACCCTGGGGCCCAAGACAACAGACCCCTTTGCCCCCACTGTCTACTCCCCTGCACGTGTAACAAGTACATTGTATATTTCCTGGGCTGATGGGGATGGTCCGATATGTATTCTTTGTGCCATGATATCCGATATTTGTCTCGCTGTTGTGGCTGATAACAGACATTTTCCAATGCCGTTATTAACCTTTTTAAAAAATCTGTGGAATGGACCAAATTTATGTTAAGTATAATAAAGTTTACAAATTAACAAAATGGGATTTAAATTCCTTTTTTCACTCCTTCTGTCTGCTCAAAATACCGATGCACTGAGGCCAAACTAGGAATTACGCATGGGCACACAGCCTGGGACAGTGCTGAAAAATATTGGTCCTAAATATCATCCCCTGTTGACAGCTACTCCATCCCGATTTTGTGGAATCACATTCCATTTTCTCTGAAGGGAAGACTCAGTTAATGCCCTGTGTGTGCTTCTCTGGTTCAGACTACGACAAAGCAGCTAGTACAGTGTATACAAGTTCATGAAGTACAGGTTAGTTTGAAGTTTAGCTGTCTTGATTAGTCTTTGTTATCAGTCCTATTGCAAGCATAATAAAAGACAAAATGCATGTGTTTACTAATCATAACACTATATGTTTGAGGAATGAAGTGTGCTATGACTGAAGGCATGAAACTTAAAATAAAAAAAATGCCACTACAACATTTTTCTGCTGGTTACTTATTTGATTTTCAAGTGTGTGCAAATATGAAAATGTAACTTTAGTGCAAAGCTGTTGGACTGGTGATTCACCATCATTGTGTATATGACCTAATAAAATAAAAACAGATACAACTTTTTAATTGTTACATTTCACTATGACAACATAAATTTAATCTCTGATTAAATGTGCACCTCATGCCTTTGGTTAGACTCTATACATTGAAAACTTTTTTGTAAAATTAACAAGTAACTTTCCTACTTCAACTTATATTATCTTTTGGGGCCCTGACCAAAATTGAGTTCCCACCTCCCCCCAATATCACCTAATTATTGTTGACTCCTATCCCTGACTACGCAGTGTTCCTCCAGTCTGGATATCATCATTGACAGGTCTGCTCAACTAACCCAGAGAAAACCACCGTATCACCTCGGCATACAGCTACATCAGCAAAAAAAACATAGGACATAATGGTGCTTCCTCCATCCGACGTTCTTCAACCTAAAGTGAAAGTAATGATCGTTGGCTAATAAGACCTTCTTGCCGCCATCTTTGTTCTCCGTTAAGCAGGAAATCCAACACACCAGTTTCTTATCACAGCTTGAATTAGTTTGTTATGAGTTCCCTTACTTTGTGTCAGAAAATAGATTTGAAAAAAAAAAAGATAATAATAAGAGAGATGAAAACGTTTGGATATGCTCAAAAGAAGTCCTCTCTCAAAGGCAGCGCATCCTCAAAGAAGTTGGAGATATCTGGTATTCTTTTTAATGTCTGGAAAAGCTTGCTGAAGACATGAGCTACTGTACGTCCTTGTAGTGGCTTGTGCGTGATGATACAGTGCGCGGGTCTAGGTTAGCCACAGGGTATCCCCAAATATCAAATAAAAGTGACATATTGGGCAAAATAAATGCTCATTGTCAGACTTTTAGGGGCGACAGCAGCGTAAAATACTTTCAGAGCTTGTTAGCCGCGAAAACTGTGGCGATGCTTGTTACGCTTTGTCATAGATGTTTTATACTTTCAATTAGAAAACACTTCGGCCACTGAATAATAAACAAGGGCTACAATGCAGAGGGCACTTTTGAAGGGACTTTAAAACACAAGCCTGATGTTGTTGCGCTGTGAAATTGCCATTAACTGTGCCACGATTGTTGTGTCCTGGCTGATATGCTGTGGAATTACTTTTTAGGGTTCTAATGGTTGATGAAAAATGCATTTAGCATAATTTGAATACAGACCGAGCTAATAGGATGGCCCAAATCAGCGGCAATCCCCATTTCCATTCGACCTCATCTGGGTGCAAATGTCATTCATATTTTAGCCTTAACCCTTATTAGGACTGTCTGCTTCCTAGGTCTTCATGAATTACATTTGCAGGGCTACTCATCTTTAAAGACAAAATCATTTGAATTCCTAAAGATGGCAGACATTGACAGAAGGGGGAGAGACACAGTGGAAAAAGTCTATAGAGTAAATCTGGAGATACTTTTTCTTCTGGGCCTTTTTTAATGAGCTAAAATATCCACTTCTTGCCATTTCCCTTGGTTTAATTGATGATTATGTTGTTACACAGTTGAAGCCCTTCCCTGTCTCCTCCCAGTCATTATGATATGGACAGGCAGACTCTTGAAGCTTCAAAGGCGGGACGCAGTGATTTAAGCTCAATTCAACTATCCCCTGGCCCACAGGTAAAAACCCTTGTAAACAGTGAATGCTAATCGCTAATTAGCCCTGTGGCTGAATCACACAATTTCTGTTTGAGCTGACCGCTGTTACGGTCCTGCTTAAGGGCATGTTGTATCTCTTTTGACGGCCCAATTAGAAATTCAGCTGCAGAACCATAAGGCAACCTCGTCATGAATATTTAACAAGACTGCCACAGACGCGCACGAAGGGGGCACTGAACCACATGTCATGGAGGGAATATTCGCCAAGTAACCAATCAATAGTCTCTTGATGTTTTGTGTATTAACGTGATGATCGCTGTTTTTCTAGGGCCTGTAATAGGGGAGGACTGCGGGTCACAACGATGAGGGGGCTAAAGTAATAAGGGTCAGGTTCACGCCACTGAGAGTCCAAATTAAATCTCCGGTGGACATGATGCTTCCTGACTCAAAACACAGCAGACACGCAGGAATCAAACTGGAGCCGGCGTGGTTTCAGCTCAATCTGAGAGGACTGGCAGGTCTGTGCCACTGCCAGCGAATAATTAGGCTACTGTCCTTCACAATATGTCATTCTAACTGAGGGAGAAACACTGCTGCTCTCACTGCACTTTCACTCGGTCGCTCTATAGGGCTCAATATAGTCATGCCCATGTGCTGACTCAGGGATATTTTGTAAGGTATAGGCTGGCGTGATAAAGCTATAGCGGTAGCATTGTCCATGCTAGTTGACGTGGCAACTGTGGCTCTCCATATGCATAACAATCTGGTGCTTTTCTGTTTTTGTCAACTTTAATTTATTTCCCGCTGAATTTTGAGTGTTTTTTTCATACCTAAGACATTGCTTCCCAATGCATTAAGAAATAATGGGCTCCCACTTCCTGTTTCTACAATAATTATGATGCATATGTCAGGCAGACGTCGGGTGTTATGCTGTAATTGGTATTTTAATGCACTACCTGCAACACCTAAGATTGATTCTTCATTTACAATAACACAGTAAAACAGCATGCCACCTTGCATAATTATTTCTGTGAATAGGAAAAGTACCTGTTTAAACTTTATTCACTCTCACCTATCCTCGTGCACGCCGAGCTGTGAAAGAGCTCCAAGAACAACACACTAGGATCCCACCATTTCATCAGCCAGCCTGGTGTTGCCTGTCACTGAATAGCACAGGGTTCAAACACCTTTCTCAAGTAACCAAGGTAAACATGTTTTTCACGCCTAGGGGCAATTGAATGTATTACCATGCCTCATCGTTTCATTATACAGGTATTCTGTATGTTAAACAGCTTTGCATACCAAGAGAAGATATGCGGGATTTAGGTTGGATGTCCACACTCATTTTAATCAAACTGCAGAATTCTCCAAGTGTCTCGCCTGCATTTATCCTCATCAAATAATCTTTACACGTGATTTGACCAAGGAGAAAACAACAAGTGTACAGCGCTCGCCCCTGCACTCACTTAGCCCATATCACTCCAGGCAAATTGTTTTTACTTTAGACCCCACGACAGCAACTAAAGACCCACCTGCTCATCCAATAACAGCAAATAAACCACAGAGGTTCGCCTTCTCCTGGTTTCAAAGGGACATTCTCTAAGTTGATTCTTTTCATTTAATTCCTGCAAAGGGATAGAGCCCCCCACCCCCCTGCTCGCCCTTTATCTGCTCGTGAGAGTGGGGGAAGAAACAGAGGATTATCGATTTGCACTCAAACAGTGGGCCAACCTAAAAAGCCCCAATGAATTGTCACTCATTATTGAAATTATCAGGCACTAATTAAACTGGCAACCCTAAGCCCCCTGGGCTGTGCTCATCTCCAACTGAATTTCAGCTCCTCAGACAGTAATAGGGAAGCAGCATTAGCCGCTACTGGATGCTAATGAGACCTGGAAGCTGTCTCTCCCTCTTAGGGTTTCACACAAGCAACTGCTGAATGTGAACCACAACTACAGTGCAGCTCTGTTTGTGAGCACTTGATTGGCAGAATGAGAGAGAGAGAAAAAGAGAGAGAGAGAGAGGGAGAGAGATTACAAGAGGCGATGCTGAAACTATGCTCCTCCGAGTCCAGCCTCAACTTCTCATTCAGCAATAATTTGAGCACACGGATATGAAAGATTCCAGGCTTTTGTGCATAACGCCGGAGTATTTTCCCTGTGTCTTTGCTCCACATATCTCCACCTCTTTGTAGCTCCAGTTGTTGACTTTCTCCTCGTGCACTCTCCGCGTCTCCTCTATGCGTATCAACAGACATGGTACCAGTGAGAGCCTGACTGACTTTATCACATGGTACACAGCTTGTTAATAACTTCCTCTGACAATTCCTCCTCATCTTTGCTGATGACCAGGGGGACAGCCGTGATTGTCATGTTTGTAGGGGAAGAAAGACTCTAAACAATGATGTCACGTCAGCCTCTCTATTAAAAGACTTCATATTTTGAGCGGCATAATTAATACTCTTGGGCACGTCGCTTCCAAGTTGGCACTCCAGGCAAAGGGCTGCCACTCACCTGATAATTATTTTTGGAAATGGAGCCCAAATTACAGTGATTGACAAACGCAACAAAGCAGAGACAGCCTGGAGCACTGGTGAAGAAAGAAATGAGAGAAGAGTTAAGTGGTTAATGCACTTTCACAGTGGATTTAAAGTTGAAATCGCTTGTCCTTTCATGTCTCCAATGGAACTCTGGCTGGGGTCAAACCACTTAGCCCTTGTATCCTATTAAAGGAGTCCACTAAAAGGCCTTTGCTTGAGTAATTAACAGTTTTATCATTTCTTTTTGGCATGGTTTAAAACTTGACTCCAGACTTCCGCATAGCCAGGCAAAGCTGTGTCCATTGTCACACCATGCTCAGGGTATGTGTTGACTTCAGTTTCGTGCAAAAGGCAAACAGTTGTTAGCCTGTCTTGTTGCATCCATTAGACCTTCGATGGAGAGGAGCCGAATGCGTGTATGCTTTTTACACCTCTCGCCATGTGTAAATCAGCCACTCTGTCATTCCCAGCGCAAGAGAGGGGGAGGAATTATGTCAAGTTATTTGTTTTGTACCAAAATGAAATATTTATTGGGAGTGAACACCTACCAGGAACAGACGATAGGCCAGGGTGCTTCATCTTCTCGGACTCATATTTGGCTTCCACCTCCGCAAAGGCCAAAGCATGTCCTGGGGGTTTTCAGTGATTCAGGGAAGTCCGCGAGCTTTGAATCCACATTTCAAAGTCCATGTTGAACTGCAGGACTGTGGTGGAACTGGAGGGAGACATGTGTACACACTCTCCAACCAATTATATGCTGATCTCCACCACTGCGTCCTGCTTTTGATGGGCACCAGATACATAACTTCACGCTTCCTAGTTATTTTCCATATTTCCATAAAGCATGTGAAGGGCTGTGGTCATAATGAAACATAGAGGAGAGAATGGAGGATTTATGCCTGTGTGGTAAGGAAGTTTTCCACTTAAAGACCTGGCAGCCAAGATGTGAAGTTGCACTGCAGTCACCGGGGGTTGTTTTGTTTTCCCTCCAAACACCCAGAACACACACCATTGACCATAATTTAAGCTTGAAAGACTGGTTTTAGAGAGAAAAACACAACCATTGGTGGAAATCACAGGGAAAACATTGAGGTGGAAACATTAAATCCTGCTTGTAAAATCAAATTTTAACTGTGTTTAACCGAAACAAGCTTTGACAGGAAAACCATGACATAGTTGTGTGGTCTGTGGACACATTCCTTCACATCAGAGCTCATTGGAGAGAATACTTTTCATGGTGAGAGGCAGGAGAGTGGTAGAAAAAGGAAGTATTATTTTCCCATGGTCCAAGCGGACCACTTAAAATGTTGTATTATTGATAGTGGCAATAATGTGGCCCTCTGCTCTACGTCCTCTGGTACGTCATTAAACCAGTTTCAACAACGACTTACACTCTGCGCCCAACGCTGGGAAAGCCATTACAGGAGTGGGATGCTAAATACATTAAGAGAAAAAGGTCAAAAGCGAAAAGAGAGAATCAGTGTACCTTTGTCCAAACCTATTACAACACTGACCCCTCTGACTTCAAAGTAACAATGATTGAGTTGGTGTCATCGCAGGCCTGCACGCCTCTGCCAGTAGGCCTACCTGGAAAAGTGTTTTTCCGAGAGGGCCATCGTTTGATCATGCACACGGGCGATGCATGTCAGGCCGGGTTATTCCCACAGTTAATATTCTTTCATAACCTGCCATGCGAGCTGAACTTGATTATTTTGGCACCTGGGCAAACAGCTCACACATAGAGCTGGTGCATACAGTATCAGAGACCCCAGTCACCTGGGTGATCTATTCGCTGAAAAGGCACGGTTCTGGCAAAAGACTCAGCACCTTGGAGTAATGAAGCCAGCCCTACTCTGTGAGCATGGGCAGAGCAGGTTACATTAGAAATGCATGAAGGCCAATAGGTGGTTACCTTAGGTCTACTTCAACCTATTTATATTCCATCAACTGATATCAAAGCAGGAAAATGTTTTGGAGAGCGGGAAAAGCATCGAGCGTAGGTATATTGAAATGTCCATGTATCAACAAAACATGCAAAAATGGCTGTCAAGTCACACCCGGCATGTGAAAAACGTGCACCCGCATCCAAGTTGACGGCAACCACAGAAGGCAAGAGGCGTTTCTTTGGAAGCTCTGACTATGGTTTGGTTCAAGTCTGGCTACATTATGAATCTTTCCTTTAACAACACTTTTAAAAAGCACGGTGATTTTTCTACTTTGCTGTCTCATTACCAGTGTCCACTTGGCAGAAGGCAGACACTGTGCTGCCCAGAAAGAAGGCCTGGACCTGGGCAACTTTCCTGCTGTCCACCCACCCTTTACTGCTTTTGCTTTGCCTCTCTGAGACTTGGTGCTTACTTAATCATGATTAATCGCTGCCTGGATAATCAGATACAACATCAAAAGGTTGGAGATGACAGTCCAAGGACGCTTGGGAGGAAACAAGGTATACCCAGCATTCATTAGCTTTGGCATGGCAGTCATACATTAGCCCATAACCCTTTATTGTCCTAATTAGGCTGGAGTGGGGCTGCTAGCATTAACACTACCAATATTATACATATATGCATAGGATTTATTACAGTCACTCAACTTTGGGCCACACAGAGCAACCCTTATTCCAGAGACATTTATAGCCCAGGCTATTATTATTTTATTTCCTCTCCCTTTTCCTGCTCAGGTAGGAATTTGTCCTTGCACCATATTATGTTAGCTCACATCCAAGCCCTAAGCCGATCATAGTTTTTTGATTTACAAGCACTTACTTGGGACAAACATAAGACAGGTTTCCCCTACCTCCATTACTCTGGCCATCTCACTTCACACTGTGAGGTGTAGCCCATACTGTATATTTCATTTCTTTTTTACCCCCCCTCCCTGCGTTGTTTTAAGTCTCCCTGGATGGAGCCTGGCTTGCGGTGCACCATTTTCCCAGCTACAGTAGCAGTGGTGCTGGGCCCTGTTCAACCCCATTATTTCTGGGAGCCAAATTCCCATGGTCCCAGGAACAGGCGTGCCAGCTCTGCCTTCTTGGCTCTCTTCCCTGGTATTGTTTCCTTTGTTACATCCAGAGCTGCATTTCAGCCTGTTAATGTTTGCACTGGGAGGTCCGAATTCCCAGTGTTCAGCTTTAGAAAAGGTAACTTGAAGTTCAGAATGCAACCACTTTTTTCTTTTTCTTCGACAAAATTGCGCTCACTTTTATTTTGTCCTTTTTGTTCTCTGTTTTGATGTTGTTGTATTATAAACAGTAGTAACCATTCCTTTAAATAATCGGAGGTGAAAATTCAGGCATGCCGTCATTAAGTCCCACACCAGCATTATTTTGTTTTATATTTCTCACAGATTTGATGGGGCAATTGTTCTGGCATTGAGAAATTCACTTTTAAAACAGACTGTAAAATTACTGAAAAAAAAATACAACAACTATAAAATAAAAGTAAATATTTTTTCATCATTACATTGTTTTTAAATGTCCTTGTTTTTATTTAGTCACAGACCTTTATCCTAGTTAAGAGCTGTTAATTAGCTGTTTGAACAGTTTGTAGGTTTAAAATAATTATTACTTGATATATAGGCTATATATTGTTTGGTTGCAAGCAGCCAAACACACTTGTATATGTGAGAGGTAAAATATAATGACTGTTATTTTGCTCAGTTCTAAACTAAATCCACTGAATGTTGTTTATCTGGGCCTACATTTACTATTTAAGATATTCATTTTTTTTCCTATGCACATGATCTGCAAAATGCAATCTGTAAAATATCTTGATTAGTTCCAGAAAGTAACTGAATTCAGACTTTAATCAATCATTTTAGTATGTACTGTATATTTCTTTACCATTACTTTCTTCTGAGTTATAAAATGTCTCTAGCCTAATTCTGCCATCTGACAAATCTTCAGATTATACAAGAATGATTACATGTGCTCCATTATTACCATTTGGAGTGTGACTAACTATTGCTTCTTGATGACATTTTCCTGTCTATAATCCACTTTAGGCCCATCATTCCAGCTTCAGCACCCTAACTCCTTTTCTCTGATGTCAACTCATGTCGCCACGATGGCAGTTCACACATGGGATTAAAACAGGGTTTGTTGGCTCAGCGCAGCATGGAGGGAGCATTTCCGACTGATGTTGGCTGTTCCACTCCGAGCCACAGCACTTGTCTCCCAGAGCGCAGACACGCCGGTGTCAGGTAATTCTCTGAGGAAGAGCCACACGCCCCTGCAGAGAGCAGTGGGGAAGCCTGTATCACATCTCAGGAGTTGTAATAGCAGCTTTGAAGACTCCAGTCCACTAATCCCACATCATGTGATCATGTGTCTAATAGAGCGACTCCTAATTCACAGCATTGTGGGGGATTTTTAGCTGTCACCGACAGAGGTTTACACTGGGAGTGATATTCTCCCCTTGTGATAATAAATACACAACTACAGACTGACATATTGGGCAACACACAAACACAGGAAGACAACAGAGCATTAAAGCAAATATGTTTAAAACACAGTAACTCTCCAAACTCATCACAAATGTGGTCTACAGTGTAATAAAATAATCAACAGTGAAACAATACCTTTGTGTAGAACTGAAGCTTGTCTTAATAAACTGTTAACAGAATTTATATTATGTCAGTGAGTGATCAATAAAGCTTTTCAGGCACAGTGCAGACTGTCTGATCACATATCACAGGGAAATGGAAATTTGAATGAAATACCTTGAAGACTAGTTTTATACAGTCAGAATGGTCTACTCCATAGTCATAAGCTGTCAAGTCTCAGAAAAGAGGAAAATGCAACAAGAGCCTCCGAGTATAGTGTGTGATCATTGCACAGCTCAGGTCTGCTGAGGCACTGGGTGACATTTTAAAGTCCTTTTTGAATGATTATCTTGGAGGTACTATGCACATTAAATGGCTGAGTTAACCTTAACACATGTAAAACCATTATGCTATTGACGACAGCAGTGTTTAATCCTGCTTTGCAGTTTGATATTGACACTCATGATCAAATGCTAAGCTCTGCTAGCAGATAGGTTGTCCCTCTCTGGGGGACTGGGAGACAGGCAAATGAAGCAGCAGCAGATTGATGAGAAATGAGTGCTGTGTGTGTGCGGTGGCTGGAGTGGCTATGTGCACGCATGTGTGTACTCTGCTCCTGTAAGGGATACTGCAAAGCCAATCAATTAATACTTAAAGTGGAACCAATTCTTGTTTCACTTGGGAACTTACTGAGGGCTTTGCCCCTTCATTTTAATACCGAGGTCTGCATTCCTAATTATGAACAGTGTAAATGGATGTTAAGCCATGCCAAATTAAATCTTAGTTCATTAGATATAAGCTCTTTAAAGATTGAAGGAAAATATTTGAATTTTTAAAAAGTTTCAATGTGCAGTGTCCCATTTTTAATGAGGACGTTGCAATGTGAGGGAAGAAAAAAGGGAAATGTCTTTGTGTGGATGAATAATCTACCCAATATGAAATATTAAGTCACTGTTTTACCCAGTGTTTCTCCTCAGGCTGCAGTGTTAGGCTGAATAATAGGAGACTTTCCTTTGGTGAGCTTCTGCTTTGAATAAAATACAGAGGTGCATGAAGGGGAAGCTCAACTGTCTAGAGGCAGCTGGAGTTCTGAATTACATTGTAAATATATTCATTATTCCTCAAAAAGTCGTTGTTGACACACGTCAATTCCATCATTAGAAGCGTTGCCACATAAAGTAAATAAGTCAGCTCCTTGTATTTTCTGCTATGGAAAACTTTCAATTTTTAAACATGTTTACAGCAAGAACCTTGTTAGCATAGCTCTGATTTAATCTGAAAGTGCTTCTAAAAAATGTGACACACTTTACCTGTGGACTTTAATATGCTCTTTCCCTCACACCTGATGCACAAAGCAGATGTTCACCATGTTGCCACCATGCTAGCCCTGCTTTCTCACTTTCTCAAATCTATAGAAAGTTTCACACTAGTGCTATTAAGGGAACACGTCTTCACAACAGCAGTGTACTATAAACACTATTAAAAAGTACAAAAGCGTTTTATCGGCGTGCTCACATTATAGATTACCTCCTGTTACATTGTCTTGTCCTTCTCTTGGCTCTAATATCTTGTATTTGTCTGCCGGTGGTCTCGCATTCTAAAATGGGAAACTCCAAGGCCCTGAGCTTTACACAGTGTCCATTGTGTAACAGCTGTGAAACACAGAGCAAATTATTATTAACTCCTTATGCTGCCCAGCCACCGCCCCTGATAAAGTGGAATCACAGAGCAACCTTTGGATTTTGGCCAGTAACCTTGGGGGGAGATGGTGATTGAAAACAGCGGTAAGAATCCAGGTTAGCCATTAGCGGATATGGTAGAGGACCTAGCTCAAGGTGGCAGTGGCATTACATGGATGGAAAACGGAAACATGGAAAGTATATTAGCTACGCATAGGACATAAATAAGTCCAAGCTTCAATTTAAAATAACTGCTATAAAAATGTGGTCGATAATATCTGTAAAATGGCTGAAATTTTCATGAGTTGAGTAGGGAAACAGTAAAAGCCAAAAGAATACTCACCAAGTTATAACCAAGCTACTTCTTCCTTTAACATCATCACGACTTTGCCATAAAGCAACCAAATTATATAATACATAACCTACCAGTCAAAAGTTTGGACTCACCCTGTCATTCAATGTTTTTTTCTATATGTTTACAACTTTTTACATTTGATATACAGAAGACATCACATATGAAGTAAGATGTATGGAATTAGCACTGTGGAAGCACAATGCACTGTGTAACTCTTCTGGTGGAGGGTCCGCTTTTCTCCATGGAGATGTTATTGCAATGTCTAAAAATGTTTCACAATATTGTATTAAACCTTTTTATCTTCATGGAGACCAAACCAGACCAAGTTGTAGGTCAGAACCCCCCACTCACAGTCAGAATGCCTGTTTTTCTCTGTATTTTTGAGCAATAAAATCACCTGTAATTGAATACATGTAAGGTGGGTCTGTTTTAAGTCATACTGTGGAACATTTGAAACAGAGCAATGACATATCCATAGAAACAAGAAGTTGACAGACCCTGAATCAAAAAGTTCCTTAGTGAACCTTTAAATAACTCTACTAAATAGGCAAAAAAAGAAATTATAACCAAATCCTCAAATTATTATTATTATTTAACTTTTTCTTTACTAAATATTTCCATATATCTTGCTTCATATATTTGATGTCTCCTGTGTGTATCATAAAAGGAGAAGTAGTAGAAATTAGAAAGAATGAGAGGGTGAGTCATTCTTTCTAATTTGACTGGTCGTGTATGTTTAAACAGCACCCGTCAAACGTTTGGTCACAACTTCTAATTCAGTGTTTTGTGCCTTTTTTTCTTACTAATTTCTACAGAGGACATCATATATATGAAGCAAGATATGTGGAATTATTTAATAAAGAAAAAAAACTTAAACAACTCTATAAAATATTTTTCCGACTAAGCAAAGTGTGGCTAAATTGAGGATTTGGTTATAAAATAGAGCTATTTCACTTTTTTCCTTCCAACATAATTTCATACAACTTATTTCATACACTGCAAAAAGCAATATCAAGGTAAAATTACTTAAATTAAGAACATTTTGCTTTATTTGAGTAGATTAAACTTGACAAGTAAAATTATCTACCAATGGAATACGTGCGCTTTTCTTATTTCAAGCAACAATTGATTTTGTTTCTTATTTTAAGTGCAAAGAGTTGTTGTTTTTCTTATGTTAAGTGTCGCAAGATCTATTTTCATATTTTTAGTACAAAAAGTCTTGTTCTATTAGTAGATCATTTTACTTGTCAAGTGAAATTTACTCAAGTCATGATAACACTTTCTTAATTCAACGCAACTTGGCTAGATTTTAGTTTTGCACTGCATGTTTGATGTCTTCTGTATGTGTTTCAAATGAAGAAAATACTCAACATATAGAAAAAAACAAAAAACACTGAATGTGAGGGTGAGTCTATACACTTTTGACTGGTAGTATATTTTTTATCACACAAAGAGTAGATTTATGCACAGTTTAAAATACACCAAAACCTAATCTCTCTAAAGCAATTAGCATGTGCAATGTTTAAATAAAACAATGTTAAATATAGAAGTAACAAGGTTAACAGTGTGGCGGATAAAAAGGAACAAGAATACTGTTTTAAATACTCCTGGAAAGATAAAAATACTATGATAATGGAATTGCTAAAACTTTACAAAACTGCAGTGCTAGCATGTATTTCTTTTTGATATAGGCGCTTGGGATTGATGTGTTTTGTGCAGTAAAGTAAAAGCATGCACAAGCACCAAAAGAATCCACATGTGATGCTCATCCCCAGAGACGTAAACAAAGAAAAGTTATACCATGCTAATTAAGCTAACAAAAATATAGCGACTTATGCTTGGTTTTGTTTTGAAATGAGATAAAGGTTTACAGAAGAGTTTCCTTTGAGTGCTGATGCTAACCTACAGATGGCTGAAACTAATTTATTACACTAATGGTAGATACAAATAATGTTTTTTTTTTGTTTTGTTTTTTTTATGTTGCTTTACGCATTGTATTGATTTTGACATACCCTAATTATTACTTCGTTTTGTGTACCTACAGTAAATATACCTCATTAATCAAGTGGCAGTTTGTAAAGGAAGAGTCAGAATTCTAAGAAGAAATCTCTCTATATATGTGATCAATACACAAAAATACTCAACAAAATTCAGCCAAAATGTAGGGGCAATTTCACAAAATAATCTTGTCATGTCATCTATTTTTATTTAAATTAGTTTAACCCTGGTTTATAATATGGTTGCTACTAACTAAGAGTTAAGAAGGCTGTCACATTTGCCCATGTCCAACAGAAAATAAACCAAAATATTTACCAAAAAGCACCAAATTGTACGTATAATTTGGGAAATAGGAAGTCTAACAGGTCATATGCTCAGAAGAACTACACTCAATTTCAGAGAGGAAAAAACTTTCAAACTGACAGATGAATTAGCATTTTTCAGAATTCGTGAAAAGTCCCTCAGTCGTCCAGGTAGAATCCATGATAAAAGGAGAAGTTCAATTTGTCAACTGGACAAAGTTTGTTTGGTTGAAAATGTTTCGCCACTCATCCGAGAGGCTTCGTCATCTCTGAGCTGACGAAGCCTCTCCTTTTATCCTTTTAACTTCTCCTTTTATCGTTTTTCAGAATTTACCATGTTTAAATGTGCCCTCAGTGTCAGTCAAACAAATGCATGTTAGAACAGCATTTTTAGATATGTAAAAAGAGCCTTAAAATAAACAGAAAGAACAGTTTGATATTTTCACAAAGGGAAACCCCGCTAAGAACTTCTGTCACTCAGCACACCACTTTACAGGAACTTTTTTGATTCTCACTTTACCTGTTGGGGCAGACGGAGATGTCGAATTTGTTCTAGCATCTTTCAGGCTGATATGACACCCAAAACCCAGGAGTGACTGTGCCTCTTTCCCCGCAGGAGGAACACGCATCATGATTTGTTGAGGGACCCCGGGGAGCAAGTGCGCCTTGAAAACAGGTGGCGCAACATCACACTGCCGTATGCCTTCAGGGAATATTTGTAGATATTCAGGAAATGCACAAAAACAAAACACTTCCCTATGACAGAAGCGAACGCCACCTACTGTACGATGCCGAGAAAGGAGGTGATTCATTTTGTTCTTTCCAATGTCACTTCTCTAGACTTGAGAGATATTTTATAAAAAGTAACTCTATGTTGATGAATGCTTTGTTGGGGCTTTCAAACATTGGCCATGAGCAGTGGTAGAAGGTAACAAAGTACACAAGTAAAAGTACAATGCTTAAAGGTGCATTGTGTGTGTGCCGGAGATTTCGTCAGAAGTTTTTCTCCATGAAAATGTTATTGTTTTGTCTGGAATGTTTCACAGTGTGGCATTAAACCTTTCTATCTTCAAGAAAACCAAACTAGACCAAGTTACAGATCAGATCTGTGGAGATGCAACCATGCTCACAGTCAGAATGCATGTTTTTCTAGGCATTTTAGAGCTATAAACCCACCTGTAATTTAAATGTAATAACTGATATAACTTTTTTATGTCATACTGTGGAACATTCCAGGCACAGCAATGGCATATCCACAGAAACAAGCAGGTGACGGACCCCCAACCAAAAAGTTACACAGTGCACCTTTAAGTACAAATTTTAGTTATCTGTACTTTTTTTTTTATTAGAGTGGATACTTTTTACTTTTACTTCACTATATTTGAGAGCAGGTATCTGTACTTTCTACTCCTCTACATCTTAGATCTGGACTGAAAAGTAAAAAGTACTTTTCTTTATGGTTTGAGACCTGCTGAAATAGCAGAGACGTATTTTTAGTACAGTTAGTTTGAGTTAACTTTCCACCTTTGAGTAAAAAATACACAAATGCATAAAAATAGCTAGAAAATTTAAGAAACCAATCGAATCAGTTAAAATCAACTAAATTCAAAATCACTACATTTCATTCTTTAATTGTTCTAAGAAATCTCTGTAAAATACTTTTACTTTTTACTCTTGAAGTACACTTTTAAACAGGCATTTCAATCGTTTTACTTCAGTACAATTTTTTCATGTGATACTTTTACTTTAGTAATCTTTTGTCCCTGTATCTGTACATTTACTTAAAGATGCACTGTGTAACATTTCTGGTGATGGGTCAACTACCTGCTTGCCTTCATCGAGATGCATTTATCCATTCCAGATGTTTCTATTGCTCAAAAATACAATAATTCTCTCTGTAATTAGTTTTGAGTCTCCGCAGATCTGACCTGTAACATAGCCTGTAGTTGTCTGCCTTATGACAAATAGGTGTAATCTCTACCGCAGAGTATTCTAGACAATACAATAACATCTACACAAAGACAAATACGTGACAGACCCTCAACCAGAAAAGTTATGCAATGCACCTTTTAAGTAAGAAAATTGAGTACTGGCCATGAGTCACAGAAAGCATGAGTAATAAGTTCACACATCTTGTCAACTCACTTAGAGTTGAGCGAGATCAGCAAGAGCAATTTCTGTATTTTGACAAATCACTGGAAAATGTATTAGCATAGAGGCCGAACTGTCAATCCAAGCTGCCCAAAGGTCCTTATACACTGCAAACCCTGATAGCATTGTTTACTCAGAAAAACTCCGGAAACCAATCACAAACAGCATCTACTATATGACACCAAAAAAGGAGGTGATTAATTTTGCTCTTCCCAATGTCACTTTATCCAGACGTAAGACAGATTTTATAAAAAGTAACTCTGTTTTTTCCTATGTTGATGAATGCTTTGTTGGGACTTTCCAAACATCGGCCATGAGTCACCTAAAGCACGAGTAATACGGTGCACGTCTCGTCAACTCTTCCCCAACCAACTCACTCAGTGTTGAGCGAGATAGGTCAGCGAGAACAATTTCTTCATTTTGACAAATCACAGGAAAATATATTAGCACAGAGGCCGAACTGTCAATCCAGCTGCCCAAAGGTCCTTATAGGGTGTTTTGGTGGTGCTGAAAAATGATGTAATCAGCCCGTCCTTCCTTCTTCTGCTCTCTCCATCCATCCTCTCTAAAGGCCTGGTCCCCTTGGCCTCGCTCTGGATCAAGTCCCCATAAGGCCCCCTGACCCCGTTAGAAGCACATGATGGGCGGCCCTGTCACTTCAAATGGCTGCCCAGGTCCGGAGTGAGAGTAACCCCTCACTGTGAGTAAACCTCTGTGTTATTTCTGTTTTATGGGCTATGGCTGGATAACTGCATGGAATGGATGTGGACAACTTAGTTATTGTCACTCAGGGCGAGGGAGGAAACGTGATTACTCAGAACGGGAGAGCGACTGAGAGGCAGGAAAAGTTTGGGAAAAGTAGGATTTTTGCAAAAGGTCAGTAGATATGGATGAGAAGCAAGTTTAAGAGTGCAAAACATGTAAAATATATTACACTTACAAACTATATGCCAAGTACAGAATTTTCTCCACCAACATCATCACTTTTTGAGCTTTATTGACACGAAGGGCCTGTACTAATTTTTTTCCCATGTATTTGAGCAAAATGCAAGTATTGTATTTTGCTCTTGAGCTCAAAATAAGTCAGCTCTGTGGGCTAGTACATCTACATATCTGCATTTAATTAGAAAGTGTTCTTTTTTTAGAATCAGGAAGTGTGTATTAGCATGCTAGTTGTTGATAGCATTACCTCAGCTCTGGTCTCAGAAAGTTGTGAAAAGCTCTCATAAACTCACTGAGGTGAATAACTGGGACGCTCTCAATTCATAAGGTAAACGAGGAACACTTTGAAACAAACTAATTCTGTTTTTCACATTTTTAAGACAGTAAAAAATCGAGTGCAGCACTTTTAATGAAATAAAAGCAAAAAAAGGATATAAGCAACAGGAAGTGATTATACCCTAAGTCAAGCTCAGCTCTTTTTACGTTCAGATTCAAGACGTAAAAGATTATCTTCAGAAAATAAATAAACTTCAGCAATGTTCAATTCATTTCAAAATTATTTTTAGACACTACACAAAACAACAAAAATAAGTTGAGTCTGAGGAAAAGTATGAAAGCAGTTGAGATCCATTAAATAGTATTTCCCATTGACCATGCACAATCACATATTGGGCTATACCTAGAGTGTGTTCAAAGCCGTTATTTAAATTTCAATGGCTCATATATGATGTGTATTTTCACTTGTGGAGAGCGCGCCTTTGATGGCGTGTAGGGGGAAGACTTGGGTTTGTTATTGAAGTAAAGAATAATAAGGCCACTGCGCATTGGCTCACACTCTCCCCTGTACAAAGACCTTGATATGAATCCAATGCACTATGTATGCCCCTTCCAACAAGCAAGGAGACCGGATAGTGTGGCTTTTGATCCTGCTTTCCTTGTGCTGTTCTTTCATCTGACCCATCCTCCAAAATTGTCACTAGGACACAGACATCAGCTAATCTACCCTGGTAATGTTTTTCCACTTGCTTCTGTTGCCGAATCTGGAACAAAAATTTTGGCTCCAATCCTGCTGTGCCTTAAAGGTGTGCCTTGCTACAGTGTGGGATAACGAGATCCGAAGTGGCCAAAAACACAATAGTTTGGAGTCTGTGCTACCTTCCTTCCATGAGTAAACTGTGTGGCATGTTTGAAGAGGTGCCAGGTTAGCTAGCAGTGCTATCCCTCTCCCTCAAAGGTAAAAAGCAGTCTCGGCATGGTGAACATGTCAGCGAATTATCCACTGTGAACAACTGATTGAGGCTATGAAGAGGAGGGCAAACCAAAAGATAATATGTTTGCTTTGGAGGCGATCCGCTGAACATACATTTTTTCTCGCACATAAATTCTCCTGGTCCGCCCTCCACAGCCATGAATCCCCCCGTAAACAGTAGCACAGCCTGCTACTCTACTTCTCTGGATTCAGCATTTCGACTTTATAAATTCTGCCCCTGCACCTTAAGGGTAGCATTTATAATCAGAAATGTGAGTTTATATGTTCAATAAATGATGCCTTTGAAAGTTTTAGTGTTTTCACAGCACCTTGCCGTGGTGGTGTAGCTTGTTAGGGAGTAGCCACCTCAAGAAGGTTACGGTCAAAACAAAGTGCTCTGAATCAAAGTGATTGTGCGGACGAGCCAACCCTGACATTAAACATCACACAAAGATTAAGTGCACTGGAGCCCAAAGTTACAAACTTGTTCTAAGTTTGCCATCCAAGGAAGTTGTAGTATTGGATGCCTCCAAGCTGTTTGTTTTGTCCGTCACAGCGACAGAAGGCGGATTCCCAGTGATTTATCTTATACATATAAAAAGAGGCTTTTATTCTCCAATGCAACAACCTAGAAAGGCTATTATGCCAGTCTTCCACATCGATTTTAGGGCAACCTCTCCACTCCGAGGTAACAACAAGGTATTCATATGATAATAATCATAATATGTCAAGTATCTGCAGCCATCAGAGATGCTAGTCTCAGTTTAATGATTCTGGGAAATTGAGGATTACCCGGGATATGAGAGCAAGCCTACAGTTTTCATATAGTGTGGGAGGTTGCAGGGCTCTGTATTAGTAATCACAGGGGAGAGCCGAGAGGTGGGAGAGAAAATCTGCTTCTTCTCTTCTCTCATTCATCATAGCAGTCCTCTGGTGAGGAAACATGGCAAATGGCCAAATGAATGCACTTCATAAAGCGCAAATGTCTCCTCTGATGTGCCTCTCACTGAGGAGCTGCGAGAGGGGGGAAGATTTCCACAGATATATTATTGTCAAAGTCTGCTGCCCCCGCTTCCAAGTCTTATTATGATATTGTAGGAGATTTTACAATAAGATTTGGTGACTCCACTCGAGCCGTTACCATAACAATGTTACAATGATGGCAGCACTTTTCAATAGGCAGCTAAACTGAATGAAGCAGATTGTCAGGCGCAATGATAAGTTCTCCTAAAGGAAGCAGTCGCTTTGAATGTTTTATGATGCAGTAATTTAAAGTGAGCAGACTTGAAATGGAAATCAAATTCTCCATAGGTAGATAAAAGTGGACATATAAGTACGTGAGGAGATGTGTGATAAGATGAGATAAGAATATGAGCGCAGTACAATAAGATGGTCAGCACCACAGGGAGGTGCTATGGATCTGCAGCCAGCACACATGCCCTCACGTGCACACCATGTGCACACACATGCACTCACATACACACATGCGCTCATGTGCACTCACATGCACTCACGCACCAATTACACCTCAGCACAATGTCATTTAATGACTTTACACTCTTTCTGACACTCACAATACACAGTCATTTGTAAAGATCACAAACTGTACCTTTTATAAATGTATAAGAAGGTGAAATTAAATGATTTATATTAATTTTACATTATTTAAAAAAAGTACATAACATGAATTATTAAAGCAGTGAAACTCCTACAATATGCACATAATAATATATGTAATTTATAATAGATTGTTTTATAAATGAATAGATAATAGTTTAAATACTATATACTGTATTATAAATATATAGTAATGCATGCCTTACTATGCATTATAAATATCTTTGCATTACAGTTGTTAAAATCAATAATTCATGTTAGAAAATAACAAAATGAAAATGATCAGAAATGCAATATTATTTACTTTTAGGCCTAAATTCAAAATGTGTCAATAATGAAGAAAACAATACCTGAAATTTTATTTGATTCAATTTTTAAATAATATTACATTGTTTTGGGAAGTTTAACTCATAGCCAATTCAATTTGCATATTGAAAATAAGAAAAACATTCAAAATTGTTAGAGAAATCTTTAAAAAAATTTAAATCCCCTTGTAGCAAAATTATTCACTATGAAAAAATATGATGTCGGTATTTTTTTGTTTTCATTTGTGCAGTACAAGGGAGAACATTTCAGAAAAATGCCCTGCGTCCCTCACATTTCAAATCAGGAGAGGGGCAACTTCCTGAACCAGGTAAATATAGTGGGCATATTCAGCTGATCTTCATGTGATCTACATTTGTATCTCAGTGTTTGCAGAATTTTGAACACAAATTTGTTCAAAATCTCAGTTACAGTTGAAATAATTCTTAAATGTACATAATAAAAGAAAGCTTGGTTTTAATAATAATAATCTCTGTAGGCCTATCTAAATTTGTAATCTGATCACAGGGAATTCTACATCACTCACTCATAAGCTTTTTTCATTTTTACGTATTTGGAAGTGTCATTAAAGGTAACATTTTGAGAGTTAAATATTTTGAGTTACATAGAATTCATAATAGAATTGTTGTAGAATTGTTTGATATATATATATATATATATATATATATATATATATATATATATATATATATATATATATATATATATATATATATATATATATATATATATATACATACACACACATATATATATATATAATTTAACCCATTTGACACATCCAGAGAAATATGAACTCTGTTACACAATGCTGGTGAGATGGATTCCTTCATGTGTGACTCTTTGACATATTGATGCAGAGCTAAAAAGACTACAGTCAACAGAATTATAGAAATCAATAAAGTCAATGGAAAAGTCAAAGCATTTTACACACATTACAAAGATATCTCCCTCCATGTGAATTAAGCATATTATCACATAGCTAAAGAAAACCTATTTACACCTCCTGCAACATTAGCAGCTCAGCAGATGTTCACTGTATCAGTGTGATTGGTGCAATTATACCTTTTTATGTACATCCTCTCTTTGTATGCCTGTATTAATTACTGTATTGATTCAAGTTAGTACCAAATGCCCCAAAAACATATATCACATTTTACACCTAGGAATGTGCTTGAACTAATTAAGAACGAAAGTGCTGTCTTTGAAAAATAAATAGGTAGACTTGTTCATATTATTTATTCCCTTGGCTGTCACAATCCAGATTAAAGCTTTAGCATGTTCTAAGTATATTTACGTTTTATTCAGGTAGACAGTAATGAAGATTTAGATGTATTTTTTTTTCCTCCTGCAAGCCTTTTTGAATCTTTTATTCAAATAGACAAAGTCATCAGGAGAGGATATTGTCTTGAATTGACTTTAAATTAGACGTTAGAATGGCTCATTTCGCAAAACAATACTGTTTCCATGCCAACAACAGTGGCATCCATACACCATTGTAGCCTGCTCCGTTTGTCATGCCAACTTACAGCTAACAATTGGACATGTAAAAAGTGGAAATGGCGAGAGAGGGCACGGGGAGGCGGTGGCAAAAACGATCCAAGATGCTTTTTTGGCTTGTATAATTACACTCTCAAGATGGCATATTTACCGTCTTTGCCAGCGAGGTCATGCCTTCTGTCGTAGTGAACGTAGTGAAGTATGAAAGAGCCAATTACAGCTCACTGGGTGACCTTTTAACAACTATTACCACATCCCATCAACGCATTATCCTGACGGGGACCGGCCATTCCAACTAGCGTTACGTTATCATCGGCGCATACAATACAAGACGCATTTGACGTTTTAAAACAAGTAAAATACCAAGCATTTCGAGTATTAGCGTAACAAAAACAGACACAAAAATACAGTGGGAGAGATGAGAGAAAAGAAGAGGAGTGGAGGGGAGGGTTATCCGAACAATAGCCCCTTTGCCGTGTACAGTACATTAGCGGCGGATGTCAAGAACCCCAGTCGCTCCCAATGAAAAGCACAACAAATAAGACGTTGGCCTGTTTGTATTCATTATCAGTCAGCACATGCCCCAGCTCCTGCATTAAACATTAGACTGCCTCTGATGTCTGCTTAACAGTTTAATTCCCTCCCCGCCGCTCAGCCTGTCATAATAAACCCAGCGAAGCACGCACAAAGTCAAATAAGAGTGCGAGGGGCCTGCCTAGCCTCTCTTGCCTGCTTGCCTTTGTGCGTATATGTGTGTTTGTCCGCTTGTTGTTGCTGTAGTAAATGGAGTAGTTTGCAAGGGACAGTCTGGTTTTTCATAATACACACTGGCATCTACATGTTTCCTGGGTTTTGTTGTAGTTTTGCAATTGAGAGATGAAGTAAGATGCAAGTGGGCCAGTGCTAAATAAATAGAGTTAAGTATATAGGCTCATGTGCATTGAAATTTATAGTACATAGCTGGTTTTATAAGCAGTAAAAAAGTGGTATGTCAAAATAATGGTTTAAGCATCAGCTACTGAAATAGTGGGAAAAGTATGTGCAAAAAGTATAGAGTTTTGACCAATCATATGCTACTTTCCAAATGTCACTTTTGTGCATGGAAATACAGCCGCCAAATTCAAGAACCAAATTCAAGAACTAAAATAGCACAGACCTCCACCAAGGCATTCCCTGTTCCTAATGCACCAGGAAGTCCACATTTGAATGATCTATCCACAGGAAATATTTAATGAAATGTTTATACATTACCTTCTTTACTGACCTCTGGTGGTTGGAGTTAGTCCAACCCTATTTTGCCCTATAGTGTTGAATAGTTCTAAAAACAAACAAAAAAACAGGAAATGATATCTGGATGCCCATAACTTCCATAAATGTTTATAGTATTTTATAAAAGTTAATGTAAAAAAGAAAAAGGTATAAAAAACAAACAAACATGCAAAAACATGCAGTACTAAAATAAAAAAGTTTACCCAACTTGATTCATTATGCTAATGCTAATGTAATATCCAATTAAAATCAAATGAAGGCATGGAATAGCTAATCCGTTGTTGGCACCACAGCAGATTAAAAGCGCCTGTACTGTATCTTTAAGTGGATTGTTGTGGTTTCCTTGTTTACCACTGGGCCTGTA